>OV702299.1:144132518-145382518 GCA_916181665.1 Avena sativa | reverse complement strand
CGCGCGCGCTGCCGCCATCAGTTTCGTCAGAGAAGAGAGGAAGAGAAACAGTGCGCCGCACGTTTTGCAGAAAAACCCTGGCCTTTTTGTTTTCTAATCCCGCGATCCAGTCGAGCCCACCAGTCAGTCCCTCTGTCTTTTTGCCAAAAACACCCCCGCAGTTTGAACCCCTAACCCGCGCTCCAGCCACGCCGGCCTGTCAGCCTCTGGGGGTAATCCCCACTGTCTCATGGGCCCGCAGCCACTGGGCCCGCTTGTCATCCACGCGGGCTTGGCAGAGCCCCGGTGTGAAAAGCTTTTTCGCGCGCGTGTGCCCCGCCAGTCAGCTTGGCCCCACTTGTCTGTGTCTTTGGCTAGGTCTGTCTGAGTAATAAAAGTTTCTCCTGTTGTCTGTTTTAATTAAACCTTTTCAAATTTGTCTTAAATTCAAATTTAAATCTGTTTTTAAATAACTTTTGAAATATAAATCCAAATAATGCATGTAATATATGTTTTGAAATCAGAAAAATATGAGGAATTCAAATATTCCCTTCAAAATATATTATGAACACTTTAAATTTCGAGTTGATAAAAATTACAAATAAAATGCCCTTTGCCTTAATTAATTAATAACTTTTGTTTTATAACTCCAAATTTGACAAATAATATGTCTAAAATGATCAGCTCGACGAGACCTTTCTGTTTATGCATTCCTTGTTTTGAATTGCAGCATGCATCATATAAATATAAAGTATACAGCAACTTAATTAAGGTTAAAAGGTGACTAAAACACCATAAAATGATTTATTCTTGTACCCCACACCTCACCCATGCCATGCTACATTATATGCAAATTGTGCATCATTCATCATGGCATGATTGTTTGCTTGTCGCATTTCATTCATATGCTTGTGCACTTTATTTATGTTGGCCCTTGTTTGTTTGGTTCTTCTTCGAATAGACGCTGAGCAGGGGATATATCAAGAAACCCAGGAGCACTACCTAGATCCTTCTCTCGCTTCAACTGAGCTGCCAGGCAAGCACTACCACATGCTTGCATACATATAGTACATATTGCCTCTATCTTATTCTTGCATCATTGAGTCGCGATTGCATTAAACTAAATCCCAAGTATTGCATAGCCTTTACATTTAAACCCCACCGAAGCCTGTTCCTCCATCCCTTGAGCCATTACTACAGGAGTTGTTTGAGCCATGCGGGTCGTAGAACAGCATGTGTAGGGTATGTGAGTGTCTGATGGATAACGAGGTACCTATACAACTTAACCTGAGTAGTAATGGGATAACTAATGAAAGTGGCACCGGTGAGCAATATCTGCTATTTGGTTTTTCATGCTCACTTGTGTCCCGTAGGACCCCGAGTACTTGATTCCTGTTCCTTGAATATTCGCGCTATCCACATCCGGGAGGCTTACGAACCCCCCTGAGCTAGAGCTTGATTCATTCTTATTTCTTGGGGCCACAAAGTAGTTTGGGGCTTTATTACTATCCTGTACTTATGCCATGCTTTACTGCTTTATTTACGATTGTGCGAGGAGCACCTGTACTGTTTAGGATCGTGACACGTTTTCGCTGTATCGACAAGCCCAGTCACACTTTCGGGTTCCCAGTCGTTTACAGCCGTCCACACAAACCTTGAGTCCGTCTCGGAGCCGGCCAACTTCGTTGCGGGTAGCTTAATGGGGTGGCCCCCTAAAACATTTCTGAATCCTGTGATCGCTTTGTCGTGAATGCCTTGTTGGGTTTTGATTTGGTTTTTCCGAGGTTGATCGAGTGTGTGTTGCTATTTGTGCACCCCTGCAGGGTAAATCTTTCTGAAAGCCGTGTCCGCGGTTATGGACGACTTGGAGCACAGTTTCTCGATCATAGACAAGTATAACTAAAGTACCGCTTTTAATTTGACTAAGTACCTGACTAGTAATAGTGCAACACTCATGGAATGGATAATAAAACTGCCAACGGATGGGGGGCTGTTCGTCCGCTTCCTCGTTGGTAAGCGAGGAGGATGGATCTGTTAACATTACTGTTATAACTGTTGTTATTAATTCACGGACATCCGTCTATCTATGGTTAGGCGGATGGTTAGCGAGTATCTATAAAATTGTTAGGTATTATCTTTTGCTCCAACTGCGTCACCCTAGGTTGTGTCCCCTTTAGAGGCATAAAGACTTGCTGAGTACCCCTAGGGTCTCACACGATAAATTGTTTGATTCAGATGAATAGGTAAGCTCGCAAGATGGATACTGGGTGGAGGAGACGGACGATGTGGGCAACGACCACTCGGTGTAGAGATTCCGGGAACGGGGATCCGTGAGATCTATGGGCGGGATGTGTTTATTTATGGGGCATCTTATGCCGATTTGCTTCTTCTCCGTACTCGGATCTTGTTTTCCGCTTCTGCCTGATACTCTGATGTTTGATGTATGAGGAGATATCCTAAACTATTATATCTATCTAGGATATTTGGATCTTGCCATATGGCGTTGCAATATTTCTATTTCTTTTAGATGGAATGGCTCTCAGGACTATTGTATGGTGGCTTGCATACATACTCATTTGTGTATGTAGTTGATCCCTTCGCCTGCCGATTACGCCGCTCGTTCTTGTCCTGATGTTTGGAAATGGTTAGTACGGCCGAAAGGTCTACCTGTGAGTGGCATTGGCCCCACCGTACTATTTTATCCATTTCCGCTCATCCAGGCTTGTAACTAAGAGTGTAATTCACCGAGGTAGTTACAATCAAAGATGTTGATTGAAATTTTGATCCAATGCTTTGAGTGGCCCACTACTACGTTATATGGAGTTTTTGAGTTCCCACATTTGGAGGATGTTCGAACGATTTCCATGCACTTTGACCTTGCATATGCATTCCATTTGCTATCCTTGTATTGTGCTAATAGTGTTGTGAACAAGAATGGACATGCCACATTTGACATGCTCCTCTATCATGCACAAAACTATTTTTCTTGGTCTTTGTTGTGTGTAGGTACAAATGCATACACGTCAACCTCTACCAACCACGTGTTGACAAGAAGAACCGAAGAAAGTTACCTATGTCTACCCTTCATCGAGCTATCTCTACAAGATAAGGTGAATTCCTTCTACCTGAGGACTCATGCAATAATCTTCATGAATTGGCTATGCTCTGAGTGTTGCTTCGCTTTTGTTGTGAGATTTGTAGGCTTCAAGGAAGGTGAAGGAACATTGAAGTGTTGTCAAGTCAATCCTCCCGAGCACGACTATATGGTGAACCCCGGGATCAAGGATGTCCTTCGACCTCTTCTACTTCGTGATGAACATGGAGAGTCGAGGACGACTCTTTTTGAAGGGGGAGATGATGTAGCCCGACCTACGGTCGTTACCACATCATAGTCTCCAACTTACGCCAAGTCGTCATGGACTCCAAAGGTGAATCCGTTCCTCTATGCGAGCCCACTTCCTACCATATTGAATGGTATGCTACTTCATACTCCGTCACATATGCATGGTAGGTTCACACCGACAAGTACGGAGGCAAGGGAGGAAGCCCGGAACATCAAGCCCGACAAGACGGAGGCTTGGAAGAGGAGACGGAACAAGCCGCGGCTGAACCACCAGAGTCTCCGGCCTACAACGGAGTCTCCGGTCCTGCTACACCGGAGTCTCCGGACCTACCTCCGGACCGACCCCAGCAACCGCCCGAGGACAGTCTGTACGCCACTCCGGAGACGACACCGGAGCCCAGACCAGAGTCTCCGGCCCACCACCGGAGTATCCGGCCTACACGATGGGCCTGTGCGCCGCCAGCTGGGCCTTCGGTCCATGTACCCCTCTAGCTTGTCCAAACCCTAGTTTTATCCCTAAACTACCCCTGTTTATGTGGCTGGCCTATAAATAGAGCCCCCACCCCTTCATGTATCCGGGAGGCATAGATGATATACTAAAGAAAACCCCCTTGTGTGGAATCTCTAGTTTTGCCTCATCCCCTTTACCAAGGGGACCGACTATCGTCACCAACCTCGATTGTACTTTGCATCACGCATCCATCATTGAACAAGGCCTTGGAGTTCATTGTCTCGTCTCCAAGTTGTCAAGACCCTCCCCAAGGTGTTCTTCCCTCTCCGATGTGGATTTGAGGGAGCACGTTGACCGATCTTTCCTTGCGAGGATTCTATCGGACCGGTGGCCGCCGTTCGGGAGCAATCGGCCTTGTATCGTGTGAGTTTTGCGTGTGTTCATCGTGTTCTTCGCGAGGTGTGTGTCCTCTTCCGCTACTTTCTCCCTTTCCCCTCGGTTTCCCATCGATTTGACCATGAGATCCGTGAAGATCGGGCCACCCAAGAGGTTAACCCCTCCATCATCCCGGCACCCTGCCGGAGGGGAGATCATCCCGGAGGCCTTCTTCTTCATCATGCCAGCCTCCGGTATGAAGCGTGAGTAGTTCCACCTTGGACTACAGGTCCATGTAGTAGCTAGATGGTTGTATCTCCTCCTTGTGCTTTCATGTATAGATCTTGCGAGCTTCGTTCATGATCAAGATCTAATCTATTTGTAATCATGCTTGTTGTGTTTGCGGGGATCCGATGGATATTGAGATTACTATGTCAGATTGATTAATGGTTTTTTCTATTTGATACTATTATGTTTGTGTTGTTTGTGATCTTGCATACTGTATGTTGTTAGTAGATATCTTGGCCAAGTAGTTGCTAGTGACTCCAAGAGGGGGTATTTATGCTCGATAGTGGGTTCATGCCTCTAGTTTCCAAGGGAAGTGATAGAAATCTCTTCGGTTGTAGATGTGCTATTGCCAGTAGGGAGAAAACAACGGTCTCTTGTTCATGGAACAAGTGGATTGTTTACCTTACACACTTTGCTTAAAGCACTTGTCTGTTGCTTGCAACTTAATACTAGAGGGGGTTCGGATGATAACCTGAAGGTGGACTTCTAGTCATAGATGCAGTTGGATGGCGGTCTTTGTATATTGTTGTATTGCCCAATGGAATCCCATAGGATCTTTTTGTCTCATATTGCATTGTTATGCCTTACTCAGTTCCTGTCAATTGCCCTGCCGTAATTTGTTTACACTTCATGCCATGTTGTTTATGTAAGGAGAGCACCTCTAGTGAACTAAGGACCCTGGTCCAATCTTTACCATTGATACATCTTCAACGGTTACCTGTTTACTTGCTGCAAAATCCTTTACAAGGGGGATAGGTTAGTTACGTTTATATATGAAAAATCAAGATCTAGTGACATAACGCAAGGTCTTCCAAAAGTGGAACAAATCTTACCTTCCACACCATACGTTTAATCCTTGTTACAGCAACCGGTGAGATTCACAACGTCACGGTTAGTTGGGGCAAAGTTTTGAGTTTTCGTTGTGCAGGTTTCGAAGTTGCTTGCAACACCTATGTGACATTTCCTGCCTCCTACTGGTTCGATAACCTCGGTTTCTTACTGAGGTAAGACCTTGCTCTTGGGGTCCCCAACAGGCTCCACTCCAACCGAGCCATCAACAAGTTTTCTGGCGCCATTACCGGGGGAAGCTAAGGACGTCTTCACAATTGGAGTCCTCCACTTCCTTTCTCTTTACTTTGTTTTTAGTTTGCTTAGTTTCTTTTGCTTGGTTTTGTTTGCCTCTTTTCAAAAACTCCAAATTTTTTTAGTTTAGTTTGGTTTTCTTTCTCTTATCAAAAACACAAAAAAAATAGTTCCTACTCTAGTTGGTGGTCTGTTATTGTCTTGCTTGGTCATGCTTTCTATCAATGGATGGTTTCTTTGAAACTAGTTCTTATTGGAAAGGTGGGTCCACGTAAGAACAAAAGTATTATTATAAGGAACACCGTTTGTCACAAAAAGGGAAACACTTAAGGGAACAAATTGATAAGTTGAATACTATTGCTAGAGACGTGTGCTCTACTTATAATGTTACTTATTGCTTTGATAAAGCTTGTTGCTATAGGAAATTGTGAATTTTATGATGTGGAACAAATTGAAGAATTTATTGCCTTCAAGGGTGCATTTGAACTTGCCAGTTTGCATGAAAATACTAATGATGCACCTTACGAATACGAGGTTTATGAGATACTTAAATTTTGCTTTGATAATTACAAGGAAGAAAATGGCTATCTTATTGAATATTTTAATAGGTGCTTTCCAAAAATGGAAGATATTAATGCCTTGTAGGAGCCTATGGAAGAAGAAATTGTTGAAACTGGAAGCTCATTAGATAAAAAGAGGAGGAGAGTGATGAACAAGAGGAGGAAGAATGGATTATCTACCCATGCCTACCTTCTAATGAGAGTAATTCTTTATCTCTTACTTTATTTGATTGTCCCCCATGCTTACCAAAGGAGGATGAATATTATGTTCCTGTGGATCCTTTTGAAATATATACTTTGAGTAAAACCTGTGAAGGTTTTAACCCCACTATTCTTGAGCTTGGTAAAATTATGTGTTTGTAGATCATGAAAAGCATGCTTTATGTGATAGTTATATTGTTGAGTTAATTCATGAGGCTACTGAAAATTATTATGAGAGAGGAAAATATGGTTGTAGAAGTTTTGATGGTATTGAAACACCTCTTTTTGTGCTGAAAGTTTTAAAGTTACTCTTGTATTATCTTCCTATGCATGTCACTTTGTTCTTCATGAATTTATTTGTGTACAAGATTCCTATGCATAGGAAGAGGGTTAGACTTAAATGTGTTTTGAATTTGCTTCTTGATTCTCTCTTTTACTTCAATTCATATTTCTTATGTGAGCATCTTCGCAAACTATCAAGCCTAACTTAAAGGCGTTAAATAAAAGTACTTGTTGGGAGATAACCCAAGAGTTTTCTTAAGTATTGGAAGTTATTACTTCTGTAATGACCTCTCCTTATCCTTTTTGTTTGCTTTTTGTGCCAAAAATGACCTCTAATGAGAGGAAAGTAAGATTTGGGGAGTTGCTGTCCCGAAACAGATTTTTTTCCACAACCATAAAAATTTGTGAGGAGTCTCTCTAAGTTGGATTGAGATGAAAATTTACGAATAAATCCCCCAGTATGATATCTCACTTTTGATAGTTCAACACTTTTTGATTTGAGCAACAGAAGAGTTTCGAAAAAAATCGGTTTCTACCTGCTGGTCTGTTTTGACAGATTTCTGCCATTATTTGCATTTTCTTCTTATTGATTCCTTTTTGAGTTCTCTTTTGAGGGAATTGAGATTTTTGAAGGAGTTTCTACAATAGGTTGTGTTTTTAGTGAAAAAAAATTCTGTTCCAAAGCTTAGACTAAAGGTCTATTATCTTTTGAATACACTAATGTTGCTAACGGATATTGTGTGAAGTTTTGCATGAAGGAAAAATTTTAGGTGTAGAGAGAGAATGATGTAACGAGATGAAGAATTGACAAAAGCTCAATCTTAGGGATGCCACCCCGGTGTTACCCCAAGAAATATCCCAGAGGTACAAGCTTCAAAGCTTGGAGATGCCCAAGGCATCCCCTTCTTCATCAATAAAAAGCTCAGGTATGTCTAGACACTTCGTTTTTATTGTTTCATGCACTGTTGTGTTGTTCTTGGAGAGTCTTAGTTTTCTTTTGGTTTGCTTAGTTGTTTAGTTTGCTTGAATAAAGTAGTTTGGACCCCTGTTCTCGCTGTGTTTTTTGCAAATAAGTTGCTTGGTGTTGGAAAGGAGTAGGAAGTTCCTTCTTGAAAGTGCAAGAGGAGCTTGCATTGACTGTGACTTAGACTTTAGCATGACATGCTAGGCGTTGTTTTGACCTTATGATTAGTGATTATTGTTGTAGCATGTGTTGTTCCAAACAATTGGGATTGCTTAGTGTGCCTTGAAAAAAAATTATGCGTTTTTAGCATGCAAAAGTATAGTATTGTGATATTCTCCTTTGATGATTTGTTTGGGTTGACTTGGCACATGATCACACCATGTTATGAATATGAAAAAGTCACCATAGCCTCTTTGATCAAGTAGTCCATGGCTTGTAGTACCACTCTATGCTTTGATTAGTAATGTTTTGTTGCTCTGCATGATTATGGCCATTATTGCTCTCTTAGTTGGTTGCTCCCAGTCTTTTCCTAGCCTCCACTTGTATGAGTAAGTTCTACTCATGCTTCCAACTCCCAAGAAACCAAGTTATTCCATAGTGTCCACTATAAATTCCTATGCATGGTGTATTACACCATTCCAAGTATATTCTTGTTTTCAACTATCTTCCAATTAAAAGTATTTTGTTGTGTGAAAACTTAGTGATTAAAGCTCTCACTAACTTGATGGCACACTTTATATTCTTTGCCCCTATTAAACTTAAACCATTGTGTCATTTATTTTGTATATGCTTGCACTTATACGTTGGAATTAGCAGAACCATGTTGTCATGGGTAACGTTTTCAACATTGCACTTGTACTTTGTACACAGTTGATATCATGATCTTTTGTCTATGGATGTAACCGGTGTGAAATAAAGAGGGAGCTTGTAAGTCCATGGAGTTATATATTTTGTGTTAGAGAAACGCCTGGGCCGCTACCCTAAGCCATGCCTAATCATGGTGGAAACTTGCAGCATCACCATAATGAGCTATCTGAGAAGCATCCTCAATAAAAAGCTATGCATATACTAAATAAAAACATCACTGAGATGCTCATTGTCTGCTTGCCCTGTCATTTTGGCTATGCATTACTTGTTCTTGTGCTATTTGTATCTAGTCACTCTTATAAACTTTGAAGGTGTCCTATACATCTATTTGCTACCATATGAGGGACAACAAGAATGCCACTATGCTATGTTTTCTATATGTGAAACAAACAAACATTTTTCAATGCATGTTATTGATGATCTTTGTTTGTAGCCTTTCATGTTGCATGCATAGTCACTATGTCCTATTGTTAGAACTCCATCTTTCATGCACATGTTTAGAGTTCTTTGATCTGAGATTTCAATGCTTGCAAATGGTTTGATCTTGGTTTTGACGGTGCATGTCACCTCAAAAATTATTCTTCTTATCACTTACCTACTCGAGGACGAGTAGGAGTTAAGCTTGGGGATGCTTGATACGTCGGAAACATATCTATAATTTTTGATGCTCCATGCTTTTTTAGTACCTTTGCTTTGCTTTGTCTACACTTTGAGGTGTTTTATATATTTTCTAGAACTAACCTATTAACAAGTTGCCATAGTGCTAGTTGCATGTTTTCTTTTGTTTTTGGTTCCAAAAAGGCAGAAAATCAATATTCTCGGAATTGGACGGGACAAAAGCCAAAGTCAATATTTTACCGTGGGCTACAAGAAAGTCCAGAGGGGAGACGGAGAGGCAAACCTGGTCTTGTGAGCTCCATTCATGATCAAGATCTAATCTATTTGTAATCATGCATGTTGTGTTTGCGGGGATCCGATGGATATTGAGATTACTATGTCAGATTGATTAATGGTTTTGTCTATTTGATACTTCATGTCTGTGTTGTTTGTGATCTTGCATGCTCTCCGTTGTTAGTAGCTATCTTGGCCAAGTAGTTGCTAGTTACTCCAAGAGGGGGTATTTATGCTCGATAGTGGGTTCATGCCTCTAGTTTCCAAGAGAAGTGACAGAAATCTCTTAGGTTGTAGATGTGTTGTTGCCACTAGGGAGAAAACAATGGTCTCTTGTTCATGGAACAAGTGGATTGTTTACTTTACACACCTTGCTTAAAGCAGTTGTCTGTTGCTTGCAACTTAATACTGGAGGGGGTTCAGATGATAACATGAAGGCGGACTTCTAGTCATAGATGTAGTTGGATGGCGGTCTATGTATATTGTTGTATTGCCCAATGGAATCTCATAGGATATTTTTGTCTAGTATTGCATTTTTATGCCTTGATCAGTTCCTATCAATTGCCCTGCTGTAATTTGTTTACCCTTCATGCCATGTTGTTTATCTAAGGAGAGCACCTGTAGTGAACTATGGAACCCGGTCCAATCTTTATCATTTATACACGGTTACCTGTTTACTTGATGCAAACCATTACCTTCCACACCATACGTTTAATCCTTTGTTACAATAACCAGTGGGATTGATAACCTCATTGTTAGTCGTGGCAAAGTCTTGAGTTTGTGTTGTGTAGGTTTCCACGTTGCTTGCAACACCTGTGTGACATTTCCTTCCTGCTACTGGTTCGATAACCTCGGTTTCTTACTGAGGGAAGACTTGCTGTTGTGCTGCTTCACAGCTTGCTCTTGGGGTTCCCAACAGGCTCCAGTTAAACTGAGCCATCAATCTCCACACCTTCCTGTCCGCTGTGATCTTGGCATCTAAATAGTATTAGCACCATGGTCTAACATCAATCTCAACATGATATCGCAACCAAAGAGCTAAACCTCCACTCATGCCAACGCAATCCACTGCAACCCCTCTTGAAAAACCAAGACTCCACTTAAGTCTATCCATCTCTTTTGCTTTCTTCTTGGTTTCACAAAGAAAAACTACCGCTAGGTTGTAGGTCCTTTTCAGGTCCCTTAACTCGCCCACTGCTGCGTCCAACCCCAAGCCACGGCAGTTTAGGCCCAAGAGATTCATTGGTCCCGGCGGTCCTGCTCAACAGACGCCGCCGATGTGAACATGGGGTCCTCCAACTTGTTTAAAACTGACTCCTTTGCATCTGACACTCTATCAAATACAGACCGCAACCTCTGCCTCTTGCCTCCAGAACCCGTGTCATCTATTCCCACCACCTGTACTGGAACCGGCATCCACACATGTTTTGTACCACCCTTCTTGTTAGTGTTGCTACCCAGTGGTGCAACATTCCTGGTGTTCCGGTCATCCAAGCCCTGCATGCAAGGGCGGTGAACGTAGGTGCTCGGTGCATTTCTGTTTCTCCTCAGGCATGTACTATTGATCATATCCTCCTTCCTACAACACCTATCTTTCGGCAGGGTCGTCACTTCATCCCTCACATTTGTTCCCCCCACTGTTGCACCATATAGGGATCGAAGTGTTAGCAGTAATTTTGATCGTGTAGTCATGGATCTGAATCATTACCTAGGATATACATGATGTTTGTGTGGTGGTGCATTATTGTAGGACTAAGATGTTGGTGAGTGGACGCAGGCTTCGCATGCGGAGTCCAGCCACATCGGGCGTGTACGAGCGTGTCATGGGCGAGGCCGTGGCATGCAGATCATGGGCACGGGCGTGTGCATGTGCGCCTGGTATAAAAGGCCCTCCACCGTTGTAACAGTTTATGTTGTAGATTTTGAGCTGAGCTGAAAGGAAAAAGGCGTTTGAGCATCATGGCTGTATGTACGACCAGAAAAAATCCATGTGCTTCTTCTACCATGTTCGAGCGAGAGAGTAAGCTACAAAGGGGCTGCCGCAAGGCATCCCCAACACGAAGTAGAGGTAGGGGCATCGGGTTGGAGACGAACGGGGATCATGTGGGATCCTTGGTATAGGCATAAACTCGGGGGAAGGAGGCAAGGAGGGAGCGTTGCCGCTTCACTACTTCTATGCTACGGTGTGTGTTACGGTTACTACGAGGCTTTGGGATTTGGATTAAGATCTGAACTGGTCAAAATACTCTATGGATAGATGAGGTTATGGAAATATTTCCTAGGTGCATATACATACGAGACCACCACCGGTGGTATCCTATACAGAGCAAGCCTAGTCCTTGAGCTATGACGGCGGCAGACACGAGCCGGATGAGATCGGGTGCGCGTCTAACACACTCTGATTAGCGGGCTCCATCCCGACCCATCACACGCTTGTGAGCTCCGCCCTTCCTTGCATCCGCTTGGCCTGTGGCGCTGTTGGGGATATGCTATATGGGTATCCTCATAGCATGTCCCTTATCCAACTAACCCGGGTGGCCCATAGTCGGTAGCATGGCCTGTGGCCTGCTAGGCGGCCTAGTTAGGTGGATCCAGAAGGGAGGCCCAAGCCAGATAAAGGAAGGCTACGGTGGAGTCACCAGCGTACCCGGAGCCTTGGAGTGCAAGTTATACAAGGCTAGTGATAGACTGTGTAGGACTCTGTAACCTGTCCGGCTAGGACTTTTCCCTGTAACCCTAGGACCAGGAGACTATATAAGTCGGTCCTATGGGAGCCTTTAGGGCACAACACAAGCACAACTTAGTATCGATTCATACAACCTCGCACAGCGAATCTATCTCTGTAACTCGGCGTATTGCCCTTATAGTGATTTATAGCAGGAGTAGGATTCCGCCACCGTCGTGGGATCTGAACCTGGGTAAGCTGTGTTACCTCGTACCCGTCAACCGTCCGCCTTACCCCACGTCTCTAAACACGCATCGTGAGGACCCCTCCATGGCGTACTCGTCGGCAATACCACGACAGTTGGCGCCCACCGTGGGGTAAGAGGCGCTTCATGCTCCTCAGCGGGAGAGGACCAAGATCTTCGCGGGAATCGGCGAAACCGTAGCCATCGGCCGTGTTCTCTTCTCCGGCAACATTCCGATCGTCCCCCCGACAAATTCTGGATCCCGGCGAAGACGAACCCTACGCAGTGTTCGATCGTTCCTATCGGAGACATCCACCTCTTCATCGGCGAAACTGACTCGGGCACTAGTTCCCTGGGAGTCGGAGGAGCATCAAGACCCGCACGGACCACCTACAGGAAGGATACGTTTGCGGAAGGATCGATGTCGGACCTCTCCTCGGAGTTTTCCGGCAAAGATCGGAAGGCATCAAGACCCGCACGGACCGCCTACGGGCAGGACACGTTCGCGGAAAGATCGATGTTGGACCTCTCCTCGGAGTTTACCGGCAAAGATCAGAAAAATTTAAGGCCCACCCAAACCACCCATGTGCAGGAGATAAAGGTGGAAGATCACTGCAAATCCGCCGGCTTTGTCTGCGCGTCTGGAAAGCAGAGATCCAAGTTCGTCGGCGTAGTCACCATCTTCGATCTGGCGCGCTACGTTCAGAGAGAGGGCGAAAACCCCCGCAACTACCTCGCCAGGTGGCTCCGTATATGGGCCGACCTGGCCAATTACCCCGATGATAACGCTTTGTATCACTTCGTGGAAGGACTGGACCGTGGCACGCTTCTCCGACATTCTTTACATCGGCAGCAGGCAACAGGGCGCCTTACCCTCGAGGAGATGGTGAGCACTGTCAACAGCTACGCGGCAGCCCAGATGGAGCTTGCGCTCAGAGACGGAGAACCTCCGGTTCAGCAGACGCTGCCACCGCCTCTCGCCGCCATCGTCGTAGCAGCACCACCACCTCCAGTCATCGTCGAGGCCGTTGCACCTCCACCGCCCGTCATCGAGGAAGTCCTGGCACCCTCCGACTTTGTCATTGACGAACTTTACGCTGACTTCAGTGCAGATTCAGAGGAGATCGACTTCAGTCCAGAAGAGCTAGACTCTGCTATGCAGGAGATGGAGGAGGAGTACTCGCGCGACGAACAAGCTAACAACACCGTCATGTCCCGAGGGGTGTTCATCACCATTGGGACAGCGATGGATGAAGATCAACCCGGGCAAGCTCCGCCTACGGCGCTGGAAAAGGGGAAGGGCCCACTTATTGTTGCTGACGATGATCGCGCAAAGTTCATGCCTCCTCCGCCTAACCCAGTGCAGCAGCCGCAGGAACTCAGCACCGGTCCGAGCAACAACAACTCCGGAAACTTGCCGCCTCCAGCATCCACGTCGGCAGCAACCCATGTTACTCCAGCTGATAGAGTGATGTACGACAATCTCCTCGTCGAGCCACTAACCGTCGATCATATCCGGAACGTGACTCAGCTTGACGAGAAGCGCCAGTAGCTACTGGAAGAGGCGCAAGCCATCGCGGAGCAAGGCGCTAAACTAGATCGTGATCTGGTCAACGCACAGAAGTCCATAGAGAAAGCTAGATCAATGGAGGCCGAGTACAATACTTTGCTGCAGCAGCAGAAGGCTAAGAATGCTCCGGCTCGTGTCATCAACGATCCTAGTGTACGGCGCAACCTAGGATGGGCTCCCTCGAAGCCGGCACAGGCCAAGCCATAAATTGATAGTGAAGGCAAGCAGGTGATTCCCACCCCACTCCTTAACCTCGCCGTCGCCAAGACCCTTCTGGAGCAGGATAGATCGCTTGAGGCAGTAGAACAGGTCTATGACCTATTGGCCAAGGCGGTAAAGCAGCAGGAAAAGGCCATCTCTCAGAGGCTTGAGTCTGACCCAGGAGCTCTGCCGATCTAGCCAGTACAACCGTCGAGGGACAGATCTCCTCAGGATGTCGGATCATAGACGGGTTCATCAGAACGGAGACAGAGGGATGCGCGCAACAGGAAGGATGCTATCCCCATATCCTCCGACCATGGAGAAAAAGCCCGACCTCGCCGCCCATCACCACCACCCCGATCCTCCCGACGTCAGGAAGACTACAAGGCTCACCATCGCACAGATATGCCCACTCCAAAGCAGTGTGGCATCGTCATCCGCGACAACCCGGCGCAGACCCGTCATGATGAAGAGCGCCACCAAGGACACAAGAGCAGGTCACACCATGACCCTCCGCGTCCGACAAGCAACCGTGATAGGCGTGAGGCATCACAGAAGGGTAATAGCAAGAAGGCTAACCCACCGCCACCTCCGCCTCCGTCGCCGCTAAGTAGTCACCATGGCGGAAGAGGCCCACGTCATTCACGCAGCCCATCCCCTGTTGACAACAAGAAGAAGAACCCGGAGCCGTACGATGCACATTCATGGATCGATAAGATCCACGAGGCCCGGGAAGGACCATACCTGGGACCACGTTGCTTTGGACCTGCAATATGGTCCGCAACCCACCCCAAAGGTTTCCGGATCGACAAGACCATCAAGCCCTATGACGGCACCGCCAAGCCCGCCACATGGTTGCAGGACTACGACAACGCGGTGGAGATTGCCAGAGGCAACCCCAACGTCGCCTTCAAGTACCTCCCGTTAATGTTGGCGGGCACGGCCCGTCAATGGATCGACGACTTGCCGAAAAGATCTATCTACAACTGGCTGGATATGCAAGAAGCATTCACCAAGAACTTTGAGGGTACATACAAGCGTCCCTGCACTGTGGGCGATCTACAGCAGTGCGTGCAAGAGAAAGACGAGACATCTCGCGCCTACCTCTCCCGCTGGCTGGATATGAAAAATTCCTGCGCAGGGGTGCACGCTCAGACCGCCATGGCCGCCTTCATCGATGGGTTGGAAAGGGGTACGTTGCTCCGACAAAAGCTAAATCGCTTGTAGGACAATCATCAGCTTGACTTGAATCAGATGATTCAGTTAGCTAGTGAGTTCGCAGCTGCCGACGACGATGCTCGTGGCTCTTTGCCGGCAACAATCATTCCAACCCAAGCTCGGAGGAACAGCAGTACAAAGCGGAAAACCGCTCCAGAAGAAAAGCAATCTACCGACATGGTCGCTATGACTTTTGCAGGATGAGGAGAAGGCGGACAACGTGGCCGAGGAAGGGGAGCAGGCCGCGGGCAGCAACGAGGAAGTGACACCAACTCGGCACCGCTCCGTGTTCCCCAAACCTATGAGGAGTACCGCGATATGATGTGCCTCGTACACCTCGACGCCAACGGCAAGGCCACCCATACCAATCAACACTGCAAGTTCGTCAACGACCTCAAGGAAGACCCGGAGTCCGGCTACAAGCGAAGTCGGAAGAACATACCGTGAGGCAAGGGCAAGGGGAAGAAGAAGGAGGAGGAGTCCAAGGATTCAAGTGACATGGACGAGGACGTTGACCCCAAGCACGCCGCCAAGAGCGACGACAAGGGAAAGAGCCCCTTCGCAAAGAAGGCCCCAGTCTACCACACTTTCCTTGGCACCCCCACCGTCCGACAACAGAAGACCTCTCTAAGGATCCTGATGGCCACTCTCCCCCCAGTTCCCCAATACCTGCGCTGTTCGGAGGTTCCAATCACTTGGGACAGGACGGACCACCCAGACCTTGTGCCCACAGAGAACCAGTACGCCATGGTCATCAACCCATTGATTGACGGCGTGGAGTTCACCAAGTGCATGGTGGATAGTGGAAGCAGCATAAACATCATGTACCTGGATACACTGTAGAAGATGAACTTGACGGAGGCAACCCTGAGGCGTACCAACACCATTTTCCATGGCGTAGTTCCTGGTCGGGAGGCTCGGTCCCTTGGGTGGATCACACTTCAGGTAGCCTTTGGCGACGTTAATAATTACCGCCAAGAGCGCATGACCTTTGAGGTGGTCCCCTTCAAGAGCGTGTACCATGTCATATTCGGCCGCGACATATTCCACACGTTCATGGCCAAGCCATGCTTCGTCTACAACAAGCTCAAGATACCCGGACAAAATGGTGTCATCACCATATCCGGAAGCTTTACCAAGGCAAGGGACTGCGAGATCAATGAAGCAGCTGTTGCAGAATCTGTCCTCTACAGCGATGAATTCAAGGAGATCCAGAGCAAGGTTAATGACTCAGAGATGCCCACGTCGAAGAAGCAGATGTCCAACTCCGCTCCTGCGTTCAAGGCCGCCATCGAGACCAAGCCGGTGGAACTTGTGGTAGGTGATGCCTCCAAGACCGTCGCCATTGGGACGAACCTGGATCCCAAATCGGAAAGCGCGCTCGTCGAGTTCCTCCGTGAGAATAGGGACATCTTTGCCTGGCAACCTACCGACATTAAAGGTGTACTTAGGGAACTTACCGAGCACAGCTTAAACATAGATCCAAAATGTAAACCAGTGAAACAACCTCTACGACGCTTCGGAGGTGAGAAGAGACGCACCATTGGCAAAGAGATAGGTAGGTTACTTAAGGCTGGGTTTATCCGAGAACTCCTTCACACCCGATGGGTGGCCAATCCTGTACTTGTCCCCAAAAAGGGAACCAATGAATTAAGAATGTGAGTTGATTACACCGGCTTGAACAAAGCATGTCCCAAAGATCCGTTTGCTTTGCCTCGCATTGACCAAGTCATTGACTCGATGGCTGGCTCGGAACTTTTGTGTTTTCTCGATGCATACTCAGGATACCACCAGATCAACATGAGGAAGTCGGACCAATTGGCCACTTCGTTCACTACTCCGTAGGCACGTTTTGTTATGTCACGATGCCCTTTGGGCTGAAAAACGCAGGTGCTACCTACCAGCGGAGAATGCAACGTTGCCTTCACGACCAAATTGGTCGGAACGTTCACGCCTATGTGGAAGATATCGCGGTGATGTCTAAAAAATCAAACGACTTAATCTCCGACTTAAAAGAAACCTTTGATAATCTCCGGAAATACAACATGATGCTCAACCCTAAGAAGTGCGTCTTCGGGGTTCCAGCCGGCAAGTTGTTGGGCTTCATCGTTTCCCAGCGCGGAATCGAGGACAACTCGGAGAAAATCAAGGACATCTTAAACATAAACCGTCCGACATGCCTAAAGGACATTCAACGACTAACAGGTTGTGTTGCAGCAGTTAGTCGGTTCGTCAGCCGACTTGGAGAGAAGGCTTTGTTGCTGTACAAGTTGCTGAAGGAGGCGGACAAATTGACGTGGACAAACGAAGCAGATGCAACATTGAAGCAGCTCAAGGAGATTCTTTCCTCAGCGCCCATCCTTGCAGCACCCGAGCCTGGAGAGCCCCTATTAGTTTACATGGCGGCAACCAATCGGGTTATCAGCATCGTCGTCGTGGTAGAGCGGAAGGAACCAGGCTACGAGCACGGAGTTCAACGACCAGTTTACTATGTAAGCGAGGTCTTGACGGAGTCCAAGCAGCGTTACCCGCACTACCAAAAGATAGCTTATGGAGTATTCCTCGCTTCGCGGAAGCTGGGGCGTTACTTTCAGGAACACCCAATCACAGTAGTGAGCAAGACTCCACTGTCCGACATTATTAATAATAACGATGCCACAGGAATGGTCACGAAGTGGGGCATTGAACTCGCCGCCTTCGAGATCACCTACAAGAGGCGCGACGCTATCAAGTCACAAGCCTTGGCGGATTTTATTGCAGATTGGACGGAGATGCCAGATGTTACTCCATTGCCAGAACCAGAGTACTGGGTGATGCACTTTGACGGATAAAAGTTGCTCAACGGCTCGGGGGCTGGTGTACTACTACAGTCACCAAAAGGAGACAAGCTGCACTACATTCTGAAGATCCACTTCGAGGCTACAAACAACATGGCGGAGTATGAAGCACTCATTCACGGACTACGTGTAGCCAAGGATATTGGCATAAAGCGCATAGTTTGCTGTGGAGATTCCGACTTGGTTGCCCAGCAGGCGGCTGGCACCTGGAATGCGTGAAACCCTATGATGGCGGCATATCGCGACGAAGTGGACGAGATAGCCAAGAGCTTCTTGGGCTACGAAGTCAAGTATGTGCCTAGGGAGCAAAACGAGGCGGCTGATCTACTGTCTAAGCTTGGATCAGGGCACAAGCAAATTCTACCAGGAGTTTTCCTAGAGCATCTACGCACACCATCCGTGAAGGGCGCCGACATCGACAACCCGGATAGAGCCGACTCTTTCGTCAACATGGTGACAAAGATCCCTCCGGCTTGGACAATACCGTTCATGGAGTATCTCGAACATGGAACTTTGCCCGACGACGAAGTCAAAAGACGGCAAATAGTACGATGAGCAAAGGGTTATACCATAATCAATGGGCAACTCTACAAAAGGAGCACTACTGGTGTATACTTAAAGTGTGTTTCCCAGCTAGAAGGTATGGAAATCCTGCGCGAGATCCATCTCGGAGATTGCGGGCACCACGCGCTCCTCGATCATTGGTCGTGAAAGCCTTCCGGCAAGGATTCTACTGGCTAACCGCGAAGGCGGACGCCGACAACCTGGTTGATACATGCACAGGATGCCATTATTATGCCCGACAACCACATGTTCCTACTGAAGAATTGCGAACAATACCAATAACTTGGCCGTTTGCAGTCTAGGGGCTAGACATGGTGGGACCGTTACAGACGGCACCGTGTGGATTTACGCATCTGCTTGTGGCAGTTAACAAATTCACCAAATGGATAGAAGCTAAACCCATTAGAAAGCTTGATGGGGCAACTGCCCTCAGGTTTTTCCGAGATCTAGTGGTGAGATTTGGTCTCCCACATAGCATCATCACCGACAACGGAAGCAACTTATCACTCGGAGAAGTGGAGGCCTACTGTTGGGACAAAGGCATCCGACTTGACCTTGCATCTATGGCACACCCACAGTCCAATGGTCAGGTTGAGCGAGACAATGGATTAATTCTGGTGGGAATCAAGCCACGTCTTGAGGCACCGCTACATAGAGCAGCTGGAGCCTGGGCGGAAGAATTGCCATCTGTGTTGTGGAGTTTACGAACTACACCCAACAGATCCACCGGATACACCCCTTACTTCATGGTATATGGAGCATAAGCCATCCTACCTTCCGACATCCTCCACGATGCACCAAGAGTTGCCGCCTACGACGAAGATGACGCTGAAGAATCCAGACGCCTAGATGTGGACCTTCTCGAGGAGGAGCGCATTTTGTCATGCCAAAGATCCACCATCTACCAACAGAATCTACACAGCTACCATAGTCGCCGCGTTCGGCATCGCTCGTTTAAAGAGGGAGATTTAGTACTCCGACTTAAGAAGAACAAGTCACTAAAATTATCCCCGTCGTGGGAAGGACCGTTCATCATAAGCAAGGCACTGCTCAATGGGTCTTACTACCTTGTCGACAATCGTGAACTCAAGGATAGACCCAACGAGGATCATAAGCGTAAGCAACATGACCCGGATGATGACTACCCGGAGCTTGATCGGCCATGGAACATAGCACAACTACATCCTTTCTACACTTAGCATTTTTTATCTAATTGTGTACTTCTTATATGATCAATGAAATAAAGCTCTTTGGTTCACTCATATTGCTGAGTCTTTTACGTCCTTAAGTATTAATTTTTGGATCATATAAAACCTTTATGCACAAGTCTTGCGATTGCACTTGTGAAAATTCCGCCTACGAGCGTTAGCTTAAGTTTTCTGGTCTACACGTTCTTTGTTGTTGTTATGTGGATTCTGGAGTAGTGACTTTCGGCACTTATTGTCGGCAATTTTGCGCTCCGGTTATTGACGGTGCCATTGGGCATCATCACCTAAGCGCATGGTTCCGACAACAAGTCTTCCGACTCACGAAAAGTCAAGCATAAGAACCAGAGTAATGGATAAGCCAGCACTTGCTTAAAAAATATATACATACTGGGAATTAGTTCTTGAGTAGCAGGATACGACAATCGTTGTTTTCCGCCTTAAGATTACATCACCAAGTTTCTTCCATGCACACGCCAAAGGTGAAACAGAAATTACAAAGTGTTTTTCATTCTTTGGGCGCAGGAGACTTGGAGGCCGCATCATCACCAGCCGGAGAATCACCCTCGACGTCGGCGCTGTGATGAGACTCGGAAGAATCTTGGCTGACGTTGTCGATGAAATTCCTGGGCACGAAGACGTCAACGTCCACCAACTCGGCAACTCTGGTGTCATAACCCGCGAGTGATGACAGGATGGCTTCGTGATCGATCTCCCTGCCATCATCATCCACGTCGGGGATACCAGAGGTCACCGTGTCGATGTCGGCATCTTCATAGTGTGCCTTCACCATAGACAGCGCCATCCTTTTGCCAGCCCGTGCGCATGAAGCCTTCCAGTTCGCGACACGCTCGGGGGCTTGGCGCAGAATCTCCTAGTACTTATCCACGGAGTCCGAGGCCTTGATATAAATTTGGAGGGGCTTGGCAATCCCCTTGGCTTGGGCGATGGCGGTATTGATGAAGTTGCCGGCAAGAACCAAACATTCCTTGTCCAAAGGAGCCGAGCGGGTTAAACCCATAGGAGCTGCAAAATTCCGACAAGGAGCACATGAGTTCGATAAACTCTAAGTATCAAGACTATAGAAATACAAGGCGGAGGACACTTACTGAAGATGCTGGCCTTAGCCTGCCAGACAGTGTCCGCCCAGGATTCCTTCTCTTGTTGGAGGAGCTTAAACGCCTCGCTATGGCAAAGATTTTGCTCATCAGCAGCTTGCTTCTGATCCTTTAGGATCGCAAGCTCCTCCTTCAAGCGATTGATCTCCGCAGAGGCGGAATCTTGCAGGGCCTTCATGGAATCCTCGTGCATCTTCAGCATCTCTTCCCTCTCCTTCTTAAGGATTTGGTTCTTGCTGTCCAGCTGCTGAATGTGCTTGGACTGCTCGACAATATCCTTGGCCTTGGCGACATGTTCTGCAAGTCGGAGAAAACAAAGTACACATTGAGTACTCGGAGATTGTGGGCACAAAAGTAAGACGGAAATGCGCAATAAGAAAACAGACTCTTGTTTTTTATGATCTGTTCCTTCAAGATGGCGGTTTTACCCTTTTCGGCTTCAAGATCTGCGCGCATCTTCTGGTACTTGTCGTTGGCCATGCCCCTCCAAGCATTCTCGTTCTATGGAAACAAATACAAAGTTAAATCGTTGTTTGGTCTGCTTGGAGCTTCTAGTCGGAGATTTTCCACCTAGATGCTCGGGGGCTACAGCGAGAGTTTTTAACTTAGCAATATTCTTAGCTTTTCTTTAAAACATCTAGTCGGAACTAATTCAGTTACAACTAGAGGCTTGGGGGTTACAACATTGAAAATTATGAACACTGTGTATGCTACTCTTAAAGCATCTAGTCGGAGTAATTCATTCCATCTAAATGCTTGGGGGCTACAGTGAGAGTTTTTTCTAACTTAGTCACTCTTAGAGCATATAGATGCAAAACCTATGGTTTTCCGTCTACATCCTCGGGGGCTACAGTGGGATACTCGTATGAAATGCAGAAGGCAAAGTAAAAACTTACAAGTTTAATAATCTTGAGGTTTGTAGCGCTCTCGGCTAGCATCTTGCCGAAGGAAATGTTGTTTCCTTGCAAGATATCTGCTTGTCGGAGTAGCTCCTCAAGACCGCACGTCGGAGATGACAGCACTCCTCCAGGAACCATAGTTGTGTTACTCGGTAGAAGCGCCGGGTAAACTATCTTCGGGAACTCGAAGGGTTTCTGGGGAGCAGGGGCGCCACCTTCAGCAGAGGTACCAGCTCCCACCACCGCCTCGCCGCTACCGATGGCATCCTTAGCCAGAGCTTCAGCCATTTGAAGAGCAGTGCTCTCCTGCGTCGCCTGCTCGCCGACAACAACAAGCTCGGTAGAGGCGCCAGAATCCACTTCCATGGCGGAAGTGCCTGCTGCCTCCTGGAACTGAGAGCTTGTCGGAGCAGAGGAGGGCTTGACGGCAGGAGTAGCAGGGGGGATGGCGGGGGAGGAGTCGCGATGCAGCATATCTTTGATATTTCTAGAAGCCCCAAGAGTCTTGGAGGACTTCTTGAGGCTGGTTGCGGCTTTCTTCCTGAAACATGCAAAATGCATAAGTACAGGAATAAGACAGATAAATAAGACAATGTCGGAGAATAAGAGGCTTACACTAGGGGACGCTTTGGCAAACATCCCGGTGGCTTTTTTCTTTTCCGCCTCCAGGGCGGCAGTACTCTTTTTGGAGGCTCCACCCTCCGTCTTCTTCTTCTTGCCTCCGTCGGCAGCGTCAGAGGTGGAGCTCTTCTGCTTTCGCGCCAACAGGACATCGTCGTCGGACACGACCGTGACTTCCTTCATCTTTGGATCGTAGATTTGGGAAGCCAGATTGTCCTCACCTAGATCGCTAAGCTGTTAAGTGAGAAATCACCGTGTTAGATAAGATGGCATTGACAAGACAGAGAAACTGGAGCAATGTCATACATGGAAAATAAATACCTACCTTTGGGCACTTGCCGTCTACGTACATGTCGTAAGTGATGGTGAAGCCGCGCTTCTTATCCTTCACCTTGACGATGTCCTTCAGACGGAGCTTGACGGAGTCGCTCGAGAAGTTATCCATGGAGATCCGAAGGGAATCCTTTCGATCACTGGTGTACTCGTGCATGAACTTCACGCGGTGCTGCAGAGGTTGGATTCTCCTGATGAACCAGCACATGGCTAGGTCCAAGTCGGTCAAACCCGTCTCTACGAACCACTCGATCCGCCTTATTGCGCGAGAAGCGTCAAGGTCGGAGGAAAGGGAGGCATGGGATCTCCATGTGGAAACTTCAGCGGCGGCTCCATCCACGAAGTCCGGGTACGTCACTTCTCGGCCCGCCAAAGGAATGTCGGGGCCGTAGAAGTACATCCGCTGCCAGTTTTTGCACGACTCGTGGCCAACGATGTCGGGGAACCGCCGGCCAGGTCGGATCTTGAAGCTTATGGTGCCGCAGTTCCTAAGCTCCTCCCTACTATGTCCGGCTTCACGTTTGACGGTGAAGAAGTACACGAACAAGTCTAACCTAGGCCTAATCCCTAGGTAACCCTCACAAAGTGCCGCGAAGTTGCTAAGCACTAAGATACTATTGGGGGAGAGGATATGGGGTTGGACCTTGAAGTGGTTCAAGACGGACAGAAAGAAGTGGGAGATGGGCAGAGAAACGACGCGTACCAGCTGAGCCTTGAGGTACACCTTTTCTCCGGCTTGGGGAGAAGGTGTCACCTCGCCGGCCAGCGCCGCCCGCCAGGCGAGCCCCTCCGTCGCGGGGAGGTAGCCTTCGGCGACCATCTCTTGGATGTCGCGGCCGGTGATGTGCGAGTCTGGCTCCTCTTCCAGAGGCTCTAGCGCCGCCAGAGTGTGGTCACCGCCAGTGGTTTCAATCACCACCGACGCATGGATGACCAGGCCCTCTGGGGGCACGACGATGGAGCTCGCCGGATTAGCCGTGGCTTCGCTCGGCGCCGCCATCGACGGGGAGGAGCTGCTGCTGGCCATGGAGGATAGGGAGGGTTTGACTGATGTAGGGAGAGGTTAGGGTTTCTTCGAGGTTTTCCGCGGAGAGCTCGAGTAGGCGTGCGGCTGGAGGAAGAAGATGATGATGCGAGAGAATGGGGTGAAAAAGTGGCGAGTGTCCCACGGTTACTATTTATCTTATTCTGCGTCAAGATTCGTGCAGCTAATCGGATGGTTGCCACGTAGACGACGTGTTCGAGAACGCGCACAGTAATTTCGCCACGTCTCCAACCGCCGCCGCCAACAGTTCGTATCGCTCGCGCGGGAAAATCGGTTATGGTTGCGTTCTCTGCATGTGTGAGTTACGAGGCGTCACTGACCTAAGCCTACGTCGTCATAACTGACATGGTAGGTGAGCCGTCGCATCGAAGATTCCGGCGTGGACGGATTTAATCCGACTACGGAAGAGTACGATGGAAGATTCAGCATTTCTCCGACTTACTAATCAAATCCGTAGGAAACCTTGCAGGGTTCCATGGGAGGACTACAAGATATTGCTTGACGATTTGCCGACATCCATCTAGACGGAGCATTCCACGAGAAGAGGCAAGACGACGCAAGATCTCGGAGTTCTCCGGGGGCTACTGTGGGGGATATGCTATATGGGTATCCTCATAGCATGTCTCTTATCCGACTAACCCGGGTGGCCCATAGTCGGTAGCATGGCCTGTGGCCTACTGGGCGGCCCAGTTAGGTGGATCCAGAAGGGAGGCCCAAGCCGGATAAAGGAAGGCTACGGTGGAGTCACCAGCGTACCCGGAGCCTTGGAGTGCAAGTTATACAAGGCTAGTGATAGACGGTGTAGGACTCTGTAACCTGTCCGGCTAGGACTTTTCCCTGTAACCCTAGGACCTGGCGACTATATAAGTCGGGCCTATGGTAGCCTTTAGGGCACAACACAATCACAACTTAGTATCGATTCATACAACCTCGCACAGCGAATCTATCTCTGTAACTCGGCGTATTGCCCTTATATTGATTTATAGCAGGAGTAAGATTCCGCCACCGTCATGGGATCTGAACCTGGGTAAGCTGTGTTACCTCATACCCGTCAACCGTCTGCCTTACCCCACGTCTCTAAACACGCACTGTGAGGACCCCTCCATGGCGTACTCGTCGGCAATACCACGACAGGCGCCCATTCCCGTGTCGGTCGTGCCGCTTTTCCTAGCACACTCATAGTCTTCCATGGTCTGATGCTGCCATGCTGGTGTTGCAACGGTGTGTCAGCTCTACCATGCGACGTCTCAGCCATGGCGACAAGAAAGGAGCATGTCGTTGTCGGTTTACCACTAGTAGAGAAGGGGCCTCTAGTCCCGGCTCGTAAGGGGCTTTTGTCCCAGTTGGCAAACTGGGACTGGCCAAGCGGGACTAAAGGCCCACGCACTAGTCTTGGCCCAGTTACCAGCCGGGACAAATGGTCCTCCACGTGTCCGCCGTGGTGCATGCGGGGTACACCCCCATTAGTCTTGGATGGTGTTACGGACCGCGACAAATGCTTCTCTGCTGCGGCAGCATTTTGGGCACTTTCTCTGCCGTGGCAGAGAATTCATTCTGTGTTCTTTTATTTATTTATTTTTTGCATTTCAAAATAGTTTTTGAATATTTCTACACTACCTCATACCATACACGTTCGTGCATATATAAGATAACTTGTCTTACGATCGAGCATACAAATATATACAATTTTTATAGTTACATGAAGATCACAATTACGGGGACTAGAGCCCGTCTATTCGATTACATGGCCAGGGATCATCAGTAGCACCTATTCACACTAAATTCTCCGGCATCGTCTATCATCTCTTTCAACAAAAATCCCGCCGGTTCATCTCCAATTCCTAGTACGCGTTGCTCTGGTAGGAGTTGATCCCGCATGCTCTCGAAATATATAAGAGAAGGAGATCAATATTAATATCAATCATGATAAAAAAAAGTGACAGTAATAAAATAATGTTTTTAATGTATTGCTTACGTCGACTCTATAATCTTTGTGCTCAGTGGTAAACGTGCGAATGAACTCGCAAAGGTAGTATCCACATAGATTCATCCTCGGTGGCTGCCTCACGCACTTTATGAGAATATAATTCAATCAAAATAATAATATAGCATCATAATTGTATTAACTCGAAGTAAAGAGATGCGTAGACATATCATGTACTACTTACCGATACCGGAGTAAATGTCAGCTTCTCACTAAATAAACCCGTAACCACAATCTTGAATAGGTACAAACCCTGCCAAACAAAGAAAATGAATGAATGAGTTATTCATTACCTGATATCTCAGGAAATCAATGAAAGAGACTGATATAGCATGAAAATTACCTCTGGAGCATGTCCTGCATCATGCGGAACTCTTCCATGTGTCTCTTTAATGGGTCCATGACTTCAACTATTCCCTTATCAAGTTGAATGTCTAGCAGAATCTAGTGGAACCTGCACATGTTTATATATACATCAGTAACTCATCAATTACACTTAACATCGAGTAAGAAAAAGTGAATGTGTACAACAGAGTAAGACCCTCACTTGAAATTGTAAGGAAACAGTATGTGGTCACAGAAATTTTGCTCCATTAGAAACTTTATAAGGTTTTCCTGCATCTCCTTGAGTTTAGCCATTAGCATCTCTATATGTACTTTATCTAGGTCAATGAACCCAACACTATATAGTGTCCTTCTTTTACATTCATGGATGTTCATTCTGCATAATAATAGAGTACAAAAGGGTATAATGAGGATAATTACATGCAATGACCTGAACAACTTATATGTAGACAATTAATTCAAAAACTTATAGAAAAGAGCAACTCATGAGAGATTTGTTAAGGGCGTCAAAATTGTATAACTGGAAGAGTTTTGAAAAATCAACTCTTCGGCGTGGAAGTAGTACTCATGTGGGGCTTTTGCCATGATCATTGTTTTGTCCCCCTTTACGACTCTCAAGTACCATTCATGGAAATTCCGCATTTGTGGTGGCAGTTGTTGCAACTTCTCTTTGATGACCAAAGGCATCCATGGGACATATCTAGGGACTACATCAGCATTGGGTAACTTTTTGTCTTGGGAAGCTAGCAATTCAGCAGCACCCACACCCATAGCGGACGTCAACTTTGCAGCTTCTTCCATATCCTGCAGCAATAGCTGGGGAACGTCTTTGGATAAGGGATCGATTGTTTTGCCTATTCTCCCAGCTGGGGAACTTCCCTTATTTTCTCGCTTGCACTATTACTTGATTTGCTCCCGCTTGCACTTCTACTTGATTTGCTCTTCTTCACTTCCTTTTGAAGTGTGCGTAGATACTCATCTGGCTTATGGTGCAACTCATATTGCGATTTTGTGTTCATAAAATCAAGTGCATATGCTTTTTTCTTCTTGGTGTATACCGGGGCAGGCTCGGGTTTCTCCTTTTGAAAATTCACATCACATTGGGCCTTTGTGATCGCTGTGTTTGCCTCGTCAGTACAATCGTAAGGTTTGATGGGTAGATTCTTATGAGTACTCTTGGGAGGGTCAACATTTGTCGTTTTGGGCTGCTATGTCGGTTAGTACTCATCGATAGAGCACACTTCCACTTATTGTCCTTAGCGGGCGGCGAAGACGGCTGACCTTGCGGCAGAGTTCGAGATGGACTCGCGCTGTGGTGGTTGTAGTCATGGGGTGGGATTCTTAGAGGTGATGGAGGTGAAGGTGACCTGCGATGACTTGGAGGCGGTGTTGGCCTTAGCACCGAGCCTGGAATCTTGATGTTGTTCTTGTCCCATAGAATGATACCACCTAGTAGTTCTTCGAGTGTCCTCTCACCTTCAGGTCCATGGATGTCAAGCTCCATTGAGTCCCACCCCGTTACGATTTCATCCACCCCGACTTTAGCATAGACAGCTGGAATCTCACATCCATGCCAGCATGCGTCAGGTGGACAAGGTAAAGCACTTCCGACCGCCACCTTCAGGGATATGTTCTTCACCTTCTAATGGAGCTCACAAGATATCTGCTCCTTGATTCCATGCACGGGTATCCGGGACTGCCATCTATCATCTGTGCATAGTTAGAAGGGGCCTCCAATTCAGCCATGTTGCTTCTCCATTGAGATGGGCTAGCTGTAATATTGAATGCAGGATCTTGTAGGCGCACTACTCCTCTATGTTCGTCAATCTGCTATTGCTGCTTGTCAATTCTTGCTAGCAACAGGTTGAACCTATCTCCCACCTACTCCTCCCATTGCTGGTTTTCTCTCGCTCGGCTTCTATAAGTACCTTTGTCTTTAGGAAACCCAATCTCCCATGTATAACTAGGGCCAAGGCCTCGTACTCGTCCTATGTGTTCATCATTCCCGAGGACCTTTGTCAGCAAGTCTTTCTCTCTATCAGGACAGAACTTTGTTTTCCCCTCTTTGATTTCTTTCACCCCTTTCTGTCATGTCTCCCTGGGTATCCTAATCCCGTGACTGCAAACAAGATCCCCTGTAATCTAGTCATACTCGCTTCGATGCCCAAGGAACCAATTTCTTGGCCTCAAATCCCATTCTATCCGCATTGGTTCTAGAGTGATCCCTTTAGCAAGAAACTCTATCTTTTTTATCCCACTTTGGCATGGAAATCACATAGCCCCTGGCCCCAGGTGTGTCACATCCCAAGATTTTCCAAATCTTGTAATGTGAAAAATAAATGAATAAAATAAAACTTTGTTGATTTTCAGGGTGAGAAGAAACTTTTGAATCCATTTGGAAACTTTCAAAACCTATTTTGGATTAAATAAAATCCTAAAGGGATTTAAAAAGTTAAATAAACAATAAAGTTAAAAATATTTGGAATTACTATTTTGAATCTTTTAATAAAAAGATTTGGTTTCAAAAGAAAAGATAGATTTATAAATAAGGATTATTTATAAAGCCAAATTAAACCTTGGCCAAGATTTTGAAACAAAATGTTTTGTTTTGATTAAAAGAGTAAAAGATTATTTAAACAAAATAATGAGGATTTATTAATATCCAGTTTTATTAAAAATAAAGGTTTTCATTTTAAATAAACACTAAAACTTATTAAATTATTTTAAATAAGTTTTCCAAGTATTTTATATTCTCAAATAAAACCTACTGAAGTGTTTTGGTTTTATTTTAGATTTCAAAATAAATATTTTAATAAAACAAATCATATTTGAATTATTAACTAAGGTCCATTTTATTTAATTATTAATGGACCCTAAAATAAAAAATTTATTTTATTTTAAACAAGTTTTCCAAGTATTCTTTACTTTCTAAATAAAACCTACTGATTTGGTTTTGAAAATATCTAGATTTCAAATGGATATTTTATTAAATAAATCAAACCCTATTTGATTAAATAACTAAGGTCCATTTTATTTAATTAATGAATGGATCCTAAAAAGATTAAAATTATTTTATTTTATTTTATTTTATTTTTGGGATTTGGTTTATGTTGTTAAACAGAACCAAAACTCATTACAAGTGTGGTGAATGTTTGAATTGAATTGAATGTTTGGTTTGTTTGTTTGAATTTCAAAACAGAAAAAGAAATAGAAAAAGAAAAAGATTCAGAACTAGAAAAAAATATATGAACCTGGTCGACCCAACCCAACCTGGCCCATTAAGCCCAGCCAGCCCATCTCCTCTTTGCCCCCCGAAGCGTTTTCTTTCACCCACACCCGCACCCGCAGAACCAATGACAGGTGGACCTTCCCCCTCACTCCCTTTCTCACTAACCAGCCGACCCCACCCTCCCCTGTTCATCGTCTAGACCCGCGACCCGTTCTTCCCCGCTCCTGCCGTTGATTCCTCCGGTTTAATTCGTCTTAACGCGGCCACCATTACTCGCTTTGACCACGCAAGCTTAAACAGCCAGGCCTCCTCTTCATTTCCCCTCAAACCCCGCTACAATAGAGCCCCTAGGCTGCCTCGAATCAGCCTTGCACCGCCGCTGCTCCGACGACACTCCGGCGACAATTCTGACCGAACCGCGCCACCCCTCACCTTCCCGACCAAGCTCACACCTTCCCCACTCCCAGGAGCATCTCCCTGTACCTCCCATTCAACCGCGGGTGCCCCAGAACCTCGACTCCAACAACCACAGAGCGCCGCCGCGTCTGGTTCTTCTCCGACGACCCCCCCGGTAACACCGACCTCCACTTCATCTCAGGATGATACTCCTACGCTCTGCTCTCTCTTGCGCGTCTAATAGACCCCCTGTTTTGCCTTTCCATGACTTGTAGCCTCGCCAACTGCGACGCCAGTGCGTGCCCGACGCTGTCCTAAACTCCGGCGAGCAATTGCCGTCCACCCCGAGCGCCCCTTCGATGGAGACGACCACGATGAGCACTAGCATTCCACGGCGATTTTAGTGAGCATATCCCCTACTCCTCTCGCTTCCTATTCTCGCCGTTACGCCGTAGCCAGAGCACCGCCGCCGCGCGCCACCGTCGTCGTGCCGCCAGTTCTTGGCAGGGCATTAGGAGCCGTCCGATCCAGATCCGAGGCACACGATTGATTGACTTATCAAAGGGGTAAGATCGATCCTGTGCCGCATGATTCACTTTAAATCCTGCGGTCCATGTTGCTGATCCAAACGAACCGGTATGACCCAATGGGAATCAGACACGTGGCTCTGAGTGTGAGTTAAAAACAGAAACATTTCAATATGATATGTGATTTTGAAAATTGCATAACTTCCAAACCACACGTCCAATTTTTGCAAACTTTATATCATTGGAATCAGTGGAACAAGCCCTAGCCAACCATGCTATTTGTTTAGTAAAAAGCTTCTGGAAAAATGTTTGTTTTTGCAGAAACATTTGTATGCTTGTTTAGATTATAAAAATTGTTCCAAAATGTTTTTGGGGATAAAATATTTGGCAATTGGATGGATTTGAACCTACTAACCATAGGAAACACTTTGTGGTTTCAGAAATGTATTTGGTGAAACAAAAGAATGATTCTTTGATTTAAAACTATTTCTAGTCAAATAAAAATATAGTTTATTTATTAAAAATGGTTTTGGAAGAAAACTTTTGGGAAATGTTTTGTTTTAAACTCTCTGACCCTAAACACCAAGTTTTATGGTTTGAAAACATATTTGATGAATCCTATAGATTAATGCCTTAGTAAAAGTATTTTTACACCACATAAAATGATACCTTGTTTTGAAAATGGTTTATAAAGTGAAACCTTTTGCAAATGACTTTGCCACTTTACAAAATGACCATTAGGTGTTTTCAAATGTTCATGACCCATTAGGAACCACTTTTTCAAACAAAACAAAGCTTGGCATGCTTGCATGCATTACTTTGACTTTGTCATTTTATGTGATGTTTTGCTTGATTGGTAGATTGAGATTGTGCCTTGCTTGATTGAATTGTAATGACTTGAAGAGTGTGATTGTTGCAAGGACAAGGAGTGAACTTATACCCTCTACCAAAAAGGCAAGTGATGCTTCATACTTTTGTCCCATTACTTTCACTATGCATTAGTGATTTTTCTAAGTAAAACTTGCATGGAATTTTGCTAAAGTATAAACCTTGCTATAGGAAAACCTAGTAGATGAAACCTTAGTGGAACTTTTCCTAAGTTAAGATTCCTACTACTATCAAGCTTAGCTTAGAAAATAGAAAACAAGGGTGGATTATACATTCATACTATGGAAAAATTTCTAAGTCTGAGGACTTGTGTTTTGTTTAATAAAACAACTAAGTTAATGAATCACCTGGGTGGAATGGTAATTGCTTGGTGGTTTTTGGTTGAGTGGTTCACAAGGCCCATGTTTATGGTTGACCTTGTGTATCTCACTTGTGGATGGCCACCCAGGAACAAAGAGATTTGAGATGTCAAATGTTGAGAAGCTTCAAGTGCAACCACTTGGCATTATGGGCTCTGCCTGGATCATATAGGTTGCAAGAACTTAGCCATATGGACAGTTGGTGGTAGAGTTTGATAGGTTGGAGCGCGTCCATTTTGGTCTAAGGGAAGGCTTCTGAAAGATCTTGTCTTGGGAAACCAAGTCTTGTGGGGAAAGTGCACCACCTCTGTAGAGTGTAAAATCTAAGTACTTAGCCATGTCCCTGGTAAAGGACAATTTGAGCATCAAGACATGGAAGCAATCAAGAATCTCATCATTCAAATTTCTAAGTTAAAAACATGTGGTTGAACAAGTGTTAAAGGATCTTCAATCTTTGATTGAGAAAAATGATTTTGTCAAGCAAAAACTTAGTATTTTCAAAATGATAAGGAAAATCTATTTTGAGCAATGCAAGCCTCAACTCCACTTAGCCAAATGCATATAGATGTTAGACTCCACTATATTACCATAGTATCACTTGCCAATGCAATTCAAATGTATTGACCCTTGTGGCTGTAACTTGTAATGTTGCAGGTTTGATTGTTTTAGAGAAGATTGATTGATTAGGATTACAAAGTCTACAACCAACATGTCTGCCTGTGGCACTTTGAAGATGAAGGACCCCATGCTTATAGAATTCTGCTGCAATGTAATGTAATAGCCAAATGAGCTATGTAAGATGTAATAAAATTATGTTATTCCTGGTTATAAAGTTATATTATGACCTTTGTTTCTTGATATTACATCTTAACTGTGGATGCTAGCTATTGATCCAGGGACTAGCATTGTAAACACAGGGGACTCTACCTTATTAAAGGTTGGGATCCTTACAGATGGTATCAGAGCATTGTGTTGTCTATAGGATTTGTAAACCTAGGATTGGACAAAACCCCTTAGAAAAATAAGAGTTGTATTTGTTCCAAAATTTATTTACAAACAATCTTGTAAACTCTTTCCTCAACCATTTTGGTTTTTGGATTCTACATCTCTTCTATTTCAACTTGATGGAAAAACCTACCCCATGGCCAAAGACTTCACCATGAGCAAAGGACAACATCAACTCTAATAACTTCAACTTCTTCAACTCTAATGACTTCAACATCTTCAGCATATTCACCAAGGACTTCCAACTTGGATATCACTAAGGACTACAAGTGAGACAAGGAAATCTTGCTCAAGATATGGAGACTAAGGAAATGCAAAATTGGAAGGAGTTCACTTCATTAGAAGTTTTGTGACCAAGAGTTTTTCCCAAGGAAACCATGATCTCATGCAAGAAGGATCAACCAAGAAGGATGGAAAGATCATAAGCGAACCATATAGATGGACCACCATATTTTAGTTAAGTCAAACACACCAACTTATGTGGTGTAACAAAAATATTTTTGTTGCCTAAGTATGTGCTTGAAACTTGTTGTTTGAGTGGAATGTTTGATTGTGATTGCTTGCACATTGCTTGTGTGAATTGTGATGTGTGTGATTAGAATTATTCCCTTAGAAATATTTTGCCTATTCTAATCCCAATCCAACCCAAACAGATGACTACCTCAAGAGACTCCAACATCAAGGATGATGACAACAACAAGAGCCAAGAGGACAACATGAGAGAACTTATAGCAACCCAAAACCAGTTGAGCCAAGAGACAACTCAGCTTTTGAACAACAACAATGGACTAGACCCAGCCATACAAAGGATTTTGAAACTTCAATCCCAATTGTTGCAAGGATTGGTTACTCAAATGATCGACATGGGAGAAAACTTTTCCCAAAGAGCTAATGACAACAAGGATGACAAAGATGTTAATCTAGAAGGAACCCAAGCTATCAATGTTTGTAAAGACAAGGATCATTCATCCAAGGAGCATGAAGACCAATGCCCCAAGAAGAGAGAAAGATTTCCTACCTATGAGAAAACATATGAAGAACATGAACTAGAAGAACTCCTAGCTTTGGAGAGACCCAAAAAGAAGAAGGACATAAGCCAGTTGCAATGTTACAATTGCAAAGAGAAAGGACACTATGCCAGTGATTGCCCAGAAAAGAAGAAGAACCAAGGAAACAAACAAGAGGAAAAGATACCAAAGGAAAAGAAAGATATTAGCCAAGTGTGGTGCAACAACTGCAAAGAGCTAGGACATTATGCAAGCAACTATCCAGAAAAGATGAAACACAAGATAAACAAGCCTATGAGAGACCTCAGCCTTGTCACATGTTTCAAATGCAAGGAACTAGGCCACTATGCAAACTTCTGTCCAGGAAAGTTACCTCAAGATCCCAAGCAAGCCAAGATGTAAACTAGTTGGAAATTTTAAGGGTGGTAGTACCCTAGATGTTTTGAGCCTACTTGTAACCCTAGCCTCCCAAATCTCGGGACGAGATTTATTTTAAGGGTGGTAGCTGTCACATCCCAAGATTTTCCAAATCTTGTAATGTGAAGAATAAATGAATAAAATAAAACTTTGTTGATTTTCAGGGTGAGAAGAAACTTTTGAATCCATTTGGAAACTTTCAAAACCTATTTCGGATTAAATAAAATCCTAAAGGGATTTAAAAAGTTAAAAAACAATAAAGTTAAAAATATTTGGAATTACTATTTTGAATCTTTTAATAAAAAGATTTGGTTTCAAAAGAAAATATAGATTTATAAATAAGGATTATTTATAAAGCCAAATTAAACCTTGGCCAAGATTTTGAAACAAAATGTTTTTTTTATTAAAAGAGTAAAAGATTATTTAAACAAAATAATGAGGATTTATTAATATCCAGTTTTATTAAAAATAAAGGTTTTCATTTTAAATAAACACTAAAACTTATTAAATTATTTTAAATAAGTTTTCCAAGTATTTTATATTCTCAAATAAAACCTACTGAAGTGTTTTGGTTTTATTTTAGATTTCAAAATAAAGATTTTAATAAAACAAATCATATTTGAATTATTAACTAAGGTCCATTTTATTTAATTATTAATGGACCCTAAAATAAAAATGTTATTTTATTTTAAACAAGTTTTTCAAGTATTCTTTACTTTCTAAATAAAACCTACTGATTTGGTTTTGAAAATATCTAGATTTCAATTGAAGATTTTATTAAATAAATCAAACCCTATTTGATTAAATAACTAAGGTCCATTTTATTTAATTAATGAATGGATCCTAAAAAGATTAAAATTATTTTATTTTATTTTATTTTTGGGATTTGGTTTATGTTGTTAAACAGAATCAAAACTCATTACAAGTGTGGTGAATGTTTGAATTGAATTGAATGTTTGGTTTGTTTGTCTGAATTTTAAAACAGAAAAAGAAATAGAAAAAGAAAAAGATTCAGAACTGGAAAAAAATATATGAACCTGGTCGACCCAACCCAACCTGGCCCATTAAGCCCAGCCAGCCCATCTCCTCTTTGCCCCCCGAAGCGTTTTCTTTCACCCACACCCGCACCCGCAGAACCAATGACAGGTGGACCCTCCCCCTCACTCCCTTTCTCACTGACCAGCCGACCCCACCCTCCCATGTTCATCGTCTACACCCGCGACCCGTTCTTCCCCGCTCCTGCCGTTGATTCCTCCAGTTTAATTCGTCTTAACGCGGCCACCATTACTCGCTTTGATCACGCAAGCTTAAACGCCCAGGCCTCCTCTTCATTTCCCCTCAAACCCCGCTACCATAGAGCCCCTAGGCTGCCTCGAATCAGCCTTGCACCGCCGCTGCTCCGACGACACTCCGGCGACAATTCCGACCGAACCGCGCCACCCCTCACCTTCCCGACCAAGCTCACACCTTCCCCACTCCCAGGAGCATCTCCCTGTACCTCCCATTCAACCGCGGGCGCCCCAGAACCTCGACTCCAACAACCACAGAGCGCCGCCGCGTCTGGTTCTTCTCCGACGACCCCTCCCGGTAACACCGACCTCCCCTTCATCTCAGGATGATACTCCTACGCTCTGCTCTCTCTTGCGCGTCTAACAGACCCCCTGTTTTGCCTTTCCGTGACTTGTAGCCTCGCCAACTGCGACGCCAGTGCGTGCCCGACGCTGTCCTAAACTCCGGCGAGCAATTGCCGTCCACCCCGAGCGCCCCTTCGACGGAGACGACCACGATGAGCACTAGCATTCCACGGCGATTTTGGTGAGCATCTCCCCTACTCCTCTAATTCCTGTTCTCGCCGTTACGCCGTAGCCAGAGCACCGCCGCCGCGCGCCACCGTCGTCACGCCGCCAGTTCTTGGCAGGGCATTAGGAGTCATCCGATCCAGATCCGAGGCACGCGATTGATTGACTTATCAAAGGGGTAAGATCGATCCTGTGCTGCACGATTCACTTTAAATCCTGCGGTCCACGTTGCTGATCCGAACGAACCGGTATGACCCAATGGGAATCAGACACGTGGCTCTGAGTGTGAGTTAAAAACAGAAACATTTCAATATGATATGTGATTTTGAAAATTGCATAACTTCCAAACCACATGTCCAATTTTTGCAAACTTTATATCATTGGAATCAGTGGAACAAGACCTAGGCAACCATGCCATTTGTTTAGTAAAAAGCTTCTAGAAAAATGTTTGTTTTTACAGAAACATTTGTATGCTTGTTTAGATTATAAAAATTGTTCCAAAATGTTTTTGGGGATAAAATCTTTGGCAATTGGATGGATTTGAACCTACTAACCATAGGAAACACTTTGTGGTTTCAAAAATGTATTTGGTGAAACAAAAGAATGATTCTTTGATTTAAAACTATTTCTAGTCAAATAAAAATATAGTTTATTTATTAAAAATGGTTTTGGAAGAAAACTTTTGGGAAATGTTTTGTTTTAAACTCTCTGACCCTAAACACCAAGTTTTATGGTTTGAAAACATATTTGATGAATCCTATAGATTAATGCCTTAGTAAAAGTATTTTTACACCACATAAAATGATACCTTGTTTTGAAAATGGTTTATAAAGTGAAACCTTTTGCAAATGACTTTTCCACTTTACAAAATGACCATTAGGTGTTTTCAAATGTTCATGACCCATTAGGAACCAATTTTTCACACAAAACAAAGCTTGGCATGCTTGCATGCATTACTTTGACTTTGTCATTTTATGTGATGTTTTGCTTGATTGGTAGATTGAGATTGTGCCTTGCTTGATTGATTTGTAGTGACTTGAAGAGTGTGATTGTTGCAAGGACAAGGAGTGAACTTATACCCTCTACCAAAAAGGCAAGTGATGCTTCATACTTTTGTCCCATTACTTTCACTATGCATTAGTGATTTTTCTAAGTAAAACTTGCATGGAATTTTGCTAAGTATAAACCTTGCTATAGGAAAACCTAGTAGATGAAACCTTAGTGGAACTTTTCCTAAGTTAAGATTCATAATACTATCAAGCTTAGCTTAGACAATAGAAAACAAGGGTGGATTATACATTCATACTATGGAAAAATTTCTAAGTCTGAGGACTTGTGTTTTGTTTAATAAAACAACTAAGTTAATGAATCACCTGGGTGGAATGGTAATTGCTTGGTGGTTTTTGGTTGAGTGGTTCACAAGGCCCATGTTTATGGATGACCTTGTGTATCTCACTTGTGGAAGGCCACCCAGGAACAAAGATATTTGAGATGTCAAATGTTGAGAAGCTTCAAGTGCAACCACTTGGCATTATGGGCTCTGCCTGGATCATAGAGGTTGCAAGAACTTAGCCATATGGACAGTTGGTGGTAGAGTTTGATAGGTTGGAGCGCGTCCATTTTGGTCTAAGGGAAGGCTTATGAAAGATCTTGTCTTGGGAAACCAAGTCTTGTGGGGAAAGTGCACCACCTCTGCAGAGTGTAAAATCTAAGTACTTAGCCATGTCCCTGGTAAAGGACAATTTGAGCATCAAGACATGGAAGCAATCAAGAATCTCATCATTCAAATTTCTAAGTTAAAAACATGTGGTTGAACAAGTGTTAAAGGATCTTCAATCTTTGATTGAGAAAAATGATTTTGTCAAGCAAAAACTTAGTATTTTCAAAATGATAAGGAAAATCTATTTTGAGCAATGCAAGCCTCAACTCCACTTAGCCAAATGCATATAGATGTTAGACTCCACTATATTACCATAGTATCACTTTCCAATGCAATTCAAATGTATTGACCCTTGTGGCTGTAACTTGTAATGTTGCAGGTTTGATTGTTTTAGAGAAGATTGATTGATTAGGATTACAAAGTCTACAACCAACATGTCTGCTTGTGCCACTTTGAAGATGAAGGACCCCATGCTTATAGAATTCTGCTGCAATGTAATGTAATAGCCAAATGAGCTATGTAAGATGTAATAAAATTATGTTATTCCTGGTTATAAAGTTATATTATGACCTTTGTTTCTTGATATTACATCTTAACTGTGGATTCTAGCTATTGATCCAGGGACTAGCATTGTAAACACAGGGGACTCTACCTTATTAAAGGTTGGGATCCTTACAAGGTGATGATGATATTTCTTTTTTGCAGCATTTTTTCTTGTTTTTTTTACTTTTTCTTAGCATGTTTTCACTACGTGTACTTCACAAGTGCATCCCAGTAAGGCTCCTGCTTCGCTAGATAACGTTCTAATTTTGGAACAGTCTTGTCCTTCACATACTTTATCCATAATGTTTTCTTCCAGTTTTGGAACAGTTCGGCCATCTTCTTAAGAGACCACTCATTGACTTTCTTACTCAATGCAGTTGTGTCGGCATCATCCTCATATTATGGTAGGGTTAAATGTGCCATGAGGCCATTCCAAAGACCCTCTTTGTACCTTTTAGCGACATACTCACTTTCTTCTGCCCTTTTGGGCTTATGCCACTTCCGAACGGTGATCGGGATGCGATCCCTAACCATAACTCCGCATTGTTGTATAAATACATTTCTAGAATTTCGGGTTCCAAAGGTTCGCCTAGTGCTGATACCTGCCGTAATTGTATAATTCATACGCACATCCTACTTTTTGGCCGAGCCTTGTTTGGAATTTTTCTTGATGTGGAGACATAAGAGAATAAACATTCGTCAATATAATATATATACAACTCGTTATATAAAGCTCCTCCCGAACATCATATATCTAGTTACCACCGGACATCAAATATATACCTCACTAGTCTTTGTTAAGGGTCCATCGGCTTCTCCCTCATTGGAGTCGGTGGCTTCTCCCTCTCTTTGGTCCACCTCCTCTCCCTCACCATATGGGTTCAGATACCTCAAGGGAGATTCAGGTGGATCAGCCTCGTGGATTATATCCTCGAGAATTTCTAGTTATGCTAGGTCAATGCGGATTGGACTAGGTGGATCCATAGTTTCTGCAAAATGTGAGATGCACACAATATTATTTCAAAATGCACACAATATTTGAACATAGCAATAAAATCCTATTTGCAAATATATTTGCACACAATATTTGCAAAATGCACACAATATTTCTATTTGCAAAAAAATCCTATTTTTGCACACAATATTTCTATTCCAACAAAAATATTGCTACACATATATTTGCAAACAAATATTTCTACACATATTTTCAACTAAAAATGCAACTAAAAAATGCACAACTTAAAATGTTCTACACTAAAATACACATATATAAAAATATTGCCACACATCTATTTTTCTATTTCCTATTTTATACACTAAAATATACTTGCAACTAAAAATGCAATAATCCTATGCAATAATAAAATGTTATTTCTATTTATATTTCCCTATTTCTATTTCTATTTCTTTCAAATATTTCTATTTCTCTATTTCTAATTCAACTATTTCTATTTCTCTATTTTTTTATTTCTCTATTTTCTCTACTCAACTATTACTATTTCTCTATTTTTTCTAATTCAACTATTTCTATTTATCTATTTATTTTCAACTATTTTTTCTACTTTTTCTTGCAACACAAATATTTGCTCACGTCGATCTGCAGGACGCGCCGGCAGGGGAGGCGCGTGTAGGGCAGGCGGAGGGGCACAGATTCCATTGACAGAGGGTGGCGGTGGCACGGTGGCAGCCGACGACGAAGGAACGTGTGGGGGTAGGCGCGAGCGGGGGCCAATGCGTCACGCAAGGAGGCACTGTGGGACCAGGGCGGCGCTAGCAGCAACGGCCGGCGACGGAGACCGGGGCAGCGCTGGCAGGAGACGACGACACGTCAGGCCAGAATTGGGTAGCCTACCGGCGCTCTCCTCGTCAATGACCTCCAATATCCCATAGGTGGATTCGACCGGGGAAGAGGTCGTGCTTATATACCCCAACTGACGAGGGTTGGACTCATCAATGCCCATTTTTATGGACTTGGGTTTTGGATAAGATGGGGATGCTAGAGATCGTGAGATGGTTAACAGATACACAGCAAGGGGACACGAGGTTTACCCAGGTTCAGGCCCCCGGAGGGAAAACCCTACTCTTGCTTGTCTGTTCTTGATTACGGCGGAACCAAAGGTTACAGGGGGTGCGCAGATGCAGTCTGGCATGAGGTGTGTATGAGTTGGAGAGATCCTCCTCGTTGTGCCCTCCTTGCCTCTATATAGATAGGCCAGGTCCCGGGGTAGGTCGAGTCGGTTACAAGTTAGGGTTTCACCCTTGAATATTCTATCTACATCTTGACTGTGTTCTCTAAGGACTCGAACTTCTGCTGGGTTTGGGCCACCCGGAGTCTCCTTGGGCAGCAAGTCTTCAAGTGGGCATTCCTTGGGCTAGACTGGGTATACCAATGTGAGGCACCCATAGGGTATACCCACATTAGTAGCCCCTGAGTATTCAATTGAATCTTAGATTTGGCTAGACACTCTACAATCCTTCGGGTGCTTCTCATTCGAACATGTCTTTTTGATAAGTATGTTAGTTCATAGGGATTGTTGATACGTTTGCCTGACTCGTTTGACGGATCAGGGTCAGTTAACTGTTATAGGACAAAATAACACGATCTTCTTCAAACTCGAGTCCCCGGACTCGAATCTGGAACAAATGTTGTTGTAATTCGACTTAGGCCACTGAGGTCTTACATGAGTCGAATTCCAGTGTTTTTAAGTCATTTACCCAACACGTCTGTCGGGATTTTCATCATGCATGTTGACATTGTATTTTACTGGCAGAGCGCAGTCTGGTGCGTTACCAGGCCATCAGATAATATATGTAGGGCTTATCTTTGCATCGTAGACACATCATCCGAAGTTTTATCACCGCGGAGGTGTTTCGAGTGACCAAGGAGACTGCTTCTCACTTAGCGTTAATTTGGGAAAAGTTGCCAAAAAGTTTCTTGTGACTTTGATCTGAAGGATCTCACTCGAATAGTTCATAGGGTGCACGACCAGCGCTCCCTATGGGAGTAGCCCCCGAGTGTCTGTTCGAGTCGTAGACTCGATCGGAGACTTTAGTTATGTGGACGTCATCCACGTCAATATGTTTTTGAATGCGCAACCAGCGCTTCCTATGGGAGTAGCCCCCGAGTCCATAGTGGAGTCGCAGACTCAACGTAGGACTCAAAGATTTCTTGAAGAAATTTTTACCATTGTAGTTTCTCAGGTGCGCCGCTAGCGCTGCTCATAGGCGTAGCCCCTGAGTAGTTGGTTGAGTCATAGACTCAAGTAAGTACTTTTTGTTTAGTCGAAAGTTTCTAGATGTTATTGGCTTTGCTTTGATGACGTCATTGTTGATGCCTGGTGAGCTCAATCGTCTGCGGCAGCAGAGACGATGCGACGGGATGAACGTGGGTCCCACCTTCTGACGTGTATTTAACTAGTCACGCGTAACATGGGCAAAAATTATGGCGTATCCTCGATTCTCGTGCATAGTGGGCGGTGCCATCATGATGGTTCAGGCAGATGTTGACACGTGTATGGTGAGATGGATGGCACACGTTAGGGCTTCTGTATCAATAGCTCCGCTTCATAGTTCTCGTCCTTTTATACCGTGGGAAAAGCAGAGCAGTTTTACCTCTTCACCATTTGCGTTCATCTTTCACCATTGCTGCCATTAATAGAGCTTGTGTTTGTGCTGCGCACTGGACATCCTCTATGTGTTCCCTTCTTTCCTCTAATCACATCATCGCACTTGCTGCTCCAAGATGGGCAAGCCGAAGAAGAGATCTTCCACGGCAGCGGGCTCGAGCGCCGCCAAGAATATCGCCGCTCCAAGCCGTAACATCGATGGTGGATGGCGGCGCACTGAGATGAGAGAGGCGGATTTGTGCAAGCTTCGCGAGTCCGGCCTCATCTCCAAGAACAAGGGCGACGCCATCCTTCCTGATCAGGAGGTAATCCCGCATCCACCCTAAGGGTGTCGGGTTATGTTTTATCCGTTTGTTGTTCATGGTATTTCGTTGCCCGCCCACGAATTTATTCGTGGGCTTCTTTTCCTCTATGGGCTTCAACTTCATCACTTATCGCCCAACTCTCTTCTCCACATTGCCTGCTTTATCACTCTTTGCGAGTGTTGGCTCGGTATCGACCCTCACTTTGGCCTCTTCTGGAGACTCTACTCTGTGAAGAGGAAATCTGGCACTGGTAGTGTTTATCCACTAGGTGGGTGCGGGATTTCCATCCGCCCCTCTATCCATTTCTTCTCCTTTTATCTCTGCGAGTCCATCCAGTAGTGGCGGCGCAAATGGTTATACATCCGCAAAATCAAGCTGGATGACCAATACTACGGGCTCGCTCCATTCGACTCCACCCAGAAGATCACCCGAAAGCGTTCATGGTCGAACAACATTTTGGAGGGTGAATCCGAAGAGGTGGAGAAGCTATATAAGCGAGTGGAGAAACTCTAGCTGATTCCGGGCAAGGAGGTCAACGGTGTCAATATTATTCACACCTTCCTCAAGCATCGGGTGCAGCCGCTCCATGCGAGGGCGCATCCGATGTTCTTGTACGCTGGCGCCAACGACCCGACAAGAGTTATGTCGGAGGAGATGTCTTCCGCTGAACTTGACAGGGCGCTTCGACCCCTGTTGAAGCACAAGGCCGATGAGGATTTGCCGGGGAAGTCTCTGACTTCCCCCTTGAACGCGAAGAAGGAGGTCCCTCAGGTGAAACCTATAGTTGCATGTAATGCTTTTTTGTGTGCTCATTGCTTGCTATTTTTTCTATGACTGAATATTTTCTTGTGTTGCTGACTCGCAGAACTTCAAGGTAGCGGGCATGATGCTACCTCTGCCTAAACAGTTCGAGGATGCGCCAAATAGTGGAGATGTGGAGTCTGAGTCTGAGCTCCCCCCTACTCTGTCGCCTTCCATGGAAGCCCTCGAGCCTAGCAAAGGGCAAACTCGAAAGAGGTCTCGGAGCAAAAGTTCCGATGGGGTGACACCGCCAACACCGAGGGGTACTGCATCCCTCGAGCGTCATGGTGGGGATCAGGGTGTAAAGTCCCCCATCCCTGTTGTGCCTATTGAACCATGGCCCCTCAGCCGCCGGCCAAGAAGAAGAATAAGGAGAAGAAAGAGGCTCGGACATCCCATAGTAAGTTATTCTGATCATATCTTATTGTGTTGTTGATGTGCTAAGTATTAGCTTGTTGTTGATTTGGTTTCTTGTATATGCTAGCAAGAATCCTTTGTAAGAGTCCCTCGAGTAGGATCCCGAAGAGATGTTCGGGGAGTCGAAGCCTGCTTCGTCATTCCCTAAGATGGTGGCCAACTCCGACGATGATAACTCAAGCTCCCTGCGGCAAGGGGCTTGTGACACCCCCAAGATTAAGGCTAGACAAATCCCAGACCTTATTCTAAACATAAGCCTAACCTAATCTTGAAAGCATACAAAGAGATAATCGGTAACACAATAGTTACCCTACGACACAAAATTTATTACAACAAGCTCATAATTGAGCAAAGAACCAAAATATTACAAGCAGAGGTCACTGACCACAAACATCAAACAATGGAAGGCAAATATGCTATTAAGTATAACAAACATAAAAGAATGTCTTAGGAGGCCTGAAGCATAACAAAGACATCCCATTCCATAGATTCCAGGCTGCCGACCGGGAATCCCAAGCTACTCGTCAATGTCGTTGCCGTAAAGAACTCTTCTTCTATGGTAACACTTACTCTGCTACAAAATTGTCAATGAAGCAAGGGTGAGTATAGGGTGTACTCTGCAAGACTTATGACTAGTGGAATTATTATGCATAATGACATCTTTGTCTGTAAAATAAGAGGGAGAAGAATCTAGACTAATCAGAATATTTTAAAAGGGAATAAGAGAGCGGTATCTCTATATTTGATCATCTTTTGATATCCATCGAATCATCATCAGCTGAACCTACCAACTAGGATCACCCCCTCATACCCATGAGGAAGCATCCTTAAGCACACATTGGTCTTCCAAGTTTTACGATTAGATTCAAGTTCTCTATGATCTTTGAATCCGTTCCCAAGTCGTTCATAACCGCGGACACGGCTTTTGGAAAAGATTATTACCCTGCAGGGGTGTACAACTTTACCCACACGTACCAACCGATTCTTAATGCTAAATGTTATAAGCCCTCTTCCTTGGAAGGCCGGCAAAGACTGGTTAACCACGAACTTTACCTTGGTTTCGCCGATACCATGAGTCACACACTAAGGAGATGTCGCTGTAACGGGTCGAGTCCGAATCCGGTCCCTAGATATGTGTGCGGGTTTCAAGATTACGGAGGACGTGCCTCTCTTGTTCCCGGCCACGCTTACCTACATGTTATGAATGCACATCCTTCGAGAAGAACTAGAATGCGTATGTCAAATGGAAAGCCCGATCTATGTGACTCATGGAATCTACTAGGCAAGTTAGTTGGTAGAGGGGGTTTCCAAGCCCCCATGTGGCTGTATGCTCGTCTTGGTTCAAGAGGCAATAACTCAGGTCCTAGTAGTGGCAAGTATGGGACTGCAAAAACCACAACCCACAGTGGCCTCCCATACAAGCCTTAGCATGTTTAACTTTTCATCTCTGATCATACCACGTCATCCTATCAAACTAGGTCCATTCATATCTCTGATTCATCAACCGGATGGACCAGTGGTAAAAACTAAGCATGGCTAAGCACAACAGATGTAAAAGTTCTAGCAACGCTTCACAAGCCAAACCCTAGTTATGCTAGGAGCAGTGGATCAGGAAATATCGGTTATAAAGGAAACATGCATCATATAGGATTACTCTATCTATTGATAAAAGACTTTATAATCGCATGCACATGGCAAGAATTGAAATGATTGAAAACATAGGATTATATCATGTGTGGGACTTCGCTTGCCTTTGCCAGTTGATACCGAGAAAGTAGACCTTCAGACATCTGGTTGTAACATCCAAAATTTCATCAAATAAAAAACATTCTCATTGCATTCATATCATCTTAGTATGTGTGCATTGCAAAAAAAATTCAAAATTTAAAACCCTATCAAACCCCTTTTCTTATGAAGGGAAAAATGGTGTTTTTATTTTATTTCAGTACCCCTTTTTGTTTTGAAGTGGTTTGTGGTGTCGAGGACACTTTTAAACACTATATTACTCCCACGAAAATGTGGTGAAAATTTGAAAAGATTTGGAGTTGATTTTGTTATTCAAATATCATTTGGAAAATCAAATCAAAAAAACAAAAGAGCAAGAGAAAAAAATAGAATCCAACCAGGGAACTGGCCCAGCACCCACCCACGGCCCATCTAGCCCACCTGGGGTTTTTCCTCTTCCCTCTATTTCTCACCGCGTGCAGTCGCACCCCCTCACTGACAAGTGGACCACCCCTCCACGTCACCCCCTTTGTCCCCAAACACCGCGCGACGACCTGCTCGCCGCTGCCGTTTGCCCCTTTGATTTCGCGTTCGATTCCGAGTAACTGCGGGCATTATTCTTGTCACATCCCAAGATTTTCCAAATCTTGTAATGCAAAAATTAAATAAACAAAATAAATTATTGTTGAAAATCAGGGTGAAAAGAAACTTTTGTTTTTAAATAGAAACTTAAAACCCCATCTTGAACAAACTTTGGATATAGTTTGAATCTAACAAAAATCCCAATCAAGAGAAATGCATTCCTCAGTGAATTTATCTGGAAATTTAAACACTTGGAAAATAAATCCAAACCCTAAACCCTAATGGAATAAAAACCATTTCCAAGTTATCCCCAAGCCTATGGATTTGATCCATATGAAAATTGATCAAAAAACATTCACCAATGCTCAAAAAATACAAATAGAAATAAAAATAAGACCATAGAAATTGGTTTCACTCAATTTGGAACCATAAATAAAATCTTACGAATTTAATAAGATAAGAAATTGAATTCCCAAAGATATTAAAGAACCTATCTAGAAACCCATACCAAATGATGAGCAATTGATCCTAAAAGGATTTAAAAGTATAAACAAAGATAAAACAAAGATTTCACAAATTGGAATCACCAAGTTTGGATCTCTAAATGAAAAGATATGGATTTTATAAGACAAAGACAAAAATATTAAATAAAGAATATTTAAAGACCCAAATCAAATCTTGGCCAAATCCATAAGCAAATGGAATGTATTATAATCCCAACCCAAATCCAAATAAAATATTGGATAAAGAATTTCCAAAATAAAATCAAATGGCTTAAACCAAATCTTATTTGGAATAAAGACAAACCCAAATTTTAAATGATTATCAAATCTTATTAAAAACCGTTACAAATAATTCAAGATGAACTATTTGACACCCTATCAAGTAAACAAAACCTACTGAAAAGGTTTGGAAGGTTTAAAAGAATTTAAATAGTATATAAAACATTATTAAACCTATTTGACTTAATACAAGGACCTACTTTAATAATTAAAAAGACCCAAAAAGGAATAAAATAAATTCCCAAAAATGACTTCAGAATGTCTTACAAATCAGTATTTAAATCCTCACAAATTTTGGCAAAGTTTTGAAATTCAAAAGTTGTTTGAATTGATTAAACAAAATCAAAACAGAAAATCAAATAAGGAAAAAGCTTTAGTATAAAAAAAATGAAACAACAGCAGCCCAGCAAACAGACCCAGGAAGGCCAAACTCGCAGCCCATCTTTCTTTCCCCACTGCAAATCGTTTTTCACTCGAACTCACACCCACACAGACGCAGACAGGTGGACCACGTACCCACTCTCTCTACCTCGCTGACAGACAGGTTCCACGCCACCTCAGCATCATCAACCTCGTGCCAGCCACGTCCTACCGTTGCTGCCGATTGAATGCGGCGATGAATACGCGTTGATGGCTGAGTGATTCCTCCCAGTAACAACGCTCCTTTAAGCGCCCCTCTCATCTCTCTCTTTCCCCCAAAACAGCGCATCCCCTCTGCCCCTAGGATGCTCTAATTCGAGCTCGCATTCCACTGTCTCCAGCGAGCTTCTAACGTCGATTCCGGCGAGAACACCCACCTCCACTGCCCCTGGCTGCCACTAGAATACTCGCCAGCACCAGGCGCATCCTCCAGTACCTCCAGCTCGGCCACTCTCGTTCCAGAACGAAGGCAACTTCTCCAAGTCGTGCGCCGCCGCGTCTGTTCTTTCTCCGGCGAGCTCCCCAGGTAACCTCCGTTCGCCCCCGCACCTCCCGATGATGCTCCCTTACTCACGACCCTCGTGCGCACCTAACCATGCCTCCACTTTGTCTTAGCACGGTCCTAAACGACGCCAGCGACGACGCGTGAGCACAACCGACGCCGCTGCACACTTCGGCGAGGAATTGCCGCCGTCCCTGAGCGCCCCATGCCAAGCCGACCACGCATTGAGCATCACCTCGACCTCGCGAGCACGGTGAGCCACTCCACTCCTCCTCTAGCTTCCTATATTGCCGGCACCGTCATCGTCTGAGCGTGCCGCCGCCAGCCACCGCCACAGCGCCACCAGTCCATGGTCAGTGCGATGAGGACCGTCGGATCCCGATCCAGCGGTTAGGATAGACGACTTATCGAACCGTTTTTTATTGATCTGTGCTGCACGATCCTCTTAAAATCAAACAGTCCATGTTAGCCGATCCGCCCGGACCGGTACCAGCCTATAGGATTGATCCACGTGGCCTCTGTTTGATTTAAAAAGCCAGAAAACTTGCTATTAGATGTTCCATTTTGTAAAATCTATAACTTTCAAACCACACGTCCAAATTTTGCAAATTTTATATCAATGGAATCAGCAAGACAAGCCCTAGCCAACCATGCACTTTGTTTAGTAAAAAGCTTCTGGTAAAATGTTTGTTTTTGCAGAAACATATGTAAGCTTGTTTAGGATGTAAAAATTGTTCAAAAATGATTTTGGGGATAAAATCTTTTGCAAATGGTGTGTTTTGAACCTACTGAACCTAGGAATCACCTTGTGGTTTCAAAAATATATTTGGTGATGCAAAAGAATGAATCTTGGATTTAAAACCAATTCTAGTCAAATAAAAATATGGTTTATTTATTAAAAATGGTTTTGGAAGAAAACCTTGGGGAAATGTTTTGTTTCAAACTCTCTGACCCCAAACAACAAGTTTTATGATTTGAAAATGTATTTGGTGAACCCTATAGAACTACTACTTTACTAAAGACATTTTCAAACCACATAAAATAATGACTTGGTTTAGAAAATGGTTTATAAAGTGAAATCTTTTGCAAATGACTTTGCCACATTATAGCATGACCATTAGGTATATATAAATGTTTATGACCCATTAGAAACCACTTCTCCAAATAAAACAATCTCTTGCATGCTTGCATGCATGATTTTTGTTTTATTATTTTATGTGATGCTTGAATGGTAGTTTGAAATATTGTTTGCTTGATTGAATTGTAGTGACTTGAAGTGTGTGAACATTGCAAAGATCAAGGGTGAACTTATACTCTCTACCAAAAAGGCAAGTGATGCTTCATACTTTTGTCCCATTACTTTCACTATGCATTAGTGATTTTTCTAAGTAAAACTTGCATGGAATTTTGCTAAGTATAAACCATGCTATGGGAAATCCTAGTAGAAGAAACCTTAGTAGAATTTTCCTAAGTTAAGATTCCTACTACTATCATGCTTAGCTTAGCTAATAGAAAACAAGGGTGGAATATATATTCATGCTATGGAAAATTTCTAAGTCTGAGGACTTGAGTTTTGTTTAATAAAACAACTAAGTGAATGAATCACCTGGGTGGAATGGAAGGAATGGTTTGTGTTGAGTGGTTACACAAGGCCAGGGGACTGGTGAACCTTGTGTATCTCACTTGTGGATGGCCACCCAGGAACAAAGAGATTTGAGATGTCAAATGTTGAGAAGCTTCAAGTGCAACCACTTGGCATTATGGGCTCTGCCTGGATCATATAGGTTGCAATAACTTAGCCAAATGGACAGTTGGTGGTAGGGTTTGATAGGTTGGAGCGCGTCCATTTTGGTCTAAGGGAAGGCTTCTGAAAGATCTTGTCTTGGTGAAACCAAGTCTTGGGGGGAAAGTGCACCACCTCTGCAGAGTGTAAAATCTAAGTACTTAGCCATGTCCCTGGTAAAGGACAATTTGAGCATCAAGACATGGAAGCTATCAAGAATCTCATCATCCAAATTTCTAAGTTAAAAACTTGTGGTTGAACAAGGGTTAAAGGATCTTCAATCTTTGATTGGTAGATGCCTTGGGTGATTTTTGCCAAACAAAAAATTAGTGTTTTCAAATGATAAGGAAAAATCTATTTTGAGCAATGCAAGCCTAAGCTCCACTTAGCCAATTGCATATAGATGATAGACTCCACTATACTACCATAGTATCACTTGCCAATACAATTCAAATGTATTGACCCTTGTGGCTATAACTTGTTATGTTGCAGGTTTGATTGATTTTAGTGAAGTTTAAATGATTAGGATTACAAGTCTACAACCAACATGTCCGCCTGTGGCACTTTGAAGATGAAGGACCCCATGCTTATAGATATTCTGCTGCAATGTAATGTAATAGCCAAATGAGCTATGTAAGATGTAATAAATTATGTTATTCCTGGTTATAAAGTTGTATTATGACCTTTGTTTCTTGATATTACATCTTAATTGTGGATGCTAGCTATTGATCCAGGGACTAGCATTGTAAACACAGGGATCTCTACCTTATTAAAGGTTGGGAACCTTACAGATGGTATCAGAGCATTGTGTTGCCTGTAGGATTTGTAAACCTAGGATTGGACAAAACCCCTTAGAAAAAAAATTAGGAGTTGTTTTTGTTCCAAAACTTATTTACAAACAATCTTGTAAACTCTTTCCTCAAACCATTTTGGTTTTGATTCTACATCTCTTCTATTCAAACTTGATGGAAAAACCTACCCCATAGCCAAAGACTTCACCATGTGCAAAGGACTTCAACAACTCTAATGACTTCAACATCTTCAACTCTAATGACTTCAACATCTTCAACTCTAATGACTTCAACATCTTCAACATTTTCACCAAGGACTTCTGTAACATCCCTAAAATCATAATTTCGAAGTTTGCATATCATTCATGCATGCATATAGATTTGAGGTAAAAAAATTCAAACTCATTTCAAAAAACAGAAGCACTTGGTGCTATGATTTTATGTGAGCAGATTAAATTCAAATGGCCATCATCATTTGAAAATTTGAAAGTTTAGAAACTTGGTTGCTTGCCTTCTATGAGGATAGATTGAGTGTGGAATTTAAACCAAGGTTTTCAAATTTGAAATAGATTCAAAAACCATTTTTCAATTTTTGCAAACCAAATGCCTAGTCTCTGTTATTTTGATCCCCAAGCTTGACCAAGCCCTTACTTAGCAAACCACCTGGTTGTGTGCCTAAATTGGAGACTACTGCGCCCTGCAAAAACCCAGAAAAAGTTTGAATTCAAAAAGAGTTTGAATTCATATCAAAACCAATTCAGAAAAATCGTTTCAGAAAAAGAAAAGAAGCAAACAAATAGAAAAGGCCGAGCGCTGCCATTTTAGCCCAGCAACAGAGCAGGCCCAGCAAGCCCACCCGGGGCATCTCTTTTCTTCTCTCACGCGCGAGCACACCCATTCAGCCACTGACCGCCAGACCCCACGCCCTTTCTGTTTATTTCGCTGACCAGCGGGCCCAGTCCACGTCACCCTCGTCTTCCCAAACCACGCCCGCGACCACGTCGCTGCTGCTACCAAGGCCGGTAATGGCGTGGTGTAATTGCCCATTATTCCGCAAGCGTTTCCTGTCGCCCCTAGGCTTACTTAAACCCCACTGCCCCGCAAGCATTTCCCCCCCCCCTCTCCTCGCTCACTCCGCCACTAGGCTGCGCGCAATTGCCCTCGAAACCCCGCAGTACCGACAACTCCGGCGGCCAATTACGGTGAGCCTCGACCATCCCTCTCTCTCTGGTTCAAACGAGGATGTTCGGAATGATCTCGCGCTTACGCTGATACCTTCCTTTTGCCTGCTCGTGACCCAGGTCGTCGTCTCCGTTCGCGACCGAAACCACCTGCGCCGCCGATAAACTCCGGCGACCAATTAAGGTAAAACCCGAGCGCCCCTTGCCCCCTCTTTCACGCGAGCTTGTTCGCCTATGTCTTGCGCAAATCCTGATGCCACTGGTTCGTGCTAGGGCGACGCCAAACCTCGGCAAGGACCACGATTGCAAGCTACCGACGCCGCCCGCAACTTCGACGAGCTCCAGAGACCGTTTCCGCGCACCCCTTCGCAAACCAACGCTACCTTGAGCATCAGCAGCCTCTTGTGGTTCAGGTATGACCCTTCTCCGTCTCGCGCACGACCTGAAACGCTAGCGCCGCCGTAGATAGAGCGCTCCGCCGCTCGCTGACACCGCGCGCAGCCAGGACATGGTCGCGTGCTCGAGCACCGTTAGATCTAGATCCAAGCGACAGGATAGAATCACTTAGCAGCAAAGAGTTACGCGTTCTGGACCGTGCGATTTATTTAGATCCTGCGGTCTGCGTCTGCCGATCCGCGCGAACCGGTACGCGCCAGTAATATTGCGACGCGTGGCTAGGGCTGATTCAAAAACAGAAATTCAAACCAGATTTAGATCAAATTTTCAAAAGGCTATAACTTGAGTTTCCCACGTTAGAATTTTGCAAACTTTATACCGTTGGAATCAGTGAATCAAGGCCTTTCTGAATCTGCAATGTGTTTAACAAATAGTATCTGTTAAAATGACTTTGTATGCAGAAACATGTTTAGGTCCATTTTGAGTATAGTTTTGTTTAGCAAATTGTTTTAGGGCTAAATAAGTTTACTTAGCAAATTTAGGGATTTGTTATGTTTCTGTATCATGCACTTGCTTGGTAGAGTTTTCAAAATCATCACTTAGTAATTTCTTGCATGCATGCATGCATTCATATTTTTGATTGTATATAAATTGTGTGTAATTGTATGCTACAAATTTTTGTGTAGATTTTGCTAGTGACTGTGATTGTGAAGAGTGCTACTCTCCCCATTACCAAGGCAAGTGATACTTCATGATATTTCCACCCTTTATTTTGGTTAAGCATTAGAATTATTTTTGCTAAGCGCATGCTACTTTTGCCAAATGCTAAGTTGGGAAATCCTATGTAGTTGTAGAATTGTAGAATTGCTAGGGAATTTTTCCTAAGTTAAGATACTATGCCATGCTTAGCCTAGCTAGTAGAAAACAAGGGTTGGCAAAGTAAGTACATGCTATGGTGAAATTAATTCTAAGTCCTTTGGGACTCATGCTTTTCTTAATAAAACAACTAAGTCAATGAACTTCCTGGGTGGAATGGGACTTGAATGGTGGTTTTTGGTTGAGTGGTTACACAAGGCCATGGATTTGGCTTGTGTATCTCACTTGAGGTATGCCACCCAGGCACAAAGGGATTTGGAGGCCAAGTGTTGAGAAAGCTTACAGTGCAACCACTTGGCAATATGGGCTCTGCCATGATCATATAGGTTGCTAGAACTTAGTCACTTGGACAGTTGGTGGTAGTGGGAATGATAGGTTGGAACGCGTCCATTTGACTAAGGAAAGGCTTCTGAAAGGTCCTGTCTTGGGAAACCAAGTCTGGTGGGGAAAGTGCACAACCTCTGCAGATGGAAAATCTAAGTACTTAGCCAAGTCCATGGCAATGGACAACTTGAGCATCAAGACATGGAAGCTACAAGAATCTCATCACTCCAACTTCTAAGTAAAACTTGTGGGTGAACAAGGGTGAAGGACCCCAATGTCTATTGGTGGTTTCTTGGGAAGCTTTTGACAAAGAAAAACTTAGTGATTTCAACTAATAGGAAAAATCTATTTTTGAGCAAAGCAAGCCAAGCTACACTTAGCCAAAATGCATATAGTAATAGAGTCCACCTAAAATTTACTAAGGTATCACTTGCCAATACTATTCCAAAGTATTGACCCTCTGTGGCTGTAACTTGTGATGTTGCAGGTTACTCCGATGATGAGTAGGAGTCATGAGTCTACACTCAACATGCTTGCCTGTGGCACATGAAGATGAGGACTTATGTTTATTTACTTATTCCTTAAACTCTTGTATTAGGACTTTGGCCCTGAGTTGTAAAAGACTATGTTTTATCTCTGGAATGAATGTAATAAACGACCTTTGTATCTGTGTACTTCATCCTAAACTGTGGATGCTAGCATTGATCCAGGGACTAGCATTGCAATCACAGGGGTCCTTTCCTTTACAAAGGAGGGACCTTACAGATGGTATCAGAGCACTGTGTTGCCTGTAGGATTATGACCCTAGGATTGGAAACCACTAAGGAAAATTTTTAACTACTTCTACACTTGTCTATTCTTCTCGTAAACTTTTCTAATCTTCTCATTCTCATCTCTATTTGTAGATGAACTCCATCAACGAAGCCGTGAAGAAAGGACCACTCATGACCATGACCTTGGAGTGTGAAACTGAGTTTCCCAAAATTCTCAAGGACCTCATGGTGGCAATGGAAGCACATGGTGCAGCTGTGTACAAGGGCTTTCCAGTGATGGATGAAGGAGTGGAGTACTGGTGGGTGCAACTTCACTTGTACAAAAACAAGGAAGACAACCATAAAGAAAGAGGCTTCTGCATGTACACCAACACTGTAATGCACACCACATTCTTTGAGTCAGCCAGAGAAGCAGCTTGGAGGACTATCAAAGAACTTAGTGCTAGAGTCAAGTGCAGAATGCTCAACCTCCAAAAAGACTTAGAGAAAGAGAAGGAACTTACCCAAGAGTTGGAAGCCACCAACCAAACCTTAAGGGGTGATATAATAGACTTAGTGATGGAATCATGTGAACAAGATTGGTGGATTGCCTCTAGGAACATTGTGTTAGCCACTAGATCCAGTGAGATAGGATTGTGAACGCACTTCGTTAGTTGGACCACCACCTATCACCTTATTTTCCAAAATGATACCTTAAATAAGTTTGGACCTTGATTGATGTAATGGAATTATGTATGCATGACTTGTGGAATTTTGTGTTCCAAGGATATGTATGAAATGTTTGTTTATCTTAAATTGTGTTGTCCTAACTTTTCTATCTTATAAATAGATGCCTATTACCATCAGCACTGTTGAGGAGTTCCAGGGTACCCAATTTGGTCCTCGTATCGTTGAGCTTACCACTTTGCTCAATCTCCCTCTTCCCACCATTATGGTGCACCCACTCACCAAGTTCGAGAGGAAGGACCTCTGGGCTTCAAGGTGAACCAGCCCGGACGCCAGACGGAGCCTACTACGGAGGCCATCGTCTTCAAGCTTATGCACGATGATCGGGAGAGAGGCATGGAGGTCGTCATGCAGGACCTGATAGGACGTCTGTTAGGCCGTCACTCCCGACAGGTTAGGGGCACCCACTTCCACGTCTTCGGAAGACGTGATGACGACGGAGAGTCCATCGACTTTGAGGATGACTCGAGGGACGCAGCAGAGCCGATATGTCTCTATCTCCAGGACTTAGAGTCTCTTATTAGGCACGTGGACACGGACAGGACCAACGTCATGCTCAACAATGACGAGCTCCAGGTGCAGCTTCGCGAGAAGGACAAGCTTTTCGCATAGCAGGACGATATAGTCAAGGAAATGGAGGCAAAGTTCGAGACCCAGGACCGCAAGTTCAAGAGTCAGGAGAAACGCGTCCAGGATAGGAACAAGAGGATCCGGGACATGACCGAGGAACTGAAGTCCAAGGATTTCGAGTTAGAGCAGCAGCAGATGGTGATTGAGAGGCTTCGCTCCCAAAAGAGGGCTCTCAAGACCAAGATCGAGTCCTTGACCACTACCATTGAGGAGAACAAGACCGCGATGGAGAACGCAAGTCTTACTTTTGTTGAGGAGGAGATTGATGCTGATGAGTAGACTTGACTACTCGGTTATCTTTTATTATCATACTTGTTATTTGTGAACTTATTATTGGACCATCCGACATGTGGATGGCTTGCCACTTGTGTGTTTTTACTTTGAGACTCTGTTATCTGGTTGTTGAACTTTTATCCTTGTGTTGCATGCTATGTGTTTGCTTATGTGATGTAATGTGCATAAATCATGTATGGGTATCTCATTCTTATCTCTGTTTGAACAAACCACAGATGCCTCCGCGTCGCGCAAACCCCAACCCCAACAACATCACCCCGGAAATGCAACAAATGATGAATGCGCAAACACAACTTATGCAAATGATGACAACATTCATTCAAAACCAGAATAACAACAACAACAACCCCAACAACAACAACCCTCTTGGTTTTGATATGCTCACCATATTTCTGCGTCTGAGGCCAGCTAAGTTTTCAGGGACGACTGATCCCATGGTGGCCAATGACTGGCTACGTTCTGTGAACAAAGACTTAGTGACCGTGGGCTGCACGGATGCAGAAAAAGTCAGGTTCGCAGCGCATCTGTTGGAAGGACCAGCCGCCACATGGTGGGACAACTTCCAAATCACCACTCCCTTAGATGAGGTGACTTGGGCTATCTTTGAAGATGGCTTTCGCACTGCTCATATCTCATCAGGGATGATGAGCCTGAAAAAGAAGGAGTTTCACAACCTAAAGCAGCGCCACCGCAGCGTGGCTGAATATATTGAAGAGTTCAACAATCTGGCGCGCTATGCACCGGATGAGGTTGACACAGATGCGAAAAGAAAGGAAAAGTTTCTGGAGGGCTTGAACGATGAGCTAAACGTAAAGTTGTCTGTGGAATATGTTCCAACTTATCAGTCTCTGTGTGACAAGGCTGCTATTTTGGAGAATAAAATGAAGCAAGTCGAGAGTAGGAAGAGGAAACACTCCGACAAGCACAGCTCGGGATCGTCTCACAAGCGATCTCATTATGATGACAGTGGAAGCTCGGGATCCCATAAGCATGGGAAATTCAACAAGCACCACAACCACAACCGTCATGACAACAAGCATCACCGCAGTCATGACAATGACAAGTACAAGAACCACAAGAGTGGACACAAGAGCCACCACAGTGGGATGGTAGTGGAAGTGGAGGTCAGCCTGCCAAAAGAGACATCAGTCAGGTTGAGTGCTTCAAATGCAAGAAGCTGGGGCATTATGCTAATGAGTGCCCTGAGAAGAAAGTTGAAGGACCTAACAAGCCCAATCCTTTTCAGAAAGGACAGGTTAACCACATCAATGTGGAGGAGGTCTATGAGGAGCCTGATGATGTTGCTGGTAAGTTCAGACTCAATTCCATTCCAGCATTTGTACTCTTTGATACTGGTGCATCTCATTCATTCATATCAAGAGCATTTGTTGAAAGAAATGAACTACCGGTAGAAACTATTGGGTGTCCTATAAAAGTAAGTTCTCCTGGTGGAGAAATGATAGTGAATTCGGGATGCCATGACCTAGTCATAGAATTCGGGAAGTATAGGTTTCCTGTTAACTTGATAATATTGAACTCCCAAGGTTTGGATGTCATTCTGGGAATGGACTGGATGACTAAGTACAAAGGAGTGATAGATTGTGCCAGCCATATTGTCTCACTCACAACTCCGGATAATAAAAGGATCAGATTCAAGACCAGCTTTGGAGCAAAGAAGAGTATGCTAAATTCTCTTAAGGGGGTTAGCTTGGACAGTGTGCCAATTATATGTGAATATCCGGATGTATTTCTGGAAGAATTGCCAGGAATGCCACCAGATAGAGATGTGGAATTTCTGATAGATCTGTTACCAGGTTCTGGACCAATAGCAAAAAGACCATACAAAATGTCAGTTGATGAACTGAAAGAGCTCAAGAAGCAACTAGGTGAACAATTGCAGAAAGGATTTATCCAACCAAGTTCTTCATCTTGGGGAGCCCCAGTATTGTTCGTGGAGAAGAAAGATAGAAGCCAAAGGTTATGCATAGATTACCGTTCACTCAACGAGGTAACTATCAAGAACAAATATCCTTTGCCAAGGATTAATGACTTGTTTGATCAGCTAGAGGGAGCTTGTGTGTTCTCGAAGATTGATCTCCGGTCGGGCTATTTTCAACTCAAGATAAGAGAGCAAGACATACCTAAAACAGCATTTACCACAAGGTATGGATTATATGAGTATACCGTAATGCCATTCGGCTTAACCAATGCTCCAGCATACTTCATGAATATGATGAACAAAGTGTTCATGGAATTTCTCGACAAGTTCGTTGTCGTTTTCATCGATGACATCTTAGTTTACTCTAAGAGCAAAGAAGAACACGAAGGACACTTGCGTTTGATACTTGAGAAGTTGAGAGAACATAAACTTTATGCCAAATTCAGCAAGTGTGAGTTCTGGTTAGAGGAAGTTGGTTTTCTTGGTCATGTTATGACAAAGGATGGTGTAGCAGTTGATCCTGCTAAAGTGTCAGTTGTGACAAAATGGGAATCTCCCAAGAATGTGAAAGAAGTTCGCAGTTTCCTTGGCTTAGCAGGTTACTACAGAAGATTCATTGAGAATTTCTCAAAAGTTGCTAAGCCCATGACTGAATTGTTAAATAAAGATAAAAAGTTTGTTTGGTCTGAAGGTTGTGAGGTCAGCTTTCAAGAATTGAAGAAGAGACTTGTGACAGCACCGGTTCTATGTCTGCTAGATTTGGAAAAGGATTTCCAAGTATACTGTGATGCGTCTCATCAAGGTTTGGGAGCCGTACTTATGCAAGATGGTAAAGTTGTGGCCTATGCCTCAAGACAACTCAAAACTCATGAAGTAAACTATCCTACTCATGATTTGGAGTTAGCCTCTGTCATACATGCACTCAAAACATGGAGACATTACCTTTTGGGAAAGCGTTGTGAAGTGTTTACCGATCACAAGAGTTTGAAATATATCTTCACCCAGAAGGAAATCAATATGAGACAAAGAAGATGGTTAGAGCTTATCAAAGATTACGACTTAAGTTTGCAATACCACCCCGGTAAAGCAAACATTGTAGCGGATGCTCTAAGTCGTAAGGTATTTGTAAATGGCCTTACCAAAGGAGAATTGCCAGATGATTTGTGTAAGCAATTCAAAGAACTCAAATTGGAGATTGTGCCTGAAGGACATCTCATGTCTTTAGAAGTCCAACCTACTTTGTTGGACAAGATTCGAGAAGCTAAAAAGACTGATAAAGAAATTGAAGAGATTAAGGTAAATATTAGCCAGGGGAAAGCTAAAAATTTCCATGTGGACGAACAAGGTACTTTATGGCACGGGAAACGTATTTGTGTTCCACAAGATCCGGAAATGCAGAAACTGATTCTACAAGAAGCCCACAACTCTCCGTATTCTATTCATCCGGGTAACACCAAAATGTATATGGACATGAAAGAAAGATTTTGGTGGAACAATCTCAAGAGAGACATCGCCGAGCATATTGCTTTGTGTGATGTGTGTAGTAGAGTAAAAGCAGAGCATTAGAAACCCGCAGGTCTGCTTCAACCACTACCTATTCCTGATTGGAAATGGGACAAGATTGGTATGGATTTCATTACCGGATTACCAAGGACCAGATCAGGATATGATTCCATATGGGTAATAGTGGATCGCTTAACTAAAGTGGCCGATTTCATACCCGTGAAGACAACTTATACAAGTGCCAAGTTAGCCAAAATCTACATGAGTAGAATTGTATGCCTTCACGGTGTGCCTAAGAGTATTGTGTCCGATAGGGGAACCCAATTCACTTCCCATTTTTGGAGACAGCTACATGAGTCATTGGGAACGAGGTTGGAATTCAGTACTGCTTTTCATCCTCAAACCGATGGACAAACTGAAAGGACTAATCAAATTCTGGAAGACATGTTGAGGGCATGTGCCCTAGATTATGGAGCAAGTTGGGATGAAAGTCTGCCTTACGCAGAATTTTCTTATAACAACAGCTATCAAGCCAGCATTGATATGGCACCGTTTGAGTTTCTCTATGGAAGAAAGTGTACCACCCCATTATTATGGAATGGTGTGGGTGAAAGGAGTTTATTTGGGCCGGATCTTATCAAAGAAGCCGAAGAGAAAGTCAAATTGGTTAAGGACAGGTTGAAGATAGCACAGTCCCGAAAGAAAAGCTACGCAGATCCTAAGCGTAGAGAGGTCACCTACGAAGTCGGTGATAGAGCCTACCTTAGAGTATCACCACTCCGTGGAGTGAAAAGATTCGGAGTCAAAGGAAAGTTGGCACCAAGATATGTTGGGCCATTCAAGATTCTGAGTCGCAAGGGAGAAGTAGCTTATGAAATTGAACTGCCAGCATCTTTATCAGCAGTCCATAATGTATTTCATGTGAGTCAGCTTAAGAAATGTCACCCAAAAATGGAAGAATCTTCTTTGAAGGATACCATACCCTTGGAAGAAGTTCAACTAGAAAGTGATCTCACTTATGAAGAAAAGCCTATCAAGATTCTTGAGACGGCAGAAAGAGTCACAAGAACAAAGACTATCAAGTTTTGCAAAGTGCAATGGAACCATCATACCGAAGAGGAAGCAACATGGGAAAGAGAAGATGATCTTCGAAAAGACCACCCTCACCTATTTGCTAGCCAATCCGAATCTCGAGGGCGGGATTCACCTTAAGGGGGTTAGATTTGTAACATCCCTAAAATCATAATTTCAAAGTTTGCATATCATTCATGCATGCACATAGATTTGAGGTAAAAAAATTCAAACTCATTTCAGAAAACAGAAGCACATGGTGCTATGATTTTATGTGAGCAGATTAAATTCAAATGGCCATCATCATTTGAAAATTTGAAAGTTTAGAAACTTGGTTGCTTGCCTTCTATGAGGATAGATTGAGTGTAGAATTTAAACCAAGGTTTTCAAATTTGAAATAGATTCAAAAACCATTTTTCAATTTTTGCAAACCAAATGCCTAGTCTCTGTTATTTTGATCCCCAAGCTTGACCAAGCCCTTACTTAGCAAACCACCTGGTTGTGTGCCTAAATTGGAGACTACTGCGCCCTGCAAAAACCCAGAAAAAGTTTGAATTCAAAAAGAGTTTGAATTCATATCAAAACCAATTCAGAAAAATCGTTTCAGAAAAAGAAAAGAAGCAAACAAATAGAAAAGGCCGAGCGCTGCCATTTTAGCCCAGCAACAGAGCAGGCCCAGCAAGCCCACCTGGGGCATCTCTTTTCTTCTCTCATGCGCGAGCACAACCATTCAGCCACTGACCGCCAGACCCCACGCCCTTTCTGTTTATTTCGCTGACCAGCGGGCCCCGTCCACGTCACCCTCGTCTTCCCCAAACCACGCCCGCGACCACGTCGCTGCTACTGTCAAGGCCGGTAATGGCGCGGTGTAATTGCCCATCATTCCACAAGCGTTTCCTGTCGCCCCTAGGCTTACTTAAACCCCTCTGCCCCGCAAGCATCCCCCCCCTCTCCTCGCTCACTCCGCCACCAGGCTGCGTGCAATTGCCCTCGAAACCCCGCAGTACCGACAACTCCGGCGGCCAATTACGGTGAGCCTCGACCACCCCTCTCTCTCTGGTTCAAACGAGGATGTTCGGAATGATCTCGCGCTTACGCTGATACCTTCCTTTTGCCTGCTCGTGACCCAGGTCGCCGTCTCCGTTCGCGACCGAAACCACCTGCGCCGCCGATAAACTCCGGCGACCAATTAAGGTAAAACCCGAGCGCCCCTTGCCCCCTCTTTCACGCGAGCTTGTTCGCCTATGTCTTGCGCAAATCCTGATGCCACTGGTTCGTGCTAGGGCGACGCCAAACCTTGGCAAGGACCACGACTGCAAGCTACCGACGCCGCCCGCAACTCCGACGAGCTCCAGACACCGTTTCCGCGCACCCCTTCGCAAACCAACGCTACCTTGAGCATCAGCAGCCTCCTGCGGTTCAGGTATGACCCTTCTCCCTCTCGCGCACGACCTGAAACGCTAGCGCTGCCGTAGATAGAGCGCTCCGCCGCTCGCTGACGCCGCGCGCCGCCAGGACATGGTCGCGTGCTCGAGCACCGTTAGATCTAGATCCAAGCGACAGGATAGAATCACTTAGCAGCAAAGAGTTACGAGTTCCGGACCGTGCGATTTATTTAGATCCTGCGGTCTGCGTCTGCCGATCCGCGCGAACCGGTACGCGCCAGTAATATTGCGACGCGTGGCTAGGGCTGATTCAAAAACAGAAATTCAAACCAGATTTAGATCAAATTTTCAAAAGGCTATAACTTGAGTTTCCCACGTTAGAATTTTGCAAACTTTATACCGTTGGAATCAGTGAATCAAGGCCTTTCTGAATCTGCAATGTGTTTAACAAATAGTATCTGTTAAAATGACTTTGTATGCAGAAACATGTTTAGGTCCATTTTGAGTATAGTTTTGTTTAGCAAATTGTTTTAGGGCTAAATAAGTTTAGTTAGCAAATTTAGGGATTTGTTATGTTTCTGTATCATGCACTTGCTTGGTAGAGTTTTCAAAATCATCACTTAGTAATTTCTTGCATGCATGCATGCATTCATATTTTTGATTGTATATAAATTGTGTGTAATTGTATGCTACAAATTTTTGTGTAGATTTTGCTAGTGACTGTGATTGTGAAGAGTGCTACTCTCCCCATTACCAAGGCAAGTGATACTTCATGATATTTCCACCCTTTATTTTGGTTAAGCATTAGAATTATTTTTGCTAAGTCTTGCATGCTACTTTTGCCAAATGCTAAGTTGGGAAATCCTATGTAGTTGTAGAATTGTAGAATTGCTAGGGAATTTTTCCTAAGTTAAGATACTATGCCATGCTTAGCCTAGCTAGTAGAAAACAAGGGTTGGCAAAGTAAGTACATGCTATGGTGAAATTAATTCTAAGTCCTTTGGGACTCATGCTTTTCTTAATAAAACAACTAAGTCAATGAACTTCCTGGGTGGAATGGGACTTGAATGGTGGTTTTTGGTTGAGTGGTTACACAAGGCCATGGATTTGGCTTGTGTATCTCACTTGAGGTATGCCACCCAGGCACAAAGGGATTTGGAGGCCAAGTGTTGAGAAAGCTTACAGTGCAACCACTTGGCAATATGGGCTCTGCCATGATCATATAGGTTGCTAGAACTTAGTCACTTGGACAGTTGGTGGTAGTGGGAATGATAGGTTGGAACGCGTCCATTTGACTAAGGAAAGGCTTCTGAAAGGTCCTGTCTTGGGAAACCAAGTCTGGTGGGGAAAGTGCACAACCTCTGCAGATGGAAAATCTAAGTACTTAGCCAAGTCCATGGCAATGGACAACTTGAGCATCAAGACATGGAAGCTACAAGAATCTCATCACTCCAACTTCTAAGTAAAACTTGTGGGTGAACAAGGGTGAAGGACCCCAATGTCTATTGGTGGTTTCTTGGGAAGCTTTTGACAAAGAAAAACTTAGTGATTTCAACTAATAGGAAAAATCTATTTTTGAGCAAAGCAAGCCAAGCTACACTTAGCCAAAATGCATATAGTAATAGAGTCCACCTAAAATTTACTAAGGTATCACTTGCCAATACTATTCCAAAGTATTGACCCTCTATGGCTGTAACTTGTGATGTTGCAGGTTACTCCGATGATGAGTAGGAGTCATGAGTCTACACTCAACATGCTTGCCTGTGGCACATGAAGATGAGGACTTATGTTTATTTACTTATTCCTTAAACTCTTGTATTAGGCCTTTGGCCCTGAGTTGTAAAATACTATGTTTTATCTCTGGAATGAATGTAATAAATGACCTTTGTATATGTGTACTTCATCTTAAACTGTGGATGCTAGCATTGATCCAGGGACTAGCATTGCAATCACAGGGATCCTATCCTTTACAAAGGAGGGACCTTACAACTTCAACCTTGGATAGCACTAAGGACTACAAGTGAGACAAGAAATATTTCCCAAGACTTGAGGACTAAGGAAACACAACTCAGAAGGAACCATCATATCTTTGAAGTTTTGAGATCAAGATGCAAGAAATTCTCTAAGGATACAAAGATCTTGTTCATGAAGAATCAACTAAGAAGGATGGAAAGATTTCAAGTGAACCATATAGATGGACCACCATATTTAGTATAAGTCAAACCCACCAACTTATGTGGTGTAATAAAAATATTTTTGGTTGCCTAAAAATATGCTTGAAACTTGTTGTTTGAGTAGAATGTTTGTTTGTGATTGCTTGCACATTGCTTGTGTGAATTGTGATGTGAGTAATTAGAATTTTTCCCTTAGAAATATTTTGCCTATTCTAATCCCAATCCAACCCAAACAGATGACTTCTCCAAGAGACTCCAACATCAAGGATGATGACAACAACAACAACCAAGAGATGCACATGAGAGAACAACTACTAGCAAACCAAACCCAGTTGATCCAAGTGACAACTCAGCTTTTAGCCAACAACAATGCCATACAAAGGATTTTGAAACTTCAATCCCAATTGTTGCAAGGGATGGCTACTCAAATGACCAACATGGGAGAAAAAGTTTATGACAACAAGGATGACAAAGATGCTATTCTAGAAGGAACCCAAGCTTGCAATATTTGTGGAGACAAGGATCATACATCCAAGGAGCATGAAGATCAATGCCCCAAGAAGAGAGAAAGATTTCCCACCTTTGAGGTGAGGTATGAAGAGCATCAACTAGAAGAACTCCTAGATTTGGAGAGACCCAAAAAGAAGAAGAAGGACAAAAGCCAGTTGCAATGTTACAATTGCAAAGAGATGGGACACTATGCTAGTGAATGCCCAGAAAAGAAGAAGAGCCAAGAAGACAAACAAAATCTAGTGAAACCCAAGATGAGGAAGGATATTAGCCAAGTGATGTGCAACCACTGCAAAGAGTTAGGACATTATGCATCATATTGTCCAGAGAATCCACCTCAAGACCTCAACCTTATCACATGTTTCAAATGCAAAGAGCTAGGCCACTATGCAAACCTCTGTCCAGGAAAGTTACACCAAGATCCCAAGTAAGACAAGATGTAATCTAGTTGGAAATTTTAAGGGTGGTAGTGCCCTAGATGCTTTTGAGCCAATTTGTAACCCCTAGCCTCCCCAAATCTCGGGACGAGATTTATTTTAAGGGTGGTAGCCTGTCACATCCCAAGATTTTCCAAATCTTGTAATGTGAAAAATAAAATAAACAAAATAAATTATTGTTGAAAATCAGGGTGAAAAGAAACTTTTGTTTTTAAATAGAAACTTAAAACCCCATCTTGAACAAACTTTGGATAAAGTTTGAATCTAACAAAAATCCCAATCAAGAGAAATGCATTCCTCAATGAATGTATCTGGAAATTTAAACACTTGGAAAATAAATCCAAACCCTAAACCCTAATGGAATAAAAACCATTTCCAAGTTATCCCCAAGCCTATGGATTTGATCCATATGAAAATTGATCAACAAACATTCACCAATGATCAAGAAAGACAAATAGAAATAAAATAAGACCATAGAAATTGGTTTCACTCAATTTGGAACCATAAATAAAATCTTACGAATTTAATAAGATAAGAAATTGAATTCCCAAAGCTATTAAAGAACCTATCTAGAAACCCATACCAAATGATGAGCAATTGATCCTAAAAGGATTTAAAAGGATAAACAAAGATAAAATAAAGATTTCACAAATTGGAATCACCAAGTTTGGATCTCTAAATAAAAAGATATGGATTTTATAAGACAAAGACAAAAATATTAAATAAAGAATATTTAAAGACCCAAATCAAATCTTGGCCAAATCCATAAGCAAATGGAATGAATTATAATCCCAACCCAAATCCAAATAAAATATTGGATAAAGAATTTCCAAAATAAAATCAAATGGCTTAAACCAAATCTTATTTGGAATAAAGACAAACCCAAATTTTAAATGATTATCAAATCTTATTAAAAACCTTTACAAATAATTCAAGATGAACTATTTGACACCCTATCAAGTAAACAAAACCTACTGAAAAGGTTTGGAAGGTTTAAAAGAATTTAAATAGTATATAAAACATTATTAAAACCTGTTTGACTTAATACAAGGACCTACTTTAATAATTAAAAAGACCCAAAAAGGAATAAAATAAATTCCCAAAAATGACTTCAGAATGTCTTACAAATCAGTATTTAAATCCTCACAAATTTTGGCAAAGTTTTGAAATTCAAAAGTTGTTTGAATTGATTAAACAAAATCAAAACAGAAAATCAAATAAGGAAAAAGCTTCAGTATAAAAAAAATATGAAACAACAGCAGCCTAGCAAACAGACCCAGGAAGGCCCAACTCGCAGCCCATCTTTCTTTCCCCACTGCAAATCGTTTTTCACTCAAACTCACACCCACACAGACGCAGACAGGTGGACCCCGTACCCACTCTCTCCACCTCGCTGACAGATAGGTCCCACGCCACCTCAGCATCATCAACCTCGCGCCAGCCACGCCCTGCCGTTGCTGCCGATTGAATGCGGCGATGAATACGCGTTGATGGCTGAGTGATTCCTCCCAGTAACAACGCTCCTTTAAGCTCCCCTCTCCGCTCTCTCTTTCCCCCAAAACAGCGCATCCCCTCTGCCCCTAGGCTGCTCTAATTCGAGCTCGCATTCCACTGTCTCCGGCGAGCTTCTAACATCGATTCCGGTGAGAACACCCACCTCCACTGCCCCCTGGTTGCCACTAGAATACTTGCTAGCACCAGACGCATCCTCCAGTACCTCCAGCTTTGCCACTCTCGTTCAAGAACGTCGGCAACTTCTCCAAGTCGTGCGCCGCCGCGTCTGTTCTTTCTCCGGCGACCTCCCCAGGTAACCTCCGTTCCCCCCGCACCTCCCGATGATGCTCCCTTACTCACGACCCTCGTGCGCATCTAACCATGCCTCCACTTTGTCTTAGCACGGTCCTAAACGACGCCAGCGACGACGCCTGAGCACAACCGACGCCGCTGCACAGTCCGGCTAGGAATTGCCGCCGTCCCTGAGCGCCCCTTGCCAAGCCGACCACGCGTTGAGCATCACCTCGACCTCACGAGCACGGTGAGCCACCCCACTCCTCCTCTAGCTTCCTGTATCGCCAGCACCGTCATCGTCTGAGCGTGCCGCCGCCAGCCACCGCCACAGCGCCACCAGCCCATGGTCAGTGCGATGAGGACCGTCGGATCCCGATCCAGCGGTTCGGATAGATGACTTATCGAACCGTTTTTGATTGATCTGTGCCGCACGATCCTCTTAAAATCCAACAGTCCACGTTAGCCGATCTGCCCGAACCGGTACCAGACTATAGGATTGATCCACGTGGCCTCTGTTTGATTTAAAAAGCCAGAAAACTTTCTATTAGATGTTCCATTTTGTAAAATCTATAACTTTCAAACCACACGTCCAAATTTTGCAAATTTTATATCAATGGAATCAGCAAGACAAGACCTAGCCAACCATGCACTTTGTTTAGTAAAAATCTTCTGGTAAAATGTTTGTTTTTGCAGAAACATTTGTAAGCTTGTTTAGGATGTAAAAATTGTTCAAAAATGATTTTGGGGATAAAATCTTTTGCAAATGGTGTGTTTTGAACCTACTGACCCTAGGAATCACCTTGTGGTTTCAAAAATATATTTGGTGATGCAAAATAATGAATCTTGGATTTAAAACCAATTCTAGTCAAATAAAAATATGGTTTATTTATTAAAAATGGTTTTGGAAGATAACCTTTGGGAAATGTTTTGTTTCAAACTCTCTGACCCCAAACACCAAGTTTTATGATTTGAAAATGTATTTGGTGAACCCTATAGAACTACTACTTTACTAAAGACATTTTCAAACCACATAAAATAATGACTTGGTCTAGAAAATGGTTTATAAAGTGAAATCTTTTGCAAATGACTTTGCCACTTTATAGCATGACCATTAGGTATATCCAAATGTTTATGACCCATTAGAAACCACTTCTCCAAATAAAACAATCTCTTGCATGCTTGCATGCATTATTTTTGTTTTATTATTTTATGTGATGAATTGCTTGAATGGTAGTTTGAAATATTGTTTGCTTGATTGAATTGTAGTGACTTGAAGTGTGTGAACATTGAAAAGATCAAGGGTGAACTTATACTCTCCACCAAAAAGGCAAGTGATGCTTCATACTTTTGTCCCATTACTTTCACTATGCATTAGTGATTTTTCTAAGTAAAACTTGCATGGAATTTTGCTAAGTATAAACCATGCTATGGGAAATCCTAGTAGAAGAAACCTTAGTAGAATTTTCCTAAGTTAAGATTCCTACTACTATCATGCTTAGCTTAGCTAATAGAAAACAAGGGTGGAATATATATTCATGCTATGGAAAATTTCTAAGTCTGAGGACTTGAGTTTTGTTTAATAAAACAACTAAGTGAATGAATCACCTGGGTGGAATGGAAGGAATGGTTTGTGTTGAGTGGTTACACAAGGCCAGGGGACTGGTGAACCTCGTGTATCTCACTTGTGGATGGCCACCCAGGAACAAAGAGATTTGAGATGTCAAATGTTGAGAAGCTTCAAGTGCAACCACTTGGCATTATGGGCTCTGCCTGGATCATATAGGTTGCAATAACTTAGCCAAATGGACAGTTGGTGGTAGGGGTTTGATAGGTTGGAGCGCGTCCATTTGTAGGGTTTCGTAGCATGGAAAACAAAAAAATTCTACCGCATACAAACAAACAAGCCAAGATCTATCTACTAGATTGTAGCAACGAGTCGATGGAATAACTCACCCTCGAAGATTCCAAAGTGTTTAACGAGAGCGGATTCTCGTGGGTGATGTAGCCATACTCTTCCCGATCTCAAGATCGCGTAGACGATCCTTCCGGCGCTGCCTTCCGGCAGCGCTCCCGCAGACGGTCACATGTTCGGTACTCGACGAAGACCTTCCTCTCCCTTGTTCCAGCAGGCAGCGGAGGTTGTAGCACTCTCCTCGCGATTCCGGCAGCACAACGGCGTGGTACCGGAAGTAGAGGGGAGATCTCGCAGGGCTTCGCCTTAAGCCGGAGCGAGTATGGTGGAGTATGAGAGAGTCCCTCGGTGTTCTAGGGTTTAGACACAGCAAGGAGGGGGCAAGCCGGCGGCTAGGGGTTAGCTAGACGGCGGCTAGGGTTTGCCCTAGGGCCGGCGGTGGCTATGGAGGCGGCGGCGGCTTGGGGCTAGGGTTTGGAGGAGAGGATCTTGTGTATCAAGGAGGGGAGCCCTGCCCCTCCTTATATAGGTGGAGGGGGCCGGCCGGCCAAGGGGAGGGAGAGGAGTCCCTCCCCAACTCGGCTTGGGTGGGCGCCGCCGGTTGGAGGAGGGAACTCCTCCCCAACTCGGTTTCCCACTCCTCCTCTTTTCCTCTTTCCAAATTTAGCCGTTTGACTTTTCAAACTAGCTGTTTGACTATTCAAACTAAGATTTGAATTAATCCTTTATTTGGTTCAGCGATGACACTTATTACATGATGAAATCATACCAACTTGATACAACACATTCATGTACCCTCCCCCTCCGGAGTGCCGGACATTCGGGAACATTCTAGAACATTCCCGATGAAAACACCGGAACCATTCCCCAACTCCGAAACGGGACTTTCCTTATATGAATCTTATTCTCCGGACCATTCCGGATCTCCTCGTGATATCCCGAATCCCATTCGAGACTCCGAACAACATTCGCTCTCTTTCTCATCATTCCATAACTACTCAAACAACGTCGAATCCTTAAGTGTGTCTCCCTACGGTTCGTGAATTATGCGGACATGATCGAGACACTTCTCCAAACAATAACCAATAGAGGAATCTAGAAATTCATATGGCTCCCACATATTTCAACGATTACTTTGCGATCGAATGAACCACTTACATACGATATCAATTTCCCTTTGTCTCATGATAGTTTACTTATCCGAGGTTATGATCGTCGGTATCTCTGCATACCTAGTTCAACCTCGTTACCGATAAGTACTCTTTTCTCGTTCCCGTGATATGTGATCCCTTGTGAGCCAGTCACATGCTTGCAAGCTAATTGGATGACATTTCACCGAGAGGGCCCAGAGTATATCTATCCGTCATATGGATGGACAAATCCCACTCTTGATCCATGTGTTTCAACCAATACTTTCCGAACACTCAATGCCACCTTTATAGCCACCCAGTTATGGTGTGGTGTTTGATGTCATCAAAGCATCCATCCGGTAAAGGTGATATGCATGATCTCATGGTCGAAGGAATTAGATTACTATGTATCAGAAAGCATATAGCAATTGAACTATTAAAATGACTTGATCTTTATGCTACGCTTATCTATAGGAGTATGTCCATCATATCATTCTCCTAACAATATGATCTTGTTGTTAATAACATCTCAATGTTCATGATAGGGAAACCACAATCATCTATTAACCAACAAGCTAGTATTATATAGAGGCTTTACTAGGGACTTCAAATTAAGTTTACAAATCACACAAGTATTAATGTTTCCTTGTTAATACTATTATAGCATGAATGTAAACATTTATCATAAACACAAAGATATAATAATAACTATATTTATTATTGCCTCTAGGGCATATCTCCAACAGTCTCCCACTTGCACTAGAGTCATCTAATCTAGATTACATGGTAATATACCGAACACCCATGGCAGTTTGGTGCTGGTCATGTTTTGCCCTCGGGAGAGGTTTAGTCAACGGATCCGCCACATTCAGATTTGTGTGTACTTTGCAAATCTTTATATCCCCATCTTGGATATGTTCTCGAATAGCGTGGAAACGTAGCTTGATGTGCTTCAGCTTCTTGTGTGACCTTGGTTCTTGCGCATTGGCTATGGCGCCCATGTTATCACAGTAGATAGACATTGGGTCCAGCGCACTAGGAACCACACCCAGCTCTGTAATAAACTCTTTCATCCATATCGCTTCTTGTGAAGCCTCCGAAGCAGCCATGTATTCCGATTCAGTTGAAGATCTCGCCACAACGCTTTGCTTTGCACTCCTCCAGCTAACTGCTGCACCATTCAAAATAAATACGTATCCAGATTGTGATTTAGAATCATCCGGATCGGTGTTCCAACTAGCATCGGTGTAACCATTAACAACGAGCTGTTCATCACCTCCATAAGAAAGAACCATATCCTTAGTTATTCTCAAGTACTTAAGGATGTTTTTGACCGCTGTCCAATGATCCACTCCTGGATCACTTTGATATCTGCTAGTTAAACTAACAGCATATGCAATGTCGGGTCTAGTACATAGCATGGCATACATTAGAGATTCTATGGCTGAGGCATAGGGAGTCTTACTCATCCTTTCTCTATCTTCTGCCGATGTCGGACTTTGAGTTTTACTCAAGGTTGTATTGGGCAACATGGGCAAGAACCCTTTCTTGCTATCTTCCATTCCAAACCTCTTTAGAACTTTGTCCAAATATGTACTTTGTGACAATGATATTTGGCGTTTCGATCTATCTCTATAAATATTTATGCCTAATATGTAAGCTGCTTCACCAAGATCCTTCATTGAAAAACTATTATTCAAATATTCTTTGACACTATTAAGAAGGTCTACATCGTTCCCAATCAACAATATGTCATCTACATATAGTATTAAGAATGCCACAGAGCTCCCACTCACTTTCTTGTAAATACAAGCTTCTCCATAAGTTTGTATAAAACCAAAACTTTTGATCACCTTATCAAAATGTTGATTCCAACTTTGGGATGCTTGCTTCAATCCATAGATGGACCGTTGAAGTTTGCATACCTTGTTAGCATCTTTAGGATCAACAAAACCTTTGGGTTGCATCATATACAACTCTTCATCAATGTCTCCATTGAGGAATGCTGTTTTGACATCCATCTGCCATATCTCATAATCGTAATATGCAGCGATTGCTAACATAATCCTCACAGACTTTAGCTTCGCTACTGGTGAGAAAGTCTCATCGTAGTCAACTCCTTGAATTTGTCGAAACCTTTTTGTGACAAGTCGAGCTTTATAGACAGTAACATTACCATCAGCATTTGTTTTCTTCTTGAAGATCCATTTGTTCTCGACATCCTTCCGGCCATCTGGTAAGTCCACCAAAGTCCATACTTGGTTTTCGTACATGGATCCAATCTCGGATTTCATGGCTTCTTGCCATTTATTGGAATCTGGGCTCATCATCGCTTCCTCATATGTCTCAGGGTCATCGGTGTTGTCCACCAACATGACACTCATAACGGGATCATACCAATCTGGAGTGGTACGAGTTCTCGTTGACCTGCGAGGTTCTGTAGCAACTTCAACCGAAGTTTCATGATCATTATCATTAGCTTCCTCTCTTATTGGTGCAGGCACCACAGGAACTTCTTCCGGCGCTGCGCTACTCGCAATTTCGAGAGAAGGTTCGACAACCTCGTCAAGTTCTACTTTCCTTCCAGTCACTTCTTTCGAGAGAAATTCCTTCTCTAGAAAGGATCCATTCTTGGCAACGAAGATTTTGCCTTCGGATCTATGATAGAAGGTATACCCAATAGTTTCCTTCGGGTATCCTATGAAGACGCATTTTTCCGCTTTGGGTTCAAGCTTGTCCGGCTGTAACTTCTTTACATAGGCTTCGCACCCCCAAACTTTAAGGAACGACAATCTAGGTTTCTTCCCAAACCATAATTCATACGGTGTCGTTTCAACGGATTTAGACGGTGCCCTATTTAAAGTGAATGCGGCTGTTTCTAATGCATAACCCCAAAATGATAGCGGTAAATCTGTAAGTGACATCATAGAACGAACCATATTTAAGAGAGTTCGATTAAGACGTTCGGACACACCATTACGCTGTGGTGTTCCCGGCGGTGTTAACTACGAAAGTATTCCGCATTTCTTCAAATGCTCGCCAAACTCGTAACTTAGATATTCACCTCCACGATCAGAACGTAGAAATTTAATCTTCTTGTTACGTTGATTCTCTACCTCACTTTGAAATTCCTTAAATTTCTCGAAAGTTTCGGACTTATGGTTCATGAAATAGATATACCCATATCTACTCAAGTCATCCGTGAAGGTAAGAACATAATGATAACCACCACGCGATGCTACACTCCTTGGACCACACACATCGGTATGTATGATTTCCAACAAGTCCGTAGCTCGCTCCATCATACCAGAAAATGGAGTCTTAGTCATTTTACCCATCAGACATGCTTCGCATCTTTCAAGTGATTCGAAATCAAGTGATTCAAGAAGTCCATCGGAATGGAGTTTCTTCATACGCTTCACTCCAATGTGACCAAGACGACAGTGCCACATATAGGTCGAGTTATCGCTCGATTTCAAACGTTTAGCCTCAATGTTATTAATATGTGTATTTCCACAATCGAGATTCAATAAGAATAGACCATCTATCAAAGGTGCATGTGCATAAAACATATTACTCATATAAATCGAACAACCATTATTCTCGGACTTAAACAAGTAACCGTCTCGCAATAAACAACATCCCGATATAATGTTCATGCTTAACGCAGGCACCAAATAACAATTATTTAAGTATAAAACTAATCCCGATGGTAGATGAAGGGGTAGCGTGCCGACCGCGATCACATCAACCTTTGATCCGTTTCCAACGCGCATCGTCACCTCGCTCTTTGCTAGCTTCCGTTTATTCTGCAGCACCTGTTTCGAGTTACAAATATGAGCAACCGAACCAGTATCAAATACCCAGGCACTACTACGAGTACTAGTGAGATACACATCAATAACATGTATATCAGATATACCTTTCTTCTCGATGTTGCCGTTCTTCAAATCCGCCAAGTACTTTGGGCAATTCCGCTTCAAGTGACCTTCTCCCTTGCAGTAAAAGCACTCAGTATCAGGCTTAGGTCCAGCCTTGGTTTTCTTCGTCGGTGTGGTAACTTTCTTACCACCCTTCTTGAAGTGTCCCTTCTGCTTGGACTTGCCTTTCTTGAATTTGGTGGTCTTATTGACCAACAACACTTGGTGCTCTTTCTTGATCTCCACTTCTGCAGATTTCAACATGGCAAAGAGTTCTGGCAACGTCTTGTTCATGTTTTGCATATTGTAGTTCATCACAAAGTTCTTGTAACTTGGTGGCAGTGATTGGAGGACACGGTAAATCCCCAAAGCATTGGGAATCACTATACCCAAGCTTTGAAGTTTGTTTGCGTGCCCAGACATCTTAAGCACATGCTCCCTGACGGAGCTGCCCTCTTCCATCTTGCAGTTAAAGAACTTTTCAGAAGCCTCATAGCTTTCAATTGACGCATGAGTCTCAAAGATCAATTTGAGATCCTCGACAATATCATATGGGTCTGAGTTCTCAAACCTTTTCTGAAGCTCTAATTCTAAACCATACAAGATAGCACACTGAACTGTGGAGTACTGAGTCTTCCGAGTGAGGTAAACATTCTTTACTTCATCGGCGGCATCAGCTGCAGGTGGGTCACCCAGCGGTGCATCCAGCACATAGGTCAAATTACCAGCTGTGAGGACAATCCTCAAATTGCGGAACCAATCCGCGAAGTTGCTTCCATTGTTTTTCAACTTTTCTTTCTCTAGGAATGCATTAAAATTGATGGTAGGGCCTGCCATTGATCTACAACATATTTGCAATAGTTTAGACTAAGTTTATGACAAATTGAGTTCAATTAATAATAAAATTAATCCAGGTGAACTCCCACTCAAAACAATATCCCCCACATTGTTTTAGTGATCACACGAACCAAATCCACCACATCAACACCGATCATCACGAGAGTTGATATAGTTTCAATGGCGAACAATCGACATGTTCATCATATCTACTATATGATTCATGTTTTACCTTTCGGTGATCCGTGTTCCGAGACCATGTCTGTACATGCTAGGCTCATCAAGCTCAAACCTTAGTTTCCGCATGAGCAAATCTGGCTTGCTCACGTTGTATGCACTTGCAGAATCGAACACACCCGATCATCACGTGGTGCTTCGAAACAACAAGCTTTAGCAACGGTGCTAACTAAGGGTGAACACTTTATGACTTGAAATTTATGTGCATGAGGGATCATCTTATAATGCTACCGTCGTCTACTAAGCAATACAAGATGCATAAAGGATTAACATCACATGCAATTCAAAATATGTGATATGATATGGCCTTTCTTCTTTGTGCTTCCGATCTCCATCTTCTAGCACGAACATGATCTCCATCATCATCGGCATTGCATCAAGGTCAATGACGCTTCTCCATGGTTGTCGTCCACCGGCTTCAACTATTACAACTACTTTGAATAGACACGCGGGTCTTAACATAAATTAAAGACAACCATATGGCTCCTGCCGGTTGCCAACTTACAATAAGGAACATTGCATACATCAAATATAATCACAATCATGGCCATATCACATCACAGCACACCCCTGCAAAACAAAGTTAGACGCCTCTACTTTCTTTGCATGTTTTACGTGGTTTGGGGCTTTCAATAAGTGTCGTTCTAACTTATGAACATGAACCACAACATTGATACTAGTATTGTTAATCACCCGTTGTAAATTGGATCTTAACTATGCTAGGAGAAACAGGCACCCGCAAAGCCACTTATGCAATACAAGTTGCATGTCAAGCGTGGAGCAGGTCTCATGAACGATGTCATGTAAGGTTAGCCCGGGCCGCTTCATCCCAACATCCCGCAAGATGCAAAGTACACAAGAAGCAATCGACAATAAAAGCATCAATGCCCACAATGACCATTGTGTTCTACTCGTGCAACAGATCTACATATAGACACGGCTCTGATACCACTGTAGGGTTTCGTAGCATGGAAAACAAAAAATTTCTACCGCATACAAACAAACAAGCCAAGATCTATCTACTAGATTGTAGCAACGAGTCGATGGAATAACTCACCCTCGAAGATTCCAAAGTGTTTAACGAGAGCGGATTCTCGTGGGTGATGTAGTCGTACTCTTCCCGATCTCAAGATCGCGTAGACGATCCTTCCGGCGCTGCGTTCCGGCAGCGCTCCCGCATTCGGTCACACGTTCGGTACTCGACGAAGACCTTCCTCTCCCTTGTTCCAGCAGGCAGCGGAGGTTGTAGCAGTCTCCTCGTGATTCCGGCAGCACAACGGCGTGGTACCGGAAGTAGAGGGGAGATCTCGCAGGGTTGCGTCTTAAGCCGGAGCGAGTATGGTGGAGTATGAGAGAGTCCCTCGGTGTTCTAGGGTTTATACACACCAAGGAGGGGGCAAGCCGGTGGCTAGGGATTAGCTAGACGGCGGCTAGGGTTTGCCCTAGGGCCGGTGGCGGCTATGGAGGCGGTGGCGGCTTGGGGCTAGGGTTTGGAGGAGAGGATCTTGTGTATCAAGGAGGGGAGCCCTGCCCCTCCTTATATAGGTGGAGGGGGCCGGCCGGCCAAGGGGAGGGAGAGGAGTCCCTCCCCAACTCGGCTTGGGTGGGCGCCGCCGGTTGGAGGAGGGAACTCCTCCCCAACTCGGTTTCCCACTCCTCCTCTTTTCCTCTTTCCAAATTTAGCCGTTTGACTTTTCAAACTAGCTGTTTGACTTTTCAAACTAGGATTTGAATTAATCCTTTATTTGGTTCAGCGATGACACTTAGTACATGATGCAATCATACCAACTTGATACAACACATTCATGTACCCTCCCCCTCCGGAGTGCCGGACATTCCAGAACATTCTAGAACATTCCCGATGAAAACACCGGAACCATTCCCCAACTCCGAAACGGAACTTTCCTTATATGAATCTTATTCTCCGGACCATTCCGGATCTCCTCGTGATATCCCGAATCCCATTCGAGACTCCGAACAACATTTGGTCTCTTTCTCATCATTCCATAACTACTCAAACAACGTCGAATCCTTAAGTGTGTCTCCCTAGGGTTCGTGAATTATGCGGACATGATCGAGACACTTCTCCGAACAATAACCAATAGAGGAATCTGGAAATTCATATGGCTCCCACATATTTCAACGATTACTTTGCGATCGAATGAACCACTTACATACGATATCAATTTCCCTTTGTCTCACGATAGTTTACTTATCCGAGGTTATGATCGTCGGTATCTCTGCATACCTAGTTCAACCTCGTTACCGATAAGTACTCTTTTCTCGTTCCCGTGATATGTGATCCCTTGTGAGACAGTCACATGCTTGCAAGCTAATTGGATGACATTTCACCGAGAGGGCCCGGAGTATATCTATCCGTCATATGGATGGACAAATCCCACTCTTGATCCATGTGTTTCAACCAATACTTTCCGAACACTCAATGCCACCTTTATAGCCACCCAGTTATGGTGTGGTGTTTGATGTCATCAAAGCATCCATCCGGTAAAGGTGATATGCATGATCTCATGGTCGAAGGAATTAGATTACTATGTATCAGAAAGCATATAGCAATTGAACTATTAAAATGACTTGATCTTTATGCTATTCTTATCTATAGGAGTATGTCCATCATATCATTCTCCTAACAATATGATCTTGTTGTTAATAACATCTCAATGTTCATGATAGGGAAACCACAATCATCTATTAACCAACAAGCTAGTATTATATAGAGGCTTTACTAGGGACTTCAAATTAAGTTTACAAATCACACAAGTATTAATGTTTCCTTGTTAATACTATTATAGCATGAATGTAAACATTTATCATAAACACAAAGATATAATAATAACTATATTTATTATTGCCTCTAGGGCATATCTCCAACACCATTTTGGTCTAAGGGAAGGCTTCTGAAAGATCTTGTCTTGGTGAAACCAAGTATTGTGGGGAAAGTGCACCACCTCTGCAGAGTGTAAAATCTAAGTACTTAGCCATGTCCTTGGTAAAGGACAATTTGAGCATCAAGACATGGAAGCTATCAAGAATCTCATCATCCAAATTTATTAAGTTAAAAACTTGTGGTTGAACAAGGGTTAAAGAATCTTCAATCTTTGATTGGTAGATGCCTTGGGTGATTTTTGCCAAACAAAAACTTAGTGTTTTCAAATGATAAGGAAAAATCTATTTTGAGCAATGCAAGCCTAAGCTCCACTTAGCCAATTGCATATAGATGATAGACTCCACTATACTACCATAGTATCACTTGCCAATACAATTCAAATGTATTGACCCTTGTGGCTATAACTTGTTATGTTGCAGGTTTGATTGATTTTAGTGAAGTTTAAATGATTAGGATTACAAGTCTACAACCAACATGTCCGCCTGTGGCACTTTGAAGATGAAGGACCCCATGCTTATAGATATTCTGCTGCAATGTAATGTAATAGCCAAATGAGCTATGTAAGATGTAATAAATTATGTTATTCCTGGTTATAAAGTTGTATTATGACCTTTGTTTCTTGATATTACATCTTAACTGTGGATGCTAGCTATTGATCCAGGGACTAGCATTGTAAACAGAGGTATCTCTACCTTATTAAAGGTTGGGAACCTTACAATTCTCGTCCTCGGGCTTGCTACTTAAACCCCACGGCCTCCCCTCCATTTCCCCCCACTCATCCACCCCTGAGCGCCGCTAGGCTACACCAAATACTACTTGCACCGCCGCTGTCCCAACGAGCTCCGGCGACGGATTGTGGTGAGTTATGTGTGCCCATTGGCCTCTGGTTCAAACGAACTTGCTCGCCATCTTCTTGCGCTCTTTCTGATGCTTTTCGTTTGCCCTCTTATGCCCCATAACGTTGTCCTCATCAAGCTCAGCAAGCACCCGACGCTCGGCTCTACTCTGACGAGGAATTGCCGCCGTGTCCGTGCGCCCCTCCGCCGTGATCTCTGTAATCCCCTAATCCCTATCCCTTACCCCCTAGCCTCTCCGGCATGCCATCGACAGACACGCCGCCGTAGTCACCATGTGCGCCGCTAGGATTTGGTTAGAGCATTTTGATCCACTGGATCTAGATCCAGTGGCTAGAAAGAGATGCCAGCACGAAGCGGTATGTTTAGATCTGAGCCGTAGGATTTTATTTAGATCTGAAGGTGCGGGTGTGTGATCCGCGCGAACTGGTACGGGCCAATTAGAGCCTGCCGCGTGTCTGAGTTTTACATTTAAAATCCAGATTTGTTCTATTAGTTGATTTAACTTGAAAAATTCTTAACTTTTGTTCTGTAATTCAGAAAATTACAAATTAGGTGTCTATGGATTCATAATAATGTATACTTTAATTATATGGCCTTACTTTGCTCATTTGTTCCTGAAAAAATAGAGTTTTATGCAGAGACATTTGTAGGGATATTTTGTCCATAAAAATTATGTAGTATATTATGTTAAAGTGGTTTTTGGGTTATTTAGACTTTAGAATGTATGCTTTGTCTTCAGCACTGTAGAGCTTGATTTTAAAAGTGTGGAAAATCACCTCATTGCATTTTGCATGCATTCATATTATTTTTGAGTGTATATTGATTTGTATATTTTGTTGTATGATTTTGTTGTGTAGATTTTGTGGATTGTGAAGTTTGTGATTATGAGGATTGTACCTATTCCCGTAGCTACCAAGGCAAGTGATAGTTCATCTTTTTTCCTACTATTTTTACCTATTGCACTATTGATTTTTGTAGTAGGCTTGCATGATAATTTTTCAAGTATATTTCTATGCCATGGTAGATCCTATAGATTATATATTTGTAGGATTTCTCCTAAGTTAGGAGCCTTGGTATACTAGAATGCTTAGACTTGCTATTAGAATTAGTGGGTGGAAAATTCATGTTATGATATTATGGAAAGATTATGCCCATGTGTTTTTGACTAAGAAAACAACTTGTTAATGAAACACCTGGGTGGAATGGGCCTTGTATGGTTTGTGTTGAGTGGTTACACATGCCCATTTCTATGGTTTACCCTGTGTATCACACTTGTGGCTGGCCACCAAGTGACAAAGAGATTTGAGAAGGTTAGTGTTGAGAATCTTCCAGTGCAACCACATGGCATATGGGATCTGCCTTGACCAACTAAGTTGCAAGAACTCAGCTAGATGGACAGATGGTGGTAGAGTTGATAGGATGGAACACGTCCATGGTGGTCTGAGGGATTGCTTCTGAAAAGTCATGTCTCTATGCATGTCAAGTCTTGTGGGGAAATGCACCACCTCTCGAGAGGGTAAAACCTAAGTAATTAGTCATGTCCCCGGTTATGGACATTTTGAGCATCAAAGACATTGAAATGGTCAAGAATCTCCTCATCCCAATTTCTCTAAGTTAAAGTTTATAGGTGAACAAGGGTAGAGGTTCACCAATGTCTATTGGTGGTTCCTTAGTATTTTGTAAAGAAAAACTTAGTGTTTTCAAACTAGTAGGATAAACCTTATTTGAGCAAAGCCAGCCTGATCCACACTTAGCGAAATTCATGTAGTTATTAGTCTCTACTTTATAACTATGGTATCACTTGCCAATACAATTCCAACTGTATTGAACCTCTGTGGTTTGTAACTTATTATGTTGCAGGTTACTCTGATGGTGAGTAGGGTTATGAGTCTACACTCAACATGTTTACCTGTGGCACATGAAGATGAAGACTTTATTTATATGTTATATATTGAGAACTCTATATGTTAGCCTTGGGCTAAATGAGTTGTAAGAACTATTGTACTCCTGGAATTATGATGTAACAATGACCTTTGTATCTGTGTACTTCATCTTAAACTATGGGTGCTAGAAATTCGATCCAGGGACTAGCACTACAATCACAGGGACCTTTACCTTAAAGGGTGAGGTCTTATAGATGGTATCAGAGCACCGTGTTTCCTGTAGGTTTGTGACCCTAAGATGGATTAGACTAAGGAAACCACTAGGAAAATTCAACACCTTTATGAATTTCACTCTTGTCTCTTTTCATCTCGTAAAACCTCTCCTAATCTTCTTTCTCATCTCTATTTGTAGATGGCCGCCATCAACGAAGCCGTCAGGAAGGGACCACTGATGACCATGACCCTAGAATGTGAGATGGAGTTTCCCAAGGCACTCAAGAACATTATGATTAGCTTGGGGATAAATGGTGAAGTCGTGTACAAGGGATTTCCAGTGATGGATGAAGGAGAAGAGTATTGGTGGATGCAACTCCACTTGTATAAAAACAAGGAGCACAACCACAATGAGTCGGGATTTTGCATGGTCACCAACTCTGAAATGCATATGTCATTCTTTGACTCTAGAAGAAATGCAGCATGGAATTCCATTGAAGAACTTGGTGAAAGGATTAAGTGTAGAATGCTCAACACTCAGAATGACCTTAGATAGGAGAAGAAGCATACCCAAGATTTAGAGACCACCATAAAACGTCTAAAGGGGGATATTATAGACTTAGCATGGGAGTCTTGTGATCAAGACAAACAGATTGCCTCCAAGGATGCCCTGATAGCTACCTTGACTAGTGAGTGAAGGACACGTATCCTATTGTTGGACCACAACACTTGTAGTTTTCTCGCGTTAATAATTTGATCATACCGACCTATTTGGTATGGCAAAAACGTGTCTAAGTTGTGATTGAACCTTGATGTTTGTGATTGAATAATGTATGCCATGACATGTATGGATTATGTTTTGTTGAATGTTATTGGCTTATGTTTTGATACTTGATGTTTTTCTTTTTGTGTTGTTTCTAACTTATCTCCATCCTATGTAATAGATGCCTAGCTTTGTTTACAACACTGCCGAGGAGTTCAGGGGAACTCGCTTTGGACCTCGCATTTTGCAGCTTCTCGATGTACTCTCTCTCCCAATCCCTACCATCAAGGGAATTCAACTCAGGAAGTTTGAGAGGAAGGACTTATGGGGATTCAGGGTTACTCATCCTAGATGCCAGACAGAGCCTCCAACGGAGGAAATTGCCTTCAAGATACTCCATGATGATCAAGAGAGAGACCTCGACATCGGCATGCAGGAGCTGTTAGGGCGCCTTTGTGAACGTCACTCTGCCGAGCTCAAGAACCACTACTTCCATTTCTTTGGGAGACGTGACGAAGATGGAGAAGATATAGTGGTGGACAAGGCTACTAAGGAGACCATCAAGCCTATGCGGAACTACCTCCAAGACTTAGAGAGTCTCAATAGGCACCTTGATACTAATAGGACCAATGTGATGCTTGGCAATGATGAGCTACTCGTCCAGCTTAGGGAGAATTACAAGGCCTTCGACGAGCAAGAGGAGCGCATCAAGGAGATGGAGAAGAAGTTTGAAAGGCAAGAGAAGAGGTTCAAGAGCCAAGAGAAGAGGATCCAGGATAGGAACAAGAAGATCAATGACTTGGAGACCAAGTTGGAGCTTGAGGACCTTCAGCTAGAGGCGGATCAAGAGGTGATCGAGAGACTGCGTTGATAGAAGAGAAGGCTTCAGGAGAAGGTTGATGCTTTGACCACCAGCTTGGAGGAGTACAAGGCAGGATTCAACGCAGCAGGACTTGCTCTAGTGGAGGAGGAAGTCGACATGGAGGAGTAGAGATGTCTACCTATCTACTCATTTAACTTATCATTTTATTATCAAGTCGCATTGATCATCCAACTTGTGGATGACTATGCTAGTGTGTTTTATCTTTGCGAACTTGTTGCTTGTGATGTTTTGAACCATAAAGTTTATCTTGTGATTGCTTGTTTGTGATTGTTGCTATATATTGTATTGTGTATGATAGGATCTATGGGGTTATTTATCCTTAGTTATCCTTATTGAAACCACAGATGCCTCCTCGTCGTGCCAATCCCAACAATAACAACAACAACAACAACAACAATAACAACAACAACAACAAAAACAACAGCAGCAACAACAACAACAACAACAACAACAACAAAAACAAAAACAACAACAACAACAATGGCAATGAGATGCAATAGTTGATGACTGTGCATACATGGCTGATGTAGATGATGACTTAGTTCATGGCCAATCAGAACCAGAACCAAAACAACAACAATAATAATAACAACAACAACAACAACAACAACAATCAGAACAACTCACCAGCTTTTGATATGCTCACAAGGTTTCTAAGATTGAGGCCTGCTAAGTTTTCTGGTACAACTAATCCTATAGTGGCAAATGATTGGTTGCGTTCTGTGAACAAGGACTTGGTCACAGTTGGTTGCACTGATGCAGAAGAAGTCAGGTTTGCAGTACACTTACAGGAAGGACTAGCAGCTACTAGGTGGGATAACTTCCAAATCACTGCCCCTATTGAAGAAGTGACTTGGGAAATATTTTAGGATGGATTCCGCACTGCTCATATTTCTTTAGGAGTGATGGGGTTGAAGAAGAAGGAATTTCACAACCTTAAACAACGCCATCGTAGTGTTGCTGAATATATTAAAGAGTTAAACAATCTGTCACGCTATGCACCAGATGATGTTGACACCGATGCAAATAGGAAGGAGAAGTTCCCTGAAGGACTGAATGATGAGATGTGCATGCAACTATCTATTGCATATGTTCCAACTTATCAATATCTGTGTGACAAAGCTACCATCTCTGTGTGACAAAGTTAAAAAGGCCTTTTGTGTAATGGCGACTCCACCTCCACCCTCGCCGCCGCCATCTCTCCCCGGCGATCTCCCTAGGTTTTGAGGATCTGGCATTTTTCCTCCGATCATCCCTCCCAGCGTCTTCCCTTCTCTTTGGTAAGTTTCCCTTCCTCCTCCGGCCTCTGCCTCGACAATGTTACCCTTGGACTTTTGGTGGAAGGCCACCTACTCCATGTTGAAGGAATCTGATTGTGGGCTCTGCAAGTTCTACGATGGATCGGTGCAAATTTGGGCTGCAAAAACCCCTGGTTGGATTGTTCTGATGAATGCAAAAGGGGATCATTTGGCTATAAGATATCTAGGTGATCTGGAAGTGATCTGCCCTGGATCTGAAGTTCATTTTCCTGCTTAGTTGGCTACGATCGGGACTTGTATAACTTCACCACTTGGATCTGACATTTACCCTGAGATTCCTTCCGGAGATCTGTTAAATCCTTCTTTTGAAAGTACTATTGATGTGCCTGAGGATCAGATTCAGGATTCTTCTGCTGTCTATGCATCCATTGCTTTGGGACTGGATTTCTCCCCTGGGTTTATTTTCAGAAATGAGGTTAAACAGAAGTGTCATTCTACGGTCCATCCTATTGGTAAGGCCAATAATTTCCTCTTGGTGGTCTCTTTCGGCAGATCAAAGTTTCGTCTTAATCCGGACTCTGTCAGTATGGCCTTAGAAGCTTGTATTGGTGGTCTTTGTCATGAATTGTCAGTGGTTCAGTTATCTGACAGGGTGTTCATATTTTTGGTTGCTTCTAAGCAAGTTTCTCTTGTGATCAGTTCAAGTGCTTTTTTCATACATGGGTACATGGCGGACCCAACTAGATTAGGGAATTCTCTTTGTGGCAGAAGGAGTGTAAGGAGGAATGGACGCTGGTCAGTCCGCACAAACGCCTAACTGACCATGGCCTTCATGCTTTTAAACTTATGCCTACACGCTCTATTTTGTGGATGGGTAGCCCTACTCAAAGGCGTCTTTGTTTCTCTTAGAGTTTATCATATGATGCCTGCCCTGGTTATTCTGCTGGCGAGGTTCCTAAACCAAATTCTTTGTTGTCATCTAACTCTGTTCCCATGGTCATCTCGGAACTGCCCGGGAGTAGCGCTGTTTCAAATTGTGAGCATCGGGCTGCTGGTTCGGCGCCTCCCCTGGCCCAGGAGGGAGATGGGACAATTATCTCCATGGACATTGAGGAGGATGATCTATTTGGGCTTGACAAAGTTGTGGATGATATTGCCTACCACACTGGAGTTGTGGTCGTTGCCTCTCGATGGGCCACATTACCAAGGACTGCACCAAAAAAAGATTCGCTGCTGGCGCTGCTTTTATTTCGGTCATATTGAGAAAGATTACACGCAGAAAACAATTAAGCGATGGTTACCGAAAAAAACAACCTGGCGGTTCTTGCATTAGTTGCCTTTTGGACAAGCTTACCGTTCCATCTTCCAAGGCGTCTCCTGAATAGGGCTCTGCCTCTCCGGTACCCTCCTCCGCCCCACCTTCTCCTTGCAAGAATCCGCCACCACCGCCGCTCCCCATTACCATGCTCCGCCCTCCTCCAATGGCAAACTTCCTGCTCAATCCGTAGCCCTAGGTTCCTCTGGGCCATCACATTATCGATGGTGGTCCGACTCGTCTGCCCAGGACCTTCTACAATCCCTCGGTGATGCCGCCTCGACACCATAATACGTTCGATATGGTGATCCTGACGCCCCAAGTGCCCCCAGGCACGGAGCAGTTCTGGCGCGATCATGTTCGAAACTTCATTGTGCATACTTTGCAGAGGGCAGTAGAGGATGTCCAGTCCTGTCTGTTCGGTTTGGGTTTTTATCGCCTGTGTAGTGTGGCCGCTCACGCTGCTCTGCTGGACCATGGGCAGTTTGCGCTTCCCCGGGAAGGGGTAACTATTAGCTTTGTTGCCCATGATGATCGAGACAATCATAGAGTTGAGCATGGTTACCGCAATGGTTGGCTGATGTTCTTGGGGCTTCCTCTAGATTATCATAATGATTATGACATTGCTAATGCTATTGCTACGTTTGGCCAACTTCATCATTGGCATCAGGATGAGAATGTTGTGGAAGGACAATGGTTTATGCTTCTTTTCCTGCTCCTGCTTGTGTACCTTGGGACATTGTGTTTGGAAATTTTATTGGTGCAGTCAGGGAGACTTGGACTGCTGTCTGCTACATTCTGACGGCCAACTTTGCTGATGCCTTCCCTGGTGATGAGGACCAGATGCCCCTGATGGCAATCCCCACCCTTTGCCTGGACACTGCAGCATAATTACAATGATTTGTCATGCCCCATTTTCCTGAAATTGGTTGGAATGAAGTGCCTCATATTCCCATTGTGCAGGATGATGACTTCTTTCAGCCTGAACCTGCTATAGAGCCTGTCATTGTACCTGAAGAGCAGGTGGTTGAGGATGTGCACAATTTTGTAGTCCAGAATGAGTCTGACTCTGATGACTCGTCAATAATGATCACAACAACAATGTTATTGTCAATCAAGTGAGGATAATGGATGTGATTGAATTTAACCCTGTCTTTGAGCTCCTTAACTCCTACTCTCCTGGTGGCTGTGGGATGGGGCCTGCCTTACCCCCTGGAATGCAGCTGAAGAGGTTTTTGGACACTGCTCTAACCACTTTCTGCTACCAACAAAATCCAATTTCTCTGTCAGTTTCTACTGTGTTTGGTTCTCTGCTCCTGACTAAACGATCATGGACTGAAGCAATGAAGAAGCATCAGAGTCTCAGTTTCAATTTTGGACACTATGTGACAGAGGACCTCTCAATTGTTTCAACCAGGAAGAAAATTGCCATTTCTTCACTTGCTTCAACTAGCACGTTTACTGGCTTTGGGGGAACTGAGGTTGTTGATTGCATGAAGAGCACCAGGAAATAGAGCAAGCAGAAAACACCTATTTGTGACCGTCGTCTTCGTCGTAGTACACGTAGCTACTCCAGTAGGGATGTGCATATGCATGTTGCCCTTCCTGATTCCCGTACACCTGCAAAAAAGAAGAGGAAGATGCCTAAGGCCAGGCTGACACTTATTGAAGAGGATGTGGCAGATGCAACTTTTGATGGGCAAGATGATCCTCAAGAGGGGCCAGATCTGCTAGAGGAAATTCCCCCGACACCAATTACCACTCTCCAAGTAGTGGGACTCAGTTTGGGCATTGAAAACAAGGAGCTGACAAGGGAGAGGCTTTTGGCTGATTCCAAGGACACTAATGAAGCTTCCAGTTCCAAATGATGATCACAAGCCATATGTAGTATGGGTGGAGGCTCTTCTCTGAGGGCTGCTGTTATTTCCTTTCTGTTATTTTCAGTTCCTTCTATGTCAATGTCAGACTTTATGTGCCTTGTTTTGGTGTCAGACTTTGTTGGGGGTTCAGGACTAGCTACCTAAACCAGTTTCTATGCTATTTCCTGGGTTGTAATGGATAATTGGTCCTACAGAAAATGGTGTGTGCTTGATATGAATGTTAGGGGCCTAAATTCTGAGAAAAGGCAAAGAGATGTGCATGCTAAAATTGAGGAAATTCATTGCTCTATCATCTGTCTACAGGAAACCAAGATGGATTATTTTCATCACCGTATAATTAGAAAGTTCTTCCCAAAAAGTTTTGACAATTTTTCTTATTCCCCCTTCAGTTGGGGCTTCTGGAGGCATTATTGTTTTGTGGAGTTCTGCAATGTTTCAGGGCTCCTTATTGCAAGTTCAGAGATTTGCTATCATGATTAACTTTCAGTCCTCACATAATAATGATAACTGGACCCTTGTTGCTGTTTATGGGCCCTGTCATGGTCCTGAAGGAGATAACTTTATAACTTGGCTTTACAATCTACAAATTGATGTTGATTCCCTTTGGATCCTCATAGGGGATTTTAATTTTATCAGATCTAAGGATAACAAAAACAAACCTAGGGGTGATGTCAATGATATGTTTATTTTCAATGAACTCATTGGGCATCTCGGTCTAGTGGAACTACCTATCAAAGGGAGAATGTACACCTGGTCCAATATGCAAGATGATCCTTTGCTTGAGCAATTGGATTGGTTCTTCACCACTCCATCTTGGACAACAAAATTTCCTAAAATTGTTGTGCTGCCTTTGGCTAAATCTTCCTCTGATCATGTTCCTTGTGTGGTAACAATTGATACCTTTATTCCTAAGGTGAAGCTTTTTAGATTTGAAAATTACTGGTTTCAACATCCCACATTCTTGGAGTGTGTGGAAAAGTCTTGGAGCAAACCCTCTCACAAAACTAACAGTGATGCTTCCATTGCACACAAACCCAAATGCCTGCGATATGATCTCATGAAATGGCAAACTAGCCTGTCCACCATCGAATTAAACATTGAGAACTGCAATAAGGTGATCCTTTTCCTTGATAATTTAGAGGAGAGAAGGACCCTAACAAAACCTGAGTTTAGCTTCATAAATATTGTCAAATTACACCTTGAGAAACTTATTAAAGCATAGTGAACTTATTGGAGAAATAGATGTTCTATCAGATGGATTTAGTTGGGGAGGATAACACTAAATTCTTTCATGCCATGGTCAGTCAAAGGTTTAGAAGAAACAATGTTGCTGCTTTAAAGGGTGGGGATGGGGAAAGTTACTCTGATCGCCAACAAATGGTTGGGATGGTTCTAAGTAAATTCAAAGACAGGATGGGTCAGGCTAAGGGCATCTCCATGGGATTTGATCTTGCCACTCTTTTACAGCCAATTGATGGGCTTCATGACTTAACAAAACCTTTCGAAAAGGAAGATATGGATCCGATTATCAAGTTCATGCCTGTTGATAAAGCCCCTGGGCCTGATGGCTTCAATTGTCTCTTTCTGAAGAAATGCTGGCATATTATTGCCCCTGACTTTTATAAGCTGGCCCATGATTTCCATGCTGGAACTATCTCTATGGAAAACATTAATTCCTCCTTCATTACACTGGTGCCCAAAGTGAACTCTCCGGACGGAGTTAATGATTATAAACCCATCTCTTTGACCAATGTGTGCCTTAAATTTATTACCAAGCTTGTTGCAAATAGGTTACAGGATAAAATTCTACATTGTGTGCATAAGAATCAATATGGGTTTATCAAATCCAGAACTATTCAGGACTTCCTTGCTTGGTAACTGGAATAAATCTACCGGTGTCATGTTTCCAAGAAGCCCATCATTATTCTGAAATTGGAATTTTAAAAGGCTTTTGATTCAATTGAACATGAAGCTCTTCTACAAATTATTTGATTTATTAAGTGTTTAGATGGGTCAAGGACTTCCTGTCCTCTGGTGTGTCCTCTGTTCTTCTTAATGGTGTCCCTGGGAAACAATTTAAATGTAAGAGGGGGGTGAGATAGGGGGATCCCCTCTCCCTTATCTTATATGTTTTGGGAGGAGACTTGCTGCAGTTAGTTGTGAATAATCTGTTGAAGGAGGGTAAAATCCAACTCCCCATAATCACTGGTGATCCTGATTTTCCCATCATTCAATATGCAGATGACACCCTCCTTATTATGCTTGCTGATATGGATCAGATTCTAGCCCTCAAAAAATGTGCTCTCTGTCTTTTCTGTCTCAACTAGATTGCATATCAACTATCACAAATCATCTATGTATGGGATCAATGTTGATGACTCTGTCCTGAAGGATTTGGCCACTGAGTTTGGTTGCCAAATGGGTTCCCTCCCCTTCACATATCTTGGGCTTTCGGTTGGTACCACTTGACCTTCTATTCATGAACTTTCCCATGTAGTTCATAGGCTTGAGAGAAGACTAAATGCTACCTCCAGTTTTTTATCATATGGGGCACGTTTGTCTCTGCTTATTGTCTCTGCTCTCTCTTCCATTCCTCTTCACCTTCTGTGCACCATTCATATCCCCCTGGTATCACTAAGCAATTAAACATAATTATTAGACAATATTTGTGGAGAGACAACACTGATACCCCTAAACAGTCTCTGGCTGCCTAGGATATGATCTGTAAGCCAAAGCTGAAAGGGGGGATGGGTATTGTGGATTTTCAGCATAAGAATGATGCTCTTCTTATCAAATTTCTGCATAAATTTGATAACAAGGAGATGCACATTCCTTGGGTGAAATTGGTTTGGGAGTCCTATTATGAGAATGAGGTTCCCCATGATGCTAAGGCTTATGGATATTATTGGTGGAGAGATATTGTTTCCTTCATGGACAAGTATAGAAATGTTGCTCTCCCTGTGGTACATTGTGGTGATTTTGTGTTATTTTCGTCTAATGCTTGGGAGATTGGTGATTCGAGAAACCCTTTGAGAGACAGATTCACACGACTTTTCTCTTATGCTAAAGATGATAAGATCTCGGTTAGGGAGATGGTGCTTCTTCAGGATAGATCTATTGAGTTTCATCTCCCTATGTCAGGTCAGGCTTACGATGAATTTCTCATGATTTAATCCTATCTGGATCAAGTTAATTTGGGTGATAAGGGTGTAGACTCCTGGCAATGCTCCTTGGGGGAATACACAACTGCTAAATTCTACCAGACTGTCTATGACGGTTTTTCTGTCTGCCCTCTCTACAAGTGGATTTGGCAAAGCAAATGTATCATGAAGATTAAAGTGTTTGCTTGGCTGCTTCTCAGTGACCGCCTAAATACCAAGGATCTAATCAAGAGGAGGCACTGGAATGTTACTGACACCTTTGGTTGTGCTCTATGTCCTGGGAATCACCATGAGGATAGGGATCACCTATTTTTAATTGCAATTACAGTGCTTGAATTTGGAGCTATCTTCAGGTGGAATGGGGTACTGGTAATGATCATTTCCAAATTGCTTTAAGTGCTAGGAAATCTTTTAACCAACCTTTCTTTGCTGAGGTGATGTTCATTACATGTTGGAATATTTGGAAAGTTTGAAATGCTAAAATCTTCCAAAACATTAGACCCACTTTTGCTGCATGGAATATTTGTGTTTGATATGACCATGCAAATCCACCGATTGAATAAGTGCATAAAGATAGGTTGGTAGCTTGGGTGGCTACCTTGCAGTAAGTCCTCTCTTGTTTCATTTGTTTAGTGTATTCCCTTCTCATCCTCAGGTTGGATGACCAGATGTACATAACTCTTTTCTTTTGTAAATACTCTTTTTGTTATGAATAAAAGTGGGAGGCTGTGGGGCTTTTGCCTCACAGTAGATAGTCAAAAAATATACCATCTTGGAAAGACAAGATGAAGCAAGTGGAGAATAGGAAGAGGAAGCATCATTTTGATAAGCATGGATCTGGATCGTCTCACAAGCGTTCTTTTGGTGAAGGAAGTGGAGGTTCTGGATCCCACAAACCCGAGAATCATAACAACCACCACAACAGTAACCGTCACCACGATAGCAATAAACATTTTGGACACAATAATGGAGATCACCAAAACAACAAGAGTGGATACAAGAGTCACTATAATGGACATGGCAATGGAAATCAGCCAGCAAAGAGAGACATCAGTCAGGTTGAATGTTTCAAGTGCAAGAAAACTGAGCACTATGCAAATGAATGCCCAAAAAAGAAGACTGGTGGAGCCAACAAGCCAAACCCTTTCCATAAGGGTCATGTGAACCACATTAATGTGGAGTAAATCCAAGAGTCTGATGCTGTGGCTGGTAAGTTCAAGATTAATTCCTTTCCAGCACTTATCCTTTTTATACCGGTGCATCGCATTCATTCATATCAAGAGCATTTGTAGACAAAAATAGACTCCCAACTAAAAAAATTGGATGCCCTATTAAATTAAGCTCCCGGGTGGAGAGACGATAGTAAATTTTGGATGTCACCAACTAGTTCTAGAATTTGGAAGGTACAAGTTTCAGTTAGTCTGATAATCCTAGAGTTCCAAGGTTTGGATGTAATATTAGGCATGGATTGGAGGACCCGTTACGAGGGAGTAATAGACTGTGCCAGACGAACTGTTACATTCACAACCCCAAAAAATAAACGGATTAGGTTCAATCCTAACTTTGAACCCAAAGGGAGTAAGTTAAATTCTCTTAAGGGGTTAGCCTAGACAGTGTACCAGTAGTGAAGGAGTATATGGATGTGTTTTTAGGAGGAATTACCAGTAATGCCACCAGATAGGGATGTGGAGTTTTTGATTGACTTATTGCCAGGATCTGGACCCATAGCAAAGAGACCCTACAAGATGTCAGTTGATGAGTTAAAGGAACTCAAGAAACAATTTGGAGAACAGTTGAAGAAAGGATTTATCCAACCAAGTTCTTCGTCTTGGGGTGCACCAGTTTTGTTTGTCGAGAAGAAAGACAAAAGTCAGAGGCTATGCATTATTGATCACTTAACGAAGTGACCATAAAGAACAAGTATCCCCTACCTAGAATCAATGATCTCTTTGATCAGCTAGAAGGAGCTCGTGTGTTCTCAAAAATTGATCTTTGATTAGGTTACTTTCAGGTAAAGATTACAGAACAATATATATACCAAAGACTCCTTTTACCACGAGATATGGATTGTATGAGTATAAAGTGATGCCGTTTGGGCTAACTAATGCACCAGCTTATTTCATGAACATGATGAACAAGGTGTTCATGGAGTTTCTTGAAAAGTTTATTGTGGTATTGATCAATGACATATTATTGTATTCCAAGATCAATGAAGAGCATGCAGAACATCTGCGTTTGATTCTTGAGAAACTCAGAGAACACAAGTTGTATGCCAAGTTCAGTAAGTGTGTGTTTTGGTTGAATGAAGTTGGATTTCTCCCAAAACAGAGTGGGAATCTCCCAAAACAGTTAAATAAGTCCGTAGTTTCCTAGGATTGGAAGGATATTATAGAAGGTTCATCGAGAATTTCTCGAAATTAGCTAACCCGATGACGGAGTTACTAAAGAAAGAAAAGAAGTTTGAATGGACTGAAGCATGTGAGACCAGTTTCCAAGAGTTCAAGAAAAGATTAGTGTCAGCACCAGTGTTATGCTTGCCAGATCTAGAGAAAGATTTTAAAGTATATTGTGATGCATCTCACTAAGGAATGGGTGGTGTGCTAATGCAAGAAGGAAAAGTAGTAGCTTATGCCTCGAGACAACTCAAGACTCATGAAGTAAACTATCCTACACATGACTTAGAGTTGGCCTCTGTTGTCCATGCACTCAAAACATGGAGACACTATCTGTTGGGTAAGCATTGTGAAGTGTTAACCGAACACAAGAGTCTAAAATACATTTTCACCCATAAATAACTCAACATGAGACAAAGAAGGTGGCTAGAACTTATCAAGGATTACGACTTAAGTTTGCAATAACATCCCGGGAAAGCAAATATCGTTGTCGATGCATTAAGCCGCAAGGTTTATGTGATTGGCCTCACCAAAGGAGAATGGCTAGATGATTTGTGCGCTCAATTTAAAGAGCTAAGATTGGAGATAGTGCCTGAAGGATATCTTATGTCTTTGGAAGTACAACCAACACTATGGATAAAATCAAAGAAGCTCAAAAGTTGAACAAGGAAATAGAAGAGATTAAGAGTAAAATTGGTAAAGGAAAGGCAAAGGGATTCCATGTAACAACCCTAGTTTTATTAAATGGTAATTAGGAATTGATTGTGCATTCATGAGCATCATCATTTAAAATGCATGAAACAAATAAAAGAAAAACCCTAAAACCCTAATTTCTTCTCTCTCTTTGAAAATCAATTCAAATAGTTTCAAAAAATTTGAAAACCCCAAAATAAATGGAGCCCAAACTGAATAAAAGGGCCCTGAGTATTTTATATATTCTTTAAACTTTATGGTAATTTTGGAATACCCTAAAATAGTTTTCAAATGGTTTTCTAAAAGAAGAAATAAAAAACAGAAATAGAAAAGGGTTTCAAAGAAAAAAAAGAGCAGCAGCCACACTAGGCCGGCCCATACTCTCCTCTCATCTATCTACAGCTCAGCCCCGAAGTAGCGCACACTACCTGCAACCAGCCGTGGCCCGGCAACTGCCCAAGCCCATGTACCCCTTCAAATCGTCTTCCTCGCGACAGGAGAGCTGGTGCATGGCAACGCCTCCGCTGCCTTATGCCGGCAGCGTTGCAATGCTCGCCGCCGCCCCTGGGCAGCATGATAATATCGGTCGTGTTCCCCTCTCTCTCCTAGTACCAGTCTCCTCTCCTCTTGCCCTCTCTGTCGATTTTCCCCAAAACGACCAAAACTCTAGCTCTGCCAGATTTGCACGCCGCCGATGTTCTGGACCGCCCCGAGCCTCGTCGTCTGCCCCAGGAAATTCGCCTCGCCCCTCTCTTGCTCTCCGCCAAAGAAAGCAAGCCAAGAAGCCCCCTATGCACCGGAATCGAGCTTATCGTTTCGCTGGCCGTCGCCATTGTCGTTGTCGATTTGCCTCCATTCGGACTCCCCTTGCTTCCCCGACATCGGCATCGCGTTCGTGGTGAGCCACTGGTGCTCTAGCACCTCTCCACGCTCTCCCTCTCGCTCCATTTCATCATGTCGTCGTGCACCGTTGCTTGCCTCCGTCGGCCGTCATCATTGATGTCGCTCCGGCGACCATCTTATGGTGTCGCCGCCACAGTACGGCTCCCCGTGCTCGTCCGCATCCAGCACGCCCAGCCCCGCAGCCCCGCGACATCCCCAGCACCAGCCCGACGCTTGATCTGAGGAGGAGCTCCATGGCTGACATCAGCATGACATCAGCGTGGTGCAATAATCCTTTTCCTTTTCTTTTATTGTTTTCTATAAATCATTTCTATAATAATTTCTACAAATAAGAAAAATATGGCAGGTGGGTCCATCCTGTAAGTGATATAAATAATATCATAAATGTTTTATGTTTAATAAAAATATAAAAGTAATTCCAAAAATGTAAATTATCTTATAATATTCTAAAAATGATTTAAAATGAATTAAAATTGGATAAATTCATAACTAATTCATTTTAAATCAGAAAAATATAAATAATATATCAAAATGTTTAGAAAAATAAGATCTACGCAATAGAGCTATAATCATGCATTGTTAAACAACATCAATTGCAAGTTACTTAGAAGAACTAAATGAACCCTCTCATATGCCTTCGAGGTTTTCCCGAATCAGGGTTTGTACCCCTCGGAACCCCGATTAAGTTGTCAAGCATGACTTAGGGGTTTATTTCAATAACTTTTAAATTTTTATATCATCATCCTTGATTGAGCATGCATAAATGCCATGTGTTAATTGTTTTCCCTTCTTTCCGGTAGTTGGTTCTTCTTCGGTAGAATACAATATGGGAATCGAGATCGAGATTGGAGATCGAGATCAACACCGTCGAAGATCGAAGATCGACGAACAATACTTGACCAACTGTAATCAAGTAAAGTACCAGATGTTCGAATCTCTCCTTTGGGATATCAACTGGCAAAGGCAAGCGAAGCCCCACACATTATATAATCCTATGTTTTCAAGCATTTCAATTATTGCCATGAGCATGCGGTTCTAAAGTATTTTATCGATAGTTAGAGTAATCTTATCTGATGCATGTTTCCCTTGAAGCCTATACTCCCTGATCCACCACTCCTAGCATAATTAGGGTTTGGCTTGTGAAGCGTTGCTAGAGCTGTTACATCTGTTGTGCTTAGCCATGCTTAGTTATTACCACTGGTCCATCTGGTTGATGGATCAGAGCTACGAACGAACCTAGTATGACAGGATGACATGGTAAGATTAGAGATAAAAGTTAAACATGCTAAGGCTTGTATGGGAGGCCACAGTGGGTTGTGGTTTTTGCAGTCCCATACTTGCCACCCTTAGGACCCGATGTTCTTGCCTCTTGAACCAAGATGAGCGTACAACCACACGGGGGCCTAGAAACCCCGTCGACCAACTAACTTGCCTAGTATATTCCATGAGTCACATAGTTTGGGCGTTCCCTTAGACATACGCATATTGGTTGTTCTTGAATGGAGGTGAAGGAGGTGCATTCATACAGGTAGGTAAGCGTGGCAGGGAACAAGAGATGCCCGACATCCGTAATCTTGAACCCTGTTCACATTGCTAGGGACCGGCTTCGGGATTCGACCCGCTACGTCGTCATATCCTTAGTGCGTGACTCATGGTCTCGGCGAAAGCAAGGTAAAGGTCGTATCTAACCACCCTCTACCGGCCTTCCAAGGAAGAGGGCTAACATTATGGCATTAAGAGAAGGTTAATATGTGTGGGTAAAGTTGTACACCCCTACAGGGTATTAATCTTTTCGAAAATCCATGTCCGCGGTTATGGACGACTTGGGAACGGGCTTGATGATCATAGAGAACTTGAACCTAATCGTAAAACTTGGCAAGTTAAGTAATGTGTTCTTAAGGATGCTTCCTCATGGGTATGAGGGGGTGATCCTAGATAGGTTCAGCGGATGATGATTCGGTGGATATCAAGAGATGATAAAAGCTAGAGATACCGCTCTCTTCTCCCCTTTTAAAATATTCTAATTAGTCGAGAATATTCTCTATAAGAACCCACCTTTATGAGGTAAAGGTACCTATGATTGCAATGCTAGTCCCTGGATCAAATGCTAGCATCCACGTTTTAAGATGAAGTACACAGATACAAAAGGTCTTTATTACATCGTCATTCCAGAGATAAAAACATAGTCTTTTACAACTCCATATCCAAAGGCTAGTACAAGAGTTCATAACATAAGTAAATAAAGTAAAGTCTTCATATTCATGTGTCACAGGCAAGAATGTTGAGTGTAGACTCATAACCCTAATCCTCATTAGAGTAACCTGCAACATCAGAAGTTACAACCACCGTGGGTCAATACATTGGAATAGTATTGGCAAGTGGTACCAAAGTAGAATAGTAGTTTCTAACTTCTATATGAATTTGGCTAAGTGTAGCTTAGGCTTGCTTTGCTCAAAATAGGTTTTCTTTAGTAGTTGAAAAAACACTAAGTTTTGGTTTGATGAAAATCACCCAAGGAATCACCAATAGATATTGGTGAACCTTTAACCCTTAGACCAAATGGACGCGTTCCATCCTATCACCCTACCACCATCTGTCCATTTTATTAAGTTATTGCAACCTATATGATCAAGGCAGATCCCATATGCCATGTGGCTACACTAGAAGCTTCTAAACACTTGACATCTCAAATCTCTTTGTTCCCGGGTGTATTTCCACTAGTGTGATACACAAAGTAGCCATCCACTAGGCCTTGTGTAACCACTCAACATAACCCATTGATACCATTCCACCCAGGTGATTCATTCACTTAGTTGTTTTATTAGGCAAAAACATAAGTCAAGGACTTAACAAAAATTCCATAGCATGTATATAATCCACCCTTGTTTGCTACTAGCTAGGCTAAGCATGATAATATAACAAGTATCTTAAATTAGAGAAAATTCTACCAAGACTACTAGGATTTCCCATAGCATAGCATATAGATACTTAGTAAAACTTTCATGCAAGTCCTATTCAAAATATCACTAGTGCATAGTCAAAATAATGGGACAGATACATGAAGCAACACTTGCCTTGGTAGTTGGGGGAGTAGCAACAATCCTCACAATCACCACTAGCACCAAAATCTACACATAAAATGATAGCACCAAATTTACATTCAAAATAATCAAGCAAAAATAATATGAATGCATGTAAATGCAATGAAATGAATTTTACACTAAACCATTCAAGTAAAAAAAGTACTTACCACCAAAACTATCTAATTATAATCTAAGTAAACTTGAATTTGCTTTAAAATCATTTTCTATATATTTCATATAGTCAAAATAAGCCTATAATTGATTCTGTAAATAAATCAAATTTTACAGAAGAAAAATACAAATCCAAGCCTACAGTAGTGTAGGATGTATTTTTCTAATTCCAATGATATATTATTTGCAAAATTTGACCAAACAGAACAAAATTTATGAATTTTACAAGTTTGAATCTCTAATAGATATAAAAACATATTTTAAATCGAAACCCTAGCCACGTGGCTGTTTTTGATTGGTCGATAACGGTTCGGTTGGATAAATCATCTACATCCGTAGGATTTAAGTGACTGCGCATGACTCATATCAAATAAAAACACTTCACTTAAGTGATCTATCGTGGCCACTGGATCTTGATCTAACGGCTCACGATGCTCTAACCAAGAACTGGCGGCGCGCGAGGCTACAGCGGCGGAGGCGCTACTGGCGGTGGAGTTCCGGCGAGGCTAGGGGTTAGGGGAAACGTGCAGATGCTTACCGAGCTCGCGTGACGATGGTGAAGCTCAACGTGGTCTTTTCTTGGACAGGGGCACACTGGCACGGCCGGAAAACCTCGTCAGAGATCGTATCCGCGTCGGGTGTTTACTGCCAGAGATGAAGGCGACGTTCTACGGTGCAATAATATGAACGAAAGGCATTAGGGGATGCACATAGGCATGGCGAACACAGTCGTAAGGGTTAGGGGTCAAGGGGCAGTCAGGATTTACCGTGATTGTTCGCCGGAGTCGAGCGACGCTTTGGTCGTTTGTGGGGCTCGACGGAGACGACGACCTAGGGCGTTTCAGAGCAAACAAAAGGTGTGAGAGGATGCGCATGGGTCTGGAAAGCAAGCTCATATGAACAAGAGGTGAAGGGGAGCACGGGGCTCACCGGAATAGGTCGCCGGAGCTGTTTAGTGCTACGACGGTGCAAGCAGAAATTCGCGGAGCCTGGCGGCGCTTGGGGCTTGCTGTGTTGGGGAAAATGGTTGCGGGGAGGAGGGGGTTAAGTAGCCGGAGATGGGAGGGGAGTTATTCGGCGAATAAACGGGAATTTACTCGCACATTCATCTGCAGTGATGGCGAGGAAATGGCCGTGGAGCTGGTCGCGGGCGCGAGATTTTGGGGAAGAAGGGTGAGCTGGCACGGGTCCACCGGAGAGCGACCGCAGGGTAGAGGGGTGCGGGCAATAGAGAGGAGAGGAGGAAACGGCCGGTGGGCTCGTGGGCTGTTTTTGGTACTAGGCCGAAAGGGTAGCGCCGGCCTTTTTATTTTTCCTTTCTTTTTTTTCTATTTTGATTTTCAGGAAACAAATTCAAACCAAAAACAAATGGGTTTGATTTCAAATCACCTCTAGATTTTTGTAGTGTAATCCTTGCACTTTTTGTGTATAAAACACTACTGCTTAGTCCAATGCACTTTGACACATTGAAAAATAAAATAAAACCATGCCTTATTTGTATATAGATAATAGGCATAAAATGGTTTTATTTGGAATTTTGTTTTGAATTTTTTTGTGTAAGCTAAGGATGCTATGAATGCATGAATGAAATGCAAACTTTTACAAATCATGATTTTTGGGATGTTACAAATCTAACCCCCTTAAAATGAATCTCGCTCTCGAGATTCGGATTGGCTAGCAAATAGGTTTGGTGATCTTTCCGAAGGTCATCTTCTCTTTCCCAAGTTGCTTCCTCTTCGGAATGATGGCTCCACTAAACTTTGTAGAACTTGATAGTTTTGGTACGAGTAACTCTTTCTATAGTCTCAAGGATCTTGATAGGTTTGTCCTCATAGGTGAGATCACTCTCCAACTCAACCTCTTCCAAAGGTATAGTATCCTTCAAAGAAGTTTCTTCCATCTCCAGATGGCATTTCTTCAACTGACTTATGTTAAACACATTGTGAACTGCAGATAGTGATTCAGGAAATTCAATCTCATAAGCCGCTTCTCCTTTATGGCTCAAAATCTTTAATGGTCCAACATACCTTGGTGCCAATTTTCCTTTGACTCCAAATCTCTTCACTCCACGAAGTGGTGAGATTCTAATATAAGCTCTATCACCTACCTCATAGGTGACTTCTCTACGCTTTGGATCTGCGTAACTCTTCTGTCGGGACTGTGCTATTTTCAATCTGTCCTTTACCAATTTGACTTTTTCTTCAGCTTCCTTGATTAGGGGTCCGAACAAATTTCTTTCTCCCACACCACTCCATAGCAATGGTGTAGTACACTTTATTCCATAGAGAAATTCAAACGGTGCCATCTCAATACTGGATTGATAGCTGTTATTGTAAGAGAATTATGCGTAAGGCAGACTTTCATCCCATCTAGCACCATAGTCTAGGGCACAAGCCCTCCACATATCCTCCAAAATCTGATTGGTCCTTTCTGTCTGTCCATTAGTCTGAGGGTGAAATGATGTGTTGAACTCTAATCTCGTTCCCAATGATTCATGCAGTTGTCACCAAAAGTGCGAGGTGAATTGAGTTCCCCTGACAGACATAATACTCTTGGGTACTCCATGCAGACACACAATCCTATTCATATAAATCTTGGCTAACTTAGCACTTGTATAGGTTGTCTTCACGGGTATGAAATGAGCCACTTTAGTTAAGCGATCTACCACCAACCAAATGGAATCATATCCAAATCTAGTCCTTGGCAGTCCGATGGTGAAATTCATGCCAATCTTGTCCCACTTTCAATCTGGAATAGGTAGTGGTTGTAACAATCCTGCTGGTTTCTGATGTTCCGCTTTCACTCGACTACACACACCACACAGATCAATATGTTCTGCGATGTCCTTCTTGAGATTATTCCACCAAAATCTTTCCTTCACACCCATGTACATTTTGGTATTACCCGGATGAATGGAATATGGTGAGTTGTGTGCTTCTTGCCAAATAAGTTTCCGAAGCTCCGGATCTTGCGGAATACAGATACATTTCCCATACCATAGAGTACCTTGTTCGTCTTCATGGAATTCTTTAGCTTTCCCCTTATTAATTTTATTTTGATATCTTCAATTTCCTTGTCCATCTTTTGGGCTTCCCTGATCTTGTCCAACAAGGTGGGTTGAACATCCAATGACATGAGATGTCCTTCAGGCACTATCTCCAATCTGAGATCTTTGAATTGGGCACAGAGATCATCTGGCAATTCTCCCTTAGTAAGGCCATTCACGTAAACCTTACGACTTAAAGCATCCTCTACAACATTTGCTTTACCGGGGTGGTATTGCAAACTCAAGTCATAGTCCTTGATGAGTTCTAGCCATCTTCTTTGTCTCATATTGATTTCTTTTTGAGTGAAAATATATTTCAAACTTTTGTGATCCGTGAACACTTCACAACATTTTCCCAAAAGATAATGTCTCCATGTTTTGAGTGCATGGACCACAGAGGCTAACTCTAAGTCATGAGTAGGATAATTCACTTCATGAGTTTTGAGTTGTCTCGAGGCAAAAGCCACAACTTTCCCTTCTTGCATCAAGACTCCACCCAATCCTTGGTGAGATGCATCACAATAAACTTGGAAATCCTTCTCCAAATATGGCATACATCAGACTGGTGCCGTCACTAGTCTCTTCTTCAATTTTTGGAAACTGAGTTCACATCCTTTAGTCCATTCAAACTTCTTTTATTTCTTGAGTAACTCCGTCATTGGCTTAGCTACCTTTGATAAATTCTCAATGAATCTTCTATAGTATCCTGCCAAGCCAAGGAAACTACAAACTTCTTTCACTGACTTGGGAGATTCGCATTCAGTTACAGCTGACACCTTTGCAGGATCGACAGCTATACCATCTCCCGACACAATATGTCCGAGAAATCTAACTTCATTCACGCAGAATTCACACTTACTAAACATGGCATACAACTTGTGCTCCCTGAGCTTCTCAAGTATCAAACGTAAATGCTCTTCATGCTCTTATTTGCTCTTGGAGTAGATCAAAATGTCTTCGATGAATACGATAACAAACTTGTCAAGAAATTCCATGAACACCTTGTTCATCATATTCATGAAAGAGGCTGGTGCATTTGTCAAACCAAATGGCATCACGGTGTACTCATACAAACCATACCTAGTGGTGAAAGAAGTCTTAGGTATGTCTTGCTCCCTAATCTTTAGCTGAAATTAGCCTGATCGGAGATCAATATTTGAGAACATACGGGCTCCTTCTAGCTGATCAAACAGATCGTTGATTCTTGGCAAAGGATATTTGTTCTTGATAGTTACTTCATTGAGTGAACGCTAATATATGCATAACCTTTGGCTTCTATCTTTCTTATCAACAAACAAAACTAGTGCACCCCAAGGTGAAGAACTTGGTTGAATCCTTTCTGCAACAGTTCTCCAAGTTGTTTCTTGAGTTCCTTCAACTCATCAACTGACATCTTGTAGGGTCTCTTTTCTATTGGTCCTGATCCTGGTAGTAAGTCAATCAGAAACTCTACATCTCTATCTGGTGGCATTCCAAGAAACTCCTCCGGAAACACATCCGGATACTCTCTCACAATTAGCACACTGTCTATGCTAACACCCTTAAGAGAATTTAGCTTACTCCCTTTAGATTCAAAATTAAACTTGAACCTAATTCGTTTCTTATCCAGGGTTGTGAGTGTGACAGTACGATTGGCACAATCTAGTACTCCTTCATACTTAGTCATCCAACCCATTCCCAAAATAACATAGAATCCTTGGGAATCTAGGATTATCAAACTAACTGGAAACTTATACCTCCCAAATTCTATCACTAGATCATGACATCCAAAGTTCACTATCATCTCTCCACCAGGAGAGCTTACTTTTATAGGACACCCAATAGTTTCAGTTGGAAGTCCATTTTTATCAACAAATGGTCTTGATATGAATGAATGGGATGTGCCAGTATCAAAAAGAACAAGTGCTGGAAAAGAATTGAGCTTGAACTTGCTAGCCACAACATCGGATTCTTCATTTATTTCGTCCACATTAATGTGGTTCACTTGTTCCTTTTGGAAAGGGTTGGGCTTGTTGGCTCCTTCAACTTTCTTTTTTATGGGCACTCATTTGCATAGTTCCCCATATTATTACACTTGAAACACTCAACCTGACTAAGATATTTCTTTACAGGCTCACTTCCATTACCACTTCCACTGTGGTGGCTCTTGTGTCCACTCTTGTGGTTCTTATACTTGTCATTATCATGACTGCGATGATGCTTGTTGTCATGGTGACAGTTGTGGTTGTGGTGGATGTTGTACTTCCCATGCTTGTGGAATCCAGAACTTCCACTATCATCATTATGGGAATGCTTGTGAGACGATCCCGAGCTGTGTTTATCAAAGTTATGTTTCCTCTTCCTGCCCTCAACCTGTTTCATCTTGTTTTCCAAGATGGTGGCCTTGTCACAAAGTGATTGATATGTTGGGACATAGGTAACAGACAGCTGCATGTTCAACTCATCATTAAGTCCTTCGAGGAACTTCTCTTTCCTCTTAGCATCAGTATCAACTTCATCCGGTGCATAACGCACCAGATTGTTGAACTCCTCAATGTACTTAGCTACACTACGGTGACGTTGTTTCACATTGTGGAACTCTTTCTTCTTCAAGTTCATCACTCCGGATGAGATGTGATCTGTATGGAAACCATCCTCAAAAATATCCAAAGTCACATCCTCAAGGGGAGTGGTGATCTGAAAGTTGTCCCACCATGTTGCTGCCGGTCATTCGAGCAGATGTGCTGCAAACCTGACTTTTTTCCTTGTCGGTGTAGCCAACAGTGACTAAGTCCTTGTTCAGTGAATGTAACCAGTCATTGGCTACCATTGGATCAGTGTTACCGAGAACTTTGCAGGCCTCAGTGTCAGAAATCTGGTGAGAATGTCAAATGCTAGAGGATTGTTCTGATTGTTGTTGTTGTTGTTGTTGTTGTTGTTTTTATTGTTGTTCTGATTCTGATTTTGGTTCTGGATGAACCGAGTCTTCATCTGCATCAGTTGAGCTTGAGCTGTCATCAACTGCTGCATCTCGAGGGTGACGTTATTGTTGTTGTTTGGGTTGGGGTTGGCACGACGGGGAGGCATCTGTGGTTTCAATAAGGATAAGAAATGAGATACCCATAGATGCTTAACATGCACAATACATCACATCACAACAATCACAAAAAACATAGAGTTTGAACAAAGTAAACAACAAGTTTTTGGAAAAAGTAAACACACCATAGCAAGCCATCCACATGTTGGATGGTTATTGCGACTCAATAATCAAAGTATGATAGATAAAAGATAGTCGAGTCGTCCATGCTACTCCTCCATGTCGACCTCCACGTCAACAAGTGTGAGGCCGGCTGTCTCCATGCCTGTCTTATACTACTCGACACTAGTGGTCAAAGCCTCGACCTTCGCACGGAGAGCTCTCTTCTGTGAGCGCAGCCTCTCGATCACTCCCTGCTGGGTCTCGAGCTCGAATTCCTTGGCCTTTATCTCAGCCTTCATGTCCTTGATCTTCTTGTTTCTTTCTTGGACTCTTTTCTCCTGATTCTTGAACTTCTTGTCCTGGCTCTCCAATCTGGTCTCCATCTCCTTAACGATCTTGTCTTGCTCCATGAAGAGCTTGTCCTTCTCCCTCAACTGAACCTGGAGATCGTCATTGCTAAGCATGACGTTGGTCTTATCGGTGTCAAGGTGTCTAATAAGGCCCTCTAGGTCTTGGAGGTATAGACGAACTGGCTGAATCGTCTCCCTAGTAGCACCCTCATACACCAATGCCTCTCCCTCCTCATCACGTCTCCCTAACGGGTGGAACTAGAGGCCTCTAAGCTCAGTGTAGTGGCATCCGCAGAGGCGTTCGAGTAGCTCCTGCATGACTACATCTAGACCCTTATCCTTTTCATCGTGCATCATCTTGAAGGAAATCTCCTCCATGAGTGGCTCCGTCTGTCGTCCCGGCTGCGAGACTCTAAAGCCCCAAAGGTCCTTCCTCTCAAACTTGGTGAGCTAAAGTGCCTAGATACTAGGAAGTGGGAGGTTTAGCACACTAGTAAACTGCACGATGCGTGAACCAAAACGAGTTCCATTGAACTCCTCTGCAGTGCTGATCACAAAGCTAGGCATCTAATGTAAGATAGGAAAATATTATAACAACACAAGTAAAAGAAACAAGACAGTAGAATGAAAGTAAAATCATACATCATCCATAAAACATACAAGTCATGGCATACAAAGTCTATCACAACACTAAGGTTCAACATAACTTAGACAATTTTTTGTGAAAATACGTCAAGTGTGGTGGTCCAACTAACGGAGTATGTTACAATTCTCACTCGCTTGACAAGATAGCTATCAGGGCATCCCTAGAGGCAATCTGTCGATCTTGTTCACAAGATTCCAATGCTAAGTCTATGATGTCTTCTCTTAAACGTTGGTTGGCAGCCTCTAAGTCTTGGGTATGCTTCTTTTCTTCTCTAAGGTCATTTTGAGTGTTGAGCATTCTACACTTGAGTCTGTCACCAAGCTCCTTGATGGCATTCCAAGCTGCATTCCTTGCAGAGTCGAAGAATGACATGTGAATTTCTGAGTTGGTGACCATGCAGAATCTCGACTCCTTGTGGTTGTCTTCCTTGTTTTTGTACAAGTGAAGTTGCACCAACCAATATTCTTCTCCTTCATCCATCACGGGAAATCCCTTGTACACTGCTTCTCCATGTATCCCCATGGTAACCATAAGGTTCTTGAGTGCTTTGGGAAACTCCGGCTCACACTCCAAAGTCATAGTCATGAGTGGTCCCTTTTTGACGGCTTCGTTGATGGAGGTCATCTACAAATGGAGATGAGAAAGAATATTAGAAAAGTTTACGAGAAGAAAAGACAAGTGTGGAATTTTGCAAAGTGTTGAAGTTTTCCTTAGTGGTTTCTTAGTCTAATCCAACCTAGGGTTATAATCCTACAGGCGACACAGTGCTCTGATACCATATGTAAGACCCCACCTTTATAAGGTAAAGATCCCTGTGATTACAATGCTAGTTCCTAGATCAAATGCTAGCATCCATAGTTTAAGATGAAGTACAGAGATACAACTGTCTTTATTACATTGTCATTCCAGAGATAAACATAGTATTTTACAACTCCATAGCCAAAGACTAGTACAAGAGTTCATAACATAAGTAAATAAAGTAAAGTCTTCATCTTCATGTGCCACATGCAAGCATGTTCAGTGTAGACTCATAACCCTAATCCTCATCAGAGTAACCTGCAACATCATAAGTTACAGCCATAGTGGCTCAATACATTGGAATAGTATTGGCAAGTGATACCAAAGTAGAATAGTAGTTTCTAACTTCTATATGAATTTGGCTAAGTGTAGCTTAGGCTTGCTTTGCTCAAAATAGGTTTTCCTTATCAATTGAAAAACACACTAAATTTTTGTTTGATGAAAATCACCCAAGGAACCACCAATAGACATTGGTGAACCTTTAACCCTTGTTCAACCACAAGTTTTTAACTTAGAAATTGGGATGAGGAGATCCTTGATAGCTTCAATGTCTTGATGCTCAAATTGTCCGTTGCCGGGGACATGGCTAAGTACTTAGATTTTTCCTTCTCGGGAGGTGGTGCACTTTGCCCACAAGACTCGACATGCATCAAGACAAGATCTTTCAGAAGCCTTCCCTTAGACCAAATGGACGCATTCCATCCTATCACCCTACCACCATATGTCCATTTGACTAAGTTATTGCAACCTATATGATCAAGGCAGAGCCCATATGCCATGTAGCTGCACTAGAAGCTTCTAAAAACTTGACATCTCAAATCTCTTTGTTCTTGGGTGGCTTTCCACAAGTGTGATACACAAGGTAGCCATCCACTGGGCCTTGGGTAACCACTCAACGTAACCCATTCATACCATTCCACCCAGGTGATTGATTCACTTAGTTGTTTTATTAGGCAAAAACATAAGACAAGGACTTAACAAAATTTTCATAGCATGTATATAATCCACCCTTGTTTGCTACTATAAGGTAGAGATCCCTGTGTTTACAATGCTAGTCCCTGGATCAATAGCTAGAATCCACAGTTAAGATGTAATATCAAGAAACAAAGGTCATAATACAACTTTATAACCAGGAATAAAATAATTTATTACATCTTACATAGCTCATTTGGCTATCTCATTACAATGCAGCAAAATATAACAATGGCTATCTTCAAAGTGCCACATGCAAACATGTTGGTTGTATACTTGTAATCCTAATCAACACACTTCACTAACATCAAACAAACCTCCAACATAATAAGTTACAGCCACAAGGGTCAATACATTTGAATTGTATTGGCAAGTGATACTATGGTAGTATAGTGGATTCTATCATCTATATGCTTTTGGCTAAGTGGAGCTTAGGCTTGCTTTGCTCAAAATATATTTTCCTTATCATTTGAAAACACAAAGTTTTTGTTTGACAAAATCACCCAAGGCATCTCCCGATAGAAATTGGTGATCCTTCAACCCTTGTTCAACCACAAGTTTGTAACTTAGAAATTTGGATGAGGAGATTCTTGATAGCTTCCATGTCTTGATGCTCAAATTGTCCTTTACCAGGGACATGGCTAAGTACTTAGATTTTACACTCTGCAGAGGTGGTGCACTATCCCCACAAGACTTGGTTTCACCAAGACAAGATCTTTCAGAAGCCTTCCCTTAGACCAGAATGGACGCGTTCCAACCTATCATCCCCTACCACCAACTGTCCATTTGGCTAAGTTATTGCAACCTATATGATCCAGGCAGAGCCCATAATGCCAAGTGGCTGCACTTGAAGCTTCTCAACATTTGACATCTCAAATCTCTTTGTTCCTGGGTGGCCATCCACAAGTGAGATACATAAGGTAAACCATAGAAATGGGCCTTGTATAACCACTCAACACAAACCATTCCTTCCATTCCACCCAGGTGATTCATTCACTTAGTTGTTTTATTAAACAAAACACAAGTCCTTGACTTAGAAATATTCCATAGTATGAATATATTCCACCCTTGTTTTCTACTAGCTAAGCTAAGCATGATAGTAGTAGGAATCTTAACTTAGGAAATTTATACTAAGGTTTGATCAAGTAGGATTTCCCATGGCATAGTTTATACTAATGCATAGTGAAAATAATGGGACAAAAGTATGAAGCCTCACTTGCCTTTTTGGTAGAGAGTATAAGTTCACTCCTTGCTCTTGCAATATTCACACTCTTCAAATCACTACAATTCAATCAAGCAAGCAAGAATTCAATCTACCATTCAAGCAACCATCACATAAAATAATAGAAACAAAGCAATGCTTTCAAGCATGCAAAAGATTGTTTATTTGGAAAAGTGGTTTCCAATGGGTTATAAACATTCTAAAACACCTATTGGTCATTTTATAAAGTGGCAAAACCATTTGCAAAAGATTTTACCTAAACCCTTTTTAAACCAAAGCATTATTTTATGTGGTTGAAAATGCCTTTAGCAAAGCAATAATCTTTATAGGGTTCACCAAATACATTTTTAATACTAAAACTTGGTGTTTGGGGTCAGAGAGTTTAAATCAAAACATTTCCCAAAGGTTTTTCTCAAAAAGCAATTTTAATATAATAACATTATTTTTATTTGACTAGAAATGTTCTAAATCAAAGATTCATTCTTTTGCCTCACAAAATATGTTTTTGAATCTATAAGTTGGTTTCTATGGTCAATAGGTTCAAAACAATCCATTGGCCAAAGGTTTTACCATAAAAATATTAATAGAATAAATTTTATATCCAAAATATGCCTACACAAGTTTCTGCAAAAACAATCATTTTACCAGAAGCAATTTATTAAAGAAAGTTCATGTTTGGGTAGGGTTTGTCTTGATGATTCCATTGATATAAAGTTTGCAAAATTTGGACGTGTGGTTTGAAAGTTATGAATTTTGCAAGTTTGAGTAACTAATAGAACATTTTCTGGTTTTTGTAAAACAGTCTGGGCCACGGGTCCTATTCTGATTGGTTGAAAATGTTTTGCGCGGATCAAGCGATGCAGGCCGTAGGATCTAATGCAAATCGTGCGGCACAGATCAGCATACCTCTTCGCTTTAAGTCGATCTATCGTATCCACTGGATCACCATCCTACGGTTCACAGCACACCAGCCACTAACTGGCGGTGCTGGTGACGAACACGCGGTGGCGGCGCTCAGTCAGCGGCGTTTCGGCGCAACCAGGAAGCAAGGGAGAAAGGGAAGGGGCTCACCACATTCGCCGTGGTGTGGGGATGCTCGGGGTGGTCGTAGGAGAGCAGGGGGCGCACGGGGTCATCTTCAATCTCTCACCGGAGTTCGCAACATCGTCGGGCATGCTCTGATGTTGACGGGGGCGAGGCTACGAAGCGTGCTAGGACACGAAACAGGCGGCGTTAGATGCGCACGGGAGAGGAGCGTGCGAGAGCATCAACGAGAGGGTCTGGGTGGTCTGGGCTCACCAGGAGATGTTGCCGAAGTCGGAGCCGATGGTGGCGATGCTCGGTGGTCGTCGTTGCCGACGCTCTGGTTCAAGCGCGGGCAAGCCTAGGGTGGAGAGAGAAGCGCCAAGGGATGGGGAGCAGGCTCGGGTGGGCGAGGGGGCAAGGCTCGATGGTGACTGGCCGGAACTAATGGAAGTGCTCGCCCGAGTAGTAGGCGTTCTTGAGCTAATTCTGAGCGGCCTCGTGGTAGAATGGGAGGGGCGAGAGAGGGGAAATGGAGAGGAGGTACAGGCGCTTAATGGAGCGTGGTCGCAGGGGGTAAAGGCTGCGTCAATGCCGTGAATTTAATCAAGCTTTAATCGGCTGAAACGGCCGGCGAGGTGAGGGACGAGGTCGTCACGGGGTTGAAGACGCTGACGGGGCAGGTGGGGTCTGGCGGCAGCGAGAGAGAGAGAGAGAGGGGGTGGGGCCTGGTTGTCATCCACTGTGCGGGTCATTTCGTGAGTGAGAGAAAACGCTTCGGGGGAGAGGGTTAGTTGGGCTAGATGGGCCGGGTGGGCTAGGTTAGCTGGGCTGGGTTCTATCCCCCTTTTTTTATCTGTATCTTTTTCTTTTTCCTGTTTTCTTTTTCCTGTTTTATTTTTCTGTTTGAATTCAAACCTTTTTCAAATGTTCAGTATAATTCCATACTTTTTAAACATGTAATTTAAATACCATTTTAGGAATGGTTCTTTTATTTTACTTATGTTTTATTTCTTATTAAAATAAGCATATGCATTAATTCAAATAAGATTGAATATATTTTCAAGCCTTTATTTAAATTCCAATTTTTCATAAAACCTTTTCAGTAGGTTTATTTATTTATTTATTAGGGTGTCAAATAATTCACTTTGAATTATTTGGAATATTTTAATATGATTTATTAATCATTTAAATTGGGTATTTGTCTTTATTCCAATGAAATCAATTATAGTTTTAATTCCATAAATTTTATTTAGGTGATTTCCTTGATTCCATTTAAGTTGATTAAATGACTTTTAATCCACTTGGGTAAATTCCAAATACTATTTTCCCATTATTTAATTAATCATTCTAATTAGGGAATTTATCTTTATTCAAATAGAATTTGGTTAATGCCATTTTATTTTATTTGGAAAATTCTTTATCCTTTTATTTTATTTGGATTATATTCATTCCATTTGCTTATGGATTAGGGCAAGATTTAATTTGGTCTTTTAAATATTCCTCATTTAATATTTCTATCTTTATCTTATAAAATCCATATATTTTTATTTATAGATCCAAACTTGATGATTCCAATTTGTAAAATCTTATTTGATATTTATTTATCCTTTTAAATATCTTTAGGATTAATTTCTCACCATTTGGTATGGATTTCTAGATAGGTGTTTTATTAGCTTTGGAAATTCAATTTCCTTATCTTATTAAATTCATAAGATTTTCTTTATGGCTCCAATTAAGTGAAACCAATTTATATGGTTTTATAATATTTCTATTTGACATTCTTGATCATTTATAAATATTTGTTGACAAATTTTTATATGGATCAAATCCATGGTCTTAGAGATATCTTGGAAAACTCCCATTAGGGTTTTAGGGTTTTGATTTATTGTCCAAGTGTTTAAATTTTCCAGATGCATTTATGAACAATGCATTTTACTTGATTTTGAATTTAGTTGAATTCAAACATTAACCAAAGTTTGTTCAAGATGGGATTTTAAGTTTCCATTTAGAAACAAAAGTTTCTTTTCACCCTAAATTTGAACAATTATTTATTTTGTTTATTTACTTTTCACATTACAAAATTTGGAAAACTTTGGGATGTGACAGCTACTAGCTAGGCTAAGCATGACAATATAACAAGTATCTTAACTTAGCGAAAATTCTACCAAGACTACAAGTACTAGGATTTCCCATAGCATATCATATAGATACTTAGTAAAACTTTCATGCAAGTTCTATTCAAAATATCACTAGTGCATAGTCAAAATAATGGGACAAATACATGAAGCACCACTTTCCTTGGTAGTTGGGGGAGTATAAACAATCCTCACAATCACAATCACCACTAGCACCAAAATCTACACATAAAATGATAGCACCAAATTTACATTCAAAATAATCAAGCAAAAATAATATGAATGCATGTAAATGCAATCAAATGCCATTCAACTCAAACAGTACTAAACACCAAAACTATATAATTATAATCTAATAAACTTGAATTTGCTTTAAAATCATTTTCTATATATTTCATATAGTCAAAATAAGCCTATAATTGATTTTGTAAATAAATCAAATTTTAGAGAAGAAAAATACAAATAAAATCTCATAGTAGTGTAGGATTTATTTTCTTGATTCCAATGATATATTATTTGAAAATTTTGACCAAAGAGAACAAAAGTTATGAATTTTACAAGTTTGAATCTCTAATAGATATAAAAACAGATTTTAAATCGAAACCCTAGCCACGTGGCTGTGTTTGATTGGTCGATAACGGTTCGGTTGGATCGATCATCCAGATCCATAGGATTTAAGTGACATCGCATGGCTCAGATCAAATAAAAACGCTTCGCTTAAGTGATCTATCGTGGCCACTGGTCTGGATCTAACGGCTCACGACGCTCTGACCAAGAACTGGCGGCGCGCGAGCCTACAGAGGTGGTGGCGCTACTAGAGGTGGCATTCCGGCGAGGCTAGGGGGTTAGGGGAAACGTGCAGATGCTTACCGAGCTCGCGTGACGATGGTGAAGCTCAACATTGTCTTTGCTTGGACAGGGGCGCACTGGCACGGCCAAAAAACCTCGTCGAAGATCGTATCAGCGTCGGGTGTTCACTGTCGGAGACGAAGGCGATGTTCTATGGCGCAATAAGATGAACAAAAGGCATTAGGGCATGCGCAGAGGCATGGCGAACACAGTCGTAAGGGTTAGGGGTCAAGGGGCGGTCTGGAATAATCGTGATTGTTCGCCGGAGTCGAGCGGCGCTTCGGTCATTTGCGGGGCTCGACGGAGACAACGACCTGGGGCGATTCATAGCAAACAAAAGGTGTGAGAAGATGCGCATGGGTCTGGAAAGAAAGCTCGTATGAACGAGAGGTGAAGGGAGCACGGGGCTCACCGGAATAGGTCGCCGGAGTTGTTATTGCTGCGGAGGTGCAAGCAGAAATTTGCGGAGCCTGGCGGCGCTTGGGCTTGCTGTGCTGGGGGAAATGGTCGCGAAGAGGAGGGGGAAGTATCCAGATCTGGGAGGGGAGTTATTTGGTGAATCAACGGGAATTTACTCGCGCATTCATCGGCAGTGATGACGAGGAAACGTCCGTGGAGCTAGTCGCGGGCGCGAGATTTTGGGGAAGAAGGGTGTGCTAGCACGGGTCCACCGGATAGCGGCCGTGGGGTAGAGGGGGTGCGGTTAGAGAGATAGAGGAGAGGGGGAAACGGCCGAGTGGGCTCGTGGGCTGTTTCTGGTACTGGGCCGAAAGGGTAGCGCCGGCCTTTTTCTTTTTCCTTTCTCTTTTTTCTTTTTCTATTTTGATTTTCAGGAAACAAATTCAAACCAAAAACAAATGGGTTTAATTTCTAATCACCTCTATATTTTTGTAGTGTAATCCTTGCACTTATTTGTGTATAAAACACTAATGTTTAGTCCAATGCACTTTGACACATTGAAAAATAAAATAAAACCATGCCTTATTTGTATATAGATTATAGGCATAAAATGGTTTTATTTGGAATTTTGTTTTGAATATTTTTTGTGTAAGCTAAGGATGCTATGAATGCATGAATGAAATGCAAAATTTTACAAATCATGATTTTTGGGATGTTACATTCTCCCTCTTATTTCACAAAACAAATATGGCTTTATGCAAAATAACTCCACCAGCCATAGGTCTTGTGGAGTACACCCCATACTCACCCTTGCTTTGTTGATACTTTTGACGCAGAGTAAGTGTTACCATAGAGTTATTCACGGCATCGACATCGACGAGTAGTTTGAAGTTCCCAGCCGGAAGTCTGGGATCTATGGATTGGACGTCATAGTTATGCTTTAGGCCTCTTAGGCCATTTGTTATGTTTGTTATACTTAATAGCATAATTTGCCTTCCGATGTTTGATGTTTGTGGTCAGTGAACTCTGCTTGTAATATTTTGGTTCTTCGCTCAGTAACAAGCTTGCTATAATAATTTTTGTGTCATAGGGTCACAGTTGTCTTCCCGATTCTCCCTCTATACGCTTCCGAGATTAGATTAGGCTTATGTTCAGACGAAGGTCTGGGATTTGTCTAGCCCTAATCCCGGGGGTGTCATGGGTTTTGGTATCAGAGCCGTACCGACTGTAGGAAAACCTTTCTATTGGTCGATGTTGAGTCTAGTATTTGTGAAAACTATTTTCAAAGATGAAAATTATGTGTGAAAACTCTGGTATGCTTCTTTTTCTTCTTATCCAGTTTCACTCTAACTCTGGGTCATCTTATCTTGTGTTGATTTGGAAAATCTTTGATATCTCATCCAGTCTTTCAAAACTTACGTGCCTCATTAGGCATGCCGGTTCTCAACCATTTGACCTAGTGTTGAGTTCTCTAGAGTTAGTTGTGTGTGTTCCTTGTTTCCCTTTGTTCTGTTCCTTCTGAGAGATTTCTTTCTATTATAATCTCTCTATTTTATGGGTCCACAACATCGTGTTCATGGTCCCACAATGTTCTGTTCCAGGTCCCGAGGTTTCCTTTCGCCTCGTGTGCCTCCTTTTTATTTGTTTTGGTACTTTAGAAGTTGTATCTTCTCTTGGAAGCTACCTCGTGATTACTATCTTGTAGTGTATGCTTTGTAACTCAAGTAGTATCTACTCCTTTCTTTGGGTTTTAACCCTTGGACTTGAACCTAAGATCCCCGATTATGCTAGATTTTGGTGATGTGAATCTTGTACATGAAGCTGACCTTTAACCCAAGATCCATTTTATTGACCCCTGTGGTTAATGTTCACACATTACCCCAGGATGGCTAGTACCTTCTAGTATAGCCTTCAAGCTTGTGGATATTTTCGCTATTGAACAGTGAAAAAAAGGACTTACCCTACCACTAGCTATGGCAGATGTTCTTTAATGGAACCAAATAGATCACGACAAGATCACTCTTCGTGAGTCTCACTTCTATACTCGTCACTCTTCCACACCTTTCCTTCTCAGCATTGGTTTTGGAAGATTGTTTACTTATGCATCTACATCTTGGGATTCTATCCTGAGCATGTTCCTTACCCTTGTTGCTTTCCGACCATTGTCTACCAGTTGGTAGCCAAGTAGTAAATGTGCATTGGTGTCTTCCGATGCAAGATACTCTTGTGGTTCGTCATGATAAACCATTTAGGGATGTCAGGAGAAACAAACTCCAGTTCCTTGTCATTTCTAGGACCAGGTGAAAGTGTCGTAATCCACAGATCAATAAGCGTTGATTAGCTTCTGATATGTTCTACCTTAAAGTATCACACCCTTTCTATATTAAGAGGTCATGCTGAGTTTCATAACCCTCTTAATGAAGTGATACTCTTACACATTTTTAACCACCCTTCCTCTGATTTGTTCGCGCTCAGGAATTCTGCGTGTGCGTAATGATGTGGCCATTCGAGATTCTTAGCAATTGTCATTTCCTTGAACTCAAAGGACATTTGTATCATTCTTAGCGTGATTGGTTAACCCTATCACTAACCAAAGGATGATTGTGCTACCAAGTCCGCTATCCTAGTGCACTCTCTTCAGTCAAAGAGTTAGGCTTCTGCCGAAATTCTGAAACTATGTCTTCCTGCCTTATCAAGCAAGTTTCCCTCTTGAGCTCTATGACATATTGATGGTTCGTGATATTCTAGATGTTTACTAGAAGTATCACCATGTTGCCACATGACCATGTTTCAAGTTCTTGAGTAAGATGTTTCTTTAAACCGCTCCTTTCTCCAAGGATCCGTACAAGATACCCCTGAGCTAGTTGGTTGAGCTTAAACAACAACTTGGAGAGTTGTAAAACAAAAGTTCTATTCACCTATGTTCCTCCTTAAAGGGATGTCTAGTTTTGTTCGTGCTGAAGTAAGATAGTATGTCCTTTGTGGATATGTTATCTTCCCGCCTTTGATTTTATTTGGGTTATTGTCAAATCAAACTCAGTTCCAAGGACAATCTTGATAGTGTATCTACTTGTGATGTTTAACCTAGGTACATCTTCATGTTCTTTGGTCTGACCAGTATTTCTGCCTTGTTCATACAACATATGACTCCGTCTTCTTGGAGTGTATAGATAAGTTTGTTATTGAGCCCATCGATGGCATCCTTAACTTCTCCATGTTATAACAGATTCATATGAAACATTTGGCATTAATGTTGGAAAAAAATTTAGAACCATATTGGAGTCATCTCGAAGTATGTGTTCTGGATGTTAGAAGTAACCTTCTCCGGTTCTCGTGCAAATGTTGAAAGATGTCGCCGTGGATTCGAGTAGCGTTATCTTTGTTCTCCCGGGAATCATTTCAAGTTAGTCAAGCATGTGCAAAGAATTCTTGATATGGTAGATTGATACCTTCACATCTCGAGAATATTCTCCAAGCATCTTAAGCCACTGACTTATTTGTCATGGAAGAAAAGAAGTACTTAAAACTTCTATATTCTCCTAAATGTTTTCCAACAAGGATTCCAGTGTGTTTCATTGCAAACAATTCATGTGTGTGCAAACATCGTCTAATAACTTACTAACACATGAGTTTTGCAATCTAGCTAATTCTTTTGGAGCTTTACATTGAAGTCCGTGTCTTGAGAATCTAGTGACTTTACCTCTATGGTAAATGTTCCACCCTTTCTATTCGGACATGCTGAGTCTAAAGTACCTCTCCACTTAATCAAAGCTGAATCTCAAGCTGCAATAATGATTGGTGTTCCTCAAGGTTATTACGTAGGTCTATTGTAACTCTAGCAAGATTGATGTAATGGTTGGCACAATCAGTCGGAAGACCTATTGCCACACTCTCTTGAATCAGCAATAACAACCACTTCTCATGATGCATCTTCTATGATTTTTTGTAGGAGTTGTGCTTATGGTTTTATTTGGATCCGAAGTCTAACCTTTACTTGATGACTGATTGAAGCCTTGATAAAATTTTGATATCAGTATCTCGAAAATCAAGGACAACATTTAAAGTAGTGTTGCTAATTGTCTCTCGGTCGATCCTCCAGAACCTTTTTACGATAGCAAACATCTTGTTATGCCAAGTACTTGGAGTATGAGAATGAAGTTTCTTTCTTCACGTGTCATCAGGAATCTTCTAAATTATTCATCTTGGTGGTGTAAGGTGAAATCATGATCTTTGGCAAGGATTTTGATAGTCCTGGGTGAAATAAAGAGTTTCCTTCTCGCTTTCTTAAACATGTTCGAAGAGCGGCCATGATTTTGGTAATCAATAGTTTCTCTTGTTACATGTTCCTTGTGGATCTTACGAGTCCTCTCCACAAAACACCTTTCTTTCTTAGCCTTCTGTTGAATGAAAGACAAACCCTTCTATGTCAAAATTAGTTCAACAGCGTGATTTTGTTGGTATCTATCTCTTTCACCTGCAAATCTCTACTTAAGCTGTTAGTAAAGGTTTACCTCTCGAAGTCTGTGTATCTTTTTCCATCTGTTGGAAGTCTTCTTTCCTCAGAAGTCAAAACTCTTCTACAAGATCCATGGTCTCAATCCTTCTGAAGACTAGTTATCTGTCACCTTGAAACCTTCTCCTTTTGTTTCCTCCTTTACCTTGATGTGTTTCATGTTTAATGGGTCTAGAGATGTTCGGGAAGCATCTATCCATGAGTTAACCATGAGATACTCACTTTGTGGTTTCGTGTCATTCCTTCTCTTCTTTAGTGTGACTAACCACCTCAAACATTACAAAGTGCTTCGTCCATTCGTCGTGGTGGCATGGATCAATCTCTTCGAGAAGGTCGTTGAAGTTTAGTGTAACCTTGTTCCTTCTATATTCCTACCTAGGAATCTCGGGACGAGATTCTTTTAAGGGGGATAGAATTGTAACAACCCTAGTTTTATTAAATGGTAATTAGGAATTGATTGTGCATTCATGAGCATCATCATCTAAATTGCATGCAAGAAATAAAAGCAAAACCGTAAAACCCTAATTTCTTCTCTCTCTTTGAAAAGCAATTCAAATAGTTTCAAACATTTTGAAAACCCCAAAATAAATGGAGCCCAAACTGAATAAAAGGGCCCTGAGTATTTTATAAATTTTGTAAACTTTATGGTAATTTTGGAATACCCTAAAACAATTTTTAAATGGTTTTATAAAAGAATAAATGAAAAAAACAGAAATAGAAAAGGGTTACAAAGAAAAAATGAGTAGCAGCCACAACAGGCCAGCCCATACTCTCCTCTCATCTATCTACAGCTCAACCCGGCAGCAGCGCACACTACCTGCAGCCAGCCACGGCCCAGCAACGGCCCAAGCCCACTTACCCCTTCACGTTGTCTTCTTCCTCGCGACAGGAGAGCTGCTGCCTGGCAGCGCCTCCGCCGCCCCATGCCGACCATGTTGCGATGCTCGCTGCCGCCCCTGGGCAGCATGATTAGATCGCCCGCGTTCCCCTCTCTCTCTCCCAGTACCAGTCTCATCTCCTCTCGCCCTCTTTGTTGATTTTCCCCAAAACGACCAAAACCCTAGCTCGGCCAGATTTGCATGCCGTCGACTTTCTGGACCGCCCCGAGCCTCGGCGTCTTCCCAAGGAGATTCGCCTCGCCCCTCTCTTGCTCTCCGCCAAAGCAAGCAAGCCAGGAAGCCCCCTATGCGCCAGAATCGAGCTCACTGTTCCACCGGCCGTCGCCATTGCCGTCGTCGATTCACCTCCGTTTGGCATCCCCTTGCTTCCCCGACCCTGGCATCGTGTTCGTGGTGATCCACTGGTGCTCTAGCACCTCTCCACGCTCTCCCTCTCGCTCCATGTAGTCCTATCGCCGTGCACAGCCGCTTGCCACCATCGTCCATCATCATTGATGTTGCTCCGGCGACCATCTCATGGCGGCGTCGCCACAATAATCCTCCCCATGCTCATGCGCGTCCAGCGCGCCCAGCCCCGCAACCCCACGACGTCCCCAGCGCCAGCCCGACGCTCGATCTGAGGAGGGGCTCCATGGGTGACGTCAGCGTGGTGCAATAATCCTTTTCCTTTTCTCTTATTGTTTTCTATAAATCATTTCTATAATAATTTCTACAAATAAGGAAAATTTGACAGGTGGGTCCACCCTATAAGTGATATAAATAATATCAGAAATGTATATATATGTGTAAGAGCTTCACTTCATTAAGAGAGTCATGAGACTCAGCACGACCTCTTGATATTTAGGAGTGTGATACTCTAAGGTGCAACAGAACATGAGCTAATCAACACTTATTGGTCTACGGATCACAACACTTTGAACTAGTCTTAGAAATGACGAGGTACTGGAGTTTGTTTCTCCTGACACCCCAAAATGGTTTGTCTTGACGGACCACAAGAGTATCTTGCATTGGAAGACACCAATTCACATTTACTGCTTGGCTACCAATTGGTAGACAAAGGTCGGAAACAACAAGGGTAAGGACCATGCTCATAATAGAATCCCGAGATGTGGATGCATAGTTTATCAATCTTTCGAAAACCAATGCAGAGAAAGAAAGGTGGGGCAGAGTCACGAATACAGATGTGAGACTCACTAAGAAAACTCTTGTCATGATCTATTTGGTTCCATTATAGAACATCTGCTATAGCATGTGGTTGGGGAAGTCCTATGTTGTCTCAACTTAATCGCGAAAACACCCACAAGCATTGAAAGCTAGAGTAAGAAGTACTACCCATCCTGAAGTAATGTGTGAACATTAACGACAGGGGTCAAAGAAATAGATATTGGATTAAAGGTCAGTTTCATGTACAAGATTCACAATACTAGAATCCGGCACAATTAGGGATCTTATGTTCAAGTCCGAGGGGTAAACCTAGAGAAAGGAGTAACTAATACTTGAGTGACAAAGCGTACACTACAAGATAGTAATCACGATATTGCTTCCAAGAGAAGAAATGACTTCTTAAGTACCCAAACAAAGTAAAAAGGAGGCACACGAGGCGAAAGGAAACCTCGAGGCCTAGAACAGATCATTGTGGATTCATCAACATGATGTTGTGGGGCCATAAGACAGAGAGATCATGATGGAAAGAAATCTCTTAGGTGAAACGGAACAAGGGGAGCAAGGAACACACAACACACACAACTGTATAGAACTTAACACTAGGTCAGTTGGTTGAGAAATGACATGCCTAAAAGGCACCTAAGATTTGAAATATGTGACGAGATAGCAAAACTTTTCAAAGTCAACACAAGATAAGGTGACCCAAAATCAGAGCAAAACTGGATAATAAGAAAGCATACCAGAGTTTTCACACATAGTTTTCATCTTTGAAAATAGTTTCCCAAACACTAGACTGAACATCGGCCAATAGAAAGGGTTTCATACAGTCGGCACTGCTCTGATACCAAAAGCCTGTGACACCCCCGGGATTAAGGCTAGACAAATCCTAGACCTTCGTCTAAACATAAGCCTAACCTAATCTCAAAAGAATACATAGAGAGAATCGGTAACACAACAGTGACCCTATGACACAAAATTTATTACAGCAAGCTCATAATTGAGCAAAAAACCAAAATATTACAAGCAGAGGTCACTGACCACAAACATCAAACAACGGAAGGCAATTATGCTATTAAGTATATCAAACTTAACAAATGGCTTAGGAGGCCTGAAGCATAATGAAGACGTCAAATTCCATAGATTCCAGGCTGCCAATCGGGAACCCCAAGCTACTCATCGATGTCGATATCGTAAAGAACTCTTCTTCTATGGTTTTGCTGCAAAAGTGCCAATGAAGCAAGGGTGAGTACAGGGTGTACTCTACAAGACTTAGGGCTGGTGGAGTTATTTTGCATAAAGACATCTTTGTTTGTAAAACAAGAGGGAGAAGAATCTCGATTAATCAGAATATTTTAACAGAGGATAAAAGAGCGATATCTCTAGCTTTGATCATCTTTTGATATCCACCGAATCATCATCAGCTAAACCTACCAACTAGGATCACCCCCTCGTAACCATGAGGAAGCATCCTTAAGCACACATTGGTCTACCAAGTTTTACGATTAGGTTCAAGTTCTCTATGATCTTTGAATCCGTTCCCAAGTCGTCCATAACCACGGACACGACTTTTCAAAAAGATTATTACCCTGCAGGGGTGTACAACTTTACCCACACGTACCAAACGATTCTTAATGCCAAACGTTATTAGCCCTCTTCCTTGGAAGGCCGACAGAGAGTGGTTGACCACGACCTTTACCTTGCTTTCGCTGAGACCATGAGTCATGCACTAAGGAGATGCCGCCGTAAAGGGTCGAGTCCCGAAGACGGTACCTAGAGATGTGTGCGAGGTTCAAGATTACGGAGGCCGTGCCTCTCTTGTTCCCGTCCATGCTTACCTACATGTTATGAATGCACCTCCTTCGAGAAGAACCAGAATGTGTATGTCGAATGGAAATCCCGAACTATGTGACTCATGGAATCTACTAGGAAAGATTAAATTGCAAGAAGCTACCACAATTCGGGCTGTCAGAATGACTCAGTACCAACATTCTTAATTTTTGCATGTCAGTACCAATTTTGAGTCACAGCGTTGCGAATCACACTAATTCACAGATAAGAGAATTTTGGCAGCAGCACCAACAGTTTGGGCCCACTTGTAAATCTGACTTGGCAACACAGTTTTCCACATCTGCAGCGTCTCTCTCCCTCGCTCTCCTTCCTCACCATTTCCCTCTCTGATCCCTGGATCCCGCATGCATGCCCACTAGCCCACGTGTTGCCACTCCCCTACCTCTGGATCCCACCGCCACTCCTAGATCCCGCCGCCGCCACTCCCCTGCCCCTGGATCCTGCCGTCGCTCCTGGGTGGAGCTCCTGGGCATGCGCGGAGGCGCTCCTGAGCATGCGCAGGCAACACTAACCAGGCTTGGGGATATGGCAAAGGCGAGGCCGCGATAGAGGCGTCCTCTCCGGGAGGCAACGTGGCGGCAATAGAGCAGACCAACGGCAGAGCGACGACGGTGCTTAGAGAAGGGCAGCGTTGACCGGGCTTGGCGTGTGCAGGCGGTGCTGGCCGGGCTAGGGACCGTGGTGGAAGTGGGTCCATGATGGAAGCGGGCTCCCCGGGAGGTAATGCAGCAGCGGCGAGGAGGGGCCGGCAGAGGTGGTGCTTGGAAAAGGTTTCGCTTGCCGCGAAGAGCTCCTATGCACGGGTTGGAGGTTGAGGACGTGGTGGTGTTTGCTTTATTTATTTTATCTTTATTATTTTGTTTTTAGAAAGAGGAGGGAAATTCAGATGGGTGGATGACAGGCAGGCCCTACCTCCACCTGAGTTAGTTCTCCATGTTGGCTAACAAGTCAGCTCTTACAAGTGGGCCCAAACTGTTGGTGTTGCTGTCAAAAAGCTCTTATTTGTGAATTAGTGTGATTCACAATGCCGTGAAAAAATTGTACTAACATGCAAAAATTAAGAATGTTGGTACTGAGTTGTTCTGACAGCCGGAATTGTGGTAGCTTTCTGCAATTTACTCACTAGGCAAGTTAGTTGTTCGAGGGGTTTTCTAGGGCCCCGTGTGGCTGTACACTCGTCTTGGTTCAAGAGGCAAGAACTCAGGTCCTAGTAGTGGCAAGTACGGGGCTGCAAAAACCACAACCCACCATGGCCTCCCATACAAGCCTTAGCATGTTTAACTTTTCATCTATGATCATACCACGTCATCCTATCAAACTAGGTCCATTTGTAGTTCTCATTCATCAACCGTATGGACTAGTGGTAACGACTAAGAATGGCTAAGCATGAGAGATGTAACAGCTCTAGCAATGCTTCACAAGACAAACCCTAGTTATGCTAGGAGCAGTGGATCAGGAAGTATCGCCTATAAAGGAAACATGCGTCGGATAGGATTACTCTATCTATCGATAAAAGACTTTAGAATCGCATGCACATGGCAAGAATTGAAATGATTGAAAACATAGGATTATATCATGTGTGGGACTTCGCTTTCCTTTGCCAGTTGATACCCAGAAAGCAGAGCTTCAGACATCTGGTACTTGACTTGATTATAGTTGGCCATGTATTGATCTTCGAGCTCCGATGGTTTTGACCTCAGGCTTCGATCTCGATCTCCTTATCGTAATCTATTGGGAAGAACCAAACACCGGAAAGAAGGGGAAAAAACAACACATGGCATCGATGCAATGCTCGAGCAAGGACGATGATATGACAAATTAAATTGTACTAAAATGTAACCCTAAGGCATGCTCGTTAATTTAAACGGGGTTCCAAGGGGTATAAACCCTAGTTCGGAGAAACTCTGGAAACACCTATGAGGGGTTACTATGTTATTCTAATTATACTTGTCATTTAAGTTGCTTATCAATGCATAATAATAGCTTAAATATGTAGATCTTATTGTTCTGAATATTTTGGTATATTATTTGTATGTTTCTGATTTAAAATGAATTACTTATTGAATTTACAAGATTTAAATCATTTTAGGAAATTATAAACATTTTTGAAATATTTAAATTATTTTCGAACTTTGGCCCACGTGTCATAAGTTTAATCATTTCAGAAAAAAATATGGAAATTATTAAAATCCTGACAGGGGTGGACCACAGGGGTATTTATAATTTCGAGAAAAGATTTAATAAACAGAAAAGGAAATATTGCCTCAGGATGACGTCATGCTGACATCATACATGGCGCTGCTCTCAGATCGAGCGCGGGGCGGGGGAGAGGTGACGCGCGGGGCTACGAGAGGGGGCGCGCTGGACGCGGACGAGCATGGGGAGTCGATTGGTGGCTGCCCCGCTCAGAATAGGTCGTCGGACCTTCGGCAACAATGACGAGCAGTGGCGGCGGCGGTTGGATGATGCGGTGACGACCTCTATCTCACCATGGTTGCAAAGAAGGGGTCAGGGAGGCGAAGCAACCTTGTACGATGCCGGAATCGGTGATGAACGCGGCGGCCGGATCTCGGATAGGCGAGGTCGTCCACGGCGATAGAGGGTGCCTTGGCCTGATTCCATCAATAGGGAGACACAGTCCAGCATGGTGGATCTCCTAGACATCTCATCTTGGCTCGGAAAGGCTCGGGGCGGTGGCGAGGAGCGGTTGCCGGCGAGCTAGGGTTTTGGCTCCTGCGCGTGTGGGACATAGAGGAAGAGAGAGGGGGAATGGGGATGGGGAGAGAGAGCGTGACGCGGCCGTTCTTATCGCCACCTCCAGGGGCGGCAGCGCGCATCGCAGCGCCGACAAGGATCAATAGCAGGGGCGCTGCCAGGCAGCTGCTTGCCGGGCGGGAGTAAGACGACAGGGGGTGGGGTGAATCGGTACCGGGCCAGGCTGGGCCACGCACGGGCCAAAGTGCACTGCAGGCAGCTGCGCACGAGCGGCAGGGAGAGAGTAAGAGGGGATGGGATACAACCCAGATTAGCTAGGTTTCTATATTTTTTACAGAAACATTTTTTATTTTTCTATTTTTGACTTTCACTTTTGTATTTTCAAATTATTTTCTGTTCTGAATATTTCCAAAATACAAGAGGCATTGTAAAGTATCTGAAAACACTATGGGACCCTTTATAACCATTTGGGTTCCAAATATTTTTTGGATTTTCAAAATATTTAAACCCATTTGAAGGTTTACAAATAGAGACAGGGAAATAGGGTTTAGGGTTTAATCTATTTGTGGCCCACATTTTAAATGATGATGATGCTCATGAATGCACAATCAATCCTAAATAAATATTAACTAAACCTAGGGCGTTACAGGGCTCGTGCGATCATTGCTTAGAAGACACAAGCAAAACCTTCAGAGTCTTCTGCTGACCACGTAAGTACTTTTGTCTTTTGGGTGGGCGAGCCCCCGAGTATTTTATTCATCAGGTGTGTTGCTTCCCTTGCAGCCCTTTGTTCGTGACGCCAATCTCCTGGTCCAGCAGCATCTTGCTCTAGAAGGTTACCTTAAGTAGCTCCAAGGTTTGTAAGTTTCTTCTACTCGATTTCGAGGTCTATCTATGTGTTCTAACTTCTCTTTGTCAAATATTTCAGATGAAAATAATGAAGCTCTCCGCAAGCTGAATGCAGTCGAAAAGAGTCTTGGCCAAGCGGATACCAAATTGAAGGATGCTACAAAGGCCCTCCAATGCCAGCAGAAGGAGGCTCAAGATCGTGAGCAGTAGTTCGCGGCCGCCGTAGTGTCGCGGGAAAGGCCATGGCTAAAAAGCTTATGGCTGCTGCCAATGCGATATCTGGTAAGCCACCATGTTACTTTTTAGGATGTGTTATTCTTCAGGTGCGTCTCCTTTTGTCTCATCCGAAGATTCCCTTGATCTTTACAGATGCTACTGGTCTTGCGTTTAACCACAATGTCCTTGAGCATGGCGATCCTTTGGCAGATTCCTTTGCAGCGATCGAGGATCGCTTCACTTCTGCTATGGGGTCACTAGACAAGGCCAAGGAGTTAATTACCCTCTTATACAAGGAGGTCAACCCGAAGGGCGCCTCCCTTGACGACGTCGAATCCCTCGCAGCAGCTCTGGAGGGTGATGCTCCGGCGAAGTATAAGCGGATGTAGAAAGGGGTGGGTGCCGCTATGTGACTGGCGATGGCGATGGCGTCTGGTGCTCAGTTGGATCTGCAGCAGGTCACGCATAGGATGCCGACGGTGGCAGATGGCAGCGAGGTAGCATTTTCTTCCTTCGCCTCCCGCTGCAAGCACTTTGTTCCCAGGCTGATCGATCTCCTGGACACATATTCACTAGAGCAGCAGCGGGCAGCTAGGGCTAGGCATTCTGAGTCCAAAGCTGCTCCAAATGTTGTTGCCTAGGTCCTTTTCCTTGTAGCTTGCCTAGTTTAGTATCTTTCTCTTCTACGCATGTAATGCTTTTTGGATGAACAAATGTTACTATGCTACATAGTGGATTAATTCGTGTAAATATGAATGCATCTTTTGACTTTTGTCGAGTGTCGTTATTTTGATGTTTGCTTGTGCACCCTTAGGGTCCTTCGAGTGTAGATCCAGTGGCTACGCCTTCTCCTATGTTTGGCGCTCGTCCACCGCAGAGCGAGGCATCACAGTTGCCATTTATGCGTGATCGCATCTGAAGCCTGGAGAAGGATGTTCTCAGCATCCGTAGTCATGCAGATGTTTGGAAATCCAAGGCCGAACGGGCTATTGCGAGGGAAGAGTTCTTGCTTGAAGAATTACGCCAGGTTGGCGAGCAACTCCAATGTAAGTTACCCTGAGACTTTGTCCCTTTGACTATGACAGATGTTTATGCCATCTCATTTGCCACTTTTGTGCAGTTGTGAACCTTCTTCTGAAGGAAGAGAAAGAGTGTGTTGCTATTCGGATGAATATCTTGACGCTACAAGAGTTGGAGGCCGACGACTTCTTATGGGTGGATCGTAGTCGAGAGATTGTCCTCGCAATGGTGCAAGATCGCGTCCATCAAGTTCTTCGGGTGCTGAAGCGAGCAAGGTTGTCGCGCGTGGTGATATGGGCCACGATGTTCCCTCTGGACTCTGCACCTTCTAGCTTCTTGAGCTTGCTTGGAAAATTTCACGATACAAGCCACATGAAGGAGGTGGTGCGCCATCAGCTGGTAGCTGGTGTGAAGGCAGCCGTATCGCTTGTTCGGCTGTATCGTAGCGATGTTAACCTTGCGGAGATAGTAGCTAGGCCACCTCCTCTCCAGGTGATATGGCGTGTGATATGCGACCGCACTATGCAGCGGTGGTGCAATATGGTGAAAAGATTGTAGATGTGTTTGAGGAGAGGAAGAACATCCAGCTTCGGCGTGGTTGAGTCCTATAAAAAACGAAACACTGTAAAGTCTGTATATTGTCGAGTAGGCTTTTAATGCCCTTGTAAAGTTGTATGTATTCACACTTAGTGTGATGTTTGATTATTGAATGTGCATGTCCTTTTCGTTAGACTGACGTGGTCATATACTCAGGTTATATGCATTGTTGTCAATCGACGGAGTCATAAGCTGAGGCGCAGCCCCCGGGTGTATTTGTTAGTGCTGTAATTGTAAGAGAGAAATTTTTTGGCCAAGAGACTTAGCTTTTATTCATCATAATGTAGGAGGTACAGTGTTCGGCTGAGTAGCCTGACTGAATACCCTTATTGAAAGTAAAAGACAACTAAGGGTAGAAGCGTCGTACTTTTTCGACGTTCCAAGGGTTGGAGTATTCGACTCCTAACTTGACCTCCTTTAGGCGGTAGGCGCCACCTGGGATTACTTCAGTGACTATGTATGGTCCTTCCCAGGGTGATTCGACCTTGAGGTGTCCTTCCTGCTTGAGTTGCAGAACGAGGTCTCCTTCGACGAAGGACCTTGGGCATAGTCGGCGGCCATGGTAATTGTGGAGACTTTGTTGATACACTGCCGAACGTGTCACGGCGATGTCGCGAGCTTCATCCAGTGTGTCGACGACGTCTTCGAGTGTGGCCGATGATTCGGCTTTGCTATATGCGACCACCCACAGGGCCTTGTAGCGTACCTCGGTGGGTATCATGGCTTCGGCTCCGTGCACCATGAAGAAGGGTGTGTCGCCACTTGAGCTATTTGGCGTTGTCCACAAGCTCTAGAGAACGGAGGGTAGCTCGTCCGCCCAGGCTCCTGCAAGCCTTTCGAGTGGGCGTAGTAGGCATTTCTTGATGCCGTTGCTGATGAGATCGTTGGCCTTTTTGACCCGCCCATTGGTCTGCGGCTGAGACAGGGAGGAGTAGGTGAGGTTGATCCCGAGGTCTTCGCAGAAGCCTCGGAACTCCTTCAAGGTGAAGTTCGATCAGTTGTCGGTGATGATGTGTGGGGAACTCCGAACCTGTAGACAATGGACTGGAAGAACTTGATGGCGGCGGTGTCAGACTAGTTGGTGACGGGCATGGCCTTGATCCACTTCGAGAACTTGTCGACTGCCACTAGGAGGAAGACGTGTCCCCCTGGCGAGGATTTTGGTACTTTGCTGATCATGTCGAGTCCCCACTGGGCGAAGGTCTAGGCCACTGGAATGGGATGTAGCTCTGATCCTGGCGTGTGCGGCTTGTTGCAGTACCTTTGGCAGGCTTTGCATATCTGCACAATGTCCTTGGCATCGCGCATCTCCGTTGGCCAGCAAAAGCCAGCTCGCAGAGCTTTAGCGAAGAGGACGCGGTTGCCTGTGTGGTGGCCACAGATACCCTCATGGATGTCTAGGAGGATGCTCTTTCCGTCGCTGTTGGTGAAGCTAGAGCACACCCGAGATGATACATTTGCACAGTTTACCATTTATGATGGTGAAGGCCTTTGATCAACAAGATATGCGCCGGGCGTCCGTTGGGTCCTCAGGTAGCGGAGGTATGGTTGGGTCCATGTCTGCTCGACCACCATGACCTACATGAGGCTTACAAGTTCAACCTCTGTATCAAGCTTTTCGGGTTCCTTAGATTTCTCGGGCGGCGCAGCCCCCAAGTGTCCTGAGGCGTCAGTTGTGTCCTTTCGAAATTTTCGCTTGATGGAGGGCACACAGATTTTTTCGAGGAACACACCCGGTGGCACTAAGGGACAGGTGGAGCCGATGTTGGCGAGCTTGTCGGCCTCTTCATTGCTTTCCTTGCCAACATGCCGAAGTTCATAGCCTTCGAAGTCCCCTTCGAGTGAGATGTAGAGCGCATGATATGCGATTATGTTGGCGATATGGGCGTTGCACTCATTCATCGTCTGTTGGACAATGAGTTTGGAGTCGTCGTAGATGACGAGGCATGTGGAACCGCACACCTTGGCCATCCTCATGCCATGTATGAGTGCCTCATACTCGGCCTCATTATTGGATGCGTGGAACTTCATCTGAAGGATGTATTTCATCTTGTCCCCTTGTGGGGATGTTAGTATTACGTCGGCTCCTGCTCTAGCCTCAGGCTTAGAGCCGTCAAAGTGCATTGTCCAGGATTGGTACATGTCCGGAGTGTCCGGCAACTAGAGTTCCATCTAGTGGACGAGGAAGTCAGGGAGCACCTAAGACTTGATGGCGATGCGCCGTTCGTAAACGATGTCTCGAGGAGACAGCTCGATGCCCCACAAGGCTACTCGCCCGGTAGCTTCAAGGTTGTTCAGGATGTTTGACAGTGGGGCATCGTTGACGACCACGATCTGGTGCTCCTGGAAATAGTGGCTCAACAGACACGCCGTCATGAATACGCCGTAGGCGAGCTTCTAGTAGTGGGGATATGTTTACTTTGTTGGGTAAGTACCTCGCTGAGGTAGTAGATTGGGCGCTACACCCCGTGGGTCTTGCCGTCTTCGGGTCGCTCGACCACGAGGGCTGTGCTGACCACCTGGTGCGTGGCTGCAATGTATAGGAGCAAGGGCTCCCTCCCCCTTGGTGTTACCAGCATGGGTGATGTGGAGAACAGGCGCTTGAGGTTTTCGAATGCCGCATCCGCATCGACTGTCCACTCGAATTTGTCAGCCTTGCATAGCATCTGATAGAAAGGAAGGGCCTTCTCACCCATGCGGCTGATGAACCTGCTAAGCGCCGTGATTCGCCCAGCCAGTTGCTGGATTCCGTTGATGTGCTTGGGGTTCTCCATGGCTAGTATAGCCCTGATTTTCTTTGGGTTTGCCTCGATGCCACGCTGAGAGATGAAGTACCCGAGTAATTGGCCGGATAGGACGCTGAAGGCGCACTTGTCCGGGTTCAGCTTGATCTTGTAGCGATCAAGGTTGTCGAATGTCTCGCGGAGGTCGTCGATGAGAGTATTGGCCTCCTTGGTGTGGATTACTATGTCGTCGACATAGACTTGAACATTAAGACCTATATGGTTCTTCAGACATGCTTGCATGAATCTCTAGTAAGTATCGCTCGCGTTCTTCAGCCCGAAGGGCATTGTGTTGTAGCAGAACACCCCGAATGGCATGATGAACATTGTTTTCTCTTGATCTTCGGCCTTCAGCCAAATTTGATTGTAGCTTGAGTAGGCGTCGCAGAAGGAGAGTTGCTTTCATCCTGTAGTGGAGTCGATCATTTGATCAATCCATGGTAGAGGAATGTGGTCCTTTGGACAATGCTTGTTAAGCGATGTGAAGTCCACACACATTCATAGGATATCTGTGTCCTTCTTAGGGACTAGCACGGGGTTGGCCAGCCACTTGCTTTCCTTTATCTCCCTGATGAATTTGGCATCGAGGACTCTGTTGACTTTGATGCCAACAACTTCGGCTCTTGGTTTGGACAGTTGATGCATCGACTGCTTAACGGTCTTGGCATCTGGAAACACATTGAGTGTGTGCTTGGTGAATTCCCTGGGAACTTCTGACATGTCCATAGGACACCAGGCGGAAATTTCCCACCACTCACAGAGGAATTCGACAAGCGCGCTTTCCTATGCGGGACTTTGGTTGTTGGCGATCAACGCCGTCTTGGAGGCATCCGTCGGATGAACCTACACCTTTTAGTGTTGACTGTGGATTTGAATGACATATCGGGTGCATTTTGTCTAGTGACTGGGGGCGCCCCATTGTTTGTGACCTCCTTTAGTCTTGCGAGCTCCTCCTGCATGCCGAATGATTGGGAGATTTTGTTGAAGTCCCTGTCACAGCCTTCCAATCTGGTGAAGCTTCCTGAGATGATGATAACACTGTTGGGTCCTAGCAACTTCAGTAGTAGGTATGCGTAGTGCGGTACTTCCAAGAATCTTGCGAATGCTACACGCCCGAGAATGGAATGGTATTGTGAGGGCTAATCCACCACTTCCAACTCCAGCCACTCATGCCTGAAATTGTGTGACTTGCCGAAGATGATGTCGAGCCATATTTTGCCAAGGGGGTAAATGCCCTTCCCTGGGACGATGATGTGGAACGTCGTGTCCGATGCCTCTAAGCTGCATAGAGGGATCCGCATAGCTGCGAGTGTGCTGGCGAACATCAAGTTGATGCCGCTGCCACTGTCTATCAAGACGCGGCTCATATTGAATCCTCCAATCTGGGCCTCAAGCAACAAGGCAGAGTGACATGGGCGAGGTATCTGGCATGGGTGATCCGAGCGATCGAATGTGATGGATGACTCTGAGCCGCTGAGGTACTCATGTATCGCTGGCAGAGAGGTCACTACCAAATTGACCTGGGGGAGGTTATCTTCTTTTGCACCCTATTGGTTGGGCGCCCCTTCTGTATCATCATGGACACCAACGGTTGGGGTATGCATCTGTCCCGTTGTTCTACGTTGGCGCAGCCGTAGGCTATAGGGTCCTCCGGGTGGTGGTGGTGGAGCCACATGGGCTACGACTCCTGGAGCGGGGGAAAATCTTAGGTTCACCGCTTGGTGATGCATCTGGGCGAAGCCCTCGCTGAGTTTCTGGAACTCCCGGCAATCCTTGAGCCTGTGGCTGGCCTTCTTCTTACCATCTTGCTTGTCGATGTAGAAGTGGATGGTGCAGGGACCTGATAGCTTTTCATATGCCGATGGCTCGTCATCGCGGTGGGGGCGCTGCCACTTTTGGGTGGGCCGCCCGCCGTCGCGATAGTTGCCACCATGGTACCCGCTGTTGCGGTTGCCATCATCGCAGCGATCAGCATAGCCAGCCGAAACCATGTCGACCTCCTCGCGGTCATTGTAGATGCATGATCTTCTCTTTTCGCGGTGGTCACACCTGCAGCCGAAGTCATCTTCATCATCCGAACATGCTCGGTTGACAACATCTTCACCATCGGACTAGTGATTGGGTTTCACCCTTGAATATTCTATCTACATCTTGATCATGTTCTCCAAGGACTCGAACTTATGCTGGGCTTGGGTCACCCGGAGTCTCCTTGGGCGGCAAGTCTTCAAGTGGGCCTTCCTTGGGTTGGACCGGGTATACCAATGTGAGGCACCCGTAGGGTATATCCATGTCAGAAATTGATGAGGGTTAGACTCGTCAATGCCCATTCTTATGGACTTAGGTTTTGGAGAAGATGGGAATGCTGGAGATCATGAGATGGTTAACAGACATGTAGCAAGGGCACACGAGGTTTACCCAGGTTCAGGCCCCCCCAGAGGGAAAACCCTACTCCTGCTTGTTTGTTCTTGATTACTGTGGAACCGAAGGTTACAGGGGGTGCGCCGATGCGGTCTGGCGTGAGGTGTGTTTATGAGTTGGAGATATCCTCCTCGCCGTGCCCTCCTTGCCTTTTTATAGATAGGAAACGTCCCAAGGTAGGTCGAGTCAGTTACAAGTTATGTTTTCACCCTTGAATATTCTATCTACATCTTGACCGTGTTCTCCAAGGACTCGTACTTCTGCTAGGTTTTGGCCACCCGGAGTCTCCTTGGGTAGCAAGTCTTCAAGTGGGACTTCCTAGGACTGGACCAGGTATACCAATGTGAGGCACCCGTAGGGTATATCCATGTCAGTAGCCCCGGAGTATTCAGTCGAATCATAATTTGGCTGGAGACTCTACTATCTTTCGGGTGCTTCCCTTTCGAACCTGTCTTTTTGATAAGTATGTAGTTCATAGGGATTGTTGATACGTGTGCCTGACTCACCTGACGGATTAGGTTCTGTTAACTATCATAGGACAAAAAAACACGATCTTCTTCAGACTCGAGTCCCCGGACTCGAATTCAGAACAAATGCTGGTGTAATTCGACTCAGGCCGCTGAGGTCTTACAGGAGTCAAATTCCAGTGTTTTTAAGTGATGTACCCAACGCGTCCATCAGGATTTTCATCATGCCTGTTGACATGGTATTTTACCGGCAGAGCGCAGTTTGGTGTGTACCAGGCCATCAGATGATATCTGTAGGGCTTATCTTTGCATCATAGACACATCATCCGAAGTTTTATCACCATGGAGGAGTTTCGGGTGACCAAGGAGACTAGTTCTCACTTAGTGTTAATTTGGGCAAAGTTGCCAAAACTTTCTTGTGACTTTGATCCGTAGGATCTCACTCGAATAGTTCATAGGGTGCACGACCAGCACTCCCTATGGGAGTAGCCCCCGAGTGTCTGTTTGAGTCGTAGACTCGAGCGGAGACTTTAGTTATGCGGATGTCAGCCACGTCAATATGTTTTCGAATGCGCAACCAGCGCTCCCTATGGGAGTAGCCCCAAGTCCGTGGTGGAGTCACAGACTCGACGCAGGACTCGAAGATTTCATCAAGATATTTTTACCATTTTAGTTTCTCTGGTGCACGGCCAGCACTCCTGATAGGAGTAGCTCGCGAGTAGTTGGTTGAGTCGTAGACTCAAGTAAGTACTATTTGTTCAGTCAAAAGTTTCGAGTCGTTGCTGGCTTTAATTTGATGACGTCATTGCTGACGCCTGGTGAGCTCAACCGTCTGCGGCAGTAGAGAAGATGCGACGGGATGAATGTTGGGGATATTATAAATGGGTATCACCATAGCATGTCTCTAATCCAGATAACCCGTATGGCCCACAGTTGGTAGCGAATCCCATGTCTTGCTGGGCAGCCCAGTTAGATGAATCCAGAAGGGAGGCCCATGCCAGATAAAGGAAGGCTACGGAGGAGTCACCAGTAGGGATGTAAGCGGCGCGCCATTTAATCCCGCATAATACCATTTATAAATACTCTAGTTCAATGAAATTTGCTTTTTCCAAAAAAATGAACTAACAAGTTGAATAAACGGGACTCGCGGCCGCCGTTTAACTGCAATTTACATCCCTAGTCACCAGCGTACCCGGAGCCTTGGAGTGCAAGACACGTTAGACTAGTTGTACACTGTGTAGGACTCTGTAACCTGTCTGGCTAGGACTTTGCCTGTAACCCGGATCTGGCGACTATATAAGCCGGACCTATGGGAGCCTTTAGGGCAGAACAACTCATATCGCGCACAGTGAACCGATCCCTGTAATTCGGCGTATTGCCATTATAGTGATTTATAGCAGGAGTAGGATCCTGCCACCGTCGTGGGATCTGAACCTGGGTAAGATATGCTACCTCGTACCCGTAAACCTTCCGCCTTTCCCCACGTCTCTAAATGCGCTCTGTGAGGACCCCTCCATGGCGTACTCGTCGGCAATACCATGACAGTTGGCGCCCACCGTGGGGCAAGAGGCACTTCAGTCTCTACAATGGGCGAGGTCAAAGCTCTTCGCGGGAATTAGCAAAATCGTAGCCATTGGCCGTGTTCTCTTCTCCAGCAACGTTTCGATCGTCCCCCCGACGAGTTCTGGATCCCGGCAAAGACAAAACCCACCCGCTGCTCGATCGTTCCAATCGGGGACATCCACCTCTTCATCGGCAAAATCGACTCAGGCACTAGTTCCCCGGAAGTCGGAGGATCGTCAAGGCCCGCAAGGACGGCCCACGGGAAGGACATGTTCACGGAAGGATCGAATTTAGATCTCTCTTCGGATTTTGCCAGCATAGATCGGAAAAATTTAAGGCCCGCCTAAACCGCCCCTTTGCCGGATATAACAGTGGAAGATCACTACAATTCCGCTGGCTTCGTCCGTGCGTTTGGAAAGCAGAGATCCAAGTTCGTCGGCGTGGTAACCATCTTTGATCTGGCGCGTTTCATTCAAAGAGAGGGTGAAAACCCCCGTGATTACCTAGCCAGGTGGCTCCATATATGGGCCGATCTGGAGCATTACCCCAATGATGATGCCATGCATCACTTTGTGGAAGGACTGCACCGCGATACGCTTCTCCCACATAATCTAAGGCGGATGCAGGCTTCGGGGTGCCTCAGTTTAAAAGGCATGGTGAACACCGTCAACAACTTCGTGGCCGCTGACGCAGAAGCTCAAGCAGCACTCGCAGTCCTACCCGACACCCCTCCGTCTTAGCCACCACCACCGCCGCCTCGAGTAATTGTCACTGCGGCCGCAACGCCGCCTCCAGTCGGCATCACTGCACCCGCACCACCTCCACCCATCATCGAGGAAGCCCCAGCACCCTCCGACTCCGTCTTGAATGTGCTCTACGCCGACATCAGCATGGACTCGAAGGAGATAGACTTCATCCCGGAGGAACTCGACTCTGCTATGCAGGAGATGGAGGAGGACTTAAGGCGTGGTGCGCAGGCTGACAATGCCATCACATCCCGAGAGGCGTTCGTCGCTATTGGAACCGTGATGGAGGAAGAACAACCCGGACAAGCTCTGCCTAAAGCACTTGACAAGGGGAAGGGACCACCTATTGCTGCCGACAATGATCGCGCAAAGGCCATGCCCCCTCCGCCTAACCCAGTGCAGCAGCCGCAGGAACTCAACGTCGGTCCGAGTAACAACAACACCGCAAACCCGCCGCCTCCAGCATCTACGTTTGCAGCTGCCTAAATCACTCCAGCTGATAGAGTGATGTATGGCAACTTGCTCGTCGAGCCCATGACTGTGGCTCACATAAGGAACATAGTCTAGCTTGGCGAGAAGTGCCAGCAGCTGCTAGAGGAAACGCAGGCCATCGTGGAGCAAGGTGCAAAGCTGGATCAAGATCTAGCCAAGGCGCAGAAGTCAATAGAGAAAGATATAGCCATGGAGTCCGAGTACAAGACTCTGCTCAAGCAGAAAAAGGCTAAGAAAGCTTCGGCACGTGTCATCAACGATCCTGGCATACGGCGAAACCTAGGATGGGCCCCATCAAAGCAGCCACAAGCCAAGCCATACATTGACAGCGAGGGTAGGCAGGTCATGCCTACTCCAATTCTCAACCTAGCCATTGCCAAGACCCTTCTAGAGAAGGATAGATCACCCGCAGTTGTGGAACAGGTCTATGACCTTGTAGCAAAGGCAGTCAAACAATAGGAAAATGCCACCTCTCAGAGGCATGAGTCTGACCCAACATATTTCAAGTCTAGCAATCCTAAGCCGCCAAGGGATAGATCTCCTAAGTATGTCAGGTCCCAGACGGGTTCGTTAGAACGAAGACGGAGGGATGCGCGCAACAGGAAGGATGCTATAACCGTATCATCCGACCACAGAGGCAAGGCTCATCCTCGTCACCCATCTCCACCGCCCTGATCTCCCCGACATCGCGTAAAACCAAGGGCTCACCATCGCACGAGTATGCCTCCGCCAGGGCAAGGCGGCATCATCATTCGCAACAACGCGGAGCAGCCCAGTCACGATGGAGAGCGCAACCAAGGGCATACGATCAGGTCATGCCATGACCCTCCATGTCCGACAAGCAACCGTGTCAAGCATGAGGCGTCAAAGGAGGGTAACAGCAAGAAGGCTAACCCACTGCCACCTTCGCCTCCATTGCCCCCTAGCAGCCACCATGGCGGAGGAGGCCTACATTGTTCATGCATCCTATCACCTAGCGGCAAGAAGAAAAGAACAAGCCCAGAGCCATACGACACACGTTCACTCCTGGACAAGATTCACGAGGCCCGGGAAGGACCATACCTAGGACCACGTTGCTTTGGACCTGCAATACGGACCGCAACTTACCCAAGGGGTTTCTGGATTGACAAGTCCATCAAGACCTATGACGGCACCACCAATCTAGCTACTTGGTTGCAGGAATACGGCAACACGGTGGAGATCGCCGGAGGTAACCCCAACGTTGTCGTCAAGTACCTCCCACTGATGTTAATGGAACGGCCCGCCAATGGATTGATGACTTGCTGGAGAAGTCCATCTTCAACTGGTTGGACATGCAAGAAGCGTTCACCAAAAACTTCGAGGGTACGTATAAGCGTCCCTGCACTGTTGGCGATCTACAATGGTGCGTGCAAGAGAAAGACGAGTCATCTCGTGCCTACCTCTCCCGCTGGCTGGATACGAAAAAATCCTTTGCAGGAGTGCACGATCAGACTGCCATGGCCACCTTCATCAATGGGTTGCAAAAAGGTACGTTGCTCCCACATAAGTTGAAGCGCCTGCAGGACAATCACAGGCTCAATCTCAACCAGATGATCCAGTTGGCCCGTGAGTTCACGGCTGCCGACGATGATGTCGGCAATAGCCATTCCAACCAAGGCTAAGAGGAACAACCGAACCAAGCGGAAGAGACCGCCAGTAGAAAAGCAAACCTCCGACATTGTTGTTGTGACGTTTCCAGGACGAGGTGATGGCGGACAGCGTGGCCGAGGACGGGGGGCTGGTCGTGGGCAGCAGCGAGGTAGTGAAACTACCCCGGCAGCGCTCCGCGTTCACCAAACGTACGAGGAATACCGTGATATGCCATGCCTTGTACACCTCGATGCCAACGGCAAAGCCACTCACAACAATCGCCACTACAAGTTCATCAACAACCTCAAGGAGGACCCAGAGTCCGATTACAAGCGAAGCCGGAAGAACATACCGCGAGGCAAGGGCAAAGGGAAGAAGAAGGAAGAGGAGTCCAAGGATTCAAGTGGCATGGACGAAGATGTTGACCCCAAGCACGCCGACAAGAGCGATGGTAAGGGCAAGAACCCCTTCGAGAAGAAGGCTGCCGTCTACCACACTTTCCTTGGCACCCCTACTATCCGTGAACACAAAACCTCTAGTTCCCCAATACCTGTGCTGGTCAGAGATTCCAATCACTTAGGACAGGAAGGATCACCCAGATCTCATCCCTATGGAGAACCAGTACGCCATGGTCACCAACCCTTTGATTGACGGCAATGAGTTCACCAAATGCATGGTGGACAGCGAAAGCAGCATCAACATCATGTACCTGGATACACTGCACAAGATGAACTTGATGGAGGCCAACCTAAGGAGTACCAGGACCGTGTTCCATGGTGTAGTTCCTGGCCGGGAGGCTCGGTACCTTGGGTGCATCACACTTAAGGTTTCTTTTGGCGATGTTAATAATTACTGCCAAGAACGCATTACCTTCGAGGTGGTCCCCTTCAAGAGCATGTACCACGTCATCTTCAGACGTGACATCTTCCATGCCTTCATGGCCAAGCCATGCTTCGTCTACAACAAGCTCAAGATACCCGGACCAAACAGCGTCATCACCATATTTGGAAGCTTTACTAAGGAAAGGGATTGCGAGATTGGAGAAGCAGCCTTTGAAGAAGCTGTCCTCTACAGCGAAGAATTCAAGGAGATCCAGAGCAAGGTCGATGCCATGGAGATGCCTGCATCAAAGAAATAGATTTTAACTCTGATCCCGCCTTCAAGGCCGCCATTGAGACCTAGCCGGTGGAACTTGTGGTAGGCGATGCCTCCAAGACCACCACCATTGGGACGAACCTGGACCCTAACTAGGTAAGTGCGCTCGTCGAGTTCCTCCATGAGAATAGGGACATCTTTGTCTGGCAACCTGCCGATATGAAAGGTGTACTTAGGGAACTTGTCGAGCACAGCTTGAATATTGATCCAAAATGCAAACCGGTGAAACAAACTCTATGACGCTTCAGAGACGAGAAGAGACACGCCATAGGCAAAGAGATAGCTAGGTTACTTAAGGCTAGTTTTATCCGAGAAGTCCTTCACACCCGATGGGTGGCCAATCATGTACTTGTCCCTAAAAAGGGAACCAAAGAATTAAGAATGTGCGTTGATTACACCGGCTTGAACAAAGCGTGTACAAAAAATCCGTTTGCTTTGCCTTGCATTAACCAGGTCATTGACTCGACGGCTGGCTCGGAACTTTTGTGTTTTCTCCATGCATACTCAGGATACCACCAGATAAAGATGAGGAAGTCGGACCAATTGGCCACTTTGTTCACCACACCTTACGGCATGATTTGCTATGTCACGATGCCCTTTGGGATAAAAAAACACAGGTGCTACGTACCAGCGGTGTATGAAGCATTTCCTCCACAATCAAATTGGTCGGAGCATTCACGCCTATGTGGATGATATAGCCAGGGGCGGACCTGCACCCAGGACAGCCTGTGCTGCAGCCCTGGTCTTAGGGCCAAAACTACACTAGATTTTCTTTGAAAAATGAAAAAAAAAATATAAAAAAAGTAAATAAATGTCTAAACACAAGGGCCAGCCCGGGGCTTAGCCCATTTCTTGGTCCGCCCCTGGATATAGCGGTGATGTCTAAAAAGTCAAACGACTTAATATCTGACTTAAAAGAAACCTTTGATAATCTTCGGAAATACAACATGATGCTTAACCCTAAGAAGTGCGTCTTCGGGGTCCAGCCGGCAAATTGTTGGGCTTCATCATTTCCCAGCACAGAATCGAGGTCAACCCGGAGAAGATCAAGGCCATCCTAAACATAAACCATATGACATGCCTGAAGGACATCCAACGGTTACAGGTTGCGTTGCAGCAGTTAGCCAGTTTGTTAGCCGACTTGGAGAGAAGTCTGTGTCGCTGTACAAGTTGCTGAAGAAGGTGGACAAATTTACATGGATGGACGAAGCAGATGCTGAACTCAAGAAGCTAAAGGAGATACTTTCCTCGGCACCTATACTCGCAGCACCCGAGCCTATGGAGCCTATGTTAATCTACATGGCGGACACTAACCGGGTAATAAGCATTGTCGTTGTGGTAGAGCGGAAAGAACCAGGGCATGAGTACGGAGTACAACGACCAGTTTACTATGTAAGCGAGGTCTTGACGGAGTCCAAGCAGCTTTATCCGCACTACTAGAAGCTAGCTTATGGAGTGTTCCTTGCTTCTCAAAAGCTAATGCACTATTTCCAGGAGCACCCTATCATAGTTGTGAGCAAAGCTCCACTATCTGACATTATCAACAACAGCGACGCTACAAGAAGGGTTGCTAAGTGGGGCATTGAGCTTGCCGCCTTCGAGATCACCTACAAGAGACGCGACGCTATCAAATCACAGGTCTTGGCGGATTTCATCGCAGATTGGACGGAGATGCCAGATGCTACCCCTATACCAGAGCCGGAATACTGGGTGATGCACTTTGACGGATCAAAGCTACTCAACGGCTCGGGGGCTGGTGTACTACTATAGTCACCAACAGGGGAAAAGCTGCACTACGTTCTGCAGATCCACTTCGAGGCTACAAATAACATGGTGGAATATGAATCACTCATTCACGAACTTCATGTAGCCAAGGATATTGGCATCAAGCACATAGTTTGCTGTGGAGATTCCGACTTGGTTGCCTAGTAGGTGGCTGGCACCTGGAACACGCGGAACCCTATGTTGGCGGCATATCGAGACGAAGTGGACGAGATAGCCAAGAGCTTCTTGGGCTATGAAGTCAAGTATGTCCCAAGGGAGGAAAATGAGGCGGTTGATCTGTTGTCAAAGCTTGGATCAGGGCGCAAAAAAATTCCACCTGGTGTTTTTCTAGAGCATCTACAGACACCATCCATGAAGGGAGCGGACCCTGAGAACCCAGATAGAGTCGACTCTTTTGTTCATATAGTGACAAAGGTCCCTCCGGCTTGGACATGACCGTTCATGGAATATATCGTACACTAAACTTTTCCCATCGACGAGGTCGGAAGTCGGCAAATAGTACATCGAGAAAAGGGCTATAGCATAATCAATGGACAGCTCTACAAAAGAAGCACCACTGGTGTATACCTCAAGTGTGTTTCCCAGCAAGAGGGTATTGAAATCCTTCGTGAGATCCATCTCGGGGATTGCGGTTATCACGCCGCTCCTCGATCGTTGGTCTCCAAAGCCTTCCGGCAAGTATTCTACTGGCTGACTGCAAAGGCGGACGCGGACAAGCTGGTTGAGACATGCATGGGATGCTAGTACTATGCCTAACAACCACATGTTCCAGCTCAAGAATTGCGAACAATACCAATAACTTGTCTGTTTGCAATATGGGGGCTAGACATGGTTGCTCCATTACAAACGGCACCATGTGGGTTTACGCATCTGCTAGTAGCAGATGATAAATTAACCAAATGGATAGAAGCTAAACCCATTAGAAATCTTGATGGGGCAACTGCCCTTAGGTTTGTCCGGGATCTAGTGGTGAGATTTGGTCTCCCACATAGCATTATCACTGACAATGGCAGCAACTTATCACTCAGAGAAATGGAAGCTTGTTGTTAGGAGAAGGGCATCCGACTTGACCTATCATCTGTGGCACATCCACAGTCCAATGGTCAAGTTGATCGAGCCAATGGATTAATTTTGTAGGGAATCAAGCCACGTCTTGAGGCACCGCTACATAGAGAAGTTGGAGCCTAGGCGGAGGAGTTACCATCTGTTCTGTGGAGTTTACGAACTACACCCAATAGATCTACCGGCTACAACCGTTATTTCATGGTATATGGAGCAGAAGCCATCCTGCCTTCCGACATCCTTCACGATTCACCAACAGTTGCCGCCTACGACGAAGATGATGCTGAAGAATCCAGGCGCCTAGATGTGGACCTTCTCAAGGAAGAGCGCGTATTGGCATGCCAAAGATCCGCCATCTACCAGCAGAAGCTACGCAGCTACCATAGTCGCCGTGTTCGGCATCGCTCGTTTAAAGAGGGGGAACTGGTGCTCCGACTTAAGCATAAGAAGTCACACAAATTATCCCCGCCATGGGAAGGACCGTTCATCATAAGCAAGGCGCTACTCAATGGTTCTTACTACCTCCTTGACAATCGTGAACTTGAGGATAGACCCAGCGATGATCATAAGCGTAAGCGACGTGACCCGGATGATGACTACCCGGAGCTTGATCGGCCATGGAACATAGCATAGCTATGTCCTTTCTACACTTAGCATATTTTTTATCTACTATGTACCTCTTGTATGATCAACGAAATAAAGCTCTTTTGTTCACTCATAAGCTTGAGTCTTTTACCTCCTTTAGTGTTCATTTTTGGATCATAACATGTCATTTGTTGTTTTTATGTGGATTCTGGAGTGGTGACTTTTGGCACTAGAAGTCGAAGATTTTGTGCCTAGGTTTTGACGGTGCCATTGGGCATCATTGCTTAAGCGCATGGTTCCGACTCATGAAAAGTCAAGCATAAAAACCAAAGTAATGGATAAGCCAGCACTTGCTTAAAAATATTTACATGCTGGAACTAGTACTTAAGTAGCAGGAAACATATAGCTATTGTTTTCCGCCTTAAGATTAAAACTGTAGTTTTTCCACACACATATAGAGGAAAAAAATATTACAAAATGTTCTTCATTCCTCTGGCACAGGAGACTTTGAGTTAGCATCGTCGGCAGTAGGAGAGCCATCCTGATCATCTTCAAAGTCGGTGTTCTTGAGGGACTCGGAGGAGCTAGAATGGTCACCATCAATGATCTCAAGCGGCACAAAGGAGTTTGGATCGACCAAATCGGCAACCCTGGTGTCATAGCCGGTGAGCGATGCCTAGATAGCTTTATGATCAATCTTCTGGCCGTCATCGTCTACGTCGGGCAGACCCGAGGCCACCGTGTCGATGTCGGAATTCTCGTAGTGGGCCTTAACCATCGCCAGCGACATTCTAGCACCAGCCGGGTACATGAAGCTTGCCAGTTTACTATATGCTCGAGGGCTTGGCGCAGAATTTCCGAGTACTTCATGACGGAATCCACAGCCTTGATGTTGATGTTCAGGGGCTTGGTAATTTCCTTGGCCTGCTTGATGGCGGTACTGATGAAGTTGCCGGCAAGGACCATGCATTCCTTTGGCGGAGGCATATTGGTCAAACCAATAGGAGCTGCATTTCCGACAAAGCAAAGGGGTACATCAGTTCAAATAACATAGCAGTTCATAGTACCTGGTCTACAGAAGAACAAGACGGAGATCGCTTACCAAAGATGCTCGCCTCGGCTTGCTGAAGTGTCTCTGCCATGGAGTCCCATTCTTATCGGAGGACCTTGTAAGCTTCAAGGTTGCGTTGATTCTGCTCATCGGCAGCTTTCTTATGCTCCTTGAGGATTGCAATTTCCTCCTTTAGTCGGTTGATCTCCATGTTGGCAGACTCCTGCACGGCCTTCATTGACGCTTCATGCATCTTTAGACTATCAGCCCTCTCCTTCTTGATGATCTTGTTCTCGCTATCCAGCAGTTCTATATGCTTGGATTGCTCGACAATGTCCTTCGCCTTGGAAATAGCTTCTGCATGTCAGATAAATAACAGCAGAAGATGAGTATTCGGAGAGTAATGGCACAAGACCAAGTTTGAGTGCAAAATTAAAAAGAAAAACAGACTCTTGCTCTTGGTGATTTGATCCTTCAAGAAGGCAGTTTTACCCTTTTCACCTTCCAGATCAGCACGCAGCTTGTGGAACTTCTCATTGATGTTGCCTCTCCGAGCATTCTCATTCTATGGGGAAAAGATCAAAGTTACTTAGTCTACTTGGAGCATCTAGCCAGATAAATATCCATCTAGAGGCTTGGGGGCTACAGTGAGAGTTTTTAACTCGGCAATATGCTTAGTATTTCTTTAAGCATCTAGTCGAAACTAGTTTTGTTTCAACTAGAGGCTTGGGGGCTACAGTATTGAAAGTTACAAACATTGCGTATGCTACTCTAAAAGTATCTAGTCAGAATAATTCATTCAAACTACATACTTGGGGGGCTACAGGTGAAGTTTTCTAGATTAGTCACTCTTAGAGCATTCAGACACAAAGACCAATAGTTTTCCGTCTAAATCCTAGGGGGGCTACAGTGGGATAATACATATGAAATGCAAAAGGAATATAAAACTTACAAGTGCAATGATCTTGAGGTTGGTGGATCTCTCGGCAAATATCTTGCTGAATGAAAGACTATTTCGGCGCAGGATATCCGCCTGCCTGAGCCGCTCCTCAAGACCACATGTTAGAGAAGTTGGCGCTGCACCAGGAGCCAGAGCTGAGCTACTCGGCGTAAGGCCGGGTAGACAATCTTCAGGAACGCTTTTGGTGTCTTGGGTGCAGTGAAGTTCCGCCTCCCACCATCGCCTTACCGCTACCAGTGGCATCCTTAGCGGAAGCTTCAGGCATTTTGGTTGCGGTGCTTTCTTGTGTCGCCTGCTCGCCAACAATAGCAAGTTTCGCCGCAACGCCTTGGTCCACTTACATGGCGGAAGGTCCAGACGTTACCTTTGTTGGAGAGGTTGTCAGTGCCGTAGCAGGCTGGACGCTGGGGGTTGTGGGGGCGATGGCGGGAGATGCTTGGTGAAACATATCTTTAATGTTTTTAGAAGCCCCTGATGTCTTGGAGGTCTTCTTCAAACTCAAACTAGCCTTCTTCCTGAAACGTGCAAAAGTATAAGTACAGGAATAAGACGAGAAAGAGACAATGTCGGATGATAAGAAGCTTACACAACAGTTGGTGCCTTGGTAAACAGGATGCTGGTGATTCTTCTTTTCTCCGCCTCCAGGGAGGCGGTGGACTTCTTGGAGGCTCCACCCTCCGTCTTCTTCTTCTTGCCTTTGTCAGCAGTGTCAGAGGTGGAGCTCTTCTGCTTACACGCCAGCGGGACCTCGTTGTCAGACACGACGGTGACTTCCTTCATCTTGGGGTCATAGACTTTTATAGCCATGTTGTCCTCGTCTAGAATCTTTAGCTGTTAATTGAATCCCGAAGTGTTAGATGCAATGGTAAAAGTTAGATGGAAGAACTAGAGCATATGTCATACACAGAAAATAAACATGTACCTCTGGGCATGTGCCGCCCTCGAACATGTCGTAGGTGATGGTGAAGCCACGCTTCCTGTCCTTCACCTTTACGATGTCTTTGAGGTGGAGCTTGATGGAGTCACTCGAGAAGTTATCCTTCGAGATGCAGAGGCTATCCTTCCTATCCTTGGTATACTGGTGCATCAGCTTCGCGTGGTGCTGTAGAGGCTGGATCCTCCTGACGAACCAGCACATGGCTAGGTCCAATCCAGTCAGACCCGTGTCTACGAACCACTCGATTCGCTTTACAGCACGGGAGGCTTCGTCATCAGAGGGTACGAGGGCTTGTGATCTCCATGTGGTGGCTTCGGCAGCGGCTCCGTCGACAAAGTCCGGGTACGATGCTTCTCGGCCAGCTAGAGGGATATCTGGGACGTAGAAGTACGTCCTCTGCCAATTTTTGCAAGACTCATGGCATACAATGTCGGGGAACCGCCGGCCAGATCGGATCTTGAAGCTAATGGTTCCACAATTTCTGAGCTCATCCTTGCTCATTCTGGCTTCCCTGTTAACGGTGAAGAAGTATATAAACAGATCTAACCTAGGCCTGATTCCTAGGTACCCTCACAAAGCGTTGCATAGTTGCTAAGCACAAGGATGCTATTCAGAGATAGGTTCTGAGGTTGAACCTGGTAGTGGCTAAGGACCTCTAAGAAGAAGTCGGAGATGGGGAGGGAGACGCTGCGTACCAGTTGGGCTTTGAGGTACACCTTTTCTCCGGCCTGGGAGAAGGGATGACCTCGCCGGCCGGTGCCACCTGCTAGATAGGGATGTCAACGAGCCGAACTCGAGCGAACATTGTTAGGCTTGGCTCGAGCTCGGTAGAAGCTCAAGCCGAGCTCGAGTGAGCCTAGGTTGACCTTCGAGCCTACATCTAAGCTCGAGTTCGGCTCGACCAAAGATCGAGTAGGCTTGAGCTTGGTTCGTTGAAGCTCGGTAAGAAAATTTTAGTACATCGACATGCAACTACATAGCAAGAAAATAGTAAAGCTTGAAAACGAAATAGCAGAAATGGCTTGGAGTCTCATATAATAGTAATACAGTGCCAACATGCCAGCATAATTATTTTAGCGGTCTTACAACAGATGGAATAATAATAGCATTCTCAACTTTGCGGCTGTATAAAAATCACGAGCTTTATCGAACTGTTTGATTTCGGCTCGTATAAGCTCGCGAGCTCGAAAACAAGCTCGAGCTTGGTTTGTTAGAGAGACAAATCAAGCTCGAGTCGAGCTGTTAACGCGCCGAACTCACATAGTTTGTCAAGCCCGAACTTTTTTGACAGCCCTACCGCTAGACCAGCCCCTCCGTCGTGGGGAGCTACCCCTCAACGAGCATCTCCTTGAGATCGCTATCAGCGATATCGGACCCGCGCCACTCTTCCTTGTGAGAGTTGCCCTCCTCCTCCTCCAGCGATTCCAGCCCTGCTGGAATATGGTCACCGCCGGTGGATTCCACCACCGCGGTGCGTGGCAGCACCAGGCCCTCTGGGGGCACATGAACGGAGATCGCCGGCTTGGCCGCGGCATCGCTCGTTGCCACCATGGATGGGGTTGCGCTGCTTCTCACCATTAGGGAAGGGAGGAAGGTGACTGTGGGCTTGGGGAAAGCTAGGGTTTTTCTCGGTGCGCGTGGAGAGCTCGAGGAGACATTCGCTCGAGGAAGAAGATGACGCGAGGAAGAATGCGGTGAAAGGATAGAAATTACCATGTTTATAATTTATAGTACTCTGCGTAAAGATTCATGCAAGTTGATTGAACGGTTGCTACATGGACAGCGCGTGCATGCGCGTGCGCAGAAATTTCTCCATGTTCCCACCGTGGCCGCCAATGTTTCGCATCCTTCACGCAGGAAAAACGGCTATGATAGCGTTCTCTGCATGTGTGAGTTACGAGGAGCATTCAACCTAAAGAGGCAAGACGGTGCAAGATCTCGGAGTTCTCCAGGGGCTACTGTTGGGGATATGCTAAATGGGTATCACCATAGCATGTCTCTAATCCGGATAACCCGGGTGGCCCACAGTTGGTAGCGAGGCCCATGGCCTGCTGCGTGGCCCAGTTAGATGGATCCGGAAGGTAGGCCCATGCAGGATAAGAAGGCTATGAAGGAGTCACGAGCGTACCTAGAGCCTTCGAGTGCAATACACGTTAGACTAGTTGTATACCGTGTAGGACTCTGTAACTAGTCCGGCTAGGACTTTTCCTGTAACCCTAGGATCTGGCGACTATATAAGACGGAGCTATGGGAGCCTTTAGGGTAGAACAAATCATATCGCACACAGCGAACCAATCCCTGTAATTCGGTGTATTTCCATTATAGTGATTTATAGCAGGAGTAGGATCCCGCCACCGTCGTGGGATCTGAACCTGGGTAAGCTGTGCTACCTCATACCCACCAAACTTCCGCCTTACCCCCAAGTCTCTAAAGATGCTCTGTAAGGACCCCTCCATGGCATCCTCGTCGTAAATACCACGACAATGAACGCGGGTCCCACCTCTCTGACATGGATTTGACTAGTCACGCGTAATGTGGGCAAAAATCATGGTGTCTCCTCAATTCATGTGCATAGTGGGCGGCCTGTTCGCGACGGTTCAAGCAGATGTTGACACGTGTATGGTGAGATGGAGGGCACGCATTAGGGCTTCTGTATCAATGGCTCTGCTTCGTCATTCTCGTCCTTTTATATTGTGGGAAAAGCAGAGCAGTTTTACCCCTTCACCATTTGCGTTCATCTTTCACCATTGCTGCCATTTCCAAAGCTTGTGCTTGTGCTGCGCACTGTACATCCTCCGTGTGTTCCCTTCGTCTTTCCTCCGATCACATCGTCGCGCTCGCTGCTCCAAGATGGGCAAGCCGAAGAAGAACTCCTTCGCTGCAGCGGGCTCGAGCGTTGCCAAGAAGATCACCACTCCAAGCCGTACCACCGACGGCGGATGGCCGCGCACTGAGATGAGAGAGGCAGATTTGCGCAAGTTTCGTGAGTCCGGCCCGATCTCCAAGAACAAGGGCGACGCCATCCTTCCTTATTAGGAGGTAATCCCGCGCTCACCCAAAGGGTTTCGGGTTATGTTTTATGCATTTGTTATTCATGGTCTTTCGTTGCCCGCCTACGAATTTCTTCATGGGCTTATTTTCCTATATGGGCTTGAACTTCATCACTTGTCGCCCAACTCTCTTCTCCACATTCTCTGCTTTATCACTCTTTGTGAGTGTTCGATCGGTATCGATCCTCACTTTGGCATCTTCCGGAGACTCTACTCAATGAAGAGGCAATCTAGCACCGATGGTGTTTATCCACTAGGTGGGTGTGGGATTTCCATCCGCCCCTCTATCCAGTTATTCTCCTTTTATCTCTACGAGTCCATCCAACAGTGGTGGCACAAATGGTTCTACATCTGCGACGTCAAGTTGGACGACCAATACTATGGGATCGCTCCATTCGACTCCACCTAGAAGATCACCATAAAGCGTTCATGGTCGAATGCATTTTGGAGGGTAAATCCGAAGAGGTGGATAAGATATATAAGCGAGTGGAGGACTTCAGTTGATTCCGGGCAAGCAGGTCAATGATGTCTATATTATTCGAACCTTCCTCAAGCATCGGCTGCAGCTGATCCAAGCGACGGTGCATCCAGATGTTCTTGTACTCTGGCGCCAACGACCCGACAACAGTTATGTCGGAGGAGATATCTTCGGCTGACCTTGACAGGGCGCTTCGACCCCTGTTGAAGCACAAGGCCGATGATGATTTTCCGGGGAAGTCTCTGACTTCCCTCTTCAACACGAAGAAGGAGCTCCCTCAGGTGAAACATGTAGTTGCATGTAATGCTTTGTTGTGTGCTCATTGCTTGCTATTTTTTCTTTCACTGAATATTTGCTTGTGTTGCTGACTCGCAGAACTTCAAGGTAGCGGGCATGATGTCACTCTGCCTAAACAGTTTGAGGATGCGCCAGATGGTGAGGATGTGGAGTCTGGGTCCGAGATCCCCCTGCTCAGTAGCCTTCCACGGAAGCCCCCGAGCCTAGCGAAGATCAAACTCGAAAGAGGTCCCGGAGCGAAAGTTCTGATGGGGCAACACCGCCAACACCGAGGGGTCCTGCATCCCTTGAGCGTCATGGTGGGGATCAGGGTGTAGAGTCCCCCATCCCTGTTGTGCCTATTCGAACCATGGCTCCTCAGCTGACGGCCAAGAAGAAGAAGAAGGAGAAGTAGAAGAAAGAGGCTCTTGTCTTCAACTTATCGGACTTCCCATCGTAAGTTACTTTGAACATATCATATTGTGATGTTGATGTGTTAAGTACTAGCTTGTTGTTGATTTGGTTCCTTGTATATGCTAGCAGGAATCCTTCGGAAGAGTCCCTCGAGGAGGAGCCCGGAGAGATGTTCGGGGAGTCGAAGCCTGCTTCGTCGTTCCCTAAGATGGTGGCCAACTCCAACGACGATAACTCGAGCTCCCTGTAGCAAGGGGCTCATGCAATCGCCGCTTAGAAGACACAAGCAAAACCTTCGCAGTCTTCAGCTGACCATGTAAGTACTTTTGCCTTTTGCATGGGCGAGCCCCCGATCCTTTTATTCATCAGGTGTGTTCCTTCCCTTCCAGCCCTTTGTTCGTGATGCCAATCTCCTGGTCCAGCAGCATCTTGCTCTGGAAGGTGACCTTAAGTAGATCCATGGTTTGTAAGTTTCTTCTGCTCGATTTTGAGGACTATCTATGTGTTCTAACTTCTCTTTGTTGAATATTTCAGATGAAAATAATGAAGCTCTCCGCAAGATGACTGCACTACAAAAGAGTCTCGGCCAGGCGGAGACCAAAGCGAAGGATGATATAGAGGCCCTCCAGCGCCAGCAGAAGTAGGCTCAAGATCGTGAGCAGCAGCTCGCGGCTGCCGCAGCATCGCGGGAGAAGGCCATGGCTAAAAAGCTTATGGCTGCTGCCAATGCGATATCTGGTAATCCACCATGTTCATTTTTAGGGTGTGTTATTCTTCAGGTGCGTCTCCTTTTGTCTCATCCGAAGATTCCCTTAATCTTTGTAGATGCTACTGGTCTTGCGTTTGACCGCAACGTCCTAGAGCATGGCGATCCTTTGGCAGATTCCATTGCGACGATCGAGGATCGCTACACTTCTGTTGTGGGGTCACTGGACAAGGCCAAGGAGGTCCTTGCCCGCTTCTACAAGGAGGTCAACCCGAAGGGCGCCACCCTTGATGGCGTCAACTCCCTCACAAAAGCTCTAGTGGGTGATGCTCCGGTGAAGTATAACCGGACGCAGAAAGGGTTGGGTGCCGCTATGCGACTAGGAATGGCGATGGCGTCCGGTGCTTAGCTGGATCTATAGCAGGTCACGTCTAGGATGCCGATAGCGGCAAATGGCACCGAGGTAGCGTTTTCTTCCTTCGCCTCCAGGTGCAAGCACTTTGGTCCTAGGCTGATCCATCTCCTGGCCACCTACTCACTGGAGCAGCAGCGGGCGGCCAGGGTAGGCATTCTGAGTCTGAAGCTGCTCCGGATGCCGCTGCCTACGTCCTTTGCCTTGTAGCTTGCCTAGTTTAGTATCTTTCTCTTCTTCTCATGTAATGCTTTTGGGATGAACAAATGTTACTCTACCACGTAGTGGCTTAATTTGTGTAAATATGGATGCATCTTTTGAATTTTTTCAAGTGTCATGATTTTGATGTTTGCTTGTGTACCCTTAGGGTCCTTCGAGTGCGGATCCAGTGGTTACGCCTTCTCCTATGTTTGAAGCTCGTCCGCCGCCGAGCGAGGCGTCGCAGTTACCATTTATGCGTGATCACATCCGAAGCCTAGAGAAAGATGTTCTGAGCATCCGTGGTCATGCGGATGTTTGGAAATCCAAGGTCGAACGGGCTATCGCGAGGGAAGGCTCCTCCTTGAATAATTACGATGGGTTGCCGAGCAACTCCAGTGTAAGTTACCATGAGCCTTTATCCCTTTGACTGCGACAAATTATTATGCCATCTCATTTTCCACTTTTGTGCAGTTGTGAATCTTCTTCTGAAGGAAGAGAAAGAGCGTGTTGCGATTCAGATGAATTGCTTGACCAACAAGAGCTGGAGGCCGATGGCTTCTTCTGGATGGATCACGATCGAGCGATTGTCCTTGCAACGGTGCAAGATCACGCCAATCAATTTCTTTGGGTGATGAAGCGAGCAAGGTCGTCACTCGCAGCGATCTGGGCCATGATGTTCCCTCTGGACTCTACACCTTCTAGGTTCTTGAGCTTGCTTGCAAAATTTCGCGATACAAGCCACGTGAAGGAGCTGGTGCATCAGCTGGTAGCGGGTGTGAAGGCAGCCATATTGCTTGTTCGGCTGCATCGCTGCGATGTCAACCTTGCAGAGATAGCAGCTGGGCCACCTCCTCCTCTATGTGGTATGGCATGGGACATGCATCCGCACTACGCAGCGGTGGCGCAATATGTTGAAGAGATTGTAGATGTGTTTGAGTAGCAGACGAATGTCCTGATCCAGTGTGGTTGAGTCCTATAAAGTATAAAATGAAACAACGTAAAGTCTGCATATTTCCGGGTGGGCTTTTAATGCCCTTGTAAAGTTGTATGTATCGGCACGTAGTGTGCTATTTGATTATTGAATGTGCATGTCCTTTTCGTTAGCCTGACATGGTCAGCTACTTAGGTTATATGCTTTGTTGTCAATAAACGGAGTCGTAAGGTGAGGCGTAACCCCCGAGTGTATTTGCTAGTGCTGTAAATGTAAGAGAGAAATGTTCGGGCCAAGAGACTTTGACGAGGTTCAATCTCGCCAATGCCCATTGTTATGAGCTTGGGTCTTGGAGAAGATGGGGGTGCTAGAGATCGCGGAACGGTTAACAGAAAAGCAACCAGGGGACACGAGATTTACCCAGGTTCAGGCCCCCGGAGGGAAAACCCTACTCCTGCTTGTCTACTCTTGATTACGGTGGAACCGAAGGTTACAGGGGTGCGCAGATGCAATCTGGCGTGAAGGCGTGTATGCAGTGAAAAAGATTGGTCCTCCTCGCCATGCCCTCCTAGCCTTTATATATAGTTTGGCATATCCCAGGCACAGATCGAGTTGGTTACAAGTTTAGGGTTTGCGCCTTTGAATATTCTATGTGTTCTAGTCTTGCTCTCCAAGGATCCGAAGATGTCATGGGATTGGGCCACCCGAAAATCTTCATGGGCCATGTATATTCTTGTGGGCCTTCCTTTGGCTGGACCAGGTATGCTAATGTCGTGTACCCGCAGGGTATAACCATGTCAGTAGCCCCCGAGTGTGCAGTCGAATCGTAGATTCGACTGAGGACTCTTTAATCTATCAGGTGCAGCTGTTTCTGTTCATCATAGAAGAAATGATCTTAGTGTGTCGGGATTGTTGATGCGTATGCCTGACTCTCCTGACGGATCAGGGTCAGTTAACTGTCTTAGGACAAAACAACACGATCTTCTTCAGATTCGAGTCCCTAGACTCAAACCCGGAACAAATGATGGCGTAATTCGACTCAGGCCGTTGAGGTCTTACAGGAGTCGAATCCCAGTAGTTTTCGAATGATGTACCCAACGCGTCCTTCGGGATTTTCATCGCGCCTGTTGGCATGGATTTTTACTAGCAGAGCGCAGTCGGGTGTGTTACCAGGACATCAGATGGTATCTGTAGGTCTTATCTTTGCGTCACAGACACAACATCCGAAATTTTATCACCGCGGAGGTGTTTCGGGTGGCCAAGGAGGATGTTGCTCACTTAGAGTTGGTTGGGGCGAAGTTGCCAAAAAGTTCTTCCGTTTTGATCCGAAGGATCGCAGTCAAAGAATTCATAGGGTGCGCGACCAGCACTCCCTATGGGAGTAGCCCCCGAGTGTCTGTTCAAGTCGTAGACTCGAGAAGAGACTTTAATTCAGCCATTGTTAGCTTCAGGTCTGTAGGACACAATTTTTCCGATGCTTGAATCAATACTCCCTATGGGAGTAGCCCCCGAGTCCATAGTGGAGTCGTAGACTCAACGTAGGACTCGAGGAATCAATGTTGGTGTAGTACCTTTAATCATGCCTCAGGTGCGCGGCCAGCGCTCCTGATAGGAGTAGCCCCCAAGTAGTTGCTTGAATCGTAGATTCGAGTGAGTACTTTTAGCTGTTAGCCGAAGATTTCTAACCGTTGCTAGGGTGGTTTAATGACGTCAGTGCTGACAATGTGTGACCTCAACCGTCTGCGGCACTAGAGGTGACGTGACCGGACGAATGTGGGTCCCACTTTCTGACTTGGAGTTGACTGGTCATGCGCGACGTGGCGAGAATTACGGCTTCTCCTCGGTATTCGTGCATAGTGGACGGCGTGCGAGCGACGGTTCGCTGCTGTGATGACATGTGGACGGTAGGATCTGATCCTGGCATTAGGGCTTCTAGATGAACGGTCTTTGTTCATCGTCTTCGTCCTTATAACTGTGGGGAAAACTGTCGTTTGTTTTCACCTTAACCATTTGCTTTCTACTGCCTCCATTTCTTGAGCTTTTTGCGCGTTGGACGTTCTCCGATCGTTCCCTTCCTCGTTCTTGCAAGGAAACCGCCGCCGTCGACGTGCCGTGATGGGGAAATCAAAGAAGGCTCCCACCGGAGCAGGCACCAGTGCTGCTGCCGGCGGCAAGAAGGGCACCACCACCGCTCGTATCACCGAAGGTGGATGGCAGCGTACGGAGATGCGCGAGGGTGACCTGCGCAAGCTTCGTGAAGCGGGTTTAATCCCGTAGGACAAGGAGGCCGTCAAGATCCCCGGCGATGAGTGAACTCCCCGTCCACCCGCAGGGTTTCGGGTGATGTTCGTTGCTTTTGTTCTTCGCGGCCTCTCGCTCCTAGTCCACGATTTTCTTCGTGGACTATTGTTCTTATATGGCATACAACTCCACCATATTTCGCCCAATTCTCTTCTCCACATCGCCTGCTTCATTACTTTTTGCGAGTGGTGGCTCGGTATCGAGCCGCACTTTGGCCTCTTCTAGAAGCTCTATTCTGTGAAGAGGCAGTCCGGCTCCGACGGAGTTTATCCGATCGGCGGCTGCAACAATTCTCTTTGATCCACTTTTATTTTCTTCTCTTTTTCTATGTCTGAGTCCGTCCAGTATTGTCGGAGGAAGTGGTTTTATATCCGCGACTCCACAGTGGATGGGCAAGACTTCGGCCTTGCCCCTTTCGACTCCACCCAGGAGATCTTGAAGAAGAGATCCTGGAAGAATCATATCCTAGAGGGCAAGGTGGAGGAGATAGAGGAGCACTACCGTTGGGTGGAGGCCGTCCAGGTGGTTCCGGAGAAGGAGGTGAACGGTGTGGACATCATCCGCACCTTCCTCAAATGTCGGGTGCAGCCACGCCAGGCCAGGGCGCATCTGATGTTCTTTTACTTTGGCCGCCACGATCCGACAAGGGTTTCGGCTGAAGAGCTCTCCAAGGGGGACCTCGACAGAGTTCTTCGGCCACTGCTGAAGTACAAGTCCGACAAGGAAATTCTGGGGAAATCATGGACGCCCCCTTTCAGTGCCTCTCGACCAGTTCTGCAGGTGTAGATTTGTGACGTGCGCGTAGCGCCTTTTTCGAATGCTTTTCCTTGTAATTGTTTGTCCTTAAAGTTTATGTCTTCATTGTGTAGGAGATCAAGGTGCCTAGCATGGTGCCTGCACTACCCGAATGGTTTCCGGATGCTCAGGACAACGAGGTTATGGACTCCGAGTCTGAGCTTCCACCGGCGCAGTCGCCGACTGAGGAAGCCCCCGAGGCGAGCGAGGGGAAGACCCAAAATGAGCGAGCGACATCAAACAAGAGACTTAGATTTTATTCATCGTAATGTAGGAGGTATAGTGTTCGGCTGAGTAGCCTGGCTGAATAGCCTTATTAAAAGTAAAAGACAACTAAGGGTAGAAGCATCGTAGTTTTGCGACGTTCCAAGAGTTGGAGTATTTGACTCCTCACTCAACCTCCTTTAAGCAGTAGGCGCCACCTAGGATTACTTCAGTGACTACGTATGGTCCTTCCCAAGGTGATTCAAGCTTGAGGTGTCCTTCCGGCTTGAGTCACAGAATGAAGTCTCCTTCGATGAAGGACCTTGGGCATAGCCAGCGGCTATTGTCGTTGCGGAGACTTTGTTGATACACCGCCGAACAGGCCACAGGGATGTCACGAGCTACATCCACTGTGTTGACAGAGTCTTCAAGTGCGGTCGATGATTCAGCTTCGCTGTATGCGACCACCCGCGGGGCCTTGTAGCGTACCTCGGCGGGTAGCATGGCTTCGGCTTTGTGCACCATGAAGAAGGGTGTGTAGCCAGTTGAGCTGTTTGGCGTTGTGCGCAGGCTCCAGAGAACGGAGGGTAGCTCGTCCGCCCAGGCTCTCGCAAGCCTTTTGAGTGGACATAGCAGGCGTTTCTTGATGTCGTTGCCGATAAGACCGTTGGCCTTTTTGACCTGCCCATTGGTCTGCGGGTGAGACATGGAGGCATAGGTGAGGTTGATCCCGGGGTCTTCGCAGAAGCCTCGAAACTCCTTCGAGGTTAAGTTCGATCCATTGTCGGAGATGATGATGTGGGAAACTCTGAACCTGTAGATAATGGACTCGAAGAACTTGACGACAGTGGCGCCAGACTGGTTGGTGACGGGCATGGTGATACGTCAGAAACGCATCTATAATTTTTGATGCTCCATGCTTGTTTAGTATCTACTTTTCTTTACTTGTCTACACTTTGAGGTGCTTTTTACATGTTTTCTGGTACTAACCTACTAACAACTTGCAATAGTGCCAGATGCCTATTTTCTGCTATTTTTGGTTTCAGAAAAATTAGTAAAGAAATATTCTCGGAATTGGACGGTACAAACATCAAAGTCAATTAATTTTTGTGGGGAAAAAGAAGACCAGAGGGGAGATGAGGAAGCGGTCCAGGGCAGCCAGACCCCCCCCCAGGCGCGGCCAGGGGTGGGCTCATGCATGGCTAGGGTTTGGCCCCCTGGTCGCCTCCTCGGCATCCCCCTTCACCTATAGGAAGCCCCCGATGCAGAAACCCTAAGCACCCGATCAAATCTCCACGAAACCGTCTGTAGTCGCCGCCACCATTGTCCCTAGATCGGGGGGATCTGAAGTTCTTCCCGGCACCCTGCCAGAGGGGGGATCATCCCAGAGGCCTTCTCTCCGGTATGATGCGTGAGTAGTTCCAACTTGGACTATGGGTCCATGTAGTAGCTAGATGGTTGTATCTCCTCCTTTGTGCTTTTATGTATAGATCTTGTGAGCTCCGTTCATGATCAAGATCTAATCTATTTGTAATCATGCATGTTGTGTTTGCGGGGATTTTGATGGATATTGAGATTATTATGTTGGTTTGATTAATGGTTTTGTCTTAATGATTCTATCATGTCTGTGTTGTTTGTGATCTTGCATGCTCTCTGTTGTTAGTAGCTATCTTGGCCAAGTAGTTGCTAGTGACTCCAAGAGGGGGTATTTATGCTCGATAGTGGGTTCATGCCTCTAGTTTCCAAGGGAAGTGACAGAAATCTCTTCGGTTGTAGATGTGTTGTTGCTACTAGGGAGAAAACAACGGTCTCTTGTTCATGGAACATGTGGACTGTTTACCTTACACACTTTGCTTAAAGCAGTTGTCTGTTGCTTGCAACTTAATACTAGAGGGGGTTTGTATGATAACCTGAAGGTGGACTTCTAGTCATAGATGCAGTTGGATGGGGGTCTATGTATCTTGTTGTATTGCCCAATCGAATCTCATAGGATCTTTCTAACTAGTAATTGCATTGTTATGCCTTGCTCAGTTCCTATCAATTGCCCTGCTGTAATTTGTTTACCCTTCATGCCATGTTGTTTATCTAAGGAGAGCACCTCTAGTGAACTATGGACCCCGGTCCAATCTTTGCCATTGATACATCTTCCACGGTTACTTGTTTACTTGCTACAAACCACCATTACCTTCCACACCATACGTTTAATCCTTTGTGATAGCAAACCTGTGAGCTTGACAACTTCACTGATTCGTTGGGGCAAAGTCTTAAGTTTGTGTTGTGCCGGTCTCCGCGTTGCTGCAACACCTGTGTGACGTTTCCTTCCTCCTTATGGTTCGATAACCTTGGTCTCTACTGATGTAAGACTTGCTGTTGTGCTCAGCACACCTTGCTCTTGGGGTTTCCAATGAAGTGCTCCACATCAGCACCATCACATGGCCTCGATCCACTTCGAGAATTTGTCGACTACCATCAGGAGGAAGACGTGCCCCCCTGGCAAGGATTTTGGCAGTTTGCCGATCATGTCGAGTCCCCACTAGACGAAGGGCCAGGCCACTTGAATGGGTTGTAGCTCTGATCCTGGCGCATGCGGCTTGTTGGCGTACCTTTGGCAGGCGTTGCATCTCTGAACGATGTCCTTGGCATCGCGCATCGCCGTTGGCCAGTAAAAGCCAGCTCGCATAGCTTTGGCGACAAGGGCGCGGCTGCCTGCATGGTGGCCGCGGATACCCTCATGGATGTCGAGGAGGATTCTCTTTTCGTCACTGTTGGTGACGCACCGCTAGAGCACACCCGAGATGCTACGTTTGTATAGTTCGCCGTTTATGATGGTGAAGGCCTTTGATCGGTGAGATATGCGTCGGGCGTCCGTCGCGTCCTCGGGCAGCTGCTTGCTTATTAGGTAGCGGAGGTATGGTTGGGTCCATGTCTGCTCGACCGCCATGACATGCATGAGGCTTACCAGTTCGACCTCCGTATCGGGCTTTTCGGGCTCTTTGGCTTTCTCAGGCGGAGCAACCCCCGAGTGTCCTACGGCGTCAGTTGTGTCCTTCGGGAATTTTTTCTTGATGGAGGGCACACATATTTGTTCGAGGAACACACCTTGTGGCACTGGGGCACAGGTGGAGCCGATGTTGGCAAGCTTGTCGGACTCTTCATTTCTTTCCCTACCAACATGCCTAAGTTCAGAGTCGTCGAAGTCCCCTTCGAGTGAGTTGTAGAGCTCACGGTATGTGATCATGTTGGCGCTATGGGCGTCGCACTCGTTCATCGTCTGTTGGACAACAAGGTTGGAGTCGCCGTAGATGATGAGGTGTGTGGCGCCGCACACCTTGGCCATCCTCATGCCATGTATGAGTGCCTCGTATTCGGCCTCGTCGTTGGATGCACGGAACTTCATCTGAAGGACGTATTTCATCTTGTCCCCTTGAGGGGACGTCGGTATTACGCCGGCTCTTGCTCCAGCCTCGCACTTAGAGCCGTCAAAGTGCATTGTCTAGGATTGGGACATGTCCGGAGTGTCGGGCAGCTGGAGTTCCATCTAGTGGACGAGGAAGTCAGGGAGAACCTAAGACTTGATGGTGGTGCGCCATTCGTAGACGATGTCTCGAGGACACATCTCGATGCCCCATAAGGCTACTCGTCCCGTAGCTTCGGGGTTGTTCAGGATGTTCAACAGTGGGGCATCATTGACAACCACGATCTGGTGCTCCTGGAAGTAGTGGCTCAACCGACGCGTTGTCATGAATACGCCATAGCCGAGCTTTTGGTAGTGAGGATACCTTTGCTTTGTTGGGGTCAGTACCTCGCTGAGGTAGTAGATTGGGTGCTGCACCACGTGGGTCTTGTCGTCTCCGGGTCGCTCGACCACGAGGGTTGTGCAATGTATAGCAGCAAAGGATCCCTCTCCCTTGGTGTTACCAGCATGGGTGATGTGGAGAACAGGCGCTTGAGGTCTTCGAATGCCACGTCTCCATAGGATGTCCACTCGAATTTGTCGGCCTTGCGTAGCAGCTGATAGAAAGGAAGGCCCTTCTTTCCCATGCGGCTGATGAACCTGCTAAGCGACGCGATTCGCCCATCCAATTGCTAGACTCCTTTGATGTTCTTGGGCTTCTCCATGGCTAGTATAGGTCTGATTTTCTTTAGGTTTGCCTCGATGCCACGCTGAGAGATGAAGTACCCGAGTAATTAGCCGAACGGGACGCCAAAGGCGCACTTGTCCAGGTTCAGCTTGATCTTTTAGCGATCAAGGTTGTCGAATGTCTCGTGGAGGTCGTCAATGAGCATACTGGCCTCCTTGGTCTTGATTACTATGTCGTCGACATAGACTTGAACGTTGCGACCAATCTGGTTCTTCAGACATGCTTGCATGCATCTCTAGTAAGTAGCTCCTGCGTTCTTCAGCTCAAAGGGCATTGTGTTGTAGCAGAACACCCCGAACGACATGATGAACGCTGTTTTCTCCTAATCTTCGGCCTTAAGCCGAATTTGATTTTAGCCTGAGTAGGCGTCAAGGAAGAAGAGTTTCTCGCATCCTGTAGTGGAGTCGATGATTTGATTGATCCGTGGTAGAGGAAAGTGGTCCTTTGGACAATGCTTGTTAAGCGATGTGAATTCCACACACATCTGCAGCATGTCCATGTCCTTCTTAGGGACTAGCATGGGGTTGGCCATCCACTCGCTTTACTTTATCTCCCTGATGAAGTTGGCATCGAGGAGACTGTTGACTTTGATGCCAACAGCTTCGGCTCTTGGTTCGGACAGTGGATGCATCGACTACTTAACGGGCTTCGCATCTAGAAACATATTGAGTGCATGCACAGCGAATTCCCTAGGAACTCCTGGCATGTCTGTAGGACACCAGGCGAAAATTTCCCAGCGCTCACGGAGGAATTCGATGAGCGCGCTTTCCTATGCGGGACTCAGGTTGTTGGCGATCAACATCGTCTTGGAGGCATCCGTCGGATGAACCTGCACCTTTTTAGTGTTGACTGTGGAGTCAAACGACATATCGGGTGCATTTTGTCTGGTGACTAGTGGCACCCCATTGTCTATGACCTCCTTTAGTCTTGTGAGCTCCTCCTGCATGCCGAACGATTGGGAGATTCTATTGAAGTCCCTATCGTAGATGTCTGATCTGGTGAACCTTCCTGGGACGGTGATGACACCGTTGGGTCCTGGCATCTTCAGTAGGAGGTACGCGTAGTGCGGTACTGCCAGGAATCTTGCGAATGCCACACGCCCGAGGATGGCATGGTACTGTGAGGGCCAGTCCACCACTTCGAACTCAGCCACTCACGCCTGGAATTGTCCGGCTTGCCGAAGATGATGTCGAGCCATATTTTCCCCAGCGGGTAAATGCCCTTCCCTGGGACGATTCCATGGAACATCTTATCTGATGCCTCTGAGCTGCATAGCAGGATCCGCATTGCTGTGAGTGTGCTGGCGAACATCAAGTTGATGCCGCTGCCGCCGTCCATGAAGACGCGGCTCATCTTGAATCCTCCATTCTGGGCCTCAATCACCAGGGCACAGTGACCTAGACGAGGTATCTCGCGCGGGTGATCCGAGTGATCGAATATGATGCACGACTCTGAGCCGCTGAGGTACTCAAGTATGGCTGGCGGAGAGGTCACTCCCAAATTGACCTGGCGGGTGATCTTCTTTTGCACCCTGTTGGTTGGATGCCCCTTCTGTATCATCATGGACCCCAACAGTGGCAATCGGCGTAGCCAGCCACAACCATGTCGACCTCCTTGCGGTCATCGTAGACACGATCTTCTCTTTCCGCGGTGGTCATGCCAAAGGCCGAAGTCATCTTCATCATCCGAACGTGCTCGGTTGACGGAATCTTCGCCATCGACCCAGCGATTGGCGATGTCCATCAGGTGATTGATGGTTTTGGGCTTGACGCCCCTGAGTTCCTCCTTGAACTCTCGACTCCTGACACCATCGTTGAAGGCATCGATTGCCCTCTCCTAGAAGATGTTTGCGATGGAGTTTTTGATGATGGACCAGCGCAGTATGTACGATCATATGGACTCGTTGGTCCGCTCAAAGCTGGCTCGAAGCTCCTCGATTGAGGCTGGTCTCTTGCTAGTGCCCTTGAAGTTGCATATGAAGCTGTATTCCAGCTCTTCCCAACTATGTATGGAGCCGGAGGGGAGGCTGCTGAGCCAGGCCTTGGCTGCACCTGTCAGCTCTAGCTGAAGGCACTGCATGGTTGTGGTTAGCTCCAGCTGAGACTACTGGAGGGTCATTAGTCCCGGCTGGTGCAACACACTGCGACTAAAGGGGGCTTTTCGGCCACCAGCACGCGCTGCACAGGCTTTAGTCGCGCCTGGTGAGTTGGGTCGGGACAATGGCCCAAAAATTGTGTGTGCTATGCCAAAACTAGCACGTGATATACTGTTTTTTCAAATCTAGAACAATTTCAAAACATTTAAACATTTGAATTATACAGTTTTTGCATACTTATGAATTTGAGAAAACTTTCAACATCAAAAGTGCTTGAATTTGAATATGTAATCCAAATCCATTTTTGTTTTATAAAATAATTATTCTAACTAGTCAAACTATTAACGATTTTGGCATTTTCAATTAAAAAATGCATTAACTATTATATTTTGCATATTTTTGAATCTCATTAAACTTTCAACATGAAAATTGTTCATGACATCACTTGGAAATGCTAAAGATCTTGGACATGCTCCTGACATAAAGGTTTAATACATTACATAGATTTATTACATAAAATGTTTAATACATTATTACACATCACAAACATCCCTATCTATTGTTTATGTTTTCTTCTGCGCCCGTAACCATGGAGAATCTTCATCATTTAACGGGATGCTTGGGTCAGTTTTCACTATGAATGACGGTATTTCATGAAACTTATTATAATCTTATGACATGTCTGTCTTGTCATCCACTCCCACGATATTTCTTTTCCCTGAAATAACTATGTGGCGCTTTGCCTCATCGAACGATGTATTATTTTTCTAATTTATTTTTCTCTGTTTGGTACACATTTCCTTCACATAGAAAACCTGAGTCACATCGTTGGCTAGGACGAATGGTTCGTCCATGTACACAAGATTGTTGAGATTCACTGTTGGCATGCCATACTTTTGGTCTACATCTACCCTGCCTCCTGTCATCTTGACACATTTGCACCGAAACAAAGGGACCTTAAAAGTAGGTCCATAGTCAAGTTAACATATCTCCTCTATGTACGCATAATATGTGTCCTTCTGCTTATTGTCTTCTGTTGCATCAAAGCGGGCACCACTGTTTTGGTTGGTTCCCTTTTTATCTTGGGCGATCATGTAAAATGTATTACCATTTATCTCGTACCCTTGGAAAGTACATATAGTCAAATATGGTAACCTGGATAACAAGTACAGCTGATCTCCAATAGTGGTGTTATTCATGAGATGTGTTTGCAACCAACTACCGAAAGTCGCTTTGTGTTCCCCTTTAATCTAGGAGTCAGCCTTCCTCGGGATTTTGGAGCGTAGAATATTCTTGTGTTTCTTGATATACGGAGCCACCACGGTGGAATTTTGTAGAACTGTGTAGTGTGCTTGAGTGAAATAATGTCCATCCCTACATAAAGATGCTTTCTTTTCTAGCGTGCCTTTTCCAGTCAGCCTCCCCTCATATCGAGATTTAAGAACACCAATCGACTTAAGGTCAGGAAGAAAGTCAACAAAAAACTCAATGACATCCTCTGTTCCATAGCCCTTGGAGATGCTTCCTTCTAGCCTAGCATGGTTATGAACATATTTCTTTAAGACTTCCATGAATCTCTCGAAGGGAAACATATTGTGTATAAATACAGGACCGAGAATTATAATCTCTTCGAGTAGGTGAACTAGGAGGTGCGTCATAATATTGAAGAAGGATGGAGAGAACAACAACTCGAAGCTGACCAGACATTGGACCAAATCAATCTGTAACTCTGATAGACTTTCTGGATTGATTACCTTCTGAGAAATTGCATTGAGGAATGCACATAACTTCACAATGGCCAGTCGAACATTTTTCGATAGAATTCCCCTCAATGCAACCGAAAGAAATTGTGTCATAATCACGTGGTAGTCATGAGACTTTAGGTTTTGGAATATTTTGTCTTTCATATTTACTATTCCCTTTATATTCTACGAGAAGCCATATGGAACCTTTATACTGAAAAGGACTTCAAAAATATTTCCTTCTCTTCCTTGGTAAGAGCATAGCTGGCAGGCCCTTGAAACTGCCATGGATGCATGTCGTATTTTCCTTTATGAAGTTGTTGGTCCTCCCGTGCTTCTGATGTATCTTTTGACTTCCCATACAAGACTAGGAAGCCTGGAATATTCACGCAAAGATTCTTCGTCAGGTGCATCACGTCGATTGTAGAGCGGACCTCATGGACTTCCCAATAGGGTAGCTCCCAAAATATATATTTCTTCTTCCTCATGGGTGTGTGTTCGTCAGCATCTTTCGAAATAGGTTGTCCTCCAGGACCCTTTCCAAAGATTACATTCAAATCCTTGACCATACCAAATACATCAACACCAGTATGGGGGACAGGCTTCGTCCGGGTTTTTGCCTTGCGATTGAAATGCTTCCAGATATATACTTTCAGTATGATCTAAACAGTGTGTCTATGCACTGTATCCCTTGTTCGTTTGTCCTGAAATGTTCCTAAGAACAGGCCAATCATTGATGGTTACGAAAAGTAACCCTCGTAGGTCAAATGGCTCCTGTTTGTGCTCATCCCACATACTTACACCTGGTTTGGCCCACAACTTCAAAAGTTCATCAACTAATGGCCTTAGGTACACATCAATGTCGTTGTCGGGTTGCTTCGGGCCTTGGATGAGCAGTGGCATCATAATGAACTTATGCTTCATGCACAACCAAGGAGGAAGGTTGTAGATACATAGAGTCACGGGCAAGGTGTTGTAAATGCAGATCTGCTCCCCAAAAGGATTCATGCCATCTATACTTAGACCAAACCATAAGTTCCTTGCATCACCTGTAAAGTCCAAGAACTCTCTCTCTCAATTTTTCTCCACTGCTGACCATCACCGGGGTGCCTCAACATCGCGTCTTTCTTACGGTCTTCCATATGCCACCGCAATAACTTGGCATGCTCTTTGTTTCTGAACATATGTTTTAACCATGGTATTATAGGAGCATACCACATCACCTTGGCAGAAACCCACTTCTTGGGTGGCTCGCCCTCAATATCACCAAGATCATCTTTTCTAATCTTATACAGCAATGCAGTGCATACCGGGCATTTATCCATATTCTCATACTTCTCACTGCGGTAGAGGATGCGGTCATTAGGGCATGCATGTATCTTATGCATGTCTAATCCTAGAGGGCAGACAAGTTTCGTTCTTTCGTACGTACTGACGGGCAATTCGTTCTTTCTTGGAAGCATCTCCTTCGTTAGTACCAGCAACTTTTCAATACCGAGTCAGTCACACCATTCTCTGCCTTTCACTTCAATAGTTCTAGTGTTCTACCCAGCTTCTTCTGGCCATCTTCACAAGTTGGGTGCAACAATTTGTTGTGGTCCTGTAACATTTGCACGAATTGCAACCTCTCATTTTCTATGTCGCAGCCTCGCTTTGCATCAGAAATGACCCGATCAAGATCATTAGCGAGCTCATCTGGTGCCCATTCTTCACCCCCTTCTTCTTCATTGTCTTCCATTGCGGTATCAGCGTATTCAGGGAACATAGATCGGTAGTTGTCATTATTGTTCTCTTCTTCATCGCCGCCTTCCATCATAACCCCTATTTCTCTGTGTTTGGTTCAAACATTGTAGCCGGACATGAAACCGGACCAAAGCTGGTGGCTCTAAATGACTCTTGCGAAAGTGTGAGCCTTCTCATTCCCACATTCAACACATGGACAACACATAAAACCATCTCGCCGCTTGTTCTCCTCGGCCACAAGGCGAAAAGAACTCACGTTTTCTCTAAAATCGGCAGAGCGTCGGTCACCGTACATCCATGGATGGCTCATCTGCATCATACAACTATATTTCAAACGCAATCATGGTGCTAAAATTAGTATCGCGCGGTCTAAATAAGAAAACAGTTACTAACCTTTTAGAACACTTGGAAACAAAGATGAGAAAACTTAAGTGTGGCTTGGGCATCTCATATCATGTTTGTCTTGTGTAAACTCAAGTGGCATCGCTCTAACAGGCATTTCACTGAACACCTCTAGTGCATATAAAAAAAAACTAGCACAAATCTATACCACCTCCCACCGGGAAAAAAATATAAGTAAGAGGAGGGGTCGTACCATATATATAGGGCCAGCCCATTTGTCCCGGTTTGAGATACAAACTAGGGCTAATGGAATGCCCGCAGCGTGCAGCAGACCCCAGATCCATTAGTTCAGATCTGCATCTCAAACCGGAAAAAATCGGCCCAATCGGTTCGGGACTAATGATACCGTATGCAGTGAAAGTTTTCGGGCCATTGGATCCGGACCATTAGTCTTAGCTCCAGCCACGGCCGGGACTAATGGCTCGAATGAAAGATCCATTTTCTACTAGTGTATGGCGGCTGCTAACTCAAAAAGTACCAATAGCTTAACTGAACATACAAGATTCAGCGTATTATTAGCGCAACACGACGATGGATAATTGAGACCAAAACCATTTAGCTTCAAGTTCGTGGTTGCGTATTCCTTTTGTATCATATATTCGGTTTGCTCTAAATATCAATAGATCAGGTCATGCCATCTTTGGGTGCCATTTCCACGTTACGTGTTGGTTTGGCGAATTTGATTCATTTTAGTAGTATGAAATTTTATAAATGTGTTTCTCATTTGCAAATTACATTATTCTATGAAGTTGCACTAATTTAGAGTAGTACGAAATTTTATAAATGTGTTTCTCATTTGCAAATTACATTATTCTATGAAGTTTCACTAATTTAGAGTTGTTCGGTATAACCTAAAATTTCTCTAATGGGTAGCTCTTATCGTGAGTATTCATCTTATGAAAAATAAAATGTCTAGATTTCTAGCCGTAGAGTTCTTCACGGTATAACAAATGTTCAATAAAATTAAACCCGCGGCACCACACGGGCACATCTTCTATAGTAATAAAATTTAAATCGTAGTAACGCATGGGTATTTTTTTTCTAGTAATACAAAATAAACTTTTATTACAGCTAATTGATGTGAGTTGCGAGTTTAGTTGGCCACGCCAGCCGCGGCGATATCAGTGAGCCTAATGTGCTTTTTGATATAATCCTCCAGGACGTCTGCACGGTTAACGAAGGCGTTCATGCGGACCACGAAGCCGTCGGGGTTCTCAAAGAGGTAGCACGCGTGACATAATGTTTAGCTAGGTAGATGAACATGTTGAGGTTACCGTACCATACGAATACGAGTGCCGCCTCGAGGAAGACATCCACCGACGCTACCGCCTTGAGGCAAGCGACGAGGCCATCCACCTTCGTGGTCACTTTTGCTGAACCCTCGGATGAAGCGGGCTAGACACTTCTTAAAATCCGCGATGAAGGCCTTGTTAGCATCGACGCTGGAATGTGCCAACATGCCGAGACTCACCACGGCGAGAGCTAGAACCGCCTGGAGGCAGTCCAGAGCTATGCCTTTCCATGTTGGCACCGCTGGCCATCGAGATCAGACGATCGCCAGCCGCCCAAATCTCCTCCACGACGCTGGCCAAACTCCTGGCTTGGTCTCTCTGAATGTTTCGGTGTTGTGTGCTTGTTCAATGTCTCGGTGATGCCCTCGCTCTGTATATATAGGATCAATCGGACGCCCGGTTATTAATGTTTGGGATTGCTAGGCTCATCGCTGCTTTTCGAGGTTGCTCCAGACTTGGGAGGAAACAATTGACTATATACGGCAAGTAAATTAGACAGCATTTTCACTCGAAACAGGCTATTCGCACCGTTTTATAAATAAAGCAAAATTCAGGTACCAACCAGTCATACAACACAGCCGACGCTAACTGCGCCAAAAGGAAAAATAAAAAGATGGCCACGCTGGGGCAACAGCACAATTAAGCCCAACAGAAGGAAAAACAAAAAAAAAGACTATGCCAGAGCGAGGCAAAGACACTGCCGCGCCGAGGCCGACACCAACGCCCTCAAGGAGATAGGGCCGCGAATAGGCCCGCCTGACTGTGAAGAGCCTGGAGAATGTCGGCGAGGTGCTCCTTGTCCTTCCGCCTAGCAAGCGGGGACCACTGCTGAAGAAAACCAAGAAAAGAGAAAATCGAGTCAGATGCCCGGCGCGGGAACACGTACTCAATCACCATCTTGTTGCGAATATTCCACAGCGCCCAGGTCATGGCCGCAAACACTAGCCAGAAGAGGCGACGCCTGCCTCTAGCACGGTTTGCTTCTGTTTTCAGGAACTCCCCCAGGTCGACGGCGTGCCACGAAGGCCCCAAGGCGTCTCGGATGAAGCTCCAAAAAAAACTGGGCAGCGGGACACGAAAACATAATATGCGTACAGGTTTCTAGCGTCCCACATAGGGGACAAAGCCCATTGCCTGGCCCGTTTCTCTTGGCTACCTCCACCCCACACGGGAGTCGGTCACGGAGAAGCTGCCAAACAAAGATCTTTTGACATTTGGAAATTTGGAAATTATTTGTTTGTTCATGGTAATTGGAAAGTCCAAGCAGCAGAATTGTTTACTATTATTCCAAGATACACACATCAACCAAATTGAGGAAATTGCGCAGACAAGTGACTCTTGAGGAGAAAAGTTGCACAACCCAGTGATCCAAATTTACTTTTGCACAGACCTAGTACCACCTAGTGATAATTTGTTGCAAGTAGTTACAGTATAATGGAGTGATTACAATGTTTAATGTAGCCAACCGAGCAGCCACCATGGCATTCGGCATGAGCCCAACGCATATATCATGAGTTGTACATTTGCTCCAGGTTGCCACATCTAGTTGTAAAACTGGTTAGAAACAAAACTTGTTCATAAATCTGCCAAATATGGCTTGATTTTTTGCAATAAATTGGGGATATGAATAGAATGTTAAGAAGATTAAGTCGCTTCAACCGTTGGTGTCCCATCTGCTGTCCGGCTTTCGTAGTCATCGGCTGGTCCTTGCATCTAGCAGTTTTCCACTAGTGCAGACCCCCCCCCCCCCTCTAACACCGGTTGGGAGGGCCCTCTAACAGCGGTTCTAGAACCGCTGTTGAGGGTTCGGTGTTAGTGGGGGGCCCCCTTTAACACCGGTTCTTATACGAACCGGTGTTAAAGGGTGGCGCACGTGGGGCTGCCGCAGGGCTCAGCCCCCCCCCCCTTTAACACCGGTTCGTAACACGAACCATGAACCGGTGTTAAAGGTTCTCTGCCACGGCAGGAAAACGGCCTAAATCTCTGCCGCGGCAGAGTTCTGCCTCTGCCCCGTTCTGGGCGTATTTCTGCGGGAGGGGGAGGGGAAATCGATCGGGAGCGGTATACACATACATCGTCATCGGTACATACGAGTACATGAATAATTAAGTAACTATTATTATACACAAACATCATCATCGGCACATACATCGTCATCGTTCATTTTGGTGGATATCTAAAGAGTTCTCCGCCAGGCGTGACGACCTCATCAAGTATGAACCCCGCCAATTCCTCTTGAATGGCTCGTATGCGGTCAAATGGTAGGAGTTGGTCCCGCATCCGTTCGATCTGAATATATATGAAGAATAGGGTCAATATATATATAAGAATAGAACTCAACACAATTGATGGTTATAAAATAATGTTGTGGACTTTGTTTACTTACTCTAAGTTGTTCTAGTGCGTCTTGGCCCGTCACATATATCGTGTTGCGAATGAACTCGCAAACATAGTATCCACATAAGTTATTGTCGGGTCCCTGATGCGCGCACTTTACGAGAATAGAGAGTTCAATCAAAATAATAATCAATAAAGCATGATATAACGGAATTGGAAGCAGAATCAAAGAGATACGCATACCTAGCTAGCTAGTATTACTTATATTTTGGTCTACAAATTTTAGTTCTTCTGACCATTCACCCACGGTCCTGCCCGTGAACCTTTTCCAAACCATGTCCGGCAAAGAAAATGGATAAAGGAGTAATTAATTACTTGTTGTCACGAAAGTTGCCGATCTAGTGCGATAATATGATTGAAATTACCTCTGGAGCATCTCTCTAAAGTCTGCCCATAGCTCTTTTTCTTTTCGTAACGAGTCCATGACAAGTACTTTTCCTGAGTCGGGTTGAATGACTAGCAGAATAAAGTGGAACCTACGCACGCATAACTCATCATCAGTTACACTTAACATCGAGTAAGCCGAAACAGAATATGTACAAGAGAGGGTAACAGTACTCACGAGAAGTTGTAAGGCAGTAGTATTTTCCTTTTGGTTTGTTGTCTCAGTAAAGACCTTAGCAAGTAATCTTCTGTTTGCCCGAGTTTGGTTCTTACCACTTCTTCATGAACTCTATTTGGGTCAACGAACCCAATGTCAAAAGGGACTCCTTTCATGCATTCCATAACCTTTTTTCTGAATAATAGTATATACATATATGGTGAGCATATATATACATGCAATTAATGAAGTGAATGAGATGAGATATAAATTACAGAAATAGTACTTACACACAATAAAGGTTGATGGCAGCTTTGTCGAGTTCCTTCTGATTGAATAGAAAATGCAAGTCTTGAATGTTGAAGGTGATCGCGTCGTCTCCGCACAAGAAAATATGATCTCTTATATGCGTCGTGATCCATTCTTCCTTTCTCGTCTTGCAGAAATCAAGGTACCACTTGTGCAATCTTCGCATCTTTGTTGGTAGATTCTTGAGCTCCTCTTTCTTGACGAGATTCTTCCCATACTTCCATGGATGTATGGGGTTGGCATCGCATTTGGGCAAGTTGTCTCCCATGATGTTCAAGTATGCAATGTAAGCCATCCCCATCTCATTGGCCTTTCTTTGTAGCTCTGCCTCATAATCATTTACGGGAGGAGCGTCCCGTGTGTCGAACACTTGGAGCGGGGCGCATGATTGGTTTTCCTGCTCTCCGAGCATGGGAACTGTTTTCTAGGGTGTCGCACGACTGCTACTTTCAGTCTCCCTATGGCGCCTTGCATCCCCCTTCAAAATCTGGCGCTCGTAGTCCGGCACAAGTGAGGTTTCAGGTTTCAAAAGATTATTGTAAAACTTCTCCACCACCGCCGGATCTATTTTCTCCTTTGGCTCGGCCCGTCTAGGTGCAAAGAATTTCTTGACCTCTTCTTCCGAGATCCTATTGGTCTCCTCGTCGCTGTGATTCCACGGTAAAACCGGCAATGGCTTGGCGAAAGGCTACGGGACGTAGTTTTTTGAACTCTTTGGCATACGGTTTCCTACGAATTTCTTTGTGGCAGTGCTAGTGATGCTCTTCGTGGCAGTGCTCTTTCGCTTACGCTGAGGAGATGGCTGAAGCACCGGAGATGGCTGGCGCGCCGGAGATGGCTGCCGCGCAGGAGATGGCTGAAGCGCCGGAGATGGCTGCCGCGCAGGAGATAGCTGAAGCGGCTCAGACTGCTGACGCTACGGAGACGGCGGGGGTGCCAGTGGCCTCCAATTTGGAAGCACGATGTGTTCCTTCTTCCAAAGAATGGTTGTTTTCACTGCAAATTTGAGTTGAGTTTCCCCTTCACCTGTAGCATGGTCAAGCTGTGCTTCCTCATATTCCTTCACAACCTCATCCACCCCGACAATAGCATAGCCATCTGGAACCGGTCGGCAGTGGTAAGTTCCACCAGCTACAGGAGGTAAGGCATAGCCGACAGCCACCTTAATGGATAAGCCCATTAATCTCACATGCAGCTCAACGTGTTAGCTCTCCGTGATCTCATCCACGGGGTATCGAGGACCCGCCATTTCAAGCGTGGGCTGCACGTTCTCCGTGGAAGCCACGCTGCTTTTCCGCGCAGAGTCTGGGCCGCCGGCAGCTTCGAATGCAGGCTCTTCGTGCCGCTGAGATGGGCCGGTAGCTTGATGGCTCTGTTGTGCATTCACTTGCGCCTGCAGCGCCACAAGTGCATGTTCTATCTGTGTCATCCGCTCTGTACGCTCTTTTTCTTTTCTGCCGCGCCATCTGTAAGAGTCGCTCCACTCGGCAAACCCATCCTTCCACGTCAGACCCCCTGTGCCTCGTGCATGTCCAGGGTGTTCTTTTTTACTGATGGCACGTGTGAGCTGGTCATTCTCTCTGTCGGGATGGAAGGTCCTGGCGGTTGTTTCCTCGTATGCCGTGATGAGTTCAGTGACGGGTTTGGCAAGGAGGGTTGGGAAGATACACAATCCTGTTTCTGGGTCCAAACTTGCCCCGATTCCGTAGAACCAAGCCTTTGCACGTAGGTCCCACCCATTTGTCTGGGGTGTGATCCCTCTAGCGCGCAGGGCCTTCTCAGCTTCCTCCCACTTAGGCCTCTGAGATATGTAGCCACCTGACCCCGTCCTCTAGTGATATTCCTTCTTCTGGGCATTTAGCGTATTGGTTTCTGACCCCTTTTTAGCTATAGCACCTTTTTTATATGCCACAAATTCGGGCCAGTGAGGTCTTATCTTCGCATAATATGCATCTTAGAAATTTGGAGTCTCACGAGCTTTGACAAATTTGTTCAATTTTGTCTTCCAGTTGCGGAAAGCGTCAGCCATCTTCTTTAGAGTCCACTCTTTGACCTTTTCCTTTATAACCGGGTTGTTTTCATCCTCCTCTGGCGGAAGGGTGAAATTTATCAACAACGAATTCCAAAGTGTTTCTTTGGATCTTTCATCGACAAAGGTACCATCGCCCTTCTTTGGCTTATTCCAATATTCAATTATGATTGGGATTTGGTCCCTAACAAGAACTCCAGCCTGACGTACAGATTTGTCTGCGGCCTTTTTGGGCTCCATCGGCCTGCCATCAACACGAACTGCTTCGATCGTGAACTTTGCACGATCTTTCAATCGAGCGCCTCGCTTGCTCTTTTTCGTAGAAGAAGATGGTTGCTGGCTGGTCGATCCAGAGGGCTAAAAAAAGAAAGAAGCGTTAATTAATACATGTAGAAGAAGATTGTTGGTGGAAGTCAGCAGAGGCTTAATCAATGCATATACCTCGCCGGACTTTGTAATCACTAAATTGCGTTCACCGGAGTCTTCATCTTCTCCAGGACTACTTGAGAGATGTCATCATGTCCCTCCAAGTTCAGATATTGTGAGGTGTCCTCATCAATAATGTTCTCTATTATTTCTTCTTCTTCAAGGTTTCTACTAAGTGGATCCATAGTTTCTAAAACAATAATATTATCTAGAGTAAGAGAGTAAACATTCAAGTGGACTTGGATTCATACACAAATATACATATTATTCATACAAAAATACACAAATAAATACACAAATGAAATTAAAACCCTAAGGATACTTGATCATTTTAAACGAGTTCCGAGGGGTCCAAACCCTAATTCGGAGAAATCCCGGATGCATATGAGAGGGGCTAGCTACAGTGGCTGACCGGAGGCTGGCGGTGTTGGAGAGCGACCTAGGGCGCGCGAGGTAGTGTGATACGGCCTACCTAAAATGGGCGTTGTTCGAAAGAGGAGGCCGAGGCAAGCATTATAGTGTCGGCGCCGCCTCAGTATGGTCACCGGAGCAACGGCAGTGACGGCAAACAACTTGGCAGAATCGGTGGCCCCAGAGACCTATGGTAAAGGTTTTTCCCCGTCTTATGCCCCGCCCGTTGTCCCCAAGATAGGCCCCAGACCGAGGGGAGAAGCCACGACGCTCGTCAAAGAGCTGCCCACGCAGTCCAGCTTCTTCTAAGGCCGCCACCGACATTCACGAACTCTAGCCACCACTCCGACGACCAACGACACATCGCATCGCAATTGAGGCTTAGATTTCAAAAGACCACCAAAAAAATTCAAAATTTCAAAAAGCACTAGATTTGGGGCAATAGGTTGCACATAGCACTGATCTAGTTTTGACGCGGTTCTAACGATGAATTTGACCTGTAGGACCCGGTGGTCAGGCCGACTTGGCCGCGTTTATTTACCAAAACACCTCCACATATTATAAATTCTAATCTTAGGTCCTTTTTTCTATTTTTCAATTCCTTTTTTATTTATCTATTTTTTTCTAATCTATTTATCTTAGGCCAACTTGGACTTGGCCGGCGGGGAGCAGCCACGAGCAGCCGCCGGCGAGCTCTAGCCAACTGGCGAGCGCCGAACGCTGGACTAGCGCGCGTGCGCCCCCAGACTCCACCTGGCCAATGCTCGCCCGCGCCCCCGTTGGCTAGAGGAGAGGACAGGGCGGCGGCTCGACGGAGGAGCGGTCAGCAAGGTCACGTGCAGGTGGAGGCCGAGAAGCATGGGCGCGGCGGAACTCGCGCTGACCCTGGCCGAAGCTGGTCAGAGCTCGCCCGCGCCCCTGTGGCTAGAGGAGAGGAGGACGTACGGGGCGGCGGCCGACGAGCTAGGTCTCGAGTGGGTGGAGGCCGAGAAGCATGGGCGCGACGTACCTGGCCGGAGCTGGCTGGAGCTCGCCGGCAGGGAGCGATCGATGGTGGCGACAGGCGTGGAAGACGACGACGGAGGCGATGGAGGATGCGACGGCGAGCTCCTCTGCTTGTTCCTGTTCGATCGATTTGGCTGGGGGAAGAGAGGAAGGGGAAGGCGCGCATTTAATACCCCCCCTTTAACACCGGTTCGAGGCTGAAACCGGTGTTAAAGGGGGGGATTCGTTTCGCGCGCGCATTTAATACCCTCCCCCCCTTTAACACCGGTTCCAGCCACGAACCGATGTTAAAGGGGGGGTGCGCGCGCGAAACGAAATAAATGCGCCCTCCCTTTAACACCGGTTCGTGTCTGGAACCGGTGTTAAAGGGGGGCATTTATTTCATGCATTAAAGGCGCATTTTTAATTCAAAAAATAGGATATGAATTTAGAAAATTCATATCTTTTTCATTTCAACTCAGAAAAATATGAATAATATATCATAATTTTCAAAAAAATAATATCTATCCATTCATGTAAAAACATTTTATATTTACTTTAGATGAAAATTTTCAAAATGATTAAAACACTTACATATAAATTTTGATTATTCAATTCAAACAAAAATAAATTGTCAAATCCTAAAACTTTGAACATAAGAAATATTAAGCATCTAAAAAGGAATCTAACCCTATTTTATTAGAGCAAATCATATTTTAATGCCGCATCTTTTGTATTAAATTTTTTGAATTGATTGGATATTTAAATGCCGCATCTTTTGTATACACTTGAATCTGACCAAGCCTCGCTCAACTTGCATTGTTTTTTTGATAAAATAGCATATTGTGAACCTAAAAATGATTTTTGTAAAAAATCATGAGCATCGTATCATGTACCTGTAGTTTATATCTGACCCACTTCCTACCGATTCGGCAGGACTTTTTCTTTTTCACCAGAGGTGGACGGAAAGGTTTCAGATCCCCATGTTGGTACATTTTCCATATAAGGTGGTCTAGTATTTTTGTAAAATGTGTTGGTGGTTTTTTGAATAAGCCATTTGGTGGTTGCTTCACAAAACCATCCGTTTTTTATGCTCGGAAAATGGAAAATGCCTTTTTGGTGCGATAAAAAGGAAAACTTTCTCTTGCAACATTGTTTGACATTCCATTATGCACATGTATGCACAATATGGCCATATTATCATAAACTATGCCTTGATTCTAGCCATAACATTGGTCATTTGACCCGAAAGCCAAGAAACCTCGAATGAGATAGGTCATTTTGTGAAGTTTTTTTGAGACATAATCAATATACCAAGTTTGAGATTTTTCCTTCTAACTATGTCACATAATATAACACCACGCGAAGGTTTCGCACTGTTTCGATCTTTTTTTATTTTTTATCCCCGTTTTAAACTATCGTCAAACTTTGTCGAACAACGGGCATGAAGATTCTTAGCTCGGGGCCAAGCCTCGCTCAACTTGCATTGGATTTTTGATAAAATAGCATATTGTGAACCCAAAAATGATTTTTGTAAAAAATCATGAGCATCGTATCATGTACCTGTAGTTCATATCTGACCCACTTCCTACCGATTCGGCAGGAATTTGTCTTTTTCACCAGAGGTGGACGGAAAGGTTTCAGATCCCCCTGTTGGTACATTGTCCATATAAGGTGGTCTAGTATTTTTGTAAAATGTGTTGGTGGTTTTTTAAATTATCCATTTGGTGGTTGATTCACAAAACCGTCCGTTTTTTATGCTCAGAAAATGGAAAATGCCTTTTTGGTGCGATAAAAAAAGGAAAACTTCCTCTTGCAACATTGTTTGCCATGCCATGATGCACATGTATACACAATATGGCCATATTATCACAAACTATGCCTTGATTCTAGCTATAACATTGGTCATTTGACCCGAAAGCCCAAGAAACCTCGAATGAGATAGGTCATTTTGTGAAGGAGATAGAACTGGAATTAAAATACAGAATGCAACTAATAGTACAGCTGATCCCCAACAGTGGTGTTATTCGTGAGAAGTCTTTGCAGCCAGCCGTCAAAACTCGCCATGTGTTCACTTATAATCCATTCATCAGACTGTCCTGGGTGTTTGAGGCGTATTAAATTCTTGTGCTCATTGATATACGGGGCAACCAAGATAGATCTTTGTAAAACCATGTAGTGTGCTTGATTGAGAGAATGCTCGTCCCTACATATCATTGCTTTACATCCTAGGGTGCCTTTTCCATGCAGTCTCCCCTCATGTCGTGATTCTGGAACACCAATCGCCTTAAGGTCAGGAATAAAATCAACACAGAACTCAATGACCTCCTCTGTTACATAGCCCTTGGAGATGCTTCCTTCTGGCCTAGCACGATTATGAACATATTTCTTTAAGACTCCCATGTACCTCTCAAAGGGGAACATATTGTGTAGAAATACATGACTGAGAATGGCAATCTCTTCTACTAGGTGAACCAGGAGATGCGTCATAATATTGAAGAAGGATGGTGGGAACACCAACTCAAAGCTGACAAGACATTGGGCCACATCTGTTTGTAACCCTGGTAGGCTTTCTGGATCGATTACCTTCTGAGATATTGCATTGAGGAATGCACATATCTTCACAATGGGTACTCGAACATTTTCAGGTAGAAGCCCCCTCAATGCAATCGGAAGCAATTGTGTCATAATCACGTGGCAGTCATGAGACTTCAGGTTTTGGAATTTTTTCTCTGCCATATTTATTATTCCCTTTATATTCGACGAGAAGCCATACGGGACCTTAATACTGCTCAGACATTCAAAAAAGATTTCCTTATCTGCTTTGGTAAGAGTGTAGCTGGTAGGAGTTAAGTGGCATCATTTACCCTTCTCGTTCTCAGGATGCATAGGCTCTTCAGGGGCTTTCAGACATTGCTGGTCCTGCCGTGCTTCTGGTGTATCTTTTATCTTCCCATACACTCCTAGAAAGCCTAGCAGGTTCACGCAAACATTCTTCGTCACGTGCATCACGTCGATTGAAGAGCGGGCCTCTAAGACTTTCCAATAGGGTAGGTCCCAAAATATAGATTGCTTCTTCCACATGGGCGCGTGTCCGGCATTGTCATTCGGAACAGATAGACTGCCAGGACCTTTTCCAAAGATTACTTCTAGGTCCTTGACCATACCAAATACCTCCTCACCGGTACGGAGGACAGGCTTCCTCCGGGGTTCTGCCAGACGTTTGAAATGCTTGCCTTTCTTTCTTACTGGATGCAGGTTCGGAAGAAATCGGCGATACCCTAGGTACACAACCTTCTTACATTTATCCAAATATACACTTTCAGTCTCATCTAAACAGTGTGTGCATGCATTGTATCCCTTGTTTGTCTGCCCTGAAATGTTACTAAGAGCAGGCCAATCATTGATGGTTACGAAAAGCAATGCTCGTAGGTCAAATGGCTCCCCTTTGTGCTCATCCCACATACGTACACCTGGTTTGGCCCACAGCTATAGAAGTTCTTCAACTAATGGCCTTAGGTACACATCAATGTTGTTGCCGGGTTGCCTCGGGCCTTGGATGAGCACTGGCATCATAATGAACTTCCTCTTCATACACAACCAAGGAGGAAGGTTATAGATACATAGAGTCACAGACCAGGTGCTGTGACTGCATCTCTGCTCACCAAAAGGATTCATGCCGTCTGCACTTAGACCAAACCTTAAGTTCCTTGTGTCACGTGCGAAGTCCGGGTACTCTCGCTCGACTTTTCTCCACTGTGACCCATCAGTGGGGTGTCTCAACATCGCGTCTTTCTTACGGTCTTCCATGTGCCATCGCAACAACTTGGCATGCTCTGTATTTCTGAAGAGACGTTTTAACCGTGGTATTATAGGAGCATACCACATAACCTTGGCGGGAACCTTCTTCCTGGGGGCCTCGCCCTCAACATCGCCAGGATCGTCTCGTCTGATCTTATACCGCAGTGCAGTGCATACCGGGCACGCATCCAAATTCTCGTACTTCTCACCGCGGTAGAGGATGCAGTCATTAATGCAGGCATGTATCTTCTGCACGTCTAATCCTAGAGGGTAGACAACCTTCTTTTCTTGGTATGTACTGTCGGGCAACTCATTATTTCTTGGAAGAAGATTCTTCATTTTTACCAACAACTTTGAAAATGCGCTGTCAGACACACCGTTCTCTGCCTTCCATTGCAGCAAATCCAGTGTGGTACCTAGCTTTTTGTGGCCATCTTCGCAAGTTGGATACAACAATGTTTTGTGATCCTTTAACATCTTCTCCAGCTTCTCCTTCTCCTTTTCAGTTTCATATTCTTCCTTTGCATCAGTAATGGCCCGACCAAGATCGTCATCAGCAGGCCCATCTGCTGCCTCTTGATCTTCATTATCTACCCCCGTTGCAGTATCATCATATTCAGGATACATATTATGATAGTTGTCATCATCCTCTTCTTCTTCGTTGTCTTCCATCACAACCCCTTTTTCTCCGTGCTTGGTCCAACAATTATAGCTGGGCATGAAACCGGATCGAAGCAGGTGGGCATAAATGGTTCTGGTATTTGAGTAGTCTTTCTTATTCTGACAGTGAACACACGGACAGCACATAAAACCATTGTGACCACGGTTTGCATTAGCCACAGCGATGAAATTTTGGAGGCCCGTAATGTACTCGGAAGTGCGGCGGTCACCGTACATCCATTGCCGGTTCATCTGCATTAATATGTAGTATATATCAAAAATTAATAGGGAGATGACCATTTATATATATAGTACATCAATGACACATGAAAGGATAGTTGCCGACCTCGACCGAGAAGGAAAGAGCAACGATAAAACTTATTTTGAGCTCTCGGGCATTTCACCGAACACCTCTTGTGCATATGAAAAAAACACAAACTAGCACTCTTCACACCCTCTTGCTAGGCTCCAAAATGAGATAGTGAAAAAATGGAAGAGTGGGGTGTGGGATGCGGTGTCTTATATAGCCCCCCCTTTAACACCGGTTCAAGCCACGAACCGGTGTTAAAGGGGGGGCTATGCGGGCCACTGTTGCAGGGTCCTTTAACACCGGTTCGTGGCACGAACCGGTGTTAAAGGGGGGCTCCTTTTTGCCGCACGGGCCACGCTGGTACGCCCCCCCCCCTTTAACACCGGTTCGTAGAAGAATCGGTGTTAAAGCCCTTTTTCAGGATCAACGAAAAGCCTCGTTTCCACTAGTGTTCTCATGGAGCTAAATACACTAGGGTCCTAATAGTTGTCCAATAGGTGCATTTTAGTCTCACTAGTTGTATAATGAGGTGCACTAATCCCAATAGTTATCAATTAGGTGTAAAACTAATCCCAATCAATGCCAGCATGACATGTGGCAGCCACGATTGGCTCATGATGGCGCAGCTAACATGCACAGAACCCCCATGGTTTCCTAGTGTCGCAAAAAGCACCCCATAACAGTAGCTTATATAATGATTACAAAGGACACCGTTTTATTTTATACGATGTCTCCAACAAACCACGCTGCTAATTATGGACTTAGTTCCTGATACTGGCCCATCCTCCTCGACAGCTTCCTTCTCACCACCATCGTCGACCCTTTCGCCGATCTCGTGCGGATGCCGCCGGAGCCGCGCTACCGCGGATCATTTGAAGACCCACTGGAATATGGAATATGGTACGTTATTTCTGGTCGCCATGTTGTTTCCTGTCAGTCATCTTTCTCCTGGCCGAGGCGTACGCCTGGGTGACGAGCAGTCGCCATGCTCCTACCCATCACTGACATGCCGTTGGACGCCGACCCTTTTTCTCAGGGTATAAATAGAGTTCTTCGTCGGGGACGATCAAGCACTTGTATATCAAAATATGTGATAAAATATCGTTAGAGTAGTGTTCTTATAGCGTTCTTAGCATGGGAGTCTGAATGTCTGAATTTACGTTCAGACATCTTCTAACATGGCTAGTGCAAAGATCAGAATTAAGTTCTAACTTTGTACAGACATAATTTCATGGTACACCCTGAACAGAAGTTGTAGATTGTGTTTGAGGCTTTCCATGGAGTATTTATTTGTGCATTTTGGTTGGATAGATTGCAACTACCAATCAGATTATTGATTTGTCCAGAATCAAGTGCAAGTGTTATTTTAGCTGTTTCGGTTAATAAACTGGACAGTACTATGCTATCATACTTAAAATATATGATGAATGTGAAATATTATTGCTATTCTCTTATTGTTTCAATAATGGCATTAGGATTAGACCAATATCCAATCATACTTTTGGTTGTTTCACTTGACAACCAATAGAGTTGAAGGGATTGGAGATGAGGCAGCAAAAGAACACTTGGCAACACTATATTGGTCTTATAATACATACAAAAGGTTTTTTTTGGAAGGGTGCATGCCCTTGATTTGTATTGATGTTTGCCACATAAAAACTAAGTACAAAGGCCAATTGCTAACAGTTGTGGGAATTTATCCAAATGACTGCATATCTCCCATAGTAATGGGTCTAGTGGAGGTTTAGTGTACAAGTTCGTTGGAATGGTTTCTGACCACTCTAAGGAATGATGTCAACATAACAAACACCTCCCCATTCACACTAATGAGTGATGAACATAAGGTATTGACTTATACCTAGTTTTCTTACTTGTAAATATTTTTCTTGAATTTATCTTGATTGTCCATAGTTTTCTTGAATTTATCTTGTACATATTTTATAAGGCCTAATAAATGCAATCAAGAAAGTTTTTCCAGATGCGGAACACAAATTTTGTGTTAGGTACTTGTACCAAAATTTTCAGAAAGCAGGGCATAGAGAAGTACTGAAGAAGGCAATTGCTAGGTCAATAAATTTACCAAAGTGGCAGCACAATATGGACAAAATAAAAACTAATAGTACGGAAGCCTGTGATTGGGTAGAGACTTGTGCCAAACACCTGGATAAAGGCATTCTTTTCTGACTTTCCTAAGTGTGACCTATTGCTAAATAATCATAGTGAATTTTTCAATAGGTAAGTGCTGCTACACAATCTTTAAGTGTGATCTGTTGGTATAGTTGCTCACCTATTTTTATTTTGTTTGTACTAGCTACATCCTAGAGGAAAAGGAGATGCCAGTATTATACATGTTACATACAATCTTTTACAAAATTGAGGCCAGGATTGACACCAAGCAAAAAGATGCCAACAAATGGCCAGGCACAATCTATCCAAAAATAAAAAATAAAATAGACAAGTTCACTAAATGGGGCAAAGGAGCTTTCGTAGAGCCAGCTGCCAAAGGGCTCTATCATGTCAGCTCTCTTGAATATGAGAAGGAAAATGTTGTGTAAATCCCAACTAGAACATGTACTTGCAACATGTGGCAAATAACAAGGATTCCATGTCACCATGCAATTGCATGTTGCAGGAAAGATAGAATTGATGTAGAGTCACTAATGCATAGCTGCTACACTATTGAGACCAATAGGAAAGCATATGGCTACAATCTAGTGTCATTGAGAGGTAGAGTACATTGGGAGAGGATGAACGGTGTGAAATGTTGGAGATATGCCCAATAGGCAATAATAAATGTAGTTATTATTATATCTTTGTGTTTATGATAAATGTTTACATTCATGCTATAATTGTATTAACCGGAAACCTTAATACTTGTGTGATTTGTAAACTTGTTAAAGTCCCTAGTAAAGCCTCTTTATAATACTAGCTTGTTGGTTAATAGATGATCATGGTTTCTTGATCATGAACATTGAGGTGTTATTGACAACAAGATCATATCATTACGAGAATGGTGTGATGGACATACTCCTATAGTTAAGCGTAGCATAAAGATCAAGTCATTTCAATAGTTCGTTTGTTATAAGCTTTCAGATACATAGTAACCTAATTCCTTCGACCATGAGATCATGTTAATCACCATCACCAGATGGATGCTTTGATGACATCAAACACCACTTTGTAACTGGGTGACTATAAAGGTGGCATTGAGTGTTCGGAAATTATGTGTTGAGGCACATGGATCAAGAGTGGAATTTTTCCATCCATATGACGGATAGATATACTCTGGTCCCTCTCGGTGGAATGTCATCCAATTAACTTGCAAGCATGTGACTGGCTCACAGCGGATCACATACTACAGGAACAAGTAAAGAGTACTTATCGGTAACGAGGTTGAACTAGGTATGCAGAGATACCGACGATCAAACCTCGGATAAGTAAAGTATCATGAGACAAAGGGAAATTGGTATCGTATGTAAATGGTTCATTTGATCATGAAGTAATCATAGAAATATGTGGAAGCCATATGAATTTCCAGATTCCTCTATTGGTTATTTATCGAAGATGAGTCTCGGTCATGTCTGCATAATTCATGAATCGTAGGGAGACACACTTAAGGATTCGATGTTGTTTAGTAGATATGGAAAGTGAGTAAATAGATCGAACGTAGTTAGGAGTCTCGGATGGGATCCGGGATATCACGAAGAGATCCGGAATGGTCCATAGAATAAGATTCATATAAGGAAAATCCAAATCCAGAGTTCGGGAATGGTTTCGGTGTTTTCACCGGAACATTCTATAAGGGTCTAGAAGGTCCACCGAACCGGAAGGGGAAGGGTATATGGATGTGTAATAACAAATTGTAATGGTTGCATCATGTCCTAGGTCACTTGGCTGGACACTTGGAAAGAGAAATCAAACTCTAGTTTGAAAGAAAAAAAGCCAGTTTGAAAAAGTCAAACTAGGACAATGGTTTGCAAGTGGAGGAAGGGAAGGATTCCTACCTAAGGGAGGAATCCTCCCTCTCCTTGCCACCGGCCACATGAAGTGGAGTTGGGGGAGTATTCCCTCCCCCTTGGCTCCTCCCCATCTATAAAAGGAGGGGTAGGGCGCCCCTACCCCTCACAACAAACCCTAGCCTAGCCGCCGACCACCCTAAGTCGCCGCCCAGGGTTCCTCCCAAGTTGCCGCCGCGTAGCCCTCTCTTGCCACCGGCCACCTCCGCTCCTCGGCCCTCTAAACCCTAGATTTCCGAGTGCTGGGAATATGCCCTAGAGGCAATCATGTATGATGAGATTTCCCATTGTATTCATAAAGATATTAAGTAGTCCTTGTATAAACATCTGATGTGTATCATTGAATATGTGATTCGGTTGTGGAACTATGCATTCATGTTGTTTGTACTAAATATCCTTGGTCATCGAAGTTATGCTGGACACACAACTTAGACCAATGTGAAAGTTGGCTTGATGACTCGGTTCCACTTGTCATGAGCATGGAGATGCTATTCCAACTTACACAGATTCGGCTAAAGAGTTTAGCGAGTCAGATTGACCCATATTGAGTTACAACGAACAAGTTGTCATTTGTATATCTCAATCAATGTAATCCTTAGACCTGAGGTTGTTTCATAGTCCGAGTTGAGGATCACCGACTTAGGTTCTGTCAAACGCTGATCCGTAACTGGGCAGTTATAAAGGCAGGGTTCGGGTCGACTGAGAATCAAGCTGCGTGATGTGAATAACCAAGATGGGATTTTGCCCCTCCACTCGGAGAGATATTCTCTGGGCCCTCTCGTGAGATATGATTCGGAAAGCATGGCCATGCATGACTCGGTTAAGTGTTAACCGAGGCAATCGACTAAGAGTTAGTCGGGTGAATCACTTATCTTGGATCGAGAAGAGAGTCGGACTATTTAAGGGATGACAATTATTCGCCTATAGTCTGACAAGGTAAATCGTGAGGCAAAAGAGACTCGGACGTAAGTCGCATTGGAAAGGCAAGTCGTCATGACTGATTGGTACTTGGGAGTCGGCACGTTCTGCTAGGAGCCGCTACCGACTGATCGCTTGAGAGTCGGACTCCAATCGTGTCCAAGTAGCCATGAGCCTGCGGGGTCACACACTTAAGAGCGGGAGCATGTTCGGATTGGATCTGAACCTGTAATCTTGTTGGGTTGGACCTAAACCGGATTAGGACTGAGTTAGTGAGTTGGACTCACGGTGACTAGTGTTATATGGGCTTTAGTGAATGGGTCGCGCGAGCAGAGCCCACGTTCACTCCCTATATATAGTGGAGCACCGTAACCCAGAAGGGTTAATCGTTGTTCGGTTAGGTCATTCCATGTGTTGGAAACCCTAGCTCCACAGCAGTCCTAGCCGTCGATACAAACCTAGCAGTTCGCCGCTGGTGCTCCTCCTTGTACGTGTGGATACCAGCAGAGGTGCTGTGCGATCAGCACCAGGACGATCGGATCGTGAGGACTGCACTGCATCAACTGACGCACTTCATCAGTAATCTGCAACCGCGCGTCTAGTGGTAAACCTTGTGGCCTTCTACCTCAGCTGGATCTTGGGATCACCACGTTAGAGGAATTTTTTTTGTTTTATCTCCATGTGGCCCAACAGTGGTATCAGAGCGATAGCTTCTGGTTTTAGGCTCGAGATCTCGCATATGTGATATGCGGTAGGATGTAGATGAGATCTATATGTTGTTTTGGTGGTCGATCTATGAGATAGATCAGTTTTGTACGAGGTTGATTGGATCAACTGTACTCGGGGAATGGTAGATCTGATTTCCGTGATCGTACTGCTGAGGTCGTGGAACGACATACCCCTACCGGTCGGCTTCCGCCATCGGGGTAGACTGTGACACGTAAATTCAGAAGCGGAGATCAAAGATCAAAGAGTTTGATAGAATCGGAACGATGGTCGGAAACCATGTCCGGATCGTAGATGAGATCCCTTCGATCCCCGCCCGCTATCCGGCTAGCGGGACCGCCGGGTTCGCCCTGTCGTAGCGCCTTAGATGTCGTTGCGAGTTCCACAACGCCGGTAGATATTGTATCTATGCATAACTTGTTTTTGCAGGAAGTTGTGAATGGTATGGTTCATGTGCATGTGATGTATGTGTGTAATCCATACGTGATCTGCGAATCACGGGTTTGTCAGCCGGCTGGAGCCTAGGTGCTGTCATTTTATTGTATAACGACCTACGTGTCGGATTCTCCATGTAATTTACTTTACTAAGCTAGTGTAGCTGTTTGGAGAACCCGGAAGGCATGCAAGGCGTTGTACATGTCGGCGACATGGAGTAAGACGGCAAGTGACAAGAGTTGGCACGAGTCGGATTACAGGCTTTGTGGAGATGGAGATTGCCATGAAGAGAGCCATACCATTTCACATTATAATTACTTTATTTTGTGTTATTGTTATGTCTCAGTTTTACCTCTATTAGATAGTCGGTAAAATTTAATCCCTCAAAGAAGGTCTAGTCGATTTTCCCGCCAGTGTTTGCACCATCACAAGTCGGACATTTTTGGTAGTGGGCTCATAAAATTGAGGTGCTGCCAATTCTTTCCGACTAGGTGGGTTCGAGTCGGACTCTTACTGCAGAAACACTCGATAATCTAGACGGGTCTATCACAACGGTTGTGGGAATCGGGGAAAAGTCGGATGGGAGCCGGGGCATGTGATGCCACCCGTCCAACAGGAGTCGTATGAGATACGATTGACAAGGAGTTGTCTACCTAGATCACTTCGCGGCTAGTGGTGATGCTAAAGCTCACTAGACGACTTGCTTATTTAGGATCCTGAATCACTAAGAAACCATCCGAGGGGTGTTGGTTCTAGTGGGAGCATAAAATATTAAAATGTTTAATATGCTTGCTCTTTTATGAATACATGTCTTAAGTGTTTTGCATATTTTCTGTTGTAGATCATGGCACCAAGTAGCAGTCACTCTCAGATATCCGGTTTTGCATTGAGAACTATCCTTGAGAAAGATAAACTAAACGACACTAATTTTACCAACTGGTATCGAAATCTGAGAATTGTTCTCAAACAAGAAAAGAAGGACCATGTACTAGACAACCCACTTCTAGATGAGCCTAATGAGAATGCGACTGTCGCTGCCACCAATGCCTACCGTCGGGCTAAGGATGAGTCCACGGATATTAGCTGTCTTATGCTTGCTCACATGGAACCGGACTTGCAAAAGCAGTTCGAGCATGTTGAGGCCTACGATATGATCGAAAGCCTCAAAAGTATGTTCCAGGCTCAGGCGAAGACTGAGAGGTATCAAGTCTCTCAGGCTTTGCTGAGTTCCAAGCTTAAGGATGGTGATCCACTGAGTCCGCATATGATCAAAATGGTTGGTTACGTGCAGTCTCTGGAGAGGCTTGGCTACCCCATTAGCGAAGAGTTCGCTACGGATATAATTCTAAACTCTCTTCCTAGTGCATATGGGCAGTTCATTTCGAACTACCACATGCATGGTATGGATAAGAAGCTCACTGAATTACATGGGATGCTCAAGCAGGCAGAGGCGGATCTCAAGAAGGGCGCCAGTCAAGTGTTGATGGTGCAGAATAAGGCTAAGTTCAAGAAGAGCTCTTGGAGTAAGAAGAAGGCTAAGTAGGGAGGAAAGCAGGCTCAGGACCCGGTCCCAAGCGCTTCCTCAGGGACTAAACCATCTCCTTCAGCCGGATCCACTTGCTTCTACTGCAAGGCGGATGGCCACTGGAAGAGGAACTGCAGCAAGTACTTGGCCGACAAATCCAAGAGTGGAGGTATGACTTCCGACTCAGGTACACTTGTTTGCAATGTTATAGACATATATCTTGCTGATGCACCTAATAGTTCTTGGGTATATGATACCGGATCAGTTATTCACATCTGCAACTCGTTGCAGGGACTGGTAAGAACTAGGAGCATAGCAAGTGGCGAGGTTGATATTCGAGTTGGCAACAAAGCAAGAGCTGTTGCGTTATAAGCCGGCACGATGCAACTTCATTTACCTTCCGGATTCATTATGGAACTGAATAATTGTTATTATGTTCTAGTGCTCAGTCGAAACATTATTTCTGCTTCATGTTTGATGAGGCAAGGCTATGAGTCGAATATTAAGAATAATGGTTGTTCTTTGTATTTGAATGATATGTTTCACAGATTTGCACCCGTCCAGGACGGGTTATTTATTTTGAATCTTGATGGTGAGTCGGTTTATAAGATAAATGTTAAAAGGTTGAAACCAAATGATCTGAATATGACTTACTTTTGGCACTGTCGGCTTGGTCATATAAGTTGGAAACGCATGAAGAAGCTCCATGATGATGGACTCCTAACTTCGTTCGACTTGGAGTCGTTCGAGACATGAGAATCATGCGTACTCGGCAAAATGACCAAGACACCTTTTGCAAAGAGTTGCGAAAGGGCGTCCGACTTGTTGGGACTAGTACATAGTGATGTATGTGGACCAATGAGCACGACAGCCAGGGGTGGTTATGAGTACTTCATTACCTTCACTGATGATTTGAGTAGGTATGGATATATCTACTTGAAGAAACATAAGTCGGAAGCCTTTGAAAAGTTCAAAGAATTCCAGAATGAAGCACAGAATCAACTCGGCAAGAAAATAAAGTTTCTTCGGTCGGATCGAGGAGGCGAGTACATGAGCCATGAGTTTGATGACCATCTGAAAAGTTGTGGAATAGTTCCTCAACTTACTCCGCCAGGAACGCCGCAAAGGAACGATGTTTCGGAAAGGCGGAATCAAACCGTGTTGGACATGGTACGATCAATGATGAGTCAGATAGATATGCCTTTATCATTTTGGGGTTATTGTCTAGAAACAGCGGTGTTCACACTAAACAGAGTACCATCAAAATCGGTAGAGAAGACACCACATGAGATGTGGACAGGCAAAAAGCCGAGTTTGTCTTTTCTTAAGATTTGGGGTTGTGAAGCATTTGTCAAGCGACTTCAGTCCGACAAGCTTACAGCCAAGTCGGATAAGTGTATTTTCGTGGGGTATCCGAGGGAAACCTTGGGTTACTACTTCTACAACCGAGAAGAGGGCAAAGTGTTTGTTGCTCGGAACGGTGTCTTCCTTGAGAAAGAGTTTCTCAGTCGGGGAGTAAGTGGGAGCACGGTGCAACTCGAAGAAATTCGAGAGGAACCGGCTAGTAGCGAGTCGGCAAAAACCTTGGAGGTTGAGCCGGTCGTGGCAGCTGAGCCGGCAACAGCACGTGTACTACGAAGATCGGCAATATTACGAAGTGTTCATGATGTGTTACTGTTAGACAGGGATGAGCCGGCAAATTATTCGGAAGCGATGGTGGGATCTGATTCCGAGTCATGGCTTGGAGCCATGAGATCTGAGATAAAGTCCATGGATGAAAATCAAGTTTGGAACTTGGTTGATCTGCCAGACGGTGCAAGACCCGTCGAGTGCAAATGGGTCTTTAAGAAGAAAACTGATATGGATGGAAATGTTTCTGTCTATAAAGCACGCCTTGTCGCGAAGGGGTTCCGATAAATTCAAGGAGTTGATTACGATGAGACTTTCTCGCCCGTAGCGATGCTTAAATCAGTTCGGATCATGTTAGCTATAGCGGCCTATTTCGACTACGCGATATGGCAGATGGATGTCAAAACGGCTTTCCTTAACGGAAATTTAACCGAGGACGTCTATATGATACAGCCCAAGGGTTTTGTCGATCCGGATAATGCTGACAAGGTTTGCAAACTTTAGAAATCCATTTATGGGTTGAAGCAAGCATCTCGGAGTTGGAATATTCGCTTTGATGAGGTAGTCAAATCGTTTGGCTTCATCAAGAGTGATCATGATTCTTGTTTGTACAAGAAGTTTAGTGGGAACAAAGTAAATTTTCTAATATTATATGTGGATGACATATTACTGATTGGAAATGATGTCCAGATGTTGCAAAAAACCAAGAAATCATTGGAAAGGAGTTTCTCAATGAAAGACTTGGGTGAGGCAACATACATCCTCGGAATCCGGATCTATAGAGATAGATCAAGGAGGCTCATTGGATTGAGTTAGAGTACTTATTTGGACAAAGTGTTGAAGAAGTTCAACATGGAATCGTCTAAGAAGGGGTTCCTACCGATGTCCCATGGTGTAAAACTTATCAAGACTCAGTGTCCTTCGACAACTGATGAGCAAAGTCGGATGAGTGCGATTCCATATGCTTTTGCAGTCGGATCCATCATGTATGCCATGATTTGTACTAGGCTGGATGTTTCCTATGCTCTAAGTGTTGTGAGCAGATACCAGGCTGATCCTGGAGAGATCCACTGGACAGCGGCTAAAAATATCCTAAAGTACTTGAGAAGGACTAAGGATATGTTCTTGGTTTATGGTGGTGAAGATGAACTCAGTGTAAAGGGTTACACGGATGCGAGTTATCTTACCGACTCTGATGATTCTCGTTCGCAATCCGGATACGTGTTTATTGTAAACGGAGGTGCTGTGAGCTGGAAGAGTTCCAAGCAAGAAACTGTGTCTGCGTCTACAACAGAGGCTGAGTATATTGCCGCCTCGAAGGCAGCAAAGGAAGCTGTTTGGATGAGGAATTTCCTCATGGATCTTGGTGTGGTTCAGGGCTCGTCCAATCCGTTAGATGTGTATTGTGACAACAAAGGTGCTATTGCACAAGCCAAGGAATCTAGACAGCACCAGAAGAACAAGCACATACTCATGCGGTACCACCTGATTCTCCAGTTCGTGGATCAGGGTGATATCAAGTTATGCAAGGTACACACGGATGCAAATATTGTGGATCCGTTGACAAAGCCGTTACCACAGCCGAAGCATGAGGCGCACCTGAGAGCCATGGGCATTAGATGCTTAGACATGCGATGTCAGAAGATTGACTCTAGTGCAAATGGGAGACTGTTGGGAATATGCCCTAGAGGCAATCATGTATGATGAGATTTCCCATTGTATTCATAAAGATATTAAGTAGTCCTTGTATAAACATCTGATGTGTATCATTGAATATGTGATTCGGTTGTGGAACTATGCATTCATGTTGTTTGTACTAAATATCCTTGGTCATCGAAGTTGTGCTGGACACACAACTTAGACCAATGTGAAAGTTGGCTTGATGACTCGGTTCCACTTGTCATGAGCATGGAGATGCTATTCCAACTTACACAGATTCGGCTAAAGAGTTTAGCGAGTCGGATTGACCCATATTGAGGTACAACGAACAAGTTGTCATTTGTATATCTCAATCAATGTAATCCTTAGACCTGAGGTTGTTGCATAGTCCGAGTTGAGGATCACCGACTTAGGTTCTTTCAAACGTTGATCCGTAACTGGGCAGTTATAAAGGCAGGGTTCGGGTCGACTGAGAATCAAGCTGCGTGATGTGAATGACCAAGATGGGATTTTTCCCCTCCACTCGGAGAGATATTCTCTGGGCCCTCTCGTGAGATATGATTTGGAAAGCATGGCCATACACGACTCGGTTAAGTGTTAACCGAGGCGATCGACTAAGAGTTAGTCGGGTGAATCACTTATCTTGGATCGAGAAGAGAGTCGGACTATTTAAGGAATGACAATTATTCGCCTATAGTCTGACAAGGTATATCGTGAGGAAAAAGGGACTCGGACGTAAGTCGCATTGGAAAGGAAAGTCGTCATGACTCATTGGTACTTGGGAGTCGGCACGTTCTGCTAGGAGCCGCTACCGACTGATCGATTGAGAGTCAGACTCCAATCGTGTCCAAGTAGCCATGAGCCTGCGGGGTCACACACTTAAGAGCGGGAGCATGTTCGGATTGGATCTGAACCTGTAATCTTGTTGGGTTGGACCTAAACCGGATTAGGACTGAGTTAGTGAGTTGGACTCACGGTGACTAGTGTTATATGGGCTTTAGTGAATGGGTCGCGCGAGCAGAGCCCACGTTCACTCCCTATATATAGTGGAGCACCGTAACCCAGAAGGGTTAATCGTTGTTCGGTTAGGTCATTCCATGTGTTGGAAACCCTAGCTCCACAGCAGTCCTAGACATCGATACGAACCTAGCAGTTCACCGCGGGTGCTCCTCCTTGTACGTGTGGATACCAGCGGAGGTGTTGTGCGATCAGCACCAAGACGATCGGATCGTGAGGACTGCACTGCATCAACTGACGCACTTCATCAGTAATCCGCAACCGCACGTCTAGTGGTAAACCTCGTGGCCTTCTACCTCAGCTGGATCTTGGGATCACCATATTAGAGGAAATTTTTTTGTTTTTTATCTCCACGTGTCCCAACACTGAGGCCCTCATCTAATCCACCATACCCGCTCCTGCTTAGTCGAAGCCCTGCAGGATTTCCCCTCTAAACTTCGACACCACACCGACGTGTTGCCGGAATCGCGAGGAGAGATCTACAACCTCCGCTTCCTGCTGGAACAAGGAAGAGGAAGGTCTTTATCGAGTACCGAACGTGTGACTGACTGCGGGAGAACTGCCGGAACGCGGCGCTAGAAGGATTGTCTACACGATCTTGAGATCGGCAAGTGAATGACTATATCACCCACGAGAATCCGCTCTCGTTAACCACTTTCGAATCTTTGAGGGTGAGTACTCTATCGACTTGTTGCTAAAATCTAGTAGATAGATCTTGGCTTGTGTGTGTTCATGCGGTAGAAATTTTTGGTTTCTATGCTACGAACCCCTACATGAAAGTACTCCCTCCCCTGTACACTAAAGTGATGGGAAGGCTAAAAAGAATAGAAAGAAAGCATCTGAGGAGAAACAAAAGAAAGTGGGCACCTATGTTACAAGAGCAAGTTTGACTATGCACTGCTCTATATGTGGGAAACCAGATCACAACAAAAAAGGACATTACAGATATGTTCAATCAGAGCAGGATCAGGAGATTGTACAAGAAGAATTAGGAGAAGATGTTGATGATCCTTCTATCATGCAGCATCTTATTCCTCAAAACCCAAACCCAATAAATGATCCTACATATGTAATGCAAATCATGGTGTACAGCATGGGACAGGAGGTAATTCTGACGATTTTCCCGCAAAATTTAAATAGTGCAAATGTTGTTTCTCAATGGTACTAGCTTATCCCTACCATGATACTACTTTAATTTATTTTTCCATTTCCAAGAGAGAGCACATGTGGGTATTAGCAGGTCCTATGGCCCTCTTCCTGAGATGATCTCATTTGTTGCTGCCGCTAGAGATTCAGTTCCACAACCAAGTGTTACTAAAACTATTGCTACTGTCAGAGGGAGAGGCAAGGAAAGTGCCTGGGGAAGATCTACAAGACATGGTCAAGATGGGAGGGAAGAACTGCAGGTCAAGGTCAAGGGAGGGGGGACTGCAGGTCAAGCCCAAGGTCAAGACAGGGGGAGAACTACGAAAAGAAGAAGAGATATCGAAGCTTCAACTTCTAGAGCAGCAACTATGAATAATGACGCAAATGCAATTGGAAGATCAACAAGAACTACCTACAACACAGGTCTAGGTAGTGCGTACCACCTCTTGTTTGGAGATAACAATCAGCAGCCTTTTCCGATCTCAATGCTCCAGCTGATGAAGTCCAATTAGAGGAAGTGCAAGTTAATCAAAATGCACCTACACGATGCTGTGATTTTGAATGCACAAGTTAAAGTGATCATTGTATGTTCAATGATCCCCGTTCGCCTCCTTGCAGTCGCCGCATCCTCCTCCCGCTCAGCCTCTTCTCGCTCAGAACGCGGCGGTGCAACAGGTCCTCAGTTTGGCGACGGATCATGGACGGAGCAAATGGGAGAGAGAGAGATTAGGCAAACCGTGGTCTTTTTTTGATGCCAGCAAATCCCTAGGGGATATTTCCAAATTACATAGAATGACAAGGAGACAACGTGGCTGCTACGTGTCACGCTGGGGTCGAGTGAGACTATTATTGCACCTAAAAGACAACTATTAGGACTAGTCCATTCCACCGTGCAATTAGTGGGACTAAAATGCACATAGTAGACAATTATTAGGACTAATGGTGTATTTAGCTCTTTCTCATGGGAAGAAAGTAAGCATACCGGGAAAGTCATCTTCCCCAGCCGACATCGATCACATGAAGTGGCGCACACCTCCGGCCCCCACTACTACAGAGAGTCGTCGCATCAGCCATCGCCTGGGAGCAAAGGCACGCCAGAACTGGTTCTTGTCGTAATATCGAGTTGAAAATAATAAGATAATCATAACTATAATGATCTTCAAAACATTGACACGGAATCAATGTATTTGTCATAAAATTCTCATTGAATTCAGTCTACATGCAGTAATAAAGAAACACAAAAATGTGTTGAAAATATATCCAGAAGATTAAAAAAGAGACACTATTCACGTAAATTTATCTTTGTTACTTCTCTCGATGTAGAACTTTCTTTTGGTTCAAACTTTTCAGAATATTTTCTCATACCATACTCAAGTTACATGATTTTCCTTGATTTTTCATGTTATTTGTATAAACATTTTAAGTTAATATCATGGTACATGTTTGAATGCGAGTATCACTAGCTATATTCTCCGCACACACCACAGTGGCTACCATGTCCCGGAGTACTATAATTGATCTCATGCACTTCAGAGTCATCAATATAGTGTATCTAACTAGTTTTACAAACCCATCAATGTAGTAATTTTCAAAATAGAAAGGTTGTCGAACCCATGAGGAGATGAAGGTATTGGTTAGTAAATTTGACAAGTAAAACAATAAATAAATGTAGCAGTTTTGGTGTTTTGGGATTTGAAGTGTGTAAGAATTTAAAGTACCTAAAGTAAATAGTGAAAGGGCATTTATTGTCATAATCACTTTTGGTGTTCGGTAACAACAAGTAGATCATTTTACTCTTTGTCATTGTCCACAAGTGAGTTTCCGGATCTGTCTCCGGGGATGTCTTCAGGATCTAGGCTGGGACATACTGACTAGGGGTCCGGAGTCTTCGGTCTTGCAGGGTCATGGATGGTCTGGGTCATTCATATGGGCGGTTCGGAGGCTGGTCCAGAATCTCCGGTGTAGACCAGAGTCTCCGGTCTACAGACCGGAGTCTCCGGTCTGACTTTTCTACAACGGTCAGAAAACGGTTCGTGGAGGGAGCTACCTATAAAAAGGGACCCTTATCTTCTTCCTCCAGCTGCTCGAGCTTCTTAAGAACACCAACTCCATTAGAGCCACCAAATCTACAAGATCTCTTCATCCAACCATCCAAAGTCATTGTTCTTTGGAGAATCGAAGGAGGATGCCTTGATCTACATCTTCACCAAGAGAGATCTTCATTTCCCCCTCATTCACTTGAGGGCCCCCAAGCTCTAGTGTTTCATTGGAAACCCTAACTTTGATTTGGTTCTTACAAGCTTGTCTTTGATTTGTCTTGACAGCTTGCTTGTATTTGGGAGCCTCCAATTAAGTTGTGGATGTGTGCCCCGAACTTGTTGTAAAGGTGCTGGCTTCCACCTCGAAGTTTGCCGATATAGTGGAAGGTGGATCGAGCCCGTTGGGGTGAGATTCATCGGAGAACAAGGGAGGCCTCTCGTGGCGTTGGTGGTTTGAAACCACCCCCTCTCCAAATATAGATGTACTTCCCCTCAAAAGGAAGGAACTACGGGAAACAAATCCTTGTGTCTCCGCGTCCACTCTTTTGGTTACTTCTATCCTTTACTGCACTTTACTTACTTGTTCTTGCTTAGTGTTGTGATAGTTAGTGCATGGTTGACATATAGGTAAATTCACCATAGTTGCATAATCTAGAGAATTTACCTTTCTTGTCAAACCCTAATCTGAAAAAGAAGAAAATTTGAAGTAGCACCTATTCACCCCCCTATAGGTGCCCATACGATCCTTTCAATTGGTTTCAGAGCCTTGGCTCTTTATTTGGGCTTTACCGCCTAAGAGAATATGGGTAGCCACGAAGGGGATGGTGATGGTGAGTCCACCACAGTGACCATGGAAGATCTCAAAAACTTGGAAACAAGATTGAGATCTTCCTTGGTCAACAAAGTCAAGAAGATGCTTGAGCAACTTCTTAAAGACAAAGATGGCTCATCATCCCCCTCTCCTAAAGAGGATCCTCCATCCTTCTTACCTAAAGGGAGTACTCCGGTATCCCCTGAGGATATGATGGTAAGGGGTAAACAAGACAACACTAATTCCTCCACACAAAATGATGGTGGGAAGGGTGAGCACCGTGATTCATGGTACTCTCCCGATCCTCCGGTCCCTCACCCTCATGTATACAATAGAGGTGACCCACCGAAGCTTGAAGAATCTGCTACTTTTGCTCAATGGCAATCACTAATGAGAACTCATATGCGCGGCTCTTGCATTGAACTATGGAACATCATCGAGCATGGACTCTTTATTGGGGATCTAGACAACTTGACAAGAAGAGAGGTTGTCAATAGTCAACTCAATGCCACTGCCCTGCATATGATTCAACAAGGTTTAGGTACAAAGGATTATCCACACATTGAGCACTTTAGCATTGCCAAGGAAGCTTGGGATGCCCTCACTGTATTGTTTGTTGGAAATGAGAGTAGGAGGAGGAACCGGTATGATGCTCTAAGCAATGAAGCCGAAGGCTTCTACATGAAGGAAGGTGAAGATCACGAAGACATGTACCGAAGGCTCAAGACCACCGCCACCGCTTTTAGAAATGTGGGTGCCTCACATGTGGATGATGCATGGATAAAAAGGAAATATGTGAGTGCACTCATTCCTTTTGAGCCCACCGACTTGAAGAGCCTACAAGGAAAACACAACTACCATCTCATGACCTCAAATGAAGTTATGCAAGAGATGGCCGCCTTCAAAGTTGCCGCCAAGAATGCCAAAGATGCTCGTGCCCGTGCCCTTGGTATGAGCAACGTTGTCAATGTTGCTTTGAAGGCCAAAGTTGTGGATGTTGGAGATATGCCCAAGAGGCAATAATAAAGTGGTTATTATCATGTCTTCACACTTATGATAAATGTTTGCATACCATGCTATAATTGTATTAACCGGAAACATTAATACTTGTGTGATTTGTAAACTAAAATAAGAGTCCCTAGTAAAGCCTCTTGTTAAACTAGCTTGTTGGTTAATATATGGTCATGGTTTCCTGATCATGAACATAGAGATGTTATTAACAACAGGATCATATCATTAGGAGAATGATGTGATGGACATACTCCTATAGATAAGCGTAGCATAAAGATCAAGTCATTTCAATAGTTCAATTGCTATATGCTTTCTGATACATAGTAACCTAATTCCTTCGACCATGAGATCATGCATATCACCTTTACTGGATGGATGCTTTGATGTCATCAAACACCACACCGTAACAGGGTGGCTATAAAAGTGGCATTGAGTGTTCGGAAAGTATTGGTTGAAACACATGGATCAAGAATGGGATTTGTCCATCCATATGACGGATAGATATACTCTGGGCCCTCTCGGTGGAATGTCATCCAATTAGCTTGCAAGCATGTGACATGGTCACAAGGGATCACATATCACGGGAACGAGAAAAGAGTACTTATCAGTATCGAGGTTGAACTAGGTATGCAGAGATACCGACGATCATAAACTTCGGATAAGTAAACTATCGTGAGACAAAGGGAAATTGGTATCGTATGTAAGTGGTTCATTCGATCGCAAAGTAATCGTAGAAATATGTGGGAGCCATATGAATTTCCAGATTCCTCTATTGGTTATTGTTCGGAGAAGTGTCTCGATCATGTCCGCATAATTCACGAACCGTAGGGAGACACACTTAAGGATTCGACGTTGTTTGAGTAGTTATGGTATTATGAGAAAGAGACCGAATGTTGTTCGGAGTCTCGGATGGGATCCGGGATATCACGAGGTGATCCGGAATGGTCCGGAGAATAAGATTCATATAAGGAAAGTCCCGTTTCGGAGTTCGGGAATGATTCCGGTGTTTTCATCGGGGATATTCTAGAAGGTTCCGGATTGTCCGGCACTCCGGGGGGGAAGGGGTACATGAATGTGTCATTACATATTGGAATGATTGCATCATGTACTAAGTGTTCTTGCTGTCCCAAATATAGGATTAAATTGAATCCTAAAACAGAAAAGTCAAATGTCCAGTTTGAAAGTCAAACTGCCAAAACAAGAAACTGTGGGAAACAAGCAAGAGGAGTTGGAACCAACCTGGAGGAGGAGTTGGACTCCTCCAGGCCGGCGCCCAGCCCAAGGCCGAGTTGGGGAGGGACTCCCTCCCTCCCCTGGCGCGCCCACTCCCTCCCACCTATATAAGGAGGGGCAGGGCTCCCCTCCTACACACAAGTTTCCTATCCTCTAAACTAAACCCTAGATCTAGACCCCGGTTTAGAGCTATTCGGTTTAGAGCCTTCTAACTGGTTTAGAGCCCTCTAATTGGTGTGTCTAATTACTAGACCACTAATAGCCTCTCTCATAAGCTCCACCATACTCGCACCGGCTTAAGGCGAAGCCCTGCGGGATCTCCCCTCTACTTCCGGTACCACGCCGTTGTGCTGCCGGAATCGCGAGGAGAGTGCTACAACCTCCGCTGCCTGCTGGAACAAGGGAGAGGAAGGTCTTCGTCGAGTACCGAACGTGTGACCGACTGCGGGAGCGCTGCTGGAACGTGGCGCTGGAAGGATCGTCTACGCGATCTTGAGATCGGAAAGAGTACGACTACATCACCCACGAGAATCTGCTCTCGTTAAACACTTTGGAATCTTCGAGGGTGAGTTATTCCATCGACTCGTTGCTACAATCTAGTAGATAGATCTTGGCTTGTTTGTTTGTATGCGATAGAAAATTTTTGTTTTCCATGCTACGAACCCCTACAGTGGTATCAGAGCCGTGTCTATATGTAGATCTGTTGCACGAGTAGAACACAATGGTCATTGTGGGCGTTGATGCTTTTATTGTAGATTGCTTTTTGTGTACTTTGCATCTTGCGGTATGTTGGGATGAAGCGGCCCGGGCTAACCTTACATGACATCGTTCATGAGACTTGCTCCACGTTTGACATGCAACTTGTATTGCATAAGTGGCTTTGCGGGTGCCTGTTTCTCCTAGCATAGTTAAGATCCAATTTACAACGGGTAATCAACAATGCTAGTATCAATGTTGTGGTTCTTGTTCGTAAGTTAGAACGACACTTATGGAAAGCCCCAAACCACGTAAAATATGCAAAGAAAGTAGAAGCGTCTAACTTTGTTTTGCAGGGGTGTGCAGTGATGTGATATGGCCATGATTGTGATTATATTTGATGTATGCAATGTTCCTTATTGTAAGTTGGCAACCGGCAGGAGCCATATGGTTGTCTTTAATTTCTGTTAAGACCTGCGTGTCTATTCAAAATAGTTGTAATAGTTGATGCTGGTGGACGACAACCATGAAGAAGCATCATTGACCTTGATGCTATGCCGGTGATGATGGAGATCATGTTCGTGCTTGAAGATGGAGATCGAAAGCACAAAGAAGAAAGGCCATATCATATCACATATTATGAATTGCCTGTGATGTTAATCCTTTATGCATCTTGTATTGCTTAGTAGACGACGGTAGCATTATAAGATGATCCCTCATGCACATAAATTTCAAGTTCTAAAGTGTTCACCCTTAGTATGCACCGTTGCCAAAGCTTGCTGCTTCGAAGCACCACGTGATGATCGGGTGTCTTTGATTCCGCGGGTGAATACAACGTAAGCAAGCCAGATTTGCTTATGCGGTAGCTAAGGTTTGATCTTGACGAGCCTAGCATGTACAGACATGGCCTCAGGAACACGGATTACCGAAAGGTAGAGCATGAGTCATATAGTAGATATGATGAACATGTTGATTGTTCGCCATTGAAGCTATATCAATTCTCGTGATGATCGGTTTTGATGTGGTGAATTTGGTTCGTGTGATCACTAAAACAATGTGAGGGATATTGTTTTGAGTGGGAGTTCACCTAGATTAATTTAATTATTAATTAGAACTCAATTTATCATAAACTAAATCAAAGTGAATTTGCATAGTTGTTGTAGTCATTGGCATCCGTTTACCACCTTGCGCTTAGTTATAATTGAGATGATAGAACTATAGAATTCTGGTTAGATACTTTACGAACTGGTATCGTATTGTTTTAAGTGTTAATCTAAAGTTTAAAAGTCCTATTGCAAACTTTCAGTAAGTTCCGGTTACTCCATGAAGTTTAATAATTAGTATTAAATCAAGAGTAACAATTCCAAGTGTTAGTATATAAGTATCATGTTTGTATCCATGATTCTTGATATTCAAAGGATTCTCTTAATATCAAGGTTATCTAGGATCTGAAAGAGTTGTTTCAGAAACCATGATGTGTGGAAGATATTGTGATATCTGAAACGAAGTTTTGGTTGCAACATGATAGAGTATAATATGGCAAAAGTCATGTTCTCATATTTGATGAAAATTTGCAAAAAGGTTGGAGACACTTGTTGTCTTAATCCTCCAAAAGGTTTTGGATAGCAACATTATACTCATAATTCATTGTTATAAGCTAAAAGTAGCTTGATCATGGACAATTCCATGATAAGGGTGAATATTTGATGTAGGTAAAATGTTTACTACACCAAGAGATTACTAAAGAAAGGAATTTGAAAGAACACCAAATATTTGATGATGGTGATCTACTTCAAAGTGCAAGTCCAAAGACATTGGTATTTAATTATACACGCTTTGGACTATATGTCATATGTATGACTTCACTATTGATATTGATAGATTCTTTCAAATAGAAAAGGAAATATTGAAAGAGAATCTCATAAATATATGGCAGAAAAGAAAAGACTAGAATTGTTCAGTTTAAGTATATAGATGATATACATGTTGTGGCTATATTCTTTGCTTATTAAACAATGTGGTTCTTAAGTATTTGATACTGAATTTGTTGGTATGAATCGTCATACGAAACAACAGAATTCATGAACTACAATGGCCTAAGTAACTAGCAAAAGAATATGTGATGATGTTCATCGAGAACAAAATAAAGGGTTATTGTGTTGCTTGTTAAACATCAAAGCTTGCCTTCAAAGATTTGTTTTATCAGGTATTATGAGAACAAAAGGCTTGTTCAAATAATTGCCGTAATCCATAAAAGATGGATGATTCGCAAATCTCGTTGGAGACATCACATCCATAAAACTAGTGCTAAAAATGTCGAAAGACAAATTGATTGAAAGATCACTTAGGAAGTGACATCGCCGTTTAAATTATATTTGAAAGAAAACATGAAGAAACTCCATGTTGATGGAATTTTGGAGTCTTCTGATTTTTGATCAAATGACGCTTGTGAAACTTTCCTAGAGATAATTAAAACTTCGTTCATAGGCCAAAAGGGAACGAATGACTAGCTTGTTGGAACTTGTACATATTGTTGTACGAAATCCGTTATGTGTAGTCAAGAGCGATGGATTTCAACTTCATATGCTTTCTCCGAAAATTTGAGTGAATATATGAATATTTACTTAATAAGGATAAAGTATGAAACACTTGAAATAATCAAAGACTTTCAAGATGAAGTGCAAGATCATTGTAACAAAAATATAAATAGTTTATGATAAGATCATAAAGGAAGATATTTGAGTTACAAGTTTAGCATAATACCTAAGATTTAAGGAATCGTTCCGTGGATTTGCATTTCCCGAAACACCATAAGTGTATGGAGCGTTCGAGATATGTAATTAAACCTTGTTTGACATGGTAAGATCAAAGGTATAATTCATAAAACTGCCATTGTATTTTAAAGATTAAAAGCTTTAGAGATTACCGTTTTTCCACTGAAAAGAGCTCCATCATAATCCGCTGAAATGACACCATATAAGGTTATGGTTTGGGATAAAACCCAAGTAGTCCTTTCTTAAACATTGGTATGCTATGCATAAGAAAGATGTTTGCAACCAAAGTCGGATGAACCTGTCTTTGTATGTTATTTCGAATAACTGTTAAGTACTCCTCCATAACATCGGAGACAAAAGTGTTTGTCACTTAAAACGTCAAGTTTCTTTGAGAAGGAATTTTTCGTGAAAAGTTAAGTGGGAGGACAATAGAAACTTTGATAAGGTTAAAAGAACCTTAGCTATATGTGCAGAGTTGCGCAACGCCGAAAAGTGTTTCGAAGGCAGCAACAATGCTCATGGTTCACGTACCTCAAAGGTTGTGGTCACGGAGATCCAAGTTCCTATTGAAACAAGTAGGTCGGATGAACAATCAAATACCAAGATTTGAGGGTTGAATCATTATTTGAGAATAATGAACCGACTACATGCAGAGAAGCGATGATGGGCCCTGACTCCGTAAAATGGCTTGAAGCCATAAAATCCGTGATAGTTCCATACACGAGAAATCAAGTTTTGAACTTGAAGGACCCTCGAGAAAGGTGTAAGACCTTACAGTTGTGTCTGGATCTATAAAGAAATAGACATGGATGTTTTACATCTATGAAATAGTCGACATGTTGGGAAAGAGTTCACAACAAGTTGTATATGACAAGATTTGATCTTTCATAGCGATTTTTAGTCTAGACGGATTAATGTAGCAACCAATACATATAATTTGTTATGTGGTAGTAGAATAAACAAAACAAGTTCTTCTAATAGAATGGTTACCTAGGACGTGTGCATGACACGGTCCAAAGGGTTTTGTTAATTCAAAGGATGCTAAAAACATATGCAAACTTCAATGGTTGAAGTAAGCATAGTGGAGTTGGAATCTTCACTATGATGAAACTGTTAAAAGAGTTTAATTTCATCGGAGACAATGAAGATGCTTGCATTTGCAAGAAATTAAGTGGGAGCGCTAAGACATATTTCTAATACATTATGTGGAGGACATATTGTTGATTAGAAAAGATGTATCTTTTATTAACACATATTAAGAATTTCATCCCGATGAAAGACTTAGGCAAAACCCAAATATTTGGCATCAATAGACGCTAATATGGTTGTGCCAGAAGTACATAGACAAGATATTGAATGAGTTCAATATAGAAACTACAAGAGAAGGTTCTTGTCGCACAGAAAGGATTGAATGAGTTCAATGTTGATGATATATTCAAGTGTATTGACATTTGGTAAAGTGAAACAAATAATCAAGTATAGATTGATACTTGATGTATGAAATCACAAAGAGTATTTATATCAATCATACTGTGATATGTACAAATCCAGATATGTCCTATGCTCTAAATGTTGAGAGCATATACCAGAATGATTCGTAAGATGATCATTGGACAATAGTAAGGATATTCTTATGATCTTCTGAAAGAACTAAGAGTATAATATTTGTAGAAGTGACAAATAGATGGTTAGTTCATTGTAAAAGTACTACATTGATACTAGCTTTGTCACAAAGTACAAATTAAGTTTATCTCAATCTAAACTAAGGGTGGCACAATATAATGGAAAGTGAGTTCCATAATGGATTTGGATGATTTCCAAAGTTAAGACATTGTGACAGATACTACAACAAAAGGCTAAGTATATGACTGCTATTATAGCAGCAAAAGAGGGCATTTGTGTCAAGAAGTTTGTTATCAAACTAGGTGTAGTTCACAGTGGGATAATACTATGAAGATATATTGTGCGACAATATTATCAACATGTTTTAACCCCAAAGAGCTAAAGGTCACACCGAAATACCAAATTTATACAAAGCCATCTCATTAGAGAATGAGTGATGCGTAGAGACGCAAAGACATGCAATTACACACGGACCTGGAAGTGTCAGATCCGGAGATCAGTTGACCACTAGCAATCGTGTACATACAACACCGGAAAGCCATAGGTGTTATATACACAAAGGTTCGAAACTAGATTATTGACTCTAGTGCAAGTGGGAGACTGTTGGAGATATGCCCAAGAGGCAATAATAAAGTGGTTATTATCATGTCTTCACACTTATGATAAATGTTTGCATACCATGCTATAATTGTATTAACCGGAAACATTAATACTTGTGTGATTTGTAAACTAAAATAAGAGTCCCTAGTAAAGCCTCTTGTTAAACTAGCTTGTTGGTTAATATATGGTCATGGTTTCCTGATCATGAACATAGAGATGTTATTAACAACAGGATCATATCATTAGGAGAATGATGTGATGGACATACTCCTATAGATAAGCGTAGCATAAAGATCAAGTCATTTCAATAGTTCAATTGCTATATGCTTTCTGATACATAGTAACCTAATTCCTTCGACCATGAGATCATGCATATCACCTTTACTGGATGGATGCTTTGATGTCATCAAACACCACACCGTAACAGGGTGGCTATAAAAGTGGCATTGAGTGTTCGGAAAGTATTGGTTGAAACACATGGATCAAGAATGGGATTTGTCCATCCATATGACGGATAGATATACTCTGGGCCCTCTCGGTGGAATGTCATCCAATTAGCTTGCAAGCATGTGACATGGTCACAAGGGATCACATATCACGGGAACGAGAAAAGAGTACTTATCAGTATCGAGGTTGAACTAGGTATGCAGAGATACCGACGATCATAAACTTCGGATAAGTAAACTATCGTGAGACAAAGGGAAATTGGTATCGTATGTAAGTGGTTCATTCGATCGCAAAGTAATCGTAGAAATATGTGGGAGCCATATGAATTTCCAGATTCCTCTATTGGTTATTGTTCGGAGAAGTGTCTCGATCATGTCCGCATAATTCACGAACCGTAGGGAGACACACTTAAGGATTCGACGTTGTTTGAGTAGTTATGGTATTATGAGAAAGAGACCGAATGTTGTTCGGAGTCTCGGATGGGATCCGGGATATCACGAGGTGATCCGGAATGGTCCGGAGAATAAGATTCATATAAGGAAAGTCCCGTTTCGGAGTTCGGGAATGATTCCGGTGTTTTCATCGGGGATATTCTAGAAGGTTCCGGATTGTCCGGCACTCCGGGGGGGAAGGGGTACATGAATGTGTCATTACATATTGGAATGATTGCATCATGTACTAAGTGTTCTTGCTGTCCCAAATATAGGATTAAATTGAATCCTAAAACAGAAAAGTCAAATGTCCAGTTTGAAAGTCAAACTGCCAAAACAAGAAACTGTGGGAAACAAGCAAGAGGAGTTGGAACCAACCTGGAGGAGGAGTTGGACTCCTCCAGGCCGGCGCCCAGCCCAAGGCCGAGTTGGGGAGGGACTCCCTCCCTCCCCTGGCGCGCCCACTCCCTCCCACCTATATAAGGAGGGGCAGGGCTCCCCTCCTACACACAAGTTTCCTATCCTCTAAACTAAACCCTAGATCTAGACCCCGGTTTAGAGCTATTCGGTTTAGAGCCTTCTAACTGGTTTAGAGCCCTCTAATTGGTGTGTCTAATTACTAGACCACTAATAGCCTCTCTCATAAGCTCCACCATACTCGCACCGGCTTAAGGCGAAGCCCTGCGGGATCTCCCCTCTACTTCCGGTACCACGCCGTTGTGCTGCCGGAATCGCGAGGAGAGTGCTACAACCTCCGCTGCCTGCTGGAACAAGGGAGAGGAAGGTCTTCGTCGAGTACCGAACGTGTGACCGACTGCGGGAGCGCTGCTGGAACGTGGCGCTGGAAGGATCGTCTACGCGATCTTGAGATCGGAAAGAGTACGACTACATCACCCACGAGAATCTGCTCTCGTTAAACACTTTGGAATCTTCGAGGGTGAGTTATTCCATCGACTCGTTGCTACAATCTAGTAGATAGATCTTGGCTTGTTTGTTTGTATGCGATAGAAAATTTTTGTTTTCCATGCTACGAACCCCTACAGTGGACCATTGGGATGAAGATGATAGTGATGAAGGGATCTCCATGGACCACCCCGATGAAGTCAAGATTGATCATAGTCAATATATGGCCTTCTATGCAAAGAACTTTTGGAAGAACCCCGCCAAGGCCAAGATGGAAATGCAAAGAAGAAGCAACCCAAATGGGAAAAGAGAAAATACAACTAGATTGAGAACTTGCTTCAATTGTGGTGACCGCTATCACTTTGTGGCAATTTTTCCCTATGAGAAGAGAGAAGATCATGGGGGCAAGCTTGTGTTGAAGAATATTCTCAAAGCACCTTACAAGAAACCCTTCATCAAGAAGAATCCCATCAACAAGAAGTCGGGAGAAATTGTCTTGATCACTCATGAAGAATACTCCTCTGACAATGAAGATGATGAAGATGAGATAGACGAAACTTCTAATGGCGTGGCGGCTCTAGCTACTACCTCTACTCCGACAATCTCTCTCTTTGATTCCCCAAATGAAAATTCTCCCATCAAGAATGTCACTTGCCTTATGGCAAGAGGAACGGAGGTACGTCATCATCTCACTCCACTCCCTTAGCTAATGATGAAACCGATGATGAGATTTCTCTTGATGTTAAAAAGGAATTAATTGCTTTTGATGAGTTTATGACTAAAATACAAGGGTATGCTAAGATACATTTTGGTAACATCCTATATCAACTTTCCCACACACAAGAGCTCCTAGATGTAAGATGTAAACTTGGGCATGAACACATGATTGAACTAGGGGCTTTAAACAATGCTCTAGAAGAAGAACAGGAGACTAGGTTGTCTCTTGAATTAAAACTTGAAGGGCTTGATGATGCAACCAACATTATTGTTAACAAACTCATCAAAGAGCATGATCATGCTATTGCTGAATACAAAAGGGCTAAAAATGACAAGATTGAGTTTGGTGTGGTTCATGAAAAACTTGCCGAGGACTTTAGTTTTCTTAACAAGGCCCACAAGGCTTTAGAGAGTGAACTCTTGTCACTCACAAAGTCCCATGAAACTCTTCAAACTCAATTGGCCAACATTCCTTCACCTAGTAACTTCATTCCATCTAGTAGTACAACTATTCTTGAAGAGAATGCTAGGTTGAAGGGGGAGCTTTCTAAGGCCACATTTCCACAAGGCAACAAGTCCATTGATGACTTTTTGAGCAAGCAAAGGCTTAGTGGTGATAAAGGGGGCATTGGTTTTGTCTCCAATACTAAGAAGAAGAAGAACAACAAGAAGAAGAAGGCCAAGCCCACACAAGAGACTAACAAGGCCATTGTGGATAGTAAGACCACAAGTGGTAAAACTATGTCTCATGATGACTTTGCGGGAAGTGCTAACCCTCACTATGTTCTAATGCGTGATTATTATGGTGATGTGTATGCACAATATGATGGCCCATATGATGGTTTTATTGCTTGGTCTATTTGGGTTCCCAAGACCCTTGTTGCTAACAAAAGAGGACCCATTGAAAAATGGGTACCTAAAAATTAGCTTGATCTTTTGTAGACATATGCTTCTGGAGGGTCAAAGTGGGTGCTTGATAGTGGTTGCACAAGTCATATGACCGGAAGCTCGTCTATTGTCAAGGACTTAAAGCCAAATGATGATCAAATCACCGTGACATATGCCGACAAGTCAAAGTCTAAGGTAATGGGCTTCGGCAAGGTTGTGGTTGCTCACGACATTACACTCGTGAACGTAATGCTTGTTGAGACCCTTGGATACAATTTACTTTCAGTCTGTGCTCTTGGAAAGATGGGTTTTGCCGTCTTTGTTGATGATGATATTGTGGTCCTCATGTGGAGCAAGTCTCTCAAGGTCGCTTTCATTGGGTACGTCGAACATGACTTGTATGTGGTGGACTTTTCGGGGCAAGCCACTACAAGTGCGATGTGCTTATTTGGAAAGGCTGATGTGGGTTGGTTATGGCATCGCCGACTAGCCCATGTCAATATGAGAACTTTGCAAAGTCTCCACAAGGAGGGCCATATTGTTGGACTAAAAGAAAATGTTTCCTTTGCCAAAGATCGTGTTTGCAGGGCATGTGTTCTAGGGAAGATGCATGATGCTCCTCACAAGCCTAAGAACCGCATTAAGTCCACCAAGATCTTGGAGCTCCTCCATGTGGACCTCTTTGGTCCTCCATCTCATGCAAGTCTTGGTGGAAAGAAATAATGCTTGGTGATTGTTGATGACTTTTCAAGATACTCTTAGGTTTATTTCTTCAAGTTGAAGAGTGAGACTCAAAAGACCTTCATCGACTTCATCAACTTGGTTCAACGGCAATACAATGTTCCCGTGTTGATTATAAGAAGCGACAATGGCACCGAGTTCAAGGACTACACCTTGAATGATTTCCTTAGTGATGAGGGGATTAAACATCAATATTCCGCTGCATACACCCCTCAACAAAATGGTGTGGCCGAAAGGAAGAACCGGACTCTTATTGAGATGGCTAGGATGTAACTACCTCGGTGAATTACGCTCCTAGTTACAAGCCTGGACGAGCGGAAATGGTTAAAATAGTACGGTGGGGCCCAAATGCCACTCACAGGTAGACCTTTCGGCCGTCCTAACCATTTCCTAACATCGGGACAAGAACGGGCGGCGTAATCGGCAGGCGAAGGGATCAACTACATACACAAATGAGTATGTATGCAAGCCACCATACAATAGTTCTCAGAGCCATTCCATCTAAAAGAAATAGAAATATTGCAACGCCATACGGCAAGATCCAAATATCCTAGATAGATATAATAGTTTAGGATATCTCCTCATACATCAAACATCAGGGTATCAAGCGGAAGCGGAAAACAAGATCCGAGTACGGATAAGAAGCAAATCAGCATAAGATGCCCCATAAATAACACATCCCGCCCACAGATCTCACGGATCCCCGTTCCCGGAATCTCTACACCGAGTGATCGTTGCCCTCATCGTTCGTCTCTTCCACCCAGTATCCATCTTGCGAGTTTACCTGTTCATCTGAATCAAACAATTTATCGTGTGAGACCCTAGGGGTACTCAGCAAGTCTTTATGCCTCTAAAGGGGACACAACCTGGGGTGACGCAATTGCAGCAAAAGATAATACCTAACAATTCTATAGATTCTCGCTAACCATCCGCCTAAGCATAGATAGACGAATGTCCGTGAAATAATGACAGCAATTATAACAGTAATATCCACAGATCCATCCTCCTCCTCGCTTACCAACGAGGAAGCAGACGAACAAACCCCCATCCGTTGGCAGTTTTATTATCCATTCCATGAGTGTTGAACTATTTACTAGTCAGGTACTTAGTCAAATTAAAAGCGGTAATTTAGTGATACTTGTCTATGATTGAGAAACTGTGCTCCAAGTCGTCCATAACCACGCACACGGCTTTCAGAAAGTTTTACCCTGCAGGGGTGCACAAATAGCAACACACACTCGATCAACCTCGGAAAAACCAAATCAAAACCCAACGAGGCAGTCACGACAAAGCGATCACAGGATTCAGAAATATTTCAGGGGGCCACCCCATTAAGCTACCCGCAACGAAGCTGGCCGGCTCCGAGACGGACTCAAGGTTTGTGTGGACGGCTGTAAACGACTGGGAACCCGAAAGTGTGACTGGGCTTGTCGATACAGCGAAAACGTGTCACGGACCTAAACAGTACAGGTGCATCCTCGCACAATCTTAAATTAAGCAGTAAAACATGGCATAAGTACAGGATAGTAATAAAGCCCCAAACTAATTGTGGCCCCAAGAAATAAGAATGAATCAAGCTCTGGCTCAGGGGGGTCCATAGGCCTCCCGGATGTGGATAGCGCGAATATTCAAGGAACAGGAATCAAGTACTCGGGGTCCTACGGGACACAAGTGAGCATGAAAAACCAAATAGCAGATATTGCTCACCGATGCCACTTTCATTAGTTATCCCATTACTACTCAGGTTAAGTTGTTTAGGTACCTCGTTATCCATCAGACACTCACATACCCTACACATGCTGTTCTACGACCCGCATGGCTCAAACAACTCCGGTAGTAATGGCTCATGGGATGGAGGAACAAGCTTCGGTTGGGTTTAAAAGTAAAGGCTATGCAGTACTTGGGATTCAGTTTTAATGCAATCGCGACTCGATGATGCAAGAATAAGATAGAGGCAATAGGTACTGTATGTATGCAAGCATGTGGTAGTGCTTGCCTGGCAGCTCAGTTGAAGTGAGAGAAGGATCTGGGTAGTGCTCCTGGGTTTCTTGATATATCCCCTGCTCAGCGTCTATTCGAAGAAGAACCAAACAAACAAGGGCCAACATAAATAAAGTGCACAAGCATATGAATAAAATGCGACAAGCAAACAATCATGCCATGATGAATGATGCACAATTTGCATGGCAATAAAGTAGCATGGCATGGGTGAGGTGTGGAATACAAGAATAAGACATTTTATTGAGTTTTAGTCACATTTTAACCTCATAAAAGTTGCTGTATACTTTATATTTATATGATGCATGCTGCAATTCAGAACATGGAATGCATAAACAGAAAGGTCTCGTCGAGCTAATCATTTTAGACATATTATTTGTCAAATTTGGAGTTATAAAACAAAAGTTATTAATTAAATAAGGAAAAGGGCATTTTATTGCAATTTTATTCAACTTGAAAAATTAAAGTGTCCAAAATATAATTTGAAGGCCATATTTGAATTCCTCATATTTTTCTGATTCAAAAACATATATTATTTATATTAATTGGATTTGAAAATTAAAAGTTACTTAAAACAGATTTGAATTTGAATTTAAATAAATTTGAAAAGGTTTAAATTCAAACAGACAGACAGAAAGACTTTTGCTACTCACCCAGGTCTAGCCACAGCCACAGACGAGTGGGGCCAGGCTGACTGGGCGACACCGCGTCTAGGAAAAATCTTTTCTCACCGCGGCGCTTCCCAGCCACTGCGACTGACGGGTGGGGCCACGGCAGCCTCAGGGCCACACGCGGGCGTGCCAGCGGGGACGTGCCACGTGGGGGAGCCCGGGAGCGCGGGTTAAGTGCTCAGAACTGCGGGGGTGTTACCACAAATCGGACAGAGAGGCTGACGGTGGGGCTCTGCGGACTGCGGGTTGAGCGAAAACAAAAGGGAGGGCTAAACTGCAAAACATCGCCGCGGTACTGTGGATCTTCCTCCCGATCTGACGAGAGATCGGTGCCCGCGAGCGAGCGCCCGGCGCGGGGGATCGAACCTAGGACCTGGCGTGCGCGCGCGGAGGCGGCAGCCACTGCGGTAGGGAGGGGTAGCTGACAGGGAGAGGCTTAGGCGACTAGATCTTCCTCTACAACACCACGGCCTGGAAAACGACTGCGAACGCCGGCGCGCAGCGAGCGTTCGACGGAGCGACCGACGCGGCCAGGACACGACTGCTACGGAGAGGATGTCTGGGAGGGTCAGACGCTCACCGCGGAGAGGTTGGTGCAGACGGTTCGGACTGGGACGCAGTGGATCGACGGCGATGCAGACGGACTGCAGGGCTAGGGTTTCGTCGGGACGCGTCGGTGAGCAGAGGGTGCAGGCCTCCTCCTCCTCGCTGCTAGGTACGGGGCGAAGCAGAGGGTACTCCTCGGTCTTCCAGACCACCTCCTTGACGCGCTCGCCGGCCGGAGCGACGAGGATCAGAGGTAGACGGCGCGACCGGCGGCAGGTGCTGTCGACGGTGAAGAGGAAGGGGAAGGAGAGGGTAGGCTCTGGGGTGGATCTGGGGACGGCAGAGGAGCCGTGGGGCGGATGTAAAGCGAGGGAGAGAGGAGAGGGGCAGCCATGGCAGGTTAGATAAAGGTGGCTCGGGTTCCACCTTTCTCCTCCTCACGTGCTCGGGCAGGGCTCGGTCTGGGGCTGGTCCAGGGCAGGCAGGGCAGATAGGGTGGAGCCAAGGCGAGGCCGAGGTGGCTGGCTCGGGTGGGACTGCTGTGGCAGAGAGAGAGTTAGAGAGAGAGGGAGAGTTAGGGTAGGATGGGTTAGGCTCGGGTTGGGGTTTTGTTTAGGTTGGGGTAGGAAGGTAGCTAGGTGGGACCAGGGAGGAAGGGTGGCTAGGTGAGCCCAGCAAGGAGAGGCTCGGCATGGGTGAGAGGAAAAGGTGAGGTGAGAGAGGTGTGGGAACTAGGGTTAGCTAGAGAGGGGGCTCGGGTTAGGTTAGATGGTGCTCATGGTAGAGAGAGAAAGAGAGAGAGAGAGGAGGCTAGGTGGAGTGTTTTCTTTTGACAAGATCAAGCAAGAACAATCCAAGATCAAACAAGAGCTAGTCAAAAGAGAGAAAGAGATAAAAGGTGGTGAGGGTTTAAAGAGAGAGGTTACGGTTTGGAGATAGAAAAGAGAGAGGGGTAGGGAGAGGGATTAGGGTTTCTATACTTGCATGTATCTAGCTAGATCAAACAAGAATAGGTGGAAGAGGAGGGTTTTTAGCAAGAACCAACAAGATCAAGCATGAAGAGAGGTAGAGAGAGAGATGGGAGATTCACCCAAAAATCCAAATATAAGCAAAGGAGGACCAAAATTGGATATGGTTGCATGGCCCATGCAAAATAATTAATGCCATGCTTATTTTTGTGAAAACAATATTATTAACATGGCATTATTTTTATGCATTCCCAAAGATGGTTTAAGGCCAAGCTAAGGATTTGTAGAAGTGGATCCATCCTATCTCCCATGAGCTAGATTAAATACCAAAAGAAAAACACATGCAAGCTCATGGATAATGGAATGGTGGAATTATAAGATGGTGAAAGAAAAGGTGGTGGAGTGGAATAAAAGATATGCCCCCAACTCAACTTGGGCATTTACACAATATATCAATAACCAAATACAATATCAAGAGGCAAATACAATTTCAAGAGGCAAATACAATTTACAATGCATATGAGAGAAGAACCAAAACAAAAAGGGTTTTATATGATGCTCAAATGCAAGGTGGCATGATGACATGAGCATGATATAATTATGATGCAACAATCATATATAGGAAGTAGCATTTATATAGACTAGGCTAGTAGCATTGCAATTGTTAGACAATTGGGATGCTACAACTCTCCCCCACTAAACAAGAATCTCGCCCCGAGATTCCTAGGAAAAGGAAAACAACACAAGGAGAGGCGGGTGTTCGAACGAAGGTGGCCCTCACGTTCCCAAGTTGATGAACAACGGAATGGTGCGAACACTACACCTTGCAAACTTACTAGACTTGTTGCGAGTCTTGCGTTTTGCTTGAGAAACAACGGGTTAGAAGATTTGAAGGATTGTCGTGAGACAAGAAGGATAGGATGAACATAGCTCCGGTTTTCTCAAGAAACATGATAAGAGAAACTGAACCACTTGTGACAAAAAAAGACAAGATGATTTATCATGGATACAGAAAGGCACACCGTTAAGATTAAAGATTTACTGATACGAGAGAGGATGAATCTTTATCTCGCCGGAAGAGAAGAGCTAGATTGGAGAGGTTTTGAACCACTATGACAATAGCATTGTATCTTCTCTCGGATTTGAGAATGAAGTACGGAAACAATATTGCCTTCAAACAATAGAGTCCCTTGATATCAACAGAAAGATTTAGTTAGACATCGTCGGATTAGATTCTTCTTGCGCCGGTAAGACCCAAAGGATCACGCAATTGAGGTGCGTGGATATAACTTTCAGAGACGGATGTGAAGCCAGATCATGGTGGAATCCTGAGAAGCAAAGATTATGGAGGATCTGGAGTTTATTGTAGAGATACTTATTGCTTTCTTTAGCCTTGAGGCTAACGCAATAGATTTGCGACTGATGGCATCAACCATAATTGGCTTTACCACAGAAAAAGAATTGATGAAACAAAGAGATAGTTTCCTTTCATCTTGTTTGGGGATATCGAGCATCGGTAGAATGACGAGGACAGAAAAGAGTTGGCCTTTGTTCCCACCGGATAATTGAAGATTTTGCTCCATCTAGAATAGACAGACCACCAACAAGAGATTATTGATGACTTTCTTCGAGAGAGCACTCCGGAAAAACAAGGACGGAAGTAAGAGTATCGAGGGATAAAGGCCACTTCTAACTTTCATGGAATGAGTGAAATCACATTAATTCACCAATTCAATGTACAATAACGAATGATAAGAGTAGTGGTATGGTAGCTACTCCATCCCGCACTCAATGCATTACTCCGCACATGAATAAGAAAACCATGCAACCCAACTACCGAAACAGACTGAAGGTATTGACAATAACTCATGGAACTTCGCTAGAAGACAAGGATAGATGCAAACGATTTGCCGGATTCATAGATAGATAAAGATGATGATGTTGTCGTCATGTTGGAAGTACCAAGCCACCGAAAAGATATGAAGGAAGATTACGGAGAAGAACTGCAAGATTCCACAGATAAAGAAAAAGATAGCACCACTTGCACAGAAGGAATACAAGATCTGGAAGCTCTTCCTGGCCTCCGGTGGGTTGAGCATAGACGATAGGGCGAGAGGGTTTCAAGAGATTACTTGACGAGACTGAGGTGAAAAGAACTCCATGTTGTTCTTGAAAAGATAGAGAGAGATTTAGCAGTTTTGAGTAAAATCTTTAGCGGAACGACGATGATAACTTGCCAACAAGGAAAACTCCGGGTTTGATTGAAGATGGAAGATGGAATAACAATGGACTTGCTGATTCCAGAATTGGAGCGATCTATTTAGCAGAAGGACGTGGCCGAGATAGGTGACTTCAAAAAGTCAGAATTCTCACTTTGAGACTTTGCACACAGGCAGTGCTCACGAAGCTTGAGAGAAAGAGACACAGATGATCTTCCATGTCCTTCCATTGATATGGAATAGGAAAGCATATTATCAACATATACCACCATGGATTAACAAGATATTCCCAGAATACCAAGTTCAAAAAGGCGAGAGAAACGAACAAATGCTCGAACACTTCCTGAGCTCAACGCTCTTAGAAAGATCAATATTAAGAGCATGGGTTCGTGTTGAAGAAGATGCACTAGAAGAATAGATTAGCTGGTCCTTCGGAAGAAAAAGAGATGTCACCTGGTTCACATTGTTGATCGGATCACCGGTTACAAAGATAAAGAGATCTTGGATAGAGAAACGATGATAGCTCATACCTCAAGCTTAGCTACCAGAGACGAAAAGATGCAATTCCCTTGTCTCAAAGAGAATTTTGCAGATACGGATTTCCAAAAAGATGTGCAGCATGATGGACAGATGATAGACCGCCGTAGTGCTTGAGAAACTCCGGATTGCCAAAGATGCTTGAATATGCATAGATATGATCGCGGTGTACTCAAAATCACAGGAGATAACCGTCACCATTTGGAGGATAGTGGTGATTGCATTTTTCATATTCCACTCATGATAAGTGTCATATAGCTATGCCGAGAGCCAAATTACAATCACCAGCATCGGATCGACACATGTTATGTAATTAGCCCAAGAGAATTGGAGATGAAAAGAAACTCTAGGATTAAGCGCCGGTGACAAAAGAATGAGTTAGCATGGACATGCTGATAAAAGGGAGATAGATAATGTTTCACACACGACTGAAAAGGAGTGTGGAAGCACAAATGTATCAAAGAAATTTTTTCCGCATTTTTCGGTATTAAAATACCAATAGATGCGCAAAAACACTTATCAGGCAGAGATTAGCAACTGATGCTTACACAGAATGAGGAGTTGCTAGAAGGAAGGACACTCTTAAGAAGATGGCACCGGTTAACAAGGAATCAGATAGATTGCGCCGGTTTTCAAAAGCCTGTCGGTATGGAATATACCAACAGTTGATAACCAAAAGCAGATTGTGATAACAAATTGGATGCAACAGATAGACAAGGAATTACACACACACACACACACTTTCTACGGTACTACGGAACCCCAGAACACGTGAATCCTAGTTTGAATTTTAAGAAGAGGATTGAAAACGTTACACTTCCTTACCAGAAAAAGGGTGGGTGGGTGGGTAAGAAGAAAAGTGGAAGCAGTCCTACTCTCGCGTTTTGTTTTTCCCTAGTATACATATCTACCAAAATATTTGCTAGACTGACAACGACCATTTGGCTGAGACCCTGAAGGGCGGGATGGCTCTGATACCAATTGTAACTACCCCGGTGAATTACGCTCCTAGTTACAAGCCTGGACGAGCGGAAATGGTTAAAATAGTACGGTGGGGCCCAAATGCCACTCACAGGTAGACCTTTCGGCCGTCCTAACCATTTCCTAACATCGGGACAAGAACGGGCGGCGTAATCGGCAGGCGAAGGGATCAACTACATACACAAATGAGTATGTATGCAAGCCACCATACAATAGTTCTCAGAGCCATTCCATCTAAAAGAAATAGAAATATTGCAACGCCATACGGCAAGATCCAATTATCCTAGATAGATATAATAGTTTAGGATATCTCCTCATACATCAAACATCAGGGTATCAGGCGGAAGCGGAAAACAAGATCCGAGTATGGATAAGAAGCAAATCGGCATAAGATGCCCCATAAATAACACATCCCGCCCACAGATCTCACGGATCCCCGTTCCCGGAATCTCTACACCGAGTGATCGTTGCCCTCATCGTTCGTCTCTTCCACCCAGTATCCATCTTGCGAGTTTACCTGTTCATCTGAATCAAACAATTTATCGTGTGAGACCCTAGGGGTACTCAGCAAGTCTTTATTCCTCTAAAGGGGACACAACCTGGGGTGACGCAATTGCAGCAAAAGATAATACCTAACAATTCTATAGATTCTCGCTAACCATCCGCCTAACAATAGATAGACGGATGTCCATGAAATAATGACAGCAGTTATAACAGTAATATCCACAGATCCATCCTCCTCCTCGCTTACCAACGAGGAAGCGGACGAACAAACCCCCCATCCGTTGGCAGTTTTATTATCCATTCCATGAGTGTTGCACTATTTACTAGTCAGGTACTTAGTCAAATTAAAAGCGGTAATTTAGTGATACTTGTCTATGATCGAGAAACTGTGCTCCAAGTCGTCCATAACCGCGGACACGGCTTTCAGAAAGTTTTACCCTGCAGGGGTGCACAAATAGCAACACACACTCGATCAACCTCGGAAAAACCAAATCAAAACCCAACGAGGCAGTCACGACAAAGCGATCACAGGATTCAGAAATATTTCAGGGGGCCACCCCATTAAGCTTCCCGCAACGAAGCTGGCCGGCTCCGAGACGGACTCAAGGTTTGTGTGGATGGTTGTAAACGACTGGGAACCTGAAAGTGTGACTGGGCTTGTCGATACAGCGAAAACGTGTCACGGACCTAAACAGTACAGGTGCATCCTCGCACAATCTTAAATTAAGCAGTAAAACATGGCATAAGTACAGGATAGTAATAAAGCCCCAAACTAATTGTGGCCCCAAGAAATAAGAATGAATCAAGCTCTGGCTCAGGGGGGTCCATAGGCCTCCCGGATGTGGATAGCGCGAATATTCAAGGAACAGGAATCAAGTACTCGGGGTCCTACGGGACACAAGTGAGCATGAAAAACCAAATAGCATATATTGCTCACCGATGCCACTTTCATTAGTTATCCCATTACTACTCAGGTTAAGTTGTTTAGGTACCTCGTTATCCATCAGACACTCACATACCCTACACATGCTGTTCTACGACCCGCATGGCTCAAACAACTCCGGTAGTAATGGCTCATGGGATGGAGGAACAAGCTTCGGTTGGGTTTAAAAGTAAAGGCTATGCAGTACTTGGGATTCAGTTTTAATGCAATCGCGACTCGATGATGCAAGAATAAGATAGAGGCAATAGGTACTGTATGTATGCAAGCATGTGGTAGTGCTTGCCTGGCAGCTCAGTTGAAGTGAGAGAAGGATCTGGGTAGTGCTCCTGGGTTTCTTGATATATCCCCTGCTCAGCGTCTATTCGAAGAAGAACCAAACAAACAAGGGCCAACATAAATAAAGTGCACAAGCATATGAATAAAATGCGACAAGCAAACAATCATGCCATGATGAATGATGCACAATTTGCATGGCAATAAAGTAGCATGGCATGGGTGAGGTGTGGAATACAAGAATAAGACATTTTATTGAGTTTTAGTCACATTTTAACCTCATAAAAGTTGCTGTATACTTTATATTTATATGATGCATGCTGCAATTCAGAACATGGAATGCATAAACAGAAAGGTCTCGTCGAGCTAATCATTTTAGACATATTATTTGTCAAATTTGGAGTTATAAAACAAAAGTTATTAATTAAATAAGGAAAAGGGCATTTTATTGCAATTTTATTCAACTTGAAAAATTAAAGTGTCCAAAATATAATTTGAAGGCCATATTTGAATTCCTCATATTTTTCTGATTCAAAAACATATATTATTTATATTAATTGGATTTGAAAATTAAAAGTTACTTAAAACAGATTTGAATTTGAATTTAAATAAATTTGAAAAGGTTTAAATTCAAACAGACAGACAGAAAGACTTTTGCTACTCACCCAGGTCTAGCCACAGCCACAGACGAGTGGGGCCAGGCTGACTGGGCGACACTGCGTCTAGGAAAATCTTTTCTCACCGCGGCGCTTCCCAGCCACTGCGACTGACGGGTGGGGCCACGACAGCCTCAGGGCCACACGCGCCGCGCCAGCGGGGACGTGCCACGTGGGGGAGCCCGGGAGCGCGGGTTAAGTGCTCAGAACTGCGGGGGTGTTACCGCAAATTGGACAGAGAGGCTGACGGTGGGGCTCTGCGGACTGCGGGTTGAGCGAAAACAAAAGGGAGGGCTAAACTGCAAAACATCGCCGCGGTACTGTGGATCTTCCTCGCGATCTGACGAGAGATCGGTGCCCGCGAGCGAGCGCGCGGCACGGGGGATCAAACCTAGGACCTGGCGTGCGCGCGCGGAGGCGGCAGCCACTGTGGTAGGGAGGGGTAGCTGACAGGGAGAGGCTTAGGCGACTAGATCTTCCTCTGCAACACCACGGCCTGGAAAACGACTGCGAACGCCGGCGCGCAGCGAGCGTTCGACGGAGCGACCGACGCGGCCAGGACACGACTGCTACGGAGAGGATGTCTGGGAGCGTCGGACGCTCACCGCGGAGAGGTTGGTGCAGACGGTTCGGACTGGGACGCGGTGGATCGACGGCGATGCAGACGGACTGCAGGGCTAGGGTTTCGTCGGGACGCGTCGGCGAGCAGAGGGTGCAGGCCTCCTCCTCCTCGCTACTAGGTACGGGGCGAAGCAGAGGGTACTCCTCGGTCTTCCAGACCACCTCCTTGACGCGCTCGCCGGCCGGAGCGACGAGGAGCAGAGGTAGACGGTGCGACCGGCGGCAGGTGCTGTCGACGGTGAAGAGGAAGGGGAAGGAGAGGGCAGGCTCTGGGGCGGATCTGGGGACGGCAGAGGAGCCGTGGGGCGGAGGTAAAGCGAGGGAGAGAGGAGAGGGGCAGCCGTGGCAGGTTAGATAAAGGTGGCTCGGGTTCCACCTTTCTCCTCCTCACGTGCTCGGGCAGGGCTCGGTCTGGGGCTGGTCCAGGGCAGGCAGGGCAGATAGGGTGGAGCCAAGGCGAGGCCGAGGTGGCTGGCTCGGGTGGGACTGCTGTGGCAGAGAGAGTTAGAGAGAGAGAGGGAGAGTTAGGGTAGGATGGGTTAGGCTCGGGTTGGGGTTTTGTTTAGGTTGGGGTAGGAAGGTAGCTAGGTGGGACCAGGGAGGAAGGGTGGCCAGGTGAGCCCAGCAAGGAGAGGCTCGGCATGGGTGAGAGGCAAAGGTGAGGTGAGAGAGGTGTGGGAACTAGGGTTAGCTAGAGAGGGGGCTCGGGTTAGGTTAGATGGTGCTCATGGTAGAGAGAGAAAGAGAGAGAGAGGAGGCTAGGTGGAGTGTTTTCTTTTGACAAGATCAAGCAAGAACAATCCAAGATCAAACAAGAGCTAGTCAAAAGAGAGAAAGAGATAAAAGGTGGTGAGGGTTTAAAGAGAGAGGTTAGGGTTAGGAGATAGAAAAGAGAGAGGGGTAGGCAGAGGGATTAGGGTTTCTATACTTGCATGTATCTAGCTAGATCAAACAAGAATAGGTGGAAGAGGAGGGTTTTTAGCAAGAACCAACAAGATCAAGCATGAAGAGAGGTAGAGAGAGAGATGGGAGATTCACCCAAAAATCCAAATATAAGCAAAGGAGGACCAAAATTGGAGATGGTTGCATGGCCCATGCAAAATAATTAATGCCATGCTTATTTTTGTGAAAACAATATTATTAACATGGCATTATTTTTATGCATTCCCAAAGATGGTTTAAGGCCAAGCTAAGGATTTGTAGAAGTGGATCCATCCTATCTCCCATGAGCTAGATTAAATACCAAAAGAAAAACACATGCAAGCTCATGGATAATGGAATGGTGGAATTATAAGATGGTGAAAGAAAAGGTGGTGGAGTGGAATAAAAGATATGCCCCCAACTCAACTTGGGCATTTACACAATATATCAATAACCAAATACAATATCAAGAGGCAAATACAATATCAAGAGGCAAATACAATTTACAATGCATATGAGAGAAGAACCAAAACAAAAAGGGTTTTATATGATGCTCAAATGCAAGGTGGCATGATGACATGAGCATGATATAATTATGATGCAACAATTATATATAGGAAGTAGCATTTATATAGACTAGGCTAGTATCATTGCAATTGTTAGACAATTGGGATGCTACATAGGACCATGTTGGCGGAGTTTAAATCTCCATACATCTTTTGGGCCGAAGCCATCTCCACCGCTTTCCATGCTTCAAACCGGCTCTACCTCCGCAAAGAAATCAACAAGACTCCATGTGAAATACTTATCGGTAACAAGCCCAACATATCTTACCTCCGGGTGTTCGGTTGTAAGTGTTTCTATATCATTAAGGGTGTTCGTTTGTCCAAATTCGAGTCTAAAGCATTAGAGGTTTTGTTGGCTATGGTCTCGAATCTCACACTTATAGAATCTATGATAAGCTCTCCGGAGCCGTCATAGAATCTTGTAGTGTGACCTTTGAATGATATGATGGTCCCTAAGGGGCATGTTGATGCTTGTGATGCAGATGATGAAATGCCTCAGGAAGCCATAGGAAGAATGGGTGTGGGATATATCCGCCGCGTTGAGGAACCCCTTATGGCGGATCGAGAAGAACTATGCTCCACTCAAGTGGAGCCCTCATCTTCACAACATCAACAAGCTCCATCCACCGAGGAGGACAATGACTCAAGCCAAGGACAAGATGTGGACCCCCAACATGATGATCATAGTGAAAACTCTAGTCAAGGGGATCTTGATTCATTCGCCAGGGTGTCAAGTGGTGGCAAGGCAATTGCTCAAGGAAGATCCGTACAAACTACGTTGAAACAAGCTCAGATTGATGCTAGAAGGGCACTTGATCAAGACCAAGGTCAATATGTGTCTCTAAATGAAGAGAATGATTCCAATGATGATCAAGGTCAAGTTGATGGTCAAGACGAGGATCAAAATGATGAAGAGGGTCCCCCAAGAAACAACGGAGATCCACGCTCGTCGCGAAGCTAGAAAGGAAAGAATGTTGGAATTAAGAGACCACTCTTTACAAAATGTAGTTGGTGACCTAAGGAAAGGTATTTCCACAAGAGCACAATTGAAGAGGTTTAGTGAACACCAAGCACACATCTCCATGATTGAACCAAAGAAAGTGTGGGAAGCTCTTGAAGATTCGGATTGGTTAGAAGCTATGCACAAAGAGCTCAACAACTTTGAGAGAAGAAAAGTATGGAAGTTAGTAGAGAAGCCAAAGGATTGCCACAATATTATTGGAACAAAGTGGATATTCAAGAACAAGCAAGATGAGCATGGAATCATAGTAAGGAACAAGGCTAGATTGGTTGCACAAGGGTTCTCTCAAATTGAAGGAATTGACTATGGAGAGACTTATGCACATGTGGCTCGCCTTGAGTCCATCCGTATCCTTCTTGCTTATGCGGCACATCATAACTTCAAGTTGCAACAAATGGATGTAGAAAGTGAATTTCTTTATGGCCCACTAAATGAATTGGTATATGTTAAGCAACCCCCGGGATTTGAGGACCCCAACTTCCCAAACCATGTCTACAAACTTGATAAGGCGCTCTATGGGCTCAAGGAAGCCCCACGCACGTGGTATGAGCACCTTAGAGAGTTATTGTTTGACCGTGGATTTGAGGTTGGGAAAATCGATCCCACTCTTTTTACTAAGAAAGTCAATGGGGAGATTTTTGTATGGAAAATATATGTTGATGATATCATCTTTGGCTCATCTAACAAATCTTTTAATGATGAATTGTCAAAGCTTATGACTAGTAGGTTCCGGATGTCTTTGATGGGGGAGTTGAGAGTATTTCTTGGTTTTGAGATCAAGCAAGTTAGAGGAGGGACATTCTTCAATCAAGCCAAGTATACTCAAGATATGCTCAAGAGATTCAATATGCAAGATTTAAATGGAGCTCCTACTCCCATGGCTACAAAGACTCATCTAGAACAAAATCCAAATGGTAAAGATGTGGATCAAAAGGTATACCGGTCTATGATTGGTTCCTTGCTTTACCTTTGTGCATCTAGACCCGATATTGTGTTGAGTGTAGGTGTGTGTGCAAGATATCAAGCGGCTCCGAAGGAAAGCCATTTAATGGCGGTCAAGAGAATCTTTCGATATTTAGTTCATACCCCATTTTATGGTCTTTGGTATCCTCGAGGCTCAACATTTGCTCTTTGTGGATACACGGATTCGGATTGGGCGGGGGACAAGGATGATAGAAAATCAACATCCGGGGTTTGCCAATTCCTTGGTAGGTCCTTGGTATGTTGGTCTTCCAAGAAGCAAAATTGTATATCTATCTCCACCGCCGAAGCCGAGTATGTGGCAGCTGCTAGTGCTTGCACCCAATTGCTATGGATGAGGCAAACTTTAAAGGAATACAGTATCCATTGTGACAAAGTGCCTCTTCTATGTGACAATGAAAGTGCCATCAAGATTGCCTACAACCTGGTGGATCACACAAGGAAAAAGCATATTGAGATTCGCCATCACTTCATTATCATGTTGCTCGAGGTGATATTGATCTATCATATATATCAACCAAAGATCAACTTGCCGATATCTTCACGAAGCCACTTGATGAAGCAAGGTTTTGCTACTTGAGGAATGAACTAAATGTCGTAGATTCAAGGAGCTTGACTTGATTTTCTTGCATTCTCACATATGTTTCAAATCATATTTGGTTTAGGTGTAGGCATGGATATAGGGGGAGTGCGGTCCTAATTGATTGGACCATCCCTCCCCCCATTATTCCCAAAGCAATCAAAATCATTCCTCTTAATATCATTTAGTGATATGTGAGCTTAATGATGAGTTTCGGTAATGGACCCAAGATATATCTTCGTGGTGCCAAGCCGAGTATACTCAAATATGGTGGCCTAGGCCACCGCCCTCTTGGACCCAAGAGGTTGGTACTTACTCATGTTTGTCATTTGCCTGATTCTAGTCTCTTGGAGCTTTTCTGAATGTTTTTGTGAATTCCTATGGCTCTTGTTGGTTCTTCACAGTTTGATGTCTCAACCCAAGCCCTTTCCCTATCTTAAAAACTGTCTATCTCTCATATATGTCCCCAAAACACCTATCCTGGAACTTTTGGTCGAGGAGGACCAGAATCTCCGGTGTACATACACCGGAGTCTCCGGTGTAGACTGGAGTCTCCGATCCAGACGATTTTTGTCACTTAAAGAAAGGGGCAGCATGAACTGGTACAACAGTTCCTCATTCTTCACCCCGCCCCCTACCTCCAAACACGTCGCCTCCTCTTCCAAAACTCCTCCCCGGAGGTCAAGAAGCCCCCGGGATCCGCCGTGTCGCCGACAAACCTTCCCCTCTCCTCCATTGGGTCATTCCCACCGGAGGAATTGATCCCATGGACAGATCTGGTACCTCTCCTCTACTTTTTCTCCTAGGGTTCATCTCTATATGTGTTTTTGAGGATTGATGCTTATTTGTCCATTGGAATCACTTGTTTGCATGCACTCTAGTACTTTAGCCTTGTTGCATTGCCCGATCTACTAGATACCCTCACCAGCATCTTCCCATCTCATGCCCGAGCCTCCTGACCGGAGATTCCGGACTTAGGTCCGGAGACTCCGGTCCCCAGGATCGGAGACTCCGGTCTGAGCCGGAGACTCCACTACGAGGTGCGGAGATTTCGGTGTTGGGTGAATCAAAATAGTACAGAAATGCATCAAAGCTCTTGTACTGCATTATTGGGACATATATACTCATCTCCGTGCTATCTTCCTCACTGTTGTTCACAGGTGATGGTTCTAGTCGTCCGCGTCGTACCAAGGCCAAGTCCCAAAGGGGCAATCCTCGCTAGGATGAAGCTCGGGGTCAATTTATCGTGCCTCTGTCCAACCGGAAACAACTGGCACGTGATGCAGCTTACTTGAAGAGGGATCAGGAGAGGGCTGAACGAGAGGACCGTGCCAAGAAGGCCAAATATGACAACCTTCAGACCTTGGCCAAAATGTCTAAAGAGGAGTACCGTGAGCTGAGAAAGACAGATTTCTATACGCTGCCTCGCACTAGTAATGACCCTCGTTTCTGGAGGAAAGAACAAGCTGTGTTCATGAAGGATGTGTATGGTGTGCTCACCAAATCACCTGTCTGCCCTCAGAAGTTCATGAGTGTTGAGCAGATGCGCCTCAGCCCCTACTTCAATGATGCCTTATGGATCTGTGAGAAGTTGGGTCTGTATAACTTGATGGAGCTGCGTGAAGACGACAATATCTACCTTGTACAGCAGTTCTATGCCACTGTTGTGTTTGGGTCTGATCAAGACAGGACTATGGTTTGGATGTCGGGTACCACTCGCTGCACAGCTACATTCCATGACTTTGCCAACGTCATTTTTGAGACCTTTCATAGTGTATCCACTCTTGTTGGGCTACGTATGCACTCTGCAGCTCTGGGTGAGAACAAGTTGAAGTTGGCGCCTCTATATGACGATGGTGTTGTGGGAGGGTCCAAGGGAATCAAGACTCTCTACAACCTTATGCTGAGAATTTTCCGTCATACCATTGCACCTAGTGCTGGGAATGATGATGCGATTAGGGGTGGCCTTGTCAACCTTCTTTACCACACTCAACGGATTTACAATGCTGGACCTGAGGCAGATGCTGCACCTATTGATGTGATGGATTTTATCTTCGAGGAGATGTTCCATGCTATTCTTTACAAGAAATATCCTCCTTATGCACCTTTGGTTATGAGGCTCATCAACTCCCAGGAGCATGATTCTCCACTTGGCATACCATCACACCTCACTGAACACATGTTGGTCTCACTGCAGCAGAAGGGGCGTATGGGGCCTGCTCCGAGGCGTCGCTATGGGGATGATGATGAGGATATTGAGACTGAGAGAGCTCCCTCCCCACCTAGATTTCGGAGGAAGAATGCCTCCAATGCCCCTATGCCTACTATGACTCGAGACTATGTGCATGAGCGGGTCAAGAAGGCCAGTTTTTGGGAGAGGACCTTTTGTTGCATGAATGTTGACATCCGTAAGCAGCAGCATGCATCCTACCAAAGCAACCATCGCATTGAGAAGCTCCTCAAGGAGATCAAGGAACGGGGTGCTGAGGATAATGAGGAAGATGAGGATGAATACAATGATGAGCATGGGGCTCAGCAGTCCACAGAGTCTGATCACACACTCTCATTTGGTGCATGGAATGCCCAACAGGATAGTCTAGTGGATTGGAAAACCTTTGCTGATGTCACCTCCGGCTTTGGGTACCAGGGTACCTCCTCTTCTCGCCCTCACGGCAAAGGGCCTGCTGTCCCTCAAGACGATGATGATGACTATGATGAGGATGGTGATGACTAGGATGAGGATGTCAAGGATGACGATGACTACTGAGATGTTGGGGCGCTAGTTTAGGTCTTTTCCCTTTTTCGGCGTTTCCATGCCAAAGGGGGAGAAGACATTATCATCGTTTTGCATGGGTTTGGGGCTTTGGATTTGCTACTATCTTTGCTACTATCTGGTTTTATTTGCTATATTCGAACTTGAACTTTATGTGTGTTATTTGTTGTTCATGTGTGTGACTATGTGCTTGTGTGCACTATCTATTGTAACTCATGTGAGATTTATGCGTGTTATCCTTGATACTATCTACCTTGCATGATTTACTTAATTATCTTATTGCACATAGTCAGGGGGATCCCCATATATATTCTATTCCATGCAAAATCACTTGTTGTCATCGAACACCAAAAAGGGGGAGATTGAAAGGGCATTTATTGTCATAATCACTTTTGGTGTTTGGTAATAACAAGTAGATCATTTTACTGTTTGTCACTGTCCACACGTTGGTATTTTGATAAGTGAAAATCACCCACACACTTGGGAAAAGTCCATAATCGTGTGACACATTTCTGGAAACTCCAGACCGGAGTCTCCACTCTGCCAAGACCGGAGTCTCCGGTGTGGTCTGGAGTTTCCGGATCTGTCTCCGGGGATGTCTTCAGGATCTGGGCTGGGACATACTGACTAGGGGTCCGGATCCTGCACCGGAGGATATTCCGGAGTCTCCGGTTCTTGCTCAGTCCAGAATCTCCGGTGTTGGAAGACCGGAGTCTCCGGTCTTGCAGGGTCATGGATGGTCTGGGTCATTCAGATGGGTGGTCCGGAGGCTGGTCCGGAGATTGGCCGGAATCTCCGGTGTAGACCGGAGTCTCCGGTCTACAGACCGGAGTCTCTGGTCTGACTTTTCTACAACGGTCAGAAAACGGTTCATGGAGGGAGCTGCCTATAAAAAGGGACCCTTATCTTCTTCCTCCAGCTGCTCGAGCTGCTCAAGAACAGCAAATCCATTAGAGCCACCAAATCTACAAGATCTCTTTATCCAACAATACAAAGTCATTGATCTTTGGAGAATCTAAGGAGGAGGCCTTGATCTACATCTTCACCAAGAGAGATCTTCATTTCCCCCTCATTCACTTGAGGGCCCCCAAGCTCTAGTGTTTCATTGGAAACCCTAACTTTGATTTGGTTCTTACAAGCTTGTCTTTGATTTGTCTTGACAGCTTGCTTGTATTTGGGAGCCTCCAATTAAGTTGTGGATGTGTGCCCCGAACTTGTTGTAAAGGTGCCGGCTTCCACCTCGAAGGTTGCCGATATAGTGGAAGGTGGATCGAGCCTGTTGGGGTGAGATTCATCGGAGAACAAGGGAGGCCTCTCGTGGCGTTGGTGGTTTGAAACCACCCCCTCTCCAAACGTAGACGTACTTCCCCTCAAAAGGAAGGAACTATGGGAAACAAATCCTCGTGTCTCCGCGTCCACTCCTTTAGTTACTTCTATCCTTTACCGCACTTTACTTACTTGTTCTTGCTTAGTGTTGTGATAGTTAGTGCATGGTTGACATATAGGTAAATTCACCATAGTTGCAAAATCTAGAGAATTTACCTTTCTTGTCAAACCCTAATCTAAAAAAGAAGAAAATTTGAAGTAGCACCTATTCACCCCCCCTCTAGGTGCCCATACGATCCTTTCAAATAGCAACAAGTAAATGCTCTTAATGAGAGAAAGCTCGATTATCTATGCAACATGAGGACAAGATCAAGTGTGTGTGTATTGTTATATGTGACAAGTGTGCCCAAGGGTGGCATGGATATACTTAGCATACAGATTTCTACATAATATGGTAAATATTCTACATAATATGGTAAATATCTTGTCAAGTTTTATTCCCTTAGGACGGGGCCTAAATTAGGAACAGCCATAGATATGCGCAAGCACACCCCTTATAATGGGTCCTAGAGCCATTTTCATGTGCAAACATAGGAATCATTAAGACATAAATGTCCCACCATAGCAATTAGTTCATAGGTCCCCGACATAAATCCCTCCAATGCAACTCAAAGAATTGGAAAACGGTTTTTGTCATTCCGTCCCTTCCAACCCTCATCGTTGCATCAAAGTGTGCCCCTATGATACCATATAGGTGAAGTAATATGCAGTCGATGTTCCCATAAAACCATCATAGAACCATATAAACATTGCATACTATATGGAAATCATAGCCAATTCATCCTATGCCCTCAGGAACATGGGGATCTACTCACATGTGACAAACATGGTAATTGGTAGAGGCATATGGATTACAACATAATCCGAATATATAATATCACCACCAAATAAAGACAAGTTTTCAATCATAATCATGCAAATAGCCCTTAAAAAATATTCGAGGTTCGATCAATCACAAACTATGAGGGGAACGAGGTGGATCTCGGAGATGGTGCTGCTGCTGATGGAGATGTTGATGGAGAAGCCTCCCCCTATGCCAAGGAGGAGTGGTAATGACGATACCGTCAATTTCCCACTCACTAGAGGCTCCGGTGCAACAGGATATGCCCTCTCTCAGAGTAAGAGAGGACTTGCGCCTCCGCCGCCTCTGTAAATCTTGTGAAAAATGTGGCGTGGGTTTTTGGTCAAGATGGAGGTCTATGTAAAAGGAGGGGCGAGACAATGCTCGAGGGCCAAACGGGCCTGGGTGGCGTGCCTAGTAAGGGAGGGTGTGCCACCAGTGCTCTTTTGGGTCTGATGGATCCCCTCTCTTGCTTCTTTGGACCAATGTCCTTCTCCTGGTGAAAAACGCATTAGGTATTTTTCCTCGGATTTTTAGATGTCTAGAACGTCCCTGAAATAGCAAAATACGAAAAAGGAGGTTTTCTGGAACCCAGAAATTAAATACCAATAAAAGTGACTTTGTAATAAATTCCCATAAATCATCTAAAACATGCATAAACATTGATGGATCATGGCAAATATCATTTTAAACATATCATATAGGTCACTATTTTGATGATGCAAAATTCACGTATCAACTACCCCAAGTTTAAACCTTTGCTCGTCCTCGAGAAAATAAGAGAATAGATCATATCATGTAGCAATGAGCTTATGGTTGATAAAAAATACGAGCATTGTATTATTAACTTATGCATATTCACTTATCTTAAAAAAATTCTGAACTAGCAATCATACAAATGAGGTCTACATACACATAAATTCTAGCAACTACCCCTTGCTTTTTAACAAAACTAACCATTGTATGTTGGACAATTAAACTAGTCTCAAGTTTTTCCTTTTTACTTTACCAAAATCAACTTGCATGGCTTTTTCCTTGCTATTTTTATTCTCCCCCTTTTCTTTGAAATGAAGATAGACTTTCATAGACCAACTAGTTCATAGAAGAGAATTTAACAACAAGATAGACATGAAGGTTGACTTTTATCAAACACTTTCACCACTTTATAGATGGCATCAGTTGACGGTCTTGCCTCCTAGTAACCAGTATAAACCTTATTCATGGATCATTCAATCACGTCATATGCCCTACTCAACCTTTGCCTTTCACTTACCATGTCTGAACCGAATCCTTGGGTGCCTACCTTTCGTTCAACTTTCTATAGAGCATATGTATTTAAATATCCATGAACCTCAGTTTACTCAAAGTTTATTAAGTTATAACAAGAGTATCTCATGTCCCCTTGGTATCATCCCTTCCTAACTATTTGTTCTACAGAGACATATCTTTACTACAAATTCAAGGTACCACTTTTACTTATAAATTTATGAGCATCACTTGTGTTGGATCTTTTCTTTGTTGCATTTGTATTTTTATTTAAGAAGTTATATGATTGTCCAACACACTCAAGTTAATCTAATTCAAGACATAGTGTAGCTAAAACTTCTATATATGGGGCGCACATCTGCATGAGTGTTACCCATAAATCTCCAAACAAGAGAATCATGGATGACACCATACTTTATATATTATTCAAAAACCACTCGACCAAGGATACATGATAACACTCTAAAAGCTTTTCAAGCGCTGGGCCAATCGATACCTAATAGATTAAAGCAAACCAACCTAAAGATTACTACTAAAATCAAACATGATAACCTAAAAATCAAAGGACTTGATGAAAATACCCCAAGCTTGAGTGTTGGTGTAGATCTTTAAGGAATGGATCTCATGAACTCGTCTGAGGTGGTGTTCCTAATCTTCACCAAAGCTCCATGCAGCTTCTTGTTAACTTGAACTTTCTCCTCCAACTTAACCTTGCAACTCCTAAGTTCTTTCTCCAGCCTTTCAATGATCTCCATGCATACTATAGTATTCGTTTGCATGCTCCTGACAAACTTTGTGTTCACCACCTCTTCGTAGTCCTGCAACAATTTAATATGGTACAGAGATCCGGATGAATGTCTCTCTTCATTAGCAATTTTACGGTGTAGGAGATCTATTCGTGCTTGGAGCTCTGTATGAGTCATTCTCCTTAATTCAGGATCTTCAATATCCCTCATCCTCCCTACTCCGTTTTCGAATTGATACCTCCAATAGACATTGTCACTTGGGCCTTCTTATCCCACTTGCATTTGGCTCCTTGGTGGAAAGATCCACCATGAATTCCCGGTGGTTTCATAAGGAAATCCTCCTATTTGAGTGCTCCACCTTGAAGACATACTTAGGGTTTTGGTGGTGATAAATCTGAAATACAGGGACAGAAAACAAAGTTCGCCTTGAAAAGACTCAATGCAACATTAGAGCGGCAGAGATGGGTATATATTGACGGGTTTTAGGGTAAGACGAACATCTGGAGATGAAACAGGGGCGAAGCAAACTCTAGAGGGACAAAATAGGTAGGATGGCACGCCCAAGGCAGAGGGCGCGCTACCTGGACTCTTTCCCTCCTTGGGACTCTGTTTCGTCCTGGTCTTTTTCTAAACCATGTACTTTCCAAAAATAATGACTTTCCTAAAGTGTGAAAACATTTTTAGATCATTACATACCCTAAACTTGACTTTTATTGATTTCTGATATCTAGCAGGGGATATTTCTTTGTAATTATGGCCTCAAGACTTTGAAGATGTAACTCTTCCGCCTTTCTAACAAATTTTGACATACAATATAATGTTTAAGATATTGTCCATTAACAACATGAGGTTTACCTTTGCAGTCTCCATGAAGACGGATGGCTCCAGAATTATACACCTCTTGTACTACTAATGGACCTTGTCACTTTGATGCTAACTTCCCTGCAGAAAACTTGAAATGAGAGTTGAACAATAATACTTGGTATCCTACTTTAAATTCATTTTCTTTAGCCTCATATCATGCCAAATCTTCAATTTTTCTTTAAATAACCTAGCACTTTCATAAGCTTCATTCCTCCAGTCATCTAACAAGTTCAAGTCTAGAATTCTTTTCTCTCTATCAGTTTTAAAATCAAAGTTGGGTTGTTTAATAGCCCATCTAGCCTTATCTTCTGATTCTATTGGGAGGTGACATGCTTTAACATAGAACATTTTAAAAGGATACATAACCATAGGATTTTTAAAAACAGTTTTATATGCCCACAATCTTATATTATTTACTAATTGGAGACACCGTAAAAGCCTTCACGTTAATTCTTAGGGAAAACTGTAACTAATCCGTCCGATAGAACTCAAGGCTATTAACAGCCGTTTGATGCGATGGTTCAGTTGTACGGGAAAAAATGATAGCCCTACCAGCCCTATCATCGACCTCGCGATATTGCCCTACGTCCTCCTTTTCGCTGCGGAAGACGACAACAGCGTGGGCGCCCGTGCAGGGCAGCTTATGGATGGTCGATAACTTCTTGCAAGGGATATCCGGGGCACGCCTCTCCCTCACGGCGTAAACTCCCCGCCTTCCTTCTCTTGCGCTAATCCAAAGTTCCAAAGAAAAAGATCTCCAATATAGATCTGATGTCGGCGAGTAAAATCAAGTACCCATCAGGGTTTCCTTCCTGCAAAAGCCTCAAGGCGGAGAAGCCTCAATCTCATATGCCTCCCGTTGCTGCTGGTCTGTTCCGTATGTGTTTTGCATTGAAGTGAAGTTCTGAGGCAATTGTAGGATTCCACGCACCCAGTAAACAAGGACAGATGGACGGAATTGCAATGCGGGAGAGACAGCGGAACCATGAAGTGATTCATATTGTACTGTGCCGCTCTGTCCAGGTTTTGATTTGAGGTAAAAACAATGCATTATTTCTACCTTCTAGGTGCATGTCCTCATCGTTGTTTAGTCTATTTGACTAGCAAAGGTCTTTTCAGCCTGGCATCAGATTTTCCATGCTGCAAGTTCATTCATACAAAAATCTAAGCCTCGAAATTGATTAGCAGATATGATTATTTGTGTACAGAGATTAGTTTGTTACAAACTACAACTACTTCTGACCTACAGATTACACAAGTGCTTACGTACTCGCATTGATTTTATCCCACCAGGGTGCCGTGTAGTACAAAGGAATTTTTGGGTTTGCTTATTCTCACCAGGGTGGGATCGGATACAGTTTGCTACAAAGGAACTCTTTATACATGTAGTTCTGATAGCTGATGGCTTCTACGAACTCGGTGACGTGCACACACATTATAGCATGTGGTTTAAGTAATCAATTAACCTTGCAATACATTACAATAATATTTAAGCAGAACTTAAGTTATTTAGTAAACGGTTGTGCCTAGGTTCATCTTATATGCAAATCACAAAAAAATATTCCTAGCTGCACCTGCACAAGCCATCACAAAAATATGGTAGTATAAAAAATGTTTTTCTACATCATGCATGGAATACGTATATTAGTTTACCAAATTTCTATGTATAAGCAGGAGGAGCTCAACAGTTTCTAGGATTTTTCTTTCAGCGATGAAGACTGATAAGAACTAACCAGTTGGACGTCATATTTAATTATTGATTTTTTTACTTTTCCGTACAAGCCTATGGGACCATAAATTTTTTGGCTTCTTTATCAATTTACTAAGGTAATTACTCTGTACTTTAGGTCAATACACTCTATTTATGGTCCACTTCAACTTTTCCATCTCTCGGTTCTTATCTATCTCGCTGTGATATATTTAGGTATATAGGCTCTCTTTGTAAACATGGCCCCATTCCTGAATTTATATCGATCTTTCAAAAATATGATGAGCATTGCACAACCAGAATCCTGATCAACACAAAATTGATCTATTTAGGTTAGGATCTACATTCCATTATCGCTGATCAAATGCGTAGGCGTGTAACATTCTTACACCATATTGGTGCATACAACTTCGAACCAATCATATAGCAATCCATAATCATGCATTTGCCTTCTAAACCTTTATCCGTGTACAGTACTGCAGGACTATATGTGGGCGAGGGTCCAAGAAGTTCTATGCTATGCAGCAAAATTAAGTGTAGACTAGGATATTCCCAACATATTAATTTTTGCATGGATGCATGGTTCTATGTTATGATATATTGGGTAAAAGATATCATATCGTTTCATGCATGGTTGTCTTTAATAATGTCACATGTCACATGCCCTGGTATTTGGTGCCTGAACATTTCAACTCTTTTTATATATGGAAAGACATGAATAAGCAGTGATGGAATTATTTCTCATCGCTTTGTGAAATTAATATTTACACTTTGAAGCAACTCCATCTATGGTGATCAAGCTAGGATGCATCTCAATCCAAAAGACACCCAACCCTTATCATATATATACAACCTGCATGTTCTTATTGGTTGCAAATCTAAAAATCTAAAGTGCATATTATGTTTATATGATTGAGATTTCATGAACTGCTTATATTGAGTGACTAGCATGATATTGTTTGTTTTTGCTGAAGTGGCCTTCTTGATTAACTATATCGTATCCTAAAAATAGTCTACTTATGGTACACTTCTAGCTCTATTTCCTACTAGATGCAACAATACTTCATTGCGCCTTCTTTCTCATGTATGATTGATATCTTGCCATGCATAGTTCAAAACGTATTAAGTTTGTGGGCTTCTAACTGATTTCTACTAGGTGTGGTAAACTTATTAATGCATCTTTTTTTATATTATCAGTGATTTTTTATAAAGCATGCAAGCAAGCTATGGTCTTATGATTTGCAGAGGGAAGTGTCCAACAATATGCAGATTTTTTTTATATATTGTCCTTTTACTTGGTTATACCATGTTGTTTGCTTTTGATGCTCCATTTCATAGATAATAAATTCTAAAAAATGTCCTATAAAATAAATCACTATGTCATTTCCAAGAAATTATAAGCTAATTGATTTGTTTTTTGTGTACTTCAGTGTCCGTTTAGAAGCTAATTATACGAACTTAATTTTAAAATTAAAAGGAAATAGGTGAGCATAACATTTTTAAATAATATGTTAGAAGGGAATTTTTAATTAGTAGCCTCAATATATTAATTACTGAACTCTAAACTAGCTCGTGCACGGGTTGAAGACTAGTGCATCATTAATTTTAGTTGGCCAATTAGATCTAGCTCTATTAACTGTCTTTTATAAAATAGTTTGATTTCTCTATTACTTAGTTCAACTTGACCACTAGTTTGAGGGTGATATGGGGATGCTATTCTATGATTAACGCCAATATTTAGCTAAAGTTTTTCTAAAGACTCCATGTATAAAATGAGAACCACCTTCAGTAATTAGAAATCTAGGTACTCCAGACCTAGGAAAGATGATGTCCTTAAGAGTCTTCATTGTTATAGCATGATCTGCACTTTTTTGGAATGGCTTCAACCCGCTTTGTAACATAGTCCACTTCAACAAAAATGTGAGTGTGTTTTGTTTTTTATGCTGGGAAAGGTCCCATAAAGTCAAATCCCCATACATCAAATGGTTCAAGAGTTAGTGAATAGTTCGTAGGCATTTTATTTATCTTACCAATATTTTCAACATGTTGGCATTTGTCACGTGCTTTAACATAGTTAGCACAATCTTTAAATAGAGTAGGCCAATAAAAACCATATGGTAATACCTTTGTAGCCGTGCGGTCTACTGGAATGTTTTCCATTCTATATAAATGATCAACTACTGGATTATCTTCACCTTTCCTATCAACAATGTGTAAGTCAAATTCTTGTAGCAAGAGAATCCATCTAATAAGCCTAGGCTTAGCATCTTTCTTATTCATAAGGTATTTAATATCAGAATGATCAGAATGTACTATGACTTTGGAGTCTATAATATAAGGTCTAAACTTATCACATGCAAAGATCACTGCTAAGATTTGTTTTCCAGTAGTAGCATAGTTTCTTTGGGCGCCATCAAAAGTTTTACTAGCATAATATATTACATTTAATTTCTTATCAACCTTTTGGCCTAAAACATCCCCTGCAACATAATCACTAGCATCACACATGATTTCAAATGGTAAATTCCAATTAGGAGGTTGAATTATGGGAGCACTCATCAATGCATTCTTTAAAACATTAAAATATTCTACACAATCATCATTAAAAGAAAATGGAACATATTTTGGCAAGAGGTTAGTTAGAGGCTTTGATATTTTTTAGAAGTCTTTGATAAACCTTCTATAAAAACCAGCATGACCAAGGAATCTTCTTATACCTTTGATATCCCTGGGATATGGTAGCTTCTCTATGGCTTCTATCTTGGCACGGTCAACTTCAATGCTTCTACCTGAAACTCGATGTCCAAGAACAACACCTTCTGTAAACATGAAATGGCACTTTCCCAGTTAAGTACTAAGTGATGGTCCTCACAACGCTGCAAAACATTGTTAAGATTGAGCAAACAATTATCGACAGAGGTGCCATGCACAGAAAATTCATCCATGAATACTTCCATAATTTTCTCAATATAATCAGCAAATATAGCATTCATGCATATTTGAAAATAGCAGGAGCATTGCACAAACCGAATGGCATTCTCCTATAGGCAAAAGTACCAAAGGGACATGTGAAAGTTGTCTTTTCCTGATCATCCTTATGCACTGGAATCTGGGAGAAACCTAAATAACCATCTAGATAACAAAAGTGTGAGTATTTAGATAATCTTTCTAACATTTGATCAATGAATGGTAAAGGGTAATGATCTTTACGAGTTGCCTTATTAAGTTCCCTAAAACCAATGCACATTATATAACCAGTAATAGTATGTTGGGATAGAAGTTCATTTTCATCATTTGGAACCACAGTAATTCCACCATTTTTAGGCACATAGTGAACATGATTTACCCATTTACTATCAGCTATTAGATAGATAATAACTGCCTCAATGAGTTTGATTACCTCTTTACTTACCACTTCTTTCATTTTTGTATGGAGGTGGTGTTTATAGTCAACCACAAGCTTTGCATCTTCTTCCAAGTTAATGCATAAAGTTGGCTTATACCTTTCAAGTCATCAAGTGAATAGCCAATAGCTGGCCTATGAGCTCTTAGAACATCAAGTAACTTCGATTCTTCCTCACTTGAAAGGTTAGCACTAATAATAATAGGATATATTTTGTTTTCATCAAGTAATTCATATTTCATATCTTCAGGCAAATGTTTAAGTTCAAAACTAGGATCTTCTTTTGGTGGAGGTAGTTCTCCTAAATCATCGGGCATGCTATGTAACTGTAGTTGAGGGGGATGCTGAGATAATATTTGTTCTAATGCTTCTTTTTCTTCATCACTAAAAGGCTCCTCTTGGTTAAGTACATATCGTTTCATCACGTCTGATGAAGCAACTGTTGGGGTTCCGGGCAGAAAATCAAAAAAATTACTACGACGGATTGCCCCGATGCCCAAGATCTATCCACTAGTAATGTAGTAACGGCCGAGAGGTTTCGGATACATACTCTTGTATTCCGAAAGTGGTTAACGTTCTGAGGGGAACGTGGTTGATGTAGTCATTCTCGTAGTCGACCTCAAGGTCGCAATGCTCCTATAGGTCACCCTTTCTCCATCACCATGCAGCAGTCTGGCTCACGACATCCAAAGTGTCGTGGTATTGCCGACGAGTACACCATGGAGGGGTCCTCATAGTGCGTGTTTAGAGACATGGGGGAAGGCGGACGATTGACGGGTATGAGGTAACACAGCTTACCCAGGTTCAGATCCCACGACGGTGGCAGAATCCTACTCCAGCTATAAATCACTATAAGGGCAATATGCCGAGTTACAGAGATAGGTTCATTGTGCGAGGTATGAGTTAATTGGTGCCCTAACGGCTCCCATAGGCCCGACTTATATAGTCGCCAGGTCCTAGTTACAGGGAAAAGTCCTAGCCGGACAGGTTATAGAGTCCTACACCGTCTATTACTAGTCTAGCATGTATTATACTCCAAGGCTCCTGGTACGCTAGTGACTCCACTGTAGCCTTCCTTTATCCGGCATGGGCCTCCCTTCTGGATCCATCTAACTGGGCCGCCCAGCAGGCCATGGGCCATGCTACCAACTGTGGGCCACCCGGGTTATCCGGATAAGAGACATGCTATGAGGATACCCATATAGCATATCCCCAACAGTAGCCCCCGGAGAACTTCGAGATATTGCGCCGTCTTGCCTCTTCATGTTGAATGCTCCGTCTAGATGGATGTCGGCAAATCGTCAAGCAATATCCTGTAGTCCTCCCAAAGAACCCTGCAAGGTTTTCTCTATCTTCAACTTGTAAGTCAGAGAATTGCTGAATCTTCCATCGTACTCTTCTGTAGCCGGAATGGATCCGTCCATGCCAGAATCTTCTGATGTGATGGTTCATCTGCCTATGTCAGCTAGGGCGACGTAGACGTAGGTCAGCAACGCCTCGTAACTCACACATGTAGAGAACGCAATCATGTGCACTTTTCCCGCGCGAGCGATACAAACCGTTGGTGGCGACGGTTGGTACATGGCGAAATTTCCGCGCACGCCTCCGCACACGTCGTCTACGCGGAAACCATTCGATCAAGCTGCACGAATCTTGATGCTGGAGATCATAAATAGTAACTGCGGTGGAAAATTTACTTTTTCACCTCATTCTCCCCTGCATCTTCTTCTTCCTCAGGCAAGCGTCTCCTCGAGCTCTCCGCGCCTCACACGAAAAACCCTAACCGCGATGGAGGGGGATCCTCCCCAGTCACTTTGAAACGCACCCAATGGCTAGCAGCAGCTCCTCCCCTTTGATGGCGGCGTCGGGCGAAGCCGCAGCAAAGACGGCGAGTTCCTTCGTCGTGCCCCCAGAGGGCTTGGTCAGCCCCATGTCCGCGGTGGTCGAGGCCACCGGCGGAGACCATAATCCAGCGGGCGCTGGAGCTGCTGGAGGAGTAAAATGACTCCCACAAAGGCGACTGGCATGGTTTGGACATCATGGACCGCGACATCAAAGAGTTGATCGTCGAAGGCTACCTCCCCGTGACGGAGGGGCTCGCCTGGCGGGCGGTGCCGGCCGGCGAGGTCAAACCTTCTCCACAAGCCGGAGAAAAGGTGTACCTCAAAGCACAGTTGGTACGCGGCGTCTCCTTGCCCATCTCTAATTTCTTCCTTGTCGTCTTGAATCATTACCGAGTACAGCCACAGAACCTCTCTCCCAATAGTATCCTAGCGCTTAGCAATTACGCGGCGCTTTGCGAGGGTTACTTAGGGATTAAGCCTAGGCTAGATCTCTTCATCTATTTTTTCACCGTCAAGCGCGAAGCCGGAGCCAGCAAGGACGAACTTAGAAATTGTGGCACTATTAGCTTCAAGATCCGGCTTGGCCGGTGCTTCCCCGACATCGTCGGCCACGAGTCCTGCAAGAACTGGCAGCGTAATTACTTCTACGGCCCAGATATCCCTCTGGCTGGCCGAGAGGTAATGTACCCAGACTTTGTCGATGGAGCCGCCGCCGAAACTTCGACATGGAGATCCCAGGCCGCCCTTCCCTCCAACATCGATGCTTCCTGCGCTATAAGGCGGATAGAGTGGTTCGTAGAGACGGGTTTGACCGTCTTGGACCTAGCCATGTGCTGGTTCATCAGGCGAATCCAGCCTTTGCAGCACCTCTCGAAGCTGATGCACGAGTATAGCAACGATAGAAGGGATAGCCTCTGCATCTCCGTGGACAACTTCTCGATCGACTCCGTCAAGCTTCGCCTCAAGGACATCGTCAAGGTGAAGGACAAGAAGCGTGGCTTTGCCATCACTTACGACATGTTTGTAGAGAGCAAGTGCCCAAAGGTAACTGTATATCTTCCGTGTATGACATATACTCCAGTTCTTCTGTATAACCATTACCATCTCGTCTAACACGATAACTTCTCACTTAACAGCTTAGTGATCTAGAGGAGGATAGCATGGCTGTCCAAATCTATGATCCAAATATGAAGGAAGTCATGGTCGTGTCTGACGACGATGTTCCGTTGTCGCAAAAGCGGAAGAGCTCCACCTCTGACGCTGGCGACTAAGGCAAGAAGAAGAAAGCGGAGGGTGGAGCCTCCAAGAAGACTACCGCCGCCCTGGAGGCAAAGAAAAGAAAGCTTACAGGGATCCCTTTTGCTAAAGCACCCCCTCTTGTGTAAGCTTCTTTCCCTCCGACATTGTCCATGTGCCTGTCTTATTCCCGTACTTATGCATTTTGCACGTTTCAGGAAGAAAGCCATGAACAGCTTGAAGAAGACCTCAAAAACTTCGGGGGCTTCTAGAACCATCAAGGATATGCTGCATCGTGACGCATCTCTCGCCATCGCCCCTGTCACTCCCATCGCCAATCCTTCATCCGCCCCGACAAGCTCTCAAGCCAAGGAAGCAGCTGGCCCTTCTGCCATGGAAGTGGACTCAGGTGCCTCTACCGAGCTTGCTGTTGTCGGCGAGCAGGCGACGCAGGAGAGTGCCGCATACCAAATGGCTGAAGCTCTGGCAAAGGATGCCATCGGTAGCGGTAAGGCGGTGGTGGAAGCTGGTACTTCTATCGAAGGCGGCGCCCCCGCACCCAAGAAAACCATTGAGTTTCCGAAGATAGTCTATCCGGTACTTACGCCGGGTAGCACTGCTCTGGTTCCTGGTGCGGCGCCGACATCTCCGACGTGCGGTCTAGAGGAGCTTCTCCGGCAAGCAGAGATCTTGCAAGGAAACAGTGTATCCTTCGGCAAACTGCTGGATGAGAGTGCTACCAACCTCAATATCACTGCACTTGTAAGTTATATTTGCCTTTTGCATTTTATATGAGTATCCCACTATAGCCCCCGAGGATTTAGACGGAAAACCATAGGTCTTTGCGTCTAGATCTCTAAGAGTGACTAAGCTAGAAAACTTCTCACTGTAGCCCCCAAGCATATAGGTGAAATAAAATATTCCGACTAAATGCTTTAAGAGTAGCATACGCAGTGTTTATAAATTTCGATACTGTAGCCCCCAAGCTTCTAGTTGTAACTGAATTAGTTCTGACTAGATGCTTAAAGAGAAGCTAAGCATACATACGAGTTAAAAACTTTATACTGTAGCCCCCAAGCTTCTAATCGAAAACTGAATTAGTTTCGACTAGATGCTTAAAGAAAGACTAAGCATAATGCTAAGTTAAAAACTCTCGTTGTAGCCCCCGAGCGTCTAGGTGGAAATTTTCCGGCTAGATGCTCCAAGTAGACCAAACAACGTTTAAATTTCTTCTTTCCACAGAATAAGAATGCTCGGAGGGGCATGGCCTACGACAAGTACCAGAAGATGCACGCGGACTTGGAAGCCAAAAAGGGTAAAACTGCCTTCTTGAAGGAACAGATCATCAAGAGCAAGCATCTGTTTTTCCTTTCTTTTTCATATTCCGACTTGAACTTGTGTATTCTCCGAGTACTCATTGTGCACTTTGCTTTCTCCGACTTGCAGAAACCATTGCCAAGGCTAAGGATACTGTCGAGCAATCCAAGCATATTCAGGAGCTGGATAGCGAGAACAAGATCCTTAAGCAGGAGAGGAAGGACTTGCTGAAGATGCATGAAGAATCAATGAAAGCCCTGCAGGACTCCGCCACCGAGGAGATGAACTGCTTGAAGGAGGAGATCTCGATCTTAAAAGATCAGAAGAAAGCTGCTGATGAGCAAAATCAACGCCATCACGAAGCGTACAAGCTCCTCCAACAAGAACGGGACTCCTTGGCGGATACCCTCTGGCAAGCTGAGGCTAGCATCTTCAGTAAGTGATTCTCCGTCTTCGATTTCTATAGTCTGGATACTCTGAATTTTTGAACTCATGTGCTCCTTTGTCAGAAATTCGCAGCTCCTATGGGTTTAACCCGCTCTCCTACTCCGGCAAAGGAATGCATGGTTCTTGCTGGCAACTTTATCAACACCGCCATCGCGCAAGCCAAAGAGATTGCCACCCCCTCTAGGTCAATATCAAGGCATCGTACTCTATGGCGAAGTTCTCGGAGATCCTGCGCCGAGCCCCCGAGCGTATTACAAGCTGGAAAGCTTCATGTGCACGGGCCGGTGCAAGGATGGCGCTGTCCATGGTCAAGGCACACTACGAGAATGCCGACATCGACATGGTAACCTCTGGCATCCCCGACGTAGATGACGAAGGCCATGAGATAAATCATGAATCAATCTTGTTGTCACTCGCGGGTTATGACACCAGAGTTGCCGAGTTGGTCGACGTTAATGTCTTCGTGCCAATGAATACCATCGATGGCGGCAACCAAAGCTCCTCCGAGTCTCTCCACACTGCCGACTTCGAGGGTGACTCTCCTGCTGCCGATGATGTTGCTTCCAAGTCGCCTGCGCTAGAGGAATGAAAACAACCTGTAATATTTGTTTCCTATGTAACATGTTATGCGGAAAACTATGTATTAACTTAAGGCGGAAAACAATGATGTATGTCCTGCTACTTAATAACTATTTCCAGCATGTATGTATTTTTTAAGCAAGTGCTGGCTTATCCATTACTTTGGTTCTTATGCTTGACTTTTCGTGAGTCGGAAGACTCATTGTCGGAACCATGCGCTCAGGTGATGATGCCCAATGGCACCGTCAATAACCTAAGCACAAAATCGCCGACAATAACTGCCAAAATCCACTACTCCAGAATCCACATTAAAACGACAAAGAACGTGTAGACCAGAAAACTTGAGCTAACGCCCGTAGGCGGAATTTTCACAAGTGCAATCGCAAAGCTTGTGCATAAAGGTTTTATATCATCCAAAAATCAACACTAAAGGAGGTAAAAGACTCAGAAATATGAGTGAACCAAAGAGCTTTATTTCATTGATCATATAAGAGGTACACAATTAGATAAAAATACTAAGTGTAGAAAGGACGTAGCTGCGCTATGTTCCATGGTTGATCAAGCTCCGGGTAGTCATCATCCAGGTCACGTCGCTTATGCTTATGATCCTCGTTGGTCTATCCTTCAGTTCACGATTGTCAACGAGGTAGTAAAACCCATTGAGTAGCGCCTTGCTTATGATGAACGGTCCTTCCCATGGCGGGGATAACTTGTGTGACTTCTTCTTCTTTAGTCGGAGCACCAAATACCCCTATTTAAATGAGCGATGCCGAACGCGGCGACTATGGTAGTTGTGTAGCTTCTGGTGGTACATGGCGGATCTTTGGCATGCCAAAACACGCTCCTCCTCGAGAAGGTCCACATCTAGGCGTCTGGATTCTTTAGCGTCATCTTCATCATAGGCGGCAACCCTTGGTGCATCGTGAAGTATGTCGGAAGGTAGGATGGCTTCTACTCCATATACCATGAAGTAAGGGGTATAGCCGATGGATCTGTTGGGTGTAGTTTGTAAACTCCACAGCACAGATGGCAATTCTTTTGCCTAGGCTCCAGCTGCTCTATGTAGCGGTGCCTCAAGACGTGGCTTTATTCCCTGCAGAATTAATCCATTGGCTCGCTCAACCTGACCGTTGGATTGTGGATGTGCCACAGATGCAAGGTCAAGTCGGATGCCCTTCTCCCAACAATATGCCTCCACTTCTCCGAGTGACAAGTTGCTACCGTTGTCGGTGATAACGCTATGTGGGAGACCAAATCTCTCCACCAGATCCCGGACAAACCTAAGGGCAGTTACCCCATCAAGCTTTCTAATGGGTTTAGCTTCTATCCATTTAGTGAATTTATCAACTGCTACGAGCAGATGCGTAAACCCACATGGTGTCGTCTGTAACGGTCCCACCATGTCTAGCCCCCAGACTGCAAACGGCCAAGTTATTGGTATTGTTCGCAATTCTTCAGCAGGAACATGTGGTTGTCGGGCATAATATTGGCATCCCATGAAGTCTCAACCAGCTTGCCGGCGTTCGCCTTCGCGGTCAGCCAGTAGAATCCTTGCCGGAAGGCTTTCACGACCAAAGATCAAGGAGCGGCGTGATGCCTGCAATCTCCGAGATGGATTTCGCGTAGGATCTCAATACCTTCTAGCTGGGAAACACACTTTAGGTATACACCAGTAGTGCTCCTTTTGTAGAGCTTTCAATTGATTATGGTATAGCCCTTCGCTCGTCATACTATTTGCCGTCTTTCGACTTCGTCGTCAGGCAAAGTTCCGTGTTCGAGATATTCCATGAACGGTTTTGTCCAAGCCGGAGGGACCTTTGCCACCATGTGTACGAAAGAGTCAACTCTATCCGGGTTGTCGATGTCTGCTCCCTTCACGGATGGTGTCCATAGATGCTCTAGGAAAACTCCTGGCGGAATTCGTTTGCGCCCTGATCAAAGCTTAGACAGTAGATCAGCCGCCTCGTTTTGCTCCCTAGGTACATACTTGACCTCGTAGCACAAGAAGCTCTTGGCTATCTCGTCCACTTCGTCTCGATATGCCGCCATCATAGGGTTCCGCGCATTCCAGGTGCCAGCCACCTGCTGGGCAACCAAGTCGGAATCTCCACAGCAAACTATGCGCTTGATGCCAATATCCTTGGCTACGCGTAATCCGTGAATGAGTGCTTCATACTCCGCCATGTTGTTCGTAGTCTCAAAGTGGATCTGCAGACCGTAGTGTAGCTTTTCCCCAGTTGGTGACTGTAGCAGTACACCAGCCCCCGAGCTGTTGAGCAACTTTGATACGTCAAAGTGCATCAACCAGTACTCTGGTTCCGGCAATGGAGTAGCATCTGGCATCTCCATCCAATCTGCGATAAAATCCGCCAAGGCTTGTGACTTGATAGCGTCGTGTCTCTTGTAGGTGATCTCAAAGGCGGCAAGTTCAATGCCCCACTTCGCGACCCTTCCCGTAGCATCGCTGTTGTTGATAATGTCGGACAATGGAGTCTTGCTCACCACTATGATTGGGTGCTCCTGAAAGTAATGCCTCAGCTTCCAAGAAGCAAGGAATACTCCATAAGCTATCTTCTGGTAGTGCGGGTAATGCTGCTTGGACTCCGTCAACACCTCGCTTACATAGTAAACTAGTCGTTGAACTCCGTGCTCATTGCCTGGTTCCTTCCGCTCTACCACGACGATGATGCCGATTACCCGGTTGGTTGCTGCCATGTAAATTATCATGGGCTCTCCAGGCTCGAGTGCTGCAAGGATGGGCACTGAGGAAAGAATCTCCTTGAGCTGCTTCAATGTTGCATCTGCTTTGTCCGTCCATGTAAATTTGTACGCCTTCTTCAGCAACTTGTATAGCGGCAGAGCCTTCTCTCCAAGTCGGCTGACGAACCGACTAACTGCTGCAACACAACCTGTTAGTCGTTGAATGTCCTTTAGGCATGTCAGACGGTTTATGTTTAAGATGGCCTTGATTTTCTCCGGGTTGACCTCGATTCCACGCTGGGAAACGATAAAGCCCAACAATTTGCCGGCTGGAACCCCGAAGACGCACTTCTTAGGGTTAATCATCATGTTGTATTTCTGAAGATTATCAAAGGTTTCTTTTAAGTCGGAGATTAAGTCATTTGACTTTTTAGACATCACCGCTATATCATCCACATAGGCGTGAACGTTCCGACCAATTTGGTCGTGTAGGCAACGTTGCATTGTCCGATGGTACGTAGCACCTGCGTTTTTCATCCCAAAGGGCATCGTAACATAGCAAAACATGTCGTATGGAGTAGTGAACGAAGTGGCCAATTGGTCTGACTTCCTCATCTTGATTTGGTGGTATCCTGAGTATGCATCGAGAAAACACAAAAGTTTCGAGCCAGCCATCGAGTCAATGACTTGGTCAATGCGAGGCAAAGCAAACGAATCTTTGGGGCATGCTTTGTTCAAGCCGGTGTAATCAACGCACATTCTTAATTCTTTGGTTCCTTTTTTGGGGACAAGTACAGGATTGGCCACCCATTGGGTGTGAAGGACTTCTCGGATAAAACTAGCCTTAAGTAACCTAGCTATATCTTTGCCTATAGCGCATCTCTTCTCATCTTCAAAGCGTCGTAGAGGTTGCTTCACTAGTTTGAATTTTGGATCAATGTTTAAGCTGTGCTCGGCAAGTTCCCTAGGTACACCTTTCATGTCGGCAGGTTGCCAGGCAAAGATGTCCCTGTTCTCACGGAGGAACTTGACAAGCGCGCTTTCCTATTTGGGGTCCAGGTTCATCCCAATGGCGGTGGTCTTGGAGGCATCGCCTACCACAAGTTCCACCGTCTTGGTCTCGATGGCGGCCTTGAATGCAGGAGCGAAGTCAGAGATCTGTTTCTTCGACGCGGGCATCTTTGAGTCATCAACCTTGCTCTGGATCTCTTTGAATTCTTTGCTGTAGAGGACAGCTTCCGCGTAGGCTGCTTCATTAATCTCGCAGTCCCTTGCTTTGGTAAAGCTTCTGGATACGTTGATGACACCGTTTGGTCCGGGTATCTTGAGTTTGTTCTAGACGAAGCATGGCTTAGCCATGAAGGTGTGGAATATGTCGCGGCTGAATATGACGTGGTACACGCTCTTGAAGGGGATCACCTCAAAGGTCATGCGCTCTTGACGGTAATTGTTAACATCGCCAAAGGCAACCTGAAGTGTGATGCACACAAGGGACCGAGCCTCCCGACCAGGAACTACGCTGTGGAAGATGGTGTTGGTCCGCCTTAGGTTTGCCTCCGTCAAGTTCATCTTCTGCAGTGTATCCAGGTACATGATGTTGATGCTACTTCCACTATCCACCATACACTTGGTGAACTCAACGCCGTCAATCAAAGGGTTGATGACCATGGCATATTGGTTCTCCGTAGGGATGAGGTCTGGGTGATCCTTCATGTCCCAAGTAATTGGAACCTCCGACCAGCGTAGGTACTGGGGAACTGGGGGTAGAGTGGCCATCAGTATCCTCACAGAGGTCTTCTGTTGTCGGACGGTGGGGGTGCCAAGGAAAGTGTGGTAAACTAGTGCCTTCTTCACGAAGGGGTTCTTGCCTTTGTCGTCGCTCTTGGCGGCGTGCTTGGGGTCAACATCTGCGTCCATGTCACTTGAATCCTTGGACTCCTCCTCCTTCTTCTTCCCCTTGCCCTTGCCTTGCGGTCTGTTCTTCCGACTTCACTTGTAGCCGGACTCCGGGTCCTCCTTGAGGTCGTTGACGAACTTGCAGTGTCGATTGGTATGGATGGCCTTGCCATTGACATCGAGGTGTACGAGGCACGACATATCACGGTACTCTTTGTAGGTTTGGGGAACGCGGAGCGCTGCCGAGGTAGTTTCACTTCCTCGCTGCTGCCCACGACCAGCTCCCCGTCCTCGGCCATGTTGTCCACCATCACCTCGTCCTGCAAAGGTCATGGCGACCATGTCGGGAGTTTGCTTTTCTTCTGGAGCGGTTTTCCGCTTTGTGCTGCTGTTCCTCCGAGCTTGAGTTGGAATGGCCGTTGCCGGGAGAGAGCCGTGAGCATCGTCGTCAGCAGCTGCAAACTCACTAGCCAACTAAATCATCTGGTTCAAGTCAAGATGGTGTTTGTCCTGCAAGCGCCTCAGCTTATGTCAGAGCAACGTGCCCCTTTCCAACCCATCGATGAAGGCAGCCATGGTGGTCTGAGCGTGCACTCCTGCGTAGGAATTCTTCATATCCACCCAGCGGGAAAGGTAGGCACAAGATGTCTCGTCTTTCTCTTGCACGCACCGCTATAGATCGCCAACAGTGCAGGGACGTTTGTACGTACCCTCGAAGTTCTTGGTGAACGCTTCTTGCATGTCCAACCAATTGCAGATGGATTTCTCTGGCAAGTCGTCAATCCATTGACGGGCTGTGCCCGCCAACATCAATGGGAGGTACTTGACGGCAACGTTGGGGTTACCCCCGACAATCTCTAACGCGTTGCCGTAATCCTGCAACCATGTAGCTGGCTTAGCGGTGCCTTCATAGGGCTTGATGTCTTGTCAATCCGGAAACCTTTGGGGTAAGGTGCGGACCGTATCGCAGGTCCAAAGCAACATGGTCCCAGGTATGGTCCTTCCTGGGCCTTGTGGATCTTATCGATCCGCGAACGTGCATCGTACGGCTCCGGGTTTCTTTTCTTCTTGTCAACAAGGGATGGGTTGCGTGAATGACGCGGGCCTCCTCCGCCATGGTGACTGCTAGGTGGCGACGGAGGCGGAGGTGGCGGTGGGTTAGCCTTCTTGCTATTACCCTCCTATGATGCCTCGCGCTTGTCGCGATTGCTTGCCGGACGCGGAGGGTCATGGCACGACCTGCTCTTGTGTCCCTGGTTGTGCTCTCCGTCATGACGGGTCTACTCCGTGTTGTCACGGATGACGATGCCGCTCTGCCTTGGCAGGGGCATATCCGTACGATGGTGAGCCTTGGGGTCTTCGCGATGTCAGGGGGAGCGGGGCGGTGGCGATGGGCGACGAGGTCGGGCCTTTTCTCCGTGGTTGGAGGATATGGGGATGGCATCCTTCCTGTTGCGCGCATCCCTCCGTCTTCGTTCTGACGAACCCGTCTGAGACCTGACATCAAGAGGAGATCTGTCCCTTGGCGGCTTATGCTGGCTAGACTGGCAAAACGATGGGTCAGACTTAAGCCTCTGAGAGGTGGCTTTTTCCTGCTGCTTTACCGCCTTGGCCACTAGGTCATAGACCTGGTCCACTGCCTCGGGCGATCTATCCTGCTCTAGAAGGGTCTTGGTGACGACGAGGTTGAGGAGAGGAGTGGGCATCACCTGCCTGCCTTCAGTGTCAATGTATGGCTTGGCATGTGCCGGATTCGGGAGATCCCATCCTAGGTTTCTTCGTACACCAGGATCGTTGATGACGCGAGCCGGAGATTTCTTGGCCTTCTGCTACTGCAGCAGAGTCTTGTACTCAGCCTCCATTGCTCTAGCTTTCTCTATGGATTTCTGCGTGTTGACCAGATCTCGATCTAGCTTAGCGCCTTGCTCTGCGATGGCCTACGCCTCCTCCAGCAGCTGCTGGAGCTTCTCGTCAAGCTGGGTCACGTTCCGGATATGAGCTACGGTCAGTTTCTTGACGAGGAGATTGTCGTACATCACTCAATTAGCTGGAGTAACTTGGGCAGCAGCAGACGTAGATGCCAGAGGTGGCAAGTTTGTGGTGTTGTTGTTGCTCGGGTCGGTGCCGAGTTCCTGCGGCTGTTGCACTGGATTAGGCGGAGGGGGCATGACCTTGGGGCGATCAATGTCATCAGCAACAGGTGGTCCCTTCCCTTTGTCCAGAGCTGTAGGCGGAGCTCGTTTGGGTTGATCTTCATCCATCGCCGTCCCAATGGTGAAGAACACCTCTCGAGATGTGACGGTGTTGTTGGCTTGCTCGTCGCGCGTGTACTCCTCCTCCATCTCCTGCATGGCGGAGTCTAGTTCCTCTGGACTGAAATCTATCTCCTCTGAATTTGCACTGAAGTCGGTGTATAGCGCATCAATCACAGAGTCAGAGGGTGCCAGGACTTCCTCGATGATGGGGGGTGGAGGTGCAACGGCGGCGATGATGACTGTAGGTGGTGGCGCAACTGTGGCGATGGCGGCCGGAGGCGGTGGCTGAATTGGAGGGGCTTCGTCAATGAGCGCAAGCGCTGTCTGAGCTGCCGCTTCAGCCTCCGCGTAGTTGTTGTCGGTGTTCACCATGCCTTCGAAGGTAAGGCGTCCCGAAGCATGCTGCCGCCTTAAACAATGCCGGATAAGCGTGTCGTGGTCCAGTCCTTCCATAAAGTGATACATGGCATCATCATTAGGGTAGTGGGCCAGATTGGCTCGTATACGGAGCCACCTGGCGAGGTAATCACGGGGGTTTTCGCCCTCTCTCTGAACGCAACGCGCCAGATCGAAGATGGTAACCACGCCGACGAACTTGGATCTCTGCTGTCCAGACGCATGGACAAAGCCGGCGGACTTGCAGTGATCTTCCACCGTTATATCCTGCACAGGGGCGGTTTGGGTGGGCCTTGAATTTTTCTGATCTTTGCCGGCAAACTCCAAAGAGAGATCCGACATTGATACTTCTGCGAACGTATCCTGCCCGAAGGCAGTCCGTGCGGGTCTTGATGCTCCTCCGACTCCTAGGGAACTAGTGCCCGAGTCGGTTTCGCCAATGAAGAGGTGGATGTATCCGATAGGAATGATCGAACACCGCGTAGGGTTCGTCTTCGCCGAGATCCAGAACTCGTCGGGAGGGACGATCGGAACGTTGCCGGAGAAGAGAGCGTGACCGATGGCTACAGTTTCGCCGATTCCCCCGAAGATCTTGGTCCTTGCCCGCTAAAGAGCCTGAAGCGCCTCTTGCCCCACGGTGGGCGCCAACTGTGGTGGTATTGCCGACGAGTACGCCATGGAGGGGTCCTCACAGTGCGTGTTTAGAGACGTGGGGGAAGGCGAACGGTTGACGGGTACGAGGTAACACAGCTTACCCAGGTTCAGATCCCATGATGGTGGCGGAATCCTACTCCTGCTATAAATCACTATAAGGGCAATACGCCGAGTTACAAAGATAGGTTCGCTGTGCGAGGTATGAGTTAATTGGTGCCCTAAAGGCTCCCATAGGACCGACTTATATAGTCGCCAGGTCCTAGGGTTACAAGGAAAAGTCCTAGCCGGACAGGTTACAGAGTCCTACACCGTCTATTACTAGTCTAGCGTGTATTATACTCCAAGGCTCCGGGTACGTTGGTGACTCCACCGTAGCCTTCCTTTATCTGGCATGGGCCTCCCTTCTGGATCCATCTAACTGGGCCGCCCAGCAGGCCATGTGCCATGCTACCAACTGTGGGCCACCTGGGTTATCCGGATAAGAGACATGCTATGAGGATACCCATATAGCTATCCCCAACACAAAGTGCCCCAAGTGTTGCACCTCGTGGCTTCGTACACATACGGTGTATGACGAGAACGTCCATCTCCCGGATCCTGCTAGGAGTATGTCGCGGAAGTAGATCTCCGGCTTCAGAATCCTTGTAGAGCAACGGCATGTTGCAGATGTGTCGTCTCTTGCACGAACAGCCATGGGCCGTGCCAACGCGTGGAAACAACTAGAGAGAGATTGGAGAGGAGGAGGACGGGAGCTCCCAACTCATGGGATCTGTCGTATTGGTCTGTCCTCCAAAGGGGAGAGGGGGGATCCTTATAAAGGGGGAGGGGCGGCCTTGCCCCTTCCCCAAGCCAACCAGGAGGTGGCCCAAGGGGGCATCCCTAGGGTGCCCAAACCCTAACCCTAGCCGTCGTCCAGGGAGGGGGATCCCTAGGCGCCAAACCCTAGGCGCCAAGGCCCTTCTCCCTTCCGGTTTCCCTCATGGGCCCTTTTTCCCTAGGGAAGTTGGACCATTAGTAGAATAACCTTTAAAATTATATTTTAATATTATATTTAATATTAATTACGTTAGTTAATATGTAAATACATATTACAAAATCTGATTTGTATTTAAACGCCTTTCGGTTCCCCTTCTATATCCTCCGAACAACTTCGGAACATCCCGGAATGATACTGGTCCTCTCACCGGAACTTTTCCGGTTTCCTTTGTTTCTTCGAATGACTTCAGATCTCTCTCCTTGAAACAATTCTGACTTTCTCTTTCTATACTATGATTCCAACTTATGGAAAACCTCAAGTTCATCGCACCCTTAAGTGTATCCCCTCACGGCTCGGGAATACATAGACATGACCAAGACTCCTCTTGCATCAATGATCAACAGCGGGACCAGGATGCCCATAATGACCCCATGTGCATTCCAGATTGACGATGTCGTTTCAACCGTAAACATCGAGTCCATCCCTTTGTTTCTTCGATACTACTTGCCTGAGATACGATTGTTAGGTATCTCCATACCTTGTTCAATCTCGTTACCGACAAGTATTGTTTACTTGTTACCGCGATATTACATCCCCGTAACCTCGTCACATGTTGCAACATTATGGATGTAATCTCACCTAGCCAGCCTAACTTTATCTTACCCATCACAGGGTGAACAAATCCCGGTCTTGATTCATAGGCCTCAACCCGTACCTCTGGAATACCTAACATACACCTTTATAATCACCATTTCACTAAGTGACATTTTATGTAGTTAAAGCAGCCTCGGGAAACAGTGATTAATATGATCTCACGGTCTAAGGAGAAGGAGACTTTGTTTTTGACTATCGCAACGATGAACTTTTTGACTTGATCGTGTCGCAGTCTTTGAGAAATGTCCATCACATCATTCACCAATGATATGACCTTGTTGTCAACTAGCATTATCACTTCAGGATCAGGAAACCTTGATCATCATGTTTCCCAATGAACTAGTATCAATAGAGGCTACTAGGGACTTATGTTTCATATCACACATGTATCAATGTTTCCACTTGATACAGATATAGAACAATATGAAACTATTACGAACTTATTGGGATATGACAATAATAAACCTTTTAATACTTTCTTCTAGGGCATATTCCCTTCAGTCTCCCACTTGCACTAGAATGCAAATAATCTAGTTGGCATTTGCTAATCATAAACCATATCCACATATGCGTTTAGTGATCATGTTGCTCATGAGAAACGTCATTTCCCTGTTATGTTTTACCCATCATAGGGTGAACAAATCCCGGTCTTGATTCATAGGCCTCAACCTGTACCTCTGGAATACCTAACATACACATTTATAATCACCATTTCACTAAGTGACATTTTATGTAGTTAAAGCAGCATCAGGAAACAATGATTAATATGATCGCACGGTCTAAGGAGAAGGAGACTTTGTTTTTGACTATCGCAACAATGAACTTTGTGACTTAATCGTGTCACAGTCTTTGAGAAATGTCCATCACATCATTCACCAATGATATGACCTCTTTGTCAACCAGCACTATCACTTCATGATCAGGAAACCTTGATCATCATGTTTCCCAAAGAAATAGTATCAATAGAGGCTATTAGGGACTTATGTTTCATATCAAACCTGTATCAATGTTTCCACTTGATACAGTTATAGAACAATATGAAACTATTACGAACTTATTGGGATATGCCAATTATAAACCTTTTAATACTTTCTTCTAGGGAATATTCCCTTCAGTCTCCCACTTGCACTAGAATACAAATAATCTAGTTGGCATTTACTAATCATAAATCATATCCCCATATGCGTTTATTGATCATATTGCTCATGAGAAACGCCATGTCCCTGTTCTATTTTACCAAATCAGTATGTATTTTGCAAATCATCAATGTCTTCCTAATTTTAACATTCCCTCCATTATCTCATAATGGGTTGAAGTATTCATTTTGGCGAGTGAAACCTTGTTTCTATTCATTTACAATGACGGTCGTTGAGTCAACTTAACCTTAACTATTGTCATGTAAACTCCAAAAACACACTTAGAGAAGTTGAACTTCTTTAGCCAAAATATACTTTTATCTTTATGTAGATCCTAGTGCATAACATGCAACTATGTGCCTAACTTCTCTTCTTGCCATTTAAGAACAGTCTTAACTATGGTTAAGTGATTAACTCAGGAATCATCTCAAGACATTTTTCTTCCAACCAGATCCTTTGGGTCATATTATGTCGAGTATACAATATGGTTGTATGGAAGAACCTATGAATGTGGCATAGGATATGTCACACATCTCTTTCTTTCTTTTCACCATAGTTGCAATACTATGACTAACTCAATGCTTCACACAAATAAGAACCACTTTCTTATCTTGTTCCATTCTGCACTCCTTCAGAATCTTACCTAGGACATACTGAACATCTTCAGAATCAAGTCTAGAAAGCATTCGACAATAATGTTTATTACACTTCCCAATCTATCTTGATAGATTCCATTGTTTAATAACTCCTTTAACTTCATCCATATTTACTAACTTAAATATTATTAATACCAATCAGATCATATCAAATATGTCATCCACACATTTCAGAATGATAACACACTCTCATTTAAATATGGCATCCATATATGAGATCCAGGGACTAGCTCCCACTCAAAATGCCATCCATATGAGATCCAGGGATTTCACTTTGCTCCCACTCAAAATATGTCTCCTACATATTGAGTCTTAGCCAAACCATTAAGCTTCCACTCAAAATATGTCTCTTACATATTAAGGTTAAGCCAAGCCAATATGCTCCCACTCAAACGAAAGTCCTCTCAACAATCTAGGACATTCCAAAATTCTTTGATCACCATCAAATTGAGAATTCTAGCTGCGAGTTCCCAATAACCATATGTAAATCCAATAGGATCAAGAATCGCTACTTTTGTAGTCAACTCCTTGAATTTTGTCCAAACTTACTTTGTGACAAATCAAGCTTAATGTCTTTCATTCATTTCTTTCTCATGACTTTGCAGTCATTTAGAAATATTAAGTAAACCTCTTTACTTAACAAGATCAAGTAACATATTACTTTTCAATCTTGAATGCAACAGGATTTCATGACTCCTAGTCATTTCTTGCATTTCGGTCTATCGTGCTTCTTTGTATTTCATAGGTATGTCTTATTCAAAACATGACAAGTAAATCAATAATATAATACTGCCGACTTGCAGAATATATTCTTGAATCCTACTTTCTTTTGTAAAAGTATTTGCTTGTAAGACCCCACCTTTATAAAGGTAAAGGTCCCTGTGATTGCAATGCTAGTCCCTGGATCAGATGCTAGCATTCATAGTTTAAGATGAAGTACACAGAAACAAAGGTCATTATTACATCGTCATTCCAGAGATAACATAGTCTTTTACAACTCCATAGCCATAGGCTAGTACAAGAGTTTAACTTAACAATATAAATAAAAGTCTTCATCTTCATGTGCCACAGGAAAGCATGTTGAGTGTAGACTCATAACCCTAATCCTCAAAAGAGTAACCTGCAACATCACAAGTTATAGCCACAGTGGGTCAATACATTGGAATAGTATTGGCAAGTGATACCTAAGTAGAATAATAGTATCTAGCTTCTACATGAATTTGGCTAAGAGTATCTTAGGCTTGCTTTGCTCAAAATAGGTTTTACCTATTAGTTGAAAACACGAAGTTTTTGTTTGGCAAAAACTCCCAAGGAACCACCAATAGACATTGGTGAACCTTCACCCTTGTTCAACCACAAATTTTAACTTAGAAATTGGGATATGAGATTCTTGATAGCTTCCATGTCTTGATGCTCAAATTGTCCATTATCGGGGACACGGCTAATTACTTAGTTTCTTCCTTCTACAGAGGTGGTGCACTTTCCCCACAAGACTTGATTTTCACCAAGACAGGACCTTTCAGAAGCCTTCCCTTAGACCAAAATGGATGTGCTCCAAACCTATCATCCCCTACGACCAACTGTCCATTTGGCTAAGTTATTGCAACCTATATGATCCAGGTAGATCCCATAATGCCATGTGACTGCACTAGAAGCTTCTTAAAATTTGGCAACTCAAATCCCTTTGTTCCTGGTTGGCATTCCACAAGTGAGATACAAAGGGTAGACCATTGGAAAATGGGCCCTGGTAACGACTCAACCAAAAACCACCAAGCAATTACCATTCCACCCAGATGTTTCATTCACTTAGTTGTTTCATTAAGCAAAAGCATAACTCAAAGACTTAGCAATATTTTTCCATAGCATGTATATATTCCACCCTTGGTTGCTACTAGCTAGGCTAATCATGGTAATAGCAAGTATCTTAACTTCGAGAAAATTCTAACAATTCTACAACTACTAGGATTTCCCAAGCATAGCATATAGATACTTAGCAAAAATTATCATGCAAGCCCTATACAAAATATTTCTAATGCATAATAAAAATATTGGGACAAAGTATGCAGCACCACTTGCCTTGGTAGTTGGGGGAGTAACAACAATCCTCACAGTCACAATCACCACTAGCACCAAAATCTACACATAAAATGATAGCACCAAATTCACATATCAAAATAAACAAGCAAAAATATATGAATGCATGCAAATGACATGTCATGATTTTTCTAAACCAACAAGACAAGTAAACAGTACTGAACAATAAACAAAACAATTATACACCAAATAAACTTAATTTGTCCTTTAAAACATTTTCCAAATAATTTTTATATACAAAACATGCCTACAAATGTCTCTGCATAATTATTTTAACAAAGGCAAAATACAAAACCAAGCCCATAGATGTGTAGGATTTATTTTTGTGATTCCAATGGTATATTATTTGTAATTTTTGGATAAACAGATCAAAAGTTATTGAATTTACAAGTTTAAATAACTAATAGATCTAAATTCAAATTTTAAAACTAAAACCTAGCCACGCGGCAGCTTCTGATTGGTGCGTACCGGTTCGTCCGGATCACGCTCATGGGCTGTAGAATCTAACTAACGATGCACGGCCTAGATCTGTTCGTATTGCTTCGGCTAAAATCTAATCATGGCCTTTGGAGCTAGATCCAATGGATCAGACCTATCTGACCAAGATCCAGCGGCGCGAATGGCGCTGGTGGCGGCGACGCCTCTGGCAGTGACACGCCGGCGAGGCCAGAGGTGCAGGGGAGGTGCGCTGATGCTTACCGAGGTCGCGAAGACATGGAGATTCTCAACGTGGTCGTGGTTGGGGCGGAGTTGTATGGGCACGAGCAGAATCGCTCGCCGGAGTCCGTCTCATCATCGGGTGCTCTCAGTTGAAGACGAAGGCGACGACCTAGGCCACACGGAAACAAACGGCAAGCATCAACATGTGCGCAGGAACTTGGCGAACACAGGCGCGTGAACCAGAGATAGGGGGTGCTCGATGCTCACCACAATAGCTCGCCGTAGCTCGTCGGAACAGTCGTGGTGTGAAGCTCAATACTGGTAGCCTGGCGTCGCTCTGGTGGTGCTGAGTGGGGGAAAATGACGCGAAGAGGGAGAGGTTTAAATAGCCAGAGCGGGGGAGGGATTTATTCGGCGAATCAATGGCAATCAAGCGCGATTTCATCGGGTTTGAATGGGGAAGAAACCGCAACGGCGAGCTGGTCGTCGCGGGATTTAGGGACGAAGGGTGACGGGGCAAGTGGGTCCGGGGCGTCAGCGAGTGGGTGCGCGCTGGCAGAGTGAGAAACATAGAGGAGTGGGGGAGATTCCTGGGTGGGCTCGTGGGCTGTTTTCGGTGCTAGGCCTGTTTGGTGGCGCCGGCCTTTTCTTTATTCCTTTCCCTTTTCTTTTTCTAAATGATTTTCCAGGAATTCTTTTTTAATGATTTCAAATGAGTTTTGAATTCAAATCTTTTCTGGGTTTTTGTAAAGTGGAACATGTATATATTTGGGTATAAAACATTGATGTTTCATTCAAAGTTCTTTGTCCCCTTGAATTTAATAGAAAACATGCCTTAGTTATATATTCCTTAATGGGCATATGAATGGTTTGAATTTATATTTTGTTTTGAAATTTTTGACCAAGCTTTGGAAACAACAAACAAAACTCAAACTCAAACCTTTCTGATTAAGTCAAGTGTTCTCATAGCAGAGAGTGAAAAGTAAAACATTGCCTTTCCTACATAAAATAATAGGCAACAGATTTACTTCTGTTTTGAAAACTTAATTGAAAATGGTCCAAATGTTTATGAATGCATGCATGATATGCAAACTTTATAAACCATAATTTTTGGGATGTTACAAATCTAACCCCCTTAAGGTGACTCTCGCCCTCGAGATTCGGATTGGCTAGCAAATAGGTGAGGGTGGTCTTTCCAAAGATCATCTTCTCTTTCCCATGTTGCTTCTTCCTCGGAATGATGGTTCCACTGAACTTTGCAGAATTTGATAGTCTTTGTCTGAGTAACTCTTTCAGCAGTCTCAAGAATCTTGATAGGTTTTTCCTCATAAGTTAGATCACTTTCCAATTGGACCTCCTCCAAAGGTATAGTATCCTTCAAAGAAGTCTCTTCCATCTCCGGATGGCATTTCTTTAGCTGACTCACATGGAACCCATTGTGAACAGCAGACAATGATTCGGGCAATTCAATCTCATATGCTACTTCTCATTTACGGCTTAGAATCTTGAATGGTCCAACATATCTTGGGGCCAATTTTCCCTTGACTCCAAATCTCTTCACTCCACGAAGTGGTGATACTCTAAGGTAAGCTCTATCAGCCACTTCATAGGTGACTTCCCTACGCTTGGGATCTGCGTAGCTCTTCTGTCGGGACTGTGCTATCTTCAATCTGTCCTTTACCAACTTGACTTTCTCTTCAGCTTCCTTGATTAGTTCTGGCTCGAACAAGTTCCTTTCTCCAACACCATTCCATAACAATGGTGTAGTACACTTTCTCCCATAGAGAAATTCAAACGGTGCCATCTCAATGTTGGCTTGATAGCTGTTGTTGTAAGAGAATTCTGCGTAAGGCAGACTTTCATCCCAACTAGCTCCATAATCTAGGGCACATGCCCTCAACATATCCTCTAAAATCCGGTTGGTCCTTTCTGTCTGTCCATCAGTCTGGGATGAAAAGCGGTACTGAATTCTAATCTTGTTTCCAATGACTCATGCAGTTGCCTCCAAAAATGGAAAGTGAATTGAGTCTTGGGTACTCCATGCAGACACACAATCCTATTTATATAGATCTTGGCTAAATTAGCACTTGTATAGGTTGTCTTCACAGGTATGAAATGAGCCACTTTAGTTAGACAATCTACTATGACCCAAATAGAATCATATCCTGATCTAGTCCTTGGTAGTCCAGTGATGAAATCCATGCCAATCTTGTCCCACTTCCAATCAGGAATAGATAGTGGTTGTAACAATCCTACTGGTTTCTGATGTTCCGCTTTCACTCTACTACATACATCACACAAAGCAATATGTTCGGCGATGTCCTTCTTGAGATTATTCCACCAAAATCTTTCCTTCACATCCATGTACATTTTGGTGTTATCCGGATGAATGGAATATGGTGAGTTTTGTGCTTCCTGTAAAATCAGTTTCCGAAGCTCCGGATCTTGCGGAATACAGATACGTTTTCCATACCATAAAGTACCCTGTTCGTCTTCATGAAATACTTTGGATTTTCCCTTGCCAATCTTTTCCTTAATCTCTTCAATTTCCTTGTCCGTCTTTTGGGCTTCCTTGATTTTGTCCAACAAGGTGGGTTGAACATCCAATGACATGAGATGTCCCTCAGGCACAATCTCCAATCTGAGATCTTTGAATTGGGCATATAGATCATCTGGAAATTCTCCCTTAGTAAGGCCATTCACATAAACCTTACGGCTTAATGCATCCTCTACAACATTTGCTTTACCGGGGTGGTATTGCAAACTCAAGTCATAGTCCTTGATGAGTTATAGCCATCTTCTTTGTCTCATGTTGATTTCTTTCTGAGTGAAGATATACTTCAAACTTTTGTGATCTGTGAACACTCCACATCACTTTCCCAAAAGATAATGTCTCCATGTTTTGAGTGCATGGACAACAGAGGCCAACTCTAAATCATGAGTAGGATAATTCACTTCATGAGTTTTGAGTTATCTCGAGGCATAAGCCACAACTTTCCCTTCTTGCATTAAGACTGCACCTAATCCTTGATGAGATGCATCACAATAAACTTAGAAATCCTTCTCCAAATCTGGCAGACATAAGACTGGTGCTATTACTAGTCTCTTCTTCAACTCTTGGAAACTGAGTTCACATCCTTCAGTCCAATCAAATTTCTTGTCATTCTTTAGTAACTCCGTCATTGGCTTAGCTACTTTTGAGAAATTCTCAATGAACCTTCTATAGTATCTTGCCAAACCAAGGAAACTTCGAACTTCTTTCACTGACTTAGGAGATTCCCATTCAGTTACAGCTGACACTTTTGAGGGATCAACGGCTACACCATCTCCTGACACAATGTGTCCGAGAAATCCAACTTCATTCAACCAGAATTCACACTTCCTGAATTTGGCATACAGCTTATGCTCTCTAAGCTTCTCAAGTATCAAACGCAAATGTCCTTCATGCTCTTCATTGCTCTTGGAGTAGATCAAAATGTCATCGATGAAAACGACAACAAACTTGTCAAGAAACTCCATGAACACTTTGTTCATCATATTCATAAAGTAGGCTGGTGCATTGGTCAAACCGAATGGCATCACGGTGTATTCATACAATCCATACCTAGTTGTGAAAGCAGTCTTAGGTATGTCTTGTTCCCTTATCTTAAGCTGAAAATAACCTGACCCGAGATCAATCTTTGAGAACACACGGGCTCCTTCTAACCGATCAAACAAATCATTGATTCTGGGCAAAGGATATTTGTTCTTGATAGTCACCTCATTAAGTGAATGATAATCTATGCATAACCTTTGACTTCTATCTTTCTTTTCCACAAACAAAACTGGTGCTCCCCAAGATGAAGAACTTGGTTGTATAAATGCTTTCTGCAACTGTTCTCCAAGTTGTTTCTTGAGTTCTTTCAACTCATCAACTGACATCTTGTAAGGTCTCTTTGCTATTGGTCCTGATCCTGGCAGGAAGTCAATCAGAAACTCCACATCTCTATCTGGTGGCATTCCCGGCAATTCCTCCGGAAACACATCTGGATATTCCCTCACAATTAGCACACTATCTATGCTAACCCCCTTAAGATAATTTAGCTTACTCCCTTTTGATTCAAAGTTAGACCTGAATTTAATCCTTTTATTATCTGGGGTTGTGAGTGTAACAGTACGGTTGGCACAATCTAGCACTCCCTCATACTTGGTCATCCAATCCATTGCCAAAATAACATCCAATCCTTGGGAATCTAGGATTATCAGACTAACTGGAAACTTATGCTTTCCAAATTCTATCACTAGATCACGACATCCAAGGCTTACTATCATATCTCCACCGGGAGAACTTACTTTTATAGGACACCCAATATTTTCAGTTGGAAACCCATTTCTATCAACAAATGCTCTTGATATGAATGAATGCGATGCACCAATATCAAAAAGAACAAGTGTTGGAATAGAATTGAGTTTGAACTTACCAGCCACAGCATCTGATTCCTCATATATCTCTTCCACATTGATGTGGTTTACCTGTCCCTTCTGGAAAGGGTTGGGCTTGGTGTTTCCTTCAACTTTCTTCTCTGGGCACTCATTTGCATAGTGTCTCATCTTCTTACACTTGAAACACTCAACCTGACTGATATCTCTCTTTGCAGGCTGACTTCCACTGCCATTTCCACCTCCACTGTGGTGACTCTTATGTCCACTCTTGTGGTTCTTGTACTTGTCATTATCATGACTACGGTGATGCTTGTTGTCATGATGACGGTTGTGGTTGTGGTGCTTGTTGTACTTTCGATGTTTGTGGGATCTAGAACTCCCACTATCATCATGGTGGGAACGCTTGTGAGACGATCCCGAGTTGTGCTTATCAAAGCTATGCTTCCTCTTCCTACTCTCAACCTGTTTCATCTTGTTCTCCAAGATGGTAGCCTTGTCAGAGAGTGATTGATAGGTTGGGACATATTCAACAGACAGTTCTTCAAATTCATCACTCCGGATGAGATGTGAGTTGTACGGAATCCATCTTCAAAGATAGCCCAAGTCACATCCTCAATGGGAGTGGTGATCTGAAAGTTGTCCCACCAGGTTGTTGCTGGCCCTTCCAGTAGATGTGCTGCAAACCTGACCTTCTCTTTGTCGGTGCAGCCGACAGTCACTAAATCCTTGTTCACTAAACGTAGCCAATCATTGGCCACCATTAGATCAGTGGTTCCTGAGAACTTTGCAGGCCTCAGTCTTAGAAATTTGGTGAGCATGTCAAATCCTGACGGATTATTCTGGTTGTTGTTGTTATTGTTATTGTTGTTGTTATTCTGATTCTGGTTCTGCATGAAAGTGGTCATCATCTGCATCAGTTGTGCATGTGTTGTCATCAACTGCTGCATCTTGGGAGTGACATTGTTGTTGTTTGGTTTGGGGTTGGCACGTCGAGGAGGCATCTGTGGTTTTCATAAGGATGAGAATGAGATACCCATAGATGCTTAACATGCACAATACATCGTGTAGACAATCACAATAACCAAGCATCAAAATAACATAGAGTTTGAACGACATAAACAACAAGTTTTGAAAAAAAAAACACCATAGCAAGCCATCCACATGTTGGATGGTCATTACGACTCCAATAATCAAAATACGGTAGATGAAAGATAAACGAGTGGTCTACACTACTCCTCCGCATCAATCTCCACATCAACTAGGGTAAGACCTGCATTCTCCATAGCGGTCTTGTACTCCTCAACACTAGTAGTCAAGGCCTCTATCTTGGCCCTAAGAGCCCTCTTCTGTGAGTGAAGCCTCTCGATCACTCCCTGCTGATGCTCAAGATCGAAGTCCTTGGCCTCTAGCTCTTCTTTCATCTCTCGGATCTTCTTGTTCCTGTCTTGGACTCTTTTCTCCTGGCTCTTGAATTTCTTGTCCTGGCTTTCAAACTTGGCCTCCATTTCCTTGACTATCTCGTCTTGCTCCGTGAAGAGCTTGTCCTTATCACGTAGCTGAACCTGGAGCTCGTCATTGCTAAGCATGACGTTGGTCCTATTAGTATCTAGGTGTCTAATAAGACCCTCTAGGTCCTGGAGGTACAGACGAATCGGATCCATCGTCTCTCTAGCAGCATCCTCGTACTCTATAGCTTCACCCTCCTCGTTGCGTCTCCCGAAGGGGTGAAAGTAAAGACCTCTAAGCTCTTTGGAGTGTCTCCCTACCAGGCGCCCAAGTAACTCATGCATGACCACATCTAGCCTTTCTCCTTGTCATCATGCATCAGCTTGAAAGTGATGGTCTCCGTGGTTGGCTCTGTCTGGCGTCCCGGCTGGGTGACTCTGAAGCCCCAAAGGTCCTTCCTCTCAAACTTGGTGAGTGGAAGTGTCATGATGCTAGGAAGTGGAAGGTTGAGCACACTAGTGAGCTCAATGAGACGAGTACCAAAACGATTTCCTTTGAAATCCTCGGCTGTGTTGATAATAACATTAGGAATATTTTTATAAGATAGAGAAAAGATAGAATCAACATCAAATAGAGAAAAAATCACAAGACAAAATATCACACACTACTAGGAAAACGGTGGTCTGTGGCGCACCTAAAAGGCCCATCCGTGGCGCACTAGTGGTGCGCCACGGGCCTTGCGCTACGGCTATCTCCTAGCCGTGGCGCACTGCCTGGTGCGCCACAGTTTTGTCGAGATAGGCGTAGCGCACCTGCTAGTGAGCCACGGATATGTTGGCAGGTGCGCTATGCCTTGGATCTTCTGTGGCGCACGTTGTAGTGCGCCACTAAGCTGCGCAGGTGCGCTTTAGTTGTAGTGCGCCACAGAAGCTGTGCCATGTGCGCCACGGGTGTCTTTTTTTAATTTCAGGGCCAGATGATATACAATACAGATTATATAAGCAAATATACACACAGATATAAGATATATATAGTTATATATATAAATACACAATTCGCAAAACAAGATTGAAACAAATACATATAGATAAGTCTCATACATGAATACATAAGTTATACATTGTTTCGATCAAGTTACAAAGTAGTTGGTGACATGCGAATACATGTGTCGATCGAACAAGTTAGAGCTCGGAAGCTCGCCTAGACATCTAAACTAGCTAGACACAAACGCGGGATAAACAACCAAAGAAGATAAGCATGATCACCGCGATGAAGGTGTAGGTCTTCATCCGGTTCCTCGTCCTAACTCCCGCTAGATAGCGCGTGTATCTAGCTTCCGCCTCCGCCATAGTGTTGTACCCTTTGTAGCTATTGCCGCTGAAACGATGCACCTGTCTCCGGCAGTCTTCCCAATCATCGTAGACTCCGGGAACCCGTCCCTTGTACACGACATACCACGTCATCTACAAGTTGACAATAATAATTAACCGATGATTGAAAAAAAACATATATAATTAAAGTCGCATATGAAGATATACTTATAGAAAGTACTCCTAAATCAAAAAGACCAAACTCAAAAAGCATGCCTCATATATAACTAGGTTGTTCGACACAGGAATATGCTACGATGAAACTGTCCGCCAAGTAGGATGCACAACACCTGGACCTGTGCATAGCACAAGGCGGACAATCCCATCGCAGCACATTCACATATAGTGTGCCACGACATTTCAGTCATCGGCATTATTCTTGAAAAAGACCAAAGTAACTCGAAAAGAATGCCTCATATATATATATATATATACATAGGTCGTTGGACACAGGAATATGCTACGATGGAACTGTGAGCCAAGTAGGATGCACAAGACCTGGACTTGTGCATATCACAAGGCTCACAATCCCGTCGTAGCACATTCACATATATATTGTGCCACGACATTTCAATCATTGGCATTATTCTCGAAAAAGACCAAAGTAAATCAAAAAGACTGCCTCATATATATACATAGGTCGTTGGACACAGGAATATGCTACGACGGAACCGTGAGCCAAGTAGGATGCACAAGACCTGGACTTGTGCATATCACAAGGCTCACAATCCCATTGTAGCACATTCACATATATAGTGTGCCACGACATTTAAATCATCGGCATTATTCTCGAAAAAAGAGTAAGGAAAAAAGAAGGACCAAAGTGAGCAAAGGACCAAAGAGTAAGAAAAAAACAAGCATTGATTGATATATAATAATAAGCAAAAGAAGTAAGCAATGATTCATAAACCTAATAAGATAAGTATAGTAGCATGTACACTTGTCCACACACACACAAAGGTCATCTATAGTTTGTAACTACAACTAGGCCAACATCAAGCCTTCTGGCTCGGCTTAGGGAACGGGAGGACGCCTTGTCTCGTCATGAACTTCCTATAGTCACCCTGCATCTCTAGGCGATCTTCTATGTCACGGTTATTCGGGATATTTCCTCTGTAGAAGATCCCCCCTGAAGTCATGACATCACGAAAGATGATTGACCCAAACTGCTGCTGGATGCGATACATCTCTTGTCTAATATCTGAATCAGTGATCTTGGCCTTTGCTTCGGCCCACTGTTTGAGATGATCTGGCAGCGTAGAATTCTGCTGGTCAAGTAGGAACGCCCTCATGTGATGGAGTGCGTAGTAGGCTTCCTTCTTACTGTTTTCTGGTTGCTTCACACAGGGGAACTCCGTTACGTGGTTGAAGACATGCCTGCCGAACTTGACCTTCGTACGCACGAAGGTGGTGCCTTCCATCGAGGCATAGCCAGTGAGAGCATCATCCAGAACTTCCTTGATCTTGTCGTAGTTTTTCTTCTTTTCTAGACTCCCCGAGTCAAAATACGTGGTGTGGGAATGCTTCGGCGATAAGGAGATGAGCGTGCAATGTTCATCTCTGTGCAAAAAATTCAAATGGAATGTGTTGGAAAAAGAATGATGATAATCTAATAAAGCCAATCGACGGTGGCAAGTGAATAACGACTTACTCGGGAAAGTAAGGCACGAGAATGTATTCCTTTGTCTTGTTCACCACAAGGATTCTTTTTAGGTACGAGGCCACGATACGTCATTCAGCGGGGGAACCCAAGCAGCCGTCACGCATGTAGTAGGGGTCCACTATAGTGATGCCCGGTGTGTTCTCTCTAATGATCTGCATGGCCAGGCTGAGAGAAAACAGGCGGACCATGGTATAGTGCAGCGGGTATAGGTGGAACATATTGAAGATGTCGTCGAACCGCAGGAAGAACAGATCCGCAGGGGCATTGTCGATGAAGCCCAAGCCTGGTGGCACCTTAACCACGAATACCGGGTGCGAGGGATCTTTCTCTGATAGAAGGCGTCTCTCTATCGTCAGCACGCCATCATGCACACTCTGCAGTTCCGAACTGGCGAGCCTCCGCAAATTCTTAGGTAGCATGGGCTCACCTGCCACATGAATCCTCCACATAATACCCTCGGGTCTTGGTGGCCCGTCCCGAAACGTGATCGGATTCGCAGTTGTTGACGCCACCGGCTGGCTCGAGCTGCTAGATTTTCTTTTCCTGCCCTTTTTTCCTTTTGGAGAGCGGGCAGGCACCGCAATCTGAGCACCGATCGCCCTATGTAGTGTGTTAGGGATTAGAATAAAGGGCCGGTTGGTTGTATCAACTGGCTCTATAAAGGCGCAAGCTGGAGGCGTCTCCTGAGAACCAAATAGACGCTTGGTGATAGTGGCTTTCTCTATGGGGCCACCAGCTAGGTATTCGTTCCTAAACTGAATGTTGAAGAAGTGATCATTCCAGTCTTCGTCGTCCTCGGCCGGATCCTGCGCCATGTGCATATCATCAACATGATCATCCGACCCACCGCGTGGAGGTGACGGCGAGGGCGGTAAGGGGGCCTTGCCACCGCTTGTCGCTGGCACGACAGGCGGTGCTGTTGTCTATGGCGTGATGGCCCCGTCGTCTCCAAACAGATCATGCACTTTGTCCATTGCAAGAATAAGCCGAAGCAACTTCTGAGGATAGCCGGCTCTTCTTCATCCGCTCATGGGGCTTGAATGGGAGGTTCCAGGTCATCGCAGCCCCTTAGCACCCGACTAATTTTAACCCTGTGCACGCTATCTGGCATCGGCCTTGAGTGGAACGTGCACTTCAAGGGTTGAATGATGGTACCCTTGGCAACATCCCTCAGCTCGTTGTTCACGTAGCATAAGAGAGTGCAAGGAACATCCGTCTGCGGAAAACATGTACGGCGTCATCAGAGATGCCATAAGAGTAATAGATGGCGTGAAAGGCGGTAAAGCATTTTTTTTACCGTGATGGCGTCGAGATCGGCTAATGTCGAGGCACCGCATACGGCGACGGGCGTGCAACAGACGGAAGGGCTGCTTGATGGCGCGGTGCTGGCCGCCGGTGTATTCTCCCTACCGTCGGGTGCTTGGAGCTCCGTGGCGCCGCGACGATGGCAGGGGGCCACTAACATGTACTCAGGCGCCGTGGTGATGGCAGGGGGAGTCACCAACACTTGCGACACCGCGGTGCTAGCGGGCGGAGTCACGAACATGTAGTTCGCCTGATTCGTCGGCGCCGCGTTATTCGAGTGGCTGCTGACCATGCTTGGAATTGGGCACGGCTCTACTCGACCACCCGCACTCCAGTTCGCTATTGACTCCACCAAGGTAGGCAGGAAGGACGTGAGGGTGATTGCCAGGTTGCCTTGGATGATCTGCGGGATCCGTGCCACTTGTTCCTTAAGTTCTTGAACCTCGCGGTTTTCCTCCTCGCTCCTTCCCGACGGCGCCACATGCATCCTCGGCGGTAAACCAAAATGATCCACCCAATTCTTACCCCCGAGGCCGGCCAGATGGCCAGCCGACGACGGCTTCTTCGTAACTGGCTCTATTTTCTTGGCCCGGTTCATCGCCCTGTTAAAAGGGTTATCCCACCGGGTGGCCGCCGTCGACCCCTGGGATGAGGAACCCTGGGATCCATGACTAGCAACAATTTCCTCCTCCTACAGAAGAAGTAATAGTGAATCGTTTAGATCATCGATTAGAATGAAATCGAGTTGATCCGCGGTAATTAGATTACTTACCAAAATTTCCTTGAATTCCTTCACCGCAGGATCCGCGGTGAGTTGTTTGGTTTTTGGGTCCACATGGTAACGGGCCCTGTTGAAGTTTCGAACCTGCTCGGGTTCAAATTTCGCAAAGGGGTTTTCTATCCCCTTGGATCTATACTCTTCGTCCTCCTTATTCCATTTGGATTCCGTGGTTCTGTATCCACCAGATCCGAGATGGTGATGACCTATATTCATCGCCTGCAACACCTTTCCCCGATTACTATTGGCCAGGGCTCTTTCGGATTCACACCTCTCCTTGAACTCCCGGAACTGATCTTCGGTGATCTGCGGGTCAATCTTCTGGATCTCCTCGAGACTTTTGCCTTCTTTATAGATCTTCTTCTTTATCCGGGTTCTCCAGCTGGCCAGGGCGGTGCTCATCTTTGTGAGGGCGGATTTGTTTACTTCGTTCCCATGATAATTTGTGTTCTGATACTTAGCGGGGAACTTCTATCTTGCGTGCAGCTTCTCGAAGAGGAGTGTGTGCAAGTGGCCATTATCTTTATGCCGGAGATTCTCCGTGTTGATCGAGATGGTTGTCCGGGTGATCGCCGCCACTTGCCCATCGTACCCTTTGATGACAAGGTCGGGCTCCAAAGGAACCCCTATTGGGCTCACTTTGGTAATTTCCTCCCTGACGGTGCCGACCATGTTCGGGCGCCGTTCCTCCGGCTTCTTCTTCTTAGGAGGATTGCTACCACTCCCTGTGCCCTCACCGCCATCAGTGGTTTCATCACCCGCCGTTCCTTCGGCTTCTTCCTCCGCGTCTTCCATCTCATCATCCTTGCTCTCTGAAGGATGGTATTCTTCATCGTCTTCTAGCCGCTGGGCCGCCTCCTAGAATGTCAATTGTTTATTCGGAGGTCTGAGTTCTCCTTCAGCGCAGATGCGCTTAGAACATCCAGCCTCGTCGTTGTCACACATCTTTGCACTAATAAAAACAATTGGTTAAATGCGCGGAAAAATCCGGCATGACCTTTGCTAATTTTCTTAAACTAGGAGTGCCCGATTTCTACCGAAATGGAAGTTAATCAATATTCCGGCAAAAATCAGGACTCATTTCATACAAGAACCTGCATACACGACATAAGAAAGTGCTTCATACAAGCACAAGCATAATTGGAAATAAGCAGGATCATTTCATCACAAGGAGCATCATTATATGCACATATATATTCACTACCAGTACCAGGACCAGGATCAGTACCAGGATCAGTATATACACATATATATTCACTGCAATGGATCATCATTCTATAACTCTGAACCAGATGCAAATATAAAAAGTATAGCAAAGGTTGTACAAGCTAATCTACTGCTCTAAACTTGTCATTTACCTACTCTAATTCATTTTACAGTTTGAAAAGTTTCTTAGTTTGAGTAGGGTGAGTGTTGAACAGATACATTTGTGGTTGTGCATGTAAACTCCAATCATGATACATGTCAGTCACCTATGCAGAATTATATTTTTGCATTGGCATTCCTATCTAGAACAGAAGCTAGCTAAACTGGAACAGCACTAAAACCATTTATGTCAGCAAACAACATGGTTACCATAGCTTCTATTTCAGAACAGAAGCTATCTAGAGCCTAAACTGGATGTAATTATCTAGCACATGTATCTCAGCAACATTTCATCACACACTAGACCATCACCATGAGGTCGCAAATAGCACTAAACCTTGCATTAACAGCATTCCACTGATGTGCTCAAGCACAAAAAGATTTAGCACATTTTACATTAACAGCTTGCATCATTTTAGTAGGAAGATTATACATCAACAGATTATACCTCTCCATACACACTCTCAACCCTAGCTAATATCAACAGATTATACCTCTCCATCATTTTAGTAGGCAGATTATACATCAACAGATTATACATCATTTTGCTAACCCTAGCTAATCTCACTTCTAACCTCATTGTCAACCCTAGCTAATCTCACTGCTAACCCTAGCTAACCTCACAGCTAACCCGAGAGGGAGAGAGGGAGAGAGGGAAAGAGGGAGAGAGGGGAGGGGCTAACCTCTGTCAATGCTTTATCTATATACCTCACTATCTAAAATCCCTACTACCAGCTACTACTACAAGCTACAAGCTACAAGCTCTATGTTTCTAAAATTCCTACTACCAAGCTCACTGTCAAGCTCTCTGTTTCTAACATCTTCTGAACATCTTATGTTTGCTCTCTATTTCTAACAGATCATTCAAACAAGAACTACCTAAACCTAAACCTAAACTTTAATATAATCCTAAATCAACCTAAACCTCACTGTTAGAAATCCTAAATCCTAAATCAACCTAAATCTAATCCTAAATCAACCTAAACCTAAATCTAATCTCTGTTTCTAATAGAGGGGAGAAGACTCACCTTTGAGACGAGGAAGAGGATGAGCCCGCGGGTGAGGTGGCTGGCGAGGCGGGGCTATAGGCGGTCGAGGCCGCTGGTGAGGCGAGCGCGCGGGCGACGCTCCTCCTCCACCTCCTCCTAGCTGGCGAGCGTGCGGGCGACGCTCCTTCTCCTCTCCTAGCGTGGCGACCTGCTCCTCCTCCTCCTCCTGGCTGGCGATGCTCTTCCTCCTCTCCTGGCGTGGCGGCCTCCTCCTCCTCCTCCTGGGTGGCGAGGCGCGCGTTGATGCAGATGGGATGCGGCGGCGGCGCGTCGATGTGGCGGCGGCGCGTTGATGCAGATGGGTTCGATCCGTGTCTGAGGACGATGGGGGAGGGTAGGGCCAACATGGCGAGTTGACTAGTCCAACCCACTTAGGCGTAGCGCACCCTGGCCAAGTGCGCTACGGTTATCCGTAGCCCACTTGGCCAGGGTGCGCTACGCCTAAGTGGGTTGGACTAGTCAGATAAGAGGGCTGCCACCCCCATAGTTGTCACTAGCACTGCCTTATCCCACTGGATCCACTCACTGCTCTAATCTAAACCTGTGAGCACCCAGATTCGAATCCTGGTGCCCACCTTTTTTATTTTTATTTTAAAAATATTTTTAAATGTTCCAAAAAATGCCCAAAAGTGGTGATATATTCCATAAAAGTTTTGTTTTGTTTTTAAAATACTTTTAAATATTCCAAAAATGCCCAAAAGTGATAATATATGTCATAAAAGTGGTACAAATTAAATATGATTCAAATATGTCATAATAATTTGTCGATGATACAAATATGTCATAATAATTTGTCCATGAATATTACAATATTTTTCGACCACGCGTTTTACAATATTTTTTGAGCTAGCGTTTTACAATATTTTTCCCTTCTTTGTCGCGGTTGAATAATTTAGCCCCGGCACTTTAATGTTTCTTCTTTCGAACGGGCTACCTTTTTGGGTAGGGTTGTCCTTTTTCTTCTGGTGATGCATGTTGCTGCATCGTAGTCGTCGTCATCTTCAATATTTGGATCGCCGTACTGGTCGAAGTCTTGCTCGTTGGCGACTCCATCCATTCCGATGATGTTTCTTTTTCCTCTCCTCACGACAACACGGCTAGGCTTTGTCGGGTCGGTAATGAAAAAACATTGGTCCACTTTGGTAGCCAGTACCCACGGTTCATTTGCCGCGGCCACGTTCGCACCGGCGGCCTTGGATTTGGCTTCTTCGGGTATAACCATGTTCTGAAATACCGGTCTTCTCTTTCGACGCTCTTTGACCATCTAACACGGAACATCGGCACCTTTTCTCCACAGTAGTCGAGCTCCCAGATCTCCTCGATTCTTCCATAGAATCTTTCCTTCACGTTGTCATCGGTGTAGAATTCCGACGTTACGCCTGAGTTCTGATAATCACACTTGTTGTCCTTTTCCTCCGTGTAGAATGTGTAGCCGTTGATATCATACGCCTGATAGGTCACCAGGTTTTGCATCGGTACCTGCGACAAGGTGAATATGATCTTTTTCGTGTTAGAAGAATGCGATCACGGGGGATTATCAAGGAGCGTCTGCCTAAACCAACGTGTGAAATCTGAGTTGTGCTCTTTGATTATTTCTCCCCGTGTCCTCTGTATGCCCCGGTCACTGTACTTCTTCTCGATTAACCTTTTGTGCTTCTGTACCCAAGGATCGACCAGTTCTAAATGCTGTAGCACGACGAGGCTTGCTCGATCAAAGTCTGCGCGTCGAAAATTGAAGTCTGCATGCAGTATGCGACGACCCTCTCGGTGACCAGATCCGTCGAGCTTGCCAAGGTGCCTGTTGACGGGAAGACCGACAGGGTTCTCGATGTCTAGATAATTCATGAGAAAGAGATGCACTCTTTGGCCAGAAAGCCCTTGGCTATGCTTCCATCTGGACGGGACCTGTTGCGAACGTATCCTTTGATGTGTCCGTTCATCCTTTTGAACGCCATCATGCTGCGGAGGAACATCGACCCGAGTTGGACGATGTCCTCCACGACATGGACCAGCAGATGCACCATAATGTCGAAGAATGCGGGTGGGAAGTAGACCTCAAGCTCGCATAGTATCACCACGATCTCCTCCTGTAGCCTCCCGAGCTGATTCACGCCAATCGACTTCCTAGAAATAACGTCGAAAAACTTGCAGAGGCCAAATAACGTTTCACGGACGTGCTCGTCCATTATCCCTCTTAGTGCAACCGGAAGTACATGCGTCATTAGCACGGCACAGTCGTGAGACTTCATGCCACTGAACCTCTGCTTCGCCTCGTCTAGGTATCTGCTTATATTGCCCGCGTAGCCGTAAGGAAATTTGACTCCTAGAAGGCACTTGAAAAACTGTTTGATCTCATCCTGGCTTAGAGTGAAGCAAGAAGGAGGGCAGTAATATTCGTTCTTCTTGAACTTTTTACCCTTCCGACAACCTTGTGTCATCTCCGACTCATGATCATCGTCATCTTCCTGATCATCAGGAGTAGTGCGTCCTCCGTGAAGCTCCTTCTGGATACCCAAGCATATCAGGTCGTGCCTTGCTTTCGGACCATCTTTTGTCCTATCTGGCATGTTGATTATGGTGGCGACCAGACTCTGTCACACGTTTTTCGTGATATGCATGATGTCGAGGCTATGAGGCATGCGGAGAAACTTCCAGTATGGCAACTCCCAGAAAACAGACCTTGTTTTCCATACCTTCATCAGCGGCTTGTCTTGTTGCTACCTCTTTCGCTTCTTTCCAGGCTTAGGAAAATCTTTCCAGTTTTTCAGCAACTCTTCCACTTCTTCGCTGCTCCTACGCTCTGGGATTCCTCGGGTCTTGCATTTGCCATCGAACAGGTCTCCATGTTTTCTCCATGGATCATTCTTGCCGAGCCACCTCCGGTGCGCCATGAACACGGTTTTTGATGACCCTGGATCTTTCTCTAGTTGGAGATAGCTTGTGTTATCCATGCACCTAAGGCATGCGCAGAATCCTTGGATAACCTGCCCCGAGATATACCCGCAACCTGGATAGTCTTGCACCGTAGTGACCAACGCGGCTCTCATAGTGAAATAATCTTGTGCAACGGCGTCGTAAGTATTGGCTCCAGATTCCCATAACGTGGCTAGCTCCTCTTTCAACAGCCCGAGATACAGATTGATGTCGGTACCAGGTTGTTTTGGCCCTTGAATTAGCATACTCATTTGTATGTACTTCTTCTTCATGCACAGCCATGGAGGGAGGTTGTACATCCATACAAACACGGGCCAAGTGATGTGCGTGCTGCTCTGGCTACCGAACGGATTGAGTCCATCGGTGCTCGCACCAAGCCTGATGTTCCTCGAATCTCCACCGAATTCTGGGAATTCGAGGTCCAATGCTTTCCACTGGCTAGCATCTGAAGGGTGCGTCAGCAGCTCATCCTTTTCGGGGTCATCATCATCATCTCCTGGCTTCTTCCTTTCTGCATGCCATCGCATGAGCTTTGCTTCCTTAGGGTCCGCGAAATAGCGCTGCAGACGAGGAGTGATAGGAAAGTACCATACCACTTTTTGAGGTGCTTTATTCCCTTTCTCATATCGACTCACGCCGCACACCGGACATGTGGTTTTCTCCACATCCTCGCCCCGATAAATGATGCAATCGTTGATGCATACGTGATATCTAACATGCGGTAGATCGAGAGGACAGACGATTTTCTTGGCGTCCTCGATACTAGTTGGACATGTGTTCCCCTCCGGGAGACGATCGTGCCAGAATGCCATCATATCGTTGAAGCTTGCGTCGCTCAATTTGTGTTTTGCCTTCATCTCCATAGCCTTGAGCGTTACATTCAACCGGGTATCATCGGGCCTGCATCCTTCATACAATGGAGTAACCGCGTCTTTCTTAAGTTGCGCAAGCTTGGATTTCTCTCTAGCAGCAGCCCTGGCGTTACTCGTCTGCTTGATAAGCCGCTCTTGCACATAAGGGTCCCGCACCCAGCCTGACGTTGTTCCATCGTCGTCTCCTCCTCCGGCATCTAGATCATCATCATCCCGGTCTACTTCCGCACCTTCACCATCTCTAGGAGACTCTTCATCATCTCGCCCGTTCTCGCCGTGATGATGATCATCGTCATGTTGCCCACCTTCACCGTCTCCATCGTCTTCGTCATCGCTTATCCAACGAGTGTATCCATCCATGAAACCATGGCAGAGCAGGTGCGCCTGCAGATTCCTGGAATCTGGGTCGATCACCCAGTTGAGTTTGCATCTTCTGCACGGACATCTTATATCCGTCTTGTTATTTCGTATCATGTCAGTCGTCGCACATTTCAAAAATCTAGCCACAATGCCTTCGCTCATTATGCGGACCATTTTTGCCTGCACGGTGTACACGGTACAATTAGAAGTCTATTAGAACCACATAATGAATGCATGCATGCAATGGTCGATAGAAAATTTCAGCATGACCTATCCTAAAATTAGGACCTTTGCGAAATGCCAAAGTCTTGCCAAAATGGAAATGAATCAACATTTTGGCAAAACAAATGGCAACTTGTTCACACACAAATACAAGAGAGAGAGAGACCGATCCATACACACATGAACATATCATTATCCTATCCATACACACATGCATGAGCATCATCGACTACTCTCCATATACACACACATGACCATCGAGATCCTCTCCATACACACATCATGAGCATCGATCATCTACATACGTATGACCATATCATCCATATACACATGAACACATCCTTACATGGACAACTTACCGAGATGAGAGACCGATCGCTAGAAGATGGAAAGGAGAGGTGCACGCGCGAGACCGGAGAAGGAGAGATGAGAGACCGGAGAGCTAGCTTCCTCTATTACGTATGTAACATCCAAGGCAAGTTCTACATGGTAAAAATGGTGAATGAGTGGAGAAATTGAGGTGGGAAGGAGAAGGATCCCGACTAGATCTAAGGAGGAAGAAGAAGGGGAAAGTGAAGTGTGGGGTGGTGGATGATCACACATGTGCACAAAGTGGAGCTGTAAAAAAGAAAGGGTCGCCACATCCGTGGCGCACGTGGCTCCAGTGCGCCACAGGGAATAATAACATCCGTGGCGCACATGCCATAGTGCGCCACGGATGTGTCTGCCCGGTTTACAGAGCAGAGGGGCATGCGCTTAGGCTTAGTGCACCCCCTCCATGTGCGCCACGGTTAACACTAACAACCGTAGCGCACTTACCCTATGTGCGCTATGGGTATCTGTCCTGCGGCCAGCAGGGCCCTGGCCCACACATATCTGTGGCGCACTATGACCATGTGCGCCATGGTTGTTCTAGTTACTAGTAGGGCACTGCCATAGGTGAGCCACGCCTGTTTTAGCCGTGGGGCACTTCGACAATGTGAGCCACGGATGTGCTGATTACCTATAGCCATTTTCCTAGTAGTGACAAGCATATCTTTTGTAACAAACACACAAGTCATGTCATACACAAATCCATTACAAGCATCAAAGGTTCAACATAACTTAGACAAAATTTTGGAAGTAAAAACGATAAGTGTGGTGGTCCAACTAACGAAATACGTTACAACTCTCACTCGCTAGACAAAACAGCTATCAGGGCATCCTTAGTAGCCATCTGTCTATCTTGTTCACAAGACTCCCATATTAAATCTATGATGTCTCCCCTTAGTTGTTGGTTGGTAGCCTCTAACTCTTGGGTATGCTTCTTTTCTTCTCTAAGGTCATTTTTAGTGTTGACCATTCTGCACTTGAGTCTATCACCAAGATCCTTGATAGCATTCCAAGCTGCATTTCTTACAAAGTCAAAGAATGTTGTGTGCATTTCTGAGTTGGTGACCATGCAGAATCCTGACTCCTTGTGGTTGTCTTCCTTGTTTTTGCACAAGTGAAGTTGCACCCACTAGTACTCTTCTCCTTCATCCATCACAGGGAATCCTTTGTACACAGCTGCACCATGTATCCCCATGGTAACCATAAGGTTCTTGAGGGCCTTGAGAAATTCAGTCTCACACTCCAAAGTCATGGTCATGAGTGGTCCCTTCCTCATGGCTTCGTTGATGGAGTTCATCTACAAATAGATATGAGAAAGAAGATTAGAAAAGTTTACGAGAAGAAAAAGACAAGTGTGGAATTTTTTCAAAGTGCTGAAGTTTTTCCTTAGTGGTTTCTAATCCAATTCTAGGGTCATAATCCTACAGGAAACACAGTGCTCTGATACCATCTGTAAGACCCCACCTTTATAAAGGTAAAGGTCCCTGTGATTGCAATGCTAGTCCCTGGATCAAATGCTAGCATCCATAGTTTAAGATGAAGTACACAGAAACAAATGTCATTATTACATCGTCATTCCAGAGATAACATAGTCTTTTACAACTCCATAGCCATAGGCTAGTACAAGAGTTTAACTTAACAATATAAATAAAAGTCTTCATCTTCATGTGCCACAGGCAAGCATGTTGAGTGTAGACTCATAACCCTAATCCTCATCAGAGTAACCTGCAACATCACAAGTTACAGCCACAGTGGGTCAATACATTGGAATAGTATTGGCAAGTGATACCTTAGTAGAATAATAGTATCTAGCTTCTACATGAATTTGGCTAAGTGTAGCTTAGGCATGCTTTGCTCAAAATAGGTTTTGCCTATTAGTTGAAAACACTAAGTTTTTGTTTGGCAAAAACTCCCACGGAACCACCAATAGACATTGGTGAACCTTCACCCTTGTTCAACCACAAATTTTAACTTAGAAATTGGGATGAGGAGATTCTTGATAGCTTCCATGTCTTGATGCTCAAATTGTCCATTACCGGGGACACGGCTAAGTACTTAGTTTCTTCCTTCTACAGAGGTGGTGCACATTCCCCACAAGACTTGATTTTCACCAAGACATGACCTTTCAGAAGCCTTCCCTTAGACAAAAATGGACGCGCTCCAAACCTATCATCCCCTACCACCAACTTGGCAAACACAGGCGCGTGAACCAGAGATAGGGGGTGCTCGGTGCTCACCACAATAGCTCGCCAGAGCTCGTCGGAACAGCGGCGGTGTGAAGCTCAATACTGGTAGCCTGGCAGCGCTCTGGTGGTGCTGAGTGGGGGAAAATGACACGGAGAGGGAGAGGTTTAAATAGCCAGAGCAGGGGAGGGATTTATTCGGTGAATCAATGGCAATCAAGCGCGATTTCGTCGGGTTTGAATGGGGAAGAAACCGCAGCGGCAAGCTGGTCGTCGCGGGATTTGGGGACGAAGGGTGACGGGGCAAGTGGGTCCGGGGCGTCAGCGAGTCGGTGCGCGCTGGCAGAGTGAGAAACAGAGAGGAGAGGGGGAGGTTCCCAGGTGGGCTCATGGGCTTTTTTCGGTGCTGGGCCTGTTTGGTGGCGTCGGCCTTTTCTTTATTCCTTTCCCTTTTTCTTTTTCTAAATGATTTTCCAGGAGTTCTTGTCTCATGATTACAAATGAGTTTTGAATTCAAATATTTTCTGGGTTTTTGTAAAGTGGAACATGTATTATTTCGGTATAAAACATTGATGTTTCATTCAAAGTTCTTTGCCCCCTTGAATTTAACAGAAAACATGCCTTAGTTATATATTCCTTAATAGGCATATGAATGGTTTGAATTTATATTTTATTTTGAAATTTTTGACCAAGCTTTGGAAACAACAAACAAAACTCAAACTCAAACCTTTATGATTAAGTCAAGTGTTCTCATAGCAGGGAGTGAAAAGTAAAACATTGCCTTTCCTACATAGAATAATAGGCAACTGGTTTACTTCTGTTTTGAAAACTTAATTGAAAATGGTCCAAATGTTTATGAATGCATGCATGATATGCAAACTTTATAAACCATGATTTTTGGGATGTTACATTGCTGAAACTTTATGATCATTATCATTAGTTTCTTCTCTATTTGTAGAGTTTGGTTTCACAAAACAATTCGCTGCGCCACTCAACAATCAGGCGGTAAGGTTAAAGTACCTTGTTTTGAACTTTTACTTTCTTCCACATGTATATTAAGACACATAAACCAAGGCCAACAGTAGGTTTGCCCTCTATGGAACATGTATTCATAGTTAGCCTAAGAATATGCTACAGAGACTTATTTATTTGCTACAATTTCAAATCATTGAAATCTCTAGAAACTCGAACATGCCATAACTCTTATGGTGTTGTTTCCATGAATCCTTAGATGTTCCTTTTTATTTCAAATGAGTGTTTGCATATTACTATCTTTAACTCTAAATGATAACTATAACCCTGATAAGAGATAATATTAGACCATATGTATCTAATACAAAATGATTATGATATCTAGACATATCAACACCTTGAATTTTTAAAATTATCATAATTTGTGAAACATCTTTCACAAGTCATTTTATGCCAATATTTAACTTAAATACTTTAGTAATATTGCTGAAATCAAATAGACTTTGTATTCCTGTTAATTCCATATCCCACTCTGTTTTGAACTCATTTGAACAATTCAAATTGTTTCAAAACTTCTGTTTCATTAAGTAAATACACCTATTCACTTATGTTCACAATTAAATAATGATTTCCACTATTTGCTGAAAATGTGATGCATCACTATGTATAAGATTCAACAATTCTTCGCATATCACCATTTTACCATAATACAGAGTTTTAGTCATTTCATCAAACTAGGCATGGTTTTGCAAAGTATCTAGATCAAATATCCAAGACCCCGATTTTCATCTAAGTGAAAAACATGCAATAACCACCTTGACTTAAACAATAGTGTCATGTAATTATTAAACTATGGATATATTTTTAGCATTCTAATCTTTATAAATGATTAACTTATTATCATTAACATAGTGATGAGACTTATTTATAATCATAATGTGACCATAAAGGTATGACTCATAAGAATAGTACAACTGTATTGTAACTTATTCATATGAATAATTGTCTTGCCAAAAGCAAGACACGCAAATAGGGATTACAAATTTTATTCAAATCCACTAATACAAATTATAAACTTCGAGGGAAGGAGTGATGTCAGCCATCAACTAGTTTGATTGCCGTCATCAAGCCACATTTCCTCAATTCAAGCAATTCTCAAGCAGACCATCATGTTTTTCACAAAACATGACAAGTATCCAATTCTTTGTAAAATGCAATAGTTTTGAAAGAATCGCATTTATAACTTTGTATATCTAAAATATACCCTTTTCATCCATGACATCCATTACAATCATGCCCTTCCGAGAGTTCTTAACTCTAATGTAAGATTGCTAAGTGATTCTCCAAATAATCTGTTTTCGTCCATCATGGAGGAAAACTCATCCAATGGCTTATAATTTATGTGCCTTATTTTGCAATATACAAAATTGTAGCCCAACTCTCCATTGTATATAGAATGGCCCCTTTTGGATGATTTATGGAGAAAACACAAACTTGTGGAGTCATTGGATTATGTCCTAATGTTTCTTGTATCAAGAAGAGAAGATCAGCTTATTACGAGGATATCCCTCGAGCGTGGGCATTAATCTATGAAGTTGGACCCTTCTGCTAAGTTCCATTTCAAGCAAGAAACTTCTCATGGTCGCAAAGGACCTCAATGAGATAGGCCATGATCTACTAAGATATTTGCAAACAGACATCTAGACTTAGTTCAAAATATGAGTTCAATTCATAATTGAGCTACCACTAAAATAGTCATCCCTTGGACGATTTTAGCGATCACATGATCCCAATTCACTATGCAACCCCCAATCGTCATGGTCAGAAACATAGCTTCAAAGGTACACATTTTCCAGTGTCAATCACATCATCCATGTGACCCATGCTCGATCTTTCGATCGCCTATGTTCCAAGGCCATGTCTCATAACAAGATTTAGCAAAGCAGGTTTAATTTCATAGAAAGTAGATTCAGGAACAGGTGGAGCAATAGGTGTGCAAATGAAATCATTATTGTTTGTGCTAGTGAAGTCACACAACTTAGTGTTTTTAGGAGTGGTCATTTTTGCAAGATTAAAGCAAGCCAACAAAAAATAGCAACTAAAGTAGGAACTAATTTTTGTGTGTGTTTTATAAGAGAAACAAACAAAACAAAGCAAAAGAAAAAACAAAGCAAAACAAAAACAAATTAAATATATTGGTAGTGACATACTCCCCTTGCATAAATCTTCTTTCTCCCCGGCAACGACGCCAAAAAAAGGCTTGATGTGCTTAGTTGATGTAGAGCTGTAAGATCCCTCCTTTATAAAGGAAAAGGATCCCTGTGATTGCAATGCTAGTCCCTGGATCAATGCTAGCATCCATAGTTTAAGATGAAGTACACAGAAACAAAGGTCATTATTACAGTCATTCCAGAGACAAACATAGTCTTTACAACTCCAAGGCCACAGGCCTAGTACAAGAGTTTAAATAACTAAATAGATAAAAGTCTTCATCTTCATGTGCCACAGGCAAACATGTTGAGTGTAGACTCATGACTCCTAATCCTCATCAGAGTAACCTGCAACATCACAAGTTACAGCCACAGTGGGTCAATACATTGGAATAGTATTGGCAAGTGATACCTTAGTATAATTTTTTAGTGAACTAGGTACTATATGCAATTTGGCTAAGTGTAGCTTAGGCTTGCTTTGCTCAAAATAGGTTTTGCCTATTAGTTGAAAACACTAAGTTTTTCTTTGTCAAAACTTTTCCCAAGGAACCACCAATAGACATTGGGGTCCTTCACCCTTGTTCACCCTCAAGTTTTACATAGAAATTTGGATGATGAGATTCTTGATAGCTTCCATGTCTTGATGCTCAAGTTGTCCAATACCAGGGACATGGCTAAGTACTTAGATTCTTCCATCTGTAGAGGTTGTGCACTTTCCCCACAAGCCTTGATTTTCACCAAGACAGGACCTTTCAGAAGCCTTCCCTTAGACCAAATGGACGCGCTCCCACCTATCATCCCACAACCACCAACTGTCCAAATGGCTAAGTTATTGCAACCTATACGATCCTGGCAGAGCCCATATTGCCAAGTGGCTGCACTAGAAGCTTCTTAACATTTGGCCTCTAAAATCTCTTTGTTTCGGGGTGGCTTTCCACAAGTGAGATACACAAGGTAAACCATAGAAATGGGCCTTGTGTAACCACTCAACATAAACCATTCCTTCCATTCCACCCAGGTGTTTCATTCACTTAGTTGTTTTATTAGGCAAAACACAAGTCCAAAGACTTAGAAATATTTTCATCATAGCATGTATATTTCACCACCCTTGGTTGCTACTAGCTAGGCTAAGCATGGCATAGATAAGCATCTTAACTTAGAAATTTCCTAGCAATTCTACACTACTAGGATTTCCCAACATGGCATATAAGAAAAATATAACATGCAAGACTAGCAAAATATTTCTAATGCTTAGTAGAAAACATAGGGATAAAAATATCATGAAGCACCACTTGCCTTGGTAGTTTGGAGAGTAGCTACACTCCTCACAATCACAATCACTATTGGCACCAAAATCTACACATAGAATCATAGCAACAAATCACATACATATAGATACAAGCAAAAATATATGGATGCATGCAACATGATATGTGATGATTTTCTAAACTCAACAAGACAAGTGTACAGTACTGGTTCATAGACAAGTTCAAAACTTGCCAAACAACATTTATTTAAACCTTAAAACATTTCTCTAATAATTTATATACACTAAATAGGCCTACACATGTTTCTGTAAATAAAACCATTTTAGCAGAATAAAACATTAAACACATTGCATATTTGGAAAGGGCTTGTTCTCCTGATTCCATTGATATAAAATTTGTCAAATTTGAACGTGGGAATCAAAAGTTATGGCTAAAACAATTTCAAACAACTAATAGATTCAAATCCTGATTTTAAATCTAATTCCTGGCCACGCGTCACGTTCTGATTGGCGCGTACCGGTTCGCTCAGGATCGCGCTCATAGGCCGTTAGATCTACTTAACCTGCACGGTCCAGATCTATCCATACTGTTTCGATAAGTGATCTAATTATACGCGCTGGATCTAGATCCAACGGTCATCAACAATGCGACCACAGATGGGCGGCGCTGGCGGCGGCGGCTCTGTCTACGGCGGCGCGGAGGCTACAGGGGGTTCCAGGGTCGTCGGAGGTGCTTACCGGGCTCATAGCGATGCACCGATGCTCAACCTGGCGACGGCTTGACAAGGGGCACAGACACGGCTGCTCGGGCTCGTCGGAGTTGCTGACAACGTCGGGCTCGGGTGGACGGCGACGTTGGCGACACTCCTGGTCACCCTAGCATGAATAAAAGGCATCAGAAGATGCACAAGGCTACGGCAAGCACGTTCGTGTGAACCAGAGGGAAGGGGGACAAGGGGTCACCAAAATTAGTCGCCGGAGTTGGAGACGTCGTCGGGGACTTGCTGCGCTTGATGGAGACGACGACCTGGGGCAGTATAGGATGAACCAAATACATCAGGAGGAGCGCAAAGGGGTTGTGAAGCTGTTCTCATGAACCAGAGGGGAAGGCGCGCACGAGGCTCACCGGGATTGGTCTCCAGAGTGAGCTCTGTCTGCGGCGGTGCAAGGGCGATTACGGTAGCCTAGGGGCGCTCTGTGCTCGAAGTCTGGCGGAAAATGGAGAGGGGCAGAGGGGGTTTAAGTAGGCGAGACGGGGGGCGTGATTTACTCCTGCAATCAACACAAATTGACGAGCGAATCAAACCAGGAAACGCACGGCGTGAATTGGGGAAGAACATGTCGTCGGGGTGGAGACGATGACGCCGTGTGGGACGCGGCTGTCAGCAAGAGAAACAGAGAGGGATTGGGTCCAGTCTGTCAGCGACCTAGCGGGTGCGGGGGTGAGTAAAGAAAACGCTTCGCGCGGGGGGGGGTTGCTGGGCTTAGTTGGGCCAGATTCGACTGAAAGCTTATTTTTTTCTTCCTATTCCTTTTTCTTTTTCTGTTTGATTTTTCCGAAATGATTTTCAACTCCAAATCAAATGAGTTTGAATTCAAATCTTCTCTAGGTTTTTATGCTGCAAACCTTGCACTCAAATGTGTGTCAAACACTACTATTTACTCAAAACACTTTGATCAATTGGAAATAAAAATAAAACCAAGCCTTTATGTGATATATACTATAGGCATAATATTGGTTTTATTTACTCATTTTGTTTTGAAAACTTTGCTCAAGCTTTGGAAAGTGCCTAAGTTTGAATTCAAACCTTACTGAACAAAACAAGTACTCTTCTCACTGGAAAATAGCACTAAGGCTAGAGCAAACTTACATGAAATAATAAGCATATATGCTTCTATTTGTAAATGATTTGTTTGAAATGGAATTTATATGATCATGGATGCATGGATGATATGCATGAGTTTGAAACATGATTTTAGGGATGTTACAAGAGCCAGTTGGGAACTCCAAGAGGAAGGTATGATGAGCACAGCTGCAAGTTTCCCTCAGTTATAGAACCAAGGTTATCGAACCAGTAGGAGAAAGAAACCACTCCCGAAGGTGTTGCTAGCAATGTGGAACCTGCACACAACACAACCAAAATACTTTGCCCCAACTTATCAATGAGGTTGTCAAGCTCACTGGTTTTGCTGAACACAAAGGATTAAATGTATAGTGTGGAAGAAAGTAATTGCTTGTGGTAATTGCAGAAAGTAAACAGTAAACAGTAGATGGAATATCAACGGGAAGGAATGGACCGGGGTCCACAGTTCACTAGAGGTGTTTTCTCCATAAGATAAATAACATGCTGGGTGAACAAATTACAGCGGGGCAATTGACAAATAGAGAATGTATAAGAATGCATGTACATGACATGATGATCACTATGAGATTCATTTGGGCATTACAACATGATACATAGACTGTAATCCAACTGCATCTATGATTAATAATCCACCTCCGGGATATCATCCGAACAACCCTCGGGTATTAAGTTGCAAGCAACAGATAATTGCATTAAGCAAAGTGTGTAATGTAAACAATACACTTTCCCTTGGGCAAAGGATTGTTGTTTTATCCCTAGTAGCAACAACACATCTACAATCTTAGAAGTTTCTGTCACTCTCCCAGATTACTAGAGGCATGAACCTACTATCAAGCATAAATACTCCCTCTTGGAGTCACAAGCAAATACTTGGCCAAAGTAACTACTAGCAACAGAGAGCATGCAAGATCACAAATAACATAGACATGATAGAACAATAATCAATCTGACATAGTACTCAATATCCATTGGATCCCCGCAAACACAACATGTAGAATTACAATAAGATGATCTTGATCACGATAGGAAGCTCAGAAGATCTAAACATGGTAGCACAAATAGGAGAAACAACCATCTAGATATTGCTATGGACCCATAGTCCAAGGATGAACTACTTACATCACTCCAGAGGATGGCATGGGGATGAAGAAGGCCTCCGGGATTATCTCCCCTCTCTGGTAGGATGAAGGGAAGAGCTTCAGATCCCTCCCAATCTAGGGACGATGGTGGCAGCGGATACGGACTTTTTCGTGGAATTCTGATCGTGTCCTTAGGGTTTTTGCCTCGGTGGGTTTATATAGGCGAAGGGGCAAGGTCGATGGACGCTCGAGGGGCCCACACCAAGGCCTGGCCGGCCCAGGGTGGACCCGCGCGGCCCCCTGGTGCGGCTGCCTCGTGGCGCCTCTTCGTCTCTCCTTCGGACTCCGTGTCGTGTCTAGAAAAATAGGAACTTTGTCTTTTGTTTCGTCCAATTCCGAGAATATTTCTTTACTAGTTTTTCTGAAATCAAAAATAGCAGAAAACAGGAACTGGCATTGTGGCATCTTGTTAATAGGTTAGTTCTAGAAAATGCATAAAAATGCCTCAAAGTGTAAGAAAAACATAAAGTAATTGGTGTAAAACAAACATGGAGCATCAAAAATTATAGATATGTTTGCAACATATCAGCATCCCCAAGCTTAACTCTTGCTCGTCCTTGAGTAGGTAAGTGATAAAAATAATAATTTTTCAGGTGACATGCACCATCACAATCTTGATCAAGTTATTGCAAAGCATTGATAGCCGGGATCAAAGTACTCTAAACATAAGCATGGAAGATCTATTTCTAACAATAATACATGGCAACTATGTTGCAACATGAAAGGCTACACAAACAAAAGATCATGAATAATGCTTTGAAGGGCATTTGTTTGTTTCACATATATAAAACATAGTGTAACACCCCAAAAATATTAATGAGGATCATTCCCTAATTAATCAAGATTAGGGTTAACAAAATCTTTTATTAATCAAATTCAAATCCTTTTGTTTGAGTGTATGAATGCTTGCAATGTCATGTTTGATTGTTGTAAATGATGAGAAATGGTTTAAAGACCAAAACCATATCATCTAGGTCACTACCAAATCAAATCAAAACAAAAGAAAATGAAAATATGAAGCATAAGACCTAATGGTCATTTCTGCCAAAGTTAACCACTAGCTCACTTTGAGCATCTCTAGCAACAAATCTCAAACAGAAACTTCCCCATTTCTTTTCTCCCCTTGCTATACCTAGTGATAGTGAACCCAATGGAACTTACCAACCTTGCAGAAACATTTTCAAACCCATTTGAGAGGCAATTCAAATTTGAATCTATCTCATGGATCAAGATACACATTTTTGGAAAACCACTCAAACCAACACCACTTGGCAAACCATTGCACCCAGAGACTACCAAGATTAGTATCAGATCACTCACCAAAAATCATTGAATTTGGTGATGATTTAGTTCATGTGGCCATTTGATCGAACAATTGGTGATCACAGTACAACTAGCAACTATCTACTCTTTGTGATCAATCAATTGCTCATCCATTGTACCCCAAATCTTTTCCCTAGCTCACCCATGATCACCTCCAGTACCTAGCTATGCAATTGAGCCAATCTTCTTCACTGCCATGATTAATGCTAGTGGTACCTGAGCTCACCATGTCACTCAGACATGGGCAGCATGCCACATGCCGCGCCTCACTCGCTCGCGATGTCTAGCTAATAGTCGTGACCTTTGCCGCCCTTCATTGTCCACCCCTCGACCAACGGCGAGACGTGGAGACCCTATAACGGCCACGCCCATTTAAGGCACGAACATGCCGAGAGCACGATGGAGCGCCTCGCGCAGACACGCCATGACTCGACCTCTCCGCTCATACTCACGATCGTGACGTCACCAGCCACCGCCCAGACATGCCCACTGGTCACCGTGCGCCCCCTTGAACACCATACTCGCTGACGAACACCGTCGTACCTGCACAGAACACCGACGTCGCTCGCCAACTGAGACCGCCCCTTGTCGAGACACCACTCGCATGGCGATCGCCACTCTCAACAGCGTCGACCCATGCCCTTATCCATGCATATCTCGACCTATAGCAACATCGCCGACGAGCCCTTGCCATGTCGCACTGCCTTACCCTCGAGGGTATAAATAGAGACCACCCCCAGCCTCAATCTTCACGCCATTCTACTCCTCTCTCACTCAGAAACACCCCTGACCTATTCCCGGAAAAAGGCAAGCACCCTGTTGCCAGAATTTGATCGGACTCCGCCGTTGCCATGAGGGAAAGGCGTCGTTGATTGGAGCCACCCCAGGAGCTTCCTTGACCGCCATTCGACTCACCGTCGTTGACAAGCTCGTTCTCCCGCACCACCGACCCTAGCTGGAGCCCTGGTAAGCCCACAGCCACCCTCATCGTGCCGCTAGGTCAGAATCTCGTCGGAGCGCCGGCACGTAGACGATGAACCTAGACTGTAGATCATGTTTTAATCGTAGGGCTAATATTGATTGATACCGCTTCACGTTAGATGACTTGCTGACGCGTGGGACCAGCCTGAGTGAGCCCGCTGCCCGCACATTGTGCAGTTGGGCCAGCCCAGTAACGTTTCATGCGCAAGCCCAGTAATTCAAATCTGGTCTTTTTCTTTTTATTCAAAAACCTTTTCTGTAGTGAACTTTAAAAATCAATTCAAAGAGATTCACTACACCAAATTGAATGAATCCAATTTTGTTTGAAACTAGATGAAAATCTCTAATCACTCCCGTTGGATTCAAACAGTTGGAAACTATGGATCACCCTCGGTAAAAATAACAAGCCAAAGCTTTTGCAACTTCACACATTTTTCTAAAATCAACCATAGGTGATTTTGAGTTGATTCCAACTCTCAAAAACCACATTTGACAAGACCTTTCTGAATATGTAAAAATCTACATATTTCCATACAGTAGTCATGGACCAAAACTAAAAGAATGACCTTCTAGTCATTTTTAGCCACTTAATAATTATTAAATAATAGTGTTAAACTTTATAAATTAGGCCAACCAATTTAAATCACATTCCCAAGTATTAGAGTATGTGGTGATGACATGTGTCAATATGATCCCATATTTTTAATTTGTAGAACATTAAATCCTAAGAAAATTTTCAATTAGTATAAATTAGTTTCCTAAAAATAAGATAAATAAAATCTTATCACCCTTTCTTGTAATGATATAGATGATGCTAGATCATCTAGTGTGACCCTTGTGTGATAAATATAAGTAGTTAAGTATTTTTTTGGTGATTGTGTACCTCGTATTTATTTATAGATACTAGTATCAATCTAGGCTACGACGAGGAGGAATTCTACGAAGACGAGGACGAGAACTTCGACCACCTTACCAACCAAGGCAAGCTATACTGAGCATGCTAGACCATGCAAGCCTTATTATACATACCTTTGTGATACCCCTTTTTACTATACCAAATCTCAGTTTTACTTGCAAGATTTACCTTTCGCAAAGTTATTATGTGGTTAATTAATTGGATGATTATTGGAAGATTAGGAGAGTGTCATCAGGAGATTGGAGATTTATGAAGATAGATACACCAGCTTAGTACCCTACAACTAGTGATACATACCCCCAATTGATAGATGCTAGTGCTAAACTAAACTTGATCACTAGATGGGAACAAATGATTATGAAAACCTTGGAATGATGAGTCATTCTATTGAAATGTTTTTACATGTGTTATGGACACAATGACTTGAAGATGATGGTGAATGAAGTATGTGACTTGACTTTGATAAAAACTGATAGTTGGGTTCGGATGCGATACCATTCCAACGTTTACCGTACAACCACAATACCCAAATTTGGGTAGGGCTTGACTGGAATTTTATATGTCTTAGTATGGTTTCCCTCGTAGAACGAGGTGAGCTGAGGCTACCTTCTGAGTGTGAATGTCCACCTATGCAGTGCCCAAGATGACAGATGGTCATCATTGGGAGGACAAACTCATAGGGGAGATGCCTATACTATGTTGTGTAATTGAAAGGTTAGGATTGATTATCCGCATACTAAGTATGATGATTCAGGATTGTTCCTGACAGATGTATCGAATGTCATGGTGAAAGTGTACCACCTCTGCAGAGTGTCAAACTATTCGAATAGCCGCATCCGCGGTTATGGACAGTTGGATGGACATACTATTCCGTTGTCAGACGTTTTCCAAAATGACACGTGACTTGAAAGATGACTTTGACTTGACCCCACAAGTTGTGGAGATGAAGCTAGGTTCCCACCTAAGAAATTTAGACAAATAAAGTTAGAATTTTATTACTAGACACTGGTTGAAATAAAATTGGCTTATGGAAAATAAACCTAGAGCCTAAGATTCCTATTAGATGGCCTTTTGCTCTAGTGAAAGTTTGCGAGTACTTGAAAGTACTCATGGATTTGTCCCTGGCTATTCCCATGGCCAGACTATGAAGGACACTATGAGGAAGAAGGACAGCAGGACGCTTATGATAACTAGGATCATCTCCCATCATCAGCATTGCCTGTGACCGTGAAGATGGAGCCCCAACCACGCTACCTTTATTATATATTCCGCTGCTTTGATTGTAATCAGACTTGATCATGAGATCAACTAGTTGTAAGACTATTATGGTTTGTAATGGATGATGAACTATGGTACCAATCTATTATGTCTCGCAAAATGGTAATCCTGGGATTGCAATGTATGGCATAACAAGCATCTAGGATTAAAAATCCGGGTGTTGACAAGTTGGTATCAGAGCCATCATGGCCATAGGAGACCCTAGTTAGCATGGACGTCAGAAAACTTAATTTCCAAACAAAGAAAGTGAGTATCTTTGAAAATCTATTCTCACTCTTACCCTTGAAATTCTTTCCAAAAGAGAGTCATAAGTTCCTTCAAATTTTTGCAACCTTACCTAAAATTTGGCACACTTGATCACTTCTCTAACTTACTCCTATCTAATTGCTTATAGATGGACTACGCCTACAGCAAGTTCTATCAGCTGGGCAATGGAGGGAATCTCATCTTTGAGAACGACCTGAGCGAGCTGACGGAATTTCTAGAGCACCTGCATCCGGAGTTCTATGGATCTCAACTCCATGATCACCCCGGAGGGGAGCTTCAGTGGCTGATAGTTGCCGATCTTCGCAGAAATATGGAGCCACCTACCTCGGAGAAGATACATTTCACCATCAGAGAGAACAACTAGATCGATGGACTGGCTAGAGCTATGCAGGAATCACTTTCCCGACTATGTGGACAGAATATCAACAAGATCATCGGCACCCGCCTTAATCACTATGCCAGAAGTGACTCCAATGGACAATCGCTGGATCTGCCAGCCCACCCTGACTTGAGGCACCATGTGGATTGTCACATCCCAAGATTTTCCAAATCTTGTTATGTGAAAAATAAATGAACAAAATAAAACTTTGTTGATTTTCAGGGTGAGAAGAAACTTTTTGATTCCAATTGGAAACCTTCAAACCTACTTTGATAAAATAAATCCTAAAGGGATTTAAAAAGATAAGCAATTAATAAAGAAAGTTTTAATAATTGGAATCACTATTTTTGGTTATTTTAATAAAAAAGATTTGAGTTTCAAATGAAAAGGTAGAAATTAATAATAAGGATTATTTTATAGAGCCAAATTAAACCTTGGCCAAGCTTTTGAAATAAAATATTTTTGTTTGATTAAAAGTGTAAAGGTTTATTTAAATAAAATAATGAGGGTTTATTAATACCCAATTTTAAAGTAAAGGCTTTTCCATTTTAAATAAACACTAAAACTTGATATATTATTTTAAACAAGATTTCTAAGTGTTTTGTATTTTCAAATAAAACCTACTGAAATGGTTTTGATATTATTTAGATTCAAATGGAGAATTTAAATAAAACAAATCCTATTTGAATTAGTGACTAAGGTCTATTTATTTAATTATTAATGGATCCTAAAAAGAATAAAAATATTATTTTATTTAGGGACTTGGATTTATGTTGTTAAACAGAACTAAACTCAATACAAAGTTTGGTGGAAGTTTGATTTGGTTTGGGTGCTTAAATTGTTGTTTGAGATTCAAAACAGGAAAATCAAATAAAAAAGAAAAGCTTACAGAATAAAAAAAGAATCGAACTCAGCCCAACCCATCTGGCCCAACAGCCCAGCAACGCAGCCCACCAGCTCACCCCACTGCGAATCATTTTTCACTCGAACCCACACCCGCAGAGTCGCAGACAGGCAGGTCCCACTCCCTCTTTCCCCACCTCACTGACAGCACGGCCCCACGCCAGCATGTCATCGTCTTAACCCGCGACCAAGCCTTGCCGTTGCAGCCGAGTAACTCCGGCGTTGATTTCAGGATTGATGGCTGCCTTAATTCTTCCAGTAACCATGCCCCCTTAAGCGCCCCTCACTCCTCCCTCTTTCCCCCAAAACAGCTCCTCCCCTCTGCCCCTAGGCCGTCCCAAATTCCTCTTGCTCCGCCACTGCTCCGACGAGTGTCCCAGAGCAATTCCGGCCACATCCCGCCACCTCTCGCCTCCCACTGCACATGAGTTTGTTCTCCACCCCCAGGCGCATCTGCCAGTGCCTCGAACTCGCCCGCGAGTGCCCCAGAGCCTCGGCTTCGACATCATCTGAACGCCACCGCCGTTTTCTGACACTCCGGCGAAGTATCTCCGTAAGCAACGTTTCCCCCCTCTCCTTCCTGATGATACTCCTGCACTCGCCACACTCTCCCGCGTCTAACCATGACCTTGTTTTTCCTCGGGGTGAACCGCAGCGTCGCCCTCGACGACCTCCAGAGCCGCCTGATGCCGCCACCCACTCCGGCAAGGAATTGCCACCATCTCTGAGCGCCCCTCGCCAAGCCAGCGCCACCTTGAGCATCACCTCGACCTCGCGAGCACGGTGAGCATCCCCCATTTCCTCCTTTGCTTCCTGTAGCCACCGCAACGCCACCGCGTGAACGTGCGCCGCCGCCAGCCGCCGCCAGCCGCCGCTAGCGCCGCTCGCTTTTGGTCAACACGATGTAGTCCGTAGGATGTAGATCCAAAGGATAAGATTAGATCTTAACCGAAGGGGTACGCGCCCATCTGATCCATTCGTTTTAAGTTGATCCAATGATCCACAGAGGCCGATCCGTGCGAACCGGTACCGGCCAGTAGAAACACGCCGCATGGCACTGACTCCGTTTTAAAAACAGAAAATGATCTATTAGATATGAAATTTTGTAAAATTCATAACTTTAGTTCTACACGTCCAAATTTTACAAATTTTATATCAATGGAATCAGTGGAACAAGAACTTTGCAACCATGCACTTTGTTTAGTAAAAATCTTCTGGTAAAATGTTTGTTTTTGCAGAAACTTGTGTATGCTTGTTTAGGATATAAAATTTATTCCAAAATGATTTTGGGCTTGAAATCTATGCAAAATGGTTTGTTGTGAACCTACTGACCTTAGGAACCAACTTATGGATTTAAAATTGTATTTTGTGAAGTTTAGGATTGAATAATTGAATTAACTCATTTCTAGTCAAATAAAAACATTGGTTTTGATATGGAAATGATTTTTGAGTAAAAACCTTTGGGAAATGATTTGATTCAAACCTTCTGACCCTAAACACCAAGTTTTGTGAATTAACAACTTATTTGATGAACAATATAAAATTGTTGCTTTACCAAAAGCATTTTTAACCACATAAAATAATGATTTAATTTAAAAATGGTTTATAGATAAACCCTTTTGCAAATGGTTTTGCCACTTTAGAAAATGACCACTTTGAACCTTACAATGTTTAGAGCCTAGTATAAACCACCTTTGCAAATAAAACTATCTTTTGCATGCTTGCATGCATGACTTTGTTTCTGTTATTTTATGTGTGATTAATTTGTTTGATTGTTAGTTGGAATGCTAGTTGAAATTGTGTTTGCTTGATTAAATTGTAGTGGAATTTGAAGAGTGTGATATTGGCAAGATCAAGAAGTGAACTATCATTCTCTACTAAAAAGGCAAGTGACACTATCATCCAAGTCCTACTATTTTCATTACACTTAGTGGATTTTGAAACATGCATGATAAGGTCTACTATATTTTGCTATGCTAAAATCCTAATAGGATACCCTATATATTCCTTAGTGAAAACAATGTAGTTGTAATATGCTTAGCCCTGCTATATATATTGAGATGGGATACATGTTAAGATTATATGAAGTATTGAAAAGACTTATGTTTTATATAATAAACCAAGTACTCAATGAACCACCTGGGTGGACAAGGATACTGAAGTTTTGGACAAGGTGGCAACAAAAGGAACCATGTTTATATGGCAATCTCTTTTTTGTTGTGCACTAGAAGAAAACCACCCAGGGACTTAGAGATTGAACATGTTTCTCGTACAGTGGCTTCCGTGTACAGCCACATGCTAAATGGGCACTGGCTTAGTCAACTACATAGTGGAAGACCCATGCATTGGCCTCTTCAGGTTAACTAGAATGAGGGAACTTGAAACCCTACATTGGTGCCTGGTAGACAAGCTAGCATTGTGTATTGGGAGGACTCCTATGGAAAGACTTTGTCACAATCTCAATCTGCCGGTACTCCATCTTGGTGAGTACTTATCCAGCGGCCACTGGTGGCATCAAGATGAGATTGTGTCATGTGGGTAAAGTGTACAACTTCTGCAGAAGATCAAAATTCTAAGTACTTAGCCGTGTCCCCGGTTACGGACAACTCTGAGCAACTAAGGCATGAAGCTATGGAAGATCTCGACATTCCAATTTCTCAAAGTTAAAACTTGAGGGTGACAACAAGAGATTTGAAGCACTTGGAGTTTTCCAAGAAGTTCAGAAAGATTTGACAAAGATCAAAACTATTTTGAAAAGTTAGGATAAAACTATATTGCTTTCTGCAAATGAGCCTAAACCCTACTTAGCCAAATATGCATGTAATGATAGGATCCACTTATACCTACATAGTAGTGAAACTTGCCAATACAATTCAAATGTATTGACCCTTGTGGCTGCAACTTATTATGTTGCAGGTTTGTTTGATGTTAGTGAAGTTTGATGAATACGATTACAAGTCTACAACCAACATGTTTGCCAGTGGCACTTTGAAGATGAAGGACCCCATGCTTATAGATATTCTGCTGCAATGTAATGTAATAGCCAAAAGAGCTATGTAAGATGTAATAAATTATGTTATTCCTGGTTATAAAGTTGTATTATGACCTTTGTTTCTTTATATTACATCTTAACTGTGGATGCTAGCTATTGATCCAGGGACTAGCATTGTAAACACAGGGATCTCTACCTTATTAAAGGTTGGGATCTCTACAGATGGTATCAGAGCATTGTGTTGCCTGTAGAATTGTAACCCTAGGATTGGACAAAACCCCTTAGGAAAATAGGAGTTGTATTTGTTCCAAAACTTATTTACAAACAATCTTGTAAACACTTTCCTCAACCATTTTGGTTTTGATTCTACATCTCTTCTATTTCAACTTGATGGATAAAGCCTACCCCATGGCCAAAGACTTCACCATGTGCAAAGGACTTCATCAACTCTAATGACTTCAACATCTTCAACTCTAATGACTTCAACATCTTCAGCATTTTCACCAAGGACTTCAACCTTGGATATCACTAAGGACAAGTGAGACAAGAAATCTTGCTCAAGATTTAAAGACTAAGGAAACACAACTTAGAAGGAGCCATCATCACCTTTGAAGTTTTGTGACCAAGAGTTTTCCCAAGGAAACCATGATCTCATGCAAGATGAATCAACCAAGAAAGATGGAAAAATCTCAAGTGAACCATATAGATGGACCACCATATTTAGTTAAGTCAAACACACCAACTTATGTGAGTAACAAAAAAAATATTTTGATTGCCTAAAATATGCTTGGAAACTTGTTGATTGAAAAGGAGTGTTTGTTTGTGATTGCTTGCACTTTGCTTGTGTGAATTGTGATGTGTGTGATTAGAATTATTTCCTTAGAAATATCTTGCTTATTCTAATCTTAATCCAACCCAAACAGATGACTACTCCAAGAGACTCCAACATCAAGGTTGATGACAACAACAACAACCAAGAGGACAACATGAGAGAACTTATAGTAACCCAAAACCAGTTGAACCAAGCGACAGCTCAATTCATAGCCAACACCAGTGAGGTAGATCCAACCATGCAAAGGTTTTTGGAAACCCAAACCCAATTGTTGCATAAGGTGACAGATCAAATGATCAACATGGAAAGCAACTCTTCCAAAGGAGTTTGTGACAACAAGGATGACAAATATGTTATTCTAGAAGGAACCCAAGCTTGCAATATTTGTGGAGACAAAGATCACACTTCCAAGGATCATGGAGATTAGTGCCCCAATTGTGAAGAGAAACATCCAGCTGACCAATGCCCCACATCTCAAGATACTTGTTACCTATGTGAAGGAAATAATCATGTCCCTATCCAATGCCCCATCTATTCCATAGTTGAACAAAGGACACAAGGTGGAGTGCAAAAACTGATTGCAGATTACCATGAGAGAGCCAAGTCTACCAAGAAAGATGAGGACAAAGGAAAATCTCCACTTGTACCTCCATGCAATATGACCCAATGTAAAGGACCAAAGGGGAGACATATGAATTATCCAAGGAGCAATATAAGGTCAAAGAAACCAGTAAAAATTCCTACCTATGAGATAACATATGAAGAACATGAACTGGAAGCACTCCTAGCTTTGGAGAAACCCAAGAAAAAGAAGGACAAAAGCCATGTGCAATGTAATCATTGTAAAGAAATGGGACACTATGCCAGTGAATGTCCAGAGAAGAATAAGTATAAGGAGATTAGCCAAGTGTGGTGCAACAACTGCAAAGAGCTAGGCCATTATGTAGCAACCTGTCCACAGAAGATACGTGATGAACTCAATCCTATCACATGTTACAACTGTGGTAACCAAGGACATTATGCAAGCAACTGTCCAGAAAAGATGAAGCACAAGATAAACAAGCCTATGAAGGATCTCAGCCTTGTCACATGTTTCAAGTGTGGAAACAAAGGACACTATGCAGATGTTTGCCCAGAGAAGTTTCCCCAAGATCCCAAGCAAGCCAAAATGTAATTTAGTTGGAAACTTTTTAAGGGTGGTAGTACCCTAGATGCTTTGAACCAACTTGTAACCCTAGCCTTCCCAAATCTCGGGACGAGATTTATTTTAAGGGTGGTAGCCTGTCACATCCCAAGATTTTCCAAATCTTGTTATGTGAAAAATAAATGAACAAAATAAAACTTTGTTGATTTTCAGGGTGAGAAGAAACTTTTTGATTCCAATTGGAAACCTTCAAACCTACTTTGATCAAATAAATCCTAAAGGGATTTAAAAAGATAAGCAATTAATAAAGAAAGTTTTAATAATTGGAATCACTATTTTTGGTTATTTTAATAAAAAGATTTGAGTTTCAAATGAAAAGGTAGAAATTAATAATAAGGATTATTTTATAGAGCCAAATTAAACCTTGGCCAAGCTTTTGAAATAAAATATTTTTGTTTGATTAAAAGTGTAAAGGTTTATTTAAATAAAATAATGAGGGTTTATTAATACCCAATTTTAAAGTAAAGGCTTTTCCATTTTAAATAAACACTAAAACTTGATATACTATTTTAAACAAGATTTCTAAGTGTTTTGTATTTTCAAATAAAACCTACTGAAATGGTTTTGATATTATTTAGATTTCAAATGGAGAATTTAAATAAAACAAATCCTATTTGAATTAGTGACTAAGGTCTATTTATTTAATTATTAATGGATCCTAAAAATAATAAAAATATTATTTTATTTAGGGACTTGGATTTATGTTGTTAAACAGAACTAAACTCAATACAAAGTTTGGTGGAAGTTTGATTTGGTTTGGGTGTTTGAATTGTTGTTTGAGATTCAAAACAGGAAAATCAAATAGAAAAAGAAAAGCTTACAGAATAAAAAAAGAATCGAACTCAACCCAACCCATCTGGCCCAACAGCCCAGCAACGCAGCCCACCAGCTCACCCCACTTCGAATCGTTTTTCACTCGAACCCACACCCGCAGAGTCGTAGACAGGCAGGTCCCACTCCCTCTTTCCCCACCTCACTGACAGCACGGCCCCACGCCAGCGTGTCATCGTCTTCACCCGTGACCAAGCCTTGCCGTTGCAGCCGAGTAACTCCGGCGTTTATTTCGTGATTGATGGCTGCCTTAATTCTTCCAGTAACCACACCCCCTTAAGCGCCCCTCACTCCTCCCTCTTTCCCCCAAAACAGCTCCTCCCCTCTGCCCCTAGGCTGCCCCAAATTCCTCTTGCTCTGCCACTACTCTGACGAGCGTCCCAGAGCAATTCCGGCCACATCCCGCCACCTCTCACCTCCCACTACACACGAGTTTGTTCTCCACCCCCAGGCGCATCTGCCAGTGCCTCGAACTCGCCTGCGAGTGCCCCAGAGCCTCGGCTTCGACATCATCTGAACGCCACCGCCGTTTGCTGACACTCCGGCGAAGTATCTCCGTAAGCAACGTTTCCCCCTCTCCTTCTTGATGATACTCCTGCACTCACCACACTCTCCCGCGTCTAACTGTGACCTTGTTTTTCCTCGGGGTGAACCGCAGCGTCGCCCTCGACGACCTCCAGAGCCGCCTGACGCCGCCACCCACTCCGGCGAGGAATTGCCACCATCTCTGAGCGCCCCTCGCCAAGCCAGCGCCACCTTGAGCATCACCTCGACCTCGCGAGCACGGTGAGCATCCCCCGTTTCCTCCTTTGCTTCCTGTAGCCGCCGCAACGCCACCGCCTGAGCGTGCGCTGCCGCCAGCCGCCGCTAGCGCCGCTCGCTTTTGGTCAACATGATGTAGTCCGTAGGATGTAGATCCAAAGGATAAGATTAGATCTTAACCGAAGGGGTACGCGCCCATCTGATCCATTCGTTTCAAGTTGATCCAATGATCCACAGAGGCCGATCCGTGCGAACCGGTACCGGCCAGTAGAAACACGCCGCGTGGCACTGACTCCGTTTTAAAAACAGAAAATGATCTATTAGATATGAAATTTTGTACAATTCATAACTTTAGTTCTACACGTCCAAATTTTACAAATTTTATATCAATGGAATCAGTGGAACAAGCACTTTGCAACCATGCACTTTGTTTAGTAAAAATCTTCTGGTAAAATGTTTGTTTTTGCAGAAACTTGTGTATTCTTGTTTAGGATATAAAATTTATTCCAAAATGATTTTGGGGTTGAAATCTATGCAAAATGGTTTGTTGTGAACCTACTGACCTTAGGAACCAACTTATGGATTTAAAATTGTATTTTGTGAAGTTTAGGATTGAATAATTGAATTAGCTCATTTCTAGTCAAATAAAAACATTGATTTTGATATGGAAATGATTTGATTCAAACCTTCTGACCCTAAACACCAAGTTTTGTGAATTAACAACTTATTTGATGAACAATATAAAATTGTTGCTTTACCAAAAGCATTTTCAACCACATAAAATAATGATTTAATTTAAAAATGGTTTATAGATAAACCCTTTTGCAAATGGTTTTGCCACTTTAGAAAATGACCACTTTGAACCTTACAATGTTTAGAGCCTAGTAGAAACCACCTTTGCAAATAAAACTATCTTTTGCATGCTTGCATGCATGACTTTGTTTCTGTTATTTTATGTGTGATTAATTTGTTTGATTGTTAGTTGGAATGCTAGTTGAAATTATGTTTGCTTGATTAAATTGTAGTGGAATTAGAAGAGTGTGATATTGGCAAGATCAAGAAGTGAACTATCATTCTCTACTAAAAAGGCAAGTGACACTATCATCCAAGTCCTACTATTTCATTACACTTAGTGGATTTTGAAACATGCATGATAAGGTCTACTATATTTTGCTATGCTAAAATCCTAATAGGATACCCTATATATTCCTTAGTGAAAACAATGTAGTTGTAATATGCTTAGCCCTGCTATATATATTGAGATGGGATACATGTTAAGATTATATGAAGTATTGAAAAGACTTATGTTTTATATAATAAAACAAGTACTCAATGAACCACCTGGGTGGACATTGATACTCAAGTTTTGGAGAAGGTGGCAACAAAAGGAACCATGTTTATATGGCAATCTCTTTTTTGTTGTGCACTAGAAGAAAACCACCCAGGGACTTAGAGATTGAACATGTTTCTCGTACAGTGGCTTCCGTGTACAGCCACATGCTAAATGGGCACTGGCTTAGTCAACTACATAGTGGAAGACCCATGCATTGGCCTCTTCAGGTTAACTAGAATGAGGGAACTTGAAACCCTACATTGGTGCCTGGTAGACAAGCTAGCATTGTGTATTGGGAGGACTCCTATGGAAAGACTTTGTCACAATCTCAATCTGCCGGTACTCCATCTTGGTGAGTACTTATCCAGCGGCCACTTGTGGCATCAAGATGAGATTGTGTCATGTGGGTAAAGTGTACAACTTCTGCAGAAGATCAAAATTCTAAGTACTTAGCCGTGTCCCCGATTACGGACAACTCTGAGCAACTAAGGCATGAAGCTATGGAAGATCTCGACATTCCAATTTCTCAAAGTTAAAACTTGAGGGTGACAACAAGAGATTTGAAGCACTTGGAGTTTTCCAAGAAGTTCAGAAAGATTTGACAAAGATCAAAACTATTTTGAAAAGTTAGGATAAAACTATATTGCTTTCTGCAAATGAGCCTAAACCCTACTTAGCCAAATATGCATGTAATGATAGGATCCACTTATACCTACATAGTAGTGAAACTTGCCAATACAATTCAAATGTATTGACCCTTGTGGCTGCAACTTATTATGTTGCAGGTTTGTTTGATGTTAGTGAAGTTTGATGAATACGATTACAAGTCTACAACCAACATGTTTGCCAGTGGCACTTTGAAGATGAAGGACCCCATGCTTATAGATATTCTGCTGCAATGTAATGTAATAGCCAAAAGAGCTATGTAAGATGTAATAAATTATGTTATTCCTGGTTATAAAGTTGTATTATGACCTTTGTTTCTTTATATTACATCTTAACTGTGGATGCTAGCTATTGATCCAGGGACTAGCATTGTAAACACAGGGATCTCTACCTTATTAAAGGTTGGGATCTCTACATGGATCATCTTGCCTTCATGTTTAGTGAGAGTCAGAAGGAATTGGACAACGCTCGTGTTGACGCCAATGTGAAGCAACTTGCTACCGCCAAGAAGGACTAGACCTTCGCCATCCTCGTGAAGGAGCGCAAGTCACTTCGCAAACTGCATGATAAGAAGGATCGCATCATTGCTCACCTTCTTCACAAAGTGTCAGACTTGGAGGAGACCATCCATGATTGGGACATGCAGCTTGCGGAGAGGAAGAACGAATGGGAAGATATTCGTGGAGATCCCTACTCGTATCTTAGTGATGATGATGACTACTTGGAGGACATGGACCAAGAGTACCACACTAATGATGAGGACTGCGCCTTCATTGATGATGAAGAAGCCACCGGTTCTGATGAGTAGTAGCACCTGAGCACTATCATAGGTGTGAGTTGTATCCGGTCCCACTGTATCGTAGCTTGCCAGAATGGTTCTTAAAACCATCTATTTATGGTGATGTGTTGTTTGGAATGTGTTGCTTTTATGGAGTGTCTTTGAAATGAATGAGAATGAGTTGTTGGCTTTCAAACCTTAGCCTTACTCAAAAGTTTAGAAGCTTTAAAAACCAAATCCATAAACCTTAGACAAATTTCCCTCTTGTCTCATGATCTATCTCAATCTTCAGATGCCTCGCAGAGGGAGCAGCTCATCTCTAGACCCGATGGTCCAAATCTTGCAAATGTTAGTAGCCGACCGAGAATCCGGTAGGACCGAGCGTCAGGCCAATCTAGCCACTCTTCAATAGATCGCTCAACTAGCTCATGATAACCAAGGTCCTGGAAATCGGGATCATCATGGATCCAAACTTAAGAACGTTCAGAATACCTATCCCCCTATCTTTAGTAAGTCAGAAGAGCCCTTAGATGCCGATGACTAGCTGCAGACTATGGAAAATAACTTGGAAGTAGCCAGAGTAGAGGAGGTTGAGATATTACTATTTGCCACCCACTATCTGGCTAGATCTGCAAGAGCATGGTGGAATAGCACCCGTACTATGAATGGAGGACAGATGATGACTTTAGATGAATTCAAACTCAATTCAGCCGAACTCATGTGCCACCGGGTTTGATTCTATGGATAAGGGATGAATTCAAGGAGCTGAAGAAGGGAAGGATGACTGTGGTAGAGTACCGCGACAGATTTCTGTCTCTGTCTAGGTATGCCCCTGATGAGATTGGAACTAAAGCCAAGAAAGCCATAACCATGACCAGTAGCACTAGAGTATCAGTTGAGCATGTGTCAGAGACCTTGCCCCGTCAATTCAAGTGAAACAATAGTTTAGCCCAACCAACCCTTGACCAAGTCAGAGTAGTATGTGAATACCCCGACGTGTTCCCAGATGAATTACCCGATATGCCCCCAGATAGGGATATCGAGTTTATCATTGAACTAATCCATGGAACTGGACCCATAGCTCAGAGACCCTATAGTATGAACCCATCTGAGTTAGTGGAGCTCAAGAAGCAACTGGATGACATGATTATCAAAGATCTGATTCAACCCAGTGCATCGCCCTAGAGATCACCTATTATGTTTGTGGATAAGAAAGATGGTGTCACCCGTTTATGTACAGATTATCGGAAGTTGAGTGACGTCACCATCAAGAACAAGTACCCTTTGCCAAAGATAGAAGATTTGTTCGACCAGTTGACCGGCGCCAGAGTATTCTCTAAGATTTATCTTAGAACTGGTTATCATCAACTAAAGATCCGTGCAATGGATATTCCAAAGACTGCTTTCACGACCAAATATGGATTATATGAGTATAATGTCATGTCTTTTGGATTAACCAATGCCCCCGCTTATTTCATGAATCTCATGAATAAAATTTTCATGAATTTCTTAGATAAGTTTGTCGTTGTTTTCATCGATGACATTCTAATCTACTCCAAATCGGAGGAAGAACATGAACAGCACCTAAGAACCATCCTTGGAACCTTGAGAGAGCATCAGTTGTATGAAAAGTTCAGCAAGTGTGAATTTTGGTTAAAGTAAGTAGGATTCCTAGGACATATCTTGTCAGCCGGAGGAGTTGCCGTTGACCCTGCCAAGATTAAGGATGTTGAGGAATGGAGAGCACCAACCACTCAAACTGAAGTTCATGCATTTCTTGGATTAGCAGGATATTACCGCAAGTTTGTTGAAGTATTTCCAAGCATCGCTAGTCCAATGACACAGTTACTCAAGAAAGACCTGAAGTTTGAATGGACCAACAAATGTGAAGCAAGTTTTCAAGAACTCAAGAAGAGATTGATTTCAGCCCCAATTTTGATCATGCTGGATATCATGAAGCCCTTTGATGTGTATTGTGATGCATCCAAGATTGGTCTCGGATGTGTTTTGATGCAAGAAGGAAAAGTTATATCATATATGTCCCGACAACTGAAACAACATGAGCAGAATTACCCCACTCATGACCTCGAGTTAGCCGCCGTTGTTTTAGCCTTGAAGACATGGCGTCATTATCTGATGGGTAATCACTGTGAGATTTACTCAAACCACAAGAGCCTGAAGTATATTTTTACTCAGAAAGAGTTGAATATGAGGCAAAGGAGATGGATAGAGTTAATCAAGGATTATGACCTTGATATTCACTACCACCCCGGCAAGGCCAATGTGGTAGTGGATGCTCTTAGTAGACTTCCGTGTAGATTAAACACCATGATTCTGAAAGACCAACCAAGTTTGCATAATGAGTTGGAAGATTTTGAAATGGATCTAGTTAGCGAAGGATTCCTAGCTAGTATTGAACTTCAACCCACCTTGATAGATCACATAAAGGAAGCTCGGAAAGGAAATGCCAGTATTGATGGAATTAAACGTCGTATCGGTACGGGGAAGCTCGGAAAGGAGTTTTGTGGTATAAAGGACGAATTTGTGTGCCCGCAGATTTAGAGTTGAAACAAGCTATTTTGCAAGAAGCGCATGATACTCTTTACTCCATCCACCCTGGAGGAACCAAGATGTATCGGGATTTGAAGGAGCAATTTTGGTGGCATAAGATGAAGCGAGAAGTCGGAAGCTACATAGCCAAATGTGATATCTGTCAGAGAGTCAAAGCGGAACATCAGAGACCCACGGGACTTTTGCAACCTTTGCAGATCCTAGAATGGAAATGGGATTCAGTTGGAATGGATTTCATCACCAGTTTGCCTATATCTAGTAGAAGAAATGACTCTATCTGGGTCATAGTGGATAGACTGTCCAAGGTAGATCATTTGTTACCTGTCAAGACCACTTACCAAAGCTCAAAGCTAGAAGTAGAGTTGTACATTGCTAGGATAGTAAGTTTGCATGGAATCCCCAAGAACATTGTGTCGGATCGAGGAACCCAGTTTACCTCAAGATTTTGGAAGAAAGTCCAAGAAGGATTAGGAACCAAACTAAATTTCAGCACAGCCTATCACCCGTAGACTGATGGACAAATAGAGTGAGTAAACCAGATACTCAAAGATATGTTGAGAGCTTGTGTGTTGGAATATGGATCTAAATGGGAGGACTGTCTACCTTTCACAGAATTCTCATACAACAACAGTTACCAAGCCAGTTTGCAAATGGCCCCATTTGAATTTATGTATGGAAGGAAGTGTCGTACCCCACTGAATTGGTCGGAAGTAGGAGAGAGTCAGATTTTCAGACCCGACATCCTACGAGAAGCCGAAGATAAAGTTCACAAGATCCGTGAACACCTTGAGCCCGCCCAATCTAGACAGAAGAGTTATGCCGACAAGAGACGTCGAGATCTAGCCTTCAATATCGGAGATTTTGTCTATCTCAAAGTATCACCCTTGAAAGGAATGCATCGTTTGCAACTCAAAGCAAAGCTTGCCCCTAGATACATTGGACCCTTCAAGATTCTAAGTCACCAAGGAGAGGTATCTTATCAGATAGAACTACCAGAAGAGATGTCAGCCGTGCATGATGTCTTTCATGTCTCGTTACTTCGGAAGTGTTTAGAAGTTCCAGAAACAATGGAAGTTTTCAAGAACATCGATCACAGAGATGTGAAGATCAACCCAGATCTGACCTATCGTGAAGAACCTATCCATATTTTGGAAGAAGCTTTTCGGACCACCCAGACCAGGAGTATCAAGTTTCTCAAAATCCAATGGAGCAATCATACTGAAGAAGAAGCCACTTGGGAGTGTGAGGATTACATGAGGACGGAGTTTCCCAATCTCTTTAGTACCTAGTTTTTCCTGAATCTCGGGACGAGATTCTGTTTAAGGGGGTAAGGTTTGTAACACCCCAAAAATATTAATGAGGATCATTCCCTAATTAATCAAGATTAGGGTTAACAAAATCTTTTATTAATCAAATTCAAATCCTTCTGTTTGAGTGTATGAATGCTTGCAATGCCATGTTTGATTGTTGTAAATGATGAGAAATGGTTTAAAGATCAAAACCATATCATCTAGGTCACTACCAAATCAAATCAAAACAAAAGATAATGAAAATATGAAGCATAAGACCTAATGGTCATTTCTGCCAAAGTTAACCACTACACTTTGAGAATCTCTAGCAACTAATCTTAAACAGAAACTTTCCCATTTCTTTTCTCCCCTTGATAGACCTAGTGACACTAAACCCAATGGAACTTACAAACCTTGCAGAAACATTTTCAAATCCATTTGAGAGGCAATTCAAATTTGAATCTATCTCATGTATCAAGATAGCCATTTTTGGAAAACCACTCAAACCAACACCCCTTGGCAAACCATTGCACCTATGAAATGGATCTATCGGCACCTAGAGGGGGGTGAATAGGTGCTACTCAATTTTTAGTTCATTTGCAATTATAGGCTTGACACAAAGTAAATTATCTAGATATGTAGCTACGAGAATTTCCCTATATGCAAACCTAGCTACTAAGCACGTAAAGAGAAGAGCGAGCGAACCGTAGTGGAGCACGCGGAGACACAGGGATTTGTTTTACCGCAGTTCCTTCCTTGTTAAGGGAAGTACATCTATGTTAGAGGGGTGGGCGATTCTAAGACCACCACGCCACAATAGGCCTCACCCTATTCTCCAATGGATCTCGCCACGACGGGCCTGATCCACCTTCTCCACTATTGGTACCCTTCGAGGCAGGAACCGGTGCCTTTACAACTCTACCGGAGCACACACCCACAACTGAATTGGGGGCTCCCGAGATGACAACAAGTTGTCACAAGAACAAGGTTTATCAATATAAACAAAACAAGGATCTAGGTATTTGCAAGAAATACTAGATCGGTGATTCTCCAAATGAATGGAGAGGAGATGAAGCGCTTGATTGTAGTTGTTGAAGATCGAGTCCTCCTCCTTCGATTCCCCAAGGGACGGGTCCTTTGGGTGGATCTAGGTGGAGCTCTCTTGGATGAAGGTTGCAGATGAGATCTTGACTTTTTTGAATGAACCAATAGATCTGGAAGGAGGGAGAAGGATGGCTTAAATACCCCCTGCATAGATCTGGCCGTTGAACAAGTTTGGGGGCGGATTATCCGCCCCCCACTAGGGGCGGACTATCCGCCCCGGGGAAAAGTCCGGCCCCAGGGCGGATACTTTGGGGTGAAAATCCGCCCCCTCTCTAGGGATGGCGCCTTGAAGAACTTGATGAAGATCTTGGGGGCGGATTATCCGGCCGCCTCCAGGGGCGGATTATCTGGTGTGGCCGGAAAATCCGGCCGAAACTCCGCCCCCCCTCTGGGGCTTGTGCCTTGGCAAACTTCAAGCTGAGCATGAGGGGCAGATTATCCGGCCCCCTTGAAGGGCGGATTATCCGGCGGGGCCAGAAAATCCGGCCGAAACTCCGCCCCCCTTCTGGGGCTTGCGCCAATCTGGGAAAAGGGTGGGGCGGATTATCCGCCCCCAAAGGTAGATTCCTTTTCCTTTTTCCTTAGAGAGAACTGCAACACTTCAACACACATTAAACAATCCTTGATATTGTTATCTAACACACAAAACACTAGGGATAATGAAATGTTCTTTCAATCTCCCCCTTTTTGGTGTTAGATGACAATACTAGGATTTGCAATAAAAACTACTAACGACACCTTAAAAAATGAAAGAGGCTCCCCCTAGATGTGTGCATATTTACAATTTGCATTTGAATACAAATACACACACTAGAGAGAACGTAACTTTCATAGCAAAGATAATTGAAACAAGGTGGGTTAGGAAACAAGGTCATACCACCGGGATGTGATTATAGCCAAAGAAAATAATGAGATTGTCAGGCTCCAAGCACATCCCATAATATTGATGCATACATTAGATAATCCCATGATTCCATATGCCATCAAATAGACTCCATAGATAAATCCAGAATTCCATGAGAGTAGATCCATAATATAAATCCGGAATTCCAGAAGACCAAACAGATTACAGCACGACATAGTCTTACATAAACCAAGCACAAATAACAAATATGTTCACGCTAAAAGGGGCGACCCTTGCAAATCCACGAGACCTAATAGAACTACTTCTCCCCCTTTGGCATCGAAACGCCAAAAAGGAAGAAGAGCGATGCTAACGCCCCAGATCAAACAAAAAACCAAAGTTGAGTGTGTTTTCCATAAGAACAAGAGATATGCAAGAAAACCAACTCTTCTAAAGGAAGAGGGCGGTGGCCGAAGCCACCATGTTGGAGCGCATGTCATGACACCGCGAAGATGTATCTTGAGTTCAAAACCAATGCTCATGAATAACCGACATATCACTAAATGATATTAAGGGAAATGATTTTTCTTGCTTTCGGCATTATGGGGGGAGGGTTAGCCCAATCAATTAGGACCACACTCCCCCTATGTATATGCCCGCATCTAAACCAAATACATGAAAAGAGTAAGTGAGTGTGAAAGGGTAGTCAAGCCAAGCCCCTTGAATTTATTATATTTAGCTCATTCCTCAAATAACAAAATCTTGCTTCATCAACAGGCTTCGTGAAAATATCAACAAGTTGGTTCTTCGTGCTCTCAAAGGATAGGGCAATATCGCCACGAGCAACATGATCCCGAATGAAATGGTTGCGAATCTCAATATGTTTTGTTCTTGTATGCTGCACGGGATTGTAAGAAATTTTGATAGCACTTTCATTGTCACATAAAAGAGGCACTTTGTCACAATTGACACCATATTCTTTTAAAGTTTGCCTCATCCATAATAACTGTGTACAAGCACTTGCAGCAGCAACATATTCAGCTTCGGCGGTTGAGAGTGATATGCAATTTTGTTTCTTTGACCAACACACTAGAGACCTGCCCAAGAATTGACATGCACCAGAAGTTGATTTTCGATCATCTTTGTCACCAGCCCAATCTGAATCAGTGTAACCACATAGAGAGAAACTCGAACCTTTGGGATACCATAACCCAAAATTTGGGGAATGAACCAAATATCTGAAGATTCGTTTGACCACCACTAAGTGGCTTTCATTAGGAGCGGCTTGGTACCTTGCACACACTCCTACACTTAACATGGTATCCGTCCTAGATGCACAAAGGTAAAGGAGAGAGCCGATCATGGATAGATATACCTTTTGGTCCACGTCTTTACCCTTGGGATTGAGCTCAAGATGACACTTTGTTTGCATTAGAGTAGCAACACCATTGAGATATGTCATCTTGAACCTCTTGAGAATGTCTTGGATGTACTTAGCTTGATTAATATAAGTTTCCTCTCTAAGTTGTTTGATCTCGAATACAAGAAAGAACCTTAATTCACCCATCATAGACATCTCAAATCTGTCAGTCATAAGCTTTGAAAATTCATCGTTAAAATCTTGGTTAGTAGATCCAAAAATAATGTCGTCTACATATAGTTGGCATACAAAAAGCTCCCCAGTAAGCTTCTTCGTAAAAAGAGTGGGATCAATTTGCCCAACTTCGAATCCACGGTCTAACAAAAGCTCTTTAAGGTGCTCATACACGCACGTGGGGCTTGTTTAAGGCCATAGAGCGCCTTATCGAGTTTGTAGACATGGTTCGGAAATTTAGGGTCCTCAAAACCCGGGGGTTGCTTGACGTATACCAACTCATGTAGTGGACCATTAAGAAACGCACATTTGACATCCATTTGCTGTAATTTAAAATTATGATGGGCGGCATAGGCAAGAAGGATACGGATGGACTCAAGACGAGCCACAGGAGCATAAGTCTCGCCAAAATCAATTCCTTCCACTTGAGAGAATCCTTGAGCCACGAGTCTTGCTTTATTCCTCACAACAATGCCATTTTCATCTTGTTTGTTCTTGAAAATCCACTTGGTGCCGATAACATTGCGGCAATCTTTTGGTTTCTCAACAAGCTTCCAAACTTTGTTGAGCTCGAAGTTATTTAATTCTTCATGCATTGCAACTACCCAATCGGGATCTTTAAGAGCATCAAAGACCTTCTTCCGTTCAACCATAGAAATGTGAGCTTGATGATCACAGAAGCTTGCAAGTTCTCTTCCAGTAGACACCCTTCTTCGAAGATCACCGACAACCTTGTCAAGAGTGTGTCCTCTAAGCTCAAGATTCCGATCAGCATGAGCCTTGCGACGAGTCTCAATATCCTTATTGTTTCTAGGAGGGGTTAATTCAACATTTGTATCCTTTTCTTGTCCACTACCTTGCCCTTGATCTTGATATTTCCCTTGATCCTCTTCTGAGTTGCCAACAGGAGCTTGCTGATGAACATTTTCTTTAGGGCCGGATAATTCGCCCCTTGGTGGGGCCGGACTATCCGGCCTGGGTGAAGCAGTTGCAACTTCCTCTCCCTGAGAATGCCTGATAGAGATGGGAGACCCAGGGCCGGATAATCCGCCCTCGGGGACTAGAGAATCCAGCCTGGAGTCTTCTTGACTGATTTATTCTTCTAATCCCCTGGGACGAGTTGGAGTGCCAGGGGCGGACTGTCCGCCCCTTGGAGGGGATGGATAATCCGGCCTGGGACTGCCATTTTGTCCAGGATACTGATGAGCTTTAGAAAGTTGTGGTGTTGGTGCAGAGTTTTCTCCAGCAGTAGGAGCTTGTTGATCTTGTGAAGATGAGCGCTCCACTTGAGTGGAGCATTGTCCTTCCCGATCCGCCACAAGGGGTTCCTAAATGGGGCGGAAAAATCTCACACCCATTCTTCTTATGGCATCTTGGGGTATTTCAACATCTACATCACAAACATCAACTTGCCCCACATAGGAGCTATTATTTTCATCGAACTCCACACTACAAGATTCTACAACAGTCCTGGTGAGCTTGTTGTAGACTCTATAAGTGTGGGATTCGGCACCGTAATCAACAAAAATACCTTCTAAAGCCTTGGACTCAAATTTACACAAGTGGACACCTTTAATAAGAAAGAAACACTTACAACCGAATACCCTGAAGTATGAGATGTTGGGCTTGTTACCGGTAAGTATTTCATATGGCGTCTTGTCCAAAATCTTTCGGAGGTAGATCCGGTTAGATGAGTGACAAGCGGTGGATATGGCTTCAGCCCAAAAGTTGTAAGGAGACTTGAATTCAGCCAACATTGATCTTGCCATGTCCATCAAAGTACAGTTCTTCCTCTCGGCTACACCATTTTGTTGAGGGGTGTACGCAGTGGAATATTGATGTCTTATCCCCTCTTCTCTTAGAAACTCATTCAAAGTGTAGTTCTTGAATTCAGAGCCGTTGTCACTTCTTGTTGCCAAGATAGGAAAATTGTGTTGACGTCTCACTCTTTAGCTTGAAGAAATAGACCCATGTATATCTTGAGTAATCATCGACAATGACCAAGCAATATTTCTTCCCACCAATACTGGCATGAGATGGAGGACCAAATAAATCCACATGAAGTAATTCCAAGATTCTCTTTGAAGACACAATAGTCTTCCTCTTGTGGGGAGAGTCATGCATTTTGCCTTCAACACAAGCCCTGCAAACACGATCTTTGGCAAAGGAGACATTGCCTTTTAGTCCAAGGATGTGGCCACCCTTGTGGAGACTTTGCAAAGTTCTCACGTTGACATGGGCTAAACGGCTATGCCATAACCAGCCCATGTCGGCCTTTCCGAATAGGCACATCGGACCCGAAGTGGTTTTCCCCGAAAAGTCCACCACATACAGGTCATTTTCGACGTACCCAATGAAAGCGACCTTTAGAGACTTGCTCCACAAGAGTACCACAAAATCATCATCAATTAAAACAGCAAAACCCATCTTGCCAAGGGCACGAACAGAAAAAAGGTTGTAACCGAGGGTCTCAACAAGCATGACGTCCACGAGAGAGATATAGTGAGCAACCACAACCTTGGAAAGACCCAATACCTGAGATTTAGACTTATCACCATAGGAGACTGTAATATTATCATGATTGGGACGCATCTCCATGACAATCTCCTTGCTTCCGGTCATATGACTAGTGCATCCACTATCCAGCACCCATTTCGACCCATCGGAAGCATAGCCCTGCAAAATAATTACTTCTTGGTTTTAGGTACCCATTTTTCAATGGGTCCTTTCATGTTAGTAACAAGGGTGTTTGGAACCCAAATAGACCAAGCAATATATTCATCAAAGGGACCGACATAATAAGCATAAACATCGCCATAATCATCACAAAAGAGTTCATAATTTGGATTGTGAGACCCTGCAAAACCAATATTGTTAGTTTTGTCTTTTGTGACATTCTTCTTAGCGGTGCTTCTCTTTGATTTTACATTATTGGTCTTGTTCTTCTTGTTTTTCTTCTTCTTGGACTTGGTGACATACCCAAGTCCCTCTTTACCATGATTTGACTTTTGCTTGCCAAGAACTTCATCAAGAACACCCTTATCTTTGGGAGTGATGTCCTTGACAAATTCTTCTTCCACACTAGCATTTTCCTTGTGACTATATGTTGAATTGGATGTGCTAGGAACATCATACTTGGCCAATCGAATTTGGAGCTGATCATGTGACTCATTGAGAATGGAGAAATCGTTTTTCAACGCCTTGTGAGCGATGTCAAGTTTCTCCAATTCCTCGGAGAGTCTATCATGAGTAGCCCCAAAGTCAATATTTTCCTTCTTTAACTTCTTTGCTTTGGTGACTGCATTGTCATGTTCCTTAACAAGTTTAGCCACTATTTCTTCATGTGACTCCTCAATGGACTCAAGCCTCTCTTCAAGAGAAACCCGAGCCTCTTCTTCTTCTAGAGCATTTTTTAAGGATGCAATTTCCATTGCATCCTCCCTTTCAATTCTTCCCTTTTCTTCGAGGAGAACTTCATTTTGGGCCAGCTGGTCCATAAGAGCTTCAAAACGTATTTTGTGCTCACCTTGCAAGCTAGTGAAGAAATAGTCCAAAGCAATAATCTCTTCTTTAACCTTAAGACTAGTAGGATCATCCATGTCAATCATAGCCTTAGGAAAAGAAGAGTTAGAAGTAGTTACCTCAGAACTTCTTGCCATGACACAAGTAGCATTCTTGTTGATGATGTTTTCGTTCGAAGAGTCGAAGAGAGATGTTGATGTAGATGTGGTGACTATAGCAGCCACCTCTTGAGAGCTATCATCCTCGTCCTCATCTTCACTTCCCGAAGAATATTCTTCTTGAGCCACTAGAACAATCTTTGGTTGCTTCTTCAAAGGAGCATTCTTCTTTACAAATTTTTTCTTGTGTGGAGCCTTTGACTTGTCTTTGAAAATAAGTCTTCCTCCATTATCTTCCCTACTTTGATATGGACACTCAGCTACAAAGTGCAGCCGGTCTCCATAGTTGAAACATGTTCTTAGCTTGGGACCATTTTCCTTTCTTCCATAAGCTCCACTCTTGCGTTCTAGTTCATCTTTAGCCTTGGCCGGGTCTTTCCAAAAGTTTCTAGAATAAAGAGGCAGGTATTGTCCGTGGATCCTTTTTATATCCTCGGGACAGTCCATACCTTCTATGGCATATTCATCATGATCAATCACACTAGTCTTCAAGTCCATACCTTCTATGGCATAAGAGCACTGACATACTTGCACTTGATCCAAGCATCATCAACGTGAGAGGCACCATGATTCCTGAAAGTTGTGGCTATTTCCTTGAGCCTCCTATACATGTCCTCGTGGTTTTCTCCATCCAACATATAAAATCCTTCAGCTTCATTGCTCAAAGCATCATATCTATTCCTTCTCATACTTTCATTTCCGATGAAGAGCTCGGTGAGAGCATCCCAAGCTTCCTTGGCTGTACTAAGATGTTGAATGTGTGGCATATATTTGTCACCCACACCAAGCTGTATCATGTGTAGAGCTGTAGCGTTGAGTTGACTATCGACAACTTCTCTTCTTGTGAGATTGTTGGGATTTCCAACATGAAGACCATTCTCGATGATTTTCCACAACTCAATGGAGGAACTGCACACATGAGACTTCATCAAAAATTGCCATTGAGTAAAAGTAGATGCTGAAAGTTTGGGTGGATCACCCCTATTATGTATATGTGGGTGAGGGATAGGTGGATACGGAGAATACACATGGGAAACCTCATTGTATCCTTCCTTACCACTATCCTTTTTAGAGGAGGAGCTCTTGCTAGTGCCATCACCAACCACTTCGTTATCTTTGGAATCGGTTTTACCCGTTTCCTTGGATTATGGAGTGGTAGCCTTAGAGTTAGATGGAGGTGATGCTGGGGATGTGGAGAGACGCATTATTAATTGACGCATCTCTTCCATCTTAGCTTCCATTGAACTCACCAAGGTTGTTTCCAACGTCTTGAGATCGTTCATGGTGACTACCTCCGGAGCATCACTCTCATCTACCTTGGAACCCATACTTCTCTTAGGCGGTTAAGCCCGAAATAAGAGCCAGGGCTCTGATACCAGTTGAAATGGATCGTATGGGCACCTAGAGGGAGGGTGAATAGGTGCTACTCAATTTTTAGTTTGTTTTCAATTTTAGGCTTGACACAAAGTAAATTCTCTAGATATGTAGCTACGAGAATTTCCCTATATGCAAACCTAGCTACTAAGCACATAAAGAGAGGAGCGAGGGAACTGTAGTAGAGCACGCAGAGACACAGGGATTTGTTTTACCGCAGTTCCTTCCTTGTTAAGGGAAGTACATCTGCATTGGAGGGGTGGGAGGTTCTAAGACCACCACGCCACAATAGGCCTCACCCTATTCTCCGATGGATCTCGCCACGACAGGCCTGATCCACCTTCTCCACTATTAGTACCCTTCGAGGCGGGAACCGGTGCCTTTACAACTCTACCAGGGCACACACCCACAACTGAATTGGGGGCTCCCGAGATGACAACAAGCTGTCACAAGAACAAGGTTTATCAATATAAACAAAACAAGGATCTAGGTATTTGCAAGAAATACTAGATCGGTGATTCTCCAAATGAATGGAGAGGATATGAAGCGCTTGATTGCAGTTGTTGAAGATCGAGTCCTCCTCCTTCGATTCCCCAAGGGACGGGGCCTTTGGGTGGATCTAGGTGGAGCTCTCTTGGATGAAGGTTGCAGATCAGATCTTGACTTCTTCGAATGAACCAAGAGATCTGGCAGGAGGGGGAAGGCTGGCTTACATACCCCCTATACAGTTATGGCCATTGAACAAGTTTGGGGGCGGATTATCTGCCCTCCACTAGGGGCGGACTATCCGCCCCGGGGAAAACTCCGGCCCCAGGGCGGATACTCCAGGGTGAAAATCCGCCCCCTCTCTAGGGATGGCGCCTTGAACAACTTGATGAAGATCTTGGGGGCGGATTATCCGGCCCCCTCCAGGGGTGGATTATCCGGTGTGGCCAGAAAATCCGGTCGAAACTCCGCCCCCCCTCTGGGGCTTGCGCCTTGGCAAACTTCAAGCTGAGCATGAGGGGCGGATTATCCGGCCCCCTTAAAGGGCGGATTATCCGGCGGGGCCGGAAAATCCTGCCGAAACTCCGCCCCTCTTCTAGGGCTTGCGCCAATCTGGGAAAAGGGTGGGGCGGATTATCCGCCCCTGGTGGGGGCGGATTATCTGCCCCCAAAGGCAGATTCCTTTTCCTTTTTCCTTACTAGGGGAGGATTATCTGCCCCCAAAGGCAGATTCATTTTCCTTTTTCCTTAGAGAGAACTGCAACACTTCAATACATATTAAATAATCCTTGATATTGTTATCTAACACACAAAACACTAGGGATTATGAAATGTTCTTTCAACCTAGAGACTACCAAGACTAGTATCAGATCATTCACCAAAAATCATTGAATTTGGTGATGATTTAGTTCATGCGGCCATTTGATCGAACACTTGGTGATCACAGTACAACTACCAACTATCTACTATTTGTGATCATTCAATTTCTCATCCATTCTACCCCAAATCTTTGTCCTAGCTCACCCACGATCACCCCCAGTACCCAGCCGTGCAATTGAGCCACTCTTCTTCACTGCCTTGATCAATGTCGGTGGTACCCGAGCTCACCATGTCACTCGAACATGGGCAGCATGCCACAGGTCGTGCCTCACTTGCTCGTGATGTGTAGCTAATAACCGTGACCTCACCACCCCTCTCTGTCCACCCCTCGACCAACGGCGAGATGCGGAGACCCTAGAACGGACACGCCCATTTAAGGCATGGACATGCCAAGAGGACGACGGAGCGCCGCAGCCGCCTCGCGCAGACACGCCGTGACTCGACCTCTCCGCTCGTACTCGCGATCGCGACATCACCAGCCACCACCCAGACATGCCCATTGGTCACCGTGCGCCCCCTTGACCACCGTACTCGCTGACGAACACCGTCGTACCCGCACAGAACACCGACATCGCTCGTCCAACTGAGACCGCCCCTTGTCGAGCCACCACTCGCATGGCGATCGCCACTCCCAACAGCGTCGACCCATGCCCTTATCCATGCGTATCTCGACCTATAGCAACATCGCCGACGAGCCCTTGCCATGTCGCACTGCCTTACCCTCGAGTTTATAAATAGAGACCACCCCTAGCCTCAATCTTCACGCCATTCTACTCCTCTCTCACTCAGAAACACCCCTGACCTATTCCCGGAGCAAGGCGAGCACCCTGTTACCAGAATTTGATCGGACTCCGCCGTTGCCATGAGGGAAAGGCGTCGTTGATTGGAGCCACCCCAGGAGCTGCCTTGACCGCCATTCGACTCACCGTCGTTGACAAGCTCGTTCTCCCGCACCGCCGACCCTAGATGGAGCCCTGGTAAGCCCACATCCACCCTCGTCGTGCCGCTAGGTCAGAATCTCGCCGGAGCGCCGGGACGTAGACGATGAACCTAGACTGTAGATCATGTTGTAATCGTAGGGCTAATATTGATCGATACCGCTTCGCGTTAGATGACTTGCTGACATGTGGGACCACCCTGAGTGAGCCTGCTGCACGCACGTTGTGCAGTTGGGCCAGCCCAGTAACGTTTCATGCGCAAGCCCAGTAATTCAAATCTGGTCTTTTTCTTTTTATTCATAAACCTTTTCTATAGTGAACTTTAAAAATCAATTCAGAGAGATTCACTGCACCAAATTGAATGAATCCAATTTTGTTTGAAACTAGATGAAAATCTCTAATCACTCCCGTTGGATTCAAACAGTTGGAAACTATCACCCTTGGTAAAAATAACAAGTCAGAAGCTTTTGCAACTTCAAACATTTTTCTAAAATCTACCATAGGTGATTTTGAGTTGATTCCAACTCTCAAAAATCACATTTGACACGACCTTTCTAAATATGTAAAAATCTACATACTTACATACAGTAGTCCTGGACCAAAACTAAAAGAATGACCTTCTAGCCACTTTTAGCCACTTTAATATTATTAAATAATAGTGTTAAACTTTATAAATTAGGCCAACCAATTTAAATCACATTCCCAAGTATTAGAGTATGTGGTGATGACATGTGTCAATATGATCCCATATTCTTAATTTGTAGAACATTAAATCCTAAGAAAATTTTCAATTAGTATAAATTACTTTCCTAAAAATAAGATAAATAAAATCTTTTCACCCTTTCTTGTAATGACAGAGATGATGCTAGATCATCTAGTGTGACCCTTATGTGATAAATAGAGGTAGTTAAGTATTGTTTGGTGATTGTGTACCTCGTATTTATTTATAGATGCTAGTATCAATCTGGACTACGACGAGAAGGAATTCTATGAAGACGAGGACAAGAACTTCAACCACCTTACCAACCAAGGAAAGCTATACTGAGCATGCTATACCATGCAAGCCTTCTTATACATACCTTTGTGATACCCCTTTTTACTATACGAAATCCCAGTTTTACTTGCAAGCTTTACCTTTCGCAAAGTTGTTTCGTAGTTAATTAATTGGATGATTAGTGGAAGATTAGGATAGTGTCATCAAGAGTTTGGATCTTGATGAAGATAGATACACCAGCTTAGTACCCTACAACTAGTGACACATAGCCCCAACTGATAGATGCTAGTGCTAAACTAAACTTGATCACTAGATGGGAACAAATGATTATGAAAACCTTGGAATGATGAGTCATTCTATTGAAATGTTTTGACATGTGTTATGGACACAATGAATTGAAGATGATGGTGAATGAAGTATGTGACTTGAATTTGATAAAAATTGATAGTTGGGTTCGGATGCGATACCATTCCAACGTTTACCGTACAACCACAATACCCGAATTTGGGTAGGGCTTGACTGGAATTTTATATGTCTTAGTATGGGTTCCCTCGCAGAACGAGGTGAGTTGAGGCTACCTTGTGAGTGTGACTGACCACCTATGGAGTGACCAAGATAACAGATGGCCATGGTTGGGAGGCCAAACTCATAGGGGAGGTGCCTATACTAGTTTGTGTAATTGAAAGGTTAGGATTTATTATCCGTATACTAAGTATGATGATTCAGGATTATACCTGGCGGATGTATCGAATGTCGTGGTGAAAGTGTACCACCTCTGCAGAGTGTCAAACTATTTGAATAGCCGCGTCCGTGGTTATGGACAGTTGGATGGCCATACTGTTCTGTTCTTAGATGTTTTCCAAAATGACCCGTGACTTGAAATATGACTTTGACTTGACACCACAAGTTGTGGAGATGAAGCTAGGTTCCCACCTAAGTAACTTAGACAACTAAAGTTAGAATTTTATTACTAGACACTGGTTGAAATAAAATTGGCTTATGGCAAACAAACCTAGAGCCTAAGATTCCTATTAGATGTCCTTTTGCTTCAGTGAACGTTTGCGAGTACTTCAAAGTACTCATGGCTTTGTCCCTGGCTATTCCCATGGACAGACTATGAAGGAGACTATGAGGAATAAGGACAGCAAGACGCTTACGATAACTAGGATCATCTCCCATCGTCAGCATTGCCTGTGACCCTGAAGATGGAGCCCTGACCACACTACCTTTATTATATATTTCGTTGCTTTGATTGTAATCAGACTTGATCATGAGATCAACAATTTGTAAGACTATTATGGTTTGTAATGGATGATGAACTATGGTACCAATTTGTTATGTCTCGCAAAAATGGTAATCCTGGGATTGCGATGTATAGCATAACAGGCATCTGGGATTAAGCATCCGGGTGTTGACACATAGCAAGAGTGGTATTCAGCTTGTCCTTCATGGAATAGCAAAACATAAATGCATAGGATACCTCCAAAGTTCATAAGGGTGACTAGATACAAATAATTTAAGAACAAGCAATACCATAATTATGAATCAATCAACAAGTTTTGGGACAATGCACACTGAACTTAGAATGACAACTATGCTCTCTTAACTGGTGCATAAAGATAGAAGATGAAGACTCAACATAAAAGTAAAAAAGAAAGGCCCTTCGTAGAGGGAAGTAGGGATTAAATGGTTTTATAAAGCTTCCAAAAATTATGGTACTTATTAGCTTTGAACTCCCATTGCCCCTATCATAAGCATATTGAAGTGATTAAGGTTAAAGTGAGGGAAAATATGACTATATGCTTGACAAATTATATGTTGAAAATTTCATGCCCCTTGAGTACAAGTACCGAGACCTCATGCTACTCAACTTTGGCCACAGTCAAGTTCTTGTCATTGTAAGTATATGTGTATCATAGAGAACTGCCAATGGGGTACCCCTTGTCCCATGACACAGGAGCTATCCCATATCAAAATGACAAGGCAACAGACAGTGAGCATCTCAACGATCTTTTTATTTGCTATTTGCATAGTTTTTTTATTGAGGATGCTTCATATAGTGCCACTATGGTTTCGCTGCAAATTTACACCATGATTAGGCATGGCTTAGGCTAGCCGCCCAGGCGTTTCTCTAACACATATACATACTCCATGGACTTACAAGATCCCATCTTATTTCACACCGTCGGGATCCATAAACAAAAGAACATGATATCAACTAAATAGAATAAGTACAATGTCGAAAGTGTTCCCCATAACAGCATGGTTCTGCTAATTCCCAACTTATAACTTGCAAGCATATAAGCATATAAGACATTCATAATGGTTCAAGTTTATTAAGTGCAAGAAATAAAATGTGCCTTCAAGTTTGTGAGAGCTTTAATCACTAATTTTCACATAACAAAAATTTAATTTGGAAGATATGTAAAGACATGAATATACATGGAATGGTGTAACACACATTGCATAAGAATTTATAGTGGACTCTTTTGAATAACTTGGTTTCTTGGGAGTTGGATGCACGAGTAGAGCTCATACTCAGTACAGGTGGAGGCTAGCAAAAGACTGGGAGCGACCAACTAAGAGAGCAATAATGGCCATAATCATGCAGAGCGACAAAACGTTATTAATAAAAGCATAAAGTGATATCACATGTCAAAAACTAAATGATCATAAAGGCTAAGTTGACTGGTTCATATTCATAACATGGTATAAGCATGTGCCAAGTCAATCCAAATAAAGCATCAAAGGAGAATACCATAATATTATGCTTTTGTATGCTAAAACAACGCATGATTCTTTCATGACACATTAAGCAATCTCAATTGTTTGAAACAAGTCATGCTACAGCAATAATCATTAAGCATATGGTCAAAGCAACATCTATCATGACATGATAAAGTCTAAGTCACAGTCAAAAATAGCTTCTTTTTGTACCATCATAAGCATGAAACATTCTACTCTTTTCCAACACCAATCGACTTATTTGAAACAACTCACAAAGAATAATAATCAATAAAGATTAGAGAGCTTGTCTCACCTAACTACAAAGAAGAACTAAAAAGTTCTAAGAAAATAAGAAGAAAACTAAAGCTAAACGCAGTGCTAGCAAAAGAGAACACTCACAGAACAAAAAAAGTGAAAACTAGAGTGTTCTAGGCAATGAAGAACGGGGTGTGACTTCTCGAAAAGAAGTGTGTTGGGGTCCAACCAACTTATTATAGCAAGAAAACAAAAATAAACTAAAAACAAAAACATAGACGCTCCAAGAACAACACATAGTGCATAAAACAAAAAAATATAGTGTCTTGAAAGAAAACCTGAGATTTTTGTTGATGAAGAAGGGGGTGCCTTGGGCATCCCCAAGCTTTGACGCTTGTACCTCTTGAATATTTCTTGGGGTGACACGGGTGGCATCCCCAAGCTTCAGCTTTTTTCCATACTTCATCTCATCACATCATCCTTTCCCTACACTTGAAAACTTCCTTCATACAAAACTTCGCATAATCTTTATTAGCAACATTAGTGTATTCAAGATAATAAGACTTTGGGTTAAGTTTCAACTCAAGAAAATCATCCATTAAAACATAAGCTACTGTAGCAACTCCTTTTAAAAGCTCAAGTGATCAAAACAAATCGATTTGAGAGGCAAATGCAAATAATGGCAGAAATCTGTCAAAACAGTCCTGCTGGTACAGACCGATTTTTTCGAAAATCTTTTGCTCAAATAGAAAAGTGCAAAACTAACGAAAGTTGGGTAAATACCAGGGGCGTGCGTACAAAGAATTACAGGTCAATACGATGTTCTGGGATTTTTCACGATTTTTTACAGCCAAGCACAGAAATCTGTTTCGAGACAGCAACTTCCCAAATCTTACTTCCCTCTCATTAGAAGCTATTCTTGGCACAAAAACCAAATAAAAAGGATAAGGAGAGGTTATTACAGAGTCAATAACTTCCAAGACTCAACAAAAGAAAAACTTACTAAAATAAAAATTGGGTTTTTTCCCAAGAGTGTTTTTCTTTAACGCCTTTCAGCTAGGCATAGAAAGCAAGAATCAAGTATTTTCGAATGAAGAAGCATCAAAATCAAAATTTGTTCTAATAATAGAGTCAAAAGATAGCTTATTTATTTTTCGAGGGAAGTGTTATATACCTTTCTTGAGTGGGAATTGATATTTAATGGTGCCTTCCGTCATATTAATAATGGAACCAATAGTTCTAAGAAAAGGTCTTCCCAAAATAATAGGACAAGAAGCATTCCATTCAACATCCAAAACATAGAAATCAACAGGGACAAAGGTATGGTTAACCATAATAAGAACATCATTAATTATCCCCATAGGTTTCTTTTTAGCATTATCATCGAGATGGACATCCAAATAACAATCTTCTTATGATGGTAAATCAAGCATATCATAAATTTTTCTAGGCATAATAGAGACACTAGCACAAAGATCACATGAAGCTTTGAAATCAAAATCATTCACTTTCATATTAATGATGGGCTCCCACCCATCTTCTAATTTCCTAGGAATAGAAGCTTCATGTTTTTCTTATTTAATTTTCAGGAGAGCATTTACAATATGTTTTGTAAATGCCATATTCATAGCACTAGCATTAGGACTTCTAGCAAGCTTTTGAAAGAACATAATTACTTCAGAAATATTGCAAACATCAAGATCAAAATCAAAATTATCATTTAAGGTAGTAGAACTTTTGTCTTCCATATTTCGGAAAATTTCAGCATTTTTATTGGAAAAAGTTCTAGTGGTTTTAGGCAATGTTGCAAAAGGAATGGGGACTTTGTCTACACCAATTATTTTACCATTATAGTAGGAGGTTTGCTAGCATTTGAAACTTCGGCATCACTAGTAGTGGTAAGGGTACAAACCTTAGTCATACTATTATTTCTAGCAATTTCATCTTCTCTTTCCCACCTAGCATGCAATTCATCTAACATTCTAACATTTTCATCATTCTAACTTGAATGGCATTCAAAGTCTTGTTTTCTTTAACATCATGAGGCATAACTTTTAATTTAAGAAGTTCAACATCAATGGCAAGGCTATCAACTTTAGAATCAAGAACATCAATTTTTCCAAGCTTTTCCTCAATGGTTTTATTAAAAGCGGTTTGTTTACTAATAAAATCCTTAAGAATGACTTCAAGTTCAGAGTGTGCACTTCTATTGTTGTTGTAGGAATTTCCATAAGCACTAGTTGAAGGCCCGTGCGTTGCTACGGGCCATCGGATTTCTTTCCGTCACATATGCGAACATATTTGCTAAGTACCCATGGCGTATTGTACTTGTGTGTTGCTACGGGTAAATCAAGTATAGAGCATATTACATATCATTTGTCGTGCTCGTATGATAAATAGTCTGAAGCTCATTTAAATGGTCTGAAGCTTCAGTTTCTGCAAGTTGATCTAAAATGTTTAGTACAACGAGATGCTTTCACTAATAAAATGATCAGCTGAAATTTCATGTTGCTATCTACAGTAAACTATATAAAGCTTTATGTTACTTCTGCAATTTAATCTTGCGCACTATTGAGATTTTCTTTTACATTAAGAACATAGTATGAAGATACCAAATGGAAATATTCTACTTCAAATATGTGATTTTCCTTGACGACAGCTCGGTCATCAGGATTGCCTAGACTAAGGAGAGATCATACGGAGCATCTTCTTCATTGGATGGCAGCTGGGGCTACAGGAACATTAATTAAAATGTTATATACTATTTAGGTTCCTTCTTGACTTCAACGAAGCAATCTTTTACACTAAGGAGAGATCATACAGAGTACAGTGCAAACACAAATATAAGCACCGTGCTACAGATTATCTCTATGGAGAAGGAACATGCATTGAATAAACCAATTATCTCTATGTTATTTAACCTTGTAGATAACTACACAACTGGCATTTTTCAGTTCTTTAACAAACCTAAATTGACTTACAGTACAACCTGAGTGGACAATCACGAAACTTTTATACCATGTTGATAAATAATTAAGTACAAGATATTGACATGTATCAAACGAGCAAAGAATTTCTTGGTCATCAATTCTGTCATGTATGATAGGTTACCTGAGGGCTAGTAACCAGGTCGGGCGTGGCAACATACTCATGCTTAATGCAGGCATCAGGTTGAAGAATACGGTCGGCAACGTCAACCTTGTGGCAAGCGAACTGGAGCACCGATGCTGGTAGATCAACTCGCCTTCCTTTAGGTAGCAAGCATCAATGACCATTTCGTTGGTGTCGAGGAGCATGATGTGATTCTTCTCGGCTTACAGGAGGATCGAGCCTTTGTACAGTGGCTTGCCATGTTGGGGGCACCGTGAAATAGGAGACACAACACCTCCAAGAAGAAGAAGGATCCGAGACCGTGGGTAATGTACAGATTACCCCCTGTCCAACACAGTGATTCTAATTCATGTTAGAAACCCAAGTATATTAAGCAGGTTGCGCGGGACAGGAAGGTGATAGAAAACTTTGTCCGCAAGGCCCGCATATGGACTGCAGTCTGTCCACAACGCTGCAAAATATTTTTTGCGGCGCAGCCCAAGCGGGCTTGTGGACTCCTGCGTCCACCTGCATCCTGAGATGAAGAAGGCAAATTCATTTTCAGTTTAGAAGAACATGTTTCCAATTTAAATTCATTCAACTAGAGAAAATTCTTGGGCACATAAACTCAGTGCTTTACCATGCAAATACACCTGAATTTACTTATCTTGGCTAGCTGATTGTGGATGTCCTGAATATCTTCTCGAGCCACATAGTGGCATTGCAATGGCATCGGACACTAAGTGCTAAAAATGATTGGTTCGAAAGAGGACACACATGTGAGCTATTGAGAACACATAAATGAGCTTTCTTCCTTGATCACTTGTGAGCAGAGATGATGCTTCCCTCGGCTGACTTGCTCACGTTGGATTCCGATCTAAACTCGATGACGTGCTAAGTGGAAACTGGGTTAGACTTGACTCTAGGCAGCATCGCTAGATTGTGCAGCAGCAAAGCGCAATTAGCACGAGACCAAATAAGTGCAACACCTGTGGCTGACTATTAAGTCAAGATGTAATGGTAGAAGACGTATTCAAGCAAGTGCGTGATGTATGTTGCGTGGTGGTGTACAAGGCCTATACATGGTCGAGAGTTGTATTGAGCTGGGCATGAGATTAGTTCGAACAAAACGTGTAACAGTTTCTGCCCATCGTCTTGTATCCTTATGTTGGATCCTCGATCTCACGCTTCCAAATCTGTTGGTTACAGGGCAGGAACAATACCTTGGCTTTGTCCTACGGCACGCCACACGGAGGCTCTTGGTGTCGGGTCTGCCAACCATGGTGGCCTTCAGCTTTCCCGCGGAGAGACCACCAACTCACACTGCAACTGACCAAGAATGATAAAAATAACATCAAATCGACAACAAAAGGAATTGGAGCTTATTAAGAAGAATTCAAATAACTATACGTCCCTGCCGTCTTGGTTTACGTCCGTGCCAGAAGTCCTTAGCCACTCTAGTGTAGAATCAGTGTAGCGGCGCATCACACAACAGTGTGCTTTCTAGTTTGGGAATTCTATCGAACACTAAATGGGCGTATCCCAGGTGGGCTTGCCGGCAATGGGCCTCACAGGATATTTGCCCTCAAGAGGAGTAAGGTCTGCAGCAGACAGCTGCGCTCCCTACACAGCAGCCTCCCAAACATTGTCGAACCATTCTCCAGTGCATCCCCGCTCACCTCCTTCAGCAATGTCCCCTACACCCGCATCTCCTGCGACAGGCACGCGCATCCCCTGTTCCAGCGACTCCAGTCGCCGGCGTAGGCATTCCCTGCCCAAGCATCACCCCAAAGGTCCCAACTTCCCTTCCCACCGACCCTCCTCTCTATCCCTTCCTTCCTCAGACGTAGGGCTCAATGATTTGGGGACAGATACATGAATCCATGGAGGGCTGGGGACCCGATGCTGCAGCCTGCGGCCGATGCCTAGGAGGGCCTACATCAGGCGGTGCACGCGACGGCCAGGGAAATGTGGGCGCTGGAATCCCGGAGCTCGACGACGACGTGCATCAACGGAGATGAGATCCCACCTAACAAACTGTCGTCGACGACAATCAGCCGGAGATCTAGAGCGCGTCCGTATCTCGGTCTTCCCCGCTGGTAGCCCAGCCCCTGATCGCTTCCGTCCTCGACCCCGTGCGCCGCAAATGGATGGAAACGTATTTTAGCTGACGAAAAAACGAACCTACCTCGACTTAAATTAGTAGATAGATTACCATATTAGAAGGATATGGCCTATAATTACCATAAGCATTGTTGCTAAAATTATTACTTCTAATAAAATTCACATCAACTTGCTCTTTTTGAGCAATCAAAGAGGCTAAAGGAATATTATTTGGATCAATTTGAGCTTTTCCACTAACAAGCATAGACATAATAATATCAATCTTATCACTTAAGGGGGAGGTTTCTTCAACAGAATTTATCTTCTTATCTTGTGGAGCTCTCTCAGTGTGCCATTTAGAATAATTAATCATCATATCATCCAGGAGCTTTATTGCAGCACCCAAAGTGATGGATATAAAGGTACCTCCAGTAGCTGAATCCAACAAGTTTCTTGAAAAAAAATTCAATCCTGCATAAAAGGTTTGGATAATCATCCAAGTAGTCAGTCCATGAGTCGGGCAATTCTTCACTAAAGATTTCATTCTTTCCCAAGCTTGAGCAACATGTTCATTATCAAATTGTTTAAATTTTATTATGTCACTTCTCATGGATATAATCTTAGCAGGAGGATAATATTTTCCAATAAAAGCATCTTTGCATTTAATCCAAGAATCAATACTATTTTTAGTCAAAGATAGCAACCAATATTTAGCTCTTCCTCTTAAAGATAAAGGAAACAATTTAAGCTTAATAATATCTCCATCTGCATCCTTATATTTTTGCATATCACAAAGTTCAACAAAATTATTAAGGTGAGCAGCAGCATCAGTACTAGCACCAGAAAATTACTCTTTCATAACAAGATTTAGCAAAGCAGGTTTAATTTCATAGAAAGTAGCTTCAGGAATAGGTAGAGAAATAGGTGTGCAAATGAAATAATTGTTGTTTGTGCTAGTGAAGTCACACAACTTAGTGTTTTCAGGAGTGGTCATTTTTGCAAGATTAAAGCAAGCCAACAAAAATAGCAACTAAAGTAGGAACTAATCGCATTTATAACTTTGTATATCTGACATATACCCTTTTCATCCATGACCTCCATTACAATCAAGCCCTTCCAAGAGTTATTAACTCTAATGTAAGATTGCTAAGTGATTCTCCAAATAATCTGTTTTTGTCCATCATGGAGGAAAACTCATCCAATGGCTTATACTTTATGTGCCTTATTTTGCAATATACAAAATTGTAGTCCAACTCTCCATCGTATAGAGAATGGCCCCTTTTGGATGATTTACGGAGAAAACACAAACTTGTGGAGTCATTGGATTATGTCCTAATGTTTATTGTATTAAGAAGAGAAGATCAGCTTATTACGAGGATATCCCTCGGGCGTGGGTATTAATCTATGAAGTTGGACCCTTCTGCTAAGTTCCATTTCAAGCAAGAAACTTCTCATGGTCGCAAAGGACCTCATTGAGATAGGCCATGATCTACTAAGATATTTGCAAACAGACATCTAGACTTAGTTCATAATACGAGTTCAATTCATAATTGAGCTACCACTAAAATAGTCATCCCGTGGATGATTTTAGCAATCACACGATCCCAATTCACTATGCAACCCCCAATCGTCACGGCCGGCAACATAGCTTCAAAGCTAGACATTCTCCAATGCCAATCACATCATCCATGTGACTCATACTCGATCTTTTGATCTCCTATGTTCCGAGGCCATGTCTCATAACAAGATTTAGCAAAGTAGGTTTAATTTCATAGAAAGTAGCTTCCAGAACAGGTGGAGCAATAGGTGTGCAAATGAAATCATTGTTGTTTGTGCTAGTGAAGTCACACAACTTAGTGTTTTCAGGAGTGGTCATTTTTGCAAGATTAAATCAATCCAACAAAAATAGCAACTAAAGTAGGAACTAATTTTTGTGTTTTTGATAAAAGAAGCAAACAAAACAAAACAAAGAAAAAGAAAAAAACAAACCAAAACAAAAACAAAGTAAAGAGATTGGTAGTCACATACTCCCCTTAAAGAAATCTTCTTTCTCCCGGGCAATGACGCCAGAAAAAGGCTTGATGTGCTCAGTTGATGTAGAGCTAGTTGGGAACCCCAAGAGGAAGGTATGATGAGCACAACAACAAGTTTCCCTCAGTTATAGAATCAAGGTTATCGAACCAGTAGGAGAAATAAACCACTTCCGATGGTATTGCTAGAAATGTGGAACCTGCACACAACACAACCAAAATACTTTGCCCCAACTTATCAATGAGGTTTGTCAAGCTCACTGGTTTTGCTAAATACAAAGGATTAAACGTATAGTGTGGAATAAAGTAATTGCTTATGGTAATTGCAGAAAGTAAACAGTAAACAGTAGATGGAATATCAATGGGAAGGAATGGACCGGGGTCCATAGTTCACTGGAGGTGTTTTCTCCATAAGATAAATAATATGCTGGGTGAACAAATTACAGCGGGGCAATTGACAAATAGAATGCATAACAATGCATGTACATGACATGATGATCACTATGAGATTCATTTGGGCATTACAACATGATACATAGACCGTAATCCAACTGCATCTATGACTAATAATCCACCTCCGGGATATCATCCGAACAACCCTCGGGTATTAAGTTGCAAGCAAAATATAATTGCATTAAGCAAAGTGTGTAATGTAAACAATACAATTGCCCTTGGGCAAAGGATTGTTGTTTTATCCCTAGTAGTAACAACACATCTACAATCTTAGAATTTTCTGTCACTCTCCCATATTACTAGAGGCATGAACCTACTATCGAGCATAAATACTCCCTCTTGGAGTCACAAGAAAATACTTTGCCAAAGTAACTACTAGCAACGAAGAGCATGCAAGATCACAAATAGCATAGACATGATAGAACAATAATAAATCTGACATAGTACTCAATATCCATTGGATCCCCGTAAACACAACATGTAGAATTACAATAAGATGATCTTGATCATGATAGGCAGCTCACAAGATCTAAACATGGTAGCACAAATAGGAGAAACAACCACCTAGCTACTGCTATGGACCCATAGTCCAAGGATGAACTACTTACACATCACTCCAGAGGCTGGCATGGTGATGAAGAAGGCTCCGGGATGATCTCCCCTCTCCGACAGGGTGCCGGGAAGAGCTTAAGATCCCTCCCAATCTAGGGACGATGGTGGCGGCGACTACGGACTTTTTCGTGGAATTCTGATCGGGTCCTTAGGGTTTTTGCCTCGGGGGGTTTATATAGGTGAAGGGGCAAGGTCGATGGACGCCCGAGGGGCCCACACCAAAGCGTGGTGCGGCCTAGGGTGGACCCGTGCCGCCCCTGGTGCGGCTGCCTCGTGGCACCTCTTCGTCTCTCCTTCGGACTCCGTGTCGTGTCTGGAAAAATAGGAACTTTGGCTTTTGTTTCGTCTAATTCCGAGAATATTTCTTTACTAGTTTTTCTAAAACCAAAAACAGTAGAAAACAGGAACTGGAACTATGGCATCTTGTTAAGAGGTTAGTTCCAGAAAATGAATAAAAATGCCTCAAAGTATAAGCAAAACATAAAGCAATTGGTGTAAAACAAGCATGGGGCTTCAAAAATTATAGATACGTTTGCAACGTATCACCTGCGTGTCTATTATTCGAAGTAGTTGTAATAGTTGATGCTGGTGGATGACAACCATGGAGTGGTGCCATTGACCTTGATGCCACACCGGTGATGATGGAGATCATGTTCATGCTTGAAGATGGAGATCGAAAGCACAAGAAGAAAGGCCATATCATATCACATATTATGAATTGCATGTCATGTTAATCCTTTTATGCATCTTGTATTGATTAGATCACGAGGGTAGCATTATAATATGATATCTCTCACAAAATATCAAGTAATAAAGTGGTCATCCTTAGTTAACATTGTTGCCAAGACTCGTTGTTTCAAAGAACCACGTGACGATTGGGTGTGTTAGATTCTGCGTGTGCATACAAAGGGAGCAAGCTCGATTTGCTCATGCGGAAACTAAGGTTAATATTGACGAGCCTAGCATGTACAGACATGGTATCAGAACACGGATCACCGAAAGTTAAAGCATGAGTCATATAGTAGATATGATGAACATGTTGATTGTTCGCCTTTGAAACTACATCTCTCATGATGATCGGACTTGATTTAGTGGATTTGGTTCGTGTGATCACTAAAAACATGTGAGGGATATTGTTTTGAGTGGGAGTTTACCTAGATTAATTTAAGTATTAATTAGAAATCAATTTGTCATAAACTTAGTCTAAACTATTGCAAATATGTTTTTGGTCATGGCGGCCCCTACCATCAATTTTAATGCGTTCCTAGAGGAAGAAAAGTTGAAAAACAGTGGAAGCAACTTCGCGGATTGGTTCCGCAATTTGAGGATTGTCCTCAATGCTGGTCAGTTGACCTATGTGCTGGATGCACCGCTAGGTGACCCACCTTCAGATGATGCTACCGATGAGGTGAAGAATGTTTTCCTCGCTCGGAAGCAATAGTACTCCACGGTTAAATGTACTATATTATATGGTTTGGAATGGAGCTTCAAAATAGGTTTAAGAACTTTGACCCACATGATATTTTCCGTGAACTCAAAATGATATTTGAGGCTCACGCGACAGTTGAGAGTTATGAAGCTTCTGAAAAGTTCTTTAACTGCAAGATGGAAGAGGGCAACTCCATCAGTGAGCATGTGTTCAAGATGTATGGGCATGCAATAAGCTCCAGAGCTTGGGTATAGTGATTCCTAATGCTTTGTGGATTCACCATTTCCTCCAATAACTACCACCAAGTTACAAGAACTTTGTGATGAACTACAACATGCAGCGCATGGATAAGTCGTTACCAGTACTCTTCTCTATGTTGAAGTCTGCGGAAGTGGAGATCAAGAAAGAGCACCAAGTGTTGATGGTCAATAAGACCACCAATTTCAAGAAGCAAGGCAAGGCTAAGAAAACTGGTAACTTCAAGAAGGGCAGAAAGCTACCACGCCGGCGAAGAAGACCAAGGCTGGGCATAAGCCTGATACTGAGTGATTTTACTACAAGGGAGAAGGTCATTGGAAGCAGAATTGCCCCAAGTACTTGGTGAATCTGAAGAACAGCAACATCAAGAAGAAAGGTATATCTGATATACATGTTATTGATCTGTATCTTACTAGTAGTCGTAGTAGTGCCTGGGTATTTGATACCGGTTCAGTTGCTCATATTTATAACTCAAAACAGGTGCTGCAAAATAAACAGAGACTAGCGAAGAACGAGGTGACGATGTGCATTGTAAATGGATCAAAGGCTGATGTGATCGCGGTCGGCATGCTACCTCTTCATCTACCATCGGGATTAGTTTTATACTTAAATAATTGTTATTTGGTGCCTGTGTTGAGCATGAACATTATATCGGGATCTTGTTTATTGCGAGACGGTTACTTGTTTAAGTCCGAGAATAATTGTTGTTCAATTTATATGATTAATATCTTTTATGGTCATGCATCATTGATAGATGGTCAATTCTTAATGAATCTCGATAGTAGTGATACACATGTTCATAATATAGATGCTACACGTTTGAAATTGAATGATAATTCTACATACATGTGGCACTGTCGTCTTGGTCACATTGGAGTGAAGCATATGAAGAAACTCCATTCTGATGGACTTCTTGAATCACTTGATTTCGAATCAATTGAAAGATGCGAAGCATGTTTGATGGGAAAAATGACTAAGATTCCATTTTCTGGTATGATGGAGCGAGCTACGGACTTATTGGAAATCATACATACCGATGTGTGTGGCCCAATGAGTGTAGCATCGCGTGGTATTTATCGTTATGTTCTTACTTTCATGGATGACTTGAGTAGATATGGGCATGTCTATTTCATGAAACATAAGTCTGAAACTTTCGAGAAGTTTAAGGAATTTCAAAGTGAGGTAGAGAATCAACGTAACAAGAAGATTAAATTTCTACAATCTGATCATGGAGGTGAATATCTAAGTTATGAGTTTGGCGAGCATTTGAAGAAATGCGGAATACTTTCACAATTGACACCGCCGGGAACACCACAGCGTAATGGTGTGTCCGAACATCGTAATCGAACTCTCTTAGATATGGTTCGGTCTATGATGTCACTTACATATTTACCGTTGTCGTTTTGGGGTTATGCATTAGAAACAACTGCATTCACTTTAAATAGGGCACCATCTAAATCCGTTGAAATGACACCGTATGAATTATGGTTTGGGAAGAAACCTAAATTTTTGTTCCTCAAAGTTTGGGGTTGTGAAGCTTATGTAAAGAAGTTACAGCATGACAAGCTTGAACCCAAAGCAGAAAAATGCATCTTCATAGGATACCCGAAGGAAACTATTGGATATACCTTCTATCATAGATCCGAAGGCAAAGTATTCGTTTCCAAGAATGGATCCTTTTTAGAGAAGGAGTTTCTCTCGAAAGAAGTGACTAGAAGGAAAGTAGAACTTGACGAGGTTATCGAACCTTCTCTCGGATTTGAGAGTAGCGCAGCACTGGAAGAAGTTCTTGTGGCGCCTACACCAATAAGAGAGTAAGCAAATGATGGTGATCATGAAACTTCGGTCGAAGTTACTATGGAAACTCGCAAGTCGACGAGGACTTGACCACTCCTGATTGGTATGATCTTGTTATGAGTGTCATGTTGGTGGACGACACCGAAGACCCTGCGACAAATGAGGAAGCGACGATGAGCCTAGATTTCAATAAATGGCAAGAAGCCATGAAATGCGAGATTGGATCCATGTACGAAAACCAAGTGTGGACTTTGGTGGACTTACCGGATGGCCGGAAGGCTGTCAAGAACAAATGGATTTTTAAGAAGAAAACAGATGTTGATGGTAATGTAACCTTCTATAAAGCTTGACTTATCGCAAAAGGGTTTTGAAAAATTCAAGGAGTTGACTACGATGAGACTTTCTCACCAGTAGCGAAGCTAAAGTCTGTGAGGATTTTGTTAGAAATTGCTGCATATTATGATTATGAGATATGGCAGATGGATGTCAAAACGACATTCCTCAATGGAGATATTGATGAATATTTGGATATGGTACAACCCAAAGGTTTTGTCGATCCTAAGGATGCTAACAAGGTATGCAAACTTCAACGATCCATTTATGGATTGAAGCAAGCATCCCGAAGTTGGAATCAACGTTTTGATAAGGTGATCAAAAGTTTTGGTTTTATAAAACTTATGGAGAAGCTTGTATTTACAAGAAAGTGAGTGGGAGCTCTGTAGCATTACTAGTACTATATGTGGATGACATATTGCTGATTGGGAATGATGTAGACCTTCTTAAAAGTGTCAATGATTATTTGAATAATAGTTTTTCAATGAAGGATCTTGGCAAAGCTGCTTACATATTAGGCATAAAGATTTATAGAGATAGATCGAGACACCTAATATCGCTTTCACAGAGTACATATTTGGACAAAGTTCTAAAGAGGTTTGGAATGGAAGATAGCAAGAAAGGGTTCTTGCCCATGTTGCCCAATACGACCTTGAGTAAAACTCAAAGTCATGCTACGACAGAAGATAGAGAGAGGATGAGTAAGACTCCCTATGCCTCAGCCATTGGATCTATCATGTATGCCATGCTATGTACTAGACCCAACATTGCATATGTTGTTAGATTGACTAGCAGATATCAAAGTGATCGAGGAGTGGATCATTGGACAGCGGTCAAAAACATCCTTAAGTACTTGAGAAGAACTAAGGATATGGTTCTTTCTTATGGAGGTGATGAACAACTCGTTGTTAATGGTTACACCGATGCTAGTTGGAACACCGATCCGGATGATTCTAAATCACAATCTGGATACGTATTTACTTTTAATGGTGCAGTAGTGAGCTGGAGGAGTGCAAAGCAATGCGTTGTGGCAAGATCTTCAACTAAATCGGAATACATGGCTGCTTCGGAGGCTTCACAAGAAGTGATTTGGATGAAGGAGTTCATTATGGAGCTTGGTGTAGTTCCTAGTGCGCTGGACCCAATGGCTATCTACTGTGATAACATGGGTGCCATAGCCAATGCGCAAGAGCCAAGGTCACACAAGAAGCTAAAGCATATCAAGCTGCATTTTCACACTATTCGAGAGCATGTCCAAGATGGTGACATAAATATTTCCAAACTACACATAGATCTGAATGTGGCGGATCTATTGACTAAACCTCTCCTGAGGGCAAAACATGACCAGCACCAAACCGCCATGGGTTTTCGGTATATTACCATGTAATCTAGATTATTGACTCTAGTGCAAGTGGGAGACTGTTGGAGATATGCCCAAGAGGCAATAATAAAAGTAGTTATTATTAGATCTTTGTGTTTATGATAAATTTTTACATTCATGCTATAATTGTATTAACCGGAAACATTAATACGTGTGTGATTTGTAAACTTGTTAGAGGCCCTAGTAAAGCCTCTTTGTAATACTAGCTTGTTGGTTGATAGATGATCATGGTTTCCTGATCATGAACATTGAGATGTTATTAACAACAAGGTCATATCATTAGGAGAATGATGTGATGGACATACTCCTATAGTTAATCGTAGCATAAAGATCAAGTCGTTTCAATAGTTTGTTTGCTATAAGATTTCAGATATATAGTAACCTAAATCCTTATACCATGAGATCATGTTAATCACCATCACTGGATGGATGCTTTGATGACATCAAACACCACTTCGTAACTGGGTGGCTATAAAGGTGCCATTGAGTGTTTGGAAAGTATGTTTTGAGGCACATGGATGAAGAGTGGGATTTGTCCATCCATATGACGGATAGATATACCCTGGGCCCTCTCGGTGGAATGTCATCCAATTGGCTTGCAAGCATGTGACTGGTTCACAAGGGATCACATATCATAGGAATGAGTAAAGAGTACTTATCGGTAACAAGGTTGAACTAGGTATGCAGAGATACCGATGATCAAACCTCGGATAAGTAAAGTATCGCAAGACAAAGGGAAATTGGTATCGTATGTAAATGGTTCATTCGATCACAAAGTAATTGTAGAAATATGTGGGAGCCATATGAATTTCCAGATTCCTCTATTGGTTATTGATTGGATAAGAATCACGATCATGTCTGCATAATTCACGAACCGTAGGGAGACACACTTAAGGATTCGATGTTGTTTAGTAGATATGGAAAGTGAGTAAAGAGACTGAATGTTGTTTAGAGTCTCGGATGGGATCTAGGATATCACGAGGAGATCCGGAATGGTCCGGAGAATAAGATTCATATAAGGAAAGTCCGATTCCGGAGTTCGGGAATGGTTTCGGTGTTTTCACCAGAATGTTCTAGAAGGGTCTAGAAGGTTCACTAATCCGGAGTGGGAAGGGTACATGGATGTGTCATAACAAAGTGGAATGGTTGCATCATATCCTAGGTCACTTGGCTAGGCTATTAGAAGAGAGAAATCAAACTCTAGTTTGAAAGTCAAAAAGCCAGTTTGAAAAAGTCAAACACCAACATTGGTAGCCAAGTGGAGGGAGGGAAGGTATCCTACCTAAGGGAGGATTCCTCCCTCTCCCTTGCGTCGGCCTAGTAGAGGAGTTGGAGGAGGACTCCCCTCCCCCCAAACCACCTCTCACACCTATAAAAGGAGGGTTAGGGCGCCCCTACCCCTCACCCCAAAAACCTAGCTTGGCCGCCTCCCTCTCTAGCCGCCGCCACCTAGGGAGCTCATCCCAAGTCACCGACTAGGGCAAAGTCCTAGCCCTAGCCACCGGCCACCACCCCCTTGTCCCTCTAAACCCTAGATCGCCAATTCCTATCTTCTACTCCACCATACCTGCTCCAGCTTAGGCGAAGCCCTGTGAGATTTCCCCTCTAAACTCTGACACCACGTCGTCGTGCTGCCGGAATCGAGAGGAGAGATCTACAACCTCCAATGCCTGATGGAACAAGGGAGAGGAAGGTCTTCATCGAGTACCGAACGTGTGACCGACTGCGGGAGCGCTGCCGGAACATGGCACCAGAAGGATCATCTACGCGATCTTGATATCAGCAAGTGAACGACTACATCACCCACAAGAATCTGCTCTCGTTAAACGCTTTGAAATCTTCGAGGGTGAGTACTCTATCGACTCATTGATACAATCTAGTAGATAGATCTTAGCTTGTGTGTGTTCATGCGGTAGAATTTTTTTGTTTTCCTTCCTACGAACCCCTGCATGTACATGCTAGGCTCGCCAACTCAAACTTGTGTGTATTGCAGTGTAACCTTTCTTACACCCACTGTATGCGAAAATAGATATGTCTATCCCCCGATCGTCATGGCCAGCTTCATAACGAAGAACTTTCTTGGTGGTGCACACACAAGGGGAACATTATCATTGGAATTTTTAGGCCATGTATGCACATTCTAGGCTCGCCAATTCACTATTGGTTTTAGTAGGGATCATCTTATCCATTCTACCATTGAGTATTTAATACTAGCACACAATAAGATGCAAAGTATGTAGCACACGCGGTCTCTCCTGACCGACGGCTGTCACTCCTGGCAGCTTAATAGGATCTCTAGACTAACCCCACAGACCCACACTAGTCTTTTCTGTGCACTTTGTCCTCACTCGTGCGCACCCGGTACCCACTTTTCGGTCGGTCACCCATCCTCAAATTGCTCTAGGCCAAGCACACTTAACCTCAGAGTTCTTTTCAGACGAGCTTCTGAAAAAGAAGTTGCAACTTGTTGGTATGGGTTTCCTTTCAATCCTATTGAACCATGTGCCAGGGTCTCACATACACCCACCCTTATAAGATCGACGTCCTCGTCGATCAACCACAATCCAAGAACGTCCCCTCTTGGCACATGTTTGTGCGTCTAGTGCCGGCACATTGCCATGTCGTGTCCACTCCGGGCCACACGGGCCATGCTACACATGTCCGCCACTAACCCACACACGCCCATGTAACCGCGAGGATCGGCTCTGATACCACTTGTAACACCCCCGGTCTCTTCGGACCGACGGCCGTCACTCCTAGCTGCTTAATAGGATCTCTAGACTAACCCCATAGACCAACACTAGTCTTTTCTGCACACTTTGTCCTCACTCGTGCGCACCCGGTACCCACTTCCCGGTTGGTCACCCATCCTCAAATTGCTCTAGGCCAAGCACGCTTAACCTCAGAGTTCTTTTCAGATGAGCTTCCAGAAAAGAAGTTGCAGCTTGTTGGTATGGGTTTCCTATCAATCCTATTGAGCCATGCACCAGGGTTTCACAAAGTAGGTATCAACACCATATGTATATTTGTGATATGATATGGTCCTTCTTGCGCCTTGATCTCCATCGAGCGCTCCGGCATGATCTCCATCGTGCCACTGGCATGATCTCCATTGTGCCACCAGTTTTGACGCCAAGTCCACGACACCACCAGTAGGTCGTCCATCGGAACGATGACTATTACTACACGACTTATTAACATAAAAGTAAACTACTTTTCCTTCGTAACGACCATGACCATATCAAATCGCATGCCCCTCCTGCAACATAAAGTTAGACACTTCTACTTTATCTATTGCAAGTTTGACGTGGTTGTTAGGGCTTTCGCAATAGAACTGTTTCTAATCTACAAACTTTCCAACCACAAAATGGATACATACAGTTGTTTCTACTACACCCCTTTCGGGGACCTCCGTTGTAAATGATATATCAACTACTGTAAGAGAGATATACACCTGCTAGCCACTTATACGGAACAAGTCGTATGTTGAGCATGGAACCAGTCTCGCGTAAGAGTACGCGTAAGGTCGGTATGGGCCGCTTCACCAAACAATCATGTGATATAAACAAGTACACGTTGGAGGGTAACAACTATAGAATCAATGCCCACACAACACATATTCTTACTAGCCATACAACACTACTACACATAGATCGGCTTGGATACCACTATTGAGGTTTCAGGCAGAAAATAAAAAAAATTACTACGGCGGATTGCCCCGATGCCCAAGATCTATCTACTACTAATGCATGAACGGTCGAGAGCTTTCGGATACATTCCCTTGTAGTCCGAAAGTGGTTAACGTTTCGAGGGGAACGTGGTTGATGTAGTCGTGCTCATAGCCGACCTCAAGGTCGCGATGCTCCTCGAAGGTCACCCCTTGCTCCATCACCATGCAGCAGTCCGCCTCACGACATCCAAAGTGCCCCAGTTGTTGCACCTCGTGGCATTGTACACATACGGTGTATGACGAGAACCATGTCTCCCGGATCCATCAGGAGTACGTTGTGTAAGTATATCTCCAGCTCCAGAATACTTGCAGCCCAACGGCATGCTACGGATGCGTCGTCTCTTGCACGAACAACCCTGGGCCGTGCCAACGCGTGGATACAACTAGAGAGAGAGATTGGAGAGGAGGAGGACGAGAGCTCCCAACTCATGGGATCTGTCGTATTGGTGTGTCCTCCAAAGGGGAGAGGGGTCTCCTTATATAGGGGAAGGGCAGCCTTGGCCCTCCCCCAAGCCAACCAGGCGGTAGACCAAGGGGGGAGAGGTGGCGGCCAAAGGGGGAAGCCCTAGGGCGCCCAAACCCTAACCCTAGCCGTCGTCCAGGGAGGGGGCAGCCCTAGGCGCCAAACCCTAGGCAGCAAGGACCTTCTCCCTTCCGGTTTCCCTCATGGGACATTTTTCCCTAGGGAAGTTGGCCCATTAGTGTAATAACCTTTCAAATTACATTTTAATATTATATTTAATATCAATTACATTAATTAATATGTAAATACATATTACAAAAACTGATTTGTCCTCAAATGCCTTTCGGTTCCCCTTCTATATCCCCCGAACAGCTTCAGAACTTCCGGTCCTCTCACCAGAACTTTTCCGGTTTCCTTTCTTTCTCCGAATGACTTCAGATCTCTCTCCTCGGAACAATTCCGACGTTCTCTTTCTCTATTATTATTCCATCTTACGGAAAACCTCAAGCTCATCGCACCCTTAAGTGTGTCCCCTCATGGCTCGGGAATGGCACAAACATGACCAAGACTCCTCTTGCGTCAATGATCAACAGCGGGACTGGTATGCCCATAATGACCCCCTGTGCATTCCAGATTGACGATGTCGTTTGAATCATAAACGTCAAGTCCATTTCCCTTTGTTTCTTTGATACTACTCGTCCGAGATCCGATCGTTAGGTATCTACATACCTTGTTCAATCTCGTTACCGACAAGTACTGTTTACTTGCTACCACGATGTTACATCCCCATGACCTAGTCACATGTTGCAACATTATGGATGTAATCTCACCAAGTCGGCCTAACTGTATCTCAACCGTCATAGGGTGAACAAATCCTGGTCTTGATTCATAGGCCTCAACATGTACCTCTGGAATACTTAACATACACCTTTATAATCACCATTTCACTAAGTGACATTTGATGTAGTTAAAGCAACCTCGGGAAACAGTGATTAAAATGATATCACGGTTTAAGGAGAAGGAAACTTCATTTCTGAATATTGCAACGATGAACTTTGTGACTTGATCATGTTGCAATCTTTGATGAATGTCCATCACATCATTCACCAATGATATGACCTCATTGTCAACCAACGCTATCACTTCATGATCAAGAAACCTTGATCATCATGTTACCCAGCGAACTAGTATCAATAGAGGCTACTAGGGACTAATATTTCGTATCACACCTATATCAATGTTTCCACTTGATATAGATGAAACTATTACAAACTTATTGGGATATGATAATAATAAACCTTTTATTATTTTTCTCTAGGTCATATTACCTTCAGCAACTGCCACAGAAGCAAGAGTTTCCACTATATTTTTTATTTTTTTATTTTTCTAAATGTTTGAGTTAGATTCTAATATTTCACCGACACATTTATTGTATACTTTCTCTTTAGTAAACTAATTTCAGCACCTATAGTATGTAAGAATGGTCTACCAAATATGACATGACAAAATGAGTCTTGGGAGCGCAACCAATCACAATAAAATATGCAGGATATTTCATCTTTCCTACTAATACTTGAACATCTCTAACCACACCTAGAGGACAAATATACTCTTTATTAGCAAGTTGAATAGTTATAACTGTCTCTTCCATGTGTATGGGATCAATGCCAGTATTGATTTCATGATACAGAGAATACGATATCACACTTATACTTGCTCCAATATCATAAAGACCATGATAGAATGAAGTTCCAATAGCACAAGATATAATTCGTTTACCAACTTTGGTAGTGTTACCTTGAATTACATTAGTGGATTCTTCACATAAATAAACATCACAAGGATTTTCTTCATTTAATTCTTTGATGGCTAAAATTTGATGTTGAACTTCAATTTGTTCATATGGTTCATTGCATCTTCTAGCGCTCTTGTTTGCAACAGTAGTAAGTAAATTCTCCCCGACTCTGCTTGGATATGGAGGAACTTCAACATATTCTTCTATTTGGCTGATGATAATTTATTAACCTGTTTAACAACTTTAGGGACATATGCAGAATATTTGAAAGGCTCAACATAAACATTAAATCCCTTTTTAGGAACATTAAGATGGTTAGCAAAAGATTTAGTAATTTCTACTAAAATATGAGGATCAATTCCAAACCTTTTATCTAGATCTTCAAACAATATAGTAGTAGAGAAATTCTCTACACATGAGTATTCATATTCAAAACATGGTTTGTTACCTTTATCAAGATTCCAAGCTTTAGAATTTTTAGCAATAGTATCCAATAAGTCACATGCTTATTTTTCAGTTCTATTAGAGAAAGTTCCTTCAGAGGAATTATCCAGAAAGTTCCTAAGATCCTGAGGTAAACTGACATAGAAGTTGATTAAAATAATAATTTCAGGGATACCATGACTAGGACTTTTACGAATGAGCCCATTCAATCTCCCCAAGCTTGAGCAATATTTTCTCCAACATGAGGCCAAAAGTTATAAATATGACAACAATCATCGTAAGCCTCTTTAGAAGTATAATACTTGAGATAGAAAGCCTTCTTCAGATATTCCCAATAAAAAGGTATCTTTCATCCAGAGATCTATACCATGAGCGAGAATTAGAGAGAAAGATAAATATAATAGCTTTCTTCTAACTTCATTCTCATGAATACCAACAAGTTTAAATAAAGAACATAGATATTCAATGGTATGTAAATGCCCATAGCAGTTTGGCTTCCATCCCCTGTAAAGGTTAGTTTCATAGCCCTTTTTGCAATACCAATAGGAATTTGATATGCCAATTTTGGCTCAGGAGGCTCTTTAACCTTATCTTTAACAATATGAACATATTGCTGTAAAGAGAGTTTCATATTTTTATGGCCTGAGTAATCCATGATAAAACAAATAATAAAAAAGTAAAAACAACTTCTAAGTTTCCTTACCAAATAACTTACCAATAGCGCTACGCTCCATGGCAACGATGCCAGAAAAGAGTCTTGATGGCTCCCAAGTGTAGTACTTTTCAATATAGAAAGGTTATCGAACCCACAAGGAGATGAAGGTATTGATTAGTAAATTTTACAAGTAAAACAATAAATAAATGTAGCAGTTTTGGTGTTTTGGGATTTGTAGTGTGCAAGAATTTAAAGTACTAAAAGTAAACAACAACAAGTAAATGCTCTCAATGAGAGAAATTCTGATCCTCTATGAAGCAAGAAGAAAAGCTCAAGTATGTGTGTGTTCTTATATGTGACAAGTGTTCCCGAGGGCGGCATGGATATACTTAGCATACAGATTTTTACATAATATGGTGAATATCTTGTCAAGTTTCATTACCTTAGGGCGAAGCCTAAATTAGGTGTAGCCATAGATATGAGCAAACACACCCCTTATGATGGGTCCTAGAGTCATTTTCATGTGCAAACCTAGGAATCATTAAGACATAAATGTCCCACCATAACAATTAGTACATTCGTCCCCGACATAAATCCCTCCAATGCAACTCAAAGAATTGGAAAATGGTTTCTGTCATTTTGTCCTTTCCAATCCTCACCATTGCATCGAAGTGTGCCCCTATGAGCCTATATAGGTGAAGTAATATGCAGTCTACGTTCGCATAAAACCATCATAGAACCACATAAAAAATAAAAACATGACCAGATACTCATTGCATACTATATGGAAATTATAACCAATTCATCTTATGCATACTACTCACAAGTGAAAAACATGGTAATGATTAGAGGCATATGGATTACAACACAATCTGAAAATATAATATTACCACCAAATAAAGACAAGTTTCCAATCACGATCATGCAAATAGTCCTTAAACAATATCCAGGGTTCAATCAATCACAAACTATGATGGGAACAAGGTGGATCTCGGAGATGGAGATGGTGATGGTGCTGATAGAGAGGCCTCCCCTATGCCAATGAGGAGTGGTGATGATGATGGCTTTGATTTTCCCCTCACCGGAGGTCCGGTGCAACAGGATCTGCCCTCTCTCAGTATCGTGGTGGTGGCACGGCAGATGCCATGGGTAGGCTTAAGTTGGGGGGCGAATGGGTGCTTGTGGTCACCGGGGAGGGAGTGCACGATCGAGCCATGCACGAAGAACAAGAAGAACTCTCTAGACTTGGCAATTCGATTGATTCCCCAAAGATTACAAGTGCTCCTTGAGCTGTTTAGGCTAGAGTTCATAGCACTAGTTACCTACTTGGTCCAACCTCCTTCTACTACTGATATGCCCTCCCTTATATAGGCAGTGCTAGCTAGCTAATACCCCTTTGGGTTCTAGGGTTTACTATTTGGATCTTGGTCCCTACAATGTGGGCCAGGTCATGGGCTTGCCCTAAGCCCAGAGGCCCGGTCCATAAAGCTGGACAGCTAACGGTCTTCTAGTACGCTGCTTCTTGTTCTTTTTGGCATCACGCTCTTACTTTGTACGTCAGCGCATGCTTTGGGCGTCACCCGGCTCCTTTTGTGTCACCTGGCGTCGCCCTTCTCTTTTGACCATGCTTTACCATGGTCCCTCCTGAACCTTACTCGGAAAGGTGCCACGTGTCCTTCTTGACTCGGCCCTTCCTCGGTTGACTCGGCTCGTTGGTTCCTGCAAGGGTTACAACTTTGTCCTATGCGGGCCGACATAGTTTGTATGTCGGCTTTCATGCTTACCTTACCCGGCCGGTCTTACCCGGCCTAGTTCTTTCTTTACTCGGAGCCAACCCAGGTGCGCTATGTTTCCCCTCTCGTGACCCTACCGGGGGTTATCCCCCCGACATTAGTCCCCGAAGCTGGTGAGGTCTAGCAGTTCAAGCTGTTAGGCATCTCCAGGTTCCTTTTGTGTGAATGGAACTTAGTTTTTGTCTTTATCTGTCGCAACTTCGCACCTTGCCGGGTTACTCTGACAATTTCGGGTCAACTCTTTGACTTCTTGGCTCATTCTTGCCTCGAGCCGAGTTACTTTTGCCAATTTCGAGTCATTTTCGGTGCGCTTCAGTCACTGACAGTTGGTAATCATGATTACTTGCCCCAATTTTTGTTCCAAGCTCTGGCGGCACAGTGACGGCTGCAGTTATTCCCTATCACTATGGCAGTCCCATCGACCTGCGCCTCTTGTCCTTCTAGTCGTGACGTGGCACTGGATTTTTCGTGTATCCTTGGCTATGTGGCACTTGCTGACTGGCTTTCCCGGCCTGGTACACGGCCACACACTGGCCGCACCCACGACCGGGGTTTTTACTGCCCTTAAGTAGGGGTTGGGGGTTTCCACTTCCCCCACGCCCGTTCAGTTTTCCATTTGCCTTTCTTCTTCCTCGCGCCCGCAAAATTGAACTGCCCCCTTTGCGGTTCCTTCTTTCTCCTGCTCTTGTGTTGCGATTGCCCATGTCCTATTTCCATTCCAGCACGGGTCCACGCTGTTCCAAGCCTCTTCCTACCGTGGAGGAGATGGACTCTGCTGATCTCAGGGACGCTCGTGATGGCGCTGATGGTGCTGAGGAGCAGGAGATTCCCGCCGGCGAGCGCGGCGGCTGGGAAGGCTCGGAGGTCTCCATCGAGGAGGTGGAGTGGCTCCACTCCACCAGACGCATTCCGCTGCAGGTGGATTGCTGTCTCCCTTCCGGTGATCTCTCTCCCAAACCTCAAGCTGGCGAGCGGGTGATTTTCCTTTCCCATTTTGAACGTGGTTTCGCTCTTCGTGTGAGCACCTTCTTCTCGTCGTTTCTTTCTACCTTCCATCTGCAGATCCACCATCTTCCTACCAATGTGATTGGCTCTCTTTCTTGTTTCATCTCCGCTTGTGAGGCCTACCTTTGAATTTGGCCTACAGTTCCTTTGTGGGCCAAATATTTTGGCTTTAAGGTTCAGGTTGTTACCCAGCCTAGTGCTCCTTGATCCGGGAAGAGGCCGACCCGGTGCGGTGCTGCTAGCATCACGCCCAGGAGATATTCTATCTTTCCTCGGGTTAATGGTATTGACTCCTGCAAGAAGTGGCATAGAACCTTTTTCTATGTCAAAAACAGCGGGTCCACTGATAACATCCGGCTTCCCCCTTTCTCGGATGAGGTCCCCAACAAGAAGCACTAGCAGCTTGACCCGCACGACCAAGACGCTGCGGTAAACGAGGCTAACACAATCTTGGAAAGGTTGCTGTCGCCGGATGAGAACTTTCATCTCGCCGACTCTGACCTCATGTGCACCTTCGTCTCACGCCGGGTTAGCCCCATCCAAGCGAGGAGCCACAAGATGTGCTTCATGAGTGGCTATCATGATCCCACCCGCACTCCACTATGGAGCTCACCCAAGACTCCATTGCCCGCCGAGTAAGCTCAATCTTTAAATTGAACTTGGCGGATGATTGGGCTTGGAGTTGCCTGCCGTTTAGCCGGGTCAGGCCTGTCCCCTGGGTAAGTTTTCCAAATCACTTTCTCGCCAAGTAGGCTTTAGCTCTTTTGCCCCTCTTAGTTTAGTTTTTTAGTTTCTCATTCTGTTTGTCCTTCGCAGAATCTCCTTCACTAGATTGATGACAGTACTGTCCCTCCTGCTGGTTATAAAGGGGATCGCTCCGACTCGGATGAGGTCGAGTATGACCTAGAGTGCTTCATGCCCATCCCGCACGCTGCGGCTGCTTCAGCTTCGGGTAAGAGTAAATCTCGCAATCCCTTACAAGATTGGTCTGACGATGATGAGGATGATGATTGTACGCTTTTGGAGGTATATGCCTTGTGACCTTAATCTTCTTGCTTATCCGAGTAAGCCCGTTATTTACTTATGCAGCTGGCCAGGTACATGACACTCCTCCTCTCGCCGTGGGTGGAGTCGTCAATATCCCCGTCGCCAAGCCGAAGCGACGCGGAGCCTCCTCCAGCACTCAGCCGGCCAAGAAGAACAAGCCCACTCCGGCAGCTCCGGCTGCCCCTGCTGCTGCCAGCCTGGGTGAGACTCGCCAAGCTGCTGGGCGCCGAGTCACACGCCGAGTCATCCATGACCCGGTTGTCACCGGGTAAGCTTTTTGTACTCTGCTTGCTCCATTCTTTTCTTTTTCATCACTGATGTTCTCTTATATATGTCTCGTTGTTTTCAGTGTCGCACCTTTGACGGCGAATCAGGCTGCTTCTAGCATTGCCTCGCCGCTTAGGCATGCACCTCCTCCAGCTGACTCGGCGGCGCCGAGTCCCGTCCGGGTTGAGGCTCGCACTGTTGAGGCTCACGCTTCTCAGTGTCAGTCAGACCCGGTGGGTCATTCGTCTAGCGTCCCTGGCACTGGCCAGGAAAAACTTCCTGATCTTGGTGCCCGTGAATCTGGCACCGAGAAACCTTCTGCCACCAGTTCCTCTGGCATCAGCCCTCAAGCTGATGTGAATGAACAACTTCCTGATCTTGGAGCCAGCAAAACTGCTGAGCCCAGTCAGGCGCCTCCGCATTCTTCTCCAAATCCTTCTGCTCGCTCTCCAATTCTGTCAAAGGGCCATACCCAGCCCAAGGCTTCTAGCTCTACTCGCCCCTCATCTGGCAAATCCACCTCTTCCAAGCAAACTATGCTAGTCTGCGCTCCGGGTTCTGCTCCTCAGATCCGGCCTCCGACGTCAGCGACAATGATCGCTTCAACGGGTAAGGGGGACGAATCTGCGGCTGCTGGGTCAGGTGATGGCTCCAGGGATGTTACCCTCCCTACTTCTGCTGCTGTGACCCGTGCCACTATGGGAACCGCCCTGAAAACGGGTCAAGTTCTCACTCGGACGCTCAGTGGCAAGAGCCTTGGTTCGGCTGAGCCTTACGCCGTGGCATGGAATGCAGCAGGCGAGCAGGAGGTCAGCACTCGTGCCGGCAAGAAGCTGAAGCTGGGCCCCAAGGCCGTCTCCGACATGACCCAGCAGGCCATTGCTTTGATGGCCCGCGCCAACGAGGTGAACGAGGTAAAGTAACTTCTTACTCTTTTGTACTGTTGAGTATTTCCTTTATACATATCACCTAGTCCCCGAGGTTACGATTGAGTAAGGCACTTACTCGGGCGTAAGCTCTCACCAATAACTTTAATCTTTGAATCCCAAGCTTGCATGTTAGATCTTCGATCCCTAGCCCTCGAGGTTACCGTCGAGTAAGGAACTTACTCGGCTGTAAGCTCTTAAGCTCTTTGATTTCTTTATGCCAAACTCATGTTAGAGCTTCAATCCCTAGCCCTCGAGGTTACTGTCGAGTAAGGCACTTACTCGGCTGTAAACTCTTAAGCTTTTTTATTCGGTAGGTTGCCTGACTTGACTCTTCCTTATTGTCTGTCTTCTTTGATTAGCTCACGCACAACGAGCGCACCAAAGTGCACCAAGCTCTTGTCCTGGCGCATCGCAAGCTCGAACTTGTGTATGAGAAGCTACAGACTAACACCCACGGCCAAGGTAATATCTTTGCTCTTCCTTTTTTCTATTCGGTGTAATTTTCCTTGGTTAATCTTCTCATTTTTTCTCTCGCCCTTGTTCCACAGCCACTGCTCAGTCTACCATCAATGATCTTCACTCGCAAATCAGCGAGGCCGAGAGTAAATTTCTTGCCTCCCTAAGCCAATAGCTGAAATTTTTCTATTGGTACTGACAAATATTTGTCCTGAATAAGCAGAGAAGCACCAAGCTGAACTCCAGAAGGAGCGTGATGAGGTGACTCGGCTGAAGAAACTGATGGTCGAGACAGAGCAGAAGCACTTGGTCGAGGTGAAAGGGCTGAAGGAATAACTTGCTGAAAAGAATGAGCAGTGGGCCGCCAGCGCCGAGAAGACCAAGAGGCTGCTCGACGAGGCCGAATCATCGGTCGAGTCGGCAAATATGAACTTGGATGCCCTTCAAGCCAAGGCCAAGACTTGGCATAGCAAACTCGCCGCCATCAACTTCTTTCTCGGTAGTGAGTTCTTACTCTTTACGCACCGTATGTCCTTCTGGACTTCTTCCATCTGCCCTTGTTATCTGCTAACTTTCTCTTTTTGCTTGCAGAGAATTTTCCTGAGGCCAACATGTTTGCCATCCGAGCGATGAAGAAAGTGAGAGCCAAAGCTGGTGCTCCTGCTGACGCCGAGGTGTCCATGGAGGAGCTCCTCGCAGCGGTGTCTGAACGGGTCAAGACCCTCAGGTCTTGCGGTGTGGACTTGCTCAAGTCGGCTATCCATGCGTTTCACATGATCTGGCCGGATGAAGACCCACCCGAACTCATCGAGCCACTTGCCGACAGATTACTCCTTACTGAAGACTAGCTGGATCGATGGCGTGAGTCGGCCGACCGAGCTGCCGCGGACAAGGCTCTCTCCTTCGTGCTTTCATGGTACGAGGACATCAACCTTGATGTTCTTGCTCGCATAAGGGGGGATGGCAAATGGCTGAATGACCCGGAGCTGATCAATAAGCGCCAGGAGCGAGCTTATGCCATGATCGAGTACACCATGGTGCATGCTTGGTGTGAAGGTCCTAGCTTCCTCGACCTTGGTGACCCGCTCGTCGAAGTTGCTGATCAAGAGGGTGGCGACAGCGAAGCAACTGAATCAGATGATCCGGATGACCCGGCCACAGATGCCCCTCACCCGGCCGATGCTCCAAGCACCACTCCTGGCTCCGAGAATGCTCCTCCGAGTTCTCCCGCTCCCTAGGCTAACCAACACTCGAACTTTGATCAGATCCCCAGTATGCCGGGTACATATGTAACATACATTGCACTTTTAAGTTTGATTATGTGCCTTTTGATAAGCTTTATATGTTTGCGTTATGTTCTAAGAGCGAATCATTCAAGGGCAAGTCCCCGAGTTTCATTTTGCCGTGTCACCTTTCCTTGCCTTTGGCCCTTGTCCACCTTTTTCGGTGTTCGATATTAGGGTCTCAAAGTACGAAGGATATAGTTAGCAGGTATGAAAATTGGATAACTTGGCCGAGATTACTCGACACATAGTATAACACGACCTTCAAAGGGTTAGGCAAAAAACTAAAACCGACTCGCATTTCTCCTTTGTACTTATCCGGCGTTCGTGTTTACCCGTCTTACATCTTTTTCTCTTGCTTGCCATGAAGCCGTGTTTTTGGACAATAGCATAGTCGAAGAGTTGATTTCTTCCGAGTAAACACTACTTGTTCTGAGATAAATTTCGGGTATCACGCCAGCCGACGTAAAAAATTGAGATGGAAAACTTAAGGGGTAGTCCCCGAGTCAGTTTTTCGAATTATACCAATTTATTATCAGCACATAGCCGGCAAACATGTCTGACATATGGGAGTTCGAGTGATACATGCACTGCTTCTCCTAAGTATAGAAGGGACGAAGCAGTGCCACATTCCGTGGCCTTTTGGTTTCATCTCCTGACATGTCCGCCTTGTTCTTTTGCGCTTCACGAGCGTCTATGAGATAGTAGGAATCATTGTGCAATGCTTTGATTACAATGAATGGACCTTCCCATGGAGGTGATAATTTATGCATTCCTATTGTGCGCTGCACCAGCCTTAGCACCATATCTCCTCGAAAAACACGAGGTTGCACTTTCCGGCTATGGTAGCGTCGGAGATTTTGTTGATATATAGCGGATCTGGAGAATGCCAGTTCCCTTGCTTCTTCGAGTAACTCTACTCCATCTTCTTGGGCCTCTTTTACCTCGGCTTCCGAGTATTGCCTCATCCTTGGCGAGTCATATTCTATGTCGGCAGGCAAAACTGCTTCAGCCCCATATACGAGGAAAAATGGCGTATAACCAGTTGACCGATTCGGAGTTGTTCTTAGGCTCCACAGTACTGAGGGTAGTTCCACTATCCAACAACCAGGTGATCTCTGGAGTGGTTCCATTAAACGGGGTTTTATCCCGGACAGAACTAAGCCATTAGCCCGTTCAACTTGTCCATTTGATTCTGGATGGGCGACTGATGCTACATCGAGTCTTATTCGGTATTTCCCACAGAAGCGAGCGAAAGCTCCTTTGGCAAAGTTCGTGCCATTGTCAGTGATCAGACTGTGTGGGTAACCGTATCTGAGGATTATATCCCTTAAGAATGTAACAGCTGTTTTACCATCCAATTTTTTGATTGGTTTCACTTCTATCCACTTGGTGAACTTATCAATCATGACCAAAATATGAGTCATGCCTCCCCTTGCTGGTTTGAACGGTCCTACCATATCTAGGCACCATACTGCAAAAGTCCAAGTAATTGGTATAGTCTTCAATTCAGACGCTGGTAAATGCGACTTGGACGCATAGTGTTGACAACCACTGCATCTACCGACTAACTCTTGCGCTTGTGCCAATGCGCTTGGCCAGTAGAATCCATGTCGGAATGCCTTGGCTACCAATGCTCTTGATGACGCATGGTGCCCGCACTCTCCTTGATGGATATCCAATAAGATCTCCTGGCCTTTCTCTGAGTTGATACAACGCTGCAGTACACTTGTCACACTTTGCTTGTAGAGTTCCTTGTTGATTATGGTGTACGCTATTGCCCTCTGTGCTGTTTGCCTTGCCAATGTTTCATCACTCGGCAAGGTCCCATCTTTCAAATAGCTGAATATTGGTTGTGCCCACGTTGGTATTAGTGGTTCCGGGTCTGCTTCAACATCAATGTCCATTGGTTCCGCCGACATATGCTCTGCCGACATAACCTGAGGAGTCCCCGAGTGTGATTCGGCGATCCCTGAATTGAACGGATCAGTCCCCGAGTGACTCGAACCTACCCCTGAGTCGATGTCCATTAGCACTGCCTCTGATTCCTGACTCGCCGGGATGACCCTGATTGATTCGGACTCTGGTGACGGCTTGATTGATGGCTTCCTGAGATGCTCCAACGCTACCCCTAGTGGTATTGCTTGCCTAGATGATCCTAGTTTGGATAGTACATCAGCTGCCTCATTTTCTGCTCTAGGAATGTGATGAAATTCACAACCGTCAAAATATCCGGAAATTTGTTGTACGTGGAAACGATATAATACCATGTTTGCGTCCAGCGCATCCCAATGTCCAGACACTTGCTGAATCACCAAATCCGAATCGCCAAAACACATGATCCTTTTGATACCAATTTCCTTGGCTACTTTAATGCCATGGACAAGTGCTTCATACTCGGCAACGTTGTTAGAAGCAGCAAAATGAATCTGCAACACATACCTCAGTTGATCCCTCTTTGGAGATGTGAGCACTATCCCGGCGCCCAGACCCATTTTCGTCTTGGACCCATCAAAATGCATTTTCCAGTAATTTGGATCTGGCAGTGGTGGTTCGTACTGCATTTCCATCCATTCTACAAATAAATTTGCAACATCTTGAGATTTTATTGCATCTCGCCTATCATATCCTAGAGTGTATGGTGCCAGTTCGATGGCCCACTTGGCGACTCGGCCGCTGGCATCTTTGCTGCCCAATATATCCGAGATAGGTACCTCGCATATAACCCAGATTGGGTGTTCTTGAAAATAATCTTTCAGCTTCTTTGCTGCCATATATACCCCATATGTCATCTTCTGATAATGCGGGTAATTCTGTTTCGAGACAGAGAGCACTTCGCTCAAGTAATACACCGGTCTTTGGACTGATTTGCCCCCTTCTTCATGTTCAACCACTATTACTGCACTTACAACTCTGTTGGTTGCGGCGACATAGAGCAACATTGGCTCCTAGGATAATGGTGACGCTAATATTGGTGTTGTTGCCAATATTTTCTTTAATTCATGGAAAGCTCTATCAGCTTGTTGTGTCCATGTGAATTTGTCTGATTTCTTCATCAGCCGATATAGTGGTAGGGCTTTTTCACCTAGCTGACTAACAAACCTGCTCAACGAGGCCAGGCATCCAGTAAACTTCTGGACATCATTGAGGGTTTTGACAATTCCATTCTTTCGATGGCCCTGATCTTTGTCGGGTTAGCTTTGATTCCTCGGCTGGATACAAGGAATCCAAGTAACTTGCCAGCCAGGACACCAAATGTACATTTTTTCGGGTTAAGCTTCATCCGGAATCTTCTCGAGTTTGTGAATGTTTGACGCAAGTCCTCAATTAGAGTATGACTTTGTTTGGTTCTTATTACCACGTCATCGACGTATACTTGAACATTTTTGTCCAATTGATCTTGCAAGCATTTTTGCATGCATCTTTGATATGTTGCGCCTACATTTCTCAATCCGAATGGCATGGTGCGATAGCAATAAGCCCCGTACGGAGTGATAAAAGCTGTCTTTATTTGATCATTTGGATTCAGTGGTATCTGATAGAATCCTGAATACGCATCCACAAACGACAGCAACTCACACCCAGCAGTAGAATATATGACTTGATCGATCTGAGGCAGAGGAAATGGATCTTTTGTACACGCCTTATTGAGGTTCGTGTAATCAATACACATGCGCCATACTACTGCCACGTTTGGGTCATCTTTTTTCTTTTTGACCAAGACTGGATTTGACAACCAGTCCGGGTGCACTACTTCCATGATGAATCTAGCAGCTAAAAGTCTTGCAATCTCGGCAGCTATTACTTTCCTCCTATCTTCGGCGAAGCGGCCAAGGGGTTGCTTCACCGGCTTTGCATCTGGCCTTACATAAAGAGAGTGCTCAGCCAGCTCCCTCGGAACTCCTTGCAGATCTTGAGTGGACCATGCAAAGATGTCCCGATTCTCACGGAGGAAGATGGTGAGCTCGTTTTCCTATTTGTCTGTAAGGCCAGCCCCAATGGTAACTGTGCGCTCTGGGAAAGTTTCATCCACCTGCACCTTCTTGGTTTCCTTGGTAGCTTGAAATGACACACTACCATGCGGGTTGGTGAGTGTCAGCATGGACATTTGTGCTGCTTTGGCCAATGCTGCCACTTCCAACATCTGACTTTTCTCTTGTGCTATGACGAGTGACTCGGCCAGTGAAGATCCGGCTGAGGCACAAGTAATAGATCTTTTGTAATCTCCTTCAACTGTGATCACCCCACATGGGCCTAGCAGCTTCATCTTCAAGTAAGCGATGTGAGGGGTAGCCATGAACTTTGCCATAGCCGGCCTGCCGAGTAAGGCATGATATGAGCTGACCAAATCTACCACCTCGAACTCTATAGCTTCAGTGCGACAATTTTCTCTGTTGCCGAATAAGACGTCGACCCAGATCTTGCCAATTGGCTCACAGGACAGTCCCGACACGATACCGTGGAAAGTTGTCTTAGTTGGCTCCAGCATGTTCATGGTAATGCCTAACTTGAGCATGGTATCCTTGTACATGATGTTGATGCTACTGCCATCATCGATCAATACCTTTGAAAATTTCACATTGATATCTGGGCCCATGAATGTTGGATCCAAAACCAGAGCTTATCCTCCAGAGGTTGGCATGATCTTGGGGTGATCTTTTATACTCCAAGTTATTTCTTGCTCATACCAATGCATGTACTTGGGAATCGTTGGCATCGTGGCATTCACTTCCATCATTCGTCGCTACTGGCTCTTCTTGTCATTTGGCTCTATGACAAAGACAACATAGCTTTGGTGATGTTCTTTGTACTCATTTCTGGTTCCGTGGCCGACATGAGTGTCGTCACCTATTGGATTGTGCACCTGGTGCACAGCTTCTCTTCTTTCTTGATTCTGATACCTCGGTTGCCTGTTTTCATATTTGTTATCTGCTCCTACTGCTTGAGCATTTCCTCCTGTAAGTGGTGGAGAGGGAGGTGGTGGAAGCTGCTTATTCGGCGAGTCCACTCTATCTCCCTTCTGAAACCAAGTGCATTGCCTCGTCATGTGATTGGCTAGTTTACTCGGACTAGGCGTGTGAAACTTACATGGCTGATCCAGCATCATCTCATAGGTGTATTTTTGTCGGTCCTGATACTGCTTCCTCTGATCGTATGGCCTTTTGCCGTCATTCTTTGGCACCCATTGTTGTTGACCATTTGTCCTTTGACGCTGATTGCTTCCAGCATCTGGATGATCTTGACTCACAGCCGCAACCTGAGTCGAACCATATCTGTAATTTGGTCTTTCGTCTCTTCTCTTGCTTCTGTATTCGGATTTTTCCTAGTGCCTTTGCGACCCGGCAGCGTCATAGATCTGAGTCTCAGTCATCCCGTCTGACGACATGAGCAGCGGCTAAGTCGGATCTCCTAACGCATACGAGTTGGCGATTCTTATCGTCTCTGCCAGGCTTGCCAGCATATCTCTTTGTAACCTTTGCCACAACACACTTCCATGTCTACATCCTTGTGCAAACCATGCGATTGCTTGTGACTCGATTACCCCTTCACAAGAGTTACGCATCGTACACCACATTGTGAGGAATTCTCTGTCTGTCTCATTTTGTCTTTGCTTGCACATTGCTAGTTGTTGTGGGCGATTCGGCCTCTTGTAAGTGCTCGTGAAGTTGCTCAAGAAAGCGTCGTGAAGATCGATCCAACTGTTGATGCTTCCGGGTGGCAAATTGTTCAACCATACCCGAGCTGGTCCTTCCAGCATCTGCGGCACGTAACGTACGCCCATCTCAAGTTTCCCTGCGTGATCTTCACAGCGGTTCCATAATCTATGAGCCAGTCCTCTGGCTTTGTGCTTCCATCATACGTTTTTGTCCCTCTGGCCAGCTGGAAATTTGGCACCGGTGGCTCCTTCATGATCCTTCGGCCAAAGCACGGTGGACCCTGCAGACCTTGCAATTCAATTATCTCTACCATTTTTATGCGGTCAAGCTTCAGCCTTGCATCATCCGGCCGAAGGTTCCTGCCTCCAAATCTTGATCCCATTGCTTGATATGCATGATCCGGCAGTTCATACCCGTCATTTACCATAGCCGAGTAACCATCATTATACTCATTCGCGTTCGGGTCAGCAGGCTATTGAACTGCTTTTCCCGCGCTTTGCTGTCTTCTTTCCGGCTGAGCTGGTGCGTTATTCGGAGCTGGATTTCCTCCTCCTGCCGAGTGAGTTCCGTGCCTAGCATGAGGCACAAAATTTTGCCCTCCGTTATCATTTCTCTGCCCAATTTTTTCCTGGTTTTCATTTTCTCGGGGATTATTTCTTTTTCCCTTGCGCATGCGCCGGGTTTCCTTGAACCACTGCCGGATCATAGGCGACCATCTGCTTGTTTCTTCCAGAATCCACACTTTTTCTTTTCTCAGCCTAGGCGCCGCTCCGGGTGAGGATGCTGTGTGCCCAACCGATCTTGCCGGGACAGGAGTCGCCGAGTGAACCAGCTGTGACCTCCCTGCTATACCCGGATTTGCTCTGTAATACGCCTCATTCAGGATGCTGGCTGCTTTTACTAACTCATTGACTCGTTCTTGCTGCCTTTTCTTTGCTTTCCCCACCAAGTGGGGTAATTCTGCCATTGTTGCTTCTGCTGCTCGCAGATTAGCTGCTATTGTGTTGTACGTTGGACGCATGGACGTCTCATTGCTGTTCTTCAGTGTTATCTTCGATGTCGCATCTGCCAGCTCTTCGTTGAGGTTCCTTCCTCTCAATCTTGTTGCATCAAGCCGGGTCTTTGCGCCCTTGACTCGATTTGCCGAGTTAAGCTCTCAGATGGTGATATCCACGTCCTGCTGTAACTGTACTAGCTCCTTGGCTTTCTCCAGGACTTTTATCCTGGCTTCCTCCAACTCGGCTTGCACACGCGCCGGGTTAGTTGTATGTGCCACTAGCTCTGCCAACTTGTCTATCGCTTCCTGCAGCTCCTTAGCCCTCTTGCTCCTAGCTATGTTCTCTGGTTTTTCCAGCGGCGCCTTTGCTGTTCTTGCAGCCCTTGGCGTTTCCTCATGATTTCCTCCCTCTGTGTTCTCATTCACCACTGGAACTACTGGAGGAGCTGTGGGGTTTGGGGTTGTCATCATTACCTCCATGGAGACAAGTTGACGTGGTTTTCCCGCGACAGGAGCCGTTGGAGGATCCGGCGCCAGGACGACGTGCTCAGGATATGCGCGCTCCACGCGCACCGCGACGTAGACCTGGTGCTCGCCGAACTTGATGAAGCGACCACCCCTAGGGAACGGCTTGGTCCCGAAGCAGCCCGCGTTGTCACTGACGAAGTTGAGCGCTCCAAACCTATGGATGAGGCCGGAGTAGACGCGCTCGCCGATCTTGGCGATGATGTTGCCCGTCCGGATGAAGACTCCATCAAGCACCTGCTTCTGCCCCCACAGTGGGCGCCAACTGTCGTGGTGGTGGCACGGCAGATGCCATGGGTAGGATTAAGTTGGGGGTCGAATGGGTGCTTGTGGTCACCGGGGAGGGAGTGCACGGTCGAGCCATGCACGAATAACAAGAAGAACTCTCTAGACTTGGCAATTCGATTGATTCCCCAAAGATTACAAGTGCTCCTTGAGCTGTTTAGGCTAGAGTTCACAGCACTAGTTCCCTACTTGGTCCAACCTCCTTCTACTACTGCTATGCCCTCCTTTATATAGGCAGTGCTAGCTAGCTAATACCCCTTTGGGTTCTAGGGTTTACTGTTTGGATCTTGGTCCATACAATGTGGGCCGGGTCATGGGCTTTCCCTAAGCCCAGAGGCCCGGTCCATAAAGCTGGACAGCTAACGGTCTTCTGGTACGCTGCTTCTTGTTCTTTTTGGTGTCACGCAGTTACTTTGTACGTCAGCACATGCTTTGGGCGTCATCCGGCTCCTTTTGTGTCACCCGGCGTCGCCCTTCTCTTTTGAACATGCTTTACCATGGTCCCTCCTGAACCTTACTCGGAAAGGTGCCACGTGTCATTCTTGACTCGGCCCTTCCTCGATTGACTCGGCTCGTTGGTTCCTGCAAGGGTTACAACTTTGTCCTATGCGGGCCGACATAGTTGTATGTCGGCTTTCATGCTTACCTTACCCGGCCGGTCTTACCCGGCCTGGTTCTTTCTTTACTCGAAGCCAACCCAGCTGCACTATGTTTCCCCTCTCGTGACCCTACCGGGGGTTATCCCCCCGACACTCAGAGTAAGAGAGGACTTTCTCCTCTGCCGCCTCTGTAAATCTTGGGAGAAACTTGACGTAGGTTTTCGGTCGAGACGGCGGTCTGAGTAAAAGGAGGGGGCTTGAAAAATATCACCGTGACACAAAATGAATTCACATAAAAGATATTACACAAAAATTCCTATGTTGTATTTGATAAAATATAGTGGTTTGGTAAATTATTCGAAAACCATGAAGTATTTCGAAACATTGTGTTATTTGGAGAGAATACATTTGATGTGGAACAATGGCTGGTCAGAAAAAGGATATTAGCGGACCATGACATCTTGAAATTCGACTATCTAATAGTGGAGTACGTATAACCTTCTAGGTCCTGGTATATATAAATACAATGCTATATGTTTTGCATATATATCTTAAAAAGTCCACATTAATGGATGCATCTTAATCTATTTTTAGAAGACATTTTGGAGATACAACCAATTGTTCCCGACATTTTATGGAAACATACTAAAATTATTGGATTAACTTTTGTGGAGATTTATGTCATCCTTTGTCCAAAGATCAATCGACCTGCCATTTAACGTCATCACACTGAAACAAATCATGATGAAATATGTATATATACCCTATGAAGTTACATGGTTCTGAGCAGCACCCTTTGATATATGTATAGTTTTGAAGACATCAAAAAATAGTATAAACAGAATTAAGGATTGCTCGGTTCAATCAGTGATGATGCAAAATACACGTATCAACTCCTCCAAGTTTGAACCTCTGCTCGTCCTCGAGAAAATAAGCGAATAGATCATATGATGTAGCAATGAGCTTATGGTTGATAAAAAATACGAGCATTGTATCATCAACTTATGTATATTCACTTATCTTAAAAAAAAATTGAACTAACAATCATACAAATGAGGGCTACATACACAGAAATTCTACAAACTACCCCTTGATTTTGAACAAAACTAACCATTGTATGTTGGGCTATAGAACTAGTCTCAAGCTTTTCCTTTTCACTTTACCAAAATCAACTTGCATGGCTTTTTTTCTTGCTAGGTGACACCCCGTGTGTTGCTGCGGGATTTTATGAAACTATCAAGCATGGACTACCTAGAAAAATAAGTTTTTGGACGACAAATTACAAATCATCAACCTCACAGATATATAATCAATAACCCAATTATCACGCAAGTGATAGAAAAATATAGTACCACTTGATACACACGAAAAGATAGCACAATCAGGTACACTTCAGTATTAGATAGAAAGTGGAAGATATGGTTTCAACGAAGAGAAGTTATTTATATAGATAGAAAAGGGAATATTACCCCGCACTTTCCACACAATAGAAACTTATTCATGTTAAATATTTCGCATCTAAGAAGCAAAAGGAAACCGTTCAGATTTTAGAGCATAGGTAGGTCCTTTTGAGCTGAAGTAATTGTGTGCTTTAACGGAAGCACACCCATATAGTCACCAGGTCAGTGATGTCTGCATTTTCCTGAATAAAAATGGTGGATTCATTGCAAGGTGACAAAAGCAATATGATGTGTTTAACCATCTATAGAACAGAGTATGCACAGAAAGACTAACATCAGATTGTTTGATGAGTCTGTATAAGAAAATTGAAGGTATTTTATTTCACTTCAGCTGCACAATTACTGAAATATAAGAATCCTTTGTTAGCTTGGTCATGTCCCTCTAATCTGCAAGCAGAAAAATTAACAGCTTATAGTATGTTAAGTGTATGAACAAAGCTGCTAGCAAAAAACGATATCAATAATGTTGGCTATGAACGTGAGTATTTTCAGAACGTAGTTGCATATTACATAGCCAACCTGCACAACACAAAGGAATAATATTTAAATAGTAAATAATATGTTGCCCATCAAAACGAGAGAAAAAATGACCAGTACAAAATCGAAGAAAGGAATTGGGAGAACTAAGATTGACCCACAGCTTAAGCACTTACCCAATCAGTTCATGTTCTCTATGGACAAAAAACGCATACTCAAACTGTTAGTCGAAATAGTAACGGATTTGCTAGTTCTTAGGCGCCTGAGAACTTTTTAAGTCTCAGTCGTCTCTTTCAGCGTTTGATTTACCTCGTGATTCGTGCTACACATAAGTTGCAACTCGGGTGTAACTGAGAATTTAATAAGTTGCAACTAGGTTGTAATTGAGAACTAGTACAAATTTTATGAGTTGCAACTAGGTTGCAACTGAGAATTAACATAAATATTAGGATGACATCAGTGACTTAGACATAACTAATTCTCAGACGCCTGAGATCTAGACACTCCCAAATAGTAAAAACAAAGGAGAAAAAGATATGGCCACATTAATATAAAAAATTCTCTTTCGATCTTGGCTGTTGCTGCTCTTCCTGCGTGTCTTTCAAAGTTCTTATTTGATCCGTCCCGTACGCCATGACTCCCAAATCCACTGCATTGGTGTTCTGCTTCTCTATGTCTTTTCCAATGCTTTATCTACTTGCCTCTTGATCGATCTTGATGGGTAGCATATAGGAACAAAAATAGAGTTCGATCTAGATAATCTAGGTGTTCCGTAGTGAGAAGGGAAGATGGATCAGCGTTGGACACTTGGACTGATAAGGTGTTCGATGGGCGAGCCTATGGTGCTCGGTATGAACATTGGATTTCGGAGATAGCTTTTTATTTGCGTAGAGATTGCAAGAGGAAGTGGAGGAGGTTGCAAGATGCCACGATTTACTGAGGGAGGGAAGGGAAGGGTCACAGCTGGGATCCTACATGGACTATTGGAAAACAATTATTATGAGATATGGGGAAGAAGAAACGGAGCAACAACTACACAGGATTTACTCGGTGGAAATGTTCAATTGTGCTTTAACAATCTAAATAGAAAAAGATGAGCTATTGGGTGCAGCAGTTATGCAGGATTTACTCGGTTGAGAAGTTGAATTATGCTTTAACCTAAAAAAAAATGAGCTACTGGGATGCTCGTCTCTTCCAGCCCACCAAGGGAAGGGCATGCCCATCCCACATGGACAAAATGCAGGAACATGGACGGATTGGAAGTGGCAAACAAGCGATGGCGACTATGTGCGGAAATAAAACGATGACGTGGGAGAGTGCAAGAAAATCAAGTAGTGGAGAGTTTCTATTTAGATATAGAAGATTCCTCTTTCCTTTGCAATCAAGATAGATTTTCATAGACCAACTAGTTTATAGAAGAGAATTTAACAACAAGATAGTCATGAAGTTTGACTTTTATCAAACACTTTCACCACTCTATAGATGTCCGGGAGGTTTAGAGCAGCAAACCAACGATGCACGTGGCAAGTTCAGATCGCTGCAGACTATCCACTGGTTCAAGTGACCTCCACCATGGTACCGATGGACGTAGTGAGCTGGGATCCTCGCGTGAGTCAGGTCACCTGAGTCGGTCCGCCCCATCGGAATTTAGAAGGTCCACATGAAGGAGTCGAATTTAGCAGGATGTTGATTTAGTGGATGCAAATTGTAAAGCTCCTAGATCGCTGGAGTCATACCGCCCCATCAAAATCAAGATTCACACCAGCGAGGCAGAGACCCCCTCGGGTTCGGGGCAGGTTCCGTTCCAACAGACAGAGGAGTCCTTCTCGATGGATTCTTCGCCTTGAGCTTCCGCTCCTTCTAGCAATTGCGTGCCTGCCATTGCGGGCGACGACAATATGCAATACAAAGTCTATTACGTTTTTGTTTTGGAGACTGGCATGCAAGAAAAAAGACCACATGAGCTCTTTAGCAGGACATAATATAGTAAATCAAACCGCTAGCTAAACCTCTCATGTCCCTAGGGGTATACAACAGGGAAATCGTTCGAACAAAGAGCTGACATACGAACACACACGAACAAACGGGCGAAAGGGCATTGTGACGAATCAAGAGAGAACCCTCCTCCTTTTATTATTAGGCAAAATAAATTAAAAATACACTATTCCTTGTGGGCCCAGCCTACTCTTCTTCTATAGGCTCATATATTCTTGGTTTCCGAAAATTGCTCTTAGTTTGGAATTTAAGGGCATCTCTACCGGGAAGACCCAACATGTCCGAGCGTGTCCTAATTGATTCGCGCGGACACGCAGAATGTGCGCGGTGTCCTAGCGGTATGATCCATCAAGACCAACTCAGGCCGGACCGACGTGTCAACACCCGGATTTTTAATCCCAGATGCCTGTTATGCCATACATCGCAATCCCAGGATTACCATTTTTGCGAGACATAACAGATTTGGATATCACAGTATATCATCCATTACAAACCATACATAAGGTCTTACATAAATAAGGATCTCATGATCCAGTTCTTAATACAACTCGAGCAGCGGAATAACATAATAATAAAGGTAGCGTAGGCGAAGCTCCATCTTCGGGGTCACAGGCAATGCTGACGATGTGAGATGATCCTAGTTGCCTTAACCTTTCTAGGGTCCATCATCCTGGTACTCCTCTTCATAGTCTGGTCAAGGGAATAGCCAGGGACAAAGCCATGAGTACTCTTTAAGTACTCGCAAACTAATACTAATAAGTGAAGGGGTTTTTTTGTAATAGAGCACTAAGCTCTAGGGTTGTTTTGCAAAAGGTCAGATTTACCTCTACTAAGTTTAGAAGCAAGAAAACTAGTTGAAGTTTTATAACACCTAAGTGAGAACTTGAATTTTCATATCACAACTCTGTTGTGTCAAGTCAAAATCTCAATTCATTTCACAAGTCATTTTGAAAACATATGACGGGGAAACAGTATGGCCACTCCAACTGTCCATAATCGCGGACACGGCTATTCGAATAGTTTGACACTCTGTAGAGATTGTACACTTTCACCACGACATTCGATACATCCGTCAGGAACAAATCCTGATTTCACCATACTCAGTATGCGGATAATCAATCCTAACCTTTCGATTACACGCCCTAGTATAGGCACCTCTCCTGTGAGTTTGACCTCCCAACCATGACCAACTGTCATCTTGGCTATTGCACAGGTGGACAATCTTTACAAGGTAGCCTTAGTTCAGACCTTGGCCGTGAGGGAACCCATACTAAGGTATATAAATTTCCAGTCAACCCCTACCTAATTTTCGGGTATTGTGGTTGTACGGTAAAATTGGAATGGTATCGCATCCAAACAACCATCAGTTTTATAAAGGGCTAAGGCTCATGCCTCAATATTTTCATCATCAAAATCATCTGGTGTTCGGAAACACATGTCAAACCATTTTAGTAGAATGACTCATCATTCCAAGTTTTTCATAACCATTTTCACCAAGTATTCCCATCTAAAGTTGATCAAGTTTTATGCTTAGCACTAGCATCTGCAAGGGTGGTAAGTACTAATGAGGGGTGGTAAACAAGTGGAGTTTAACTAAGTTCAATCTCATGCCTTAGGATGATATCAAGATTATCTAGCTTAGGCCAAATTTAATGCTCTTTATGTAACCTTCAATTATCTTCCTAGAATCTACAAGTCACTTAAGTAAACTCTAAGAGAAAGCTTTGATAAAAAAATAAAGTATAAAGCTTGCAAGTAAAACTAGGATTGGGTTATCAAGTGGGTATGATCATATATGCTTAAGGCATATAGTTGGCATGGTAACAAGCAAGTATTTACTTGCATAGGTATCAGTATAAGCTTGCTAAGTTAGTAGCTTGCAAGGGTTGGCTTGTCTTGTGTAGAGCAGTGGTTGAAGTTCTCCTCGACTTCTTCTTCGTAGTATCCTCCTTCCTCCTTGTATCCTTGGTCGGTACTAGCGTCTATAAATAAGTACGAGGTACACAATCACCAAACAATACTTAACTATTTTCAATCATCACACAAAAGGGTATTATAGATGATCTAGCATCATCACTAACATTACAAGATTAAAGCCTTTGTATTATTTATTTTATTTTTAGAAAAGTAATTTCTACTCATTGAAAAACTTCTTAAGATTTAATAATCTCCAACTCAAACATGGGATCATGTTGACACATGTCATCACCACATATTTCAGTACATGGGAATGTGATTTAAAGTGGTGTCGCAATTTAATAAGGTTTAACCTTTTTATTTTAAATAACTAAAGTGACTAGAAATGTCTATGTGGTATTATTTTATTACTTGAACATTATTTCTGTAAGTAAAACCATATGTTTTTATATATTCTGAAAGGTATGATCAAATGTGATTTTTGAGAGTTGGAATCAACTCAAAAGCTATTATGGTTGAAATTTGAAAAATGTTTGAATGCAGAAAAGCTTCTGACTTGTTATTTTTACCAAGGTTGATCTACAGATCCAAATGATTTGAATCCAACGGACTTGGATTAAGCATTTCAGTACCTTTATAACAAAATTGGTTTCATGCAATTTGGTTCATTAAATCGAGTTGGAATGATTTTTGAAACTAGGTACAGAACTATGTTTGAACTTAAAAAGAAAAACCTAAATTCAAACGATTGGGCTGCCCGGGAGATGCTAATGGGCCGGCCCAGTGTCACTCCGTAGCGCGGGGCTCAGCTGACAGGGGGGTTCCACCTGTTAGTGGCTCATAACACGCGAAGCGGTACGGGGCGATGTGGTGCGTTGGATTAGAAGGGCGATCAACGGCTGAGGGTCGTCGTCGACGATGACCATGTCACCGGCGAGCTCGAACCCTAGAGGCTCAGTGGGGGTCGTGGGAGGCTCACCGAGGCTCAGGCGAGGGTCGGCGATGGGGGCAAACGACGAAGTCGACGACGGCGATTCTCCTGGCACCGGCAGCTCCTCCTGGGGCGGCTCCAATCGATGGCTCCCTTCTTCTCCAGCAGCGGCGGGCTCCGGCCAAATTCCGGCGATGCGCTGCTCGCCTTGCTCTAGGAAGAAGTGGGAAGTATCAGTGAGAGGTGGGGAGTGAGATGGTGTGAAGAAATTGAGCGGGGGTTGCCTTCTTTTATAGGCTCGACGGTGAGACCGAGAGGGATGGGCAGGCGACGGTGGCGACACGGCTACGGGCGGCTAGAGGCATGACTGCGGTTGGCGATCGACGGGTGGTATCTTGGTGATGCTCTAGAGCTTGAATGCGAGCTTAGGGGCGGTGGCAATTGGTCGGGAACATGCGGTGCTCTGCGAGGCAGAGGCGGCGAACTCCGTGGCGAGCGGTGGCTACAGGGTGCGGGCGATGAAACGAACATGTCTGGTGGTCTCCTGGGACGGTGGGGTGCATGCTGGCGAGCGGCAAGGGCTCGAGGTTGTCGGGTTGCGTGGGAACGGCGCGTGCTCTGGGGTGCGCGTCGGCATGGTCGACAGCGGCACGGGCGCGGCGTTCCTGGCGGTTCTGGTCTCTGTCTTCGAGCTAGGGCTGGTCGAGAGGGGGCGGTGAGGCATGGGCTGCATGCTAGACAAGGTGGGCACGACTAGTTCTTCTCCTAACTTGTTGTCCACACTAGGGTGATATGGTGAGGCTCGGCCTGCTCACCATTGATGGCAATGGCAAGCTCACAGTGGTGCTAGAGGTTAGTTAAAGGAGCTAGATGATTTGTTAAGGCTAGTTGCAACCAGAGAGGGAACAAGTTAGGCCCAATTCACTACACACTATAGTGTTTGTGATTTGGTTGATTTGAATCTGCAACCTGTTTGATGAAATGGCCGCAAGAACTTGAGTTTTGAATTTTGAAAAGATTTTTGGTGAGTGTGCTAGGCATGTGTTGAGGATTCTGCGGGTGCTTGGGTTTTAAAAATTGAGCTTGTTTGAGTGGTTTTTGAAATAGTGGGATCTTCCCATATGAGATAGATTCGATTTTAAACTGTCATTTAAACTGAGCATTTGAATGTTTTTGAATAATCACAAAGTGGGGCTTGGTACCTTATTATGAGTACTATCAAGGGGTGCAAAAATCCATACATGTTTCTGTTGAGTTTTGAAAATTAGAGATAGCCAAAGTAGGCATGAGAGTTAATTTGGCCAAAGTGACCATTCACTTATTTTATACATTTTGAGTTGTTTGTCTTTAGGAAAAGTTTGGGAATTGTTTAGATGATGTTTATTTCACCTAAGAATTAATTTACAAGCAAAGAAACACAGAACATGTTAATTCAAAAGAATCCAATTTTTAATACACATATGAATGCTTTCATATTTTTAGTTGAAAAAGTTTTTGTTAACCCTCATTTTGATGATTAGAGTTTGATGATCCAAGTTTAATATTTTTGGGATGTTACACGAAGTATCCGTGATTCAGATCTGATACCTAAATGGGTTTGTTCAGACCATGGAAAACATAGCGCGCTATTTCGGCGTTATAGCGCCGCTATAGCGTATTTGGGAAGCGAACACTACGCTATACAAAACCTGCTCGCTATGACGCTATTCGTTTTGTAGTGGCGCTAAATACACTATAACGTCATAACACAATAGCAACGCTAAAAATCTACGAAAATAGCACCAGCTCATAAGCTCATTCAACCTATAGATGTAATTTCTTCATGTTGAATTTGGTGATCATCGTGACATGGCCTTTGTCATTTTGTCGCACTAGTTAATTGGTTTTGCATGTATTACTCTGGAAAAAAATTAGTTGCTAAAATCCCTAATAATACATGCTATATTTGTCAATTTTTTTTATAAACTCTATTTTAAAAAAATAGCACGCTATTAGCGCATTATAACTTGCATAACGTTTAGAGAAAAACCATGCTATTTCTTTTAGCAGGTTCCTTAGTTCGGATAGACAGAGACGCTGACCTATAGTAGATTGCCCAGTTATAGTTACACAATAGACTTTTTTTTCTTTCTTCGACTGGCCTGTCTGATTTTATTGTTTTTGATCGTACTGTTAGGAGCGGCTGCCACAAACAGGATGAACCACGAAATAAAACATCGATGGTTCAATCCAAACGAGTTCAAACGGATCGATTTAGGTATATCTAGCAGACGTCGAACACGGCAAATCTGGCTAACGGACCGGCCCGGCACGACCTAGTCACACCCTAAGGGCCTGATCCGACATGACCCGTCGTGGCTCGTCTAGCTCACATGTCGTGCCGAACCGACAAGCGTGCCCGGCTGTGGCCCGGACCTGGCGCTTGACGGGCCGGCGTGGCACGATTAGGCACGCGACGCGGGCGCCGAAAATTGAGATTTGCGGAACCCGGGGCTAAAAATGGAGGGAAACGCGAAATCCCCCCCCCCCCCGGGGGGGAAAATTGGACGCCTCCGGAATCTTGTCGTCCCCTCCTCGCATCCCGCCGCCGAATCTCGTCACAGCCGTTCGGTGCTGATCTCTTAGCTGCGCCCACATCGTGTCCCAATCCCGCGGCGGATCCATGCCGGTGGAGGGGATGGACAAGGTGGTCGCGACGGTCAGCGGCTACCACGACGACGAGCGGCACAAGCTCGTCAAGCTCATCTCGGAGACCGGTGCGAGCTACGTCGGCGCCATGAGCAGATCAATCACCCACCTGGTAGTGTTGTCCGCATCGTATTCGTTCGCGGTTTCCATTCTACCCCGTTGATTTGCGTTGTTTAAATTTGACGGATTCTTCTTGGGTTAGGTTTGTTGGAAGCTTGAGGGGAAGAAGTATGACATCGCGAAGAGGCTTCAGACGCGCGTCGTGAGCCACCGGTGGTTCCAGGACTGCCTCAAGGAGGGGAGGCGCCTCCCTGAGGATCCCTACATGTTTGAAAGGTAGCCAATTTTTCATCTGTTGTAGCGATGCAATTAAACATGCAATTGGTAATTGCTTCATTGTGTAAATGAATGAAGTAGTCAAGAGATTTTACTACTAGGACATATGCAAATTGGGACTAAGAACCATGTTCAGGGCTTGTTTCTGATTTCCATGTGCAATTTGGCAGCAGCAGTTTTGCTGTGATGAGGAACATTTTTGTGGACATTCCTTTTCCTGCTGGCTTTGTCTCCAAGTTGAAGTTCGCATGATTTTACTGTGTAACAAGGCCCAATGGTCATATCTAGCAGTATCTTTGACGTAGATACTTACAATTCTTAATGTATTCCTAAATTGACGCATTGTAAACTAGCCAAAGTAGCATAATGTTATTTTGTAATATCAAACTGTTTACCATGTCATTCTCAGGAAATCTTGTTGTGTTTGATTTCCAGTGGTGAAGAAGCAGGGTCAGTCCCAGAGCTTCCTGCTCTGCCAGTGCCAGGCAGGCCGCCCAAGATAAATGCATCCATGGAGGATCGATGTTTGAAAGAGTTACCTACTGATTTCTGCAGTACTTTGTATGACAGGGATGTCGTCAAGGTTGATGATTCAGATTCTGATTTTGAGCTTCAGGGATGGTCGGGTTCAGCCCTATTAAAAGAAGTAAGAATCATTATGTTCAATTGATTTGGTTTGTGAGTTCAATTTCTTGATTCTCTATTTAGTGATTTTAGTCTATTTCACATTTCACCTGTTCAATTCTCTTCCATTCATTTCAGATAACAAATACATCACTTTTTATTATCCATTTTCTGTAAGTATTGCTGAATCTTGACCTGGTTAGTTAGTATAAAAGATTTGCCGTGTGACAGTACATGAGATCATGTAACAGGCATGCTCAATATAGTAAGACATCATGCTTGCTTTTCTATAACAACCAACAAAACTAAATAGTAACTAAGTGATTACTTCCGACAGTTTAGTACAATACACCCTGTGTGTCCTGCAAGTAAATTAGGGCCTGAATGTGATGTCGAATTTTTGTAAATATAATTAGAGCCTGATTTGTTATCCACATGTGAAGTGCTTGAGTTCTAGTACTTGTTGGTTTCTTCATTGTTTCATGCGAAGCTGTTAATTTGAGATGCTCTAGTAGATGTTTCTCAGAAGTGCTTTAAATATGTGTAGTTCATTTAACTATGATTTTTGAAAGTACTGTTCATTTACTCATTGCGTTGTCGATCACTCTGTTGCCTCAAATGGTTGAAACTATTAAAAAATGGGGCATTTTATCAAAGCTCCATCAAAACTGTAAATTTCCTGATGGAGCTTGGTTGCTTTGTTCAGAATTCTGTTGTTGCTGGCAATTCTAAGAAGATTCCTTCAGGACATGTTAAAGGACGAAAAAAGCGTTTAAAGCGTGAGCAGAATTCAACCGATAAAGATAATCCACATCCGCGAGACAATGTTTCAAGTTTCAAGGTAGTTTGCAAGTCGTACTATATTAGAACTGCTGTGAAATAAATTTGTTCGTCTAGTTTTAGCCTGACTAACATTTTGATTTCTTTTTGTGCCATCGTACAGTTTGGTCTTCATTCTGTTTATGATCCTATCAATAATTTTGTTATACAGCTAAGTCCTGAATCCTGACCATGTAAGGATTTAACGCTCGAAACTGGAAAGGGCACCTATGTAAAGTTGTAAAGCGTAATTGCTATTCAGATGGCCTCAATTTTTTTTATGGTTATGTTTACATTCCCAAGATGAGGAAGTCCTGGTGTGGTCTTTGATGATTAGATATTATAGATTAGTGGATGACTTTGTGTTCCAATTTGTTTCTCTCTTTGTTGTGGTGACTGTTTCAGTCTCAGCTGTCAACTTACGCATATATCTTGTGAAAATACAGATAAGCGAAGGGCTTCCCATGTCAAGTGATTCTTCATCCCGGAGCACATCAAAGCAGAAGGGAAGCTTGTCACGCCTCCTGCATAATGAGGCTGCTAGCCAGATGGGCAAAACAAATGATCCTAGGGGAAAGAAATCACAAAGCAAGCACGTGCGCTATCTTATGGAAATATCTGATGATGACAGTTTGACAGACAGTTTTGAGGAACCACAGGCGTTAGATACACTGACTACAGAAGCTCGGAGAAAAATAAGGAGCACAAATGCTTCATCGTCGTCATTTCAGCAGTCTACCTTGGAAAGTATGTATGGTTATTGTGAAACTAGTATGCATGATTATGAACCATCAAGGAGTGAAGAGCAAGAAAATATTGAATTGGGTGAAAGACCAAGAAGCATGCAACCTGGTGATTTGTCTGGACATGAACCATCTTTCTGTACTCAAGAGCAAAGTAAGCTTGACATTGCAGCTGATGACGAGAAGGGAGGTGGTGAGAAGCCTGCCATGGAAGAATCATCCAGCTTGCAAAGGCAAGCAGAACTTTCATGTGTCATTTGCTGGACCGATTTTTCTTCCACAAGGGGCATCTTACCATGTGGACATCGGTTCTGTTATTCATGCATTCAAGGATGGGCGGATTGTCTGGTATGTCGCTTCAACATAAGTTTTAGTTGAATTCATTTTTTAAAATCGGCTTATACTGTGCTTTTTGCACATCAATCTTTTCTAGATATATCTGCTGCTCTTCTGTAGAACCCATTAAGTTTGCACTTATGCTTGTATGGTACTGCAGATTCAGGACAGCAGTATAACAATCCATCCCGATTGAAATAAATGTTACCAATGTATAAGATCAGAAATTGAACATACGGTTCCCATTCCCATTGAGTAGTGGTATTCAGATGCCCATTTTGTTTGAGTGGTTATCTGGAGTTCTCCACATTAAACTCTCGGAACTTTTTGAGCAAAACCAGTTGACAATGTCACCAAAGAACCTTATGCTTGTAGTTAGCTTTTTTTTTCTCTGTCCCTTCACAAATTTTCAATCAGATATTATTTGTTGCTCAACACTTGCATCATCTGTTTCAGTCTTCTAGGGGGAAGGTCTCAACATGCCCTCTTTGCAAAGCCATTTTCTCCTGGATCAGCAAGGTGGATGAGGCTGGTACGTCAGATCAAAAGATATACTCGCAGACCGTTCCTTGTGGAGCTTCAGCGGACATCTTCATGTTCTCAGATGAAGGCTACAATGTTCCTGGATCATCGGTGAGCTCCTTTTCCACTGCATAGCTACTGCTTCTTGTGCTTCTGTTTTCGAATGTTCACCCGTCAAACTCGATATGCAGTCTACTCAAGGGGCCTGCTACCAGTGCCACAGCCGTGAGCCCGAAGAGCTTCTCCTGAGCTGCCATGTCTGCCGGTCACAGTGGGTACACAAATACTGCCTTGATCCTCCGCTGCCTACATGGACGTGCATACACTGCCGAGATCTACGGAGCATATACCAGCGCTACCGCTAGCCTGAATTCTGGAAATCCGCGTTGCCATGGACGCTTGGTTCGTGTATCACTGGGTCGCTGGGGATTCTTGGGTCAGCCTAGAAGGGGCATGTCGACCGAGCTGATAATTAATTTGCTTCCGGCCTTAATATTTGGTGCCCAAGCTCGTTGTATGCTTGTAGTGTTTACCTGTTACTGTTACACTTCGCTGTGTAATGGAGAAGAGATACAGGATAGTGACCGGTTTATGTCATCGTATGCACGCCATCAGTGCGTGGAAAGGCTACCTAAACTATTACTCTCTCCGTTTCAAAATATAAAACGTTTTAGTTTATGAAACAAATGTATCTAGACTACTTTTAGTATATAGGTTCACTCCAAATCTCAGTGAGCCTATATACTAAAAATAGTCTAGATATATTTTCTTCATAAATCTAAAACATTTTATATTTTAAAACGGAGGGAGTATTTGTTTGTTAATACTCGCTCTGGACCGAATTAACGGCTGCACAGGTACTTTTGCAAAATTGATCCTATATTTTTTTCTAACAAACAAACGCATCCCTGAGCCGTCTCCACTCGTCTTCCTCTGCCTCGTCTCCTGTGTTACTGGCGCCATGCCCTCGCTGGCTCGCCGCTCATTTGCCCATGCTGTGACCTTGACGATGCCAGGCCCTCCTACTTCAACAAGCTGCAGGGACGGTGGAGGCTGGTCTAATGTTGTGCGTTGTCAGCAGCTGCAGGGATGGTGGAGGCCAGTCTCAGTCCATGTCGTTGCCGTTGCTCACCTCTGATTCCGGTTTGCGACGAGCTTGCATCCGCTTGCCATGCATGTGAGGACCGCCGCCTCTCACTTCTGATTCCAGGTTAGACGTAGGATTCCAATTTCAAGTTTGATGTTCCGCTAAGAACTGAAGGTACAAGTTCCAATTTTATCAAAGTTTGTTCGTTTTCTAAAAGGTTGTCTAGTGGTCTTCTCAATGTGCTCCATGTTCTCTGTTTTGTTCTAGCTGACCATAACAAATGGTCACTACTGCACACTTTGAATTTGTTTTTCCTCAATATGCAATTGGCCATGGACATCATTCGGTGGAATTGGGATGGTCCCATGGGCCAATCCAACATAGGATGAGGTGAAACCCCCAAATTCCTCTCTTAGCCATGCTCTAGTTTTCGTGTCCTCTACGTCTTTTACCCTGAATGTAACATTCTAGTTTTAGTTAATCTTAATTAGGGTTGTTTGTGCATCATAAGCATCATCTGTTCTAAAATACAAAAAGAGAAACCAAGCAAAACCCTAATCCCCTCTTTCTCTTTGAAAACCCTTCAAATGGTTTTGAGTATTTTGAAAATTACAAAATATATGGAACCCAAATTGCTATACAGGGTACCTAAAGTATTTCAATAGTTTTACAAAGCGTCAGGTATTTGTGAAATATATAAAACAGGAAAGAATTTGAAAATACAAACAGAAAACAAAAACATAAATAGAAATAGAAAATGTTTTCAGAAAATAAAAATAGCTGCCAGAATCCTCCCAGGTCGGCCGATCTTCCTTCCCTTTCTCCCCGCCGCTCAGCGCGTGCAGCCACAGCCCAGCAGAAGCCCACCAAGGCCTAGGCCTGCTTACCTGTTCGTGTCGTCTTCCTCACAAAGACAAGCAGCCCTGCGTCGCGACGCCCCCGCTGCTCTGGGGTGGGGATAAGACACGCGTCGACGCCCCTGCTCGTCCTTATCCTCCACTGCTCTCTCTCCCGTTCCTTCCCTGGCGCCGAACCCTAGCTCAGGAGCTCCGGTGCCCCACTGTTCTGGACCACTTCGAGCCCTGCTGACCCCACCATGGTGGTCGCCGCAGTCGTCTCTATCGAATGCCCCAACCAGCGCAAGCAGGCGAGGTCCGAGTCGCCGCAGTCGGACCCTTGTCCCCGACGCTGACCACCGCTACTCGCCGTTGATTTCGACCTCTCCCCTCCTCAACGACCACCTCTTCGTCCTCTCGGTTAGCAAGCGGTGCTCACGCACCCCTCTGCTCCCTTCCTCCCTCTTTGTATCATGCCCTTAGCGAGCTCCGCCGTTGGCCTCCGCAGATGCTCGCCACCGGCCATGCTCCAACGACTAGGGATGTAAATGGTACGGATAATTTCCGCTCGCAATCTGTATCCGCGTCCGTTTTTGAGGATATGGTATGCCTTTTTAGATATCCGGCGGATATGGATGCAGATGCGGATACTTGTCGAACGGATATTCGACGGATATGGTAGCGGATATGGAATTGATGATAGCCGATGGATAAGGATAATCCGACATTTTATGCGGATTATCCGAGGTATTCAAATAGGATAATCCGATATATTTAGCATAACCACAATATCTAGACAATCTAGTTAGTTTATCGGATAGCTATACATGCTACATATGCATGTTATACTATGCTATTACCAATCTTGCACTTTTATACCGCTGATATCTAGTGTTGCACGCTTTCTTGCCAGCTTTTGGCAGAAAGTAAATACTTTTTTATTTTTCTATCTGTATTTCTTCAATTATCCTTTTCCGATCCGAGGCCGCTTCGAATCCGCTCCATATCCGCAATCCGATATAATCCGCATTCGAATCCGCATCCGGCTATTATCCGATCCGATTCGAATCCGCAAAAATATATGGTAAATGATACGGTAATAGCAATATCTGATCCGATCCGTTTACATCCCTACCAGCGACCAAATAGCAGCGGCGCCGCCCCATTAGGCTTCCCTCGTTGCTCTGAGTCGAGCCATCGCACTCGCGCGTCCCTGCTCGCCCCTGAACGCCATCACCATCGTCGATCTTGGATGATCCCCGCTGGCTGACGTCACCACGGCGTCGTCCTGATGTCAGCACGCGCGGGTCTGACCCAGTCAAACCCCGGTCCGGGTCCCACCTTCCCGCGTGGCCGCGCTGAGGTGGCCTGGGGCCCCTCCGTCAGCCACTGCGGCTAGGGGTGGCCTCGGTGAGAAACTGTTTTAACCAGTTTTGTTTTAATTTCAGAAATTGGTTAATTATTGTAAAACCAATAAGTAATTCATTATAAGTCAGAAAAATATGAATAATATATCAAAATATTCATAAAAATAAGACCTATCTCTTAAAGCTATAATCATCCATTGTTAAACAACTTCAATGACAAGTTCAATTAGAGAACGAAGTGAACCCCCGTAGGTGACTCCAAGGTTCCCCCTGTTCTAGGATTTGCAACCCTCGAACCCTGTTTAAAATGGTCGAGCATGCCCTAGGGTTAAATTTCAACTAATTTAACTTGTAATAACATCATCCTTGCTTGAGCATTGCATCGATGCCATGTGTTGATTGTTTCCCTTTCTTTCCGGTGGTTGGTTCTTCTCGGTAGAATACAATATCTAGATCAAGATCGAAGCCTGAGATCAACACCATCGCATATTGAATACCAACACTTGACCAACTATAATCAACTCAAGCACAAGATGTCTGAAGATCTGCCTATTGGTTATCAACGGGCAAAGACAAGCATAGCCCCACCATTATACAATCCCATGCTTTCAAAGTATTTCAATTCTTGCCATGATGCATACGATTCTAATGTTGTATTTTATCGATAGATAGAGTATCCTATCTGCTGCATTACTCCCTTTGAGCTTATATTATCTGATCCACTTCTCCTAGCATAACTAGGTTTGACTTGTGTGCACTGCTAGAGCTTATATTTGTTTCCTTCTTAGACATGCTTAACTGTTGAGTCTGGTTCATCCAGATGATGTATCAGATGGAGATAATCTAGTATGATAGGATATCGAGATATACTGATGAGGTGAGATCAGTGGTAAATATTAAACAAGCTAAGGCTTATATGGGAGGCCAAAGTGGGATGTCGTTTTTGTAGTCTCATGCTTGCCACCACTAGGACCCGAGTTCTTGCCTTTGGAACCGAGACGAGCGTACAACCACATGGGGCCTGGACAACCCCACGAGAAACTAACTTGCCTAGTAGAATCCATGAGTTAAATATTTTCGAAAATCCGTGTTCACGGTTATGAACGCTTGATGGCCAGATTATAAGAACATAGAGAACTATAACCTAATCGTAAAACTTGGCAGATCAACGTGTGCTTAAGGATGCTTCCTCATGGGTACGAGGGGGTGATCCTAGTTAAGGTTCAGATGATGATGATTTGGTGGATATCAAAGATATGATGATCAATACTTCAGAGATGTCCCTCTCTTATCCCCTTTTAAAGTATCCTAATTAGACGAGCTTCTTCTCCCTCTTGTTTTAAAAACAAAGATGGCTTTATGCAAAATAGATCCACCAACCATAAGTCTTGCTGAGTACACTCTATACTCACCCTTTCTTTGTTGATACTTTTGTAGCAGAGTAAGTGTTCACCTGAAGACAAGTTCCGTACAACATCGACACCGATGAGTAGCTTGGGGTTCCCGGTCGGCAGCCTGGAATCTATGGGGTGGGACGTCATCGTTATGCTTTAGGCCTCTTAGGCCATTTGTTATGTTTGATATACTTAATAGCATAATTTGCCTTCCATTGTTTGGTGTTTGTGTTCAATAAACTCTGCTTGTAATAATTTGGTTCTTTGCTCAGTTATGAGCTTGTTGTAATGATTTCATGTCGTAGGGTCATTGTTGTGTTACCGATTGAAAGGACATTTATTGTCTTAATTAGTTTTGGTGTTCGTTAACAACTTGTAGATCATTTTACAGTGTGTTAATGTCCACAGGATGATATAATGAAAAGTGAAAAGGACTTTGCCCTGTGGAATTGTCCCTTCACGAAACTACAAGTTTCTGGGAATTCTAGACCGAAGTCTCTGGTGTGTAAACACCGGAGTCTCCGGTGTGGTTCGGAGTTTCCCCAAAAGTCTCCAGAGGGGCCTCCACAAGCATGCCTAGGACATTCTGTATGTGGGTCCGGAGATGGACCGGAGGATGACCGGAATCTTCGGTGTGATCACTCAGACCGTAGTCTCCGGTGTGGAAACACCGGAGTCTCCGGTGTACTACAATCCGGAATTTTTGAAGAGTATCTGGAGGGGGTTTCTACGAGCCTGCTGGGACAATCTGTATGGTGGTCTGGAGACTGACTGGAGATTGCCCGGAGTCTCCGGTGTAGACCGGAGTCTTCGGTGTGACAGTTGGCCCAACGGTCAGAAAACGGTCCAGACCAGTGGGCCTATAAATAGGGGACCTCGTCCCCTTCCTCCAGCTGCTCGAGCCTGCCAAGAACACCACCTCCATTTGAGTCACCAAATCACCAAGATCTCTTCATCCAACCATCCAAAGTCATTGATCTTTGGAGAATCAAAGGAGGAGGCCTTGATCTATAGCTTCACCAAGAGAGATCTTCATTTCCCCCTCGTTCACTTGAGGGCCCCTTGCTCTAGTGTTTCATTGGAAACCCTAGCTCTTGATTTGGTTCTTACAAGCTTGTCTTTGATTGTGTGACAGCTTGCTTGCATTTGGGAGCCTCCAATTCAGTTGTGGATGTGTGCCTCGAACTTGTTGTAAAGGTGTCGGCTTCCACCTCGAAGGTTGCCGATATAAGTGGAAGAGGTGAATCGAACCCGTTGGGGTGAGGTTCATCGGAGAACAAGGGAGGCCTCTCGTGGCATTGTTGGTTTAAACCACCCCCTCTCCAAACGCAGACGTACTTCCCCTCAAAAGGAAGTAACCGTGGGAAACAAATCCTTGTGTCTCCGCGTGCTCCACTTTGGTTACTTCTATCCTTTACCACACTTTACTTATCTTGTTCTTTATTAGTGTTTGTGCTAGGTTGACATATAGGTAAATTCACCATAGTTGCATAATATTGAGAATTTACCTTTTGTGTCAAACTCTAACTTGAAAAGGAGTAAAATTTGAAGTAGCACCTATTCACCCCCTTCTAGGTGCCCATACGATCCTTTCAATTGGTATTAGAGTATATGCACTTTATTCGGGATTTACCGCCTAAGAGTATATGGGTAGCCATGATGGAGGCTATGGGAGTGATGCTAGTAACACGATGTCCATGGAGGATCTCAAGAAATTGGAATCAAGCTTGAGCTCCTCCCTAGGCAACGAAATCAAACAGTTGCATGACTTAGTTGAGCAACTTGTTAAGGAGAAAATGGCCTCACCTCCTCCTCCTCTAGAGGAACCCACCACACTCCGAAAGGTGAATGCTTCGGCATCACCCACGGTTGTGGTGGTGGGGGTGATCCTAATAACACTAATCCCTCCACCAAAAAGGATGATGTGAAGGAAGAGTACCATAATGTTCCTAGTTGGTACTCTCCCGACTCTCCCGACCCTCCAATCCCTATCCCATATATAAACAATAGAGGTGACCCACCTAAGCTAGTTGAACATACCTTTGCTCAATGTCAATCATTAATGAAATCTCATGTGCACAACTCTTGCATTGAATTGTGGAATATTATTGAGAAAGGACTCAGAATTGTGGATCCAGCCAACTTCACAAGAAGAGAAGTTGTCAATATTCAACTCAATGCCACTACTTTGCACATGATTCAACAAGGTTTGGGGACAAAAGATTTTCCTCACATAGAACACCTCAACACCGCCAAGGAAGCTTGGGATGCTCTCACAGATTTATTTGTTGGGAATGAGAGCATGAGAAGAAACCGTTATAATGCACTAAGCAATGAAGCCAAAGGCTTCTATATGAAGGATGGTGAAGATCATGAAGACATGTATCGAAGGCTCAAATCCACTACCACCACCTTTAGGAATGTTGGTGCCTCACATGTGGATGATGCTTGGATAAAAAGAAAATATGTGTGTGCACTCATGCCTTTCGAGTCCACCGACTTTAAGAGTCTCCAAGGAAGACACAACTACCATCTCATGACCTCCAATGAAGTTATGCAAGAGATGGCCGCTTTCAAGGTTGCTGCCAAGAATGCCAAAGATGCTCATGCTAGGGCCCTTGGAGAATGAACAATGGCGTCAACCTTGCCCTAAAAGCTAAAGTGGTGCAGTATGTGATGAAGAAGGAAGTGATGAAGGCTTATCCTTGAGCCATCCCGAAGATGTCAAGGTTGCTCATGGTGAATACATGGCCTTCTATGGAAGGAACTTTTGGAAAGACCCCGCCAAGGACAAGATGGAAATGCAACGAAGAAGCAACTCAAATGGGAGAAGAGACAATAGCTCAAAGTTGAGAACTTACTTCAACTATGGTGACCGCTATCACTTTGTGGCTGGTTGTCCCTATGAGAAAAGAGAAGATCACGGGGGTAAACTTGTATTAAAGAACAACTCCAAGGATCCCTTCAAGAAACCATTCATCAAGAAGAATCCCGCCAACAAGAAGTCGGCAGAGATTATTTTGATAACACATGAAGAATTCTCCTCCAATAATGAAGAGGAAACATCAAATGGTATAGCTGCTACGGCCATTACTTCTCCTTCCTCTTTCTCACTCTTTAACTCTCCAAATGAGAATATCTCCAGCAATAACATCATTTGCCTTATGGCAAGAGGATTGGAGGTATTATCATCTTCACACCCCTCCTTGATGATTCATGATGAACTTGATGATGATATATCTCTTGAGGTCAAAGAGGAATTAGTTGATTTTGATGTGTTTATGACTAACTTGCAAGGGGAGCAAAAGAAGCATTTTGTGAACCTCTTGAGTCAACTTTCTCACACATAAGAGCTTCTTGATAAGAGATGTAAACTAGGAAGAGAGCATATGATTGAGGTGGATGCACTAAATAATGTTCTAGAAGAAGAGCAAGAGACTATGATGTCTATTGAAATAAAACTTGAAGGCCTCAATGAGGCAAATGATCAAATTATTAATAAACTCATCAAGGAATGCGATCATGCCATTGCTAAGTATAAAAAGGCTAAAAAGGATAAGGTTGAGTTTGGTGTTGTTCATGACAAACTTGCCGAGGACTTTAGGAAGCTTGACAAGGCTCACAAGGCCTTGTAAGGTGAACTATTATTGCTCACAAAGTCTCGTGAAAAACTTCAAACTCAATTGACTAACATTGCCTCACCTAGTATTTTCATTCCCTCTAGTAGTAAAAACATATTTGAAGAAAATGCTAGGTTGAAGGGGGAGATTGCTAATGCCATATTTCCCAAAGGAAACAAGTCTATTGATGATCTTTTGAGTAAGCAAAGGTCAAATAATGAGAAAGGGGGCGTTGTCTTTGCATCCAAAGCCAAGAAGAAGAACAACAACAAGAATAAGGCCATGCCCACACGAGCAAAAGTCAAGGCTGTTGTGGGTAGTAAGACCACAAGTGGCAAAACTATGTCACATGATGATTTTGCGGGAAGTGCTAACCCTCACTATGTCTTAATGCGTGATTATTATGGTGATGTTTATGCACAATATGTTGGCCCGCTTGATGGTTATATTGCTTGGTCCATTTGGGTTACCAATACCCTTGTTGCTAACAAAAGAGGATCCATTGAAAAATGGGTACCTAAAACCTAGTTTGATCTCTTGTAGAACTATGCTTCCGGAGGGTCAAAGTGGGTGCTGGATAGTGGATGCACAAGTCATATGATCGGAAGCAAAGCTATTGTCAAGGAGATGAGACCAAATAATGATCAAATAACCGTGACATATGCCGACAAGTCAAAGTCTAAGGTATTCGGTTTTGGCAAGGTTGTGGTCGCTCACGATATTACACTCATGGACGTCATGCTTGTTGAAACCCTTGGATATAATTTACTTTCAGTCCGTGCTCTTGGAAAGATGGGATTTGCCGTCTTTATTGATAATGATATTGTGGTACTCTTGTGGATCAAGTCTCTAAAGGTCGTTTTTGTCGGGTAAGTCAAAAATGACTTATATGTGGTGGACTTTTCGGGGAAAACCACTACAAGTGCGATGTGCTTATTCGGAAAAGCCGATGTGGGTTGGCTATGACATCGTCGACTAGCCCATGTCAACATGAGAACTTTGCAAAGTCTCCACAAGGGTGGCTATATTGTTAGACTAAAATAAAATGTTTGTTTTGCCAAAAATTGTGTGTACAGGGCGTGTGTTGAAGGAAAGATGCATGATTCTCCCCACAAGCCAAATAACTTCTTCAAGTCCAAGAGGATCTTGGAGATCCTTCATCTAGATCTCTTTGGTCCTCCATCTCATGCTAGTCTTGGTGGAAATAAGTATTGTTTGGTGATTGTTGATGACTATTCAAGATACACATGGGTATACTTCTTCAAGTTAGAAAGTGAAACCCAAGGAAACTTTATCGACTTTATCAACATGGTTCAACGTCAACACAATGTCCCTGTGTTGATAATAAGGAGTGACAATGACACCGAGTTCAAGAACTACACCTTGAATGAATTTCTTAGTGATGAGGGAATAAGACACCAATATTCCACTGCATATACCCCTCAACAAAATGGTGTAGCTGAGAGGAAGAACCGAACTCTAATTGATATGGATAGGTCCATGTTGGCGGAGTTTAAACCCCCTACAACTTTTGGGCTGAAGCAATATTCACCACATGCCATGCATCAAACCGGATCTACCTCGGCAAAGAATTGATCAAGACTTCACATGAAATTTTTACCGGTAACAAGCCCAACGTTTCATACTTCTGGGTGTTCGGTTGCAAGTGTTTCTATCGCATTAAGGGTGTTCGTTTGTCCAAGTTTGATTCCAAATCATTAGAGGGTATTTTTGTTGGCTATGGTCTCGATCCCACACTTATAAAATCTATGATAAACTGTAACACCCTGGATAAAACCACTATTAGAAAATCGCATGTCTTATATTTATGCATCATCATGACATCATGCATATATTATTTGCCAAAAACTATTTTACAAAAGCCTCTATTTGTTTCTCAAGTAACCCCTCTTTATTAAAATACAAAACCCGATCGTTTCGAACATTTTATTTTTCCAAAAACTATTTACAAGTTCTTTTAAAAAACATAATAAAGAAAAATGTTTTGACCGAGGTAGGCAGCCCCGCCCGCAGGACAGGCTACCTACAACCCCGGCCCAACAAAACCTATCCCTAGTCTGCCCAAACACTCACCCTAATTTCCACCCAGCCGCCGCCGCCACATGCGACCAGCGTGCGCGCACCCGCGTACACCCTGTGACCCTACTCCCCACGTACGACAGCGCGCCATGCACCCAACGCACACACATGTTACACGCCACCAAAACCACACCCCACCCTGGTCCCGTCACAACCCCTGGCCCACCACCGCTCTTCGGGATTCCTCCCCATGACCCCGCTCCTCCTCACCTCTATCTACCGAGGCCGCCGCCGCCTCGCTGTAGCAATCGCAGCCAACGTCGCGCATCTCCCGCCGCGATTCTTCTCCGGCAACTGCCGCCGCTAGAAATCCCCTGCCGCGCTGCTGTTCCCCTGCCCCGCAGGCTCCCTCTCCGGCAGCAGCCACCGCCTTAGGCCTCTGCTTCCTCAGATCGTCTGCCTCCGACCCCTTCTGGAACGCGCCAGCGCCGTCCTCCCCGCGTCGTGGCCGTCGCCCTTGTCCGCTCACCGCCTTACCCTCTTCCCCAGCTAGCAGCGACCCCGCCGTGTTCCTCGAGCTTCGTCGGCTGCCGCCCGCGAACCGCTCTCTGCTGCGGCCTCTCTCCGCCCCAGCACGGCGGCCGACCCTCCCCGACAATGCCTCCTTGTGACCGCTGCTGCTCCTCTCCTTCCGAGCCCGCCGCCATCGCCGGCCGCGCCAGCACGTCGCCGTCCTCCTCCCTTCGTAAGCAGCAACCGCCGGCCTCGACCTTCCCGCGACGCCGCCGCCCTGGCTACGCGCCCCAGGCCACCTCCGACCTTGCCTTATTGCTCCTCCACCGTTGGTTCCAGTCGTCCCATGCTGCTGCTATTTGGCCACTGGGAACAGGTCTTGGACACCTTTGATACCAGCGGTACTGTTTGTTTCCTTGTTTTTTTTTTGAACGGATGAGGTCCGAAGGCCCTGGAAGCATCAATTATAAAAAGCGGCAGTACAAGGTTACATTGCGACCCTTATCAAGCCATGGAATAAAAAAATAAGCCTCAACTTTTGCTAATAGGACCCTAGAACAAAAGATTAAAAAGCAATCAGGTCCAGGGTCGCCTTCGCCGCTGCCGCAGGACCGACGAGGCTGGGCACCTGCGCCGCCACCGGGGAACTTGCCACTTGGGACGTCGCCGGCGATGGTTCCCATCTCTCGGTCGATGAAGATCCTCCACATCTGGAGGAAGAAGATGCACTGGCCTTCACGCCCGTGCCAGGAGCGGCTCCATACGCCAAGGATAGCGCCGGCAATAGGCTGCCGCCGCTTGGGAGCTCCAAGATCAGCTTCCTGCGTGCATCGCTGTTGCACGCCAGCGTCCTGCCAGAGAGGAACCCGTCCGGCAACCATCCTCTTCTTCCCTTCCTGTCTACCACCACGGCCACAAGGAAGGACATAAGAGGGGTCACCCACCGACTTCCTCCGCAGCGAGCCCATCCTCCATCTGAGCCGCGTAGGGCAACCCGCGTGCCACTCCTTCTCCTCCTCGCCTCCACGGCCGGCCAGGAGAAGCAAGCCCGCACCAGTAGCTCCGCCGCATCGGTCCTCCCCCTCGCCACCACGGCTGGACAGGAGCACCAACGCCTCAGAGCCACCCCACACCACCCGACGGTCCACGACCACTACCTTATTAACGGAGACAGTGTTCTCCTCCCTCGCCGCGAGCTCCAGCCAGAGAAGCGGCAGCAAAAGACAGAGGAACCCTAGCGCTTGGGTGAGGCCGCATCGACACCAAGCTCTGCTCCAAACCGCCCAAACAGGGCAAAACCCTAATCTGCTCCTACAAACTACGCCGGCACCTCCCCTCCGCCATTTTCGGCCGGCAGCGCCGCCGGAGAGGGCTCGGGTTTGGCCCGGAAGGGAGGAGAAGGCTCTCGAGTTTCTCAGGAACTATAGCAGAGGGGTAAGGGAGAGGTTTTTGTTTCCTTGGTGATGTGCTAATAGAGATAAAAGAGGAGATTGGAGTGGTGTGGTATCTGCTAACCCGACGACGATGAAATGAAGAGACGATACAACGATATGGTGCGGTGATGTTGTTCTCGGCCACGGCCACTTCGGTGGTGAAGATGACAATACTCTGAGGATGTGTTGTCGTGAATCAAGATCTTCCCAGTGACGCCGGAACCCCAAGATCTTCCTCTCGGACCGAAGAAGATCCTTGAACCACTGTCAAGCCCCCAAATTCATCGAACCCCAATGTGTGACCCTCTTTACCGAGACCTATTTTTACAAAATGTAATATAAACTTGTTGCATAACAATCATTCATACTCGCATACATATTCTATGGTTTGGGGGCATTATGCCGTTTAACCTCATAATTAAATATGGAGACCATAAATGGTCTTATCTAGTCTTATATTGGTCCAATTAAACATGTGTAGCAAACTAATGCCATATTTTGACTTCTTAAGACAACATTTAAAATGCGGGGTATCTAAATAACATGAACCTATTAATTAATTGCCGGGACATTGGTTCCTCTTAATATTGCCCAAATTGCATTACACCTTTGCCATGTCATGCATCATAAATGCATCATGCCCGATCTTCTTTCGTAATATTAAATAGTGCATCTGGTGTTTCTTCTAGTGCTTTGCTTCTTCACGGATTAGGCCGATGAGTTGATGCGAGTGTCGACTTGATCTTTGGAGGAATCTTCGACAGTGGTTCCTAGGTGAGCATTCTCCCCCTTTCTACCTATTTTACATATGTAGTCTTTACTTCCTCTTGTTGATCTATTGCTACCTGTGTTACGATGCTTTAGTCTTTTCATACCCATTATATCCCTTGCATCCTATATTGCCTTGAACGCCTCTTATTGCTTGTTGTTTGGATAGACAGTTAGCCTTGCCAGTCGTAGTTGCTTGCTTAGGTGCTGCTTCGCGTTGTCGATGTTCCACTGATGTTAGAGGTTAGCATATTCTTAATGGTGGAGATGATCATGGCTTTAATTATGGTTAATAACTAATATTGAAAGTAGGGATAATAAATGCAGAGGCACAGAGGGGTAATAGTTGAGATCTGGTTGTTATCCCCCCTGTGTCCATCTAGGGCCCGAGTTCTTGACACCTGTTCTGAGAGGAGCGCGCTAACCACATGTGGGGTGTCTAGGAACCCTATCGACTTAGTACCTGATTTCAAAGTACTGTTCTGGGGGCCACAAACTAGTTCGGGCTTTATGTGTTACTACTGTACTTATGCCATGTATGAGATGTTTATTACCTGTTGCTCGATGAGCGTTTATTACTATTGCGTAGGTGTGGCACTCTGTCACGGGAATATTTTGTCTACGACCTCTGCTCCCGTGCAAGTCCACGCAACCTCGAGGTCAATACAAGGAGGATTAGCTATACCTCGTATGGGTAGCTCTTTCAGGTGGCCCCCATGTACTTGCTTTGGGTTAGGGAAAGCGTCGTGTCCTAGGGCCCGCCGACATACCGATGGAAGTATGTTAACTGCTCTAGCAAAAGGGTCGAAGTGCGTGTGGAAACTTTGGTGCACCCCTGGAGGGTTAAATATTTTTAAAAAGCCGTGTCCGCGGTTATGGACGACTTGGAGCACAGTATCTCGATCATAGACAATTATAACTAAAGTTTACTGTTATAAATTTGACTTGTATATGATATGACTAGTAAGTTGGATAACCACCATGAAAAGAATAAATAAAACTGCCAACCGTGTGAGTTTCCTCGTCTTGGCTTCCTCGTTTGGTCTCGGGGGGGGGGGGGGGGGGATGCCAGGATGGGTATGTTTGGTGGTAGTATCATATTGGATCCAAATAGGTTTTTCTCATCTTTCTCTGATAGCCGAAAGTTGTATATTGAGTCTCTATAGGTTGTTTAGCATATGCTCCTCTGCCGTTTCAGTCCACCATACCTCTGTAGGCGAGTACCGCCGAATTCTAGTCTCGCCGTGTACTGGCCTCAGTACTGACCGCTCTCTTTTTCCTTTGCCCTTTGCCGGCACCCCTTTTATTTTAGCAGGTTTTGAGATCGACATCGTTAGCAGGGTTACCCTTCCGGCTTAGCCTGGCAGGGTTATGGACGCCATTGGTTATTCTTCGGGGTTCTTAGCTCAATTTGCATCTTATCCGTACTTGGATGTTGTATAGTTTTCAAGGTGATTGGGATCTTTGTACTGTACTATATTCTTGACTCATGGAGTCATGTTATATAATTTGTTCCGTGGGTTCCATCATGGACTAATGTGTAATGGTATTACTTTGTTTTCCACCCGCACGAAAGTTCCTAGTGAGCACCTTTGAATCGTTTCTATGCGGGTTTGGTGAGAATCGCTAAAACTTGCATAGCATCGATCCAAGGGTGTTATAGAACCACTATTAGAAAATCGCCTGCCTTATATTTGTGCATCATCATGACATCATGCATATATTATTTGCTAAAAACTATTTTACAAAAGCCTCTCTTTGTTTTTCAAGTAACCCTTCTTTATTCAAATACAAAACCCGATCATTTCGAATATTTTATTTGCGCAAAAACTATTTGCAAAGTCTCTTAAAAACATAATAAAGAAAAATGTTTTGACCGAGGGAGGCAGCCCAGCCCACAGGCTAGGCTACCTACAACCCATGCCCAACAAAACCTATCCCTAATATGCCCAAACCCTAATTTCCACCTAGACTCCACCCAGCCGACGCTGCCGCATGCGACCAGCGCGCAACCACCACCCGCATGTACCCTGCGACGCTACTCCAAATGTTCGATAACGCGCCATGCACCCAACGCACACACACGTTACACGCCACCAAAACCACACTCACCCTGGTCCCATCGCAACCCCTGGACAAACCTGGCCACCGGGCCGTGCCTGGGCGGGCCGGCCCGCGGCACGCAAAAAAAGCCCGGCCCGAGCATGGCCCGGCACGTGGCTTAACGGGTCGTGCCTGGCCCGTGGCACGCGGGTGCCGTGCCCGTGCCGCCTTCCCTGGCACGTGGGCTAGCCCGACACGACCCGTTAGCAGCAGCCGCGGCGATATTTCAAATAAACATGCAAAAATAGGTGCTGGCGGGGGTCGAACCTTAGACCTCCTGGTCTACCACGCCGCACTCTACCATGGAAACAATGAAATCTAGCTGCTATAGTTCAGGTTAGGACGTTTTTAGGGGTAAATTTTGACGGGCCTGCAGAAAAAGGCCACGACCCAGCGTGCTTGACGTGCCATGGGCCGCCCCGTTTAGCCCAGGTGCCGGGCTCGGGCCGCCAGGCGGGGCACGTGTGCCGGCCCAGCACGGCACATGGCTTGGCGGGCCACGACGGGCCATGCCGCATGCCGGCCCGTTCGTGCCGGGCCTAGGCCGGCCCGTTGGCCAGATTTGCCCCTGGCCCACCACCCTTCTTTGGGATTCCTCCCCACGACCCTGCTACTACGCACCTCTATCTACCGATGCCGCCGCCTCGCTGCAGCAACCGCAGTCGACGCCACACATCTCCCGCCGCGGTTCTTCGCCGACAACTTCTATCGCCAGTGGGACCCTGCTGCGCTGCCGTTCCCCTGCCCCACAGGCTCCCTCGCCGGCAGCAGCCGTCTCCCTAGGTCTCCGCTTCCTCAGCTCGTCTGCCTCTGACCCCTTATGGAACGTGCCAGCACCGTCCTTCCCACGTCGTGGCTGTTTCCCTTGTCGGCTCGCCGCCTTACCCTCTTCCCCAGCCAGCAGCGACCCCGTCGTGTTCCTCGAGCTTCGTCGGCCGCCTCCCGCGAACCGCTCTCTACCGCGGCCTCTCTCTGTGTAACATCCCAAAAATCATGATTTCAAAGCTTTGCATATCATCCATGCATTCATGGTCATTTTAAGATCATTTTCAAAGTTTTACAAAAACAGAAGCATTTGTGTGCTTATTATTTTATGTAAGCAAAGCATTGATCCAATGCTACTCTCTAGTGAGAGAATATTTGTCTTAAACCAAAGTTGTTGGTTCATAGGGTTGTTTGTTTAATTCCAAAGCATGGACAAGGGTTTCAAAACAAGGAAACAAATTCAAAACCATTTCTTTGTCTTTATTAAACAATGGGTGAAAAACCTTGTTTATTTTTAAAAATTCCAAAGTACTAAATTATTTTAAAGTGCACAACATTGTTCTGCAACCAATTGTGTACAAATTTCACTTTATAAAAATACAGAAAAGGTTTGAACTCAAACACATTTGAATTCATTTGAATTTGGTTCCTAGAAATTGAAACAGAAAAAGAAAAAGAGAAAAGAAATGGAAAAGGGCCCGCGCTAGCATTTCAGCCCAACAGCAGACCCAACCCAGTAAGCCCATCCGGGGTTCTTCTCTCTCTCTCTCTCACGCGACACAGACTTACCCCGTAGTCACTGATCAGTGGACCCTCTCCATGTCAGCACCTTCTTCCCCAAACTTCGCGCGTAGACGCCGTCGCCACCCGTTTCCTTCCCCATCACTGCCGCGATTTCAATTTGCTTAAATGGCGATGAATGCGTGCGTAATCTCCGCCCCTTCTCTGGCTACTTAAACCCCTCCCTTCTCTACACCTTTCCCCTCACACCACTTGCTTGCTCCGCCACCAGGCTGCCTCAATTTCGCGTTGCATTGCCGAAGACAGAACCAGCTCCAACGACTAATTCCGGTGAGACGCAAGCACCCCTTTGCCTCTGCTTCAAACAAGCGTGACCAGCATGTTCTGGCGCATCTCCTGATGCTTTTCTTTAGCCTTCTCGTGACCCAGGTCATCGCCTCCGTCCACTTATGCAAGCAACAGAGCCGCTGCTCAACTCCGACGAGGAATACCGGTAACCTCCGAGCGCCCCTTGCTTCCTCTTTGACCCTGTCGTGTTCGCCACAACCTTGTGCATCCTCTGACACCACTGGTTCGTGCTAGGGCGGTCTACATCATGGGCAATGTAACATCCCAAAAATACTAAGCTTGGATCATCAAGCATTAGTCATCAACATTTAGGGTTAACAAAAAAACTTTTCTAAATAAAATTATGAATGCATGCATATGTGTATGCATGGATTTTGAAATTCTTTGGAACCACCTTGTTTAATTGTTTCATTGCTTGTAAAATGTTTCTTAGGTGAAATAAACATCATCTAAAACATTTCCCACACTTTTCCTAAAGACAAGTAAATCAAAACAAATATATTAAAGGAATGGTCAATTTGACCAATTTAACTCCCATGCCTACTTTGGCTGTCTCAAACTTTCAGAACCTAACAGAAACTTTTCTGGATCTTTGCCCCCTTGAATGTACTCCTAACAAAGTATCATGGCCCACTTTGTGATCATCCAGAAACTTTCAAATGCATAGTTTAAATGACAATTCAAAATTGAATCTTTATCATATGGGAAGATCCCACTTTTTCAAAAACCACTCAAACAAGCTCAACTTTCAAAACCCAAGCATCTGCAGACTCACCATCACCAACCTAGCAAACCCACCAAAAATCTTTTCAAAATTCAAAACTTGATTTCATGCGGCCATTTCATCAAACAGGTTGCAGATACAAATCAAACAAACATCAAACACTATAGTGTGCAGTAAAATTGGCCTAACTTGTTCCCTATTTAGCTCACAACCAGCTCAGTAGATCATCTAGGAAGATTAACCAAGCACTATCACCACTGTGAGCTTGCCATTGCCATCAATGGTGAACAGCCGAGCACACCCATGTCACCCCCATGTCGACAGCAAGCTAGGAGCAGCAGCAAGCCTAGCCAGCATGTCTGGGAGGCAGCCCACCATCCACCGCCACTCCCTGTCCATCGCTCGAACCTTGCCAACCACTGGACCATCCGCATGGACCGCGCCCAGACCGCCAGCGACCATGCCGAGCGTGCGCCAGAGCGCCACCCTCGACCGAAGCCCACAGACCGCGTGCCGCCCTCGCCGCGTGCATACACAATCCCCACCGACCCAGGAGACCGCCAGACATCCCCGTTCGCCGCCCCGTGCCGCATAGCCACCGCTCGCCGTTGAAGATGCCGCCTCTGCCGCTCAAAGCGTCGCATGTTCCAGACCAAACCACATCGCCCCATGCCTCAAAACCATGTCGTTGAGCATCGCCAGGGAACACCGCACCGTCCCCTACCATCGCCCATGCCAGTAGGTTTACTTGCAGAAATAATGTTCAAGCAATAAAAGAATGTTACATAGGCATTTCTAGTCATTATATTTAAATAAAATAAAAGGGTAAAACCTTATTAAATTGTGACACCACTTTAAATCACATTCCCTTGGACTACAATATGTGGTGATGACATGTGTCAACATGATCCTATGTTTGGTTTGGAGAATATTAAATCTTAAGTAGTTTTTCAATGAGTAGAAATTACTTTTCTAAAAATAAAAGGAATTAAACCAAGCCTTAAACTTGTGATGTTAGAGGTGATGCTAGATCATCTATAGGACCCTTGTGTGTGATGATTGCAAGTATTTAAGTATTGTTTGGTGATTGTGTACCTCGTATTTATTCATAGACGCTAGTACCGACCAAGGATACGAGGAGGAAGGAGGATACTATGAAGAAGAAGCCGAGGAGAACTTCAACCACTGCTCTGCACAAGGCAAGCTGATGCTATACCTATGCAAGCTTATATTGATCGTGATGCAAGCTAATACTTGCAAGATACTTTATCTATGCAAGCCAATACTTGCTTGTTACCATGCCTACTATATGCTTTAAGCATATATGATCATACCCACTTGATAAACCAATCCTAGTTTTATTTGCAAGCTTCTTACTTTTTTCTTTATCAAAGCTTACTTAGAGTGTACTTAAGAGTTTGGTAGATACTAGAAAGTTATCTGAAGGTTGCATAAAGAGCATAAAATTTTGCCTAAGAGTAGACACCTTGATATCACCCTAAGATATAAGGTTATACATAGTTGAAACTCCCCTAGTTTACCACCCCTCATTTTTGCTTACCCCCACTTGTAGATGCTAGTGCTAAGCATAAAACTTGATCAACTTTAGATGGGAATACTTGGTGAGAAAATGGTTATGAAAACCTTGGAATGATGGATCATTCTATTGAAATGTTTTGGACATGTGTTTCCAAACACCTGATGATTTTGGTGATGAAAATGTTGAGGCATTAGTCTTAGCCCTTTATAAAACTGATGGTTGTCTGGATGCGACACCATTCCAATTTTATCGTACAACCACAATACCCGAAGATTGGGTAGGGCTTGACTGGAAACTTATATACCTTAGTATTAGTTACCTCATGGCCAAGGTCTGAGCTGAGGCTACCTTGTGAAGATTGTCCACCTGTGCAGTATCCAAGATGACAGTTGGTCATGGTTGGGAGGCCAAACTCACAGGAGAGGTGCCTATACTAGGGCGTGTAATTGAAAGGTTAGGATTGATTATCCGCATACTGAGTATGGTGAATTCAGGATTTGTTCCTGACGGATGTATCGAATGTTGTGGTGAAAGTGTACAATCTCTGCAGAGTGTCAAACTATTCGAATAGCCGCATCCGCGGTTATGGACAGTTGGAGTGGCCATACTGTTCCCGCGTCAGACTTTTCAAACTTGATTTGTGAAATGAATTGAGACTTTGACTTGACCACAACAGAGTTGTGACACGAGTTACAAGATCCCACTTAGGAGTTATAAAATTGTGACTAGCTTTGGAACTTAGTAGAGATAAATCTGGCTTTTGCAAAACAACCCTAGAGCCTAGTGTCCTATTATCCCAAAAACCCCTTTACCTGTTAGTATTAGTTTGTGAGTACTTAAAGAGTACTCATGGCTTTGTCCCTCGCTATTCCCATGGCCAGACTATGAAGAGGAGTACCTGGAAGATGTACCCCCGGAAGGTTACGACAACTAGGATCATCTCCCATCGTCAGCATTGCTTGTGACCCCGAAGTTGTAGCTTCACCTATGCTACCGTTATTATTACGTATTCCGCTGCTTGATGTTGTATTAAGAACTAGATCATGAGATCCCTATTTGTGTAAGAACTTATGTATCGTTTGTAATGGATGATGTACTATGGTATCCACTTCTGTTATGTCTCGCAAAAATGGTAATCCTGGGATTGCGAGGTATGGCATAACAGGCATCTGGGATTAAAAACCCGGGTGTTGACAAGTTGGTATCAGAGCCATCCTGACCATAGGAGACCCTAGTTAGACTGGACGTTTGAACCAAAAACTTAGTTTCAAAACAAAAAAAAACAAATATTTACAAAAACTTATTCTCATTCTTATCTCTTTGATTCTTTCATAAAAATTCATGTTCCTCAAAAACTCTTGCAAAATACATAAAATTTGGACACACTTGATCACTCTGCTAACCTACTCATCCTCTATTTTTATAGATGGACGTGAAGTACAGCAAGTTTTACCAACTGGGGAATGGAGGAGACCTTATCTTTGAGAGGGATTTGGACCAGCTTTTAGAACTTCTAGAGCATCCGCACCCCAAGTTCTTCGGAGCTCAGCTCAATGATCAAGGAGGAGAAGACCTGCAGTGGTTAATTGTTGCAAGTCTCCGAGGAAAGATTGAACCTCCCACTGCGGAGGGAATTCCGTTTACCTTGAGGGAAAACAACTGGCTCGATGGACTTGCCAGAGAAATGCAGGAAGGTCTTTCCCGTCTGTGTGGGCAGAGCATCAATCAGATCAAGGGTACTCGCTTTGAGTTTTTCCCAAGGCGTGATGCTAATGGACAACCACTGGAAGCCCCATACCACCCCGAGCTGAAGACTCAATTGGACCACCTTAGCTTCATGATGTACGATCGTCAATAGGATTTGGACAACTGCCGTGACTACTCCAACCACAAGTCTGCCATCATCAAGACGAAGGATCAGACCATCGCCATGCTAGCAAAGGATCGCAAGTCTCGCTGCCGTCAGCTCGACAAGAAGGAGCGCATCATTGCCCGTCTTCGCCACCGCATCTCATCTTTGGAGGAGACCATCCACGAGAGAGACATGCAGTTGGAGGAAAGGGAGAATGCTGGAGAGGATCTTCGTGGAGACCCCTACTCCTATCTCAGCGATGATGATTTTCTGGAGGATCAGGCTATGGATTTCTTCACCGATGAGGACGATTTTGCCTTCATCAATGATGATGAAGATGACGAGGCCACAGATTCCTAGGAGTAGTAGCACTTGAGCACTAGCGTAGTGAGTAGTATTCGGTCCCACTATATCGTAGTTTCCAGAATGGTTCTTAAAACCATCTGCTTTTCTTTGTTGTGGTGTGTGTTGTATCGTGTGCTATGAATGAATGAAAAAGCAAGTTGCTAGAAAATCTGAGTCAAAACTTTAAAAACTTTTTCAAAAACCCAAAACCTTAGAAATTTCCCTCTTTTCTCATGATCTATCTCAATCTTCAGATGCCACGTGGAGGAAGTGGTTCATCCCCGGACCCAATGTTGCAGATCCTGCAAATGTTGATTTCTGACCGTGAAGCTGAAAGAGCGGAACGTCAAGCCAACCTAGCCACCCTGCAGCAGATAGCCCAGCTTGCCCACAACGACCAAGGCCACGGAAATCAGGACAACCATGGATCTAAGCTCAAGAATTTCCAGAACACCAACCCACCTGTTTTCACTAAGTCGGAAGAGCCCCTAGACGCTGATGATTGGCTGCAAACCATGGAAAATAACCTAGAAGTCGCTGGAGTGGAAGCCAACGAGAAGGTTCTGTTTGCCACCCATTATCTAGCCGGAGATGCCAGGGCATGGTGGAACAGTGTTCGTGCAATGACCGGAGGCCAGATGATGACCTGGGAGGAATTCAAGGTCAAGTTTAGCAGAACCCATGTGCCACCGGGTTTGATCAAGAGAATGAGAGACGAGTTCAGAGAGCTGAAGCAAGGAAGGATGACTGTAGTGGAGTACCGTGACAAATTTTTGTCATTAGCTAGGTATGCCCCGGACGAGATAGACACTGAAGCCAAGAAGAAAGAAAGATTCCTGAATGGTCTGCATGACGAGATGCAGACAATGTTAGTAAATATCCCCTTTGCGGATATTGAAGCCCTTGTCGACTCTGCTATCCAGATGGAAGGAAAGATCAACCAAGCCAATGATAATCGCAAGCGTCGCATGATGCATCAGCCAGGAACCCATCATACCCAAAGTATCGCCCAACCCATCTCCAGGATTTGCCCCAAGAACCAACAGACCCCCGATGAACCGTCCAACCTATCCCAACCGTGGAAACCCTAGACCCGGAGGAAATCACAACAACCCCGGCAACTCTAGCAATTTCAACCGTGCCCCACCCAAGTTCAACAACAACAATGCTACCGCCAACACCAACCCTGCCCCTAGGACTGGAAGTAATGCTGTGCCTGTCGCAGCCAAGGACAAGTCGCAAGTGACTTGTTATGACTGTGGAAATAAAGGCCACTATTCCAACGAGTGCCCCAAAAATAAGAATGCTACAGCCCCTAATGCCAATGCCCCATCTCAGTAGCAGCGTCGTGTTCAGCCCAGAAGAAGATTTGCCCCAGGAAATTCACTCAACCATAATGGCCGTCTTTTTCTCATGCATGCTGAAGAAGCTCAGGAAGCGCCAAACGTCGTGCTGGGTATGTTTTCTGTTAATTCAATACTTGCACGAGTGTTGTTTGACTCTGGTGCATCGCATTCATTTGTCACCGAAGAATTTGCATGCACTAGTAAAATTCAACCAACCAAATTGAAGCATGTGATGATTGTGCAAATTCCCGGATCAACCACAAAGGCTAGGCAAATTTGCAAAGCCATCCCTATCCGAATCCATGGCATAGATTTTTATGCAAATCTGATAGTACTCGGAACTAAAGGATTGGAAGTAGTACTAGGAATGGATTGGATGTCCAAACATAAAGGATTGATTGGCTGTGCCAAGAAAGCCATCACTATGACCAGTACCGTCAGAATATCAGTCGAGCATATATCTGAAACCTTACCTCGTCAATTCAAAAGCAACAAGAGTATAGCCCAACCTACCATTGACCAAGTCCGGATAGTCTGTGAATACCCCGATGTATTTCCAGATGTTTTGCCCGGTATGCCCCCAGATCAGGATATCGAGTTTATCATCGAACTAATCCCCGGAACAGGACCTATAGCCTAGAGACCCTATAGTATGAACCCATCAGAGTTAGAAGAGCTGAAGAAGCAACTGGATTCCATGTTGGAAATTGGATTAATTCAACCAAGTGCGTCACCATGGAGATCACCTGTCTTGTTTGTGGACAAGAAGGATGGAGGTAACCGTTTGTGTACGGATTATCGGAAGTTGAATGATGTCACCATCAAGAACAAGTACCCCTTGCCCAAGATCGAAGATTTGTTTGATCAGTTGACCGGTGCCAAAGTATTTTCTAAGATTGATCTTAGAACTGGCTATCATCAACTCAAGATTCGTGCAGAGGATATTCCAAAGACTGCCTTTACCACAAGATATGGACTATAGGAGTATACGGTCATGTCTTTCGGATTAACCTATGCCCCCGCTTATTTCATGAACCTCATGAATAAGATTTTTATGGACTTCCTGGATAAGTTTGTCATTGTTTTCATCGATGACATTCTGATTTATTCCAAATCAGAAGAAGAACATGAGCTACACCTAAGGACCATTCTTGGAACCCTTAGAGAGCATCAGTTGTATGCCAAGTTTAGCAAATGTGAATTCTGGTTACAGGAGGTAGGATTCCTTGGTCACATTGTATCAGCCGGAGGAATTGCCGTTGACCCTGCCAAAGTGAAAGATGTAGAAGATTGGCAAGCCCCAACCACTCAAACCCAAGTTCGTGCATTTCTCGGATTGGCGGGATACTACCGCAAATTCGTAGAAGGATTCTCGAGTATCGCCCGACCCATGACCCAATTGCTGAAGAAGGACAAGAAGTTTGAATGGACAGACAAGTGTGAAGCGAGTTTTTAAGAACTCAAGAGGAGATTGATATCAGCCTCAGTCTTAATCATGCCGAATATCACGAAGCCCTTCGATGTATATTGTGACGCATCCAAGATTGGTCTCGGATGTGTGCTAATGCAAGAAGGCAAAGTTATATCTTATCTATCTCGACAATTGAAGCAACATGAGAAAAATTACCCAACCCATGACCTCGAACTCGCAGCCATAGTTCTAGCCCTGAAGACATGGAGACATTACCTGATGGGAAATCGTTGTGAGATTTATTCGGATCACAAGAGCCTAAAGTATATATTCACTCAGAAGGAACTGAATATGAGGCAGAGAAGATGGATTGAGCTAATCAAGGATTACGATCTAGACATTCACTATCACCCTGGTAAAGCCAACGTAGTAGCCGATGCCCTTAGCAGATTGCCGTGCCGCTTGAACTCCATGATTTTGAAGGAGCAACCAAGTTTGCACAAAGAGATGGAAGATTTTCGAATGGAATTAGTAAGTGAAGGATTTTTGGCTAGCATAGAACTTCAGCCCACTTTGATCAGTAAGATTAAAGAGGCGCAGAAGGGAAATGCCAGTATCGATGGAATCAAGCGTCGTATCGGTACAGGCAAAGTACCCGGATTCACCAAAGACGAAGAGGGAATTTTGTGGTACAAAGTACGCCTTTGTGTACCATCAGATTTTGAGTTGAAAGAAGTTATTTTGAAGGAGGCTCATGATACTCTGTATTCTATCCATCCCGGAGGAACTAAGATGTATCAAGACTTGAAAGAGCAATTTTGGTGGCATAAGATGAAGAGAGAAATCGGAAGCTATATCGCCAAGTGTGATATATGTCAGCGAGTCAAGGCAGGACATCAAAGACCCGCTTGATTGTTGCAACCGTTGCAGATTCCGGAATGGAAATGGGATTCTGTAGGAATGGATTTTATCACTGGACTGCCTACTTCTAGTAGGGGAAATGACTCTATCTGGGTCATAGTGGACAGATTGTCCAAAGTCGCCCATTTCTTGCCCGTCAAAACCACATATCAGAGTTCGAAGCTAGCAGAGTTATACATCGCTAGAATTGTCAGTTTGCATGGAGTCCCTAAGAACATTGTATCAGATCGAGGAACGCAGTTTACCTCGAGATTTTGGAAGAAAGTCCAAGAAGGTTTAGGAACCCGTCTAGATTTCAGTACCGCATATCACCCTCGGACCGATGGACAAACGGAGCGAGTAAATCAAATACTCGAAGATATGCTGAGAGCATGTGTGTTAGAATATGGATCCAAGTGGGAAGACTGTCTGCCGTTTGCAGAATTTTCCTACAACAACAGTTACCAAGCCAGTCTACAAATGGCCCCATTTGAGTTCATGTACGGAAGGAAGTGTCGTACCCCTTTGAACTGGTCGGAAGTAGGAGAGAGTCAGATTTTCGGACCCGACATCCTATGAGAAGCAGAAGAGAAGGTTCACAAGATTCGTGAGCACCTCAAGACCGCCCAATCCCGACAGGAGAGTTACGCCGACAAGAGACGTAGAGACCTCGCCTTCAACATAGGAGATTTTGTTTATCTGAAAGTGTCGCCATTGAAGGGAATGCAGCGTTTCCAACTCAAAGGAAAGTTAGCCCCCAGATATATAGGACCTTTCAAAATTCTGAACCGTCGAGGAGAAGTATCGTATCAATTGGAGCTACCCGAAGAGATGTCAGCAGTACACAATGTGTTCCATATCTCGTTACTTCGCAAGTGTCTCGAAGTCCCCGAGAAGACCGAAGTGTTCAAGAATATCGACCATCGGACCATAGAGATAAATGATGACCTGACCTATCCCGAAGTACCCATCCGTATTTTGGAAGAAGCCTTTCGAACTACCCGAACCCGAAGCATCAAGTTTCTCAAGATTCAGTGGAGCAACCACACAGAAGAGGAAGCTACCTGGGAGCGCGAAGATCACATCAGGACGGAGTTTCCCGATCTCTTCAAATCCTAGGTAATCTTTTCGTCCTTTTTCAAATCTCGGGACGAGATTTTGTTTAAGGGGGGAAGGTTTGTAACATCCCAAAAATACTAAGCTTGGATCATCAAGCATTAGTCATCAACATTTAGGGTTAACAAAAAACTTTTCTAAATAAAATTATGAATGCATGCATATGTGTATGCATGGATTTTGAAATTCTTTGGAACCACCTTGTTTAATTGTTTCATTGCTTGTAAAATGTTTCTTAGGTGAAATAAACATCATCTAAAACATTTCCCACACTTTTCCTAAAGACAAGTAAATCAAAACAAATATATTAAAGGAATGGTCAATTTGACCAATTTAACTCCCATGCCTACTTTGGCTGTCTCAAACTTTCAGAACCTAACAGAAACTTTTCTGGATCTTTGCCCCCTTGAATGTACTTCTAACAAAGTATCAAGGCCCACTTTGTGATCATCCAGAAACTTTCAAATGCATAGTTTAAATGACAATTCAAAATTGAATCTTTATCATATGGGAAGATCCCACTTTTTCAAAAACCACTCAAACAAGCTCAACTTTCAAAACCCAAGCATCTGCAGACTCACCATCACCAACCTAGCAAACCCACCAAAAATCTTTTCAAAATTCAAAACTTGATTTCATGCGGCCATTTCATCAAACAGGTTGCAGATACAAATCAAACAAATATCAAACACTATAGTGTGTAGTAAAATTGGCCTAACTTGTTCCCTATTTAGCTCAAAACCAGCTCAGTAGATCATCTAGGAAGATTAACCACGCACTAGCACCACTGTGAGCTTGCCATTTCCATCAATGGTGAACAACCGAGCACACCCATGTCACCCCCATGTCGACAGCAAGCTAGGAGCAGCAGCAAGCCTAGCCAGCATGTCTGGGAGGCAGCCAACCGTCCACCGCCACTCCCTGTCCACCGCTCGAACCTTGCCAACCACTGGACCACCCGCACGGACCGCGCCCAGACCGCCAGTGACCATGCCGAGCGTGCGCCAGAGCGCCACCCTCGACCGAAGCCCACAGACCGCGCGCCGCCCTTGCCGCGTGCATACACAATCCCCACCGACCCAGGAGACCGCCAGACATCGCCGTTCGCCGCCCCGTGCCGCACAGCCACCGCTCGCCGTCGAAGACACCGCCTCTGCCGCTCAGAGCGTCGCATGTTCCAGACCAAACCACACCGCCCAATGCCTCAAAACCATGTCATTGAGCATCGCCAGGGAACACCGCACCGTCCCCTACCGTCGCCCATGCCAGTAGCCGCCTGTAACATCGCCCCCAACGAGCTCACTGTGTGCCCCGTCGGTCCCCTCGCTCGACTATAAATAGAGGCCACCGCCGCTCAATTTCTTCACACCATATCACTCCCCTCTCGTCACCGATCGTGCCACACCGTTCCCGGAGCAAGGCGAGCACCACCTCACCGGAATTTCACCGGAGCCCGCCGCCTCTGGAGAAGAAGGGAGCCATCGATTTCGTCCACCCCAGGAGCTGCCGCGACCACCCCTAAGTTCGCCGTCATCGACTTCGTCGTTCGCTCGCCTCGCCGACCCTCGCCAGCACCTCGGTGAGCCCCCAGCACACCTCACTGGCCACGCTAGGTTTCTTTCTCGCCGGCGTTGTCTCGCGTCGACGATGACTCCCAGCCGTTGGATTAGAATCAGATCGAACGACCCATGTTGCCCCGTACCGCTTCGCCCCTCCCTGTCTCACTGGCAAGTGGGGACACCCACTTAAGCAGCCCGCGGGAGCACTGCGCTTAGCAGGCCGGCCCAGTAACTTTTCCCTCCCAGCCCAGTGATTTGAATTAAATCTTTTTCTTTTTAATTCAAACACACTTCTGTACCCATTTTCAAAAATCAACCTAGATCGATTCAGTGCACGAAATTGAATGAAACCAATTTTGTTGGAAAGGTCTGTGAATGCTGAATCCAAGCCCGTTGGATTCAAGGCATTTGGATCTATAGATCATCCTTGGTAAAAATAACAAGGTAGAAGCTTTTCTGTATTCAAACATTTTTCAAATTTAAACCATAATAGCTTTTGAGTTGATTCCAACTCTCAAAAATCACATTTAACCATACCTTTCAGAATATATAAAAATATATAGGTTTACTTGCAGAAATATTGTTCAAGCAATAAAAGAATGTTACATAGGCATTTCTAGTCATTATATTTAAATAAAATAAAAGGGTAAAACCTTATTAAATTGTGACACCACTTTAAATCACATTCCCTTGGACTACAATATGTGGTGATGACATGTGTCAACATGATCCCATGTTTGGTTTGGAGAATATTAAATCTTAAGTAGTTTTTCAATGAGTAGAGATTACTTTTCTAAAAATAAAAGGAATTAAACCAAGCCTTAAACTTGTAATGTTAGAGGTGATGCTAGATCATCTATAGGGCCCTTATGTGTGATGATTGAAAGTAGTTAAGTATTGTTTGGTGATTGTGTACCTCGTATTTATTCATAGACGCTAGTACCGACCAAGGATACGAGGAGGAAGGAGGATACTACGAATAAGAAGCCGAGGAGAACTTCAACCACTGCTCTGCACAAGGCAAGCTGATGCTATACCTATGCAAGCTTATATTGATCGTGATGCAAGCTAATACCTGCAAGATACTTTATCTATGCAAGCCAATACTTGCTTGTTACCATACCTACTATATGCTTTAAGCATATATGATCATACCCACTTGATAAACCAATCCTAGTTTTATTTGCAAGCTTCTTACTTTTTTTCTTTATCAAAGCTTACTTAGAGTGTACTTAAGAGTTTGGTAGATACTAGAAAGTTATCTGAAGGTTGCATAAAGAGCATAAAATTTTGCCTAAGAGTAGACACCTTGATATCACCCTAAGATATAAGGTTATACATAGTTGAAACTCCCCTAGTTTACCACCCCTCATTATTGCTTACCCCCACTTGTAGATGCTAGTGCTAAGCATAAAACTTGATCAACTTTAGATGGGAATACTTGGTGAGAAAATGGTTATGAAAACCTTGGAATGATGGATCATTCTATTGAAATGTTTTGGACATGTGTTTCCAAACACCTGATGATTTTGGTGATGAAAATGTTGAGGCATGAGTCTTAGCCCTTTATAAAACTGATGGTTGTCTAGATGCGATACCATTCCAATTTTATCGTACAACCACAATACCCGAAGATTGGGTAGGGCTTGACTGGAAACTTATATACCTTAGTATTAGTTACCTCACGGCCAAGGTCAGAGCTGAGGCTACCTTGTGAAGATTGTCGACCTATGCAGTACCCAAGATGACAGTTGGTCATGGTTGGGAGGCCAAACTCACATGAGAGGTGCCTATACTAGGGCGTGTGATTTAAAGGTTAGGATTGATTATCCGCATACTGAGTATGGTGAATTCAGGATTTGTTCCTGACGGATGTATCGAATGTTGTGGTGAAAGTGTACAATCTCTGCAGAGTGTCAAACTATTCGAATAGCCGCGTCCGCGGTTATGGATAGTTGGAGTGGCCATACTGTTCCCCCGTCAGACTTTTCAAAATTGATTTGTGAAATGAATTGAGACTTTGACTTGACCACAACAGAGTTGTGACTTGAGTTACAAGATCCCACTTAGGAGTTATAAAATTGTGACTAGCTTTGGAACTTAGTAGAGATAAATCTGGCTTTTGCAAAACAACCCTAGAGCCTAGTGTCCTATTATCCCAAAAACCCCTTTACCTGTTAGTATTAGTTTGCGAGTATTTAAAGAGTACTCATGGCTTTGTCCCTGGCTATTCCCATGGCCAGACTATGAAGAGGAGTACCTGGAAGATGGACCCCCGGAAGGTTACGACAACTAGGATCATCTCCCATCGTCAGCATTGCCTGTGACCCCGAAGATGGAGCTTCGCCTACGCTACCGTTATTATTAAGTATTCCGCTGCTTGATGTTGTATTAAGAACTGGATCATGAGATCCCTATTTGTGTAAGAACTTATGTATCATTTGTAATGGATGATGTACTGTGGTATCGAATTCTGTTATGTCTCGCAAAAATGGTAATCCTGGGATTGCGAGGTATGGCATAACAGGCATCTGGATTAAAAACCCGGGTGTTGACAGGCAACAACTCCATCCGCAAACACCCGACGCCGCCAGCAACTCCGACGAGGTCCTGTCGCTGTGTTCGTGCGCCCCTGTCTCTCCCTCAACCACCTCGAGCACCGCAGCGACCACGCAAACCCAGTAAGCATCTCCACTCCTCCCCGCACGATCTAAATCGCTAACAACCCCTCTGACAGAGCGCGCCGCCGCCACTTGCCGCCGCCCAACTATGGTCGCATGCTTAGCAGCCGTAGGATCTAGATCCAGCGCTTAAGATTAGATCTGTAGCGAAGCGGTATGTGTCGATCTAGACCATGCGTGTTAAGTTAGATCTAACGGCCCGCAAGTGTGATCCGGTGTGAAATGGTATCAACCAATCAGGACATGACGCGTGGCCAGTTCTTTGTTTTAAAATCTGAATTAGATCTATTAGTGTTTCAAACTTGTAAAATTCATAACTTTTGATCCACATGTTCAAATTTTACAAATTTTATATCATTGGAATCAGGAGAAAGAATTCTATCTGTTTATGCAATGTGTTTAATGTTTTGCCTCTGTAAAAATGCTTATTTTTGCAGAGACATTTGTAGGCTTAATTTGAGTATGGAAATTATTTGAAAAATGTTTAAAGATCAAATAAAGTTTATTTTGAGTATCTTGGTCTTGTTTATGTTTCAGTACTGTATACTTTCTTGTTTGGTGTAGAAAAAGCATCACATGGCATTTGCATACATTCATATATTTTTGTTTGTATATTTTGTTATGTGATTTTGGTGCCATTATTTTATGTGTAGATTTTGGTGCTAATAGTGATTGTGGTTGTGAAGATTGTTACTACTCCCCAAACTACCAAGGCAAGTGGTGCTTCATGTTTTTATCCCTATATTTTTACCTATGCATTAGAAATATTTTGTATAGGACTTGTATGAATATTTTGCTAAGTATCTATATGCTATGCTTGGGAAATCCTAGTAGTTGTAGAATTGTTAGAATTTCCTCTAAGTTAAGATGCTTACTATTGCCATGCTTAGCCTAGCTAGTAGCAACCAAGGGTGGATTATATAATCATGCTATGTGAAATATTTCTAAGTCATTGACTTGTGTTTTTGTTAATAAAACAACTATGTGAATGAAACACCTGGGTGGAATGGACAGAATGGTTTGTGTTGAGTGGTTACATAAGGCCCATTTCTATGGTTTACCTTGTGTACCTCACTTGTGGAAAGCCACCCAGGAACAAAGGGATTTGAGATGCCGAATGTTAAGAAGCTTCTAGTGCATCCACATGGCATTATGGGCTCTTCCTGGATCATATAGGTTGCAATAACTTAGCCATTTGGACAGTTGGTGGTAGTGGGATGATAGGTTGGAACGCGTCCATTTGGTCTAAGGGAAGGCTTCTGAAAGGTCCTGTCTTGGTGAAAATCAAGTCTTGTGGGGAAAGTGCACAACCTCTGCAGATGGAAGAATCTAAGTACTTAGCCATGTCCCTGGTATTGGACAACTTGAGCATCAAGACATGGAAGCTATCAATCTCCTCATCCCAATTTTCTAAGTTAAAACTTGTGGTTGAACAAGGGTGAAGGTTCACCAATTTCTATTGGTGGTTCCCTGGGAAAGTTTTGTCAAAGAAAAACTTAGTGTTTTCAACTGATAGGTAAAACCCATTTTGAGCAAAGCAAGCCTAAGCTACACTTAGCCAAATTCATGTAGTATCTAGAAGCTAATATTCTACTAAGGTATCACTTGCCAATACTATTCCAATGTATTGACCCATTGTGGCTGTAACTTGTGATGTTGCAGGTTACTCTGATGATGATTAGGGGTTATGAGTCTACACTCAACATGCTTGCCTGTGGCACATGAAGATGAAGACTTATTTATATTATTCTATATTTGAACTCATGTATTAGGCCTGTGGCCATGGAGTTGTAAAAGACTATGTTTGTCTCTGGAATGATATGTAATAATGACCTTTGTATATGTGTACTTCATCTTAAACTATGGATGCTAGCATTGATCCAGGGACTAGCATTGCAATCACAGGGATCTTTACCTTTATAAAGGTGGGATCTTACAGATGGTATCAGAGCACTGTGTTGCCTGTAGGATTATGACCCTAGGATTGGATTAGAAACCACTAAGGAAAATTTTCAAAAATTTCCACACTTGTCTTTTTCTTCTCGTAAACTTTTCTAATTCTTCTTTCTCATCTCTATTTGTAGATGAACTCCATCAACGAAGTTGTAAGAAAGGGACCACTCATGACCATGACTCTAGAGTGTGAGACTGAATTTCCAAAGGCCCTCAAGAACCTTATGGTTACCATGGGGATACATGGTGCAACTGTGTACAAAGGTTTCCCTGTGATGGATGAAGGAGAAGAATATTGGTGGGTTCAACTTCACTTGTATAAAAACAAGGAAGACAACCACAAAGAATCAGGATTCTGCATGGTCACCAACTCAGTGATGCACACCACATTCTTTGATTCTGCAAGGGATGCAGCTTGGAAGGCCATCAAAGAGCTTGGTGATAGACTCAAGTGCAGAATGCTCAACACCCAAAATGACCTTATAGAAGAAAATAAGCATACCCAAGAGTTGGAAACTACCAACCAATAACTAAGAGAAGACATCATAGACTTGATTTGGGAATCTTGTGAACAAGATAGGCAAATGGCTACTAAGGATGCTTTGATAGCCATTTTGTCTAGTGAGTGAGAGTTCTAACGTACTTCGTTAGTTGGACCACCACACTTATCATTTTATTTCCAAAAGTTATGTTGAACCTTGGATGCTTGTAATGGATTTATGTACACCAAGACTTGTGTGTTTGTTTGCCAATGATATGCTTGTGATACTTTGTCTTGTGTATTTCTATTGATGTTGTTTCTAACTTCTCTTTATCTTATAAAATAGATGCCTAATGTTACTATCAGCACGGTTGAAGAGTTCAAGGGAACTCGTTTTGGCACTCGTCTTATTGATCTCACTAGTGTGCTCAATCTTCCGCTTCCTAGCATCATGATGCTTCCCCTCACCAAGTTTGAGAGGAAGGACCTTTGGGGCTTCAAGGTTACTCAGCCAGGACGCCAGACTGAGCCAACCATGGAGGCTATCACCTTCAAGATCATGCATGACAACAAGGAGAGTGGCCTAGAGGTAGTCATGCAGGATTTACTTGGGCGCTTGTTAGGGAGACACTCTCGGGAGATTAGAGGTACTCACTTCCACGCTTTCAGAAGACGCGACGAGGATGGTGAGGCTATTGAGTTCGAGGATACTGCTAGAGAGACGGCAGAGCCGATTCATCTATACCTTCAGGACTTAGAGGTTCTTCTTAGGCACCTAGATACTAATAGGACCAACGTCATGCTTAGCAATGACGAGCTCCAGGTGCAGCTTCGTGAGAAGGACAAGCTCTTCACGAAGCAAGACGAGATAGTCAAGGAAATGGAGGCCAAGTTTGAGAGTCATGATAGGAAGTTCAAAAGCCAAGAGAAGAGAGTCCAAGACAGGAACAAGAGGATTCAATAGATGACTGCAGAACTAGAGGCCAAGGACTTCGAGCTCGAGCATCAGCAGGTTGTGATTGAGAGACTTCGTTCACAGAAGAGGGCTCTCAAAGACAAGGTAGAGGCCTTGACTACCAATGTCGAGGAGTACAAGACCGCTATGGAGAATGCAGGTCTTACACTTGTCGATGAGGAGGTTGATGCAGAGGAGTAGTGATGACTACTCGTTTATTTATCATTTACCATACTTATGATTTTGAGTCGCAATGACCATCCAACATGTGGATGGCTTGCTATTGGTGTGTTTACTTTTCAAACTTGTTGTTTACATCGTTGAACTTTTGTTATTTGATTCTTGTTTGGTGATTGTTTATGTGATGTATTGTGCATGTTAAGAATCTATGGGTATCTCATTCTTATCCTTATGAAAACCACAGATGCCTCCTCGACGTGCCAACCCCAATCCGAACAACAACAATGTCACCCCCGAGATGCAACAGCTGATAACAGCACAGGCACAGCTGATGCAGATGATGACTACTTTCATGCAGAATCAGAATAACAACAACAACAATAACAACAACAACAATCAGAACAATCCACCAGGTTTTGACATGCTCACCAGATTCCTAAGACTGAGGCCAGCAAAGTTCTCAGGAACTACTGATCCCATGGTGTCCAATGATTGGCTACGTTCAATGAACAAGGATTTGGTAACTGTTGGCTGTACCAACGAGGAGAGAGTCAGGTTTGCAGCACACTTGTTGGAAGGACCAGCAACTACTTGGTGGGATAACTTCCAGATCACCACTCCCATTGAGGATGTGACATGGGCTATCTTTGAAGATGGTTTCCGTATAGCTCACATCTCATCTGGAGTGATGAGTTTGAAGAAGGAGTTCCATAACTTGAAGCAGCGCCACCGCAGCGTGGCTGAATATATTGAGGAGTTCAACAATCTGGCGCGTTATGCACCGGATGAAGTTGATACCGATGCCAAGAGGAAGGAGAAGTTCCTCGAAGGACTGAACGATGAACTGCATCTGCAATTATCTGTTGCTTATGTCCCCACCTATCAATCTCTTTGTGACAAGGCTGCCATCTTGGAGAGCAATATGAAACAGGTTGAAAGCAGGAAGAGGAAACACAACTCTGACAAGCACAGCTCGGGATTGTCTCACAAGCTTTCCCATTATGATGAGAGTGGGAGTTCGGGATCCCACAAGCATGGAAAGTACAACAGCCACCACAACCACAACCGTCATCATGACAACAAGCATCACCGTAGTCATGACAATCACAAGTACAAGAACCACAAGGGTGGATACAAGAGCCACCACAATGGAAGTGGAAGTGGTAGTGGAAGCCAGCCTGTCAAGAAGGATCTCAGTCAGGTTGAATGCTTCAAGTGCAAGAAGATGGGGCATTATGAAAATGAATGCCCAGAAAAGAAAGTTGAAGGACCCAACAAACCCAACCCTTTCCAGAAGGGACAGGTGAACCACATCAATGTGGAAGAGATCTATGAGGAACCTGATGCTGTTGCTGGTAAGTTCAAACTCAATTCTGTTCCAGCATTTGTTCTCTTTGATACTGGCGCATCACATTCATTCATATCAAGAGCATTTGTTGAAAGAAATGAACTATCAGTATAAACTATTGGATGTCCTATAAAAGTAAGTTCTCCTGGCGGAGAAATGATAGTGGACTCAGGATGTCATGATCTAGTCATAGAGTTTGGTATAAGTTTCCCGTTAATCTGATAATCCTAAATTCCCAAGGATTGGATGCCATTTTGGGAATGGACTAGATGACTAAGCACAAGGGAGTGCTAGATTGTGCCAACCATACTGTCGCACTCACAACCCCAGAAAATAAAAGGATTAGATTGAAGACTAACTTTGAATCGAAAGGGAGTAAGCTAAATTCTCTTAAGGGGGTTAGCATAGATAGTGTGCCAATTGTGAGTGAATATCCGGATGTGTTTCCGGAAGAATTGCCAGGAATGCCACCAGATAGAGATGTGGAATTTCTAATTGATTTGCTACCAGGATCGGGACCAATAGCAAAGAGACCTTACAAGATGTCAGTTGATGAGTTGAAAGAACTCAAGAAACAACTTGGAGAACAGTTGCAGAAAGGATTTATTCAACCAAGTTCTTCATCCTGGGGAGCACCAGTTTTGTTTGTGGAAAATAAAGATAGAAGTCAAAGGTTATGCATAGATTACCGTTCACTCAATGAGGTGACTATCAAAAACAAATACCCTTTGCATAGAATCAATGACTTGTTTGATCAGTTAGAAGGAGCTTGTGTATTCTCAAAGATTGATCTCCGGTCAGGTTATTTCCAGCTTAAGATAAGAGAACAAGACATACCTAAGACAACTTTCACCACTAGGTATGGATTGTATGAGTACACCGTGATGCCATTTGGTTTGACCAATGCACCAGCTTATTTCATGAATATGATGAACAAGGTGTTCATGGAGTTCCTTGACAAGTTTGTTGTCGTTTTCATCGATGACATTTTGATCTACTCCAAAAGCAAAGAAGAGCATGCAGGACATTTGCGTTTGATACTTGAGAAGCTTACAGAGCATAAGCTGTATGCCAAATTCAGCAAGTGCGAATTTTGGTTAAATGAAGTTGGATTTCTTGGACACATTGTGTCGGGAGATGATGTAGCGGTTGATCCTGCAAAAGTGTCAGCTGTAACTGATTGGGAATCTCCAAAGTCAGTAAAAGAGATTCGTAGTTTCCTTGGCTTGGCAGGATACTACAGAATATTCATTGAGAATTTCTCCAAAGTAGCTAAACCAATGACTGAGTTACTAAAGAAAGACAAGAAATTTGCTTGGTCTGAAGGATGTGAACTTAGTTTCCAAGAATTGAAGAAGAGACTTGTGACAGCACCAGTCCTGTGTCTGGCAGATTTAGAGAAAGATTTCCAAGTGTATTGTGATGCATCTCATCATGGATTGGGTGCAGTTCTAATGCAAGAAGGTAAAGTTGTGGCTTATGCCTCGAGACAACTCAAAAATGATGAAGTAAATTACCCTACTCATGATTTAGAGTTATCCTCTGTTGTCCATGCACTCAAAACATGGAGACATTATGTTTTGGGAAAGCGATGTGAAGTGTTCACAGATCACAAAAGTTTGAAGTATATCTTTACTCAGAAAGAAATCAACATGAGACAAAGAAGATGGCTAGAACTCATCAAGGACTATGACTTGAGTTTGCAATACCATCCCGGTAAAGCAAATGTTGTAGCTGATGCACTAAGCCGTAAGGTATTTGTGAATGGCCTTACTAAGGGAGAATTGCCAGAAGATCTGTGTGCCCAATTTAGACACCTCAGATTGGAGATTGTGCCTGAAGGACATCTCATGTCATTGGATGTTCAACCCACTTTGTTGGACAAAATCAAGGAAGCCAAAAATACACACAAGGAAATTGAAGAGAATAAGGAAAAGATTGGCAAGGGAAAAGCCAAAGGATTCCATGAAGACGAACAGGGTACTTTATGGTATGGGAAACGTATCTGCGTTCCGCAAGATCCGGAGCTTTGGAAACTGATTTTACAGGAAGCACACAATTCACCATATTCCATTCATCCGGGTAACACCAAAATGTACATGGATATGAAGGAAAGATTTTGGTGGAATAATCTCAAAAAAGACATCGCTGAACATATTGCTTTGTGTGATGTATGTATTAGAGTGAAAGCGGAACATCAGAAACCAGCAGGATTGCTACAACCACTACCTATTCCTGATTGGAAGTGGGACAAGATTGGCATGGATTTCATCACTGGATTGCTAAGGACCAGGTCAGGATATGATTCTATTTGGGTAGTAGTGGATTGCCTAACTAAAGTGGCTCATTTCATACCCGTGAAGACAACCTATACAAGTGATAAGTTAGCCAAAATCTATATGAGTAGGATTGTATGTCTGCATGGAGTACCCAAGAGTATTGTGTCTGATAGGGGAGCTCAGTTCACTTCTCATTTTTGGAGACAACTACATGAGTCATTGGGAACGAGATTGGAATTCAGCACTGCTTTTCATCCTCAGACTGATGGACATACAGAAAGGACCAACCAGATTCTCGAAGATATGTTGAGAGCATGTGCTCTAGACTATGGAGCCAGTTGGGATGAAAGTCCGCCTTACGCAGAATTCTCTTACAATAACAACTATCAAGCCAGTATTGAGATGGCACCATTTGAGTTTCTCTATGGGAGAAAGTGTACCATCCCATTACTATGGAATGGTGTGGGAGAAAGAAATTTGTTCAGACCGGAACTAATCAAAGAGGCTGAAGAGAAGGTCAAGCTAGTTAAGACAGATTGAAGATAGCACAGTCCCGACAGAAGAGCTACGCAGATCCTAAGTGTAGAGAAGTCACCTATGAAGTGGGTGATAGAGATTACCTTAGAGTGTCACCACTTCGTGGAGTGAAGAGATTTGGAGTCAAAGGAAAATTGGCCCCGAGATATGTTGGACCATTCAAGATTCTGAGTCGTAAAGGAGAAGTAGCTTATGAGATTGAATTGCTAGAATCATTGTCTGCCGTTCACAATGTGTTTCATGTGAGTCAGCTAAAGAAATGCCATCCAGAGATGGAAGAGACTTCTTTGAAGGATACTATACCTTTGGAGGAGGTTCAATTGGAAAGTGATCTCACTTATGAGGAAAAACCTATCAAGATTCTTGAGACTGCAGAAAGAGTTACTCGGACTAAGACTATCAAATTCTGCAAAGTTCAATGGAACCATCATTCCGAAGAAGAAGCCACATGGGAAAGAGAAGATGATCTTCGGAAAGACCACCCTCACCTATTTGCTAGCCAATCCGAATCTCGAGGGCAAGATTCACCTTAAGGGGGTTAGGTTTGTAACATCCCAAAAATCATGATTTCAACGCTTTGCATATCATCCATGCATTCATGGTCATTTTAGGATCATTTTCAAAGTTCTACAAAAACAGAAGAATTTGTGTGCTTATTATTTTATGTAAGCAAAGCATGATCCAATGCTACTCTCTAGTGAGAGAATATTTGTCTTAAACCAAAGTTGTTGGTTCATAGGGTTGTTTGTTTAATTCCAAAGCATGGACAAGGGTTTCCAAACAAGGAAACAAATTCAAAACCATTTCTTTGTCTTTATTAAACAATGGGTGAAAAACCTTGTTTATTTTTAAAAATTCCAAAGTACTAAATTATTTTAAAGTGCACAACATTGTTCTACAACCAATTGTGTACAAATTTCACTTTATAAAAATCCAGAAAAGGTTTGAACTCAAACACATTTGAATTCATTTGAATTTGGTTCCTAGAAATTGAAACAGAAAAAGAAAAAGAGAAAAGAAATGGAAAAGGGCCTGCGCTAGCATTTCAGGCCAACAGCAGACCCAGCCCACTAAGCCCTCCTGGGGTTCTTCTCTCTCTCTCTCTCTCACGCGACGCAGACTTACCCCGCAGTCACTGATCAGTGGACCCTCTCCACGTCAGCACCTTCTTCCCCAAACTCCGCGCGCAGACGCCGTCACCGCCCGTTTCCTCCCCCATCACTGCCGCGGTTTCAATTTGCTTAAATGGAGATGAATGCGTGCGTAATCTCCACCCCTGCTCTGGCTACTTAAACCCCTCCCCTCTCTGCACCTTTCCCCTCACACCACTTGCTCGCTCCGCCACCAGGATGCCTCAATTTCGCGTTGCATCGCCGCAGACAGAACCAGCTCCGGCGACTAATTCCAGTGAGAAGAAAGCACCCCTTTGCCTCTTTTTCAAACAAGCGTGACCAGCATGTTCTGGCGCATCCCCTGATGCTTTTCTTTAGCCTTCTCTTGACCAAGGTCGTCGCCTCCATCCACTTCTGCAAGCAACAGAGCCGCCGCTCAACTCCGACGAGGAATACCGGTAACCTCCGAGCGCCCCTTGCTTCCTCTTTGACCCTGTCGTGTTTGCCACAACCTTGTGCATCCTTTGACACCACTGTTTCATGCTAGGGCGGTCTACATCGTCGGCAACAACTCCATCCGCAAACACCCGATGCCGCCAGCAACTCCGACGAGGTCCTGTCGCTGTGTCCATGCGCCCCTGTCTCTCCCTCAACCACCTCGGGCACCGCAGCGACCACGCGAACCCAGTAAGCATCTCCACTCCTCCCCGCGCGATCTAAATCACCGGCAACACCTCTGACAGAGTGCGCCGCTGCCACTTGCCGCCGCTGGCGCCGCCCAACTATGGTCGCATGCTTAGCAGCCGTAGGATCTAGATCCAGCGCTTAAGATTAGATCTGTAGCGAAGCGGTATGTGTAGATCTGGACCGTGCGTGTTAAGTTAGATCTAACGGCCCGCGAGTGTGATCCGGTGCGAAACGGTATCAACCAATCAGGACATAACGCGTGGCCAGTTCTTTGTTTTAAAATCTGAATTATATCTATTAGTGTTTCAAACTTGTAAAATTCATAACTTTTGATCCACACGTTCAAATTTTACAAATTTTATATCATTGGAATCAGGAGAAAGAATTCTATCTGTTTATGAAATGTGTTTAATGTTTTGCCTCTGTAAAAATGCTTATTTTTGCAGAGACATTTGTAGGCTTAATTTGAGTATGGAAATTATTTGAAAAATGTTTTAAAGGTCAAATAAAGTTTATTTTGAGTATCTTGGTCTTGTTTATGTTTCAGTACTGTATACTTGTCTTGTTTGGTGTAGAAAATGTTGGGTATATGCTATATGGGTATCCTCATAGCATGTCTCTTATCCGACTAACCCGGGTGGCCCATAGTCGGTAGCATGGCCTATGGCCTGCTGGGCGGCCCAGTTAGGTGGATCCAGAACGGAGGCCCATGTTGGATAAAGGAAGGCTATGGTGGAGTCACCAGCGTAACCGGAGCCTTGGAGTGCAAGATACACAAGACTAGTAATATACGATGTAGAACTCTGTAACCTATCCGGCTAGGACTTTTCCCTGTAACCCTAGGATCTGACGACTATATAAGTCGGGCCTATGGGAGCCTTTAGGGCAACGATAACTTAGACTTTCTAGTCACCTCGCACAGCGAACCTAATCTCTGTAACTCGGCGTATTGCCATTATAGTGATTTATAGCAGGAGTAGGATTCCGCCACCGTTGTGGGATATGAACCTGGGTAAGCTGTGTTACCTCGTACCCGTCAACCGTCCGCCTTACCCCACGTCTCTAAACACGCATTGTGAGGACCCCTCCATGGCGTACTCGTCAGCAATACCACGACAGTTGGTGCCCACCGTGGGGCAAGAGGCGCTTCAGGCTCTTCAGCGGGCGAGGACCAAGATCTTCGCGGGAATCAGCAAAACCATAGCCATCGGTCGCGTTCTCTTCTCCGGCAACGTTCTGATCGTCCCCCCCGACGAGTTCTGGATCCCGACGAAGACGAACCCTACGCGGTGTTCGATCGTTCCTATCGGAGACATCCACCTCTTCATCGGCGAAACCGACTCGGGCACTAGTTCCCTGGGAGTCGGAGGAGCATCAAGACCCGCACGGACTGCCTACGGGCAGGATACGTTCGCAGAAGGATCGATGTCGGATCTCTCCTCGGAGTTTGCCGGCAAAGATCGAAAAAATTCAAGACCCACCCAAACCGCCCCTGTGCAGGATATAAAGGTGGAAGATCACTGCAAATCCGCCGGCTTTGTCCGTGCGTCTGGACAGCAGAGATCCAAGTTCGTCGGCGTGGTTACCATCTTCGATCTGGCGCGCTGCGTTCAGAGAGAGGGCGGAAACCCCCGCGATTACCTGGCCAGGTGGCTCCGTATACGAGCCGATCTGGCCCACTACCCCAATGATGATGCCATCTATCACTTTGTGGAAGGACTGAACCATGGCACGCTTCTCCGACATTCTCTAAGATGGCAACAGGCGTCAGGACGCCTCACCTTCGAAGGCATGGTGAACACCGTCAACAACTACGCTGAGGCTGAAGCGACAGCTCAGACAGCGCTTGCGCTCATTGACGGAGCCCCTCCAATTCAGCCACCTCCACCACCGCCTCCGGCCGCCATCGTCGCAGCAACACCACCACTTCCAGTCATCGTCGAGGCCGTTGCACCTCCACCGCCCGTCATCGAGGAGATCCTGGCACCCTCCGACTCTATCATTGACGCGCTTTATGCTGATTTCAGTGCAGATTCAGAGGAAATAGACTTCAGTCTAGAAGAGCTAGACTCCGCTATGCAGGAGATGGAGGAGGAGAACTCGTGCGACGAGCAAGATAATAACACCGTCATGTCTCGAGGGGTGTTCGTCACCATTGGGACAGCGATGGACGAAGACCAGCCCGGGCAAGCTCCGCCTACGACACTGGATAAGGGGAAGGGGCCACTAATTGCTGACGACATTGATCGCGCAAGAGTCATGCCTCCTCCGCCTAATCTAGTGCAGCAGCCGCAGGAACTCGGCACCGGTCCGAGCAACAACAACACCGCAAACTTGCCGCCTCCAGCATCTACGTCGGCGGCAGCCCACGTTACTCCAGCTGATAGAGTGATGTACGGCAATCTCCTCGTCGAGCCACTAACTGTTGATCATATCCGGAACATGACTCAGCTTGACGAGAAGCGCCAACAACTGCTGGAGGAAGCGCAAGCCATCGCGGAGCAAGACGCTAAACTAGATCGAGATCTGGTCAACGCACAAAAATCCATAGAAAAAGCTAGAGCAATGGAGGCCGAGTACAAGACTCTGCTCCAGCAGCAGAAGGCTAAGAAGGCTCCGGCTCGCGTCATCAACGATCCTGGTGTACGGCGCAACCTAGGATGGGCTCCCTCGAAGCCGGCACAGGCCAAGCCATACATTGACAGCGAAGGCAAGCAGGTGATGCCCACCCCACTCCTTAACCTCACCGTCGCCAAGACCCTTCTGGAGCAGGATAGATCGTCTGAGGCAGTGGAACAGGTCTATGACCTAGTGGCCAAGGCGGTAAAGCAGCAGGAAAAGGCCACCTCTCAGAGGCTTGAGTCTGACCCAGCGCTCTGCCGATCTAGCCAGTACAAACCGCCAAGGGACAGATATCCTCAAGATGTCGGATCGCGGACGGGTTCATCAGAACGAAGACGGAGGGATGCGTGCAACAGGAAGGATGCTACCCCCATATCCTCCGACCACGGAGAAAGAGCCCAACCTCGCCGCCCATCGCCACCGCCCCGATCCCCCCAACGTCAGGAAGACTACAAGGCTCACCATCGTACGGATATGCCCCCACCAAAGCAGTGTTGCATTGTCATCCGCGACAACGCGGAGTAGACCCGTCATGACGGAAAGCACAACGAAGGACATAAGAGCAGGTCGCGCTATGACCCTCCGCGTCCAACAAGCAACCGTGACAGGCGTGAAGCGTCGCAGGAGGGTAACAGCAAGAAGGCTAACCCACCGCCACCTCCGCCTCCATCGCCGCCAAGCAGTCATCATGGCGAAGGGGGCCCGCGTCGTTCGTGCAGCCCATCCCCTGTTGACAAAAAGAAGAAGAACCCGGAGCCGTACGATGCACGTTCACGGATCGATAAGATTCATGAGGCCCGGGAAGGATCATACCTGGGACCACGTTGCTTTGGACCTGCAATACGGTCCGCAACTTACCCCAAAGGTTTCCGGATTGGCAAGACCATCAAGCCCTATGACGGCACTGCCAAGCCTGCCACATGGTTGCAGGACTACGGCAACGCGGTGGAGATTGCCGGAGGCAACCCCAACGTCGCCGTCAAGTACCTCCCGTTAATGTTGGCGGGCACGACCCGTCAATGGATCGACGACTTGCCGGAAAAATCTATCTACAACTGGCTGGACATGCAAGAAGCATTCACCAAGAACTTTGAGGGTACATACAAGCGTCCCTGCACGGTGGGCGATCTACAGCGGTGCGTTCAAGAGAAAGACGAGACATCTCGCGCCTACCTCTCCCGCTGGCTGGATATGAAGAATTCCTGCGCAGGAGTGCACGCCCAGACCGCCATGGCCGCCTTCATCGATGGGTTCGAAAGAGGCACGTTGCTCCGACATAAGCTGAAGCGCTTGCAGGAGAATCATCAGCTTGACTTGAATCAGATGATTCAGTTAGCTAGTGAGTTCACAGCTGCCGACGACGACGCTCGTGGCTCTTTGCCGGCAACGGCCGTCCCAACTCAAGCTCGGAGGAACAGCAGTACAAAGCGGAAAACCGCTCTAGAAGAAAAGCAATCTACCGACATGGTCGCCATGACTTTTGCAGGACGAGGCAAAGGCAGACAACGTGGCCGAGGAAGGGGAGCAGGCCGTGGGCAGCAGCGAGGAAGTGAAACCAACTCGGCGCCGCTCCGCGTTCCCCAAACCTACGAAGAGTACCGCGATATGCCGTGCCTCGTACACCTCGACGCCAACGGCAAGGCCACCCATACTAATCGACACTGCAAGTTCGTCAACGACCTCAAGGAAGATCCGGAGTCCGGCTATAAGCGAAGTCAGAAGAACAAACCATGAGGCAAGGGCAAGGGGAAGAAGAAGGAGGAGGAGTCCAAGGATTCAAGTGACATGGATGAGGACGTTGATCCCAAGCACGCCGCCAAGAGCGACAACAAGGGCAGGAACCCCTTCGCAAAGAAGGCCCCAGTCTACCACACTTTCCTTGGCACCCCCACCGTCCAACAACAGAAGACCTCTTTAAGGATCCTGATGGCTACTCTCCCCCAGTTCCCCAATACCTGCGCTGGTCGGAGGTTCCAATCACTTGGGACAGGACGGACCACCCAGACCTTGTACCCACGTAGAACTAGTATGCCATGGTCATCAACCCATTGATTGACGGCGTGGAGTTCACCAAGTGCATGGTGGATAGTGGAAGCAGCATCAACATCATGTACCTGGATACACTGCAGAAGATGAACTTGACGAAGGCAAACCTAAGGCGGACCAACACCGTGTTCCATGGCGTAGTTCCTGGTCGGGAGGCTCGGTCCCTCGGGTGCATCACGCTTCAGGTGGCCTTTGGCGATGTTAATAATTACCGCCAAGAGCGCATGACCTTTGAGGTGGTCCCCTTCAAGAGCGTGTACCACGTCATATTCGGCCGCGACATATTCCACACGTTCATGGCCAAGCCATGCTTCATCTACAACAAGCTCAAGATACCCGGACCAAACGGTGTCATCACCGTCTCCGGAAGCTTTACCAAGGCAAGGGACTGCGAGATCAATGAAGCAACCGTTGCAGAAGCTGTCCTCTACAGCGAAGAATTCAAGGAGATCCAGAGCAAGGTCAATGACTCAGAGATGCCCGCGTCGAAGAAGCAGATCTCCGACTCCGCTCCTGCGTTCAAGGCCGCCATCAAGACCAAGCCGGTGGAACTTGTGGTAGGCGATGCCTCCAAGACCGTCGCCATTGGGACGAACCTGGATCCCAAATAGGAAAGTGCGCTCGTCGAGTTCCTCCGTGAGAATAGGGACATCTTCGCCTGGCAACCTGCCGACATGAAAGGTGTACCTAGGGAACTTGCCGAGCACAGCTTAAACATAGATCCAAAATGTAAACCAGTGAAACAACCTCTACGACGCTTCAGAGATGAGAAGAGACGCGCCATTGGCAAAGAGATAGCTAGGTTACTTAAGGCTGAGTTTATCCGAGAAGTCCTTCACACCCGATGGGTGGCCAATCCTGTACTTGTCCCCAAAAAGGGAACCAATGAATTAAGAATGTGCGTTGATTACACCGTCTTGAACAAAGCATGTCCCAAAGATCTGTTTGCTTTGCCTCGCATTGACCAAGTCATTGAATCGACGGCTGGCTCGGAACTTTTGTGTTTTCTCGATGCATACTCAGGATACCACCAGATCAAGATGAGGAAGTTGGACCAATTGGCCACTTCGTTCACTACCCCATACGACACGTTTTGCTATGTCACGATGCCCTTTGGGTTGAAAAACGCAGGTGCTACCTACCAGCGGACAATGCAGCGTTGCCTTCACGACCAAATTGGTCGGAACGTTCACGCCTATGTGGACGATATCTTGGTGATGTCTAAAAAGTCAAACGACTTAATCTCTGACTTAAAAGAAACCTTTGATAATCTCCGGAAATACAACATGATGCTCAACCCTAAGAAGCGCGTCTTTGGGGTTCCAGCCGGCAAACTGTTGGGCTTCATTGTTTCCCAACACGGAATCGAGGTCAACCCGGAGAAAATCAAGGCCATCTTAAACATAAACCGCCCGACATGCCTAAATGACATCCAACGACTAACAAGTTGTGTTGTAGCAGTTAGTCGGTTCATCAACCGACTTGGAGAGAAGGCTCTGCCGCTGTACAAGTTGCTTAAGAAGGCGGACAAATTCACATGTACGGACGAGGCAGATGCAACATTGAAGCAGCTCAAGGAGATTCTTTCCTCAGCGCCCATCCTTGCAGCACCCGAGCCTGGTGAGCCCCTGTTAATTTACATGGCGGCAACCAACCGGGTTATCAGCATCGTCGTCGTGGTAGAGCGGAAGGAACTAGGCCATGAGAATGGAGTTTAACGACCAGTTTACTACGTAAGCGAGGTCTTGACGGAGTCCAAGCAGCGTTACCCGCACTACCAAAAGATAGCTTATGGAGTATTCCTTGCTTCGTGGAAGCTGAGGCATTACTTTCAGGAGCACCCAATCACAGTAGTGAGCAAGACTCCACTGTCCGATATTATCAACAACAGCGACGCTACAGGAAGGGTCGGGAAGTGGGGCATTGAACTTTCCGCCTTCGAGATCACCTACAAAAGATGCGACGCTATCAAGTCACAAGCCTTAGCGGATTTTATTGTAGATTGGACGGAGATGCCGGATGCCACTCCGTTGCCGGAACCAGAGTACTGGGTGATGCACTTTGACGGATCAAAGCTGCTCAATGGCTCGGGGGCTGGTGTATTGCTACAGTCACCAAAAGGAGACAAGCTACACTACGTTCTGCAGATCCACTTCGAGGCTTCAAACAACATGGCGGAGTATGAAGCACTCATTCACGGATTGCGTGTAGCCAAGGATATTGGCATCAAGCGCATAGTTTGTTGTGGAGATTCCGACTTGGTTGCCCAGCAGGTGGCTGGCACCTGGAATGCACGGAACCCTATGATGGCGACATATCGCGATGAAGTGGACAAGATAGCCAAGAGCTTCTTGGGCTACGAAGTCAAGTATGTGCCTATGGAGCAAAACGAGGCGGCTGATCTATTGTCTAAACTTGGATCAGGGTGCAAGAAAATTCCGCCAGGATTTTTCCTAGAGCATCTATGCACACCATCCGTGAAGGGCGCCGACATCGACAACCCGGATAGAGCTAATTCTTTCGTCAACATGGTGACAAAGACCCCTCCGGCTTGGACAAAACCGTTCATGGAATATCTCGAACACGTAACTTTGCCCGACGACGAGGTCGAAAGACGGCAGATAGTACGACGAGCAAAGGGTTATACCATAATCAATGGGCAACTCTACAAAAGGAGCACTACTGGTGTATACCTAAAGTGTGTTTCCCAGCTAGAAGGTATGGAAATCCTACGTGAAATCCATCTCGGAGATTGCGGGTATCACGCCGCTCCTCGATCGTTGGTCGCGAAAGCCTTCCGGCAAGGATTCTACTAGCTGACCGCGAAGGCGGACGCTGACAAGCTGGTTGAAACATGCACATGATGCCAGTATTATGCCCGACAACCACATGTCCCTACTGAAGAATTGCGAACAATACCAATAACTTGGCCGTTTGCAGTCTGGGGGCTAGACATGGTGGGACCATTACAAACGACGCCATGTGGATTTACGCATCTGCTTGTAGCAGTTGACAAATTCACCAAATGGATAGAAGCTAAACCCATTAGAAAGCTTGATGGGGCAACTGCCCTCAGGTTTGTCCGGGATCTAGTGGTGAGATTTGGTCTTCCACATAGCATCATCACTGACAATGGAAGCAACTTGTCACTCGGAGAAGTGGAGGCCTACTGCTGGGACAAAGGCATCCGACTGACCTTGCGTCTGTGGCACACCCACAATCCAATGGTCAAGTTGAGCGAGCCAATGGATTAATTCTGTAGGGAATCAAGCCACGTCTTGAGGCACCGCTACATAGAGCAGCTGGAGCCTGGGCGGAAGAATTGCCATCTGTGCTATGGAGTTTACGAACTACACCCAACAGATCCACTGGCTACACCCCTTACTTCATGGTATATGGAGCAGAAGCTATCCTACCTTCCGACATCCTCCACGATGCACCAAGAGTTGCCTCCTATGAAGAAGATGAAGCTGAAGAATCCAGACGCCTAGATGTGGACCTTCTCGAGGAGGAGCGCGTTTTGGCATGCCAAAGATCCGCCATCTACCAGCAGAAGCTAAGGTAGCTACCATAGTCGCCGTGTCCGGCATCGCTCGTTTAAAGAGGGGGATTTAGTACTCCGACTTAAGCAGAAGAAGTCACACAAATTATCCCCGCCATGGGAAGGACCGTTCATCATAAGCAAGGCGCTTCTCAATGGGTCTTACTACCTTGTCGACAGTCGTGAGCTCAAGGATAGACCCAACGAGGATCATAAGCGTAAGCGACATGACCCGGATGATGACTACCCGGAGCTTGATCGGCCATGGAACATAGCACAGCTACGTCCTTTCTACACTTAGCATTTTTTATCTAATCGTGTAATTCTTATATGATAAAATGAAATAAAGCTCTTTGGTTCACTCATTTTGCTAAGTCTTTTACCTCCTTTAGTGTTCATTTTTTGGATCATATAAACCTTTCTGCACAAGCTTTTCGATTGCACTTGTGAAAATTCCGCCTACGGGCGTTAGCTTAAGTTTTCTGGTCTACACGTTCTTTGTTGTTTTTATGTGGATTCTGGAGTAGTGACTTTTGGCACTTATTGTCGGCGATTTTGTGCTCAGGTTATTGACGGTGCCACTGGGCATCATCACCTAAGCGCATGGTTCCGACAACGAGTCTTCCGACTCACGAAAAGTCAAGCATAAAAACCAAAGTAATGGATAAGCCAGCACTTGCTTAAAAAATATATACATACTGGGCATTAATTCTTAAGTAGCAGGACACGACAACCACTGTTTTCCGCCTTAAGATTACATCACCAAGTTTTTCAATGCACACTCCAGAGGTGAAACAAGAATTACAAAGTGTTTTTCACTCCTTGGGCGCAGGGGACTTGGAGGCCGCATCATCACCAGCCGGAGATTCACCCTCAACGTCGTCACTGTGAGGAGACTCGGAGGATTCAGGGTTGGCGTTGTCGAGAAAGTTCCTGGGCACGAAGACGTCGACGTCCACCAACTCGGCAACCCTGGTGTCATAACCCGCGAGTGATGACAGGATGGCTTCGTGATCGATCTCCTTGCCGTCATCATCCACGTCAGGGATACTAGATGTCACCGTGTCGATGTCGACACCTTCATAGTGCGCCTTCACCATGGACAACGCCATCCTTGCGCCAGCCCGTGCACATGAAGCTTTCCAGCTCGCGACACGCTCGGGGGCTCGGCGCAGAATCTCTGAGTACTTCACCACGGAGTCGGAGGCCTTGATATAAATTTGGAGGGGCTTGGAAATCTCCTTGGCTTGAGTGATGGCGGTGTTGATGAAATTGCTGGCAAGAATCATGCATTCCTTGTCCGAAGGAGGCGAGCGGGTTAAACCCATAGGCGCTAAAAATTCCGACAAGAATTGCATGAGTTCAATAAATTCTAAGTATCCAGACTACAGAGCTACAAGGCGGAGGACACTTACTGAAGATGCTGGCCTTAGCTTGCCAGACGATGTCCGCCAAAGATTCCTTCTCTTGTTGGAGGAGCTTAAATGCCTCGCTATGGCGAAGGTTTTTCTCATCGGCAGCTTGCTTCTGATCCTTTAGGATCGCAAGCTCCTCCTTCAAGCGATTGATCTCAGCGGAGGCGGAGTCCTGCAGGGCTTTCATGGAATCCTCGTGCATCTTCAGCATTTCTTCCCTCTCCTTCTTAAGGATCTTGTTCTCGCTGTCTAGCTGCTGAATGTGCTTGGACTGCTCGACAATATCCTTGGCCTTGGCGACATGCTCTGCAAGTCGGAGAAAACAAAGTACACCGTGAGTACTCGAAGAAGGAAGGCACAAAAGTAAGATGGAAGTGCGCAAAAAGAAAATAGAATCTTGTTTTTGATGATCTGTTCCTTCAAGATGGCGGTTTACCCTTTTCATCTTCAAGGTCCGCGCACATCTTTTGATACTTATCATTGGCCATGCCCCTCCGAGCATGCTCGTTCTGTGGAAACAAACACAAAGTCAAGCCATTGTTTAGTCCGCTTAGAGCCTCTAGTCGGAAATTTTCCACTTAGATGCTCGGGGGCTACAGGGAGAGTTTTTAACTTAGCAATATGCTTAGCTTTTCTATAAAGCATCTAGCCGGAGCTAATTCAGTTCTCAACTAGAAGCTTGGGGGCTACAGTATAAAGTTTTAACTCGGAAAATGCTTCGCTTTTCTTTAAGTATCTAGTCGGAACTAATTCAGTTACAACTAGAGGCTTGGGGGCTACAACACTTAAAATTATGAACATTGTGTATGCTACTCTTAAAGCATATAGTCGGAATAATTCATTCCATCTAAATGCTTGGGGGCTACAGTGAGAGTTTTTTCTAACTTATTCACTCTTAGAGCATATAGATGCAAAGCCAATGGTTTTCCGTCTACATCCTCGGGGGCTACAGTGGGATACTCATATGAAATTCAAAAGGTAAAGTAAAACCTACAAGTGCGATGATCTTGAGGTTTGTAGCACTCTCGACCAGCAGCTTGCCAAAGGAAACGCTGTTACTTTGCAAGATGTCTGCTTGACGGAGTAGGTCCTCAAGACCGCACGTCGGAGATGACGGCACTCCTCCAGGAACCATAGTTGTGCTACCCGGCGTAAGCACCGGGTAAATAATCTTCGGCAACTCGAAGGGTTTCTGGGGAGTAGAGGAGCCGCCTTCGGCAGAAGTACCAGCACCCACCACCGCCTTGCCGCTACCGATGGCATCCTTAGCCGGAGCTTCAGCCATTTGAAGAGCAATGCTCTCTTGCGTCGCCTGCTCGCTGACAATTGCGAGTTCGGTAGAAGCGCCAGAATCCACTTCCATGGCGGAAGGGCCTGGTGCCTCCTGGACGTGGGAGCTTGTCGGAGCGGAGGAGGGCTTGATGGTAGGAGTAGCAGGGGCAATGGCGGGGGAAGAGTCGCGATGCAGCATATCTTTGATATTTCTAGAAGCCCCAAGAGACTTGGAGGACTTCTTGAGGCTGGTTGTGGCTTTCTTCCTGAAACATGCAAAATGCATAAGTACAGGAATAAGACAGATAAACAAGACAATGTCGGAGAATAAGAAGCTTTCACTAGGGGAGGCGCTTTGGCAAACATCCCGGTGGCTTTCTTCTTTTCCGCCTCCAGGGCGGCAGTACTCTTTTTGGAGGCTCCACCCTCCGTCTTCTTCTTCTTGCCTCCGTCAGCAACGTCAGAGGTGGAGCTCTTCTGCTTTTGTGTTAACGGGGCATCATCGTCGGACACGACCGTGACTTCCTTCATCTTGGTACCATAGATTTGGGTGGCCAAGTTGCCCTCCTCTGGATCGCTAAGCTGTTAAGTGAGAAATCATCGTGTTAGACAAGATGATATCGGCAAGACGGAGAAACTAGAGCAATGTCATACACGGAAAATAAATACCTACCTTTGGGCCCTTTCCGTCTACGAACATGTCATAGGTGAGGGTGAAGCCACGCTTCTTGTCCTTCACCTTGACGATGTCCTTAAGGCGGAGCTTGACGGAGTCGCTCGAGAAGTTGTCCTCGGAGATCCGGAGGGTATCCCTTCGGTCGCTGGTGTACTCGTGCATAAGCTTCGTACGGTGCTGCAGAGGTTGGATCCGCCTGATGAACCAGCACATGGCTAGGTCCAAGCCGGTTAGACCCGTCTCTACAAACCACTCTATCTTCCTTATTGCGCGAGAAGCGTTGAGGTCGGAGGGAAGGGAGGCATGGGACCGCCATGTGGGGACTTTGGCGGCGGCTCTGTCCACAAAGTCTGGGTACGTTACTTCTCGGCCCGCCAAAGGAATGTCGGGGCTGTAGAAGTACGCCCGCCGCCAATATTTGCATGACTCATGGCCGACGTTGTCGGGGAACCGCCGGCCAGGACGGATCTTGAAGCTTATGGTGCCGCAGTTTCTAAGTTCCTCCCTACTGTGTCCGGCTTCACGTTTGACGGTGAAGAAGTACACAAACAAATCTAACCTAGGCCTAATCCCTAGGTAACCCTCACAAAATGCCGCGAAGTTTCTAAGGACTAGGATACTATTGGGGGAAAGGTTGTGGGGTTGGACCTTGAAGTGATTCAAGACGGACAGGAAGAAGTGGGAGATGGGCAGAGAAATGCCGCGTACCAATTGCGCCTTGAGGTATACTTTCTCTCCGGCTTGGGGAGAGGGGGTTACCTCGCCAGCCGGCGCCGCCCTCCAGGCGAGCCCCTCCGTCGCAGGGAGGTAACCCTCAGCGACCATCTCTTGGATGTCGCGGCCGGTGATGTCCGAGCCGCGCCAGTCGCCTTTGTGCGAGTCTGGCTCCTCTTCCAGGGGCTCCAGCGCCGCCAGATTATGGTCGCCGCCGGTGGTTTCTATCACCGCCGATGCGGGGATGACCAGGCCCTCTGGGGGCACGACGACGGAGCTCGCCGCGGCTTCGCTCGACGCCGCCATTGATGGGGATGAGCTGCTGCTAGCCATGGAGGAGGGAGAGGACGCGACTGGTGCATGCAAGAGGCTAGGGTTTCTCGAGGTTTTTGCGGAGAGCTCGAGGAGGCGCGCGGCTGGAGGAAGAAGACGATGACGCGAGAGAATGGGGTGAAAAAGTGGCAAGTGTCCCACGGTTACTATTTATCTTACTCTGCGTCAAGATTCGTGCAGCTAATTGGACGGTTGCCGCGTAGACGACGTGTTCGTGAACGAGCGCGGTAATTTCGCTACGTCTCCAACCGTCACCGCCAACGGTTCGTATCGCTCGCGCAGGAAAAGTGGATATGATTACGTTCTCTGCATGTGTGAGTTACGAGGCGTCGCTGACCTACAACCTACGTCGCCTTAACTGACATGGTAGATGAGCCATCCCATCGAAGATTCCGGCATAGATGGATTTAATCCGACAACGGGAGTGTACGATGGAAAATTCAGCATTTCTCCGACTTACTCATAGAAGACGGAGAAAACCTTTGCAGGGTTCTTTGGGAGGACTACAAGATGTTGCTTGACGATTTGCCGACATTCATTTAGACGGAGCATTCCACGAGAAGAGGCAAGACGGCGCAAGATCTCGGAGTTCTCCGGGGGCTACTGTTGGGGATATGCTATATGGGTATCCTCATAGCATGTCTCTTATCCGACTAAGCCGGGTGTCCCATAGTCGGTAGCATGGCCTATGGCCTGCTGGGCGGCCCAGTTAGGTGGATCCAGAAGGGAGGCCCATGCCGGATAAAGGAAGGCTACGGTGGAGTCACCAGCGTACCTGGAGCCTTGGAGTGCAAGATACACAAGACTAGTAATAGACGGTGTAGAACTCTGTAACCTGTTCGGCTAGGAATTTTCCCTGTAACCCTAGGATCTGACGACTATATAAGTCGGGCCTATGGGAGCCTTTAGGGCAATGATAACTTAGACTTTCTAGTCACCTCGCACAGCGAACCTAATCTCTGTAACTTGGCGTATTACCATTATAGTGATTTATAACAAGAGTAGGATTCCGCCACCGTTGTGGGATCTGAACCTGGGTAAGTTGTGTTACCTCGTACCCGTCAACCGTCCGCCTTACCCCACGTCTCTAAACACGCACTGTGAGGACCCCTCCATGGCGTACTCGTCGGCAATACCACGACAGAAAAGTCATCACATGACATTTGCATACATTCATATATTTTTGTTTGTATATTTTGTTATGTGATTTTGGTGCCATTATTTTATGTGTAGATTTTGGTGCTAATAGTGATTGTGGTTGTGAAGATTGTTGCTACTCCCCAAACTACCAAGGCAAGTGGTGCTTCATGTTTTTATCCCTATAGTTTTACCTATGCATTAGAAATATTTTGTATAGGACTTGTATGAATATTTTGCTAAGTATTTATGTGCTATGCTTGGGAAGTCCTAGTAGTTGTAGAATTGTTAGAATTTCCTCTAAGTTAAGATGCTTACTATTGCCATGCTTAGCCTAGCTAGTAGCAACCAAGGGTGGATTATATAATCATGCTATGTGAAATATTTCTAAGTCATTGACTTGTGTTTTTGTTAATAAAACAACTAAGTGAATGAAACACCTGGGTGGAATGGAAAGAATGGTTTGTGTTGAGTGGTTACACAAGGCCCATTTCTATGGTTTACCTTGTGTATCTCACTTGTGGAAATCCACCCAGGAATAAAGGGATTTGAGATGCCGAATGTTAAGAAGCTTCTAGTGCAGCCACATGGCATTATGGGCTCTGCCTGGATCATATAAGTTGCAATAACTTAGCCATTTGGACAGTTGGTGGTAGTGGGATGATAGGTTGGAACGCGTCCATTTGGTCTAAGGGAAGGCTTCTGAAAGGTCCTGTCTTGGTGAAAATCAAGTCTTGTGGGGAAAGTGCCCAACCTCTGCAGATGGAAGAATCTAAGTACTTAGACATGTCCCTAGTATTGGACAACTTGAGAATCAAGACATGGAAGCTATCAAGAATCTCCTCATCCCAATTTTCTAAGTTAAAACTTGTGGTTGAACAAGGGTGAAGGTTCACCAATTTCTATTGGTGGATCCTTGGGAAAGTTTTGTCAAAGAAAAACTTAGTGTTTTCAACTGATAGGTAAAACCTATTTTGAGCAAAGCAAGCCTAAGCTACACTTAGCCAAATTCATGTAGTATCTAGAAGCTAATATTCTAGTAAGGTATCACTTGCCAATACTATTCCAATGTATTGACCCACTGTGGTTGTAACTTGTGATGTTGCAGGTTACTCTGATGATGATTAGGGGTTATGAGTCTACACTCAACATGCTTGCCTATGGCACATGAATATGAAGACTTATTTATATTATTCTATATTTGAACTCATGTATTAGGCCTGTGGCCATGGAGTTGTAAAAGACTATGTTTGTCTCTGGAATGATATTTAATAATGACCTTTGTATTTGTGTACTTCATCTTAAACTGTGGATGCTAGCATTGATCCAGGGACTAGCATTGCAATCACAGGGATCTTTACCTTTATAAAGGTGGGATCTTACACTCCGCCCGAGCACGGCGGCCGCCCCTCCCCGATAGTGCCTCTTCGCGACCGCTGATGCTCCCCTCCTTCCGAGCCTACCTCCATCGCCGATCGCACCAACACGTCGCCATCCTCCTCCCTTCGCGAGCATTAACTGCCGGCCTCGACCTCCCCACGATGCCGCCGCCCTAGCTGCGCGCCCTAGGTCACCTCCGACCTTGCCTTATCGCTCCTCCACCGTCGGTTCCTGTCGTCCCATGCTGCTGCTATTTGGCCACCAGGAATAGGTCTTGGATACATTTGATAGCAGCAGTATTGTTTGTTTCCTTGGTGATGTGCTAATAGAGATAAAAGAGGAGAGTGGAGTGGTGTGGTATTTGCTAATCCGACGATGATGAAATGAAGAGATGATGCGACAATATGGTGCAGTGATGTTGTTCTCGGCCACGACCACTTCGGCGGTGAAGATGACAATACTCTGAGGATGTGTTTTCGTGAATCCAGACCTTCCCGGTGACGCCGGAACATCAGGATCTTCCTCTCGGACCAAATATCAATCCGGAGATCCTTGAACCCCCGTCAAGCCCCCAAGTTCATCGACCCCAATGTGTGACCCTCTTTACCGAGCCCTATTTTTACAAAATTTAATATAAACTTGTTTTATAACAATCATTCATACTCGCATACATATTCTATGGTTTGGGGGTGTTATGCCATTTCACCTCATAATTAAATATGGAGACCATGTATTGGCTTATGTAGTCTTATATTGGCCCATTTAAACTGGCGTAGCGAACTAATGCCATGTTTTGACTTGTTAAGACAACATTTCAAATGCGGAGTATCTAAATAACATGAACCTATTAAGTAATTGTCGAGACCCTGGTTCCTCTTAATATTTCCCAAATTGCATCGCACCTTTGCCATGTAATGCATCATGCCCAATATTCTGCCATAATATTAAATAGTGCATCCGATATTTCTTCTAGTTCTTTACTTCTTCACGGATTAGGATGATGAGTTGATGCGAGCGTCGACCTGATCTTCGAAGGAATCATTGATACTGTTTCCCAGGTGAGCATTCTCCCCCTTTCTACCTATTTTACGTTTGTAGTCTTTACTTCCTTTTTTCGATCTATTGCTACCTGTGTTACGATGCTTTAGTCTTTTTGTACACGTTATATCCCTTGCATCCTATATTGCCTTGGACACCTCCTATTGCTTGTAGTTTGGATAGAAAGTTGGCCTTGCGAGTCTTAGTTGCTTGCTCAGGTGCTGCTTCGCATCGTTGATGTTCCACTGATGTTAGGGGTTGGCATATTCTTAATGGTGGAGATGATAATGGCTTTAATTACGGTTAATAACTAATAATGAAAGTAGGGATAATAAATGTAGAGGCACAGAGGGGTAATAGTTGAGATATGGTTGTTATCCCGGCCCCTGTGTCCATCTAGGGCCTGAGTCTTAACACCTGTTCCGAGACGAGCGCGCTAACCACATGTGGGGTGTCGGGGACCCCTGTCTGAGGCCACAAACTAGTTCGGGCTTTATGCATTACTACTGTACTTATGCCATGTATGAGATGTTTATTACTTGTTGCTCGATGAGCTTTTATTACTGTTGCGTAGGTGCGACACTCCATCACAGGAATATTTTTTCTTTAACCTCTACACCCGTGCAAGTCCATGCAACCTCAGGGTCCATACAAGGAGGATTAGATATACCTCGTATGGGTAGCTCTTTCAGGTGGCCCCTATGGACTTGATTTGGGTTAGGGAAAGCATCGTGTCCTAGGCCCTGCCGACATACCGATAGAAGTATGTTAACTGATCTGGCAAAAAGGTCTGAAGTGCGTGTGGAAACTTTGGTGCACCCCTGCAGGGTTAAATTTTTTCAAAAAGCCGTGTCCACGGTTATGGACGACTTGGATCATAGTATCTCGATCATGGAAAACTACAACTAAAGTTTAATGTTATAAATTTGACTTGTATATGATATGACTAGTAAGTTGGATAACCACCATGGAAAGAATAAATAAAATTGCCAACCGTGTGAGTTTTCTCAGCTTGGCTTCCTCATTTGGTCTCAAGGGGGAAATACCAGGATGGGTATGTTTGGTGGTAGTATCAGGTTGGATTCGAATAGGTCTTTCTCTCATAGCCGAAAGTTGCATATAGAGTCTCTATAGGTTGTTTAGCGCATGCTTCGCTGCCTCTTTAGTCCACCATACCTATGTAGGCGAGGACCGCTGAATTCTAGTATCGCCATGTACTGGCCTCAGTACTGACCGCTCTCTTTTTCCTTTGCCCTTTGTCAGCACCCCTCTTGTTTTAGCAGGTTTTAAGATCGACGTCGTTAGCAGGGTTATCCTTCTAGCTTGTCCTGGGCAGGGTTATGGACACCATTGGTTATTCTTCGGGGCTCTTATCTCAATTTGCATCTTATCCGTACTCGGATGTTGTATAGTTTTCAAGGTGATTTGGATATTTGTACTGTATATCTGTATTCTTGACTCATGGAGGCATGTTGTATATATCTGTTCTGTGGGTTCCATCATGGACTAATGTGTAATGGTATTACTTCGTTTTCCACCCGCACGAAAGTGCCTAGTGGGCACCTTTGAATCATTTCTATGCGGGTTTGACGGGAATTGCTAAAACTTGCATAGGGCCAATCCGAGGGTGTTACAGAGTGGTATCAGAGCTCAACAGTTATGATACCCCACTGGTCCAGCCTGTAGGATGAACTAGCTAACGGACGAGATAGAGTGTCAAAACTATTTAAAAAATGATCGGTTGGATAGAGATGGTTATGTCTGCTTTTACTCCTTATCCCTATGCTATTCTCCTCTTATATTTGCCTATTTTCAATCTACTCTCTTATATTTTCTTTGAGTCCAGGAAATCTCGTGGTTGGATTTCCGTCATACCTTCAGGGATTCGCCCCCTTCTTTTTTAACGGTGCTTTGGCATACGACCTTCGCGTTATCTGAGGATTCTTTCATCTGTTGTACCTTTCAGTGGACCAAAAATTCACTAAATTTTTTCTTTGTATCTTCCGGTGTTTTCCGACATGACGACATCATCTACATCAGATCCAATGAATAGCATGCACCACTCCTTTGTTTTCTGAACATTGTTTGTGAAGTTCTTTAGTCTAAATTTCGAGAATGGGTGCATGATTTTCTACTGCTGGTGCGGAGTAATAGTTTGGGTGCGTGATGGATAGGCCCCCATGCCGACTACTCAATCTATTTGCTCTTGTACATTGAAGTGGATTAGAGTGCATCTTTTCTCTCCTTCTGTCGAAGTTAGAGGTGGTCTTATCTTTAGAGACCTCAACTTCGTCTTGGTTTATCCGGAGTGTCCTCTCGACGAGCATGAGTGATGATCTCTTATTGGTGGTGTCGCCGATTTCAAGACGGAGAAAGAACCTTTGTTAGTGGTGTCACGAGGATCTACACGAAGTGAGAAGATTCATATTGTCGGCATTCTTACCCGTACCATGAGGCGGATCTCCAAGGCGAGATCCATTGTTATTGGTGTCGAATTGTAGCACCCTGGATAAAACCACTATTAGAAAATCGCCTGTCTTCTATTTGTGCAGCATCATTACATCATGCATATATTATTTGCCAAAAACTATTTTACAAAAGCCTCTCTTTGTTTTTCAAGTAACCCCTCTGTATTCAAATACAAAACACCATCGTTTCGAATATTTTATTTGCCCCAAAACTATTTGCAAATTCTCTTAAAAACATAATAAAGAAAAATGTTTTGACCGAGGGAGGCAGTCCAGCCTGCAGGCCAGGCTACCTACAACCCCGGCCCAACAAAACCTATCCCTAGTCTGCCCAAACCCTAACCCTAATTTCCACCCAGAGTCCACCTAGCCGCCGTAGTATGCGAGCAGCGCGCGCAACCACCACCCTCGTACACCCTGCGACCCTACTCACCGCGTATGGCAGCGCGCCATGCACCCAACGCACACACACGTTTCACGCCACCAAAACCCCACCCCACCCTGGTCCTGTCGCAACCCCTGGCCCACCACGCCTCTTCGGGATTCCTCCCCACGACCCCACTCCTCCTCACCTCTATCTACCAAGGCCGCCGCCTCGCTGCAGCAACCGCAGCCGATGCCGCGCATATCCCGCCGCGGTTCTTCTCCGGCAACTGCTGCCGCCAGCGGGCCCCTACCACGCTGCCGTTCCCCTGCCCTGCAGGCTCCCTCTCTGACGAGGTTTAATCTCGTCAATGCCCATTGTTATGGACTTGGGTTTTGGAGAAGATGGGGATGCTGGAGATCGTGGCACGGTTAACAGACAAGCAACCAGGGGACACGAGATTTACCCAGGTTCAGGCCCCCGGAGGGAAAACCCTACTCCTGCTTGTCTGCTCTTTGATTACGGCGGAACCGAAAGTTACAGGATGCGCAGATTCGATCTGGCGTGGAGGCGTGTATGAAAAGTATGGATCTCTCCTGCTCGTTGGCCCCTCCTAGCCTTTATATATGAGGAGGCTAGGTCTCAGGTACCGATACGAGTAGGTTACAAGTTGTATTCGAACTCTAGTCTTGCTCTCCAAGGATCCAAAGGCGTCATGGGCCTTGGCCACCCGAAAATCTTCATGGGCCAGCGTATGTCCGCTGTGGGCCTTCCTTGGGCTGGACCAGGTATGCTGAAGTTATGTACCCGTCGGGTATAACCATGTTAGTAGCCCCCGAGTGTTCAGTCGAATCGTGGATTCGGCTGAGGACTCTTCAATCCTTCGGGTGTAACTCTGTCTTTCAAGAGAATGTGTAGGGATTGTTGATGCATGTGCCTGACTCACCCGACGGATCAGGGTCAGTTAATCGTCTTAGGACAAAACAACACGATCTTCTTCAGGTGCGAGTCCCTCGACTCGAACCCGGAACATATGCTGGCGTAATTCGACTCAGGCCACGGAGGACTTACAGGAGTGGAATTCCAGTGATTTTAAATGATGTACCCAACGCGTCCGTCGGGATTTTTCATCACGCCTGTTGGCATGGATTTATACTAGCAGAGCGCAGTCAGGTGCGTTGCCAGGCCATCAGATGGTATCTGTACGTCTTATCTTTGCGTCGCAGACGCAGCATCCGAATGTTTATCACCGCGGAGGTGTTTCGGGTGGCCAAGGAGGATATTACTCACTTAGCATTAATTGGGGCAGAGTTGCCGAAAAGTTTTTGCATGTGGATCCGGAAGATCGCAGTCGAAGATTTCATAGGGTGCGCGACAAGCGCTCCCTATGGGAGTAGCCCCCGAGTGTCTGTTCGAGTCGTAGACTCGAGCGGAGACTTTTAGTGCAAGCATTGCTCAGTTGTTTAGTCCGTAGGACTCGAAAATTTTCGGATGCTGAAATCCTTCTTCCCTATGGGAGTAGCCCCCGAGTCCGTAGTGGAGTTGTGGACTCGACGTAGGACTCGAAGCTCTTGTGTGTGAACGGCCATCGCTCCAGTTTGGAGTAGCCCCCGAGTGTCTGGCGGAGTCGTAGACTCGGGCAGAGACTCGAGTCTTGTATCATGCAACGGTAGTGGGAAAATCACGTGGGCGTACCGCTGACCCGGAAGTACATCGGGTGCGCGACTAGCGCTCCTGATAGGAGTAGCCCCCGAGTATTTAGTCGAATCGTAGATTCGAGTGAGTACTCTTAGCTGTGTAGCCGAAGTTTGGTGCTAGTATAGCTTTTGATGACGTCAGTGCTGACGATCAATGACCTCAAGCGTCTGCTGCGCCAGAGATGACTTGACTTGACGAAGTGTGGGTCCCACTTCCTGACTTTGAATTGACTGGTCACGCGTGGCGTGGGGATGATTACGGCGTTTCCTCGATTTCCGCGCGTAGTGGACGTCGTGGGAACGACGGTTCGTTTTGGTGCTGACACGTGTATGGCCGGATCTGCCGTTGGCGTTAGGTCTTCTCGATGGACGGTCAGCGTGCGTCGTCTTTGCTGTTATAATCCGTGGTGAAATCGTGGTATGTCTTTTACCGCAGCAGTTCATCTGTCCATTGCTTCCTTGCGCTCGAGCGATTCTTGCTACGTGCTGAGATTTCCTTTTGCATTTCCTTTGTCTTCGTCGTTGGCAACGCCACCACCGCCGTAGCGCCATGGGGAAGAAGAAATCCTCATCTGCAGTTGGGACCAGCGCTGCCGGAGGCAAAAAGGGCGCCGCCGCTGCTCGTGTCACCGATGGTGGCTGGCGGCGATCAGAGACGCGGGAGAGCGATCTTCGCAAGCTGCGCGAGCGGAGCCTAATCCCGCAGGACGCGAGGGCCGTGAAACTCCCCGGCAATGAGGTAATCCCCCGTCCCCCATCTGGGTACCGGGTTATGTTCGTCGCCTTTGTTTTGCGTGGGTTTTCGTATCCAGTCCATGACTTCCTTCGTGGACTGCTCTTCTTCTATGGGGTTCAACTCCATCATCTGTCTCCCAACTCCCTTCTCCACATTGCGTGTTTTATCACTCTTTGCGAGTGTTGGCTTGGCATTGAGCCGCACTTTGGCCTCTTCCGGAAGCTGTATTCCGTGAGGAGGCAGTCTGGTTCGGATGGTGTGTATCCCATTGGGGGTTTCATCATCTCTCTTAGTCCCGATGTCCAATTCTTTTCCTTCTCCATGTCCGAATCTGTCCAGTACTGGCGGAGGAAATGGTTTTACATCCGTGACTCTGTGCTGCCTGGGCAAGATTTTGGTCTCGTTCCTTTTGACCCCTCCCAGTTGATTGTGAAGAAGAGGTCCTGGAAAAATCAGATCTTAGATGGTGAGGTGGCGGAGATAGAGGCCTTGTACCGTCGGGTGGAGGAGCTCCAATTGATTCCTGAGAAGGAGGTGAACGGTGTCGACATTATCCGGGTGTTTCTTGAGCGTCGGGTGCAGCCGCTCCAGGCGAGGGTGCATCCGATGTTCCTTTACTCTGGGCGCCGTGATCCGACGAGGGTTTCGAGTGAGAAAATCTCCGAGGTGGAACTTGACAGGGCTCTTCGCGTGTTGTTGAAGTTCAAGGCCGACGAGGAAATCCCGGGGAAGTCGTTGACTCCGCCCTTTTCGTCGACGTTGGCCGTGCCAAAGGTGTAGATTTGCGCATGTAGTGCTTCCCTTATGTTTTGTCAGTTGTGTACTTGTGCCCTTTGTTTGCTAACAAAGTTTCTTCTCATCTTGTAGAGCTTCAAAGTGCCAGGCATGGCGCCACCATTGCCCGAAAGGTATCCGAATGCCCCGGATAATGAAGTGGTGGATTCCGTGTCCGAGCTTCCTTCGGCGCGATCTCCGGCGGAGGATGCCGACGAATCGAGTGAAGATCATTTGAGTAAGCGATCACAGAGCTCGAGCGAGTCTTCGGATGCCTCGACTCCTCCGACTCCCAGAAATCCTCGGGGTCTTGAGCGTCATGATGATGTTCAGGGGGGGTCGTCTTCTCCCATTCCTGCCGTTCCTGTGCGAGCTGTTGCTCCGCACCCGCCAGCAAAGCGGAAGAAGGAAGAGAAGAAGGAGGAGAAGAAGGAGGAGAAGAGGGCCCGGAGGGCTTCTCCTATCTTCGACCTGAGCGCGTTGGGCTCGTAAGTGTTCTTGTTGCCACTGTTGTCTGTTGTTCACTTGTTATTTTTGCGCCTGTGTTGATTGGCTTCGTATCCAGGCAATCCTCCGACGGCTCGAGTGATGGAGCGCGCGAGATGATGGGGGAGTCGAACATTGCGTCGCCCCCTCCGCAGGCGGTGGCGACTTCGGGTGGTGCTGCGCCAGTTCCTCTTGTGCAAGAGAGGCTGGTGGTTGCGCCTCAGGATATCGCAGGCGGGCCTGCGGGTTCGTCTTCGGAGCACGTAAGTTTGTCTGCTTCATGTCACGGGGGGAGCCCCCGAGCGTCTTCGTGTGCTGATGTTGTGTTTGCTTCTGTGTTTTGGGCGTAGCCCCCAAGTCCTGCTCTTACTGCTGTTGCCTTTTCCTGCAGCCTTTTGTCCAAGAGGCCAAGCGACTGGTGGAGGAGCGCCTGATGCTGGAGGCGAAACTTCGGCAACTTCAAGGTATTCGTATGCCTTGTATTACATTTCTTGCTTATCCTGGTGCTTTGCTTTGACACTTGCCTGTTGTAAATGTAGAGGAGCATAATGACTCTCTTCGTGAGGTTGATGCTCTGAAGAAGAGCCTTGGCCAATTGGAGCAGAAGGCCGAAGCTGCCGCTGAGGCGAAAGAGCGCCTTGAGCTGGAGCTGATGAAAACAGCCGAAGCGAAAGAGCGTCTACAGCGGGAAGCCGCAGGTCGTGAAAGGGGGGCGGCGGAGAAGCTCATGGCTGCTGCCAAGGCAATTTCGGGTGAGTGCTAGCTTTTGCACTTGCTCCTTTTTCTTCGGGTCTTCTTCTATGTTGCTTTTCTTCATGTTTTTTTTTTCTGTTTTGTCTCAGATGCCGCAGGCATCGAGTTCGACCGCAGTGCTCTGGAGCACGGGAGTGCTCTGGATGATGCCACTGTGGCGGTCGAAGACCGCTGCAGTACCGTCGTCAACTCCCTTGCCAAGGCGAAGGAGGTCCTTGGTCGCTTCTACCAGGAGTTCTTCCCGAAGGGCGCAACCCTTGAAGATGTGGGTGCTCTGGCAGAGGCTCTGTCGGCCGAAGCGCCTGCAGCGTACAAGCGCAAGCAGAAGGGCATCGGCGCGTCCGTCGGGCTGACGATGTCCATGGCGGCTGGGGCGGAGCTGGACTTGCCCCAGATCACTTCTCGGATGCCGATGGCTGTGGATGGATCAGAGGTAGCCTTCGCTGCTTACTCCGCTCGCTGCAGACGATATGGGCCCAAGCTCATTGACTTGTTGTCTGAGTACGCGCTGCGGCAGTAGGGCGAGGCCAAAGCTAGGTAGTCTGTCTCTGAGGCGACTCGGTGTCCTACGCCTTAGGCATAGGAGATGTAGGGTAGTATGTAGTTTATTTTTGCTGTAAATATCTTTTGTAGCACCATTCTTGAGCCACGCAGTGGCCTTATTTAATGAATTCCTCCGAGTTGGGCTTTTATCTTTGGCTGAGTATCGGTGTGCCTTCTTTTTCTTCTGCTTTAGGTTCCTTCGGGTGTTGACCCAGTTGGTACTTCATCCGAAAGGCCCTTGCGAGCATCGTTGGATGATACCTCGCAGCTCGCTTTTCTTCGGGATCGTGTACGCAACTTGGAGAGGGATTTGCTTGGGTTACGCGGTCGTGCTGACATTTGGAAGTCCAAGGCAGACCGTAGTGCAGCCAGAGAGGAATACTTGATGGCGGAGCTGGGTCGGATGTCCGAGTAGCTGCAGTGTAAGTTGGTCCTTCTTTCGGGTCGTAGCTTAGTTCTTCGGGTGAGCCTGCTGGCCTTACTCTTGTTCTGTGCTGTTGTCGCAGGTGCGAATCTTGCTCCGAAGGAAGAAAAGGAGCGCATTGCTGTTCGAGTCAATTGCTTGACTCAACAGGACATGGAAGCCGGTGGCTTCTTTTGGATGGATCGCGATCGTGCCATGGTTCTGGCGACGGTGCAGGATCGCGTCTTCCAGGTTTCGCGGGTGCTCCGCCAGGTGCAGACATCACTGTCCTCGGTGTTGCACGTCATGTTTCCGTTGGATGGCATGCCGACGACCCTTGCAGGTCTTCTGGCGAAGTTTCGGAGTGCCAACAATGTCAAGGAGCTGGTGCGGCAGCAGCTTGTCGCAGGGGTGAAGGCTGCCTTGTCTCTTGTGAGGGTGCATCGCCCTGATGTAGATTTGGCTGCTGTGGCGACTGGGCCACCTCCTCGGCCAGATGGTGGCGAGTGGAATATGCGTCCGTATTACGCGGCTGTAAGGCAGTATGCCGAACAGATTGTAGATTTGTTTGAGCAGCGTGCTCAGGCTATTCTTCAGAATAGGTAGAACCTGAAAATAAACAGATAGATGTAAAATTTGTATATTGCGGCTGGGCGTGTATGTGCCCTTTGTTGTAAAGGTTCGCTTGTTAGCGAGCACGCAGTGCTTTGAGTTAGTACGTGCCCTTTTCGTTTGCCTGACGTGGTCAGCTACTCAGGTGTACATGTTTTGTCCTCAGTCGATGAAATCGTGAGGTGGGGGGAGCCCCCGAGCATGCAGTGCTTTTGATTTAGTACGTGCCCTTTTCGTTTGCCTAACGTGGTCAGCTACTCAGGTATACACGTTTTGTCCTCAGTCGATGAAATCGTGAGGTGGGGGGAGCCCCCGAGTGCGTTAGTAGCATGTAATCAAAGTTGCAGAGAAATAGTCACTCGAAGGTTGGGAGCGAGACACTTAGCTTTATTTGTAGCGTAATGGAGAAGGTACATGGTTCGGCTGAGTAGCCTTGGCTGTAAGCCTTATTGAAAGTAAAAGGGGTACATTGCCCATTGCTATGGGTAGAATCGTCACAGGTGCGAGATGTTCCATGGGTTGGAGTATGCGACTCCAGACTCCACGTGCTTGAGGCGATAGGCGCCACCTGGGATGACCTCGGTGATGGCGTAGGGTCCTTCCCATGGCGACTCGAGTTTGTTCGGTCGCTTTTGCTTGAGTCGCAAGACGAGGTCTCCTTCGACGAAGGACCTTGGGCGCAGCCGGCGGCTGTGATAGTTGCGGAGACTTTGCTGGTACACCGCGGATCTAGCTGCTGCTATATCCCGTGCTTCGTCGAGTGTGTCGACGGCATCTTCGAGTGCGGCCGTGGATTCGGCTTCGCTGTAAGCGACGACTCGTGGAGCCTGGTGACGTAGTTCGGCTGGTAGCACCGCCTCAGCTCCGTGTACCATGAAGAATGGTGTGTAACCGGTGGAGCTGTTTGGCGTAGTTCGTAAGCTCCACAGGACAGACGGTAGCTCTTTCGTCCAGTTGCCAGCTTTGTGCTCGAGTGAGCTTGTGAGGTGTTTCTTGATGCCAGCGCCGATTAGGCCGTTGGCCTTTTCCACTTGCCCGTTTGTTTGCGGGTGTGCCACTGAGGCGTACGTGATATTGATCCTGAGGCCTTCGCAGAAGTCCTGGAATTCTTCGGAGATGAAGTTTGATCCATTATCGGTGATGATGCTGTGCGGTACGCCGAATCTGTAGATTATGGATTCGAAGAACTTGACGGCGGTTTTGCCCTTGTGGTTGGTGACTGGCATGGCCTCGATCCACTTGGTGAATTTGTCGACTGCGACCAAGAGGAAGACGTGTCCTCCCTTCAAGGATTTTGGCAGTTTGCCGATCATGTCAAGGCCCCATTGAGCGAAAGGACAAGCTATGGGTATGGGTCGAAGTTCGGACCCAGGTGCGTGTGGTTTGTCGGCGAACCGTTGGCACCCGTTGCATCTTCGGACGATGTCCTTTGCGTCGTTCATTGCCGTTGGCCAATAGAATCCTGCTCGTAGAGCTTTGGCGACAAGGGAGCGGCTGCCTGCATGGTGGCCGCAGATGCCCTCGTGGATATCTTGGAGTATGGCCTTGCCGTCGTCGATGGTGACGCACCGTTGTAGGACGCCTGTAATGTTGCGTTTGTACAGCTCGCCGTTGATGATGGTGAAGGCTTTTGACCGACGAGATATGCGCCGGGCATCTGCCGGGCTAACTGGCAATTCTCTGTTTATCAGGTACTGGAGGTATGGACGTGTCCAAGTTTCTTCGACTGCCATGACCTGCGTCAGGTTGACCATGGCGACTTCGGTATCCAACTTTTCGGGTCCTTCCTGTCCTTCGGGTAGCGTAGCCCCCGAGTGTTCTGCTTCTTCTGGTGATCCCTTGGGGAATTTCCGCTTGATGGATGGCATGCAGATCTGTTCGAGGAACACACCTGGTGGTACTTTTGCACAAGTCGAGCCGATGTTGGCGAGTCTGTCGGCCTCCTCGTTGCTCTCTCTTCCAACGTGCCGAAGTTCGCAGCCGTCGAATTCTCCTTCGAGTGCGTTGTATAGTGCGCGGTACGCTATCATGTTTTCGGCGTGTGCGTCGCACTCATTCATCGTCTGCTGGACGACAAGGTTGGAGTCACCGTAGATGACCAGGCGCGTTGCGCCGCATATTTTTTCCATCCGCATGCCATGGATGAGGGCCTCGTATTCGGCCTCGTTGTTGGAGGCTCTGAATTTCATCCGAAGGACGTACTTCATCTTGTCACCTTGCGGGGAGGTCAATATGACTCCTGCCCCTGCTCCGGCTTCGCATTTGGAGCCATCAAAATGCATTGTCCAGGACTGCGACATGTCTGGGGTGTCAGGCAGCTGTAGCTCCATCCAGTGCACCAGAAAGTCCGGAAGGACTTGAGATTTGATTGCGTGTCTCTTCTCGTAGGTGATGTCCAGTGGTGATAGTTCGATGCCCCACAGGGCCACGCGTCCTGTGGCCTCTGGATTGTTCAGGATGCTGTTTAGGGGTGCCTCGTTGACGACCATCACCTGATGCTCCTGGAAGTAGACGCTCAGTCGTCGAGCCGTCATGAACATGCCGTAGGCCAGCTTCTGGTAGTGCGGGTACCGCTGTTTTGTTGGAGTGAGAACCTCGCTGAGGTAGTAAATTGGGCGTTGTACCCCATGGGTCTTGCCTTCTTCGGGTCGTTCGACCACAAGTACTGTGCTGACCACCTGGTGCGTGGCTGCTATGTATAGCAACAGGGGCTCGCGCTCTTTTGGCGTGACCAAAACGGGCGAGGTGGAGAGGAGCCGCTTGAGGTTTTCGAATGCGTCGTTGGCTTCTGGTGTCCACTCGAACTTGTCTGCTTTGCGCATCAGTTGGTAAAATGGTAGGGCCTTCTCGCCCATGCGGCTGATGAACCTGCTTAGTGCCGCTACTCGCCCTGCGAGCTGCTGAACGCCCTTGAGGTTTTTCGGCTTCTCCATTGTCATGATAGCTTTGATTTTCTTCGGGTTTGCTTCGATCCCTCGTTGAGAGATGAAGTATCCGAGCAGCTGACCTGAGGGGACACCGAAGGCGCATTTTTCTAGATTGAGCTTGATCCTGTAGCGATCAAGGTTGTCGAACGTCTCGCGGAGATCGTCGATAAGTGTTCTTGCTTCCTTGGTTTTGATGACTATGTCATCGACATAGACTTGGACGTTGCGACCGATCTGGTCCTTGAGGCAGGCCTGCATGCATCACTGGTACGTGGCACCCGCGTTCTTTAGCCCGAAGGGCATTGTGTTGTAGCAGTATACTCCGAACGGTGTGATGAACGCCGTTTTCTCTTGATCTTCGACCTTGAGTCGAATCTGATTATAGCCTGAGTAGGCGTCGAGGAAGGAGAGTTTCTCACAACCTGCAGTTGAATCGATGATCTGGTCGATCCAAGGGAGAGGGAAGTGGTCCTTAGGGCAGTGTTTGTTCAGTGACGTGAAGTCCACGCACATCCGCAGGATGTCCGTGTCCTTCTTCGGGACCATCACTATGTTTGCCAGCCACTCGCTTTCCTTGATTTCCCGGATGAAGTCTGCTGCAAGTAATCTGTTGATCTCTTTGCCGATAGCTTCGGCTCGTGGCTCCGACAGTCTTCGGATGGACTGCTTGACTAGTTTGGTGTCTGGGAAGACATTGAGTGCGTGCTCGGCGAATTCCCTGGGAACTCCTGGCATGTCCGCAGGACACCAGGCGAAGATTTCCCAGTGCTCACGGAGGAATTCGACGAGAGCGCTTTCCTATGCGGTGTTGAGGTCATTGGCGATTAGCGCCGTCTTGGAGGCATCCGTTGGATGGACCTGTACTTTTTTGGTGTTGATGGTGGAGTCGAAAGACATATCAGGTGCGTTCTGCTTGGTGACTGGGGGTAGCCCATTGTCTGTCACTTCGCGGAGCCTTACGAGCTCGTCTTGCATGCCGAAAGACTGGGAGATTTTGTTGAAATCCCTGTCGCATTGGTCCGATCGGGTGAAACTCCCGTGGACTGTGATGACGCCCCTTGGTCCTGGAATTTTGAGTAGTAGGTATGCATAGTGTGGGACGGCCAGGAACCTTGCGAATGCTACGCGTCCCAGGATGGCGTGGTATTGCGACGACCAGTCCACCACTTCGAATTCTAGGCGCTCCTGTCGAAAGTTGTCCGGTGTCCCGAAGATGACGTCGAGCCCTATTTTGCCCAGGGGGAAGATGCCCTTCCCTGGGACAATGCCGTGGAACATTGTGTCTGATTGTTCCAGGCTGTATTGCGGGATCCGCATAGCTGCTAGAGTGCTTGCGAATATTAGGTTGATGCCGCTGCCGCCGTCCATGAAGACGCGACTCATCTCGAAGCCTCCGATCTGCGCCTCTAGCACCAGGGCAGCATGACCTGGGCGAGGGATCTAAATAGGGTGATCCGCGCGAGTGAATGTGATGCAGGACTCCGATCCGCTGAGGTACTCAAGGATGGCAGGTGGAGTTGTCACGGCCATATTGATTTGGCGGGTGATCTTCTTTTGTACCCTGTTGGTTGGGCATCCTTTCTGTATCATATTGAGTGCTCCTTTTGCTGGGGGGTATGCGACTCCGGTGTTGTTTTGCGCTGGTGCGGCTGGTTGATGTGGGCCTCCGATAGGCGGCGGTGGAGGAGCTCCGTGTGCTATTTCGCCTGGCGCAAGTGCGTTTCCGAACGCAGGAATTGGAGCTTGTTGCCTCATCTGTACCATGCTTTCGCTGAGTTTCTGGAACTCGCGGTAGTCCTTGAGCATGTGGCTAGCTTTCTTTTTGCCGTCTTGTTTGTCGATGTAGAAGTGGATGGTGCATGGACCCGAAAGTTTGTCGAATGCTGAAGGTCCGTTGTCGCGGTCGCGGCGTTGCCACGACTGCATTGGTCGTCCATTGTCGCGGAAGTTTCCGCTGCGATATCCTCCGCTGCTGCGGCTGTTGTCGTTACGGCGGTCGGCGTAGCCGGCTGCGACCATGTCGGGTCCGTCGCGGTCCTCGTATACGCGCGGTCTCCTCTTGCTGCGGCGTTCGCGTCTTCGGCCGTAGTCGTCTTCTTCATCTGATAGCGCCCGCTGGATGCAATCTTCGCCATCTGCCCAACTGTTGGCGATTTCCATGAGCTGGTCGAGTGTCTTGGGCTTTACGCGTCCAAGTTTCTCCTTGAAGTCTGGGCGTTTGACGCCGTCCCTGAAGGCGTCGATGGCCCGTTCTTCGGAGATGTGTGCTGCGGAGTTCTTGGTCGTGGACCAGCGTAGTATGTACGAGCGAATAGATTCACCCGTTCTCTGAGTGCAGGCTCGCAACTCTTCGATTGAGGCGGGCCTTTTGCTGGTGCCTTTGAAGTTTCGGATGAAGCTATAAGCGAGCTCCTCCCAGCTTCGGATGGATCCTGATGATAGGCTGCTGAGCCAGACCCGTGCCGCGCCTGTCAGCTGCAGCTGAAGGCATTGCATGGCGGTTTCTTTGCTGCCTCCGTGAAGTTTAACAGATGATAGATGGTCACTGAGCCAGGACTTTGGATCTTGCGTGCCTGTGAACTTCGGAGTATCCGAAGGAAGCTTGAAGTTGCGTGGCATCTGTGTTCGCCGGACGGGTCTGCTGAAGCATCGAGCCCCGCAGAGTTCTCCTTCGTCTTCATCCATCTCAGATTCGGATGAGCATGCGCGTTTGACACGTGCTTTGTCGATTTTGCGCTGTGTAAGCTTGTCCCTGGCGTCGTAGTCGTGCTTATGGCGGTGCGAGCTCTTCTTTCTTCGAGGAAGATCGTGTTCTTCTTCATCTTCGGATGAGGGAGTGGGGCTCCGGTCGCGCCTGGCCGGAGCTTTCTTCTTCGGCTCCGTAGGAGCGTCTTCGTGGAGTGCAGCTCCGATTAGTCCTAGTCCGGTGAGTGCGGACCTATGCATGGCCCTTTTCGGGTCCCCCTCCGGAGGTGGGTGAGCCGCAAGATACGCAGTGGCTGCCATGATCGCGGCTTGTGGCGTCTTCGGGGTGATGTTGCCGTCGGCGTCCATATCCATGAACGATGTGTGGAGGGTTCGGGTCACGTCACGCCGCTCCTTCGGGTCCATGTTTTCCACCCGAGAGTGATGCTTGTTTCCCTGATTTCCGTTTGTGCTGGAGCCGGGTCCCATGGCGGAGAGCGCAGCTCGTCGCGCACTGGACTCAGAGGCTGCTTTCTTGCGTTTATCGAGCGTCTCCTGCATCTTGACTTGCTTCTTGTGCTCCTTGATGAGGAGGTAGTGGTATGCCATCAGCAGGTCACGTGGGGAGTCCAGAGGTAGGACTATTTTGCCTGCGAAGGCGCGGCGTGCTTCGGCCCATCCTTCTTTGCTAAGTTGGATGAGGTGGCCCCTGTTTTCCCCGTTTTCGCCGTTTTGGCCCTGCGGGTTGGGGTTGGGCGGTGGGTTAGGCGTGTCTTCGTCGGTTTGGATGATTGCGGCGCATAGATAGCGCCTGCAGATTGGTTGGCTGCTGCCGCAGCTTTCGGATTCGGAACCATAGGTCCTTTCATCCGAAGGGGGATCGCACAGATCGGAGTTGCAGCTGCTGCTGTCGAAAAACTCATCTGTTGATGGTGACGTGCGTAGCACAGGGTGTGGAGCCCATGAAGCGGGCCTGATTGACGGTACGGGCACCCGCTCAGGGAGGCGGAGGGTACCAGCTTGTCCCACCTGGAAGCAGAAGCTCCCGAACAGAATTTCGAGTCCGTCGCCTACGGGCTCGAAATCCTTCATGGTGGCCGGCGAGTGGGCGGTGAAGTCGAAAGTGCCGAAGAGGAGGTGATTCTCCATCGCTGAGGAGTTGTAGATCGATCGGGTCGGAACCGTCACGACCGCACAATCAGCAGCCCCAATTCCCACGGACGGCGCCAATTGACGAGGTTTAATCTCGTCAATGCCCATTGTTATGGACTTGGGTTTTGGAGAAGATGGGGATGCTGGAGATCGTGGCACGGTTAACAGACAGGCAACCAGGGGACATGAGATTTACCTAGGTTCAGGCCCCCGGAGGGAAAACCCTACTCCTGCTTGTCTGCTCTTTGATTACGGCGGAACCGAAAGTTACAGGATGCGCAGATTCGATCTGGCGTGGAGGCGTGTATGAAAAGTATGGATCTCTCCTGCTCGTTGGCCCCTCCTAGCCTTTATATATGAGGAGGCTAGGTCTCAGGTACCGATACGAGTAGGTTACAAGTTGTATTCGAACTCTAGTCTTGCTCTCCAAGGATCCGAAGGCATCATGGGCCTTGGCCACCCGAAAATCTTCATGGGCCAGCGTATGTCCGCTGTGGGCCTTCCTTGGGCTGGACCAGGTATGCTGAAGTTATGTACCCGTCAGGTATAACCATGTCACTCTCCGACAGCAGTCGCCACCATAGGCCTCTGCTTCCTCAGCTCGTCTGCCTCTGACCCCTTCTGGAACGCACCAGCTCCATCCTCCCCGCGTCATGCCTGTCGCCCTTGTCCGCTCGCTGCCTTACCCTCTTCCCCAGACAGCAGCGACCCCGCCGTGTTCCTCAAGCTTCGTTGGTTGCCTCCCACGAACCGCTCTCTGCTGTGGCCTCTCTTCACCCTAGCACGGCGGCCGTCCCTCCCCGATAGTGCCTCCTCGCGACCACTGCTGCTCCTATCCTTCCAAGCCCGCCGCCATCGCCGGCCGCACCAACACGTCGCCGTCCTCCTCCCTTCGCGAGCAGCAACCGCCGGCCTCGACCTCCCCGCGACGCCGCCGCCCTGGCTACGCGCCCCAGTCCACCTCCAACCTTGCCTTATCTCTCCTCCACCATCGGTTCCTGCCATCCCATGCTGCTGCTATTTGGCCACCAGGAACAGGTCTTGGACACTTTTGATAGCAGCGGTACTGTTTGTTTCCTTGGTGATGTGCTAATATATACTCCATAAAAGAGGAGAGTAGAGTGGTGTGGTATCTGCTAACCTGACGATGAAATGAAGAGATGATGCGACGATATGGTGCGTTGATATTGTTCTCGGCCACGACCACTTCAGCGATGAAGATGACAATACTCTGAGGATGTGTTGCCGTGAATCAAGACCTTCCCAGTGACGCCGAAACCTCAAGATCTTCCTCTTGGACCCAAGACCAATCCGGAGATCCTTGAACCCCCATCAAGCCCCCAAGTTCGTCGACCCCAATGTGTGACCCTCTTTACCAAGCCCTATTTTTACAAAATGTAATATAAACTTGTTGCATAACAATCATTCATACTCGCATACATGTTCTGTGGTTTGGGGGCGTTATGCCGTTTCACCTCCTAATTAAATATGAAGACCATATATGGGATTATCTAGTCTTATATTGGCCCATTTAAACTGGTGTAGCAAACTAATGCCATGTTTTAACTTGTTAAGTCAACATTTAATATTTGGGGTATCTAAGTAACATGAACCTATTAATTAATTTTCGGGATCCCGGTTCCGCTTAATATTGCCCAAATTGCATGCCACCTTTGCCATGTCATGCATCATAAATGCATCATGCCCGATCTTCTGCCGTAATATTAAATAGTGCATCCGACGTTTCTTCTAGTGCTTTGCTTCTTCACGGATTAGGACGATGAGTTGATGCGAGTGTCGACCTGATCTTCAGAGAAATGTTCGATAGTGTTTCCCAGGCGAGCATTCTCCCTCTTTCTACCTATTTTACATTTGTAGTATTTACTTCCTCTTATCGATATATCGCTACCCGTGTTAAGATTGTTTAGTATTTTCGTACCCGTTATATCCCTTTCAGCCTATATTGCCTTGGACCCCTCCTATTGCTTGTTGTTTCGATAGAAAGTTGGCCTTGCGAGTCGTAAGTTGCTTGCTTAGGTGTTGCTTCATGTCGTCGATGTTCCGCTGATGTTAGGGGTTGGCATATTCTTAATGGTGGAGACGATCATGGCTTTAATTATGGTTAATAACTAATATTGAAAGTAGGGATAATAAATGCAAAGGCACAGAGGGGTAATAGTTGAGATCTTGTTGTTATCCTGCCCACTGTGTCCATCTAGGGCCCGAGTTCTTGAAACCTGTTACGAGACGAGCGTGCTAACCACATGTGGGGTGTCTGGGCACTCCTATCGGCTTAGTACATGATTTCAAAGTACTGTTCTGGTGGCCACAAACTAGTTCGGGATTTATGCGTTACTACTGTACTTATGCCATGTATGCCATGTATGAGATGTTTATTACCTATAGCTCGATAAGCGTTTATTACTGTTGTGTAGGTGTGACACTCTGTCACGGGAATATTTTGTCTATAACCTCTTCTCCCGTGCAAGGCCACACAACCTCAGGGTCCATACAAGGAGGATTAGCTATACCTCGTATGGGTAGCTCTTTCGGGTGGCCCCCATGTACTTGCTTTGGGTCAGGGAAAGCATCGTGTCCTAGGCCCCGCCTACACACTGATAGAAGTATGTTAACTGATCTGGAAAAAAGGATTGAAGCGCGTGTGGAAACTTTGGTGCACCCCTGCAGAGTTAAATATTTTCGAAAAGCCGTGTCCGCGGTTATGAACGACTTGGAGCATAGTATCTCGATCATAGACAAATATAACTAAAGTTTACTGTTATAATTTTGACTTGTATATAATATGACTAGTAAGTTGGATAACCACCATGGAAAGAGAAACACTAGAAAAAGGGCGCTCTTCCCAGAGGACGCCCCACGTCGCGTCTCGTGCTGCCAAGTGGCGCAAGCTGGTTCATCATGTGAATTCCCGCCCCTTCCCTGCGTGCCACGTGTCGACTACGGAGAACGTCCTTTCTCTATTTTCTTGCTGATCTAAATACGAAAAATGAAATATCTTTCAAACCAAGTGTCCAAATCAAGATTCATTTTCAGGGTTGTTCTAGTTGCGTCAAAAGCTACAAAACTAGATCCCATATTGATAGGTTTTGACAAACTTCTTTTTGTACTGCCTTCTGTCCCTATCATGCACTGCCTCATGTTCTGCAGTGCACGGGATGGTGCAGTAGTAGTGCACTGTCCATCCACTGCCTCACTGTCCCTCTTTGCACTGCCTTCGGTTGTAGTGCACGAGGTGGTGCACTGCCAATGCACGTCCGTGCATGACGCGGTGTTCTGGTAGTGCACGGACTCGTGCACTGGCATGTTGTACCGTGTTGCACTGCCTTTGGTTGCAGTGCACTACGCGGTGTCTTTGCAGTGCACCGTCCGTGCACTGCTCTGTTATACTAGGTTGCACTACTTTAAGTTGTAGTGTACGACGTGATATCCGCAACACCATCCGTGCGCTGCTCTATTATACTAGGTTGTACTGCCTTAAGTTGAAGTGCACGACGTGGTATCTTGGCAGTGCACAGACCGTGCACTGCTCTGTTATACTAGGTTGCACTGCCTTAAGTTGTAGTGCACGACATGGTATCCTGGCAGTGCACAGACGGTGCACTGCCTTATTATACTGTGATGCACTGCCTTCGGTCATAGTGCATGACAAATGCATACAGTGCACTGCCCATGTACTGTCTTATGTTATGTGTTGCACTGCCTTAGGCTGCACTGCAAATAACGTGCCTTTTTCTCCTTTTCGATGCACTATTCGTCACTTTCTTTTCTCTTTTATTTTTTATTTTTACAATATTTACTTGTACATGAATAGTACCGGTTTATATACTAAAACTGAAATGAATAGATGTGAAAAAAGCGCAAGTCAAAGTGAGCAAAGATACTAGAGTGCATGCATCAGGTCATGCTGACGTGCATTCAGGAAAACCACATGCATCATGTCGCACATGCACGGCAACCAAATCCACACTGTCGCGCATGCATCGGTCCGTCCCGCGTCTCGCCCTTGGTTCCCGCATGCGGCCACGTGTCGACCAAGTCGACCAAGCAGAGGCTCCACGCACTGCTCACGCTCCCTCACACGCTTCTAAGAGAGTGCTCTTCCGCTAGTCGGTCTCCCATGGAAAGAATAAATAAAACTGCCAATCGTGTGAGTTTCCCCGGCTTGACTTCCTTGTTTGGTCTCGAGGGGAAAATACCAGGATGGGTATGTTTGGTGATAGTATCAGGTTGAATCCTAATAGGTCTTTCTCATCTTTCACTGATAGCCGAAAGTTGTATATCCAGTCTCTATAGGTTGTTTAGCGCATGCTCCGCTACCGCTTTAGTCCACCATACCTATGTAGGCGAGGACCGCTGAATTCTAGTCTCGCCGTGTACTGGCCTTAGTACCGACCGCTCTCTTTTTCCTTTGCACTTTGCTGGCACCCCTTTTGTTTAAGAAGGTTTTGAGATCGACGTCGTTAGTACGGTTACCCTTCCAGCTTGGCCTGGGCAGGGTTATGGACGCCATTGGTTATTCTTTAGGGCTATTAGCTCAATTTGCATCTTATCCGTACTCGGATATTGTATAGTTTTCAAGGTGAATTGGATCTTTGTACTGTATATCTGTATTCTTGACTCATGGAGTCGTGTTGTATATATATGTTCCATGGGTTCCATCATGGACTAATGTGTAATGGTATTACTTCGTTTTCCACCTGCACGAAAGTGCCTGGTGGGAAACTTTGAATCGTTTCTATGTGGGTCTGGCAGAAATTGCTAAAACTTGCATAGGGCCGATCCGAGGGTGTTACATAAACTCTCTGTAGTTGTCATAGAACTTGTAGTATGGTTTTCGAAGAATATGATGGTCCCCAAGGGGGGCATGTTGATGTTTGTGATGTAGATGATGAAATGCCTCAAGATGCCATAAGAAGAATGGGTGCGAGATTCATCCGCCCCGTTGAGGAACCCCTTGTGGTGGACCGAGAAGAAGAATGATCTACTCAAGTGGAGCCCTCATCTTCACAACATCAACAAGCACCTGCTATTGAGGAAAATGATGACCAAGCCAAAGACAAGCTGAGAACCCTCAACAAGTTGATCATGCAGAAACTTCTAGTCAAGATGAAGAGGATTATCCACTCTCCAGATTATCCAGCACTGCTCAGTCTATTGTTCAAGGAAGATTTATAAAATATGCCAGAAGATTGTAGAGGTCCCAACCTTTAATAAGGTAGAGATCCCTATGTTTACAATGCTAGTCCTTGGATCAATAGCTAGCGTCCACAGTTAAGATGTAATATCAAGAAACAAAGGTCATAATACAACTTTACAACCAGGAATAAAATAATTCATTACATCTTACATAGCTGATTTGGCTATCTTAATACAATGCAGCAGAAATAACTATAGCATGGAGTCCTTCATCTTCAAAGTGCCACATGCAATCATGTTGGTTGTAGACTTGTCATCCTAATCAACACACTTCACTAACATCAAACAAACCTGCAACATAATAAGTTACAGCCACAAGGGTCAATACATTTGAATTCTATTGACAAGTGATACTATGGTAGTATAGTGGAGTCTATCATCTATATGCTTTTGGCTAGGTGGAGCTTAGGCTTGCTTTGATCAAAATAGATTTTCCTTATCATTTGAAAACACTAAGTTTTTGCTTGTCAAAAATTACCCAAGGCATCTCCCAATAGAAATTGGGGATCCTTCAACCCTTGTTCAACCACAAAATTTTAATTTAGAAAATTGGGATGAGGATATTCTTGATAGCTTCCATGTCTTGATGCTCAAATTGTCCATTGCCGGGGACATGGCTAAGTACCTAGATTTTACACTCTGCATAGGTGGTGCACTTTTCCCACAAGACTTGATTTTCACCAAGATAAGATCTTTCAGAAGCCTTCCCTTAGACCAAAATGGACGCGTTCCAAACTATCATCCCCTACCACCAACTGTCCATTTGGCTAAGTTATTGCAACCTATATGATCCAGGCAGAGCCCATAATGCCATGTGGCTGCACTAGAAGCTTCTCAACATTTGACATCTCAAATCTCTTTGTTCCCGGGTGGCATTCCACAAGTGAGATACACAAGGTAAACCATATAAATGGGCCTTGTGTAACCACTCAACCAAAAACCACCAAGCAATTACCAATCCACCCAGGTGTTTCATTCACTTAGTTGTTTTATTAAACAAAACACAAGTCCTTGACTTAGAAATATTCCATAGCATGAATATAATCCACCCTTGTTTTCTACTATCTAAGCTAAGCATGATGGTAGTAGGAATCTTAACTTAGGAAAATTCTACTAAGGTTTTATCTACTAGGATTTCCCATGGCATAGTTTATACTTAGCAACAATTCCATGCAAGTCCTACTTAGAAATATCACTAATGCATAGTGAAAATAATGGGACAAAAGTATGAAGCATCACTTGCCTTTTTGGTAGAGATTATAAGTTCACTCCTTGATCTTGCAATAGCCACACTTTTCAAATGTCACTACAATTCAATCAAGCAAGGCACAAATTCAATCTACCATTCAAGCAATCAACACATAGAATAATAAAACAAAGCTATGCAAGCAAGCGTGCCAAAGATTGTTTTATTTGGAAAATTGGTTTCTATTAGGTTATAAACATTGGAAAACACCCATTGGTCATTTATAAAAGTGGTAAAACCATTTGATATCAAGTTTAGTGAAAAAGGTCATTTAAATCATTTTTGTTTTGCTAGAATTGATTTAAATCAAAGTGACCATTTCTAGTGTTTGGAAAATACATTTTAAAACACAAATGTTAGTGTTTTAAGGTCAAGTGTTTAATATTAAAACCATTTGCAAAAGGTTTCACCTATAAACCATTTTTTATACCAAAGAAATATTTTGTGTTGTTGGAAATGCCTTTAGCAAAGTAATAATTTATAGGGTTCATAAAATATATTTTTAATTCCAAAAACTTGGTGTTTAGTGGCAGGGAGTTTAAATCCAATCATTTTTCCAAAGGTTTTACTCAAAGAGCATTTTTAACACATAAAAAATATTTTTATTTGACTAGAAATGTTCTAATTCAAAGATTTATTCTTTAACTTCACATAATACACTTTTAATTCCACAAGTTGGTTTATATGGTCAGTAGGTTCAAAACAAACCATTTTCCAAAGATTTTATCCTAAAAACATTTCTAGAATAAATTTTATACACAAAATATGCGTATACAAGTTTTTGTAAAAAACCAATTTAACAGAAGCAATTTACCAAACAAAGTGCATAGTTGGAAAGTACTTGTTTTGCTGATTTCATTGATATAAAATTTGCAAAATTTGGACGTGTAGATTTAAAGTTATGCAATTTACAAGTTTGAACATTCAATAGAATAAAATCTGGGTTTTAAATCGAAGCACTGGCCACGCGTCATGTTCTAATTCGTCCATACCGCTTCGCACGGATCGGCCTACGCGGTGCATTGGATCTAAAGTGGATCGCACGGATCAGATCGGTGCATACCTCTTCGGGTTAGGTTCTATCGTGTGCATCCGATCAAAATCCAACGACCTAAATCGAATAACCCTAAACGGGCGGCGCTAGCGGCGGCGACTGGCGGCGGCGCGCTCAGACGAGGGTGGTGCTGGCAATGCAGGAAGCAAAAGAGACTGGGGAGGGGCTCACCGAGATCGCCGTGGAAAGTAGATGCTCAAGGTGGTCTTCATCATCGAAGGGGCGCTCGGGTGTGGCTGCGATTCCTCGCCGGAGTTGTCCCTGGCGTCGGGCACGTTCTAATGTTGACGGGGGCGAGGCTACGAAGCGTGCTAGGACATGAAACAGGCGGCTTTAGATGCGTACGAGAGAGTGGATCATACATGTGTCAACGAGAGGGGAGGGGGCGGTCAGGATTACCTGGGAGAGGTCGACGGAGCAGAGGCATACGACGACGATGCTCAGACGTGGTCGTTGCCGAGCATATGGGATGCACGCGGACAAGTGGGGGGTACTGGGAGGTGCGCAGGAGCCTGGGGATCAGTATCGTGTGGTCGAGGGGGTGAGGGGCGACGGTGGCTGGCCGGAATTGCTCAGAGAGCTCGTCGGAGGCCGTGGCGGTGCAAACAATAATGGGAACGGCCTGGGGGCTCTGTTGCCGCGGTGTCTAAGGGGAAAATGAGGAGAGAGAGGGGAGATTAAGAGGGCATAATCACTGGGAGGAATCAACACCGCATTGACACGGATATAATCGAGGTTTGAATGACAGAGAACGGCAGGGAGAAGGAGGAAGCAGTCGCAGGCGAGTGTAAACGAAGACTGACAGGTGGAGCTGCTCTGTCAACGAGAGAGAGAGAGACGATGGGGTCCAGCGGTCAGTGACTTTGCGGGTTCGATTGCGAGTAAAAGAAAAACGGTTCGGGGAGAGAGGTGGGTTGCTGCTGGGCTGGACTGGGCCTGCTGGGCCTGGTCTGGCTGGTTCCATTTTTTTATACTGAAACCTTTTTCTTTCTCCATTTTCATTTCTGTTTTGAATTTATTTAAACATTTCAATCAACCATTTGAATTCAAAACCTTCCAAACTTTTCAGTAAGTTTTTAATATGTTTTAAACATGTATTTAAAGTCCTTTTTAGGAATAATTCCTTTATTTATTTATGGTTTATATTTTATTTTAAAAGGGCACTTTTCCTTTATTAAATAAGATTTAATTAAATTCTCAAACCCTTATTTGAAATCAAAATTTCACCAAAACTTTTCATTAGGTTTTATTTATTTAATGGGGTGTTAAATAATTCACTTTACACTATTTGAAATATTTTAATATGATTTATTTTTTCATTTTAAATGAGTATTTGTCTTCAATTAAATATTATGGTTTTAATACCATATAATTTTATTGGAATAATATTTATCCATTTATTTTATTTGGATTATATTTATTTTCATTTGCTTATGGATTTGGCCAAGATTTAATTTAGCTTTTTATATACTCCTTATTTATTATTTCTTTCTTTATCTTATAAAATCCATATATTTTTATTTAAGCTCCAAACTTAGTGATTTCCAATTGTAAAGTCTTATTTAATATTTGTTTATCCTTTTAAATCTCTTTAGGATTATTTGCTCAACATTTGGCATGGATTTTAGATAGGTGCTTTATTAGCTTTGGGAATAAATTCCCTCTTAACTTATTAAATTCATGAGTTTTTATCCATGGCTCAAAATTAAGTGAAACCAATTTCCATGGGTTCATAATATTTCTATTTATCATTTTGATCATTTATAAATGTTTGTTGACTAATTTTTTATATGGATCAAATCGTTAGTCTTTGAGATAACTTGGAAATGTTTTTCTTCCATTAGGGTCTTAGGGATTTGGTTCATTTTCCAAGTGTTTAAATTTCAAGATGCATTTATGAAGAATGCATTTCACTTGATTTGATTTTAGTTGGATTCAAACTTTATTCAAAGTTGTTCAACCTTTGGGTTTTGTTGTTTCCATTTGGAATCAAAAAGTTTCTTTTCACCCTAAATTTCAACAATTATTTATTTTGTTTATTTATTTTTCACATTACAAAATTTGGAAAATTTTGGGATGTGACAAAGATCATCTCAACGCCTATCAAGAAGTGTGTCTGATCATGACCAAGGTCAATCTATTCCTCATGATGAGGATAATGATACAAGTGAATATCTAGGTCAAAATGATGGTCAAGACAAGGACCAAAATGATGAAGATATCCCCACAAGAGATAACAAGGAGATCGAAACTAGCTGTAAAGCTAGAGTAGATAGGATGTTGGAAATTAGAGATCACACTCTTGAGAATGTACTTGGTGATTTAAGAAGAGGAATGTCCACTCGAGCTCAATTGAAGCATTTTGGTGAGCATCAAGCACACATATCCATGGTGGACCAAATAAAGTATGGGAAGCTTTTGAGGATTCAGATTGGCTAGAAGCAATGCATAAAGAGCTCAACAACTTTGAGAGAAACAAAGTGTGGAAGTTAGTTTAAAAGCCAAAAGATTGCCGCAATGTTATATGCACCAAGAGGATATTCAAGAACAAGCAAGATGAGCATGGTATTGTTGTAAGGAACAAGGCAAGATTGGTATCTCAAGGGTTCTATCAAATTGAAGGCATTGATTATGGAAATACATATGCTCCCATGGCTCACCTTGAGTCCATACGTATCCTTCTTGCTTATGCGGCACATCATAACTTTAATTGGAACAAATGGATGTAGAAAGTGCATTCCTAAATGGTCCATTGCATGAGTTGGTATATGTAAAGCAACCCCCGAGGTTCGAGGATCCCAACTTCCCAAACCATGTCTACAAGCTTGATAAGGAGATCTATGGGCTCAAATAAGCCACACACACGTGGTATGATATCCTTAGAGAGTTGTTGCTAGACCGTGAGTTTGAAGTTGGGAAAATTGATCCCACTCTTTTTACTAAGAAGGTTAATGGGGAGCCTTTTGTATGCCAAATATATTTTGATGATATTATCTTTGGCTCATCTAACAAGGCCTTTAATGATGAATTCTCAAACCTTATGACTAATAGGTTCTGGATGTCTATGATGGGAGAATTGAGGGTATTTCTTGGTTTTGAGATCAAGCAAGTGAGAGGAGGAACCTTCTTCAATCAAGCCAAGTATACTCAAGACATGCTCAAGAGGTTCAACATGAAAGATCTAAATGGAGCTCCTACTCCCATGGAAACAAAGACTCATCTTGAACTAAACCCAAATGGTAAAGATGCGGATCAAAAGGTATACCGATCTATAATTGGCTCTTTGCTTTACCTTTGTGCATCTAGACCCGATATTGTGTTAAGTGTAGGAGTGTGTGCAAGATATCAAGTGGTTCCTAAAGAAAGCCACTTGATTGCGGTCAAGAGAATCTTTATATTTGGTTCGTACCCCAAACTATGGTATTTGGTATCCTAGGGGATCAACATTCTCTCTTTGTGGGTACACGGATTCAGATTGGGCTGGTGATAAGGATGATAGAAAATCAACCTCCGGGGCTTGTCAATTCCTTGGTAGGTACTTGGTGTGTTAGTCTTCTAAGTTTTTTTTGCATATCTATCCATCGCCGAAGCCGAATATGTGGCTGCTGCTAGTGCTTGCACTTAATTGCTATGGATGAGGCAAACTTTAAAGAATACAGAGTCCATTGTGAAAAAGTACCTCTTCTATGTGACAATGAAAGTGCCATCAAGATTGCCTACAACCCTGTGGATCACACAAGGACAAAACATGTTGCTCATGGACATATTGAGATAGCCTATGTTTCAACCAAAGACCAACTTGCCGACATATTCACGAAGCCACTTGATGAAGCAAGATTTTGTTATTTATGGAATGAACTAAATATCATTGATTCAAGGATCTTGAATTGATTCCCTTGCATACTCACTTATGTCTTGACCATTATTGTGTGTTAGGGGTGACCCTTTGGGGTGGCCTGATCTTTCACGAATTCTGTGGGAATCGAGGGGAAAGCGGTGGAAGGAGGAAGGGGATGAAATCCATGAACACACACACACGAAGAACTCGATGAACACACACACACGAAAACACGATACAAGACGATAGCTCACACCGATGGCAACCGGTCCAACACAATCCCTAGGATCGGCGTTTGGAAAGACACTCTCCCATGGCCAACAACGGGGTGAGAGGCTTGATGAGATCTTGACTACTTGGGGACGAGACACCGAGATCCCAAGGACTTGTACAACTTGAACGCACGAGCCAAAATCCAAGAGGTTGTGGATAATTTGGTGCTCCTTGTCAAGGAGCATGAGACAAATAGTTGATACATCCTCAAAGGGGTGTCTTCAACTACAATTATCCAAGTCTAGGGTTTACAATAGAGGGTGGGGGCTATTTATAGGCCAGCCACATAAACAGGGGTAGTTTAGGAACGAAGTGGGAAAATATAGAGAGGGGTATAGGGCACTGGGCCGAGCTGACGCGAACAGGCTCAGTCACGTCCAATAGTACCGGGCTTGCGACCGGTAGTACCGGTCACAACCGGTAGTACCGCTCAGGGACCGGGGGTACCGCAGGCGGTCCAGGGACTTCAGTTGGGGTCGTCAGTAGCGAGCGGTAGTACCTCTGACCGGTAGTACCGGTTCCAGGACCGGTAGTACCGCTGGTGTCTGGGGCTTGGATGGGTTCCTTCTGGAGTGTCCGGGAGCAAGGTCCGGTGGTGCCGCTTGATCCGGTAGTACTGGTCGTCGAATCCGGTAGTACCGCTGGCGTCTGAACGCGGTTGGTCCCTTCCGCTGTTGTTTCTCCATTCCATGGGTCCTTCTCTTCATACCTGATGATGCACATGGTGGGCGTATGAAGTAGCAAGCCATCCAGGGGCGTATCAAAATCACACAAGGAAAGGAGCGAGTTAACCTTAGCTTGTAGGAGTTTGGCTCGGGCGCGAGTCATGGGTCCACTTGGGGAGCTCGTAGGAGTAAATGTAGTAGCGTTCGTAGGACGGGCTGCATCAGCTCCCCCCCTTGGGAAAGAGTCGTCCTCAACTCTTCAAGCTTCTCAACATCATCATCTCCATGGAAGGGTGAAAGGTCCTTGACATTGAACGTTGGGCTCACAAGGTACTTTGATGTAGGGATGTCGATGATGTAGGCGTTGTTGCTGATCCTCTTAAGTACTTTGAACGGTCCATCACCTCTTGGCTTGAGTTTGGAGTCACGATCCTTGGGGAAGCAATCTTTACTCAAGTGTATCCACACAAGGTCGCCTTCCTCAAATATCATCTCTTTCTTGTTCTTGTTTAGCCTTGAAGCTTGGCAAAGGACTTGTTGCTCGATCGTAGTTCTTGTGTCTTCATGTAGCTTTTTCATTGCTTGGGCACGCTTGTCAACGTACATGTTGGTGCGGTCGTGTAGAGGAAAAGGCAATATGTCGAGCGCGGTGAGAGTCTCGAATCCATAGACGATCATGAATGGGCTCATCATGGTGGTGGAGTGCTTCGCGCGATTGTAGGAAAACTCGGCGTGTGGGATGCATTCCTCCCAATCTTTAAGATTCTTCTTTATCAACACGCGGAGAAGTGCGCCAAGGCTTCGGTTGACGACCTCGGTTTGGCCATCAGTTTGAGGATGCGAGGCGGACGAGAATAGGAGCTTAATGCCGAGCTTGTCCATGAGTGTCTTCCAAAAGTAGCTCATGAATTTGACGTCGCGGTCAGAGACGATTGTTCGTGGTACACCGTGTAGTCGAATTATTTCCCTGAAAAACATATTTGCAACATGTGAAGCATCATCGGTCTTATGGCACGGAATGAAGTGTGCCATTTTGGAAAAGCGATCCACTACCACAAATATAGAATCATGACCATGTTTAGATATAGGCAATCCTAACACAAAGTCCATGCTAATGTCCGACCAAGGTGCATGAGGAATAGGAAATGGCATATAAAGACCAAAGGGGTTAGACTTGGGCTTAGCTTGGACACAAGTAGTGCATTGTTGGACGTGGAGCTCCACATCGCGCTTCATCTTGGGCCAATAGTAGTGAGTGGAGAGCTTGTCATATGTCTTGTCGCGGCCAAAGTGACCCATAAGGCCTCCACCATGGGACTATTGAAGAAGCAAAATTTGGAGATACGACTTCAGAATGCAAAGCTTGTTTTGTTTGAAAATAAAACCCTTATGCAAATAGAAATCATCAACCCCTTTGTCTATTGAACACTTTGCAAAAATTGATCCAAAGAATGGGTCAGACGCGTACAACGATTTGATGTTATCAAGACCCAAGACATTTACTTCGAGTCGTGTAAGAAGGTTTGTGTTTTTGCGAGACAAGGCGTCCGCAACTACATTTTCTTTGCCCTTCTTGTACTTGACAATGTAAGGAAAAGATTCCATGAACTCAACCCATTTGGCGTGCCTTTTACTCAAATTGGCTTGGCCCTTAAGATATTTCAACCACTCATGGTCGGAATGGATGATAAATTCTTTGGGCCAAAGGTAGTGTTGCCACACTTGAAGGACACGAACCAAGGCAAAAAGTTCTTTGTCATAAATTGGATAGTTAAGGCGTGCGCCATCAAGTTTCTCACTATGGTATGCAATACGACGCCCATTTTGCATAAGGACGCCTCCAATGCGAATACCACTAGCGTCACATTCAATCTCAAAAGTTTTTGTGAAATCCGGTAACGCAAGAAGTGGTGCTTCGGTGAGTCTCTTTTTGAGTTCATCAAAAGCCTTTTGTTGTGCTTTGCCCCAAACGATTGTGACATTTTTCTTGGTCAATTCATTGAGGGGGCAGGCAATGGTAGAAAAGTCTTTCACAAAGCGACGGTAAAAACCGGCCAACCCATGAAAACTATGAAGTTCGCTAACATTGGTAGGGATGGGCCAATATCGTATGTCCTTAACTTTTGAGACATCAACTTCAATGCCATTAAAAGACACAACAAAACCAAGGAAAATCAGTTTGTCTTTCACAAAGGTACACTTGGGGAGATTAGCATATAGATTTTCATGACGAAGGATTTGGAGTACCTTCTTAACATGTGTAACATGCTCCTCTAGTGACTTGCTATAGACAAGAATATCATCAAAGTAAACAACGACACTCTTGCCAATGAGAGATCTCAAAATATGGTTCATAAGGCGCATGAAGGTAGATGGGGAATTAGATAAGACAAAAGGCATAACCAACCATTCATAGAGACCAAGCTTGGTCTTGAAGGCGGTTTTCCACTCATCACCTTCGGCCATGCGAATTTGATGGTAACCATGATGCAGCCCATCCTACGAACGCTACTACATCTACTCCTACGAGCTTCCCAAGTGGACCCATGACTCGCGCCCAAGCCAAACTCCTACAAGCTAAGGCCAACTCGCTCCTTTCCTTGTGTGACTTCGATACACCCTTGGATGGCTTGCTACTTCATACGCATACCCTGTGCATCATCAGGTACGAAGGGAAGGACCCATGGAACAGAGGAACCACAACAAAAGGGACCAACCGCACTCAGACGCCAACGGTACTACCGGATCAGGCGACCGGTACTACCGGTGCGCGCGGTACTACTGGACCCTGCTACCGGACGCTCCAGGAGGAACCCTTCCACGTCCCAGACGCCAGCGGTACTACCGGAGCTGGGACTGGTACTACCGGTCAGCGGTACTACCGCCCCCTACTACCGCTCACTACTGACGACGCCAACCGAAGCCCCAGGACTGCAAGCGGTACTACCGGACCATGAGCGGTACTACCGGTCGCAAGCCCGGTACTACCGGGCGTGCCTGAACCTGTTCGCGTCAGCTCGGCCCAGCGCCCTGTACCCCTCTCCATATTTTTCCATTTCGTTCCTAAACTACCCCTGTTTATGTGGCTGGCCTATATATAGCCCCCACCCTCTATTGTAAACCCTAGACTTGGATAATTGTAGTTGAAGACACCCCTTGAGGATCTATCAACTATTTGTCTCATGCTCCTTGACAAGGAGCACCAAATTATCCACAACCTCTTGGATTTTGCCTCGTGCGTTCAAGTTGTACAAGACCTTGAGATCTCGGTGTCTCGTGCCCAAGTAGTCAAGATCTCATCAAGCCTCTCACCCCCGTTGTTGGCCGTGGGAGAGTGTCTTTCCCAACGCCGATCCTAGGGATTGTGTTGGACCGGTTGGCACCGGCGTGAGCTATCAGCTTGTATCGTTTTTTTTTGTGTGTGTTCATCGAGTTCTTCGCGTGTGTTCGTGGATTTCATCCCCTTCCTCCTTCCACCGCTTTCCCCTCGATTCCCATGGAATTCATGAAAGATCAGGCCACCCTAAGGGGTCACCCCGCAACAAACCACTATGAAGATCAATTTTTGAAAATATAGTGGATCCACATAACTCATCAAGCATGTCATCAAGACGCGGTATAGGATGTTGATAACGCACGGTGATAGCATTGATTGGACGGCAGTCCATGCATACCGCAACATATCATCCATTTTTGGTACGAGAATCATGGGTACCGCGCTTGGGCTAGTGCTTACTTGGATCAAACCTTTGGACACGAGTTGGTTGATTTGTCGTTCTATCTCTTTCGTCTCTTCGGGGTTAGTGCGGTACGCGGTGCAGTTTGGTAGGGGTGCGCCGGGTATGAGGTCAATGCGGTGCTCGATTCCGCGAAGAGGGGGTAGTCCATGAGGAAGCTCTTCGGGGAATACATCTTGGAATTCCTGCAAAATAGTCATCAAAGAAGGAGGAACGTTTTTCAAGTCATTAGTTCCTTGCGCTAGTCCCTTGCATATAAGGACGTAGTGCAAGATGGATGGGTTGTTCCTCACTTCTCTCATCTCACTTTTGGTGGCAAGAAGAACACTCTTATTTTTTCCACTCGAGTTTGGTTTGTGGCTCTCACTCACTATAATGTGGTTCTCTCTCTCACCACTCTTCTCACAAGGTGGTTTTGTGCTTTGCGCCCTCGCTAAAGCCTTTGCATTGTCCACAATTATTTGGCTAGGAGTCATTGGCTGCAAAACACAAGTCTTTTCAAGCCATTTGAAGGTATAAGTGTTTGTGTGACCGTCATGCAAAGCACTCTTGTCATATTGCCATGGCCTTCCTAGCAACATATGGAAAACCGTCATGGGGACCACATCACATTCCACCATGTCTTTGTATGGTCCAATGGATAACGTTACCGAGACGGTGTGCTTGATATTGACGGACCCTTGGTCACTTAGCCATTGTATATGGTAGGGATGCTTGTGCGGATGGAGGGTGAGGTTGAGTTTCTCACACAATTCCGTGCTTGCAAGATTGTGGCAACTCCCTCCATCGATGACAACTTTTATGGACTTCCCATTGATACCGACACGAGTTTGTAAGATGTTTGATCTTTTTTCTTCATTCTCATTGACTTGAGTAGTTAAGACCCTTATGACCACAAGCGATGGACTTGCGTCATGCTCACACACAAGTAGTTCTTGGTCATCTTCCAAATGTTGCCTAGCCAATGCTTCCTTAACCCTTGCATCAAACTCATCTTTGCTCAAGTATTCTTCATCGCCATTGTCGTGGATGAACAAAAATTTCTTGTTTCCACATGCGGCTGACTTGTGTCCTTTGCCTCCACACTTGTAGCAATCACCATTGAATGGCTGATCATCCTTTGTGTATTTGCCACTTGGGGCGGTTTTCCTTGAGGAAGTGTTGGCTTGAAGGGAAGCTTGGTGGTACTTGATGAGCTTCCACTTGGTGTTGTTGGAGTAGTAGTTGGTGCTTGCTTGTAGGTTAAGTACGTCTTTGGCTTGTTGTACTTGATGTCCTCTTGCACTTGACGTTCGGCTTTTGATGCTATGTGTACAAGCTCAACCATGTTGTTGTACTTTTGGAACTCGGTGACGCGCTTGATTGGATGGTTCAAGACATTGAGGAAACGTGCCATTGTTTGTTCATCACGCTCTTCAATGTTGGCTCGGATCAAGTTGAGCTCCATTTGCTTGAAGTACTCTTCCACGGTATTTGTCCCTTGACTAAGCGTTTGAAGCTTGTTGAAGAGGTCACGTGTGTAGTGCGAAGGAACAAAGCGGGATCTCATATGAGCCTTCATATCTTTCCAAGTTGTGATTGGAGGCTCTTCTTTTGCTTCATGAGCGATTTGAACTTGTTCCCACCAAAGGTTGGCATAATCATCAAACTCGAGGGATGCCATGGTCATCATCTTCTCATTGCTATAGTTGTGCATGAGGAAGATCTTGTCAAACTTGAGTTCCCATGAGAGATATTCTTCGGGTTCTTTTGAACCGGTGAACTTGGGCATGGTGAATTTGAGCTTGCCGAAAGTTTCTTCTTCATTGCGGTTCCGGTGGCGACGGTTGCCATGATTTTGGCGGCCATCTTCATCATCTGAGCTCTCATGTCTTGCTTGGTGATGGTTGCGTTGCCCGTGCGGTTGTTGAGGTGCCGCGTTTGGTGGTGGAACTTGATGTTGACGACGAGCTTGGGGAGCTTGCTCTTGTTCTTGTCGTGGTTGATGCCGATGAGCATTGTCTTGCGCCATGTGACGAGGAGGGCGACAAACCGCCTGCGCAATGGGCTGCGCCCTTTCTTCTTGATGTGGAGGAGGTTCGTCATGATGATCATGTTGTCGACGTTGACGTTCATGTCGATGATGACGCCTTGGTGGATCTTCGAGTGCTTCACGCCGACGGCGATCTTGTTTGTCCACTTCGGATGCTTCACTTGTTGTTGAAGGAACATGTCGTTGGCGATGGGCATAGTGATCCACGTGAGGTTGCTCTTGTTGAATCACGAGTGCCCTTGGTTGTGGAAGGTTCGCTTTACGTCTTGGAGGTCTTTCGGATAGGTCACCATCATAGCTTGACGTCGCGGTGTGTCGCGGGGACGGTACCGCTTGAGAAGAGATCATGGAGTGAAGGATGGGTCCATGTTGGTTCCTTGAAGCGTGACGGCGAGGAGCGCTTGATTCACTTGAGGAGTGCCGTGACGAGCTTGAGTCGCGAGGTCGTGGCCTTGCTAGCCCATCAATGAGGCGTTGAAGATTCTCATCCATTGCGGTGAGGGCGTGACCAAGAGCTTCATTTTGGCCGAGGTTGTGTTGCATGGCATGCATTTGGCCTCAGACTTCTTCGAAGCGGTTGTAGATGTTCTTGAACTCCACTCGAGTTTCGCTAAATTGTTCATCTTGGCGTTGCTCAAGGGCGTCACAACAGTAGTTGAGTTCTCCTCGGACCTTCCAATGATCCCATATTGTCATGTATTGTGTGTCTTCCTCTTGGGGTGGTGTTGGTTGGGACGACTCGCCGTTCCTGTCCATGATGCAAAGCCGACAAGGGTTGTGTATGGAGAAGAAAATGCGGGGAGTTAGCCTTTTACCTCACCTTGGAGATTATATCAAACCAATTGCCACACAAGAGATCTAATAGCTTGCAAAGTGAAATCGCGAAGAAACTCTCACACAAATAAACTACAACTCTCAAAAGCTTTTGGTGGAAGGTTAGGAGTGTGGGAAACCAAACAAAACGATCGAAGAAAAAGGTTATTGTTCTAGGTGGTGATGAACCAAAGATCAAAAAAAAATGAGCACAAAAGGTCCTAACGGAGACTAAGCTCGGTGTCTTGCCAACGCAAGGAGAGACCACAACTCGTTTGCCAAAAGAGGATAAGCAACGGATTTGTGCACTTGCCTTGGCGCGCTTTTTCCTCTCTCTTTTTGCTTACAAGCTTGATACTCTCTTTGTATTGGGAGACTATGTATCTTTATATTTTTCTTTTGCTTTTTTTTGATTCTTTTTCTCCCTTTCTATACTACTATGTTAACTTTTGTATTTTCCCTCACACTCTCACTTTCCAAAGGCAAGTGTACAATGCTTAGACAAACACAAAATGAGTTGCTCTCATAGGATAGATACACACAAAGGAAGATATGGGGCTGTCAAAGTGGCGCAAGTTATACCTTTGATATTGTTGACGACTTGCAACCGTTGTTGTGGATGATGTTCGAGTGTCGCGGTGTCGTTGAGCGCGTGGTGACTTTGTTGCAGAAGCTTTTGTTAGTATGGTGACAAACACGCGAAACACGAACAAGCGAAAGAGGTCAGTCGGCAAACGAAGTTGAGGTGTCAAAAGGCAATGAAAAACTATCAGTAGTGAGCGGTAGTACCTCTGGGTACGACCGGTAGTACCGCTCATACGACCAGTAGTACCGCCGGGCGCAGACCTGGCACGCGATCAACCTGAAAACATCCTCAAATTCGTGGTAATCGGACCGAAAGGCTAGGCTAGGAACGTAAGAAGACTGTAGATCGACTCCAAAAGCAACAATTCTATGGTCCAAAACCACGAAAAACTCACCGAATCCAAAGATCGATCTGAAGGCGATTTGGGGCTCTTTTTTTGGGAAATTTTTGAATTTATGGTGGATATAAGAAAAATTTGAGGGGAAATTCATGATCAATCTTTCTCTTGATACCAATATGTTAGGGGTGACCCTTTGGGGTGGCCCGATCTTTCACAAATTCCGTGGGAATCGAGGGGAAAGCGGTGGAAGAAGGAAGGGGATGAAATCCACGAACACACACACACACGAAGAATTCGATGAACACACACACACACACAAAACACGATACAAGCTGATAGATCACGCTGGTGGCAACCGGTCCAACACAATCCCTAGGATCGATGTTGGGCAAGATACTCTCCCACGGCCAACAACAGGGGTGAGAGGCTTGATGAGATCTTGACTACTGGGACGAGACACCGAGATCCCAAAGACTTGTACAACTTGAACGCACGAGGCAAAATCCAAGAGGTTGTGGATAATTTGGTGCTCCTTGTCAAGGAGCATGAGACAAATAGTTAATAGATCCTCAAAGGGGTGTCTTCAACTACAATTATCCAAGTCTAGGGTTTACAATAGAGGGTGGGGGATATTTATAGGACAGCCACATAAACAGGGGTAGTTTAGGAACGAAGTGGGAAAATATAGAGAGGGGTACAGGGCACTGGGCCGATCTGACGTGAATAGGCTCAGTCACGTCTGGTAGTACCGGGCTTGTGACCGATAGTACCGGTCACAACCGGTAGTACCGCTCAGGGACCGAGGGTACCGCGGGTGGTCCAGGGACTTCAGTTGGGGTCGTCAGTAGCGAGCAGTAGTAGAGGGCGGTAGTACCGCTGACCGGTAGTACTGGTTCTAGGGCTGGTAGTACCGCTGGCGTCTGGGGCTTGGATGGGTTCCTTCTGGAGCGTTCGGTAGCAAGGTCCGGTGGTGCCGCTTGATCCGGTAGTACCGGTCGTCGGATCCGGTAGTACCGCTGGCGTATGAACGTGGTTGGTCCCTTCCGCTGTGGTTTCTCCGTTCCATGGGTCCTTCTCTTCATACCTGATGATGCACAGGGTGGGCGTATAAAGTAGCAAGCCATCCAGGGGCGTATCAAAATCACACAAGGAAAGAAGCGAGTTAACCTTAGCTTGTAGGAGTTTGGCTCGGGCGCGAGTCATGGGTCCACTTGGGGAGCTCATAGGAGTAGATGTAGTAGCGTTCGTAAGCCGAGCTACATCATTGTGTTTAGATGCAGGCATGGAGATAGGGGGAGTGCGGTCCTAATACATTGGACTATCCCTTCCCTCATAATGCCGACATTAAGAAAATCAATTCTCTTAATATCATTTTGTGATATGTGAGATTCATTGATGAGTAGTGGCTATGAACCCAAGGATAATTCTTCACGGTGTTATGTCATAAACTCTTACATGGTGGCCTCGGCCACCGGCCTCTTCTTGTTGAAGAGTTTGGTTCTTGGTTCATTCTATTTGGAGCTTTATTAAACATCTTCTCGATTTTTTTGGTTTTCTTGGTTCCCTAATGTTTGATATCTAAACCCAAGGCTTTCCCCTGCTATAAACCCTCTATCTCACATATATGTTCCCATACACTCATACCTGGCGTTTTGGTCGAAGAGGACCGGAGTCTCCGGTGTATCCACACCAGAGTCTCCGATCTGGAAGGTTTTTGGGTCCTGACTTAAGGGAGGCCAGGGTGAAGTGAAAAAAAACAATTTCCTTCTTCCACCCTGACCCCTCCTCTCTCACCCGTCGCCTCCTCCTCCCGCCCCGGAGGTTACGAAGCCCCCGGATCTGCCGTGCTGCCGGCCGACTGCTTCCTCTCCACCCCTAGGCACTTCCCACCGGTGGAATTGATCCAATGGACATATCTTTGTACCTCTTCTCTTCTCTTGAACTTAGGGTTCATCCCCTTGTGTATTTTGGAGATTTGTACTGATTTTGACCACTGGAATCGCTTGTTTGCATGCACACTATAACATTAGTCTCAAATCCTTGCCCGATCTGTTAGATATAATGCCTCCCGTAGCCTCCTTGTGCATACCCGAATCTCTCGACCGGAGATTCCGGTCCTCTAGGCCGGAGACTCTGGTCTAGACCGGAGATTCCGGTAGGCACAGCGGAGACTCTGGTGTGGATTCTCTCTATCACATCAAGCAAAGCTTTGAGGGTATTGTTATCATTTCCGGGATATATATGCTTACCTCCATGCTATCCCCCTCCTTCTATTTTCACAGGTGGCTCTGGTTCTCGTCGTCCCCCTCGCACCAAGTCTAAAAAAGGAGGGCTGATCCGCGATGTGATGAGGATGCAGGGCAGTATGTGGTGCCCCCGTCCAATCGGAGGCAGTAGGCCAGAGATGCAGCATTCATGAGGTGAGAGCGTGGGCGTATTGAGGAGGAGAGTCAAGAAAAGAGGGCTAAGTACAACGATCTGCAATCCCTTGCCCAGATGTCGAAGAAGGAGTACTGTGAGCTGCCCAAGACGTAGTTTTATGACTGGCCTCGGACCAACAATGACCCATGCTATTGGAGTAAGGAGGAGCTAGTATTCATGCAATACATTTATTGTAAGATCACCAAGTCCCCGGTATTTCCTCAGAAGTACATGGATATTGACAAGATGAGAGCTAGCTCTTACTTAACTGATGCCATTTGGATTTCTGAGAAGCTTGGGATGCACGGACTGATGGAGCTCCACAGGACTATAAAATCACTCTTATGCAGCAATTCTATGCCACAATGGTGTTTGGGACTGACCAAGCAAGGACAATGACTTGGATGATTGGAGATCTCCGTTGCACTGCTACTTTCTTTGACTTTGCCAATGTCATCCATGAGACATTTCAGGGTGTGTCCACCCATGTTGGGCACAGCATGGATTCTGTGTCACTTGGTGAGAACAAGAACAAGTTGGCACCGATGTACGACAAAGAGGGTATTGTGGGTGAGGCCAAGGGCCTCAAGCCCCTCTACAATCTGATGTTGAGGATATTTTGCCAGACCATTTCCCCCAGTGCTGGAAATGATGATGCCATCATATGTGGATTGGTCAACTTGCTGTATCACACTCACAACGTTTACTGTGCTAGCACAGAAGCATAGGACACTGCTATTGATATCATGGACTTCATCTTTGAGGAGATGCATCATGCCATACTCTAAAATAAGTCTCCTCCATATGCACAATTTTTCATGAGGCTCATCAACATCTAGGCTCATGGTTCACCTCTTGCTTTGCTTCCCAATCTGGTGGAGCATGCACTTGTGTCTCTCCTGAAGAAAGGACACATGGGGCCACCCCTAGACGCTCATATGCTGAGGAGGAGGATGAGATTTTAGAGACCGAGCGGTCTCCCTCTCCTCCTAGGGCTTGGAGGAAGAATGCACCCATGCCACCCATGGCTCGCAAGTATGTTCAAGACAAGGTCAAGAAGGCCTCCTTTTGGGAGAGGATCCTTTGTTCCATGAATGTGGGCATCCGCATGGAGCACCGCCGGATAGAGAAGATCCTCAAATATATTAAGGCTTAGGGAGAAGCGGATGAAGAGGAATGAGGTGATATTACATAGATGAGCATGTCACTCTACCATCCACTGAGTCTGATTACACTCTCATTTGGGGCATGGAATGCCCAGCAGGACAACCTAGTGGATTGGCATACCTTTTCTGAGGTCACTTCTAGGTTTGCGTCTCACGGCACATCATCTTCTCGCTCTCACGGCAAAGGACAAGCTGATCCCGGTGGTGACGATGACTATGTGGATGATGATGAGGATGAGTACAGGGATGAGAAGGATGACGATGATGACTACGAGTGATCCTTTGGGGCGCTAGCTTAGGGCTTTTCCCTTTTTGGCATTTCGATTCCAAAGGGGGAGAAGACAATTTCATCGGGATTTGCATGGGATGGGAATTTGGCTCTTTTATGCTTTTATTTGAAACTCGAACATTTGCTTATTTGGTTTGCGAGATACTATTTGTGTGAGGACATGTGTATGTTATGCTCCTATGCTACTGTAATCTGTGTGAGAACTATGTTTAGTATCTATTACCTGCCTAGCATATATTACCTGCCGTGCATGCTTTACCCATCTATCTTACAACACATCGTTAGGGGGGCATTGTTATATCTCATTTCAAATATTTCCATGCAAAATCACTTGTTGTTATCGAACACCAAAAAGGGGGGGATTGAAAGGACTTTTATTGTCTTAAGCAGTTTTGATGTTCGTTAACAATTTGTACATCATTTTACAGTGTGTTAATGTCTACAGGATGATATAATGAAAAGTGAAAAGGACTTTGCCCTGTGGAATTGTCCTTGCAAGAAACTACAAGTTTCTAGGAATTCCAGACCGGAGTCTCCTGTGTGTAAACATTGGAGTCTCCGGTGTGGTCTGGAGTTTCCCCAAAAGTCTTCGAAGGGGCCTCCACAAGCATGCTTGGGACATTCTGTATGGGAGTCCGGAGATGGACTGGAGGCTGACCGGAATCTCCGGTGCGATCACTCAGACCGGAGTCTCAGGTGTGGAAACACCGGAGTCTCCGTTATACTACGGTCCAGAATCTTTGAAGAGTATCCGGAGGGGGTATCTCCGAGCCTGCTAGGACAATCTGTATGGTGGTCTAGAGACTGATCGGAGATTTTCCGGAGTCTTCGGTGTATACTGGAGTCTCCGATCTGTAGTCCGGAGTCTCTGGTGTGACAGTTGGCCCAATGGTCAGAAATCGGTTCAGACCAGTGGGCCTATAAATATGGGACCTCGTCCCCTTCCTCCAGCTGCTCGAGCCTGCCAAGAACACCACCTCCATTTGAGCCACCAAATCACCAAGATCTCTTTATCCAACCATCCAAAGTCATTGATCTTTGGAGAACTGAAGGAGGAGGCCTTGATCTATAGCTTCACCAAGAGAGATCTTCATTTCCCCTCATTCACTTGAGGGCCCCTTGCTCTAGTGTTTCATTGGAAACCCTAGCTCTTGATTTGGTTCTTATAAGGTTGTCTTTGATTGTGTGACAGCTTTCTTGCATTCGGGAGCCTCCAATTAAGTTATGGATGTGTGCCTCAAACTTGCTATAAAGGTGTCGGGTTCCACCTTGAAGGTTGCCGATATAAGTGGAAGAGGTGAATTGAACCCGTTGGGGTGAGGTTCATCAGAGAACAAGGGAGGCCTCTCATGGCGTTGGTGGTTTGAAAACACCCCCTCTCCAAACGCAGACGTACTTCCCCTCAAAAGGAAGGAATTGCAGGAAAAAAATCCTTTACCGCACTTTACTTATCTTGTTCTTGCTTAGTGTTTGTGCTAGGTTGACATATAGGTAAATTCACCATAGTTGCATAATCTAGAGAATTTACCTTTTGTGTCAAACCCTAACTTGAAAAAGAGTAAAATTTGAAGTAGCACCTATTCACCCCCCTCTAGGTGCCCATACGATCCTTTCACTAATTCTTCACTGGATATCCTCGAGATCAAGGTTAAGCTTATGTCATACTAAGGTCTGGGATTTGTTTAGCCCTGATCCTGGGGGTGTCACAGGTTTTGGTATCATAGTAGTACCGACCGTAGGAAAACCTTGCTATTGGTTGATGTTGAGTCTATTTTTTGTGAAAACTATTTCAAAGATGAAAAGTATTTGCGAAAACTCTAGTATGCTTATTTTACTCCTTATTTGGTATCGCTCTAACTCAGGGTCATCTTATCTTATGTTGACTTTGAAAAGTTTTGATATCTCTTCTAGTCTTTCAAAGCTTAGGTGCCTTTTGGGCACGATGTTTCTAAGACAGTTTCCCTAGTGTTGAGTTCTCTAGAGTTGTGTGTGTTGTGAATTCCTTGTTTACCTTTGTTCTGCTTCATCTGAGAGATTCCTTTCCATCATGATCTCTCTATTTTATGGAACCTACGATATAATGTTCCACAATGTTCTGTTCTAGGCTTCAAGGTTTCCTTTCGTCTCTTGTGCCTCCTTTTTATTTGTCGGGTACTTTAGAAGGTGTTTTTTCTTTTGGAAGCTACCTCGTGATTACTACCTTGAAGTGTACACTATTTCACTCAAGTAGTAGTTACTTCTTTCTTGGGTTTAAAACCTTGGACTTGAACCAAAGATCCCTGATTGTGATGGATTCTGGTGTTGTGAATCTTGTACATGAAGCTGACCTTTAACCTAACATCCATTTCTTTGACCCCTGTTGTTAATGTTCATACATTACCTTAGGATGGCTGGTGCCACGATTCTAGCCTCCAAGCTTGTGGTTATTGTCGTGATGTAATTTCGACAACTAAGGACTTCCCCTACCACTAGCTATGGCAGATGTTCTTTAATGGAACCAAATAGATCAAGACAAGAGTACTCCTCGTGAGTCTTGCATCTATATTCGTGACTCTGCCACACTTTTCCCTTTATGCATTGGTTTTCGGAAGGTTATTGACTTATGCATCCACATCTCGGGATTCTATCCTGAGCATGTTCTTTTCCCCTTGTTGCCTTTAGACCTTTTGTCTACCAGTTCGTAGCCAAGTAGTAATTCAGAATTGGTGTTTTCCGATGTAAGATACTCTTGTGGTCTGTCAAGAAAAACCAGTTCGGGATGTCAGGAGAAACAAACTCCAGTACCTCGTCATATCTAGGACCAGGTCAAAGTTTTGTAATCCGCAGATTAAGAGACATTGATTAACTTCCATATGTTCTACCTTAAAGTATCACACCCTTTCTATACTAAGAGGTCATGCTGAGATTCATGACCCTCTTAATGAAGTGATGTTTCACACATCTTTATCCACCCTTCCTCTAAGCTGTTCATGATCATGAGTGATGTGTGTGCGTAATGATGTGGCTCTCTGAGATCCTTAGAAGTTATGATTGCTTTGACCTCTAAGGACATTTGTGTCATTATTAGCGTGATTGGTTAACCCTTTCACTCAACAAAGGATGATTGTGATACCAAGTTCATTAATCTGGTACACTCTCTTCGGTCATAGAGTTAGGCTTGTGCCGAAGCTCTGAGATGGTGTCTTCTTGCCTTACAAAACAAGTTCCCTCTCGAACTAAGTGACATATCAGTGGTTCGTGATATTCTACATGTCTACTAGAAGTATCGCCATGTTGCCACATGACCACATTGTCAAGTTCTTGAGCAAATTAGTTCTCTGAATTGATCCTTTCTCTAAGGATCCGTAATGGATACCCCTGAACTAGTTGGTTGAGCTTAGTTCTATCCACCTTAGTTCCTTCTTCAAAGGGATGTCTAGTTTTCCTCGTGCTGAAGAAAGATAGTACCTCCTTTGTGGATATATTTTCTTCCCCCGTCTTTGATTTGATTTGGGTTATCGTCAAATCAAACTAAGTTCCAAGGACTGTCTAGGTGATGCTATTGTCTGTGAAGTTTCACTTGGGTACATCTTCATGTCTTTGGTCTGAACAATAGTTTGCTTTGTTCATACAACATATGAGTCCTTATTCTCAGACTGTACTGATAAGTTTGTTATTGAGCCCATAGATGACATCCTTATATTCTCCATGCTAGATTAGATTCGTATGGAACAATTGGCATTAATGTTGGAAACTTTGAGAACCGTCTTCGAGTCATTTCAAAGTATGTGTTCTGGATGTTAGAAGTAACCTTCCCTGGTTCACATGCAATTGTTGAAAGATGTCGCCCTGGATTTGAGAAGAGTTATTGTTCCTTCCTTAAGGATACATGTGTGTTTTATTGTTAGTACAATATGTGTGTGTAGTTTTCTTTCAACAAGTTGCTAACACCTTGGTCTAGCAATCTATCTCATTCTTTCGGAGCTCAACATCGTAGTCTCTATCTTGAGAATCTAGTGACTTTACCTCTGTGTAAATGTTACACCCTTTATATTTCGGACATGCCGAGTCTGAAGTATCATACCACATAACCAAATCTAAATCTCAAGAAGATATGATGGTTGATGTTCTTCAAGGTTTTGACATAGGTATCCTTGTAAATTCGGCAAGATTGATGTAATGGTTGACACACTTAGCCAGAAAGACCCTTTGTCATACTCTCTTGATTTAGCAATAACAACTACTCTTCATGAGGCTTCTTCTATAATTGATTATAGCAGTTGTGCTTATGGTTCCCTTTGTATCTGAAGTCCAACCTTTACTTGATGTCTTCTTTCTCAAACATCAAGGAGAATACTTAAAGTAGTGTTGCTAAATGTCTCTCGGTCGATCCTACAGACCCTTTATGTTGGAAAGCATCTTGTTATGCCAAGTAATTGAAGTCTAAGAATGAAGTTTATTTTTCTCGTGTCATCAGGAATCTTCTTATCTATTCATCTTAGTGGTGTAATGTGATATTATGATCTTTGGCAAAGATCTTGATAGTCCTGGATGAATAAAGAGTTTCCTTTGTTTCTTGAACATGTTTTAAGAGTGACTATGATTTTGACAATCAGAAGTTTCTCTTGTTACATGTTTCTTGCAACTCTTATGAGTCCTCTCCACAAAACACCTTTTCGTCTTGGCCTTCTGTTGAATGAAAGAGTGACCCTTTTGTTTCAAAAGTAGTTCAACAACTTGGTTTTGTTGACCCATATCTCTACAGCTTAAAATCTCTACTTAAGTGGTTTAGTAGAGGTTTATCCCTCGAAGTATATGGTCATGTTCTTTCTGTTGGAACTCTTCTTTCTTAGAAGTTTAAACTCTTCTGTGAACTCCATGGTCTCAATCCTTATGAAGACCATCTATTTAATAGCTTGAAAACTTCTCCTCTTGTTTCTTCCATTACCTTGACGTGTTTCATGTTCATCATCACAGAGTTGTTTCTGAACACTCCTTCCATGAGTTGACCATGTGTTGTTTAGTGTGTTTCCCTCTTATCCTTAGAAGTGACCCTGTTCTACTTCTCCCTCTCCTTTCCTACCTTTGGAATCTCGGGTCGAGATTCTCATAAGGGGGATGGAGCTATAACACCCAAGTCTTAGTTAATCTTAATTAGGGTTGTTTGTGCATCATGAGCATCATCTGTTCTAAAATGCAAAAAGAGAAACCAAGCAAAATCCTAATCCCCTCTTTCTCTTTGAAACCCTTCAAATGGTTTTGAGTATTTTGAAAATTACAAAATATATGGAACCCAAATTGTTATACAGGGTCCCTAAAGTATTTCAATAGTTTTACAAAGCCTTTGGTATTTTTGAAATATATAAAACAAGAAAGAATTTGAAAATACAAATAGAAAACAAAAATAGAAATAGAAAATGTTTTCAGAAAATAAAAACAACAGCCAGAATCCTCCCAGGCTAGACCAGCTTCCTTCCCTTTCTCCCTACCGCTCAGCGCATGCAGCCACATCCCAATAGAAGCCCACCAAGTCCCAGGCCCGCTTACTTGTTCGTGTCATCTTCCTTGTAGAGAAAAGAAGCTCGATGTCGTCGCCGCCACCATCTGCCACCGCTGCTATGCGTGCCCTACATCGCGATTCCCACCGCCACTCTAGAATGGGGATAAGACGCCATCGACGCCCCTGCTCATCCTTATCCTCCTCTGCTTCCTCTCCCGACCTCCCTCTCCTGTTCCTTCCCTGGCTGCCAAACCTTATCTCAGGAGCTCTGGTGCCCCACTGTTCTGGACCACTTCGAGCCATGTTGACCCCACCATGGTGGCCGCCTCGCTCGTCTCTGTCGATGCCCCAACCAGCACAAGCAGGCGAGGTCCCAGTCGCTGCAATCGGACCCTCATCCCTGACACCGACCACCATTTCTCGCCGTTGATTCCGGCCCTGCCCCTCCTCAACGACTGCCTCTTCGTGCTCTCGGTGAGTTTGCCGAGCTCACGCACCCCTCTGCTTCCTCCCTCCCTCTCTGAATAATGCCCACACTAAGCTCCGCCGTTGGCCTCCGTAGATGCTCGTCGCCGGCCATGCTCTAGCGATCAAATAGCAGTGGCACCGCCCCCATTAGGCTCCCCTCGTTGCTCTTAGTCGAGCCATCGGACTGGCTCGTCCCATGCTCTCCCCGAACGCCATCACTGTCGTTGACCTAGGATGAGCCCCGCCGGCTGACATCACCATGACATCATACTGATGTCAGCACGGGCGGGTCTGACCTAGTCAAACCCGGTCCAGGTCCCACCTGCCTGCGTGGCCACTGAGGTGGCCTGGGGCCCCTCCATCAGCCATTGCGGCTAGGGGTGGCCTCGGTGAGAAAATATTTTAACTAGTTTTGTTTTAATTTTAGAAATTGGTTAATTATTGTAAACCAATAAGTAATTCATTATAAGTTAGAAAAATATGAATAATATATTAAAATTTTCATAAAAATAAGATCTATCTCTTAAAGCTATAATCATGCATTGTTTAGCAAGTTCAATTAGAGAACGAAGTGAATCCCCGTAGGTGACCCCGAGGTTCCCCTTGTTCTAGGGTTTGCAACCCTTGGCCCTTGTGTAAAATGGTTGAGAATGCCCTAGTGTTACATTTCAACTAATTTAACTTTTCATGTCATCATCCTTGCTTAATAATTGCATCGATGCCATGTGTTGATTGATTCCCTTTCTTTATGGTGTTTGGTTCTTCTCGGCAGAATACGATATCGAGATCGAAGACCGAGATCAACACCATCGCAGATCGAAGACCAATACTTGAACAACTATAATCAAGTAAAGTACAAGATGTCTAAAGATCTTCTTATTGGTTATCAACGAGCAAAGGCAATCATATTCCCACCATTATATAATCCCATGCTTTCAAAGTATTTCAATTCTTGCCATGATGCACACGATTCTACTATGGACTTTTATCGATTGATAGAGTATCCTATCTATTGAATTAGTACCTTTGAGCTTATATTATCTGATCCACTTCTCGTAGCATAACTAGGTTTGGCTTGTGTGCACTACTAGAGCTTATATTTGTGTCCTACTTAGCCATGCTTAGCTGTTGAGTCTGGTTCATCCAGATGATGTACCAGATGAAGATAATCTAGTATGATAGGGGATCAGGATATACTAATGAGGTGAGTCAGTGGTAAAGGTTAAACATGCTAAGGCTTGTATGGGAGGCCATAGTGGGATGTGATTTTTGTAGTCCCATGCTCACCACCACTAGGACCCGAGTTCTTGCATTTGGAACCGAGAAGAGTGTACAACCACACGGGGCCTGGAAAACCCCACGAGCAATTAAATTGCCTAGTAGATTCCATGAGTCACATAGTTCGGGTGTTCCATTCGACATATGCATAGAAAACCTTTTGAAATATTTGGCGGGTGAAGGTTCATCATAACAGGTAGGGAAGCATGGACCGGGTTGCTTGGGGTCGATGGAGCCCCTGGTGAACCAACCTCGCCTCACATATGTAGGGACCAGCTTCGGGATTTTACCCATTATGGCGGATCCATCCTTAGGGAGTGACTCATGGTCTCAGTGAAAGCAAGGTAAAGGTCGTGTCTTACCACCCTCTGCCGTCCTTCCAAGGAAGAGGGCTAATCATGTGGAATTAAGAGTCAGTTAGTACGTGTGGGTAAAGTTGTACACCCCTGTAGGGTTAAATCTTTTCGAAAAGCCGTGTTCATGGTTATGAACGCTTGATGAGAAGATTCTAAGATCATAGAGAACTATAACCTAATCGTAAAACTTGGCAGATCAACGTGTGGTTAAAGATGCTTCCTCATTGGTACGAGGGGGTGATCCTAGTTAAGGTTCAGATGATGATGATTTGGTAGATATCAAAGTATGATGATCAATACTTTAGAGATGTCTCTCTCTTATATCCTTTTAAATTATTCTGATTAGACGAGCTTCTTCTCCCTCTTGTTCTACAAACAAAGATGGCTTTATGAAAAACATCTCCACCAGCCATAAGTCTTGTTGAGTACACCCTGTACTCACCCTTTCTTTGTTGATACTTTTGTTGCAGAGTAAGTGTTCACCTGAAGACGAGTTCTGTACGACATCAACGCTGACGAGTAGCTTGGGGTTCCCGACTGGCAGCCTAGAATCTATGGGCTGGAACATCATCGTATGCTTCATGCCTCTTAGGCCATTTGTTAAGTTTGCTATACTTAATAGCATAATTTGCCTTCCATTGTTTGGTGTTTGTGGTTAGTGACCTCTGCTTGTAATAATTTGGTTCTTTTCTCAGTTATGAGCTTGCTGTAATGATTTCATGTCATAGGGTCACTACTGTGTTACCGATTCTTCACTGGATATCCTAGAGCTCAAGGTTAAGCATATGTCAGACGTAGGTCTAGGATTTGTTTATCCCTAATCCCGGGGGTGTCACACTGAATATCAATCTATCTCCTTAACTTTTCTTGGGAATTTGTGCATTTACAGCAGTGTCCTTATGATTGTTGTTATTCCCTCAAATGTTCAATAAATTGTGACATTAGCATGTTGATCTCGTAGTTCAATAAATTGTTTTGTGTAGTGAGTACAAGATGGTACAAACCTAAAGTCTAAATTCACAAACCCTTGGAAACAACAATCTAAACAATATAAACATGCCAATGTCACAACAATCCAAAAAATATAAACATGCCATTCTCCTTAATTGCCAAGTTTGTCATTGTGCCATTCTCCTTAATCTAAACAATATAAACAATACCATGTTATTCCATGTTTGTAAATTTACAATATGAGGGATCTAAAGGCTGCAATATTACCGAGTTTCTCCTTCTATGATCTTATCCTAAGCCGAGCATCTTCTTCTCTGAGCTTATCCTAATTCAAGCTTCTCCTTCTCTGAGCTTCTCCTTCTCTGATCTTCTCCTTCTTCGAGCTTCTCCTTGCCCGACCCTCTCCTTCTCTGATCTTATCCTTCTCCGAGCTTCTCCTACTCTAGCTTATCCTTCTCCGAGCTTCTCCTACTCTAGCTTCTCCTTGAATTTGCCTATCTCGGTTTCCTGGTTGAGATTAATTTTCTGTAAATGGTACACATAAACTTTCTCACTAAAATGCATTAGTTTAGATGCCTATTCGAACACAAATAATTTCAAGCAATAACACATTGACATACACTGCTGACTCGACGCATTATGTGGACAAGGCTGGATGGGTCCTCCAACCATGTCTAATATATACTTCCTAGGATCATTGTTTGATCATCTACAATTACTTGTGGTCCCGTCCGGTGTTCTTTTCTCTCCAAAGTTTTAGCTGCTCCTATGACTTGTTTCTCATAGTCAACTATCAGCTCCAAGGTTTTACGATAGAGTTCTCCATCAACATGCAGTGTTCGATAGTATTCCCTCCCTTTGGATTTTATCCTTGCCCATGTGGGGTGTCTTGTTTTTGTTTCCTCCTCCTTCTTTCATCACCTTGACCAAGACAAACTACAATGTTATATACACTTTTGCAAGTTTGTCCACTTCATAGGTATCGTAAGCTTGTTCCACTTCATAGTGTTTGGTGCACTCTCAAATACCAAGGACTATATTAAACTGAAGAATCAAAGATCGAGTACGTTCATGTTAGGTGAATTTGGTGGTTGATAAGTTAGCCTGATATCCATTCTTGTAGATTGGACTGCTGCTATAAAAGCGGAATCATCTGGCAGAACATGTGTTCTATGATTGTCCTACTGTATGAAGATTGGTCCTCATGCCCATCGTTAGGCCACATTTCTGTGATAGTTAGGAGTACTTTTTCATATAGGTATTCTATCATGACATTTGTAGTAATAATTAGTGTCTTCAGTTCCATAGTTCCTTTTTCCATATTCTTGGAGTTGTATTTAGTTGCACTCTCTTTGACAAATTCCCAAATTCCTACCTTTCCATCAAAGGTTACATTTCTTTTCTCATTGCCGTGGTATTGCCAACGAGTAAGACATAGAGGGGGTCCTCACAGAGCGTGTTTAGAGAGGTGGGGGAAGGCGGTGAGTTGACGGGTATGAGGTAACACAACTTACCTAGGTTCAGATCCCACGACGGCGGCGAAATCCTACTCCTGCTATAAATCACTATAATGGCAATACGTCGAGTTACAAGGATTGGTTCGCTGTGCGAGGGTTGTGTTCTATAAAGTTGTTGTACCCTAAAGGCTCCCATATGTACGACTTATAAAGGCGCCAGATCCTAGGGTTACAGGGAAGAGTCCATACCGGACAGGTTACAAAATCTTACACTAATACTAACAAGTCTTCGTGTCTTGCACTCCAAGCCTCTGGGTTCGTCTATGTCGGTACCGTAGCCTTCATTTATCCGACATGGGCCTCCCTTCTGGATCCATTTAACTAGGCCGCCTAGCAGGCCATAGTCCTTGCTACCAACTATGGTTCACCTGGGTTAGTCAGATTAGAGACATGCTATGGTGATACCCATTAAGCATATCCCCAATAGTATCCCTCGGAGAACTTTGAGATATTGCACCATATTACCTCTTAGTCTTGAATACTCCGTCTAGGTGATGTTGGTAAATCGTCAAGCGAAATCTTGAAGTCCTCCCAAAGAACCCTTCAAATATCTCCGTATTCAATATGTAAGCCGGAAGATCACCAAGTTTTCAGTTTCCCCTAGTCAGATATGATCTGGCTAGACTTGGAATCTTTAGACATGACCATTACACTGCATCTATTAGGAAGGTGACATAAGCTATAGCCTATGCTACCTCAAAACTCACATATAGCTAGTGGTTAATCATAGCGATTTCCCCGCACGAGAAATCCGAAATGTTTAGCGGCATACATGGGACGTGGCAAAATTACCACGCACGTCCGCAAACACGTTTCCCACACTTTCAACCATTGGATCTCCTTGCGCACGAATCTTCGTGCCGGGGTTATAAAGGTTACTGTGGTGAGACTCAACTCTTTACCTCACATTCTCCCACCTCCTTCCTCCTTGCAACGTGCAACCCTTCGAGCTCCAAGTGTAAAAAACCCTAACCGAGCCAATATCCCCACCTCCTCTCCTCAATGGAAATCATCAGCAATCCCCGATAGCGGTGAACCTCGAGGCTCAGAAGAATCCATCGAAAAAAGTTGAGGTCCCTCTAGAAGGGATAGAAATCCCGGTAACTGACGTGGTGGAAAGTACCACTAATGGCGACCAAATATCAGCGGCACCTCGATGCTATCGACGAAGAAAAGAAGAGGCAGACTCCCACAAGGGAGTCTGGAGAGGCTCGGAGCTCACTGCTGCAGATCTGAAGGATCTCGTCACCGAGGGCTATCTCCCATCGACGGAAGGACTAATCTGGCGGCCGACACCGGACGGCGAGTTCACCCCTTCTCCCCAAGTCGGGGAAAAGGTGTACCTCAAAGCCCAACTGGTACGCGGCATATGCCTGCCAGTTTCCGACATCTTCTTGCAAATACTTAAGCACTTTCGGGTTCTCCCCCACAACCTCTCCCCTAATAGCATCCTTGTACTTAGCAACTTTGTAGCTTTGTGCGAAGGATACCTAGGAGTTAGGCCTAGGTTAGATATATTTATCTATTTCTTCACGGTGAAGAGAGAATCTGGCATCACCAAAGATGAGCTGGCCAACTGTGGAACCATAAGTTTCAAGATTCGTCCTGGCTGGCGATTTCCCGACATCGTCGATCATGAGTCCTACAAGAACTGGAAGAAGACATATTTTTATAGCTCGGACATCCCTCTGGCTAGCCGGCAAGCTTCATATCTGGACTTCGTTGATGATGCTGCTGCTGCTGAGTCTGCCACTTGGAGGACCCAAGCCATTCTCCCATCCGACGATGAAGCCTGCCGCGTCATAAGGCAGATAGAGTGACTCATAGACAGAGGTATAACCGGCTCGGTCCTAGCCATGTGATAGTTCATAAGGCAGATCCAGTCTCTGCAACACCGCACCAAGATGATGCACTAGTACACAAAAGGGAGTAGAAATCCAATCTAGATCTCGGAAGACAACTTCTCCAATGACTCCATCAAGCTTAGGCTGAAGGACATTGTCAAGGTGAAGGATAAGAAGCATGGCTTCACCATCACTTTCGACATGTTTGAATGCGGCAAATTTCTAGAGGTAATATGAGTTCCCACATTGCTTTATGTACTCCAAGTTATCCGTCTTTGATGGATCGATCATCTAACACACATTAGTTATCAGATGGAAAGACTGGCTGAGGAAGATATCGCATCTCAATTTTATGACCCCAAGCAGAAGGATGCACAAGTTTTGTCCGATGATGATACCTCAAAGTATCATCCTTCCCCGACAACGTGAAAGCGGAAGAGCTCCACCTCTAACACTACTTCTGTGGGTAAGAAGAAATCGGAGAGTGGAGTCTCCAAGAAACCCACTGCTGTTTTGGAGGCAGACAAGATAAAAGATGCCGGCATACCCTTGACTAAGGCACCTACTACTATGTAAGTGTTTCTCTTCTCTGACTTTTCATTTTTCTTACTCATTCCTATACTTATACCCTTAAATTTGTGCGTTTCAGGAAGAGAACCAACATTATATTGAAACACACCTCTAGGGATACTGGAGGTTCAAAGAAAATTTGTGAGATGATCTCGAAGTCCCCCCCACACCATTGCTCCCACCACTCCTACTTCCAATCCTGCTACAGGCTCTGCCGGAACCTCATCCACTGCCGCACCTGAGACCTCCTCCATGGAGACAGACATCAATCCAATTCAAGATGTCTCGGGTTTTGTGGATATTCTTCCATGCACCTAGGTGACGCAGGAGAGAACATCATCTCAAGTGGCTTAAGCTCCGACTATGGATGCCAGTGTCAAAGGAAAAAATACGATGAGAGGGGCAGGTGCAAAACCAACAACAATCATGCCATCTACCGCTATTGTAGCACGTAATGGTGCCTTCTTTCATATCAATGATGGCACCAACAGTTCTAAGAAAAGGTCTTCCCAAAGTAATAGGACAAGAAGCATTGTATTCAACATCCAAAACATAGAAATCAACAGGGACATAAGCATTGTTAACCATAATAAGAACATCATTAATACTCCCCATGAGTTTCTTCTTAGAATTATCATTAAGTGGGACATCCAAATAACAATCTTACAAAGGTGGCAAATCAAGCATTTCATAAATCTTCCTAGGCATAATAGAGACACTAGAACCAAGATCACATGAAGCTTTGAGATCAAAGTCATTCACTTGCATATTAATAATGGCTTCCTAACTATCTTCTACTTTCCTAGGAATAGAAGCTTTGTGTTTCAACTTCTCTTCCTTAATTTTAATAAGAGCATCTGTAATGTGTTGGGTGAAAGCCACATTCATATCACTAGCATCAGGACTTCTAGCAAGCTTTTGTATGAACATAATCACTTCAGAAATATTGCAACCATCAAGATCAAAATCAAACTTAGCATCACTAATAATAGGCTCATTGGGTTTAGGAATTGTAGGATGAGGAAGAGGGACTTCTTGTGGTTTAGTGGCATCCATATTGGTGGTGGTGATAGTGCACACACTATTGCTAGCAATTTCAGATTCTCTTTCCCACTTAGCATGAAGTTGGGCTAACGGTCTAACATTTTCATCAATAGTAACTTGTATGGCATGAGTAACAACAAAGGTACTTTCCATGGTTTCAGGTTTAGCAGCCATTTTATTAATCAAAGAGGACTGTGCTTCAGACAAAGAGGAAATATTTTTCTCAACATTTAATTTTTTTTCCTCCATAGTCTTGTTGAAAGTGGTTTGTTTACTAATAAAGTCTTTGAGCATGACTTCAAGTTCAGAGGGGGCACTTCTAGTATTGTTGTAGGAGTTTCCATAGGTATTGCCATTATTAGGATGATAAGGCCTATAATTGTTGTTACTACCAAAATTATTCCTATATGCATTGTTGTTGAAATTGTATTTTCTAATGAAGTTCACATCAACTTGCTCTTCTTGAGAAACCAAAGAGGCTAAGGGAACATTATTAGGATCTAAAGGAGCTTTTCCATTAACAAGCATAGCCATGATAACATCAATCTTATCACTCAAAGAGGAGGTTTCTTCAACAGGATTTACCTTCTTGCCATGTGGAGCTCTCTCAGTGTGCCATTCAGAATAATTAACCATCATAGTGTCAAGGAGTTTTGTTGCAGCACCCAAGGTGATGGTCATAAAGGTACCTCCAGCAGCTGAATCCAATAGGTTTCTTGAAGAGAAGTTCAACCCTGCATAAGAAGTCTGGATAATCATCCAAGCAGTAAGTCCATGAGTGGGACAATTCTTAACCAAAGATTTCATTCTTTCCCAAGCTTGAGAAACATGTTCATTATCAAGTTGTTTAAATTTAATAATATCACTTCTCATAGATATAATCTTAGAAGGAGGGTAGTACTTTCCAATAAAAGCATCTTTGCACTTAATCCAAGAATCAATACTATTTCTAGGCAAGGATAGCAACCATTCTTTAGCTTTTCCTCTCAAGGAGAAAGGAAACAACTTGAGCTTAATAATATCTCCATCTACATCCTTATACTTTTGCATCTCACAAAGTTCAACAAAGTTATTAAGGTGGGCAGCAACATCATCAGAACTAGCACTAGAAAATTGCTCTCTCATCACAAGATTCAACAAAGCAGGATTAATTCCATAAAAGGTAGCATCAGGAGCAGGTGGAGCAATAGGAGTGCTAAGGAAATCATTGTTGTTTATGCTAGTGAAGTCACACAACTTGGTGTTCTTAGCAGATTTCATTTTGGCAAAAGTGGAGCAAGCCAACAGCAGCAACAACTAGAGCAGCAACTAATTTTTTTGTGTTTTTGATAAGAGAAAGCAAACCAAACTAAACTAATTTTTTTTGGAGTTTTTGATAAAAAGAGGCAAAAAAACCAAACAAAATAAACTAAGAAAAACAAAAACAAAGTAAAGAGAAAGGTTGTGGAGGACTCCCCTTGTGAAGACGTCCTTAGCCTCCCCGACAACGGCGCCAGAAAAATCTTTGATGGCGTGTTGTTGACGTGGGAGCTTCTTCTTCTTTAATTACCTGGCAACGACGCCAGAAAAAGGCTTGATGAGTGCGTGAACACTTTGTTGGGAGACCCCAAGAGGAAGGTATGATGAGCACAGCAGCAAGTTTTCCCTCAGTAAGAAACCGAGGTTATCGAACCAGTAGGAGGAAGGAAATGACTCAAAGGTGTTGCTAGCAACTTGGAGACCTGCACAACACAAACTCAAGACTTTGCCCCAACAAACAGTGAGGTTGTTAATCTCACCGGTTTGCTGTAACAAAGGATTAACTGTATGGTGTGGAAGGTAATGGTGGTTTGCAATAAACAGTAACAGTGGAAGATGTATCAATGGTAAAGATTGGACCGGGGTCCATATTTCACTAGAGGTGTTCTCCTTAGATAAACAAACATGGCATGCTGGGTAAACAAATTATAGCAGGGCAATTTACAGGACTGAGCAAGGCATAACAATGCAATACTAGACATTCATGATCCTATGAGATTCGATTGGGCAATATAACAAGATACATAGACCGCCATCCAACTGCATCTATGACTAGAAGTCCACCTTTGGGTTACCATCCGATCCCCCTCTAGTATTAAGTTGCAAGCAACAGACAACTGCTTTAAGAAAAGCCTGTAAGGTAAACAATCCACTTGTTCCATGAACAAGAGACCGATGTTTTCTCCCTAGTGGCAACAACACATCTACAACCTTAGAGATTTCTTTCACTTCCCTTAGATTAAATAGAGGCATGAACCCACTATCGAGCATAAATACCGCCTGTTGGAGTCAAGATAGATACTAACAACGAAGAGCATGCAAGATCACAAACAACACAAACATGATAGAATCAATAAGACAAAACCATTAATCAATCTGTCATAGTAATCTCAATATCCATTGGATCCCCGCAAACATGACATGCATGATTACAAATAAATGTGATCTTGATCATGAACGGAGCTCACAAGATCTAGACATAAAATCACAAAGGAGGAGATACAACCATCTAGCTACTACATGGACCCGTAGTCCAAGGTGGAACTACTCACACTTCATACCGGAGGCTAGCATGATGAAGAAGAAGGACTCCAGGATGATCTCACCTCCGATAGGGTGCCGGGAAGAGCTTCAGATCCCCCAATATAGGGACGATGGTGGCGGCGGCTACAGAAGGTTTCGTGGAATATTGATCGGGTACTTAGGGTTTAGGCATCGGGGGCTTCTTATAGGCGAAGAGGCGAGGCAGGGGGCCGCAAGGGCGGCTGCACCCCTAGGCGTGGGGTGGGCCCACCCATGCGGCCAGGGGGTGTGACCCCCTGTTGACTCTCCTTCGTCTTGTATTCTGGCTTCGTGTTCCCCACGGTAAAATATTGACTTTGGCTTTTGTCCTGTCCAATTCCTAGAATATTGATTTTCTGCCTTTCTAGAACCAAAAACAGAAGAAAAAAGGCAACTGGCACTGTGGCATATTGTTAATAGGTTAGTACCAGAAAACATATAAAAACAACTCAAAGTGTAGACAAAGCAAAGCAAAGTAAATACTAAACAAGCATGGAACATCAAAAAATTATATATACGTTTCCGACGTATCAGTGATCAATTTCAAAGTGCAATTCGAAAGGTATTAGTATTTGACTACTCATGCTTTGGACCATGTGTCATATGTATGGCACCACTATTGATGTTAATAGATTATTTTAAAAGGGAAAGGTAATGCTGATAGAGAATCTGGTAAATATTTGGCAAAAAGGAAAAAGACTGGAAAAGTCCATATTAAGTATATAGATGATATACACGTTATGGATGTATTCTTTGCTTGTTAAACAATGTGGTTCCTGGGTATTGGATACCGAATTTTTTGGTATGAAGTGTTGTACTGAACAACACAATTCATGAACTGCAATGGCTTAACTAGCAAAAGAATATGTGATGATGTTCATCGAAAACAAATAAAGTGTTATTTTGTTTCTCGTTGACATCAAAGTTTACCTTCAAGATTTGTATTAATAATTGTTATTTTGTTCCGTTATTATGAGAATAATGGTTATTCAAATAATTACCATATTACATAGAACATGGATGAACTTTTACAAATCTAGTTGGATAAATCACATCCATAAACACGGATGCTAAAAAGTCGTAAGACGAATGATTGAAATATCACTTTCTGAGTGACACCTCCATTTAAATTATATTGGAAAGAAAACAAGAAGAAAACTCCATCTTAATGGATTTTTGGAGGCTTTTGATTTTGATCAATTGAAGCTTGTGAAACTTTCCTGGAGATAATTAAAACTGTGTTCATAGGCCAAAGAAGAACGAACGACTAACCTATTGGACATAGTGCATGTTGATGTATATTATCCATTGTGTGTAGTCGTGAGCGATGGATTTAAACTTCATAGGATTTCTTCGAAATTTGAGTAAATACATGTGTATATTTACTTAATAAGGTAGAAGTATGAAACATTTGAAAATGTTCAAATGATTTCAAGATGAAGTGAAAATCATTGTAACAAGAAAATAAAGAATTTATGATTGGATCATAAAGGAAGATATTTGAGTTACAAGTTTAGAAAAACTCATAAGATTTGAGGAATCGTTCCATTGACTTGTATTTCTAGAAACACCATACAAGGATGGAGTCTTCGCAAAATGTAATCAAACCGTGTTTGACATGGTAACATCAATGGTGTTATCTATAAAATTGCCATTATATTTTAAAGATTAAGCTTTAGTGACTACTGCTTTTACACTGAAAAGAGCTCCATCATGATCCATTGAAATGACACCATATGAGTTATGGTTTGGGACAAAACCCAAGTTGTATTTTCTTAAAATTTTGTTTACAACCAAAGTCTGATGATCATGTCTTTGTAGGTTATTTCGAATAACCATTGAGTATTCCTCCATAACATCGAAGAGAAAAGTGTTTGTCGCTTGGAATGTCATGTTTCTTGAGAAGGAATTTTAAATGAAAACTTAAGTAGGAGGACAATATAACTTTGATAAGGTTATTGAACCTTAGCTATATGTGCTGAGTTGCGCAGCACTGGAAAGTGTCCTGGAGGAAGCCACAATGCTCATGGCTCACGTTCCTTGAAGGTTATGGTCACAGAGGTCTAAGTTCCTATTGAACCAAGTAGGTCGGGTAAACAATCAAATACTAAGATTTGAGAGTAAATCATTATTATTTGACAATGATGAAATGACTACATGCAAAGAAGCAATGATGGGCCTTGATTCCTTCAAATGGAGTGAAGCCATAAAATTCATGATAGTTCCATACACGAGAAACCAAGTTAATGAACTTGGAAGACCCTCTGAAAGGGATGAAGCCTATCAGTCGTATTTGGATCTATAAAGAAACAAACATGGATGTTTGACATCTGTGAAATAGTCAACATGTCGATAAAAATTTATGACAATGTTCATGGTGCTGAATACGACAAGATTTGATCCTTCCTAGTGATATTTAGTCTGGACGGATTAATGTAGCAACCACTACATATGTCAATTGTTGCATATGCTAGTTGAACAAGCAAAACAACATTATTCTAATAGAATGGTTGCCTAGGATGTGTATGTGACACGGTCCGAAGGGTTTTGTTAAATCAAAGGATGCTAAAAAGACAAGCAAATTTCAATAGTTGAAATAAGCATAGCGGAGATGGAATCTTCATCATCATGAAATTGTTAAAATGTTTAATTTCATTAGAAACGATCAATATGCTTGCATTTGCAAGAAATTAAGTGGGAGCTTTGAGACATGTTTCAAGTACATTGTATATAAGACATATTGTTTATTGGAAATGATGTATCTTTTATTGGACATGGCTTAAGAATTTCATTGAAATTAGATTTGAATGAAAGACTTAGGAAAAAACTGAATATTAGGCATCAATGTCTATTTGGATAGATTGAGACGCTAATATGGTTATGCCAAATGTACATAGATGAAATATTGAATGAGTTCAATATGGAAACGACTAGAAAGGTTCTTGCTTCATGGAAAAAGTTGAATCAAGATTCAAGTGTTTTGACACTTGGTGAGTAAAATCACATGGATATCTTGATAAACAAGGTTCAAGTGTTTTGACACTTGGTGAGTAAAATCACATGAATATCTCAATGAATCATTCTGTGATATGCACATATACAGATATGTACTGCTCTAAATTTTATGAGCATATACCAGGATGAGTCATAAGATGATCATTGGACGATAGTAAGGATATTCTTATGATCTTTGGAAGAATTAAGAATATGTTTTGTATATAGAAGTGACATATAGTTCATTGTAAGGTGTTACATTGACACTACAACTAGTTCATTGTAAGGAGTTACATTGGTACTATACAAATATTTCATCGTAAAGTGTTACATTGGTACTAGTTTCATCACAACATACAAACTTTATCTCAATTTAGGCTATAGGTTAAGATGGCATAATATAATGGAAGAAAGTTCCATTATGGATTTGGATCAATTCCAAAGTTATGGACATTGTGACGAATACTACAACGAACGGCTAAGTATAATACTGCTATTGTAGCAGCAAAGGAACTAGGTGTGGTTCGATGGGCTAGTAATATGAAGATATATTGTATGACAATTATATCAACATGTTTTTAAACCCCAAGGAACTAAGGTCTCACCAAATTTATACAATGCCATCTCATTTGAGAATGAGTGATGCGTGGAGACGCAAAGATATACAAATACACATAGACCTAAAAGTTTCAGATCTACGGATTATGTTATCCACTAGCAAACCCGTATATGCAACACCAAAGTGGCATAGGTGTTGATTGCGCAAGTTTTCAAACAAGATTACTGACTCTAGAGTGCAAGTGGGAGACTAAAAGTAATATGCCCGAGAGGAAATAATGAAGTGGTTATTATCTTGTTCCATGTTTATGATAAATGTTTGTTTATAATAATAGAATTTTATTAATAGGAAACATTAATACATGTGTGATTTATAAACATATAAGGTTCCTAGTAAAGCCTCTCTTTATACTAGCTTGTTGATTAACAAAGGATCAAAGTTTCCTGATCATAACATTGGATGTTGTTAATAACAGGGTCATATCATTGGAGAATGATATGATGAACATGAAGGGTTCACAACATAGAAAACAAAAAAAATTCTACGATGGGAACAACTATGTACCAAGATCTATCTACTAGATACAAGTAACGGGTGGATATACATCCATAGAATACATACCCTCAAAGACCGAATAGCGTTAACGAGGTTGTACTCGTGGATGATGTAGTCGAACACTTGCCGATCTCAAGATCAAGAAGAAGTCCATTCGGTCCAGCATGTCTAGCACCATCCAGTCCAGCACCGCAAAGCAGTGGTGCATCCGTGATCGCACACACGTCCAGGTACCCTGACAACCTCCATGCCCTCGCTCCAGCGAAGTAGCGGAAGCAACAAATTCTTCCAGAAAAAGCCACCGGGAACATGTATCTCGTTGATTCGAGACCATGGGAAAATTCTAAAGTGGGGAGAGAGATCCTTCATGAGGAGGTGTGTTGTGAGAGGATGAGAGGGAGGCCTTTTATAGGGAGAGGGGGGTACCCAAGGGGCATGGCGCCCAGCCATGGTGGCTGCCCCCACCTCTTCCACATTCATGTGGGTGGAGCTCCCACTCAAAAATGAAAAGCCTCCACTCACATAAATATGCCTCCACTCAAAAATCCACTCACATGCATTAAATTTCCACCAAATTTAATGCAAGCTCTCATTTAAATAAAACTCTTTTATATATTTATTCAGAATTTTTTTAATTACTCTAATTAACAAACATTCACATAAAACCCCTTACAACATTTCAATTTCTATCCATCATTGGGATGGACAAATTTGTAACAACCCTAGTTTCACCAAATACTAATTAGGGTTTGTTTGAGCATATCATGAGAATCATCTTAAAATGCATGCAAGAAAGAAAATAATCACAAAACCCTAAACCCTATTTTCCCCTTCCTATTTGAAACCTTTCAAATGGTTTTGAAATAATTTGAAAACCCCAAAACCTATGGAGCCTAAATGGATTATAAGGTCCCTCTAGTATTTTAAATGTTCACAAAAGTTTTTGTATTCTAGGAATATTCAAAACAGTTTTCAAATGGATTTACAAAAGAGAGAAGAGGCAAAACAGAAATAGGAAAACATTTCAGAAAGAAAAACTTCTCCCTAACTCTACCTGGGACGAGCCCATCTTCTATTCTCCTATAGTCTTCTCAGCGCGCAGCCGCCGGCAGCCTGCCTGCCTCCCTTTGTCGCGGCCATAAGGCCCAGTCGCAGCCCACCCTGGCCCGTACCGCTTCAGACAGCCCCGTCATCATCTTCCTCGCCGGCCAAGAAGCTCGGTGCCGCCGCCGCGATGCGAGCCACCGCCCCCGTACCCCTACAAGTACTCGACGCCGCTGCCGGATAAACCCTAGGCCTCACTTTTCCCTCTCCCTCACTTTCCCGAGCAATGCCAGAAACCCTAGCTCCGACCATCGTGTCGCCATTGCTGTTTCCGACCACCCGGTGCAAGCCGAGGCCACCACCGTGACCGCCTTGTTGCCCTCGTCCTCCTCCGTGAAGCATGCAAGCAGGGAAGCCCTCCTCTGGCCAGAATCGAGCTTGTTCCGTCGTCGGCCATCACCTTTGCCCTTGTCGATTCGCCATCATTTGGCCTCCCCTTGCCACACCGACACCGGCATCGCGTTCGTGGTGAGCTTCCGGTGCTAAAGCACCCCTCCGTTTGCTCTCTCCCTTCCTGTATCGTCGCATGCACAACCACCTGCAGCTAGCGCCATCGATCGCTGTCGCACATGCTGCTCCGGCGACCAAACAGCAGCGGCGCCGCCACTATCTGGCCCAGCGCGCACGCCCACATCCAACACACCCCTCCTCACTTGCTCGCGCGGTCCCAATCGCCCGATCCGTCCACCACCTGCGAGCTCCCCATTGCTGATGTCATGATGACATCAGCATGATGCAATAAGCCTATTTGTTTTATTAAATAAAATTGCTGATAGGTGGGCCCTATCTGTCAAGGTTTTATTCTTTTTGGATATGATTTCTAAAATTAATAAAAGTCGGACATGTGGGCCCAACCTGGAAATAATTTAAATAATCCAAAAATGTTTTATAGTTTCCTAAAATGTTTTAAAATGGATTAAAATTGGGAAAAATCATAACTAATTCATTTTAATTCAGAAAAATACAAATAATATATCAAAATGTTCAGAAAAATAAGATCTAAACACTAGCATCAAAATCATGCATTGTTAAGAAACTCTCATGGAAATTATAATTATAAGAACAATATGAACCCCCATAGGTGATTCCGAGGATCCCCCTATTCTAGGGTTTGCACCTCTTGGACCCTGTTTAAAATGGTCGAGCATGTCTTAGGGTTACATTCAGTACAAATTAACTTGTCATATCATCATCCTCGATTGATCATTGCATCGATGCCATGTGTTGAGTCTTTCCCCTTCTTTCCGGTGTTTGGTTCTTCTCCGGTAGAATACGATATAGGAATCGAGATCGAGATTCAAGACCGAGATCAACACCGTCGAAGACCGAAGACCAATACTTGATCAACTATAGTCAAGTCAAGTACCAGATGTCCGAAGCTTTGCTTTCTGCATATCAATTGGCAAAGGTAAGCAAAGCCCCAAACATACATATGAATCCTATGATTTCAAAGTATTTGAATTCTTGACATGTGCATGCGATTCTAAAGTATTTATCGATAGATAGAGTAATCCTATCTTATGCATGTTGCCTTTGAAGACTATAATCCCTAATCCACTGCTCCTAGCATAACTAGGGTTTGGCTTGTGAAGCGTTGCTAGAGCTGTTACATCTGTTGTGCTTATCCATGCTTAGATGTTACCACTGGTCCATCCGGTTGATGAATCAGAGCCATGAATGAACCTAGTTTGACAGGATGACGTGGTATGATCATAGATGAAAATTAAACATGCTAAGGCTTGTATGGGAGGCCATGGTGGGTTGTGGTTTTTGCAGTCCCGTACTTGCCACCCTTAGGACCCGAAGTTCTTGCCTCTTGAACCAAGACGAGCGTACATCCACACGGGGGCCTGGAAACCCCCTCGACGAACTAACTTGCCGAGTAGATTCCATGAGTCACATAGTTCGGGTGTTCCATTCGACATACGCATTCTGGCTCTTCTCGAAGGAGGTGCATTCATACAGGTAGTGAAGCGTGGCAGGGAACAAGAGATGCCTGACATCCGTAATCTTGAACCCTGTTCACATCATTAGGGACCGACTTCGGGACTTGACTCGTTACGGCGGCATATCCCTAGTGAATGACTCATGGTCTTGGCGAAAGCAAGGTAATGGTCGTGGTTAACCACTCTCTGTCGGCCTTCCAAGGAAGAGGTATAATGATCTGGCATTAAGAATCGGTTGGTACGTGTGGGTAAAGTTGTACACCCCTGTAGGGTATTAATCTTTTCGAAAAGCCGTGTCCGTGGTTATGGACGACTTGGGAACAGACGTGATGATCATAGAGAACTTGAACCTAATCGTAAAACTTGGCAAGTTATGCAATGTGTGTTTAAGGATGCTTCCTCATGGGTACGAGGGGTGATCCTAGATAGGTTCAGCTGATGAAGATTCGGTGGATATTAAAAGATGATCAAAGCTAGAGATACCGCTCTCTTATCCCCTTTTAAAATATTATGATTAGTCGAGATTCTTATCCCTCTTGTTTCACAAACAAAGATGGATTTTTGCAAAATAACTCCACCAGACATAAGTCTTGCAAAGTACACCCTGTACTCACCCTTGCTTCGTTGATACTTTTGCAGCAAAGTAAGTGTTACCATAGAAGATGAGTTCCTTACTGCATTGACATCAATGAGTAGTTTGGAATTCCCAGTAGGCGGTCTGGGATCTATGGATTAGACGTCGTCGTTATACTTCAGGCCTCTTAGGACATTTGATAAGTTTGCTATACTTAATAGCATAATTTTTCCTTCCGTTGTTTGATGTTTGCGGTCAGTGACCTCTACTTGTAATATTTTGGGTTCTTTTCTCGGTTATGAGCTTGCTGTAATAATTTTTGGTGTCGTAGGGTCACTGTTGTCTTATCAATTCTCGCTCGGTATGCTTTCGAGATTAGGTTAGGATTATGTTCAGACGCTGGTCTAGGATTTGTCTAGCCTTAATCCCGGGGGTGTCACAGGTTTTGGTATTAGAGAAGTACCGACTGTAGGAAACCCTTTCTATTGGTCGATGTTGAGTCTAGTGCTTGTGAAAACTATTCTCAAAAATGAAACTATGTGTGAAAACTCAGTTATGCTTCTTTTTCTTCTTATTCAGTTTCATTCTAGGTCTGGTTAATATTGTCCTATTTTGATTTGGAGAAGTTTTGCTATCTCATCCAGTCTTTCAAAACTTAGATTCCTCTTCAGGCATGCCGGTTCTCAACCATTTGACCTAGTGTTGAGTTCTCTAGAGTCAATTGTGTGTTTTCCCTGTTTCCCTTTGTTCCGTTTCTTCCGAGGGATTCCTTCCTATCATGATCTCTCTATCTTTTGGACCCACAATATTATATTGTAGGATCCATAAAGTTCCGTTCTAGACTTCGAGGCCTCCTTTCGCCTCGTGTGCCTTCTTTTCATTTGTTTGGGTACTTCCGAAGTTGTTTCTTCTCTTGGAAGTTACCTCGTGATTACTATCTTGTAGTGTACGCTGTGTCACCCAAGTAGCAGTTATTCCTTTCTTTGGTTTTTAACCCCCGGACTTGAACCTAAGATCCTCGATTGTGCTGGATTACGGTGTTGTGAATCTTGTACATGAAGCTAACCTTTAACCCAAGATCCATTGTTGACCCCTTTCATTAATGTTCACACATTACCCCAGGATGGCTAGTACCTTCTAGTATAACATTCAAGCCTATGGATATTATCGCTATTGAACAGTGATGATAAAGGACTTCCCTACCACTAGGTATGGCAGATGTTCTTTGATGGAACAAAATAGATCACAATAAGAGTACTCTTCGTGAGTCTCACTCCTACACTCGTGACTCTGCCACACCTTACTTTGTCTATTCATCGGTTTTTGGAAGATTGTTGACTTATGCATCCACATCTCGGGATTCTAACCTGAGCATGTTCTTTACCCTTGTTGTTTTTCGACCTTTGTCTACCAGTTGTTAGCCAAGTAGTAAATGTGCATTGATGTCTTTCGATGTAATATACTCTTGTGGTTCGTCTTGATAAACCATTTCGGGTTGTCAAGATAAACAAACTCCAGTACCTCGTCATTTCTAAGACTAGATCAAAGTGTTGTAATCCGCAGATCAATAAGCATTGATTAGTTTATGTTATGTTCCACCTTAAAGTGTCACACTCTTTTATACTAAGAGGTCGTGCTGATTTTCATGACCCTCTTAATGAAGTGATGCTCTTACACATATTACCCACCCTTCCTCTGAGTTTTTGCGCTCAGGAATGATGCGTGTGCGTATTGATGTGGCCATCTAAGATTCTTAGCAATTCTCATCGCTTTGAACTCTAAGGACATTTGTGTCATTCTTAGCGTGATTGGTTAACCCTATCACTAAGCGAAGTTTGATTATGCTATCAATTCCGTTATTCCGGTGCACTCTCCTTAGTCAAAGAGTTAGGTTTATACCGAAGCTCTGAGACTATGTCTTCTTGCCTTAGCAAGCAAGTTTCCCTCTCGAACTAAGTGACATATCGGTGGTCCGTGATATTCTAGATGTCTTCTAGAAGTATCACCATGTTGCCACATGACCATCTTGTTATGTTCTTGAGTAAGAAAGTTCTCTGAACTACACCTTTCTCCAAGGATCCGTATTGGATAACCCTGAACCAGTTGGTTGAGCTTAAACAACAACTTGGAGAGTTGTAAGACAAATGTTCTATCCAACTCTGTTCCTCCTTAAAGGGATATCTAGTTCTGTTCGTGTTGAAGCAGGATAATAAGTCCTTTGTGGACATGTTATTTTCCCCGCCTTTGATTTTATTGGGCAATCGTAAAATCAAACTCAGTTCCAAGGACAATCTTGATGGTGTATCTACTTGTGATGTCTCACTTAAGTACATCTTCATGTCCTCTAGTCTGATCAATGTCCATGCTTTGTTCATACTAATGAGTGTCTATATTAATGGAGTGTCTATTAAGTACATCTTAAGTACAACATTAATGAGTCCATATTAATGGAGTGTCTTGATCAGTTTGTTATTGAACCCATCGATGACATCCTTATCTTCTCCATGTTATATCAGATTCATATGGAACATTTGGCATTAATGTTGGAAACTTTTAAGAACGATCCTCATGTTATCTCGAGGTATGTGTTCTGGATGTTAGAAGTAACCTTCTCTGATCCATGTATAATGGTTGAAAGATGTCATCGTGGATTCGAGTAGTGTTATCTTTGTTTCCTCGCAAATCATTCCAAGTTAGTCAAGAACGTGCAAGGTATTCTTGATATGGTAGGTTGATACCTTCACATATCGATAAGATCCTCCAAGCACACCAAGCCACTGACTGACTTGTCATGGAAGAGAAGAAGTCCTATAAAACTTCGATATCCTCCTAATTGTTTCCCAACAAGGATTTAGTTGTGTTTCGTTGCAAACAATTCATGTAGATGCAATTATCTTTTGATAACTTGCTATCACATGGGTTTCGCAATCTAGCTCATCTTTTGGAGCTTGACATTGAAGTCCATGTCTTGAGGATCTAGTGACTTTACCTCTGTGTAAATGTTCACCCTTTCTATTCGGACATGCTGAGTCTGAAGTATCTCTTCACTTAATCAAAGCCGAATCTCAAGCAGCAATAATGATTGGTGTTCCTCAAGGTTATGACATAGGTCTATTGTAACTCTAGCAAGATTGATGTAATGGTTGGCACAATTAGTCGGAAGATCTATTGCCATATTCCTTGAATCAGCAATAACAATCACTCCTCATGAGGCTTCTTCTATGAATCATTATAGGAGTTGTGCTTATGGTCTCCTTTGTAAACGAAGTCTGACCTTTACTTGGACTGATTGAAGGTTTGTTAAAAGTTTGATATTGGTGTTTCAAAAATCAAGGATAACATTCAAAGTAGGGTTGCTAAATGTTTCTTGGTCGATCCTCCAGACCCATTTATGATGGCAAGCATCTTGTTATGTCAAGTACTTGGAGTCTGAGAATGAAGTTTCTTTCTTCTCGTGCCATCATGAATCTTCTCAACTATTCATCTTGGTGGTGTAAAGTGATATCATGATCTTTGGCAAGGATTTTGATAGTCCTGGATGAATTAATAGTTTCCTTTCAGATTTCTTAAACATGTTTGAAGAGCGACTATGATTTTGGTAATCAATAGTTTCTCTTGTTACATGTTCCTTGTGACTCTTACGAGTCCTCTCTAGAAAACACCTTTCTTTCTTAGCCTTCTGTTGAATGAAAGAGTGACCCTTCTGTGTCAAAAATAGTTCAATAGCTTGGTTTTGTTGGTATCTATCTTTTCCATCTGTCAAGCTCTACTTAAGCTGTTTAGTAGAGGTTTACCTCTCGAAGTCTATGGTCATGTTCCATCTGTTGGAAGTTTCTTCCCTCAAGAAGTTTACGCTCTTCTGCAAGCTCCATGGTCTCAATCTTTATGAAGACCAGTTATCTGTCACCTTGAAAACTATCTCCTTTTGTTTCCTCCGTTACCTTGAAGTGTTTCATGTTCGTTGGCTCTAGAGATGTTATAAAACATCTATCCATGAGTTGACCATGAGATATTCCGTTGTGGTTCCATATCATTCCCTCTCTTCCTTAGTATGAGCAGCCACCTCGAAGATTATGAAGCGCTTCGTCCACTCGTCATGGTGGCATGGATCAACCTCTTCGACAAGATCGTTGAAGTTTAGGGTAACCTGTTCCTTCTATCTTCCTACCTAGGAATATCGGGACGAGATTCTTTTAAGGGGGATAGAACTATAACAACCCTAGTTTCACCAAATACTAATTAGGGTTTGGTTCAGCATAGCATGAGCATCATCATAAAATGCATGCAAGAAAGAAAATAATCACAAAACCCTAAACCCTATTTTCCCCTTCCTATTTGAAACCTTTCAAATGGTTTTGAAATAATTTGAAAACCCCAAAACCTATGGAGACCAAATGGATTATAAGGGACCTCTAGTATTTTAAATGTTCACAAAAGTTTTTGTATTCTGGGAATATTCAAAACAGTTTTCAAATGGATTTACAAAAGAGAGAAACAGCAAAAAAGATATAGAAAACATTTCAGAAAGAAAAACTTCTCCCTAACTCTACCTAGGCCGAGCCCATCTTCTATTCTCCTATAGTCTGCTCAGCGCACAGCTACCAACAGCATGCCTGCCTCCCTTTGTCGCGGCCCATAAGGGAGCCCAGCCGCATCCCATCCCAGCCCATACCGCTTCAGACAGCCCCGTCGTTGTCTTCCTCGCCAGCCAAGCAGCTCGGTGGTGCTTCCTCCATAGCCCGCCTGCGCCATGAAGCGTGTCGCCGCTGCGATGCGAGCCGCCACCCCTCCTACAAGTACTCTATGCCGCCGCTGGATAAACCCTAGGCGTCACTTTTCCCTCTCCCTCACTTTCCCGAGCCATGCCCAAAACCCTAGCTCCGGCCACCATGTCGCCATCGCCGATTCCGACCACCCCGGTGCAAGCCGACGCCACCATCGTGACCGCCTTGTCGCCCTCATCCACCTCCATGAAGCATGCAAGCAGGGAAGCCCTCCTCTGGCCAGAATAGAGCTTGTTCCATCATCGGCCAGCACCTTTGCCGCCGTCGATTCGCTGTCGTTTGGCCTCCCCTTGCCACACCGACACCGGTCGCGTTCGTGGTGAGCTTCCGGTGCTAACACACCCCTATGTTTGCTCTCTCCCTGCCTGTATCATCGCCTCCACAACCACCTGCAGCCACGGCCGCCATCACACATGCTGCTCTGATGACCAATGTAAAAGGTCCCAACCTTCAATAAGGTAGAGATCCCTGTGTTTACAATGCTAGTCCCTGGATCAATAGCTAGCATCCACAATTAAGATGTAATATCAAGAAACAAAGGTCATAATACAACTTTATAACCAGGAATAAAATAATTTATTACATCTTACATAGCTCATTTGGCTATCTCATTACAATGCAGCAGAATATAACAATAGCATGGTTTCCTTCATCTTCAAAGTGCCACAGGCACACATGTTGGTTGTAGACTTGTAATCCTAATCAACAAACTTCTCTAACATTAAACAAACCTGCAAGATAATAAGTTACAGCCACAAGGGTCAATACATTTGAATTGTATTGGCAAGTGATACTATGGTAGTATAGTGGAGTCTATCAACTATATGCATTTGGATAAGTGGAGCTTAGGCTTGCATTGCTCAAATTAGATTTTTCTTATCATTTGAAAACACTAAGTTTTTGTTTGACAAAATCACCCAAGGCATCTCCCAATAGAAATTGGTGATCCTACAAACCTTGTTCAACCACAAGTTTTACTTAGAAATTGGGATGAGGAGATTCTTGATAGCTTCCATGTCTTGATGCTCAAATTGTCCAATACCAGGGACATGGCTAAGTACTTAGATTCTTCCATCTGCAGAGGTGGTGCACTTTCCCCACAAGACTTGGTTTCACCAAGACAAGATCTTTCAGAAGACTTCCCTTAGACCAGAATGGACGCGTTCCAACCTATCATTCCCCTACCACCAACTGTCCATTTGGCTAAGTTATTGCAACCTATATGATCCAGGCAGAGCCCATAATGCCAAGTGGCTGCACTTGAAGCTTCTCAACATTTGACATCTCAAATCTCTTTGTTCCTGGGTGGCCATCCACAAGTGAGATACACAAGGTAAACCATAGAAATGGGCCTTGTGAACCACTCAACACAAACCATTCCTTCCATTCCACCCACGTGATTCATTCACTTAGTTGTTTTATTAAACAAAACACAAGTCCTTGACTTAGAATATTCCATAGTATGAATATATATTCCACCCTTGTTTTCTACTAGCTAAGCTCAGCATGATAGTAGTAGGAATCTTAACTTGGGAGAATTCTACTAAGGTTTCATCTACTAGGATTTCCCATGGCATAGTTTACACTTATCAAAATTCCATGCAAGTCCTACTTAGAAATATCACTAATGCATAGTGAAAATAATGGGACAAAAGTATGAAGCATCACTTGCCTTTTTGGTAGAGAATATAAGTTCACTCCTTGTCTTTGCAATGATCACACTCTTCATTTCACTACAATTCAATCAAGCAAGGGCACAATTTCAATCTACCATTCAAGCAACATCACATAAATTAATAGAATCAAAACAATGCATGCAAGCATGCCAAACTTTGTTTTATTTACAAAAGTGGTTTATAATAGGTTATAAACATTCTAAAACACTTATTGGTCATTTTATAAAGAGGCAAAACTATTTGCAAAAGATTTTACCTATAAACCATTTTTAAACCAAATCATTATTTTATGTGGTTGAAAATGCCTTTAGCAAAGTAATAATTTTTTAATAGGGTTCACCAAATACATTTTCAAATCATAAAATTTGGTGTTTGGGGTCAGAGAGTTTAAATCAAAACATTTCTCAAAGGTTTTCCTCCGAAATCATTTTTAAACCATGATCAACATTTTTATTTGGCTAGAAATGTTTTTAAATCAAAGATTCATTCTTTTGCTTCACCAAATAAATTTTTGAAACCACCAATTGATTTCTATGGTAAGTAGGTTCAAAACAAACCATTTGCCCAAGATTTTATCCACAAAATAATTTTAGAATGAATTTTATATGCTAAACATGCCTACACAAGTTTCTGCAAAAACAATCATTTTATCAGAAGCAATTCACTAAACAAAGGGAATGGTCAGAAAGTACTTGTATTGCTGATTCCATTGATATAAAATTTGCAAAATTTGGACGTGTGGTTTGAAAGTTATGAATTTTGCAAGTTTACTAATACAATAGATCAAATTCTGTTTTTAAATCAACACACTGGCCAACGTCACGATTTTATTCGCCCATACCGGTTCGTGTGGATCGTTTATTATGGTGCGTTGGATCTAAGTAACATCGCACGGCTCAGAGGCACTACTTACCCTTTCGTTTATGGTCTATCGCAACCCTCTGATCAAGATCCTACGGTTTACAACAGCTTGGCCACAGATGGGCGGCGCTGGAAGACAGCGAGCGGCGGCGCGGTCAGACGGCGGCGGAGCTGGCGAAAAAGGAAGCAAGGGAGGTAGAGGGGTAGCTCACCGAGATCGCTGTGGCACGGGGATTCTCAACCTGCTCGCGTTGGTCGAAGGGGCGCATGGGTGTAGTCGGAATTCCTTGCCGGAGTTCTCTCTGGCGTTGGTTGCTCTCTATCGGAGACGGTGGCAAAGCTTTGGTGCACGCCAGAGGGAGAGGAGGGTATGGTTAGATGTGCAAGGATGTAGCGAGGATGCGTGCGTGAAAAAGAAAGAGAGGGGTGGTCATTAACAACCAGAGAAGTGTCGCCGAAGTGGAAGCAGACGGCGACGCGCTCGGTGGTCGTCGTTGCCGAGGTTCTAGGGCGCGCGGGGGCGAGCTGATGCCACTGGGAGATGCGTATGGAAGAGGGGAGCAGGCTCGCGTGGTCGAGGAGGCGAGGCGCAACTTGGGTTCGCCGGAATCGGCCGGAGAAGCCATCGGACACAGAGGCGATGTCGCAAGCAATACAAGCAACCTAGGGGCTCTGGTGGTGTGAGGATTGGGGGGAAAGGAAGAAGAGAGCGTGGCGATTAATACTGCGTGGTCACGGCGAGGATTAAACGCAGCAGTAAGGAGAATTCAAGCAGAGGAATTAGTGCAGCAACGGCAGCGGCGTTGGGGGAAGAAGGGGTCGTCGCGGGGTAGGAGAGAAAGATGATAGGTGGGACATCGTTGTTAGTGAGTGAGAGAGAGGGGCGTGGGGTCCACTGCTTAGTGATCTTGCGGGTTCTATTCTGAGTGTATAACGTTTCACTGCGGGGGCGAGCAGGTGGGCTGCTGATGGGCTTAGTGGGCTGGGCTGGCTAGATCATATTTTTTTTGTACTGTTTTGTTTTTATTTTTCTATTCTTATTATTCTGTTTTGATTTTGATTAATCAATTGAAACCTCCATTTTAATTCAAACTTCTCTCAAACCTTGAGTAGATTTTAATACTGATTAATAATACATTCTGAAATCATTTTTAGAATAAATATCTTATTCTTTTTAGGGTCTTTTAATCATTTAAAATTGGCCCTAGTATTAATTAAATAAGATTTATTAATATTTTTCAATCTCCATTTGAATTCAAATCACCACCAAACTTTGGGTGAATTTTAATTCTGTTTATCAACATATTTCAAAGTTCAAAATAAGATAATTCTTTTAGGATCTAGTAATAATTAAATAAATAGACCATAGTCTTTAATTCAAATAGGTTTTAATTTATTTTAAAACTCTTTTTGAAATCTAAATAATATCAAAATGTTTTCAGTTGGTTTCTTTTGAAAAACTAAAACACATGGAAATCTTATTTAAAATAAATTAACAAGTTTTAGTGTTTATTTAAAATGGAAAAGCCTTTACTTTAATAAAAATGGATATTAATAAATCCTCATTATTTTATTTAAATAAACCTTTACTCTTTTTATCAAATAGAAATATTTTATTTCAAAAGCTTGGCCAAGATTTAATTTGGCTCTTTAAAATAATACTCATTTATATTTCTACTTATGCTTATCAGAACCATATCTTTTTATTTAAAGATCCAAAAATAGTGATTTCAACTATTATAACTTTATTTATTAATTGTTTATCTTTTTAAATCCTTTTAGGATTATTTGTTCACCATTTGGTATGGATTTTAGATAAGTGCTTTATTAGCTTTGGAAATTACTTTTCCTTATCTTATTATATTCATAAGATTTTATCTATGGCTCCAAATTAAGTGAAACCAATTACTATGGTTTTATAATATTTCCATTTGTCATTCTTGATCATTTTGAAATGTTTGCTTGACAAATTTTTATATGGATCAAATCCATGGTCTTAGAGATAACTTGAAATTGATTTTCTTCTATTAGGGTTTTAGAGTTTTGGTTTATTTCTCAAGTGTTTAAATTTCAAGATGCATTTATGAAGAATGAAATCCACTTGATTTGAATTTTAGTTGGATGCAAACATTAACCAAAGTTTGTTCAAGATGGGATTTTAATTCCATTTAAAAACAAAAGTTTCTTTTCCCCTAGATTTCAACAATTATTTATTTTGTTTATTTATTTTTCACATAACAAGATTTGGAAAATCTTGGGATGTGACAGGCTACCACCCTTAAAATAAATCTCGTCCCGAGATTTGGGAAGGCTAGGGTTACAAGTTGGCTCAAAGCAACTAGGGTACTACCACCCTTAAAATTTTCCAACTAGATTACTTCTTGGCTTGCTTGGGATCTTGATGAAGTCTCTCTGGGCAAACATCTGCATAGTGTCCTTTGTTTCCACATTTGAAACATGTGACAAGGCTGAGATCCTTCATAGGCTTTATCTTGTGCTTCATCTTTTTTGGACAATTGCTTGCATAATGTCCTTGGTCACCACAATTGTAACATGTGATAAGATTGAGTTCTTCACGTATCTTCTATGGACAAGTTGACACATAATGGCCTAACTCTTTGCAGTTGTTGCACCACACTTGGCTAATCTCCTTATACTTTTTCTTCTTCTCTGGACATTCATTGGCATAGTGTCCCATCTCTTTGCAATGGCAACACTGCACTTGACTTTTGTCCTTCTCCTTCTTGGGTTTCTCCAAAGCTAGGAGTGCTTCTAGTTCATGCTCTTCATATCTTATCTCAAAGGTAGGAAAGTTTCCTGGTCTTCTTGACCTTTTCCTTGGATAATACATATGTCTCCTCTTTGGTCCTTTAAATTGAGTCATATTGCATGGAGGTGCAAGCTGAGATTTTCCTTTGTCTTCATCCATCTTGGTAGAAGTTGTTCCCTTATGGTAGACTGCAATCAGTTGTTGCACTCCACATTGTTTCCTTTGTTGAACTATGGAATAGATGGGGCATTGGATAGGGACATGATTATTTCCTTCACACAAGAAACAAGTAGCTTGAGATGTGGGGCATTGGTCAATTGGATGTTTCTCTTCACAATTGGGGCATTGATCTTCATGCTCTTTGGAAGTGTGATCCTTGTCTCCACAAATATTGCAAGCTTGGGTTCCTTCTAGAATATCATCCTTGACATCCTTGTTGTCACAAACTCCTTGGGAAGAGTTGTCTCCCATGTTGATCATTTGATCTGTCACCTTATGCAACAATTGGGTTTGGGTTTCCAAAAACCTTTGCATGGTTGGATCTACTTCACTGGTGTTGGCTAAAAATTGAGCCGTCACTTGGTTCAACTGGGTTTGGGTTACTATGAGTTCCCTCATGTTGATCTCTTGGTTGTTGTTGTTGTCACCATCATTGATGTTGGAGTTTCTTGGAGTAGTCATCTGTTTGGGTTGGATTGGGATTATAATAGGCAAAATATTTCTAAGGAATCAATTCTAATCACACACATCACAATTCACTCAAGCAATGTGCAAGCAATCACCAACAAGCATTCCACTCAAACAACAGGTTTCAAGTATATTTTTAGGCAAAAAAATATTTTTGTTACACCACATAAGTTGGTGGGTTTGACTTAAACTAAATATGGTGGTCCATCTATATGGTTCACTTGAGATTATTCCATCCTTTGATTTTTCTTGAATGAGATCATGGTTTCCTTGGAAAAAATTCTTGTGTCTTGGTCACGAAACTTCAAAGGTGATGGTGATTCCCAAGTTGTGTTTCCTTAGTCTTCAAGTCTTGAGCAACATTTCTTGTCTCACTTGTAGTCCTTAGTGATATCCAAGGTTGAAGTCCTTGTTGAGAATAAGGTTGAAATCACTTGAAGATGTTGAAGTCATTAGAGTTGATGAAGTCCTTTGCACATGGGTGAGTGTTTGGCCATGGGGTAGGCTTTGTCCATCAAGTTTGAAATAGAAGAGATGTAGAATCAAAACCAAAAATGGTTGAGGAAAGAGTTTACAAGATTGTTTGTAAATAAGTTTTGGAAAAAAACAACTCCTATTTTTCTAAGGTTTTTTTTCCAATCCTAGGGTTACAATTCTACAGGCAACACAATGCTCTGATACCATCTGTAAAAGGTCCCAACCTTCAATAAGGTAGAGATCCCTGTGTTTACAATGCTAGTCCCTGGATCAATAGCTAGCATCCATAGTTAAGATGTAATATCAAGAAACAAAGGTCATAATACAACTTTATAACCAGGAATAAAATAATTTATTACATCTTACATAGTTCATTTGGCTATCTCATTACAATGCAGCAGAATATAACAATAACATGGTGTCCTTCATCTTCAAAGTGCCACAGGCAGACATGTTGGTTGTAGACTTGTAATCCTAATCAATAAACTTCTCTAACATCAAACAAACCTGCAACATAATAAGTTACAGCCACAAGGGTCAATACATTTGAATTGTATTGGCAAGTGATACTATGGTAGTATAGTGGAGTCTATCAACTATATGCATTTGGCTAAGTGGAGCTTAGGCTTGCATTGCTCAAATTAGATTTTTCTTATCATTTGAAAACACTAAGTTTTTGTTTGACAAAATCACCCAAGGCATCTCCCAATAGAAATTGGTGATCCTTCAAACCTTGTTCAACCACAAGTTTTACTTAGAAATTGGGATGAGGAGATTCTTGATAGCTTCCATGTCTTGATGCTCAAATTGTCCAATACCAGGGACATGGCTAAGTACTTAGATTCTTCCATCTGCAGAGGTGGTGCACTTTCCCCACAAGACTTGGTTTCACCAAGACAAGATCTTTCAGAAGACTTCCCTTAAACCAGAATGGACGCGTTCCAACCTATCATTCCCCTACCACCAACTGTCCATTTGGCTAAGTTATTGCAACCTATATGATCCAGGCAGAGCCCATAATGCCAAGTGGCTGCACTTGAAGCTTCTCAACATTTGACATCTCAAATCTCTTTGTTCCTGGGTGGCCATCCACAAGTGAGATACACAAGGTAAACCATAGAAATGGGCCGTGTGAACCACTCAACACAAACCATTCCTTCCATTCCACCCAGGTGATTCATTCACTTAGTTGTTTTATTAAACAAAACACAAGTCCTTGACTTAGAATATTCCATAGTATGAATATATATTCCACCCTTGTTTTCTACTAGCTAAGCTAAGCATGATAGTAGTAGGAATCTTAACTTAGGAGAATTGTACTAAGGTTTCATCTACTAGGATTTCCCATGGCATAGTTTACACTTATCAAAATTCCATGCAAGTCCTACTTAGAAATATCACTAATGCATAGTGAAAATAATGGGACAAAAGTATGAAGCATCACTTGCCTTTTTGGTAGAGAATATAAGTTCACTCCTTGTCTTTGCAATGATCACACTCTTCATATCACTACAATTCAATCAAGCAAGGGCACAATTTCAATCTACCATTCAAGCAACATCACATAAATTAATAGAATCAAAACAATGCATGCAAGCATGCCAAACTTTGTTTTATTTACAAAAGTGGTTTATAATAGGTTATAAACATTCTAAAACACTTATTGGTCATTTTATAAAGAGGCAAAACTATTTGCAAAAGATTTTACCTATAAACCATTTTTAAACCAAATCATTATTTTATGTGGTTGAAAATGCCTTTAGCAAAGTAATAATTTTTTTATAGGGTTCACCAAATACATTTTCAAATCATAAAATTTGGTGTTTGGGGTCAGAGAGTTTAAATCAAAACATTTCTCAAAGGTTTTCCTCCGAAATCATTTTTAAACCATAATCAACATTTTTATTTGGCTAGAAATGTTTTTAAATCAAAGATTCATTCTTTTGCTTCACCAAATACATTTTTGAAACCACCAATTGATTTCTATGGTCAGTAGGTTCAAAACAAACCATTTGCCCAAGATTTTATCCCCAAAATAATTTTAGAATGAATTTTATATGCTAAACATGCCTACACAAGTTTCTGCAAAAACAATCATTTTATCAGAAGCAATTCACTAAACAAAGGGCATGCTCAGAAAGTACTTGTCTTGCCGATTCCATTGATATAAAATTTGCAAAATTTGGACGTGTGGTTTGAAAGTTATGAATTTTGCAAGTTTACTAATACAATAGATCAAATTCTGTTTTTAAATCAACACACTGGCCACGCGTCACGATTCTATTCGCCCATACCGGTTCGTGCGGATCGTTTATTCTGGTGCGTTGGATCTAAGTAACATCGCACGGCTCAGAGGCACTACTTACCCTTTCGTTTACGTTCTATCACAACCCTCTGATCAAGATCCTACGGTTTACAACATCTTGGCCACAGATGGGCGGCGCTGGGCGACAGCGATCGGCGGCGCGGTCAGACGGCGGCGGAGCTGGTGAAAAAGGAAGCAAGGGAGGTAGAGGGGTAGCTCACCGAGATCGCTGTGGCACAGGGATGCTCAACATCATAAAACATCGGAATCGTAAGTACAACATGTCGGTCCACTATAAATATTTGAAAGGTATGCTTGTGCCATTCATATCCTTATTCTTCAGACTTTGTTTACGGAAAGGACCAATCCCGTCATCACTCGGAAAATTAAGAATGTTCTTTCCTGATAGTTGGATACTCACACCGATGGCATTATTTGCTATAAGAAGATGCAGCCATCTATGTCTGAAAATACATTTAAATTCCAGAGCAATCTACCTCCCTTACTTGTAGCTCAAGTTTGACCTAATTTCGTTAAATCGGCAAGAAGTCGGTGAAGTGTGTGAAATTAGCTAGGATGGTTGAAAAATGGAATTATATAACAAACCATGATCCACATTCTATAATAATTGGGAGGGTTTCATTTTATTATAACTATGGTAGGCCTCGTAGGAGCAAGGTGCTTGAGTTAACACGGCCGGTGTAATTCCAAGTTACATCGAGGACCTCATAAAAAATGAAAATTACAACCAAGTCCATGCATTTAGCACAAGGTCTCTGGAACTAAGGAATGAAGTGTGTTTTCAGGTTTGGCCATATAGCATTCATTCATTGTGCTAAAGTCTATCAATAGAATCTTCTAGATGCTAAGAATGGAAAAGAAGATCGAACAGTTATCAATGTTTGGATTTGCCACTCTTGATCCAACGGTTAATGTTCAAAGTAATCCGTACACTATAATATAGTGGTATGGTATTGTAAGAGATAAGACAAGATAAATTTAAGATAAGAATTACTACTATGAATTGCCGATCTTTTGAATAACCTTCCCTCCCGATGTTTGGGAAGCAAGTGAAAATTTTGAAACCAGAAAAGTTTGATTTTTTTTGCTACAAGGACCAAAGTGGTTTCCTTCCTATGTACTGCTCCTCCTAGTCCACACCAACACGACTGCCGAACACGCCAGATAAACAGAGCGGCCCTCTCAAGAAAGAGAAGAAAAAGAAACAGAGCTACCGTACCAAGGCACATGTGCGTAGCGCCACGCTGTGAACGAGGGAGAGATAAGCTGGGCCATTGCGCGAGGGGAGAGGGGTGGAGACATGAGAGGAATTGAAGGAGAGAGAAAACACACATTTTTCGTGCATAGGTCTTTAAATTTACTACTAGTAGAGTGTAATCCACTATAACAATAAAGGCTGCAGGAGTACCTCATGTCAGGAACCCATCATATTTTTTCTATCCGCTGCTTCCCTCTTCACCTGCCTATGTTTTATTCTTTCTGCACATACATCGTCTGGACAGAGGTGAGCATATGTCTAATAAAATAAATAGTAGTACTAAGAGTAAGGCATCCACTATGTTGACCATAAGAAAAAAAGTAGTTGTGATGGACTTCCATATACATAGTGGAAGCTATCCATAAGACAAAAACCTTACGGGTCACCCTTAAGCTCGTGGGTAGTCCATAAGCATCAAAATATTGATATCTAGTACACATAGCAATAGAACACAAATTTTAATCACAAGACTATGAGAGGGTATCTCTTACATATGTGTCCTATATTATGGACAAGTTTGTCTAGATACAATGTGGTGCAATCAACTAGCTTGTTATTAGCAAGTGGGTCCCATCTTAAAGATGGGTTTGGCATATACATAGGTGATGCCCTAAGCTCTACCGCTTAGATAGTGTCTATACGAGACGATTCATGGGGCCTACTGGACTGAAGATGCTAACTTTTGTGTAGTAGTTTTACAGCTTGGTCATACACTACCATGTGGGGCCCATTATTTGGTTTTTCATTTAGACACATGTGCCTTTTACTCCCCTCACAACCGTTCTAGACTCGATTTTTTTGCGAAATTCCACCAATCTATTAATAATGATCAACAACCGTGTAAAGATACCCAAAAGTAAGTTTATCTTACATGTTGTATCGTTCTTCGATTTTCCCCTCTATTTTGATCTATATTCTTTACATAGAAGAACAATTTGACCTAATTTTGGTAAATATATATAAAGTCATTTAAGTGTACAAGTCAGCTAGTAATCTTGAAAAAATTTGCCTAAAAACATGGAAATTTTAAGAAAGCAAGGTCCACTTTGTATGAAAATTAGGGAGGTGCCTTTTTATTTTGACTAACACAGGCCCCGTGGGAGTAGTAAGCTTCAGTTAACACAGTCTATGGAAGTACAAGTTGCATTAAGGACCTTATAGAAAATGAAAATGACATCGAAGTCCATTACTTGGAAAATTGAGAATGTTCTTTCCTGATAGTTGTAAACTCACAACGACGATATTTTTTACTAAAATAAGATGTACCCATCTACCTTTGAAATGATATTTAATTCGATAGAAATCTATCACGCTTACTCGTAGATCAAGTTTGACCTAATTTTGTTAAATTCTCAAGATGCAAAATCTTAGCAAGAAGTTGAACCTTTTTTTTAAAACTCTCAATGGTGGTTTTTGATATATTAAATGACCCCCCCCAACGGTTACCTCCAAAAAAAATCGCAAAACTTTCAAAGGAACCTACGATTTTCCTGTAGGTCAAATTTGAGCTAATTTCGATAAATCGACATAAAGTCAATCAAGTTGGCGGAGTTAGAAAGGACAAAGTTTGATAACTCATGAACCATGGGAATCATAAGTATTATAACATGTTGGCCCAATATATATGTATGAAATCTTTACTTGTGTCATATTCAGATCCAATATTCTTTGGACTTTCGTTACAGAAAGGAACAATCTCATCATCACTCAGAAAATTGAGAATGTTCTTTCCTGATAGTTGGAAACTCACACCGACAACATCGTTTACTAAAATAAGATGCACCCATATACCTTTGAAAAAACGATTAATTCAATACCAATCTATCATGCTTACTCGTACCTCAAGTTTGACCTAATTTCGTTAAGTTGTCAAGATGAAAAATCTTAGCAAGAAGTTGAACCTGTTTTCAAAACTCTCGGTGGTGGTTCATGATATACTAAATGACCCCCCCGATGGTTTCCTAAAAAAATCACAAAACTTTTAAAGCAACCTACAATTTTCCTAAATCGGCATCAAGTCATTCAAGTTTGCAGAGCTAGCTAGGACAAAGTTTGAAAAATCATACAACATGGGAATCGTAAGTACAACATGCACTACAAGAAAATGTCCTTTTACAATGGACAATTTTCGTGGTTGAAGGTCCATTTTTCGTGGTTGAAAATCCTTCTATGACGGAGGACCATCGTGGTAGAAGCCCTGTCACAAATGATTCTACCATGTTTTTTTGACCATGGTGGATTGCACCCTTTAGCCACGAAAAGTAATTCTATCGTAGATCTGTTCACCAGCCACTTTGACTTCTAATGTCAAGCACACTGCCATGTGGTGAGCACCTTTAACGGTCAGTTAACATCGTTAACTGTCAATGAAACCGTGGTAGAAGCCAGGTCCAGCCAAGGCCTGGTAACAACTAACTGGGATGGCCCATTAAGGTAGCCCAATAGGATCATGGCCCGTTATGGTTCCATTCTGCACTGTTTGAATTGGGCCCATTTATGCTGCCGGTCGCGACCCATATAATTTCGGGCCCTTCATTGTTTTGGCCTAGTGAAGGCCCGCTCGGCTCGCTACTGTGCGTCCCATTGGCGGCCTACACAATGTCGGCCCGGTACTGCTAAGGCCTGCGATTGGCCTGGCACTGTTCTTATAGACTGTAATGGGCTACCAACTAATGACCCATTTGTAGGAAGGAATGCTACTGTTATGGCCCATAAAGCGGCCTGCTCATTATCTTGCTTATTATTGTTCTAAACTAGGAAGGATTTCCGACCTGTTACTATTCCGACCTGCTATTGTTCTAGCCTGCTCCTATTCTGTTATGTACTGTCCAGGCCAGGTACTGTTAAAGATTGTTACTGTTTTGGTTTGTTACTGTTATGGCCTTATACTGTTCTACTGTGTTACTGTTCGGGCCTGTTACTATTCTAGTCTGTTACTATTTTGGCATGTTTCTCTTGTGCTATTGGCCTGTTATTTTTTTGACAGGTACAATTTAATGCATATGGCAGCTTATGTGGCCTGCCGTGATTCAGGACTTTTATTGTATATTGAGCTCGTCTACTGGTTGTCATATCGTATTCTACAATTATGGCGCAATTCTTTTTTAAAACAGTCCGGTAATATTTCATCTCATTAATGTGGCACGAGAATCAGCATATTACATCAACAGGAAAATACTGAAATTTATTACAGACTAGAATTCAACAGAAACAAAAAGATACATTACACAAACATCATCAGTCATGGGCTGGAACAGGTTTTCAGATAGAGCTTACATCGCCATGCAAGTAACAACAAGCTTACCATGACAGCTGCAGAAGATATTATCAAGTAGACGGTCAGTCCAATCTTGTCGATCTTTCAGTTCTAGTATTTGTTCGCGTGTAATCGTGATTATTGCATCTATTTCCTTTGTTTCTTGTTCAATTAAATCAATTGTTTTGAGTGCAGATGTAACACCTCTTTGTTCTAGAATAACTGGAACAGTAGGCTAATGCAAGCAATAACCACTGTCACCGCTGCTTTGTTAAATAACCTCAATACTTAACATAGGAGTCCTCACATTTGCCTTCATAGCTTCATGTGCAGCCTGAAACAAAGAAAAAACAAGTCAGCACAGCATACCAGCAAACTGGCAGCCAACTTATATTTAAAATAATTGTAATGCATCATAGGCTAGGAACAATCAATGATGTGCCTCATACATCTCTTTCCAGAATAACTGGAACAGTCGACGTCCTAGACCGATGCGAGCATGTGCTTGTATCATAGCCGCTCTGTGGAACAAACAATACAGATTATTTGCAGGCTGAAACTAATACATATTAAGTTAGTGCAGCAAAGCAGGCGAAGAAACACTATGTTTGTTTTCAAAGATTTTCAAAATTAGTATTATCGTAATATAACAAATCAAGCAATCAACATGTGTCTCATGCAATCTAACTAAACTTGTTTGGAAGTTAATGTAGTGAACCAAGCAACTAATTTTCCCTCATAAACAAATCATATCACTGCCTAATGGAAATATAGAAAATATAACAAAAATAGGTGCCTAGGATCCCTTGAGCTGCTTAGAATTGGTCCATACAACAAGGATTAACCTATAATATAAAAATAGCATTTAGAAATGGTCTATTATACGAACTAACCATATTAGTTTGCAGTTCGATAAATTATGGTTGGACTTCCAACCACAGAAGGTGGCATTGTTTTAATCATCAGCGAACTATGATAGTACCTTAGAAAAACAAGCAATAGATCAAGTGTGTGTCTTAAATAGACTACCAACATATTTTTAGAGAAATAAGATATCAACCACTACTTTTTAGTATCTAGATCATTCAAATATATTGATCATCGAGATAGTATATAAAAAAGAAGAGAAATAAAGAGATGAGTCATTTGCTGCAAAAAAAGTTGGATGCAGCCAAAAAGTAGAAGAAACTTTCTTTGTAATGCCTACAACTATTGTATTTCCAACTTCTAATAGTATCATTGTGCATATAACTAGAAAACTAAGAAAACCGAGTAGACAAACAAGCAACTGATACATTGTGCACCTTGCAAGATCAATGAAGTATTTCAACAATATATGGCTGGTATGAAGTGGAAGATCAAATTAAGAAGAATTGAAATTCTTTTGATAGAAGCACTTTGTTCACCATATAGAGTTGGTAGGTCGGAAATGTAGCAATGCCATATGCATTAAATAAACTGCTATTTGAAAAAAAATCCAACATATATAATGTCAAGTAAATGTGTACGAGCTCTGTTATCCACAATGTATCCACAGAAACCAAGACACAATATCGCATTGTTGCAATCAAAAGTCAACTAAAAATGCAAAGAACTCATAACCAATTGAACCATCTGGTGGCTAATATTAAAATAGCAAGATCATCTGATCATATATAGATTAATTCGAGCAGACATGAGTCGGAACATATGCATAATGTCTCATATTTCTTAGTAATCAACAATTGTATTCTCAAATAAATTGCCATCGTTTAATTTAAGAAAATCATGAAATTGCTTTAAACATGAGCAAACTAAAGAATCAAATTGGCAATAGAATCTATATGTTCCTCATGTAGAGTAGCTAGTGAGTTAATGAATTAAGAAATAAAACACCAGGTGGACGATAGACTTCCAAATCATAGTAAGATGATTATAGTACATATATATAGTAATTAAGTATCATACAAAGCTTAATTATGCTTTTTATATCCAGGGATAATATTGCTTTAATGGTCATCTTGTTCTAATCATTGGCCAACTCATGTGGTGCCAATACTAGACAATGTGACTATTTACAGGGTTCATACAAACTCTTAATAGCAGAAAATGCTACAATAGACTATAAATTATCATAAAAGTGGATATACTTAAAGTACCACCACCTAATAATAGCCTAGTTAATGCATAGATAGATAGATTGATGGTGAGTCAAGTATAGCAAATAATAGAGCATCACCATGATTGAGTGAGATAATTGAATTACAAATCGAGATATTTACATTTGGTATTTGTTACATAGAAGAAAAATATAGCATAAAAGTGGATATACATAAAGCACCACTACCAAATCATGGTCTAGTTAATGTATATATATATATATATAGATAGATGAACATAAGACAAATATAGAAAGAATAGATCAGTGCCATGATCGAGTGAGCACATTGAATTATAATCGAGGGATTCAAGTTTGGATTTTGCCTAGTCTTGTTTAAGGTCAATCTTGTTCTAATCATTAGCGGACTCATGTGGTGCCTCATACAAACAAGCATCTGGCACTAAGCACATCTCGGTAGGAACAGGTGACTTACTATTTCTCTTTCTGCAGTCCCGTCGGAGGACATCCTGTTGTCAGTTCATTCGTTGAAGACATCCACCGCATAGATCACTTGGATAGATGATTCATCTGCTTTATTGTTGCTCCTCTGCATATAAGTTCCAGCCACTGATTAACATAAAATAGGTTTGCATCCAACAATGGAAAGCAATAGGTACTAACAAGATTGTAGGGATGATTCACTCTACGATTCTCCGTGTTCCATGTGAGAGGAAACAATATCAGATAGTGGGTGTTGTTATTTACAAAGATCTATATAGACATTATATATAATCACTTGTGAACAAGTAAAAATGTGCCAACGTTGGAATGATGCCTCCCTTGGTTATACGTTGTTAGGTAGGTGAGATACCCGGTTTATTCATGCCTCAGTGGCGACTCGAAAGTCTGCCCATTCTGGGACTCGAACCAAGGCGGGCTGGCCACCACACCCAGAGTAAAAGCTACTAGGCCAGCGCCTGGTTCTCCACTTGTAAACAAATAGAGCAGGGAATAGTGGAATATAAACAAACATTTTAATGACATAAATTTTGCCATGGAGACAAAATAGAATGCAGATACAGTCAGTCCTTAGCACGAAGAAGAGACAAATTACAATGGAAATTGGTTTTAACTTGTGAAATGGGATTGCAAACAAATATGTGAAGTGCCATAAAACTTGCCGTGATCTATGGAGCAGGCAAATACTGTATTAACATTAGGAAAAATAACATAGATATTACAATGGTATACCTCGTGAACTTATAGAGCAGGGAATGCAAACACATGCGAACTGACTTAAAATGATATGAACAACATAATAGAAGGTAGATACTTCTGCTCCAGAAATTATAATTGAGAAACTTGAATTTATAGAGCAGGGCATGCAGATAACCATGTTAAGTGCCTTAAAACTTACCATCTAATAATACATTTAACCCAAAAACTAAAGAATATAATTTTTCACAAGTCAGTCGATTCAAAACTCGACCAAGTTTGTAGAACATACAAGGAACATCTACCATTTAAAACCAATACCATTAGATACATCGGGACATGTATTTCCATAGTCACAAATGATACAAATTAACCATTAATATATTTTATATCTGTCTGATCAAAGTCATCATTGTTTGACTTTAAGAAGTATAGGCATTCTTTTACGGAACGAATGTAGTATATTAGGAGGCATCTACTATCGAAGGTTAATTGAAATGAGATAGAAATAATAATGGCATACCTTGCAGAGGGAATGCAAAAACAAAAAGTTCAATGACATAAAATTTGTGATGAATTACATAAAAGACGTCAGTTACTGTGGTTGCTTAGTACAAACCAGATTGAATTAAAATAACATAAATTCTGAACCTGTAGAGCAGGGAATGTTAACCTACATGTTCAGTGGCTTAAAACTACCAATGAACTCTAAAATTAAATACAGTCAGTGTTGTAGCTACGGACAAAGCAAATGCGCATTATGATGACATAACTTGCGAACTTGTAAAACATGTAGGCAACTTTAAATGTTTAGTGAATTAATATTTGCCATGAACTGCATAACAGCAATAAGCTCCAATGATGCTAGTTTTGTACTACCAAAATTGTTTATATATTAAGAGTAATTGTTGGTCAAAGAAAAAACAAGAAAAACAAGGACGCCTTATTCCTTGAAACAGAGGGAGTAGTTTAACATCTGGATTTAACATGGACTACACCGGATTTATTAAGGGAGATTCGGATATTGAGGTACGAATTTACCACAATATAGAAATGCAGTTCACTGTCGCAGGCTTATACCTACTATACTAAAACGAACAAGTAGATCTGGTCTACCTAGGTCACTACATCGTCTACGCATACACGACATCTTTGCGAGTCATGTCAAGGACGCCGAGTGTGCCTATTAGGGGTGAGTCGCTCTGAAGGAGATAGATCACGGCGGCATCGGTGAAGCAGATCTGTGGAGGTTATTGATGGGTCTCACTTGCTTGATAAGATTGCCATTGGAGGAGATCTGGTGTAGTGCACGACGTCGTCGGTGGAGCAGATTTATTACTACCGATTATGGACTCGAGGCTCTCCTCAAGAGCGTCGGTGAAGCAGATCTGGTGTAGTGCACTATTGAGTATGTGAAGCATATCGAATGTAGACCACACCAGCCTAGGTGAAGCAGGTCAGGTGATGTGGACGAGGGAGTCAGCGAACTAAGTTCGTTAAGGAGGTCACTGGCTGATCTGGTAGACTGGTGAGGAGTATGTGGTATTGCGAGGTATGGCGTGCACGCCGGCGAAGTGCAGCGGTGCAAAGGCCGAAGGTGCGATAGGGGGTTTGGGGTGGCATGTGGACCGTGCGGCGGGGATGTTCCGGTGCAGTGTTTCACGAGCTGCAGGTGAGATAGGGGGTTGGATAGCGTGTAGGGCGGGCTGCGGCGGGGATGTTCAAGTGTGGTGGTGTAGGAGATGGAGGTGAGATAGGGGGTTGGGTGGCGAGTAGGCCGGACAACTGTGGCGGGGATGTTCCGGTATGGTGGTGCAGGAGCTAGAGGTGAGAGAGGGGGTTGGGTGGCGTGTAGGCTGGCGAAGCGCGACGAGATGCTCCGATTGAGTGGTGCAGGAGCCAAAGGTGAGATGGGGGTTAGCGTTTTTCGGAGTGCTATGGTGGAAATAGCGTCGGTGGAAGGTGGACTACCCAACTTCAGAGCTGTGGGGACTGGGGGAGAAAAATTACGAAAGATACCCACGACCTAACATTTGTAGTTATGCCATTGTCAGCGGTAGAAAAGGAATTTCGTACGTCTAAAACTTGGTGTGTGACCACTCGAAATATTTCGATGGAGGTGTGGCGGGAGAATTTGGCACTCTAAGATTTTGAATTTGGCTATACAGTAGAAAAGATACAGGAAAATAATAACCTACTCCAAGGACTAGAAAAAATACTAGTTATTGTGATGTTCTAGCCTTTGTAGGTACAGAGTATTCTCGGACCCATTTCTGTACAAATAGGGTCTCTGCCTTCGACTTATTACATACACATATTAGCCACTATAAAGGTAGTACTAACATGAACTAGTAACACTCTGTCATTACACTCACCAGTTGATTAATATCTCTTACATGCATGCATGTGATTGAGCTACTAGAAATTGTTTTTGTCTATACCTGCGTGCAATAATACTAGTCTAACTAATATACTAGTAGTACATGAGTACTCCTCATCGGTATCTATATTTACTTAGTTAGTCTATGATACTGCTCTAAGATACTCCAATTGTCGTGATGGAAGTCCTAACACTGGTAAGAGTGGTAACTTCGAGTATCCATATGTTAGAGGGTACATACTACTAGTATTTTGTACACTAGACACATTTTGCATTAAAAAGTGCGATGTGATGCTTCTCTCTAGTAAGTTGCACATGCCTTGCACATGTGTGCGAATCAGATAATAGAAGTATGACATATTATTTTTTATATAAAATCATACTAGGTGGTAATATAAGATGTGTTTTGAGCAGAACGCAATCTAAATGTAAACGGAGAGAGTACTACTGCTTTCATAAAAAAATGTACAGTAAACTACGTCGCTAAAACTGATCCGTAAATATTCCATAGGAGTACGTGGGCAGGGCTAGGGCAAACTGCATACCTTTAGTTTCCACAACCGCTCATGGATGCATGCATCTCCCAATCATCCTAGCAGTTCCTTTCATCTTCTCGATCCCATTCAATTTCTGTCATTTTACTCACCCAGCCGAACCTCTGCAAAACAAAAGAAGCCGCCAATCATCATCCATGGCGCCGCCGTTTGACAAGCTGTACTCCTTCCTGCACCCCCAAAACACCACCATACTGCGGGTGGTGTATACCAACAGAGCGTCGGCGGTGAACGATTACATCGAGAAAATCCAACCGCTCCTGGAGGAAGCGGACGAGAAGATTGTTGGCCTCGATGTCGAGTACACCAACAAGCAATCATCAACACAGAAGGCTGCCATCGTCCAGCTATGTGTGGGCACGGATTGCCTGGTTGTTGGGGATATGCTATATGGGTATCCTCATAGCATGTCTCTTATCCGGATAACCCGGGTGGCCCATAGTTGGTAGCAAGGCCCATGGCCTGCTAGGAGGCCCAATTAGATGGATCCAGAAGGGAGGCCCATGTTGGATAAAGGAAGGCTACGGAGGACTCACCGACGTACCCGGAGCCTTGGAGTGCAAGACACGTTAGACTGATTGTATACTGTGTAGGACTCTGTAGCCTGTCCGGCTAGGACTTTTCCTGTAACCCTAGGACATGGTGACTATATAAGACGGACCTATGGGAGCCTTTAGGGCATAACGTAGAAAACACAACTCATATCGCACACAGCGAACCGATCCCTTCAATTCGGCGTATCGCCATTATAGTGATTTATAGCAGGAGTAGGATTCCGCCACCTTCGTGGATCTGAACCTGGGTAAGCTGTGTTACCTCGTACCCGTCAACTGTCCGCCTTACCCCACGTCTCTAAACACACACTGTGAGGACCCCTCCATGGCGTACTCGTCGGCAATACCACGACAGTTGGCGCCCACCGTGGGGCAAGAGGCGCTTCAGGCTCTACAACGGGCGAGGTCCAAGCTCTTCGTGGGAATCGCCGAAACCGTAGCCACCGGTCGCGTTCTCTTCTCCGGCAACGTTCCGATCGTCCCTCCCGACGAGTTTTGGATCCCGGCGAAGACTAACCCTACCCGCTGCTCGATCGTCCCCATTGGAGATATCCACCTTTTCATCGATGAAACCGACTCGGGCGCTAGTTCCCTGGAAGTCGGAGGAGCGTCAAGACCCGCACGGACCGCCTACGGCCAGGATACGTTCGTGGAAGGATCGATGTCGGATCTCTCTTCGGAGTTTGCCGGCAAAGATCAGAAAAATTCAAGGCCCACCCAAACCGCCCCTGTGCAGGATATAATGGTGGAAGATTGCTGCAAGTACGCCGGCTTTGCCCGTGCGTCTAGACAACAGAGATCCAAGTTCGTCGACATTGTGACTATCCTCGATCTAGCATGTTGCACTAAGAGAGAGGGTGAAAATCCCCGTGATTACCTGGCCAGATGGCTCCATATACGGGCCGACCTAGCACATTACCCCAATGATGATGCCATGTATCACTTTATGGAAGGACTGGACCAAGGTATGCTTCTCCGACATACGCTAAGGCGGCATCAGGCTTCAGGACGCCTCACTTTTGAAAGCATGGTGAACACCGTCAACAACTACGCGGAAGCTGAGGAGGCAGCCCAGACAGTTCTCGCGCTCTTAGACGGCGCCCCTCAGCCTCATCCACCGCCACCACCGCCTCCGGTCGTCATCGCTGCAGCTGCACCACCACCTCCAGTCATCGTCGCTGCTATCGCACCACCACCGCCCATCATCGAGGAAGCCCTGGCACCCTCCCACTCCGTTCTTGATGCGCTCTACACCGACATTAGCGCTGACTAGGAGGAGATAGACTTCAGCCTGGAGGAGCTAGATTCTGCTATGAAGGAGATTTAGGAGGATTTCAAACGCGACGACCATGCCAATAACACCGTCACGTCCCAAGAGGTGTTCGTCACCATTGGGACCGTGATGGATGGATATCAACCCAGATGAGCTCCGCCTACAGTGCTAGACAAGGGGAAGGGACCACCTGTTGCTACCAACAATGATCGTGCAAAGGTCATGACCCCTCCGCCTAACGTAGTGCAGCATCCGCAGGAACTCAACACCGGTCCGAGTAACAACAACACCGCAAACCCGCCGCCTCCAGTATCTACGTCTGCTGCTGCCCAAATCACTCCAGCTGATAGAGTGATGTACGACAACCTACTCGTCGAGCCCATGACCGTGGCCCATATTCGGAACATAGTCCAGCTTGACGAGAATCGCTAGCAGCTACTGGAGGAAGCGCAGGCCATCGTGGAGCAAGGTGCTAAGCTGGATCGAGATCTGGCCAACGCGCAAAAGTCAATAGAGAAATTTAGAGCCATGGAGGCCAAGTACAAGACTCTGCTCCAGCATCAGAAGCTTAAGAAAGCTCCAGCTCGCGTCATCAAAGATCCTGGTGTGCGGCGAAATCTAGGATGGGACCCCTCAAACCGCCACAAGCAAATCCATACATTGACAGTGAAGGCAGGCAGGTGATGCCCACTCCTCTTCTCAACTTATCCATCGCCAAGTGCCTTTTGGAGCAGGATAGATCACCCGCAGCAGTGGAACAGGTCTATGAACTTGTAGCCAAGGCGGTGAAACAGCAAGAAAATGCCACCCCTTAGAGGCTTGAGTGTGACCCTGCATTTTGCTAGTCTAGCCAGCCTAAGCCGCCAAGGGACCGATCTCCACTTGATGTCGGGTCCCAGACGGGTTCATCAGAATGAAGATGGAGGGATGCATGCAACAGGAAGGACGCTATCCCCATATCCTCCGACCATGGAGGCAAGGCTCATCCCCGTCGCACATCTCCACCGCCCCGGTCTCCCCGACATCGCGAAGACTCCAAGGCTCACCGTCGTATGGACATGCCTCCGCCAAGGCAGAGCGACATCGTCATCCGTGACAACACAGAGCAAACCCGTCATGATGGAGAGCGCAACCAAGGACACAAGAGCAGGTTGCGCCATGACCATCCGCGTCCGACAAGCAACCGCGACAAGCATGAGGCATCGCAGGAGGGTAAGCAAGAAAGCTAACCCACCGCCACCTCCGCCTCCATCACCCCTAGCAGCCACCATGGCGGAGGAGGCCTGCGTCATTCACACAGCCCTTCCCCTGGCAGCAAGAAGAAAAGAACAAGCCCGGAGCCATACGACGCACGTTCACGCCTAGACAAGATTCACGAGGGCCGGGAAGGACAATACCTGCGACCATGTTGCTTTGGACCTGTAATACGGACCGCAACTTACCCCAAGGGTTTCCAGATTGACAAGACCATCAAGCCCTATGACGGCACCGCGAAACCAGCTACGTGGTTGCAGGATTATGGCAACATGGTAGAGATCGCAGGGGGTAACCCCAACGTCGCCGTCAAGTACCTCCCAATGATGCTGGCGGGCACAGCCCGACAATGGATCGATGACTTGCCGGAGAAGTCCATCTGTTGGACATGCAAGAAGCGTTTACCAAGAACTTCGAGGGTACGTATAAGCGTCCCTGCACTATTGGTGATCTACAGCGGTGCGTGCAGGAGAAAGACGAGTCATCTCATGCCTACCTCTCTCGCTGGTTGGATAGGAACAAATTCCTGTGCAGGAGTGCACGCTTGGACCGCCATGTCCGCCTTCATCGATGGGTTGGAGAAAGGTATGTTGCTCCGACATAAGTTGAAGCACTTGTAGGAAAATCACCGGCTAGATGTCAGCTAGATGATCCAGCTGGCTAGTGATTTCGCAGCTGTCGACGACGATGCTCGCGGCTCCCTGCCGGCAATGACCGTTCCAACTCAAGCTAAGATGAACAACAACACCAAGCGGAAGAGCCCGCCATAAGAAAAGCAAACCTCCGACATGGTTGCCATGACATTTGTAGGACGAGGTGATGGCTGACAGCATGGCCGAGGATGGGGGGCTGGTCGTGGGCAGCGGCGAGGTAGTGTAACTAACTCGGTAGCGCTCCACGTTCCCCAAACGTACAAAGAGTTTCGTGATATGCCGTGCCTTGTACACCTCAACACCAACAACAAAGCCACTCAGACCGATCACCATTGCAAGTTCGTCAACGATCTCAGGGAGGACCCGGAGTCCGGCTACAAGCAAAGTCGGAAGAACAGACCGCGAGGCAAGGGCAAGGGGAAGAAGAAGGACGAGGAGTCTAAGGATTCAAGTGACATGGACGAGGATGTTGACTCCAAGCATGCCGCCAAGAGCGATGGCAAGGGCAAGAACCCCTTCGATAAGAAGGCGGTCATTTTCCACACTTTCCTTGGCACCCCCACTGTCCGACAACAGAAAACCTCTACGAGGATACTGATGGCTACTCTGCCCCCAGTCCCCCAGTACCTGTGCTGGTCGGAGATTCCAATTATTTGGGACAGGAAGGATCACCCAGACCTCATACCTGCAGAGAACCAGTACACCATGGTCATCACCCCCCTGATTGACGACAATGAGTTCACCAAATGTATGGTGGATAGTGGAAGCAGCATTGACATCATGTACCTGGATACGCTGCACAAGATGAACTTGACGGAGCCTAACCTAAGGCTGACCATCACCATTTTCCATGGCGTAGTTCCTGGTCAGGAGGCTCGGTCCCTTGGGTGCATCACACTTCAGGTCTCTTGTGGCGACGTTAATAATTACCGCCAAGAACGCATGACCTTTGAGGTGGTCCCCTTTAAGAGCGTGTACCACGTCATATTCGGATGCGACATCTTCCACGCCTTCATGGCCAAGCCATGCTTCATCTACAACAAGCTCAATATACTCGGACCAAACGGTGTCATCACCGTATCCGGAAGCTTTACCAAGGCAAGGGACTGCGAAATTGGAGAAGCAGCCTTTGCAGAAGCTGTCCTCTATAGCAAAGAATTCAAGGAGATCCAGAGCAAGGTCGATGCCAGTGTCAAAGATGCATATTTCTGACTCCGCCCCAGCCTTCAAGGCCGCCATTGAAACCAAGCAGGTGGAACTTGTGATAGGCGATGCCTCCAAGACCACCACCATTGGGACGAACCTGGATCCCAAATAGGAAAGCTCGCTCATCAAGTTCCTCCATGTGAATAGGGACATCTTTGCTTGGTAACCTGCCAGCATGAAAGGTGTACCTAGGGAACTTGCCAAGCACATCTTGAATATTGATCCAAAATGCAAACCGGTGAAACAACTTCTACGATGCTTCGGAGACGAGAAGAGACGCGCCATAGGCAAAGAGATAGCTAGGTTACTTAAGGCTAGTTTAATCCGAGAAGTCCTTCACACCCGATGGGTGGAAAATCCTGTACTTGTCCCTAAAAAGGGAACCAAAGAATTAAGAATGTGCGTTGATTACACCGGCTTGAACAAAGAATGTCCCAAAGATCCGTTTGCTTTTCCTCGCATTGACCAAGTCATTGACTCGACGGCTAGATCGGAACTTTTGTGTTTTCCCGATGCATACTCAGGTTACCACCAGATTAAGATGAGGAAGTGGGAGCAATTTTCCACTTTGTTCACCACACCTTATGACATGTTTTGCTATGTCACGATGCCTTTTGGGCTGAAAAATGAAGGTTCTACGTACCAGTGGACAATGCAGCATTGCCTACACGATCAAATTGGTCAGAACATTCACGCCTATGTGGATGATATAGCAGTGATGTATAAAAAGTCAAATGACTGAATCTCTGACTTGAAAGAAACCTTTGATAATCTCCGGAAATATAACATGATGCTTAACCCTAAGAAGTGCGTCTTTGGGGTTCCAGCCGGCAAATTGTTGGGCTTCATTGTTTCCCAGCGTGGAATCGAGGTCAACCAGGAGAAGATCAAGGCCATCCTAAACATAAACCGTTCGACATGCCTGAAGGACATACAACGGCTGATAGGCTGTGTTGCAGCAGTTAGTCGGTTCGTCAGCCGACTTGGAGAGAAGGATCTGCCGCTGTACAAGTTGCTGAAGAAGGCGGACAAATTCACGTGGACGGATGAAGCAGATGCAGCATTGAAGCAGCTAAAGGATATAATCGCCTCGGCTCCTATCCTTTCAGCGCTCGAGCCTATGGAGCCTATGTTAATTTACATGGCGGCCACCAGCCGGGTAATCAGCATCGTCGTCGTGGTAGAGCGGAAAGAACCAGGGCATGAGTACGGAGTTCAACGACCAGTTTACTATGTAAGCAAGGTCTTGATGGAGTCGCAACATTACCTGCACTACCAAAAGATATCTTATGGAGTGTTCCTTGCTTCTCGCAAGCTAAGGAACTACTTCCAGGAGCACCCTATCACAGTTGTGAGCAAAGCTCCACTGTCCGACATCATCAACAACAGTGACGCTACAGGAAGGGTCGCAAAGTGGGGCATTGAGCTTGCCGCCTTTGATATCACCTAAAAGAGACGCGACGCTATCAAGTCACAAGCCTTGGCAGATTTTATCGCAGATTTGACAGAGATCCCAAATGCTATCCCTATGCCGGAGCCAGAATACTGGGTGATGCACTTTGACGGATCAAAGCTACTCAATGGCTCGGGGGGTGGTGTATGCTATAGTCACCAACTGGGGAGAAGCTACACTACGTTCTGCAGATCCACTTCGAGGCTACAAACAACATGGCGGAGTATGAAGCACTCATTCACAGACTACGTGTAGCCAAGGATATTGGCATCAAGCGCATAGTTTGCTGTGGAGATTCCGACTTGGTTGCCCAGCAGGTGGCCGGCACCTGGAACACGCGGAACCCTATGATGGAAGCATATCGAGACGAAGTGGATGAGATAGCTAAGAGCTTCTTAGGCTACGAAGTTAAGTATGTCCCAATGGAGCAAAATGAGGTGGCTGATCTACTATCAAAACTTGGATCAGGGCGCAAAAAAATTCCACCTGTCGTTTTCCTGCAGCATCTACGGACACCATCCGTGAAGGGAGCAGACACCGAGAATCCGGAGAGAGTTGACTCTTTTGTTCACACACTGACAAAGGTCCCTCCGACTTGGACAAAACCGTTCATGGAGTATCTCATACACAGAACTTTCCCCATCGACGAGGTCGAAAGTCGGTAGATACTACGTCGAGCAAAGGGCTGTACCATAATCAATAGATATCTCTACAAAATAAGCACTACTGGTGTATACCTAAAGTGTGTTTCCCAGCAGGAGAGTATTGAAATCCTTCGTGAGATCCATCTCAGAGATTGTAGGCATCACGCCGCTCCTCGATCATTGGTCTCCAAAGCCTTCCGGCAAGGATTCTACTGGCTGACCGCGAAGGCGGACGCTGACAGGCTGGTTGAGACATGCATGGGATGCCAGTACTATGCCCGACAACCACATGTTCCAGCTGAAGAATTGCAAACAATACCAATAACTTGGCCGTTTGTAGTCTGGGGGCTAGACATGGTTGGTTCGTTGCAAATGACACCATGTGAATTTACGCATCTGCTAGTAGCAGTTGATAAATTCACCAAATGGATAGAAGCTAAACCCATTAGAAAGCTTGATGGGGCAACTGCCATTAGGTTTGTACGATATCTAGTGGTGAGATTTGGCTCCCACATAGCATTATCACCGACAACGGTAGCAACTTGTCACTCGGAGAAGTGGAAGCTTATTGTTGGGACAAGGGCATCCGACTTGACCTAGCATCTGTGGCACACCCACAGTCCAATGGGCAAGTCGAACGAGCCAATGGATTAATTCTGCAGGTAATCAAGCCACGTCTTGAGGCACTACTACATAGAGCAGCTGGAGCCTGGGCGGAGGAATTACCATCTGTGCTGTGGAGTTTACATACTACACCCAACAGATCCACCGACTACACCCCTTACTTCATGGTATATGGAGCATAAGCCATCCTGTCTTCCGACATCCTTCACGATTCACCAAGTGTTGCCGCCTACGACGAAGATGACGCTGAAGAATCCAGACGCCTAGATGTGGACCTTCTCGAGTAAGAGCGATTTTTGGCATGCCAAAGATCCTCCATCTACCAGTAGAAGCTACGCAGCTAGCATAGTAGCCGCATTCGGCATCGCTCGTTTAAGGAGGGGGATCTGGTGCTCCGACTTAAGAAGAAGAGGTCACACAAATTATCCCCGTCATGGGAAGGACCGTTCATCATAAGCAAGGCGCTGCTCAATGGATCTTACTACCTCATTGACAATCGTGAACTTGAGGATAGACCCAGTGATGATCATAAGCGTAAGCGTCGTGACCCGGATGATGACTACTCGGAGCTTGATCAGCCATGGAACATAGCATAGCTACGTCCTTTTTAAACTTAGCATATTTTTTATCTACTGTGTACCTCTTATATGATCAATGAAATAAAGCTCTCTGGTTCACTCATATTTCTGAGTCTTTTACCTCCTTTAGTGTTCATTTTTAGATCGTATAAAACCTTTATGCGCAAGCTTTGCAGTTGCACCTGTGAAAATTCCACCTATGGGCGTTAGCTTAAGTTTTTTTGGTCTACACGTTCTTTGTCGTTTTTATGTGAATTCTGGAGTAGTGACTTTTGGCACTTGAAGTCGGCGATTTTGTGCTTAGGTTTTTGAAGGTGCCATTGGGCATCATCACCTGAGCGTATGGTTCCGACTACGAGTCTTCCGACTCACGAAAGGTCAAGCATAAAAACCAGTGTAATGGATAATCCAACACTTGCTTAAAAAATATTTACATGCTGGAACCAGTACTTGAGTAGCAGGAAATTACAACTATTGTTTTTCCGCCTTAAGTTACCACATTAGTTTTTTCCGCATACACCAATCCAGAGAAAACAAATATTACAAAGTGTTTTTTATTCCTCTGGCGCAGGAGACTTTGATGCAGCATCGTCGGCAGCAGGAGAGCCATCCTCTTTGAAGTCGGTGGTCTTGAGGGACTCGGAGGAGCTTTCGTTGTTGCCGCCAATGATCTACAGAGGCACGAAGACGTTGTGATTGACCAACTCAGCAACCCTGGTGTCAAAACCCATGAGCGATGCCCAGATAGCCTTGTGGTCAATCTTCTGGCCTTCATCGTCTACGTCGGGAAGACCTGAGGTTACCGTGGCGATGTCGGCATTCTCGTAGTGGGCCTTAACCATTGCCAGCGATATCCTTGCGCCAGCCCGGGTGCATGAAGCTTTATAACTTACGATACACTCGGGGGCTTGGTGCAAGATCTCCGAGTACTTCATCATAGAGTCCACCGCCTTAATATTGATGTTGAGGGGCTTGGCAATCCCCTTGGCTTGCTTGACGGCGGTGCTGATGAAGTTGCGGGCGAGGACCATGCATTCCTTTGCTGGAGGAGGCGACTTGGTTAAACCAATAGGAGCTGCATTTCTGACAATGGAGCATATGAGTTCAATAAACACAAAAGTTTAGAGTACCTGGTTTACAGAAGTACAAGATGGAGGATCGCTTACCAAATATGCTCGCCTCGGCTGGCTGGAGCGTCTCCGCCATAGATTCCCGTTCTCTTTGGAGGATCTTTTATGCTTCAAGATTGTGCTAATCTTGCTCATGGGCATCTTTCTTCTGCTCCTTGAGCATCGCAATCTCCTCCTTCAAGCGGTTCATCTCCATATTGGCGGACTCCTCCAAGGCCTTCATGGATTCCTCGTGCATCTTCAGGGTATCAGCTCTCTCCTGCTTGAGGATCTTGTTCTCGCTATCCAGCAACTCAATGTTCTTGGATTGCTCGACAATGTCCTTGGCCTTGGCGATAGCTTCTGCAAGTCGGAGAAAAGTCAACATAGAATGAGTAGTCGGAAAGTGATGGCACAAGACCAAGTTTGAGTACAAAACCGAAAGGAAAAAACGGACTCTTGCTCTTGGTGATTTCTTCCTTCAAGAAGGCAGTTTTACCCTCTTCGAGCATTCCCGTTCTGTGGAAAGAAGATCGAAATCACTTAGTCTACTTGGAGCATCTAGTCGGATAAATATCCACCTAGAGGCTTGGCGGCTACTGTGAGAGTTTTTTAACTCAGCAACATGCTTAGTCTTTGTTTAAGCATGTAGTCGGAACTAATTATGTTTCAGCTAGAGGCTTGGGGGCTACAGTAAGAGTTTTTAACTCGGCAAAATGCTTAATCTTTCTTTAACCATCTAGTCGAAACTAATTCAGTTTCAACTAGAATCTTGGGGGCTACAGTATTGAAATTTACAAACACTGCATATGCTACTCTAAAAGTATCTAGTCGGAATAATTCATTCAAACTAAATACTTGGGGGCTATAGTGAGAAGTTTTCTATCTTAGTCACTCTTAGAGCATTCAGATGCAAAGACCTATGGTTTTCCATCTAAATCCTCGGGGGCTACAGTGGGATACTACTTATGAAAAGAAAAACTTACAAGTGCGATGATCTTGAGGTTGGTGGCGCTCCCGAAAAATATCTTACTGAAGGAAAGATTGTTTCCTTGCAGGATATCCTCTTGCTTGAGAAGCTCCTCAAGGCCGCAAGTCGGAGAAGTTGGAGCCGCACTAGGAGCCAAAGTTGAGATACTCGGCGTAAGCGTCGGGTAGACTATCTTCAGAAGCTCCATGGATATCCTGGGTGCAGAGGCGCCGCCTTCGACAGACGTTCCGCCTACCACCATCGCCTTAGCGCTACCGATGGCATCCTTAGCCGGAGCTTTAGACATTTTGGTTGTGGTGCTTTCTTGCGTCGCCTGTTCGCCGGCAACGACGAGCTCCGCAAAGACAGCTAGGTCCACTTCCATGGCGGAAGGGCCAGATGCATCCTTAGCCGGAGAGCTTGTAGGAGCGGCGGTAGGCTGGGCGCTAGGAGTGGTAGGGGCGATGGCGGGAGATGCTTGGTGCAACACATCTCGGTGCAATATATCTCTAATGTTTTTAGAAGCCCCCTATGTTTTGGAGGTCTTCTTCAAACTTATACTGGCCTTCTTCCTGAAACGTGCAAATGTATAAGTACAGGAATAAGACGTGCAATGGACAATGTCGGAGGAAAAGAGGCTTACACAACAATGGGTGCTTTGGTGAAAGGGATCCCAGTAATTCTTCTTTTCTCTGCCTCCAGGATGTCGGTAGTCTTCTTGGAGGCTCCACCCTCCGTCTTCTTCTTCTTGCCTCCGTCGGCAGCATCAGAGGTGGAGATCTTCCGCTTATGCGCCAACGACACATTGTCGTCGGACATGACGATGACTTCCTTCATCTTAGGGTCGTAGATTTGGACAGCCATGCTATCCTCCTCTAGACTTTTGAGCTGGTAAGTGAAATCCCAAAGTGTTAGATGAGATGATAATCGCTAGACATAAGAACTGGAGTATATGTCATACAAGGAAAATAAATAGGTACCTCAGGGCACTTGCCCTCCTCGAACATGTCGTAGGTGATGGTGAAGCCGTGCTTCCTGTCCTTCACCTTGACGATGTCCTTGAGGCGGAGCTTTATGGAGTCACTCGAGAAATTGTCCTCGGAGATGCGGAGGCTATCCTTCCTATTCTTGGTGTACTGGTGCATCAGCTTCGAGTGGTGCTGCAGAGACTGGATCCGCCTGACGAACCAACACATGGCTAGGTCCAACCCGGTCAAACCCGTATCTACGAACCACCCTATCCACCTTATGGAACAGGAAGCGTCGTTGTTAGAGGGAAGGGTGGCCTGGGACCTCCATGTCGGGGCTTCGGCGGCGGCTCCATCGATGAAGTCCGGGTACGTTTCTTCTCGGCCAGCCAGAGGGATGTCTGGGCCGTAGAAGTACGTCCTCTGCCAATTCTTGCAAGACTCATGGCCGACGATGTCGGAGAACCGCCGGCCAGGCCGGATCTTAAGACTAATAGTTCCGCAGTTCCTGAGCTCGTCCTTGCTAGCTCCGTCTTCCCTCTTGATGGTGAAGAAGTAAATGAACATATCTAACCTAGGCCTAATCCCTAGGTAACCCTCACAAAGCACCATGTAGTTGTTAAGCGCAAGGATGCTATTGGGGGAAAGGTTCTGAGGTTGAACCCGATAATGTTTGAGGACAGCAAGGAAGAAGTCGGAGATTGGGAGGGAGACGCCGCGTACGAATTACGCTTTGAGGTACACCTTCTCTTCGGCTTTGGGAGAAGGAGTGACCTCGTCGGCCGGCGCCGCCCGCCAGATGAGCCCCTCCGTCGCTGGGAGGTATCCTTCAACGAGAAGTTCCTTGATATCACCATCGGTGATATCAGAACTGGGCCAAACTCCCTTATGGGAATCACTTTCCTCCTCCAGCGACTCCATCCCAGCTAGGATATGGTCGTTGCCGGTGGTTTCCACCACCGCGGACCGAGGCAGCACCACACCCTCTGGGGGCACGTGTATGGAGCCCGCCGGCTTAGCCGTGGCCTCGTTCGTCGCTGCCATGTACGGGGTGGAGCTAATGCTCACCATTGGAGTAGAGGAGAGGTGACTAGGAGATTGGAAGAGGTTAGGGTTTTTCGCGTGCGCGCAGAGAGATCGAGGAGGTGCTCGCAGGAGGAAGATGAAGGCACATGGGAAGAATGAGGTGAAAAAGTAAAAATCCACCACAGTTGTAATTTAAATCCCCTAGTGTCAAGATTCGTAGAAGCGATCAAATGGTTGTCGCGTGGACGACGTGTGTGTGCATGTGAGCAGACATTTTTCCATGTTCCCAACCACCACCGCCAACGGTTCGTATCCTTCACGCGGAACAAACAGACATGATTGTGTTATCTGCATGTGTGAGTTACGAGGCGTCGCTGACCTGTGGTCTACGTTGCTCTAGCTAACATGGGTAGATGAACCATCCCATCGGAAGATTCCGGCATAGACGGATCCAGTCTGGCTATGAGAAGAGTACGATGGAAGATCCAGCAGTTCTACGACTTACAAGTTGAAGACGGAGAGTATTGCAGGGTTCTTGGGAGGACTACATGATATTGCTTGACAATTTGCCGACATTCACATAGACGGAGCATTCAACTTGAAGAGGCAAGATGGCGCAAGATCTCGGAGTTCTCTAGGGCTACTGTTGGGGATATGCTATATGGGTATCCTCATAGCATGTCTCTTATCCGGATAACCCGGGTGGCCCACAGTTGGTAGCAAGGCCCATGGCCTGCTGGGCGGCCTAGTTAGATGGATCCAGAAGGGAGGCCCATGCCGGATAAAGGAAGGCTACGGAGGAGTCACCGACGTACCCAGAGCCTTGGAGTGCAAGACACATTAGATTGATTGTATACTGTGTAGGACTCTATAACCTGTCCGGCTATTTCCCTGTAACCCTAGGACCTAGCGACTATATAAGCCGGACCTATGGGAGCCTTTAGGGCATAACGTAGAAGACACAACTCATATCGCACACAGCGAACCGATCCCTTTAACTTGGTGTATCGCCATTATAGTGATTTATAGCAGGAGTAGGATTCCGCCACCATCGTGGGATCTGAACCTGGGTAAACTATGTTACCTCGTACCTGTCAACCGTCCGCCTTACCCCACGTCTCTAAACACGCATTGTGAGGACCCCTACATGGCATACTATCGACAGTACCATGACACCGGTCTACCAGATCTTCCAGGCCGACAAGACATGCTCCAAGCTAGCAGAGTTCCTTGTGGACCCTAACATTTCCTTTGCTGGCGTCGACATCGGCAAGGATCGTATTAGGCTCAGGCATTCTCTAGTGCTAGTGAAGAACTTTGTGGAAATCCAGAAGAAGTGGAAGCCTGCCGGCTCCACGAATGAGAAGGATTCTTTGGCTGACTATGTTGTTGCCCTCATAGACAGTCGTTGCAATTTCATGAAGGAGACGAAGAAGGATGTGGACCACAAGCAGTGGGAGAACATGCCCCTGACCGAAGAGCAGATCCAGTATGCAAGCCTCAACGCCTACGCGACCTACGGGGTATATAGGCAGATAGTGAACTTCGATAGAGGTCAACAAACTCTCGAAATGTTCAACAAAAAGAAACAACTAAAGAAGAAGGGCAAGGGCAAGCGCAAGAAGACCAAAGAAGAACATTTAGAATGGTACACCATGTGAGACATACGAGTACTATATTTGTGTTTTCCTCTATCCTTGCATGATACTTCGTACAAGTTAATGCATGTAGTATATATACTACAATAGGAGTACATGAGTAGTACTACATCATGCAAGGGGCGGAGGTAAGAATTAGATGCAAGGAATCACAACACTTTCTTTTAATTTCACTATAGAGTGGTAGAAGTGCAGGTTTAGGCATCATAGCACACCACCACACTACAAGGAATTGCATCATTTTCTTTTCATTCATGGTAGAGACTTTCTTTGAGTAATTCCATTTATTATACTACCGAAAGAGTAGTAGCAGTGTGAACTAGAGTACAAGAGGGAAGACTCATACAAACAAAAAAATATGAGTAGAACAACAAGATGAACTTTTGACGATTGCCCGAATGTATGTCGAGTATAAACATACATACCTTCTACTACTACTAGCAAACAATCACCATCCCTACTGCAGAAAGGATATGATTTCTTCCAACCAAACTACAGCTACTACTACTCCACTAATGCCCTATCACTAATTAACTACATACTCCATACAACTTACTACTACTCCAAAATCCACCCCGACGAGGATGAGCGGGTGGGACGCCTCGCTCGCCAGCGGTACTGGATCCTAGAACACTTTGTTGGTGGCATACTAGATCTTGTGCACTGGGATCGAGTGGACCTCTACGAAGTGGGCGACGAGCGCTGGCGGCAGGGCAGCAAAGTCGTAGCCGGTCTCCGTGCAAGTGCACGGGGCGTACCAGCACGTGATTTCGTGCTGGTGAAGTTTGTAGTAGGGAAGCAAGCTCCCGCAGCCTTTGTGGGCGCACTCGAACCTAGCCGCTGATAGGACGGTGTACGTGGTGGGCTCGTGGGTGAATCTGCCGCTAGGGTACTCGCACTTCTGGAAGGAGGTGATCTTGCAGACGCAGCTGTGGCAGATTAGATGAATATCCACGCACTGGAGAAATGGAAGTTGGAGAAATAAGATAGTTGCATGGACGAACCGAAAAAAGAAAAATCAATGGATTTGTGAGAGAGAAAGGGAACAACCTTATAGACCCGCCGGGGCTTGAGGGGCTGGGAGCAGGATGAACAGTTGAACACGGTGGCTTCCATCTGCAGAGTAAGCGTTCCAAGCATTGCGATTTGGGAGGGGGGAAATGTGGACTCTCTGATCCGCCCTCGAGCCATGCCCTTCTTTTTACACCACCTCTGATAACCAATGAAGATCTACCTGATTTCTTTCTTCTTGGTAGTACTAGTATATTTTGAGGCCTTATTTTCATGCGAGAGAAGGAAAAACATCCAAACAAAGCTCATTTTTCGGTGGAAGCAGAGGCAAACAGAAGCAAAGTTGGGCTAGACCAGGATGGGCCCCAACTTTCTCTACATTGCTGCGCCTGCACGGTTATACTCCATTGTGCAGAAGTTGCGATGCTTCCCAACTGAACAAGTTCCATTCATAAAAGGCATAGAGACACCGAATGCAGAGTGGAGTAGAGCAGGCAACGCTGCATTGAAGAGGAGAGAGGGAGGATGTTCTCCTTTGGCCAGGTGGATTTGCTATCCCGAAAGACACTATCGAGACATAATTTTGGGTGGAGGAGCCCTTTATTTTTGAAACAAGGCAAAAGATTTGCGGTGGATAAAGCCTTTTCTTGCCTTGCAAGCAGTACGAGATCGACTAGGCACCAAAAGACGAGTACTAATACAAGTTCCATAGTTCCATCTAGGAGCAATAGTGGCTAATACTACAGTAGTTTTTCAGGAACCTTCTTGGTTCCTAGAATTCCTCCTAGTCACATCGGAGTAATACAAGTTCGATGAATTTCATGTCACAACCTCCAATTAATTGGGATACCGCTAAACAGGTTGAGACGAAATCCATGTGGGCGTTCCTTGAACTAGAAGATAGCCATTTCGCGTTCTAAGAGCTCTGCGTCCCTGTCAAAATATCTTCAGCTCCTAGGAGTAGTGATCGCTGCACGCCCGTCATCGCCCATGGCAATCATGACTTCATGATAACCTTTGTACAACTCATTGGTCACACTCAGATTTCTTTCTTCCTGTAGATGATTCTTCAAGACATATTGAATGTAATCCAGTGAGAAGCACTGAAACCAGAAGAAAACTGTTATCCGAAGTTTAGATCTCGTTGACTAGTGAAATAGTAAAGAAGATGTCTGCTTGATTTGAAGTATGATAGAGAAAATAAATGTAGGATTGCAATGTTATGCTCACTCCAATCCTAGGGGAATTCATCTGAACCTAGGTTTGTTTGACTCTTATCATAGTAGGACAAACACAGGATTCTAAAAAAGATGTGTGAGTGGTCACATATGGCGAGTAAAGAAGAGGTGAGCTTGCAGACATAGAAAGATATGTCAGGTTTGATCTGGGAGACTTTATTCTCGAGGAAATCCCACCTTCTGTATGATAAACGCACATTATTGTCGTAAATGATGTAACTTTTGAACCAATCTTTCTGCTCATAAGAAGGACCTACATGAAAGAAAAATAAATCTTAGACAGGAGTATATTGCTGCATAGGCTAAGTAATTTCACAATCCAAGTAAGTGTAGCAGATCTCATCATTTCTGGAACTATCCATGATCTTCTACCTATAAATGGAATTTCAAGATACTTATTATAGCACTAAAATTCATGGAATTATAACCAATACAAGTAACAAAATGATATCCCCAGTAGCAAGCAACGTGTTTCATCAAGGATTCACTTCGAAAGAGTACATCAATCTTAATATATTTGAATTTATTCACATTTAAAAGATCGGGAACGAAATAGAGGGGAATGAAAGTGATCCGCAAAATCTGTTTAGAGACAGAAAATGAAATTTGTATAAAAAAGAGGAACTGCGAATGTTTTCTATAGAAGGGATAGATTAAGATCATACCTTGTTGTTCTGGGTCACAGTTGGTCTTGCGGTGACAGGCAGATTGATTTGCGCAGCTAGAGATGATGGTTGTGGGGATAGGAAGCGGTGGCGAGAGGAGGCGGCAATGAGAGGATGAGTTTGTTCTCTTTTTCGGTATGATGGTGGACGGATTGGGAAATGCGGAGGTGGGTAGATGAGTAAAAAAGAACAAACTTTTGGGCCCAACCTATGCTGGGTCCATGTGAATGCGGCCATTTCTTCCTCGGTGCATGGTGAGAAATGGAATAACTTGAGTATATAAGAGTAAAATATAGGAAGGCTAGCCAGGACCCGATGAAGTGAATTAAAAAATGTATGTTGGAATATTTTAAGAATGGAAGATTGTAGAAGGATGGATAAGTCGTTGCATGCTGTGCATGTCAAGCTATGCCATGGCTAGTGGAGGGCGGATGATGAGGCGGTTCACTGTCACCTCGGAGGCACCCCAAATTTTTGACTATGCCCATCTAGTGCGAAAAGCAGAGGCAGCGTTCCGTCCCGTCGGCTTACCCTAGTCTTCGTCATCAACATTTGCCACACACATCAGTTTCATCATCAACATTGATTGCCCCCTCGGTTCGGCTAATATGCCACATTAATCTCGGATCACCTCCTTATTATTTATTCTCTCTTCTTCCCCAAGATCCCAGAGCACCAAAGCAACTCCAATCCCCAGCTTCCGGCAACCGCTCTATCCCAGTGAGTCATCCATGGACACCATCCGGCTAGCACTCGCCGTACAGGAGCGGAAAGACATCGACGTCGCCGCACAATAGGACAATGCCCTGCGCATTTGGGCCTTCTCCCCATGGGTAACACCATGGCAGCTGGCGTGCGCCTTCCTCGATGCTGGCTACGGTCTCCGCAAGTACCGTATGTATGGCCTCCACAGCACACCGAACGGCAGGACGTTGATGATCAAGTTTGTTAACTTTAGGTATGCCCGTATCCTCTATGGCCAGGCCTTCCACTGCGGCTGCGAGATGGTGGTGTTCACCGGCGCCAACATCTTCACCAACTACTCAGAACAGTTCCCCAACAATGGAACTTCATCCATAGGATCGTCCCGGAGTTGCCGATGGCTCACGAGGTGTCGCCGGCTCATCCGAAGGTGCCGCCGGGTCAGGAGCCGGCGGAGGCGCTGGAGCTGTCGTTGCTGTCGGTGTCTAACAAGCTACCGCTAGCGGCGTGGGACTAGGTGCTAGGAGGCACCAGACTTGCACTAGTTCAGCAATGAGTCCTATATATGTAAGCTCCTGCTATTATGTTAATGGTTGAATGAAGTTTCTTTTGAGATGATAACGAATGAACCTTAGCTAACAAGGGATGTCAAAGGAAAGAAAATGCCTCGCTAACCACTAGTGGCCGTGGCAGGCAGCCGAGGAGGCGCAGCAGGCACGCGGGCGCTTGCACGCGAGCGGCGCAAGAAGGCACACACGAAGGCGCAGCAAGCACGTGGGAAGCGCAACAGTTGACAATGCGCGGGCAGCGGCACAAGTACGTGCAGGCGCTTGCTTCTATTCTCTCCAATCCAAATTAATTTGACGTGGATTTGTCTAGATATGGTGTATTTTGATTTTGGGCTAGCTATCCATCGGATTTTGCCTCGATTGATCCAATTTGTGCCTCCATTCATCTGATTTGGCTTATGTGTATTCCGATTTTGATACAAGATGATCTCTGTTTAGCTACTCAGTTTTGGAGACAAAAGTTAATAATGAGTAAACATCTAGCCATTCCGTTCCATGTTTTTGTCCCAACCGAACATAAATCGGAACCTTTCGTGCACATAGTCTCTTCACTCTAATACTCCTACAGAGTAGGAACTAAGCATAAATACGTTTTGATTTTACCTCTTACTTTTTGGTTAAAAATTTACACGAGCGGTGGAAGTACATTATACATCAAGGACCTAAAAAATGGAAAATTACATTGAGGTCTTTACATTTAGCATAAAGGACCCTAAAATTAAGCAAGAAAATCATTCGGGTCTAGCTCCGACTCTAGAGAGCCATACTCTTCATATTCCAACTTCCTCTTCGATTATTTTCAAAATATGGCCAAATTTATCGGCATGCAAATTCTTGGATATCGGATCATCAATATAAATTAATGACCTTGCTCGTTCGGCTTCAAAACCAAGAATGTTTATACTCATTAACAACTAAGCTTACGTCCGTTAAGATTTTACCACTTACTTTTAGGTTAAAATTTTACCCGTGCGGTAGGAGTATATTTACATCAAGGACCTAAAACGGGGAAAATTACATCAAGGTTTAAAGGGCCCTAAAATAAATAGGCAAGATAAATAGTTAGGCTCGGCTCCTTCTCGAGAGAGCAGCTAATCCATGCATACTCTTCTAAATACTACTTCCTCTTCGATTGTTTTCAAAACATGGCCACATTTGTCGGCATGCAATTTCTTGGATATATGGTCATCAACACAAAGTATGATGTTTGATTGCTTTCCTAACAAGGACAAAAAAATTACATGCAAATTATTAGAAAGATGTGAAATATTTCAAAAAGAACCTCCATGGTTTTTGATATATAGAATGCTTGGTGGGTACTACCATCAAAAGACATTTTATTCGTAGAATTTCGAGAGCAATCTACCACATACTTTTAGGTTAAAATTTCATCTAACATTAAGAACAGAGCTTAAATGCATCTAAATGGGCGAACTTAGCTAGGAAGCTTAAGAACTTGTTAAACTTGGTGTAAACATAAGTGAAACATGGTCCAAACTTTGTCTCAAAAGTTGTATTGTGGTATTCTAAGCCATATTCTTTGAACTTGCTTTAATTTAAAGGAAAACCTATTTTTTACAATGAAAATACAAAACTGATCCTTTTCCTAAAAGTTGGAAACTCCCATTATTGGCAGCATTATGGTTCACCATGCCAAGATGCACACATCACCAAACATCAGAACATTTCCATAAAGTATTATAAACATTTATGGCCATATATTCACCCATGTTGTTTGTATTGAAGCCTAAGAATGTTCATAAAATGTAGGACATATTGCCAAGCATATCTATTTTTTCAAAAGTTGTGAAGACTAGTGATTGTCAACATGCAAATGCTTAGCAAGAAATCGAATCTTTCAAAAATATCATTGGTGGCTACCGTCAAAAGATAACTGTAGAACATTAAGAGCAATCTACCACTTACTCGTATTTCAAATTTTACATAATATTGGCAAATCAGCTTAAATTCTATAGGATGGGGGAGTACTACTACTTGCTTCACAACAAAAAAACACTCCTCACTTTCAAACCAGCTTGCTGCGGGTCTGCCTGGTGCTTCCTCTTCCTAGGGTGGAACGAATGGAGGTGGAGTAGTTGGGGTTAGGAAGGCTGGCCAGATCATAGTGGTGTACTCCGCAAGAATAAAAATAAAAGATCATAATGGTGTGCATCCAATCGATGGGACACCCCTTGTCCACCACTTTAAGTAGTACTACTAGTACTACGCATGGCGATCTTTTGACAATCCTCCCCCCGCCCCCGTGAAATTTACTAGTAGTTACTACACACTATACGTGTACCTCGTATCAGGAACTCATCATAGATTTGCTCTGACATTGCATGGCCTTCAAATCCTCCTCTTCGCTGCTCTCGTGCTGCCTCATTTATGCTCTTAGTCCCTTCTCCCTCCTAGTTTTTTTAATAGGGGGAACTCCAAGTGGAAATATTGTTTACCATAACAAGATTTAACCACCACATACTTTTAGGTTAGAATTTTAAACCGGCGGTAGGAGTACCTTTTACACCAAGGATCTAAAAGGAGAAAAATTACATCGAGGTCCATACATCTAGCACAAAGGACCCTACAATTACATCGAGGCATGCAAATTCTTGGATATAGGATCATCAATATAATGTATAGGATGTAGATATGGCCATGACCTTGGTTGTTCGGCTTCAAATCCAAGAATGTGCATACTCATTGACAACTAAGCTTAAATTCGTTTAGGTATTATCACTTACTTTTAGGTTAAAATTTTACCCGTGCGGTGGGAGTACATTTTACATCAAGGTCCTAAAGAAAGGGAAAATTACATTGAGGTTCCATACATTTAACACAAAGGGCCCTAAAATAATTAAGCTAGGAAAATATTCGGGTTCGGCTCCTTATCGAGAGAGCAGTTAATTGAGGTAGACTCTTCTAAATACTACTTCCTCTATGATTGTTTTCAAAGTATGGACATATTTGTTGGCATTCAAATTCTTGGATATTGGAATCATCAATATAAAGTATGATGTAGGTATGGCCATGACGTTGGTTGTTCGGATTGAATTCCAAGAATGTTCATACTAATTGACAACTAAGCTTAAATTCGTTTAGATATTACCACTTACTCTTAGGTTGCAATTTTACACGTGCGGTGGGAGTGCATTGTACATTGAGGACCTAAAAAGGGAGAAATTACATTGATGTACATACATTTAGAACAAAGGTCCCTAAAATAATTAAGTAAGGAAAACAATCAGGTTCAGATCCTTCTTGAGAGACCAACCGATCGAGGCATACTCTTCATGCTACTTCCTCTTCAATTGTTTTAAAATATGGATAGATTTCTTGGCCTACAAATTCTTGGATATGGGATCATCAATGTAAAGTATGATGTAGATATGGCCATGACCTTGGTCGTTCTTCTTGAAATCCAAGAATGTTCACACTCATTGACAACTAAGCTTAAATTTGTTTAGATTTTACCACTTACTATTAGGTTAAAATTCTACACGTGCAGCGGGGTACAATTTACATCAAGCACCTAAAAAGGAAAATTACATTGAGGTCCATACATTTTGCACAAAGAATTCTAAAACAACTAAGCAAGGAAAACAATCGGGTTCCGCTCCTTCTCGAGGGAGTAAATGATCAAGGCATACTAGCTCTTCATGCTACTTCCTCTTTGATTGTTTTAAAAATATGGCTAGATTTGTCAGCATGCTAATTCTTGGATATGGGATAACATAAATTAAGCTGTAGATAAGGCCATGACCTTGGTCGTTCGTCTTGAAATCCAAAAATGTCCATACTCGTTGACAACTAAGCTTAAATTGGTTTAGATCTTGCCACTTACTTTTAGGTTAAATTTTAGACGTTGATGGGAGTACATTTTTCTTCAAAGAACTAAAAAGAACCAAAATTACATCAAGGTCCATACACCTAGTACAAAGGGCCCTAGAGTAATTAAGCAAGGAAAACAGTCGGGTTCGGCTCCTTCTTGAGAGATCAGCTAATCGAACCATACTCTTCATGCCACTTACTATTTGATTGTTTTCAAGATATGGCCAGATTTGATGCCATGCAAAATATTGGACGATATGGGATCGTCAACACAAAGTGCGATGTAGATATGTACATGGCTTTGGTCGTTCGGCTTGAAATCCAAGAATGTTCATACTCATCTACAACTAAGCTTAAATTCATATAGATTTACCACTTACTTTTAGGTTAGAATTTTACACGGGCGGTGGGAGTACATTTTTCATCAAGGACCTAAAAAGAAGGAAAAATACATAGAGGTCCGTACATTTACCATAGAGGACCCTATAATAATTAAGCAAGGACATTACACACATCGGTTTCATCAACGACTAAGCAAGGAAAACAATCGGGTTCGGCTCCTTCTCGAGAGAGCAACTGATCGAGGCATACTAGCTCTTCATGCTACTTCATCTTTGATTTCAAAATATGGATAGATTTGTTGGCATACAAATTCTTGGATATGGGATCAACATAAAATGAGATGTATATATGGCCATGACCTTGCTTGTTCGGCTTGAAATCCAAGAATGTCCATAATCGCTAACAACTACACTTAAATTCGTTTAGATCTTACTAGTTACTCACTACAAGAAAAATGTCCTTTTACAATGGATGATTTTCATGGTTGAAGGTCCGTTTTTACATGGGCCGTGGTAGTACATTTTAATCAGGGACCTCAAAGGGGAGAATTACATTGAGTTCCATATATCTAACGCAAAGGGCCCTAAAATAATTAAGCAAGTAAAACAGTCGGATTCAGGTCATTCTCGAGATATAAGTCGATCGAGCCATGCTCTTCATGCTACTTCATCTCTCAAATATTTTCAAAACATGGGCACATTTGTCGGCATGCAAATTCTTGGATATGGGGTCATGATCACAAAGTATGACGTTTGATTGCTTTCCTAACAAGGAAAAAAAATTACATGCAAATTATTAGTAATATGTGAAATATTTCAAAAAGAACCTCCATGGTTTTCGATATACAGAATGCTTGGTGGGTACTACCGTCAAAAGATATTTTATTTGTAGAACTTTGAGAGCAATCTACCACATACTTTTAGGTTAAAATTTTATCTAACATTAAGAACAAAGCTTAAATTCGTTTAAATGGGCGAATTTAGCTAGGAAGCTTAGGAACTTGTTAAAGTTGGTATAAACGTTAGAGAAACATGGTCCAAACTTTGCCTCGAAATGGGCTTGTGGTATTCTGAGCCATATTCTTCGTACTTGTTTTAATTTAGAGGAAAACACATTCTTTTTTACAATGAAAATACAAAAATATTTTTTCCTAGAAGTTGGAAACTCCCATTATTTGCAGCATTACGGTTCACCATGCCAAGATGCACCCATCTACCAAACATAGGAACATTTCCATAAAGTATTATGTACATATATGGCCATATATTCACCCATGTTGTTTGGCTTGAAGCCTAAGAATGTTCATACAATGAAGGCCATATTGCCAAGCAGATCTATTTTTTCAAAAGTTGTGAAGACTAGTGATTTTCAACATGCAAATGCTTAGCAAGAAATCGAATCTTTCAAAAACTTCATTCGTGGCTACCGTCAAAAGATAACTTTAGAACTTTAAGAGAAATTTACCACTTACTTGTATTTCAGATTTTACACAATATTGGCAAGTCAGCTTAAATTCAATAGGATGGAGGGAGTACCACTACTTGCTTCGCGAGAAAAAAAGCAATCCTCACTTTCGAACCAGCTTGCTACGGGTCTTCCTGGTGCTTCATCTTCATAAGGTGGAACGAATGGAGGTGGAGTAGTTGGGGGTAGGAAGGCTGGCCAGATCATAGTGATGTCCCCCGCAAAAATAAAATTAAAAGATCATAATGGTGTGCATCCAATGCGATGGGACACCCCTTGTCCACCACTTTAAGTAGTACTAGTACTGCGCATGGCAATCTTTTAACTATCTCCCCCCCCCCCCCCCCGAAATTTACTAGTTACTAGTCACTGTACGTGTACCTAGTGTCAAGAACTCATCGCATCTTTGCTCTGACATCGCACTGCCTTCAAATCCTCCTCTTCGCTGCTCTCGTGCGGCCTCCTCTATGCTCTCGGTCCCTTCTCCCTCCTTGTTTTTTTTCAATAGCAGGAAACTCCAAGTGACAATATTTTTTACCATGACAAGATTTTACCACCACTTACTTTTAGGTTAGAATTTTAAACTGGCGGTAGGAGTACCTTTTACACCAAGGACCTAAAAAGGAGAAAAATTATATCTAGGTCCATGCATATAGCACAAGGGACCTAAAATTACATTGAGGTATGCAAGTTCTTGGATGTGGGATCATCAATATAATGTATATGATGTAGATATGGCCATGACCTTGGTCGTTCGTCTTCAAATCCAAGAATATGCATACTCATTGACAACTAAGCTTAAATTTGTGTAGAATTTTAAACTAGCGGTAGGAGTAGCTTTTACACCAAGGACCTAAAAAGGAGAAAAATACATAACTACTAGATATCCCCTTTTAGCCGAGGGCCAAATTACCGTCGGATATTTAAATTCACCCTCGGAGACACGTATATCCGACGGTTCACCGTCGGAAATCTCCCGTCGGCTTTGCTCGGTCGGCCATTACACTAATAACTGACGGTACTGTCGGCCAATATCTGTGCCGAAGGTAATAAGTCGACGGTCAGCCGTCGGACATGTTCTGATCACCATCTACCTCGCAGTAACTTGACGATGCTTATAGCCGACAGTTCATGTCGGGTATATTTTATCCGAGAGTTTGTGTCTCTCGTCAAGTTTCGTAATAATGGACAATACATTTTTGACCCTCGGAGTTAATTATCACCATGAGGACAAATCATATGTTGATTATTGTGATTATTGACCATGGGCATCACTATAGGGAAGCCAACAACATCTATTTCTAAAGTTCCGGCCATCTAAAGTATTTTTCCTATGTGAAAAATTAGGCCCGTTTTGTTTTTCGATCCACTCTTCTCTTTTTTATCTCTTTATACATGTCGCCCATGATTTGTAAATTGCCGTTGTATTTCTATTTTTTCCAGCTCATGTCACCCAAGATCTTTTACACATAGGCGAGATACAAGATATTGATAACAACCAAATAAATTAAGCATTGCAAAGATTTCAGAGGTTCCAATTAAAAACTGCAGCACAAATGTTAGGACAATTACAAGAACTAGAGCGTCTAAGTCCCGTAGCAGAGAATTTTGTCTAGATCTGGCGAAGCCAGCCCGTGGCAGACTGATACGGTAGCAGGTGAGATAGTTGGAGGAGGAGTCACGCCTTGGCTCCTGCCGGCAGAGCATAGCATCCGGACCCGTCACCCCCGAGATGCACAGGTGGCCTTCTGAACTCGCTCTCGGCATTGTGGTCACCGCATCCTACAAAGAAAAGAAAACTGAGATACTGAGAGAAACCAGTAATGAGACAGAGAGAAACGGGGTGAGAACTAATAACTAGTACATATACTTTCATTAGTTACCAGGAATCTAGGCCTGTCAAGACTTGATCTTGTCGTCGTGGCTGCCGCATGGCACGGCTGCCCCTCCAATTAGTACAAAACCTGATTCTGCTCCAATTTAGAAGATCATACAATAATTAGTAGTTCGAAAAGATGAATTCAAGCTATGTACGATAGATCAAGATGAGAGGCAGAATTGATTAACAGTTGAAAAAGATGACCATGCGATAAACCAACCAGAGTCGATTTGATCAAGCAGCGCCATGACCATGTATGCATGCATACTTAGATATGACAAACCACACACGGAGAACTAATCGATCTGATCTCAGATTACCTCGCGGAAGGATCTGGACACTCGGCGTGCTTCGGCCTTGTAATGCTTGGAGTGGCGCGGTCCTCAGACGGTCCACCCCATCGCTGTCCTGATGAGCACGCCTGGTTTGGTCCTCGCGTGAATCATACGGGCGGTTCAGCACCGCCGTCCACGAGCATGAGACGCCGGTTCTGCAACATATGTTCTAGGAACTGTTCCCTCCACTACCAGCGTAAAGGTTGGTTGACGACATGAACATATCCATGTTAGAGGAGGAATGTAAATGGAGAGATCGTGAGACGTGAGTAGTGGAGGTGAAGATAAGGGACACGGATAAGATAAGCACACGGTTTGTTTTGGGTCGACGCGCGCAAATCTCCCTCGCCGCGGGAATTATGGAAATTCTAACCGTATCTACGCGCGGGCGCGCTGCATGCGTTGCCAAAAAATCATTTAACTAAAATATAAGATAAATTGAATAACTAACTATGTAAATACGAATTTATGATATATACTCGTGTTTACCTGGGATTTGGACCTGGGGCGGTCAGCAGGATCAACTAGATTAGTTGGTATGGTCGTAACTCATGCTTAGCTGAGTCGTCCATCGAAACATATTACTGGAAATTACTAATCCCGTCAGCTATTTGTTCTTATACGGATAGTCACGTCTCGGCCGTCGATCATTTCTGTGGATAACCGAAGGACACATCATGGACCCGTCGGCTATAATAGATAATAGTTGACAGTGGAAGTACTACAGTTGGGCATTAGATAAAACTGTAAGGTATAACATTGAATAACAGAGAGTTAGTTTTTCCCTGTTAGCTATGAAACTTAACACCTGACCGTGAAAGTAGAACCCTCGGGTAACAGGGCACACCGTCGGGCATTAGCATAAATAGCCGAGAGTTACATTCTCCCCCTCGGGCAATGGACTATACCGTCGGTTAATAGCAGACATACCCGAGAGGTTTTTGATAACCGTCGGTTATGAATGCTACCGTCGGTTATTAGAATATTAGTTGACGGTCCGTCGGTTATTAGAATTCACCGTCAGAAATCTGGTGATTTCCATACATCTTGCACAAAGGACCCTAAAATTACATCGAGGCATGCAAATTCATGGATATGGGATCATCAGTATAATGTATATGATGTAGATATGGCCATGACATTGGTCGTTCGGCTTCAAATACAAGAATGTGCATACTCATTGACGACTAAGCTTAAATTCGTTTAGATTTTTAAACCGACGGTAGGAGTACCTTTTACACAAGGACCTAAAAAGGAGAAATATTATATCGAGGTTCGTATATCTAGCACAAAGGACCCTAAAATTACATTGTGGCATGCAAAATCTTGGATATGGGATCATCAGTATAATGTATATGATGTAGATATGTCCATGACCTTGGTTGTTCATCTTTAAATCCAAGAATGTGCATACTCATTGACAACTAAGCTTAAATTCGTTTATATTTTAGCACTTCATTTTAGGTTAAAATTTTACCCATGCTATGAGAATACATTTTATACCAAGGACCTAAATAAATGGAAAAAATTACATTGAGGTTCCATACATTTAGCACAAAGGGCCCTAAAATAATTAATCAAGGAAAACAGTCAAGTTTGGCTCCTTCTCTTCTAAAACAATCAAGGACCTGAAAAGGAGAGAGCAGCTGATCGAGGCATACTCTTCTAAATACTACTTCCTCTTTGATTGTTTTCAAAATATGGCCATATTTGTCGCCATGCAAATTCGTGGATATTGGGATCATCAATATAAAGTATGATGTAGATATGGCCATGACCTTGGTCTATCAGATTGAAATCCAAGAATGTTCATACTAATTGACAACCAAGCTTAAATTCTTTTAGATCTTACCACTTACTTTTAGGTTGCAATTTTACATGTGCGGTGGGAGTGCATTTTACACCGAGGACCTAAAAAGGGAAAACTACATCAATATCGATACATTTAGAACAAACGGCTCTAAAATAATTAAGCAGGGAAAGCAGTCAGGTTCAGATCCTTCTTCTCGTGAGACCAGCCGATCAAGGGATACTCTTCATGCTACTTGCTCTTCAATTGTTTTCAAACTATGGCTAGATTTCTCGGCCTACAAATTCTTGGATATCGGACCATCAATGTGAAGTATAATGTAGATATGGCCATGACCTTGGTCGTTCTTCCTGAAATCCAAGAATGTTCAAACTCATTGACAAGTAAGCTTAAATTTGTTTAGATTTTACCACTTACTTTTAGGCTAAAATTCTACACGTGCAGCGGGGGTACATTTTACATCAAGGACCTAAAAAATGAAATTACATATTGGTCCATACATTTTGCACAAAGGACCCAAAAAACTAAGAAAGGAAAACAATCGGGTTTGGCTCCTTCTCGAGAGGGCAATCGATTGAGGCATACTAGCTCTTCATGCTACTTCCTCTTTGATTGTTTTCAAAATATGGCTAGATTTGTCGGCATGCAAATTGTTGGATATGGATCATCAACATAAAGTAAGAAGTAGATATGTCCATGACCTTGGTCGTTCGGCTTGAAATATAAGAATGTCCATTCTAGTTGACAACTAAGCTTAAATTCGTTTAGATCTTACCACTTACTTTTAGGTAAAATTTTACACACACGGTTGGAGTACATTTTTCTTCAAAGACCTAAAAAGAATCAAAATTGCATCGAGGTCCATACACTTAGGAAAGAGGGACCTAGAGTAATTAAGCAAGGAAAACAGTCGGGTTCGGCTCCTTCTCGAGAGAGCAGCTCATCGAACAATAATCTTCATGCCACTTACTCTTCGATTGTTTTCAAGATATGGCCAGATTTGACACCATGCAAAATCTTGGATATGGGATCATCAACACAAAGTGCGATATAGATATGGCCATGGCCTTGGTCGTTCGGGTTGAAATCCAATAATGTTCATACTCATCAACAGCTAAGCTTAAAGTCGTATAGATTTTACGACTTACTTTTAGGTTAAAATTTTACAGGGGCGGTGGGAGTATATTTTTCCTCAAGGGCCTAAAAAGAAGGAAAATTACATCGAGGTCCATACATTTAGCACAAAGGATTCTAAAATAATTAAGCAAAGAAAACATTCTGCTTATTCTCTAGAAAGCAGCTGATCGAGCCATGCTCTTCATGCTACTTCCTCTCTCGACTGTTTTCAAAATATGGCCAGATTTTGTTTTCATGCAAATTCTTGGATATGGTATCATCGGCTGATTTATTTTTTCAAAATTTGTGAAGACTCGTGATTGTCAACATGCAAATGCTTAGCAAGAAATCGAATCTTTCAAAAATCTCGTAGGTATTCGGTACATTGATTGCCTGGTGGCTACCGTCAAAAGATAGCTGTAGAACATTAAGAGCAACCTACCACCTACTCGTATTTCAAATTTTACATAATATTGAAAAATTGGCTTAAATTCTTTGGAAAGGAGGGAGTGCTACTTTTGCTTCACAAATAAAAAAATAGGGCTCCTCACTTTCGAACCAGCTTGCTGGGTGCGTGCTTGGTGCTTCCTCTTCCTAGGGTGTGAAATGGAACAAATGGAGGTGGAGTAGTTGGGAGTAGGAAGGCTGGCCAGATTATAGTGGTGTCCCCAAAAATAAAAATAAATATCATAACGGTGTGCATCAAATTCCAATGCGATGTGACATATGGTAGTATCAACGAACCCCTTGTCCACCACATTAAGTAGTGTACTACTAGAGTACTAGTACTAGTACTGCAAATGGCGATCTTTTAAATATCCTTCCCCCTGGATGTTTGGAAAGGAAGTGAAAATTTGAAAACCAGGTAAATTTGAATTGCTACTCTACTACTCCAAATAAGGCCCAAAATGGTTCGCACCAACGCAGGTAACAAACACGCCAGACACGCTGGTTGACGCATATGCGCAGCGCCACGTTTTGGATGAGAAAGAGATTAGCCGGCCGAGGTGTGTCTATGGTGATGAGGTTGTGAAGGAGAGATAAAACACAATTTGTTTTGCGTGTAGTAAAAGTCATGAACTGTACTAGTACTAGTGTACTACCCACCGTACCTCGTGTCAGGAACCCATCAGCTTTGCTCTGACATTGCACCGCCTTCAAATCCACCTCTTCGCTGCTCTCAGGCTACCTCCTCTAGGCTCTCGCCTCTTGGTCCCTTCTCGCTCTCATTTTTTTCAACAGGGGAAACTCCTAGTGGCAATATTGTTTACCATGACAAGATTTTACCACAACTTACTTTTAGGTTAAAATTTTACGCCGGTGGTGGGAGTACATTTTACATCAAGAACCTTAAAAAGGAGAAAATTATACCGATGTCCATACATTTAGCAGAAAGGACCCTAAAATAATTAAGCAAATGAAAACAGACTTCTCGAGGCAGTAGCTGATCAAGTCATACTCTTCTAAATACTACTTCATCTTCGATTGTTTTCAAAATATGAACAAATTTGTCAGCATGAAAATTCCTGGACATGGGATCATCAATATAAAGTATGATGTAGGTATGGCCATGACCTTGTTCGTCTGGCTTCAAATCAAACAATGTTCATACTTAGTGCCAACTAAGCTTAAATTCATTAAGATTTTACCACTTACTTTAGGTTAAAATTTTACACAGGCGGTGGGAATATATTTTATATCAAGGACCTAAAAAAAGAAAAATTACTTAGAGATCCATACACTTATCACAAAGTACCCTAAAATAATTAAGCAAGAAAAACAATCAGGTTCGGCTCCTTCTCGAGAGAGCAGCTGATCAAGCCATATTCTTAATACTACTTCCTCTTCGATTGTTTTCAAAATATGGTTAGATTTTTCGGCATGCAAATTCTTGGACATGGGATCATCAAAATAAAGTATGCTGTATATATGGCCATGACGTTGGTCGTCCGACTTGAAATCCAATAATGATCATACCCATTGACAACTAAGCGTAAATTCGATTAGATCTTACCACGTAATTTCAGGTTAGAATTTTACACCGGCGGTGGGAGTATGTTATACAGCAAGGACCCAAAAAGAGGGAAAATTACATCAAGGTCCATACATGTAGCACAAAGGACCCTAAAATAATTAAGGGAGGAAAACAGTCAGTTTCGGCTCCTCCACGAGAGACCAGCTAATCGAGCCATACTCTTCTAAATACTACTTCCTCTTTGATTGTTTTCAAAATATGGACAAATTTGTCGACATGAAAATTCTTGGACATGGGATCATCATTATAAAGTATGATGTAGATATGGCCATGACCTTGGTCGTTCAGCTTGAAATCCTAGAATGTCCATATATACTCTGTTAAAGCTAAGTTTAAATTCATTAAATTTTACCCCTTACTTTTAGGTTAAAATTTTACATGGGCGATGGGAGTACATTTTACATCAAGGACCTAAATACTAGGAAAATTACATCGAGGTTTATACATTTAGCACAAAGACCTAAAATAATTAAGCAAGGAAAACAATCGGGTTTAGATCCTTCTCGATAGAGCAGCTGATCAAGCCATACTCTTCGTACTACTACCTCTTAGATTGTTTTCAAAATATGGACAAATTTGTGAGCATGCATATTCTTGGATATGGAATCATAAACATTAGATATGGCCATGAACCTAGTTGTTCAGCTTGAAATCCAAGAATGTTCATACTCATTGATAACTAACCTTAAATTCTTTTTGACTTTACCACATACTTTTAGGTTATAATTTTACACGGGCGATGGGAGTACATCCTATATAAAGGAGCTAAAAAGTGAAAATTACATCTAGGTCCATACATTCTATCATAAAGGACCCTAAATTAGTTAAACAAGGAAAACTTTCGGGTTTGTCTCCTTCTCGCGAGACCAGCTGATCGAGCCATACTCTTCTAAATACTACCTCTTCGATTGTTTCCAAAATATGGCCAAATTTGTCGGCATGAAAATTCTTGGAAATGGGATCATCGATATAAAGTATGATGTAGATATTGCCATGACATTGGTCATTCGGCTTAAAATTCAAATTGACAACTAAGCTTAAATTCATTTAGATTTTACCACTTACTTTTAGGATAAAATTTTACACGGGTGATAGGAGTACATTTTACACCAAGGACCTAAAAATAGGAAAATTACATCGAGGTCCATACATTCAACACAAAGGACACTAAAATAATCATGCAAGGAAAACAATCGGGTTCGCCTCCTCGAGTGAGAAGATGATCGAGCCATACTCTTCATACTACTTCCTCTTTGAGTGTTTTCAAAATATGGCCAGATTTTTCGGCATGCAAATCCTTGGATATGGGATCATCAACTTAAAGTATGCTGTAGATATGTCCATGGCCGTGTTCGTTCGGCTTGAAATCCAAGAACGTTCATAGTCATTGACAACTAAGCTTAATTTCGTTTTTATTTTACCATGTATTGGTAGGTTAGAATTTTACTAGTTGTCAATGAGTATGAAACGAGTCAGGCTTTACTTTTTTATCGTATCCTTAACGAGTTGAATTATCTGAGCCTTAAAGAGTGAGAGCCTTAACGAGTCGAGCTACTCGATAGTATATGGATCATCCACATAAAGTATGCTGTAGATATGACCATGACCTTGGTCTTTCGGCTTGAAATCCAAGAAATGTTTGTACTTATTGACAATTAAGCTTAAATTCGTTTAAATTTTAACACTTTTAGATTAAAATTTTACACGGGAGGTGGGAGTACATTTTACATCAAGGACGTAAAAATTTGACCAAAAATTACACAAGAGTTAGTCCTACATCTACCCATTCATTCGTACTAATCTGAAGGGAACTGTAGAAGTGGAGCATGTGTCCGTTTTAAACATTTTATCCAACCTCCCCTATACTACTCTCTATCCCCAGTTCCCCATTCTCCTACCTCTACGCCAAGAACCGCCATTCCGCTCATCCACCATGCTACTTTCCAATCCTATCCACTACACAATATGAGAGTGTTTGTTCTTCTTCCTATCCCGTATGCTGCCATCAATCTTCCCTCTTTTCCAAAAAACCAAATCAAGCCATCGTCCCAACTTCCAGCAGCTCCCTTGTGATAGCAGGACCAAGAAAGGACAGTGATGATTCTGAGCTGTTCTAGGGGTTTTTACTGAAGGCCCACTTGAAGAACTCATAAAGAGATGCGGCGTCATCACCGCCTCGAGCCTCGCCGGTTAGTCCAAACATCTTCTTGACTCGGAAAAATATAGTGCAACTTTACATGCTTCTTAGCTGTTTGGCATCCCCTGTGTTCTTCATTCTCACCCGACTAAGAAACCATGGGAATGCAATGAGTACTTCGAGGGCAAGGGCATAACATGCAAGCTGACGCCGCTGGACAGGTTCTCCTCCGATTATGTATTCCCGAAATGTATGGGTAAATAGTGGGTAGGTGCCAATGGAAATCGGATCGCCACTGTTGGGTGCCAGTTTAAGTGGGATCTTGTCAATGTGTATACTCATCAGCACGTTCCTCTCCCATAAGTCCATGAGTTTGTACCCACCAACGATCCATTTACATTCATGCATAATGATCGCATCATTATCCTCCGGAAGCATGCTATTTGCCAAGGTCCCACAGCTGTTGCGGATTATTTAGATTTATCTCTTGTCGCTCTCTTCGACTAATCAATTTCTATCCTTGATGGCGATGAGTATACATGGATAGATCTTGAGAACCAGTTCCAGTTCTAGTACTTTTTTAGATACAGCGATGCACTTATCCACAAGGGTCTAGTGTTTGTAGCCACTAATAGTGGTAGTGTTTATGTCTGGAATCATTTGTATTTTGGTAAGTTTGATCCACACCTATTGTAATTACCAGTTTCAATTTTTATGGATGTAAACTAGTTTTGGCTGATTTGCCCGTCATTTCTTTTTCAAGGTCCTATTATGCTCCCAGCACCACCTAGCGCGCATATTTGGGAGGGCAACCTTGATGACATAGATGATGAGGATTATGAACCTATTTTATGGTTCTTAGCTGTAGTGACCTCGGATCGATAAAGATCCCAAGTCCCCGTGATTAACATTCTAGTCCCTGGATCAATAGCTAGCACTCACAGTCGATGAAATATCATGTAAAACACAAGTCTTTATTACATGATTCGAATAATCCAGAGTTTACATTATTATAACATTAGGGATATAAATATTTCTTGGAGTCCATCAATGCCACATGCAAGTTGAGTGAATACCCACGATCCTAGTGCACATTTCAATGATGAACTCCAATTTCTGCACATAAAATGTGCAGCCAAACGAGTTGGTCAATACTTTGATTGTATTGGCAAATTACACCATGAAGGAAAAGACTTGGCTATTTCTACATGCAAGGCTAATATAAGGCTTTATGTTTTATTTGCATAAAGCCAATTTTCACTAAGTGAAAGATAAGTAGGTCAAGTGGCTCGCACTGAGTCCTCCAGGAAACCAACTCTCAACCCAACACATGGCACCCAAAATAATCCCACTAATTCTGAGTTCACAGAGCCCATAGGATGCAACTCACAACTTATGTTTGCAATTTTTTTTTAAAAATATAGAGGAAAATCCTTCAGAGGCTCCATCCTTCAGACGCTCAATGTTGTTCTGTTGCCGTGAACACGGCTGATCGATCAGATTATTACTCTCGAGAGTTTGTGCACCTTACCCACAATCCACGATTAAGTACTTTTACAAACAAGAGCATGGTGAGGCTTTCCCTTAGTAGCCCCTCTACCTTCTGGATCCAACCGTGTCAACAACCTCCAAATGTTGGTACCCATATGTATTGTGGTTGCACTAGAAGCTTCTGAATTCTAAAACATGGCAGACTTCTTTGATTCCTAGGCGGCCGTCCTCCACCAAATTCCACTCGTTGAACCGACAACCATTCTGCCCAGCAAAAAACTTAGTTTTTATTTTGAAGTGGATTTGAGAAGAAAAGACCGCTAGAGAGAGCCTTTATACTTGAAAAATTTCTTGCCTTTTGAACCCCAACGGTACTTTATATATAGCATAGCAAGCACTTAGCAAAAACAGGGGTAACCTATTAGGAGGGGAAAAAATCCTAAGTATAGAACTACTCATGGCATACTACAAAATCATCGCACTTGCAAAAATAATACTAAGAAAAAATCTACCAGAACATCCTACACATGCATACTATAGAATTTGAAGATCACATGCATAGAATCAAGAATTGGACAAAATATGAACAAGTGGTGTAACTTGCCTTATGTTTGTATTATGAGTGATGATTGAATTTCTTCTGCAGTAATCGCACTCTCCGAACAATTATCGCGAGGAAAAAATAATTTCCAATCAAAACAATTGCAAACTTATAAATAATACAAAAATAGAACAAAACAATGGTGATCATATGCATGCATGATGATTTACTATGTCACGCTGGTTATATTTAGTATTCTGAACACTATTATAACACATGGTGCATATTAAAAGAATTTAATGCATAAACCAATTTATTAATGAACTATATTGATTTAAATAGGGTTTAACTCAATTTAACTCAAATTCTGGTGTTTTAGTATTATTAAATTGTGAATTAAATACCACTTTATAGGTATCTCAATTTAGAGCCAGTAGCAATTGGAATCACGCAAAAAGGATCTAAAAATCTTTTTGTATGATTTAATTACCATAACAATGCAATTTAGACTTTCTACAAGATCATCTGATGTAACAACACCAAATAATTTTGTGTATATTTTTACTGCATAGGTATGATCAAAACTAAACAATACGAATTGGCTTTACTAATTTTCTATGATTTAATTACTATTTAATAGAGTTTAAATCATTCAAAATATTTTCTTCATCATAAATTAGATCTAAGACTAGATATGTATTCCACATGAAATTTTGAATCCAAAGACATATTATTTATACTTTTCCAATCTATAAATAATATATTATCAATTTAATAATCTAAATGGCCATTAAAACTAATTAAATCACTATAGTAATTATACACTACAAAAATTATATCTAACAGCATAATAATGTGGAATATGAAATTAGAAAACCACAGATACTTTATATGTATTTTTTTGGATCTACAAATAATTTATTATGATTTATTTAGTATAAAATGTCTATTAAACCATTTAAATTATTACTGTAAAAATATACATTAAAAGTTAGATCTAAAATTGTATTAATATCTACAAAAATTTCTGAATCCATAGATATATTATTTGTTATTTTTGGATATACACATATTTTATTATGAATTTTCTAAAATCTATCTATTTTCTGCATCTTTAATTCAATTTCAAATCAAAAAGTGAATATGCCAGGGAATAATCTATGCTGATTGGGACGGCGGCTGCTGACCTGGCGTTAACGGGGCACTGGCGAGGCAGGGTGACGAGGACAGTGACGTAATGTGCTCTGGTAGGACAGTACCCCTTCGAGGGATTGATCTAATCTTTGGCTGTTTGGATGAGATATGATGGCTAGGAACAGAAGTCACCATAGTTGGCCGGCCCGGGCGACGGCGAGCGGCAGCAAACATGTTGGTGGGCAAGGCTGGCGGTGCTCCGGCGGTTGACGGTGATGAAGAACACACAGACGAGGTTCTGGAGGAGATGGCTACTTTGATAGTGGCCACTCCGTCGTCGTTTGCTTCCTGTAGGGATGATGAGGTGCAGATGGAGCAGGGCATCATTGTTGAGCTCCGGCGAGCAATCCCGGGTGGTTTGGTGCTCTATAGAAGGGGAAAACCGCGTGAGAATATGAGGTACTGGACTGCGAATAGGATAGAGGTAATATGGGTGATGAGGCAGGCTCGGAACCAAGATTACCGGATCGATTTGAAGCTCCTCCGGTGGTGGAACCAAAGGCTCAAGCTTGGCTAGGGTTTCGATTGTTTTTGCGAAAAGAAAACACGAAGAAGGCGGATGATTATATGGAGGGTTTTGCGTGTAGAGGGGTTCAAGAACAATTCAAAATCAGTAGATTTTTGTGGGATTACATCGGGTGCCGAACGAACCCGTGTTCATTACAGTTATGTTCAGAGGAGGGGGATGACCAGTGGGGTCCCCTTGGCAGCTGCAGCGGGGAAGATGCGGGCTACGCAGAGGGCTGGTTGGGCCGTTGTTGGGCCTCTACGGCTGCTGTTGTGTGCTGCGCGGTGTGGCTGCTCGTGGGCGGAGGCGCGCGACAAATAGGGAGAGGAGCGTAGGTTGGCTGGGCCGGGCAACCGGATAGGTTAGGTTTTGTTTCTTTTTTTTGTATTTACTGTTTTAGTAATTCTTTTATAATTTGCGTTTTTGGAATCCAAATGAAACCAAACAAGTTTCTAAAATTTTCTAAATTCAAAATACACCTTTTAGTGTGTATAGATAATATTTTTGTGCATTTTTTTTAAATTTCAATAATGCCCTTTGCATATATTGCATTGATTGGCAATTTTGGAGGATTCAAAATAGTGTTTGGGGTTTGATAATTTCTAAATTGTTTTTAGGGCCTCTCAAGAACAATATTCATTTCCATAAAATATACTAAATGTATTTTTATTTCAGGAGGATTCATAAGTGGATTGGAACCAGGGTTTTGACATAAGATTTTGAATGAGGGTTTGCATGAGATGCCATGATGCAATACAACACAATGTTTTTGGATTTATGCCAATCCATTTATTTTTAATGTGGCTTAAAAAGTTTAAACAATCCTAATTTTTTATTTTCAATCAAAGATTTCAACAAGATCAAATAATTGAAACTTAATAATTTTATTTTAGCATTCCAAAATTAGGAAAATTTTGGGATGTTACATTAGCAAATCTACAGACAAATCTCACCTTCTTCTTATCCATAATGAGGGCATAACTGATGAGGAGTTTTATGGTGGTACTTATTATGTCCATGACAATCATGTTGCTGATCATAGTGTTGATCGCTATAGTCAAACTTTTGGCACCTATGCTATTGGGTTCGGCTGCAAGGTGTACTCAAAGGACACTGCTTACTTTGTTTCCACCTAATCCATGGATATCGACCACTGATCTAGGAGCATATTCCTTTTTCCTTGGATTGAACTATCCGATTAACATTGCAGTAGGCGGTGCAGATGTTGTTCCAGGATATCTGATGAGAAGCAACTGTGTCTACACCTCCCACTATGCAATAGGACTTGTATATACGTTGTTTCCTGAATTATGCTCCTTTAGTCTAAATACTGAAGAAGGAGCTATTGGTTTCTCAACCAACATTGTATGAAAATCTCCGGATACTCCATTATGGTTCATCCCGAGCTTCACCAATGCCCGAGATTGGAACCTAGCTAACGTAAGTACTCGTAATACTATGTAATAGGATAATTCAGTTGGTATCGGCCATGTTGAACTATTTTGGATGCAAGTACTAGGTCTTATATTTTGAAGTATTTTGTACTATATACTGATAATACTTGTTTAGATCAAGGAAAGGAGATGATACTAATTTGCCTTTGTTCTGTCGTTCTATTACGAAAGTATTTTATCTCTCCTACTATTATAATGTGGCAGTTTTGAAATTTGGATTTACCACCCTCCACAGCTAGCTTCCCGCCAGATTGCCTATGCAGCATTTGTAGCCGTTTATTTTTATATTCAAAACTGTTATCTGCCATTCATCAAGTATAACCAGGAACAATCTAACGGCCGGAAAGCGCTGGATTCGTCTCTCTCCCCATGAGCGCATGTGAGCCTTCAAGGAGCTAAACGAATCTTCCAGAAAACTATCGGTATGGGTGCTCTGCGCCAGGTTTTTTTATTCATGCGGAAATAGGAGTACGACCAGCTACTTAGACCTGCTACGAGCTGCGAGCGTTCTTGACATGTCATCAGGTAGTTTTCTCTTCTCTCAGGGTCTTTCATGGGCAATATAATTGCATTGTGATGATGGTATCTTAGAAAACCATTAAAAGCTCCTTTTTGTGGAACTGGAACTTACATCCTTATAGCTATATGTGCTAAGTGAAAAAGAAGTGTACAATTACCGACATTATTAATAATCTAAATGTTTGCATTTGACATGGTTATATTCCAATACATTTTAATCTCTTTTATCCTAAATGATCGTCAATTTTTCATATCTGAGGCTCACCTAGGCAAAGAAATCAAATTCAATAAGAGTTAGTACACGATAAAATGTAACATTAATGTTTTCACACTTTCAACCAGAAACATATACATTCTCATACTTCCATACAAAAAGTTGTGGAACTTATATCAGAAGCTTGATAGACTATATTTATATTTCATATATATTAAAATGGTTTTGTTAAAAATAAGGCGCCTGATGTTTAGTTATGTCTCGGTAGCCTCTCTCACCATTGAATATACCTCACAATCTGTGCAATGTAGGAGTTACACATGAGTTACAACTAGGTTGTAAGTGAAAATTTAATGAGTTGCATCTAGGTTGCAACTGAGTTTATGAGTTGCACCTAGGTTACAACTGAGAATTAGCACAAAATAGTAGGATGGCATCAATGGCTTTGACATAACTAAAAATCAGACACCTAAGATCTAGGCGCTCTCATATTAAAACATCTAGAGTTTACTTTTTACAGCACCATATGTCCCTACATCTTATTAATGTTTGTTTCTTTAGAGAATTTCTAGCAGATCCTGTAAAATAACCGTAGTTTTGGCCAAAATAAATGCACTAAATAAATCTCTAACAACGGCATGACACACAAATTTTGTTGCGGGAAACCTCAGTTCGGCCGGCAAAACCCGCATAGTAGCCAAAATTATGATTTCCCGCATAGTCGACCCAAGCTTGGCAGAAGGGACATTTTATCCCCTTATTTTCTGGTCCCTTGCCGGCGCCTGTCTCCTTGTACCTGAATCATTCAATCGTCACCATGGAGCTTGTTGTGCTATCGACCGTCGACTCAGAGGCCATGCGTCCCTAATGGGACCTCCTGTTGCGCCCACGCCTCCCGACAAGTGCATCATCACGGGTGTTGATCCCCTTGTGACCGCATCGTTTAGGATCTTTTTTGACGTCACTGTCACCATTGTCCGGCCTACTGGTGATAGTGCCGTCTTGGGGGGACCAAAAAGGACGACATCTGGGATGAAGAAGACGAAGAAGACAACCTACCGCAAGCGAAGAATATTCGATTTTACGTTACGAGTTGAGGGGATCATCTTCAAACTTCAGCGAAACCAGTTTATGGTTTGCCGCAACCATTTTTTGCGGTATAATCTGCTAGAGTTGCACTTATACTGTAGAGTACACTTCTACTCATATGACCCAAGTGCAGAGCACGTGTTACTTACTAGTTACTTATGTACTGGTACATGTTTAGATCAAGTGCAGATTTGTCTTGCTTTTCTTTTGTAACTTGGGCTTGTCATAAACTCATAATCTAGACGAGGCTTGGGCATTTTTAGTTTCCTATGGAGGTCACACACACAGGCATTGATGTGAGAAGGAGGTATGCACACAAAAGCAAACTTGATCGTCAGTTTTTCTTGCTCCAATAATCGAGTGTTCCGAGAAAAGGACAAACTGAATCAGTCACATTGAAATGCTGATGAGTCTGTCAAGTGTCGCTGGATACGAACTGGGAACCTATCGATATTTTTCTTGCTTATTCTATACAGTTGAATCTTTCAAATGCTAGTGAATCTATCAAATTTTCTATTGCTATTACTAAATTATTTTTTTAGAACTAATAGTGATGTACCAGTACTTGTTTAGATCAAGCGCAGTAGATGGTATTGCTCTTCTTTTGGAAGAGCATGGCCACAATATGTTCTCTCTTTCTATTTGAATTATAGTCTTGCTACATCTATTGAATTTTAATGTCTGCATTGTTAAATCTGTAAATTATTTTGGTCATTATCTGTACTGCTAAATCGATTACTTTGAAATGATGTTGAATCTGTCATGTGCCACTGATCATGTAATGGGAATCTGTTGATATTTTTCTATTTTATTCCGTACCGTCGAATATTTCAAATACTAGTGAATCTGTCAAATGTTCTGTCATTTTTATTACTAAAGTATTTAGTAGAACTAGTACTGATATACTAGTATATGTTTAGATGAAGGGCAGTAGATGGCCGGTCTTTCTTTTCTTTTTAAATATGTCCTTGTCACAATCCAGATGAGGCTTGGGCATTTTGGGTTGCATATATGTTGGTCACACTGGCATTGATGTAAAAATGAGGTATGCACAGAAAAGAAGTCTTGATCATCAGTTTTGCATGCTCCAATGATGGAGTGTGTTCGGAAAAAAGGGCAAATTGAATCAAGAACTAATTATCTCTGTACTATTATTGAATTTCAGTGGTTGTATTGCTGAATCGGCCACTTTGAAATGCTGCTGAACATGTTAAGTGCGGCTGATTACGAACTAGGAATCTATCAATATTTTTATTTTTTATTTTGTACTGCTAAATCTTTCAAATTCTAGTAAGAACAATAGTTCCTGGATTAAGGTAGTTTTGAGTATTTTGTATGGAGTTCTTCCTCTCCTAATCTATTTTACAGTAATAACTATGTATTGGTACTTGTTCAGATCAACCTATCGAGTGCAGAATAAGGTCTCACTTTTCTTTTGAATCAGGCCTTGCTGAATCTATCAATTCTTATGGTTATTGTTTGTGTGCTGCTAATCGGTCAGTTTGTGATGCTGCTGAATCTGTCAAGTGTTGCTGAATATGAATTGGAAATATATCGATATTTTTTTGGTCTTATTCTGTACTGCTGAATCTGTGAAATGTTCTGTCGTTACTACTAGTACAATATTTTGACAACTAACTGTGATGTAATTGGAGTACTTGTTTAGATCAAGTACATCAGATTGTCTTGCTTTTCTCTTGAAACTTAGCATTGTCATAATTATCTAGATGCGTCTTGGGCATTTTGGGTTGCATATAGGGGTCACACAGGCATTGAAGTAAGGAGGAGGTATTCACACAGAAGAAGACTTGATCGTCAGTTTTGCTTGCTCCAATGATCGAGTTTGTTCGGAGAACGGGGCAAACTGATCGTGTGCCAAGGTTTTTTGAGATGGAACAAAAACCGATTCTCTATGTACTTCTATTGAATTTCAAGCAAGGAAAGCTACTGAATCTCTCAATTGGTTCTGTCCTTTCTATTACTAAAGAATTTTGTCGAACTAATAATGATGTACTGGTACTTGTTTAAATCAGGGGCATTAGATAGTCTTGCTTTTGTTTTGAAACATGGCCTTGTCACATCTAGATGAGACTTGGGCATTTTGGGTTGCATACGATGGTCGCACGGGCATTTGATGTGAGAAGAAGGTAGTCGAAGCAGACTTGATCATTAGTTTTACATGATCCAATGGTTGAGTGTGTTTGGAGATAAGGGCAAACTAATCGGGTGACAAGGTTTTAAGAGCTGAAACAAGAACCGGTTCTCTCTGTACTGCTATTATATTTTAGTGTTTGTATTGCTGAATCGCGCACTTTGAAATGCTGCTGAATTGGTCAAGTGTTGTTGAATGTGAACTGCGAATTTGTCGATAATTTTTCTATCTTATTCTGCACTGCAGAGTTTATATAAATATCTTCCAAAAGAATTATCGATTTCTTTCCCTCCCTCTCTGAGATCTTTGTTTCGAATCCCTCCGAGCCACAACAAAATGCAATTTTTATATACTAGGAGAATAAATCTAATTCATTCGGCCCCTCTTTATCCTAGAACATTTTAATTTGGACTTTTAGGGGTATAAGGCGACTGCTGACCATATCCCAAGGAGATTTTAGAAACGAGACCATGGAGAATAGCCTATGGAGTATACCCCATGTAGAGCAGCCCATGTAGAAACTCTTTTTAATTCGGCCTTTTGGGCATTTTCCCCACCTCTCGATAATATTTAAAAAACTCTGCTCATAGATTTTTTTATAGCTCCTAGGTTTTTAGTTTAGCTGCCAGGAGCGCCGCATTATTATTTGATGGGAGATAAAAATGTTTAAAAAAGTCTTTTAAGGAGACAAGTCTATAAGTTATAATAGAAAAGCTTAACAATTCAATTCAATTGGCTATTTCTATCATAGTGGCAAGGCACCCAATCAAACAGTGGTGAGGTCTCGAGTTCGAATCTTAGGAAATTTTTGTTAATATAGAGTTACTATTTTGTACTCTCAGGCTAACATCTGGGACCCAGATAAACTGCTGCATCTAGCAATGTTGCCAAGGTCAGGACGACGGACTCGACTCAAAAAACAGTCCAACAAATATACACACGTTTAATTTAAATAGAGGCTGACATGTGGGACCCAGTATGGACACGTTTAATTAAAATAGTGGCTGACATGTGGGATCTAGATAAACTACTGTTGCATCTAGCAATGTTGCCAAGGTCAGGACGGCGGACTCGACCCGAAAAAATAGTCCAACATATATACACAAGCTTAATTCAAATAGAGGTTGACATGTGGGACCCAGCATGAACACGTTTAATTCTAATAGTGGCTAACATGTGGGACGTGGCATCGGAGTGTAGATTAACATTTTTTGTACTCTATAAGGCTGACATCTGGGGTCCAGGTAAACTACTACTGCATCATGTGAAGGGTTTCGCAGCATAGTAAATCAAAATTTTCTACGGAAGCGAACAGAGGGAAAGCCAAGATCTAATCTAGGAGATGCAAACAACGAGAGAGATTGGATTAGATCTTCATACCCTTGAAGATTCGCACAGCGGAACGTTCGTCGGAACGTGGGTGATGTAGTCGTACTCGCTTCTCCTCCTCGCGATCCGATCCGATCTAGCACCACAAGTGGCGGTGCCTCCGTGAGATGCACACGTGCAGCACCTCGACGTCTCCTCCTTCCTCGGACCAGCAAGTATGGTGGAGAGATGGATTGGATCTACAACACGACGGCGTGGTGTATATGGTGGAGAATTTCTGCTGCAGGGCTTCGCCTACAAATAGTCGGGAGGGGGAGAGGAAGGCAGCAGGGCTACTAGGGTTTGGAGGAAGGTGTGTGTGGTGGGGAGGGGGCGCACCAGCCCTCTATATATAGAGGGGGTGGCGGCGGCCAGCCCTAGCCCCTCCTCCAAGCCTATCTCTAGTTTAAACGATTTAAACTATCCCCTTATCTAGAAATTCTATCCCTAGATTTAAACGAGTTAAATCTATCTAGAATCGGCTGGGCCCTATGGGGCCTTGTGCCCCTGGCCCAATGCGGCCAGGACACTCCCTCATAGGCCCATGCCCCCTCCCGGAAGGTGGGACCACGTTGGCCCCCTTCCGGAAGGTTTAGAAGCTTCCGGTACAATACCGATTAACCCGGAACAATTCCGAACTCCAAAAACTGCACTGCCTTATATGAATCTTATTCTCCGGACCATTCCGGAACCTCTCGTGATATCCCGGATCCCATCCGAGACTCCGAACAAAAACTCATAAACCAATTATCCAATCTATCCTAGCGTCAAGACACGTTAAGTGTGTGACCCTGCGGGTTCGAGAATATGCAGACATGATCTTCTATCAATAATCAACAACGGGGTCTGGGCACCCATATTGACTCCCACACATTCATCGATGATCATATCGGATGAACCACGATGCCAGGATTCAATCAATCCCATATATATATTCCCTTCGTCTCGTGATATTTTACTTGCCCGAGATTCGATCGTCGGTACCGTCATACCTAGTTCAATCTCGTTCTCAGCAAGTACTTTACTCGTTCCATAATCCGATATCACTTTGTGATTAACTCCTTAACCACATGCTTGCAAGCGGTGTTGATATCGATTACCGAGTGGGCCCGAAGTATATCTCTCCGACTTGGGAAGGACAAATCCCATCTCGATACATACAACCCAACAGATACTTTCCGATCACCTGAGAGACACCTTTATGATCACCCTCTCATAGGATGACGTTTGATGACCTCAAAGCTTTCTTCCGATACCAGGGAGTTGTATTATCTCATGGTCTAAGGAATACAATATTTCACATAGGAAAAGCTTCGCAAAGATGAACACAAAGACACGATCTAATTGCTTCGCTTAGTTTGGGTCTGTCCACCATATCATTCTCCCAATGATATGGTCTCATTATCAATTGACAACTCATGTCTATGGTTAGGAAACCTTAACCATCATTGATCAATGAGCTAGTCCATAGAGGCGTACTAGGGACACGGTGTTGTTCACAAACCACACAAGTATTAATGTTTCCGCTTAATACAATTCTAGCATGGAATATAAACTTTATCATGAACAAGAATTATAATAATAACATCTTTATTATTGCCTCTAGGGCATAATTCCAACAGTCTCCCACTTGCACTAGAGTCAATAATCTAGTTTACATTTGGCAACAATCTCACACCCATGGCACTGAGGTGCTGATCATGTTTTACACGTGGAAGAGGTTTAGTCAATGGATCTGCGACATTCAGATCTGTATGTACTTTGCTGATCTTCAGATCTCCATCTGCTATATAATCTCGGATTATATGAAACTTGCGGTTGATATGCTTGGTCTTTGGATGATATCTTGGTTCCTTAGAGAGTGCTATGGCGCCAGTGTTGTCACACAATATCTCCAGTGGGTCCAATGCACTTGGAACCACGCCAAGCTCAGTGATGAAGTTTCTGATCCAAACTCCTTCACTTGACGCTTCTGCAGCAGCCATGTATTCCGCTTCTACTGTAGATCCCGCGATCACGCTTTGCTTGCAGCTTCTCCAGCTCACAGCTCCTCCATTCAAAATATACACGTATCCTGTCTGAGATTTAGAATCATCCTTGTCGGTGTCGAAACTAGCATCGACGTAACCTTTTACGACGAGCTGTTCATCACCCCCATAGACTAAGAACATTTCTTTAGTCCTATTCAGGTACCTTAGGATGTTCTTCACGGCTGTCCAGTGTTCCACTCCTGGATCACTTTGATATCTGCTCGTCAAACTAAGAGCATTGGACACATCCGGTCTAGTACACAGCATGGCATACATGATGGAACCTATGGCCGAGGCATAAGGCACTTTGCTCATAGCTTCCCTATCATTTACCGTAGCTGGACACTGAGCCTTGCTCAATATCTTACCTGACAACATAGGCACTGAACCTTTCAATGCCTTATCCATTCTGAACCTTTTCAGAACTTTGTCTAGGTATGTACTCTGGCTTAAAGCTATCAGGCGTCTTTGTCTATCTCTATAGATTTTGATGCCCAATATATAAGCAGCTTCACCTAGGTCTTTCATTGAAAAACACTTGTTCAAATAACTCTTCACATCGTTAAGCATGTTGATGTCATTTCCAATAATCAATATGTCATCCACATATAGTACCAGAAACGTCACCGAGCTCCCATTCACTTTCTTGTAGATGCAAGCTTCGTAGCAATTTGGAACAAATCCAAAGCTCTTGATCACTTGATCAAAAAGAAGGTTCCAACTCCGAGACGCTTGCTTCAGTCCATAAATGGAACGCTGAAGTTTGCATACTTTATCAGCATCCTTAGGATCGACAAAACCTTCGGGTTGCATCATATACAACTCTTCATCAATGTTGCCATTGAGGAAAGGAGTCTTGACATCCATTTGCCATATTTCATAATCATGAAACGAAGCAATTGCTAATAAAATCCGAATGGACTTAAACATCGCTACGGGAGAAAAAGTCTCATCGTAGTCAACACCTTGAACTTGTCGAAAACCTTTCGCAACAAGCCGTGCTTTATAGACGGTAACATTCCCATCCGCGTCCGTTTTCTTCTTGAAGATCCATTTGCACTCTACGGCCTTTCGGTTGCTAGGAGGGTCCACCAAAGTCCATACTTGGTTTTCGCTCATGGATCCCAATTCGGATTTCATGGCTTCTAGCCATTTCTCAGAGTCTGGGCTCATCATCGCTTCCTCATAGTTCGTAGGTTCACTGTATTCTACTAACAAGACAGTCAAGACAGGGTTGCCGTACCACTCAGGAGGGGCACGCGACCTTGTCGACCTGTGACGTTCAGTAGCAGCATCGTCCAAAGCTTCATGATCCTTATCATTAGCTTCCTCTATTGTTGGTGCAGGCGGCACTAGAACAATTTCAGGTGATGCGCTACTCTCCAATTCAAGAGAAGGTTCAATAACCTCGTCTAGCTCTACTTTCCTCCCACTCACTTCTTTCGAGAGAAACTCCTTCTCAAGAAAGGAACCGTTCTTTGTGACAAACACTTTGCCTTCGGTTCTGTGATAGAAGGTATACCCAATAGTTTCCTTAGGGTATCCTATGAAGACGCATTTCTCCGCTTTGGGTTCGAGCTTGTCCGGCATCAACTTCTTGACGTAAGCTTCGCATCCCCAAACTTTAAGAAACGACAACTTAGGTTTAGCACCAAACCACAGTTCATACGGTGTCGTCTCAAGGGATTTAGATGGAGCCCTATTTAAAGTGAATGCAGCGGTTTCTAATGCATAACCCCAAAATGATAACGGCAAATCAGTAAGAGACATCATCGATCGGACCATATCTAATAGGGTTCGATTCCGGCGTTCAGACACACCATTGCGCTGTGGTGTTCCGGGTGGCGTGAGTTGTGAAACGATTCCACTTGCTTTGAGATGCGTGAGAAAATCATAACTCAAATATTCGCCCCCACGATCGGATCGTAGAAACTTAATCTTTCTGTTACGATGGTTCTCTACTTCATTCTGAAATTCCTTGAACTTTTCAATGTTTCAGATTTATGTTTCATTAAATAGATATACCCATATCTACTTAAGTCATCGGTAAAAGTGAGAAAATAGCGACATCCACCGCGCGTCGAAACACTCATCGGTCCGCATACATCGGTATGTATGATTTCCAACAAGTCTGTTGCTCGCTCCATCATACCGGAGAACGGGGTTTTGATCATCTTGCCCATGAGGCATGGTTCGCATGTGTCAAATGATTCAAAATCAAGAGACTCCAAAAGTCCATCAGAATGGAGTTTCTTCATGCGCTTTACACCAATATGACCTAGACGACAGTGCCACAAATAAGTAGTATTATCACTATCTACTTTGCATCTCTTAGCCTCAATGTTATGGATGTGTGTTTCATCCCTTTCGAGATTTAGAAGAAATAAACCATTCACAATAGGTGCATGACCATAAAAGATGTTACTCATATAAATAGAACAACCATTATTCTCCGATTTAAATGAATAACCGTCTTGCAATAAACACGATCCAGAAATAATGTTCATGCTCAACGCAGGCACATAATAACATTTATTAAGGTTTAAAACTAATCCCGAAGGTAAAACTAAGGAGAGCGTGCCGACGGCCATCACATCAACTCTTGATCCGTTGCCAACGCGCATCGTCACCTCATCCCTCGCAAGCCGCCGTCTATTCCGTAGCTCCTGTTTCGAGTTACAAATATTAGCAACTGAACCGGTATCAAATACCCAGGCACTACAACGAGGGCTAGTAAGGAAAACATCAATAACATGTATATCAAATATACCTTTGATGGTGCCAGCCTTCTTGTCCGCTAAGTACTTCGGACAGTTGCGCTTCCAGTGACCCTTGTCCTTGCAATAGAAGCACTCAGTGTCCGGCTTAGGACCAGACTTGAGCTTCTTCTCAGCAGGGGCAACGCGCTTGCCGCCACCTTTCTTGAAGGGCTTCTTTGCACCTTTACCTTTCTTAAAGGAGGGCTTGTTGACCATCAACACATGATTATCTTTCTTGATGTCCACCTCCGCAGCCTTCAGCTTTGCGAAGAGCTCGGTGATCGTATCAGTGGAAGCAATCTGATTATGAGTCACTACAAAACTTCTGTAGCTGGGAGGGAGTGATTGCAGAACCCTGTCAATCTTGAGCTCCTCTGGAATCTTGCAGTCCAGTTGCTCAAGGCGTTGAGTGTAGCCCGACATCTTAATGGCGTGCTCACTAACGGAACTCCCTTCCTCCATCTTGCAGTTAAAGAACTTCTCAGAGATCTCATATCTCTTAGAACGGGCCTGAGTTTGAAACATGGTTTTCAGCTCCTCGAGAATCTCAAAGGGCCCGGGATAGTTTTCAAAACGATTTTGAAGTTCCGGTTCCATAGCAAACAACATGGCGATCTTAATCAAATCATAATCATCCTTGCGTGATTGATAAACAGCTTTTTCATCAGCCGGTGCATCTACAGCAGGGGCGTCACCTAGCGCTTTCTCAAGGACATAGTCCTTTTGTCCGCCAGCGAGAATGATTCTCAGAATGCGGAACCATTTGGTGAAGTTAGACCCGTTGTTTCTAAGCTTTTCTATCTCAGCAAAAATGTTGAAGTTGAAGTTGGACTTGGCCATGTGATCTACAGTGTTTGCAAGTACAATTTAGACTATGTTCATGATAAATAGTTCAACTTAATCAAATTACTAGATGAACTCCCACTAAATTCAACATCCCTCAAGTTGTTTAGTGAACACGATCCAAATTCACCACACCTAATCCGATCATCACGAGAAGAGATGTGGTTTCAATGGTGGACAACGAAGTGTCGATCATATCATTCATATGACTCATGCTTAACCTTTCGGTTCTTGTGTTCCGAGGCCATGTCTATACATGCTAGGCTCGTCAAGTTAGACCCAAGTATTTCCGCATGTGCAAAACTGGCTTGCACCCGTTGTATGTGAGCGTAGAGTCTATAGCACCCGATCATCACGTGATGCTTGGACACGACGAACTTTCGCAACGGTGCATACTTGGGGAGAACACAGCTTTTATCTTGATCTTTAAGTGAGGAATCATCTTATAATGCTACCGTCGCGATCTAAGCATAATAAGATACATAAAAGGATAAACATCACATGCATATAACTTTATGTGACATGGTATAGCCAATCTTCGCGCAATGATCTCCATCTTGTGCGTTCCGGCATGATCTCCATCACTCCACCATGATTGCCTTCACCACGAATAGCAACTGTAACTATTGCTAACTACTTAGCGATAAAGTAAAGCTATTACATGGCGTATAAGAAGTTGACTCGCAGGTCATACACAATTATAAAGACAACCATATGGCTCCTGCCGGTTGTGTACTCATCGACATGCAAGTCGTGAAACATTACAAAACATGATCATCGCATACAATATACACATCACATCTTGGGCCATACCATATCACAGAAAACACTCCCTGCAAAAACAAGTTAGACGCCTCTACTTTGTTGTTGCATGTTTTACGTGGCTTATGGGAGTAGATGCTAAGAACGATTCTTACCTACGGAAAGCCACAACGGTGATATTATGGTTGCCAAACTCCGGTGTTAATCCCATGACAACTATAGTGAGAGAAACTGACATCCACCAGCCGCATGTGTGGTACAAGCCACACGTCAAGTGCGGAGCCGGTCTCGCGAACGACGTCGCGTAAGGTTGGCCTGGACCGCTTCAATCTCACTATCCCGCATCATAAGAAGAACACAAACAAGAGGCTTGCAACATAAAACATCAACGCCCGCAATAACCATGTTGCGTTCTACTCGTGAATCACATCTACGCATAGATCTACCTCTAATACCACTGATGGGTTTCGCAGCATAGTAAATCAAAATTTTCTACGGAAGCGAACAGAGGGAAAGCCAAGATCTAATCTAGGAGATGCAAACAACGAGAGAGATTGGATTAGATCTTCATACCCTTGAAGATTCGCACAGCGGAATGTTCGTCGGAACGTGGGTGATGTAGTCGTACTCGCTTCTCCTCCTCGCGATCCGATCCAATCTAGCACCACAAGTGGCGGTGCCTCCGTGAGATGCACACGTGCAGCACCTCGATGTCTCCTCCTTCCTCGGACCAGCAAGTATGATGGAGAGATGGATTGGATCTACAACACGACGGCGTGGTGTATATGGTGGATAATTTCTGCTGCAGGGCTTCGCCTACAAACAGTCGGGAGGGGGAGAGGAAGGCAGCAGGGCTACTAGGGTTTGGAGGAAGGTGTGTGTGGTGGGGAGGGGGCGCACCAGCCCTCTATATATAGAGGGGGTGGCGGCGGCCAGCCCTAGCCCCTCCTCCAAGCCTATCTCTAGTTTAAACGATTTAAACTATCCCCTTATCTAGAAATTCTATCCCTAGATTTAAACGAGTTAAATCTATCTAGAATCGGCTGGGCCCTATGGGGCCTTGTGCCCCTGGACCAATGCGGCCAGGACACTCCCTCATAGGCCCATGCCCCCTCCCGGAAGGTGGGACCATGTTGGCCCCCTTCCGGAAGGTTCTAGAAGCTTCCGGTACAATACCGATTAACCCGGAACAATTCCGAACTCCAAAAACTGCACTGCCTTATATGAATCTTATTCTCCGGACCATTCCGGAACCTCTCGTGATATCCCGGATCCCATCCGAGACTCCGAACAAAAACTCATAAACCAATTATCCAATCTATCCTAGCGTCGAGACACGTTAAGTGTGTGACCCTGCGGGTTCGAGAATATGCAGACATGATCTTCTATCAATAATCAACAGCGGGGTCTGGGCACCCATATTGACTCCCACACATTCATCGATGATCATATCGGATGAACCACGATGCCAGGATTCAATCAATCCCATATATATATTCCCTTCGTCTCGCGATATTTTACTTGCCCGAGATTCGATCGTCGGTACCGTCATACCTAGTTCAATCTCGTTCTCTGCAAGTACTTTACTCGTTCTGTAATCCGATATCACTTTGTGATTAACTCCTTAACCACATGCTTGCAAGCGGTGTTGATATCGATTACCGAGTGGGCCCGAAGTATATCTCTCCGACTTGGGAGGGACAAATCCCATCTCGATACATACAACCCAACAGATACTTTCCGATCACCTGAGAGACACCTTTATGATCACCCTCTCATAGGATGACGTTTGATGACCTCAAAGCTTTCTTCCGGTACCAGGGAGTTGTATTATCTCATGGTCTAAGGAATACAATATTTGACATAGGAAAAGCTTCGCAAAGATGAACACAAGGACACGATCTAATTGCTTCGCTTAGTTTGGGTCTGTCCACCATATCATTCTCCCAATGATATGATCTCATTATCAATTGACAATTAGGAAACCTTAACCATCATTGATCAATGAGCTAGTCCATAGAGGCGTACTAGGGACACGGCGTTGTTCACAAACCACACAAGTATTAATGTTTCCGCTTAATACAATTCTAGCATGGAATATAAACTTTATCATGAACAAGAATTATAATAATAACATCTTTATTATTGCCTCTAGGGCATAATTCCAACATCATGGACACGTTTCCCCTTAAAAAAATCCACCAATATTGCCATGGTCATAACGGCGGATTCAACGTGAAAAAACAGTCCGACTTACACACGTTTCTTTCAAATATAAGATGACATCTGGGACCCAGTGTAGACACGTTTCCTGCATAGAGGTTGCTGACATCTAGGACCCAGCTACATACCAAAGTTAGAACAACGGAGGCGGGCAAAAAAATTCCATCATAGCACGTTTCATTTACGGAGAGACTAACATGTGGGACCCACCAGAGAGACCTTATATAGGTGTTGCATCGAGCAACGTTGCCAAGTTCGAATAAGGTAGGCACGAGCGAGAAAAAAGTCCAACATATACATATTCTTCTAATAAGATCCTGACATGTGGGACCCAGCAGCGTGACTAAACGGCAGATTCATCGAGAAACGCTATCTAGTTTGGAATAGGGTAGAGCTAGAGAAGAAATTTTTTCATCATATACACACTATTCTTCTAATGTGAGGATAACATATGGAACCCACCGGGCAGTGTAAATGGTTGATGCATTAAGCAACATTGCCAAGTTCAAAACACGGAGGCGCGAGCGAGAAAAAATTCCTACATGCACACATTTCTTCTAATGAGATGCTGACATGTGGGACCCAACAGCGTGACCAGACGGCAGATTCATCGAGCAAAGCTATCTAGTTAGGAACAGTGTAGCGCTAGAGAAGAAAAAAGTTCAATCATATATACACGATTCTTCTAATGAGATGCTGACATATGAGTCCCACCAGCCTGAATAAACAGCTGATGCAGTGAGCAATGCTATCAAGTTAACACGGAGGCGCGACTGAGGGCAAAAATTCTATCACACACATGTTTCTTCTAATGAGAGTATGACACATGGGGCCTAGTTGAGTGATTACGCATTTGGCAGCGCTATCAAGTTTGGACTAGGGTAGCACGACTGAGAGCAAAAAATTCATCATACACACGTTTCTTCTAATGAGAGGATAACAGGTGGGCCTAGATGCATGATTAAATGGCAGGGCAATCAAGTTTGAAACAGGGTAGCGGGAGCGAAGGAAAAATTCCATCATCCACACGATTCTTGTAATGAGAGGCTGGTATGTGGGACCCAGTGTCGTGATTAACGACGGATAGATCGAGCAATGGTTATCGAGTTCATATCAGGGAGGCACGAGCAAGGAAAAATATCCATCATGCGCTCGTTTCTTCTAGTGTGAGGATGACATGTGGAACCCAGTAGCCTAATTAAACGGCATATGCATCGAGCGACGCTATCAAGTTTGGAATAGGGAAGGAAAAAATTCATCATACACATGATTCCACTAATGTGAGGCAGACATGTGGGACCTAGCAGCCTGACTAAACGGAAGAGGCATCGAACAACATTATCGACTTCAAATCAAGGAGGCGCGACAGAAATTTTTTGTCCACTATAGTCACTGACGTCCGGGACCCACACGCAAAAAAATACTTCGGTGAGTCAACATCTCGCAAGGAAGCGGAAATCTTACTTTTGCCACTCTCCCGTCGAGATTCCTCCATGTTTTAAGAGATTTCGTCGTAGTAGAGGGGCGCGGAACCAGATTTTTTTTTTGCATCGGCCACGGTCGTGCCGAGATTAAAGTGGTCCACTATAGCAAATTTTATTGTACTTCAAATTTGACCTAATTTCGATAAGTCGGCATGAAGACATTAAAGTGGGCAAAGTTAGCTAGGAAGAAGTTTGAAAACTCATAAAATTAAACATAGGAACCATAAGTGCAACATGTTGGTCCACTTAATATGTCTGAAAGCTTGGCTTGTGGCATTTAGATCCATATTCTTCAAACGTTCTTTACGAAAAAGAACAATCTCGTCATTACTCAATAAATTTAGAATGTTCTTTCCTAATAGTTGGAAACTCACACCGATGACACTGTTTACTACAAGAAGATGCACCCATCTACCTCCGAAAAGACATTTAATTCCGGGGCAATCTACCTCGCTTACTTGTAGCTCATGTTTGATCTAATTTCGTTAAATCAGCAAGAAGTCGGTGAAGTGTGCGAAGTTATCTGGGATGCTTGAAAAAATGGAATTATAAAGAAACCGTGGTCCATTTTGTGTGATAATTGGAGGGGTTCATTTTCTTCTAACTGTGGTAGGCCCCGTCGGAGCGAGGTGCTTCACTTAACATGGTCCGTGGAAGTACATGTTACATCGAGGACCTCATAAAAATGAAAATTACATCCAAGTCCATGCATTTAGCACAAGGTACCTTCAACTAAGCAATGAAGTGTGTTTTCACGTTTGCGCATACTAGCATTCATTAATTGTGCTAAAGTCTATCAATAGAATCTTCTAGATGCTAAGAATGGAAAAAAAGATCAAACGGTTAGCAATGTTTGGATTTGCCACTCCTGATCCAACGGTCAATGTTCAAAATTATTCTTACACTATACTATAGTTGTATGGTATTGTAAGAGATAAGAAAAGATAAAGATAAGATAATAAGTACTACTGTGAATTGCCTATCTTTTGAATAACCTTCCCTCCCAATGTTTGGGAAGCAAGTGAAAATTTCAAAACTGGAAAAGTTCGAATTTTTTTTGCCGCCGAGGACCAACGTGGTTTCCTTCCTATGTACCATCCTCCTAGTCCACACCAACGCGGCTGCCGAACACACCAGAGAAACAGAGCCACCCTCTCAAAAAAGAAAATAAAAAGAAACAGAGTCACCGTACCAAGGCACCCGTGTGCAGCGCCACGCTGTGGACTAGGGAGAGATCAAACATGCCGGTGCGCGAGGGGAGAGGGGTGGAGACATGAGAGGCATTGAAGGAGAGAGAAAATACACCTTTTTCGTGTATATGTCCTAAAATTTACTACTAGTAGAGTGTACTCCACTATAACTATAAAGGAAGTAGGAGTACCTCGTGTCAGGAACCCGTCATAACTTTTCTCTTCACTGCTTCCCTCTTCCCCTGCCTACGTTTTATTCGTTCTGCATGTACAGCGCGTGGAAAGAGGTGCGCATATGTCTATGCAAAGAAATACTAGTACTACGAATAAGGCATCCACTATGTTGTCCATAAGAAAAAAAGTAATCATGATGGACTTCCATATACATAGTGGAAGCTATCCACAAGCTAAAAACCTTATGGGTCACCCTTAAGCTCATGGGTAGTACATAAGCATCAAAATATTGATATCTAGTACACATAGCAATAGAAAACAAATTTTAATCACAAGAATACGAGAGGGTAGCTGTTACATGTGGCTCCTATCTTATGGACAAGCTTAACTAGATACATTATGGTGCAATCAACTCTTGTTATTAGAAAGTGGGTCCCATCTTAAAGATGGGTTTGACCATATACATAGGTGATTCTATAATATCTACCATTTAGATAGTGTCTATACAAGACGATTCATAGGACCTACTAGACTGAAGATGATAAACTTTGGATAGTAGTTTTACAGCTTGGTCATACACTGCCAAGTGGGGCCCAATATTTGCTTGTTCGTATAGAAACATGTGCCTTGTACTCCCCCTGCAACCGCGCTAGACTCGATTTTGTTTTGCGAAATTCCACCGGTTTATTAATAATTATCAACAACCGTGTAAACACACCCAAAAGTAAATTGCTCTTACAAGTTGTATCGTTCTTCGATTTTCCCCTATATTTTGATCTATATTCTTTACATAGAAGAATAATTTGACCTAATTTCATTAAATCTATATAATACATTTAAGTGTACCAAGTTAGCTAGTAATCTTGAAAAATTCGGTCTAAAAACTTGGGAATTGTAAGAAAGCAAGGTCCATTTTGTATGGGGGCGCTGCCTCTTTCTTTTAACTAACACGGGCCCCGGGGGAGTAGTGAGATTCAGTTAACATGGTCGGTGGAAGTACAAGTTGCATCAAGGACCTTACAAAAAATAGAAATGACATCCAAGTCCATTACTTGGAAAATTGAGAATGTTCTTTCATGATAGTTGTAAACTCACACTGACGACATTGTTTACTAAAATAAGATATACCCATGTACCTCTGAAATGATATTTAATTCGAGAGCAATCTATTGCGCTTACTCTTAGCTCAAGTTTTCCCTAATTTCATTAAATTGTCAAGATGCAAAATCTTAGCAAGAAGTTGAACCTGTTTTTAAAAATATCAGTGGTGGTTTGTGATATATTAAATGACCCCCTCTGATGATTACCTCCAAAAAATCACAAAACTTTAAAAGAACCTATAATTTTCTTGTAGTTCAAATTTGACCTAATTTCGATAAATTGGCATCAAGTCATTCAAGTTGGCAGAGTTATCAAGGACGAAGTTTGAAAACTCATGAAGCATGGGAATTAGTGGCGAACCTTGACCATCATTATAGCAGGGGCCAAAATACATTATATGATAGTTGAGGGGGCTAAGTTAAAGTATTTTGTGTTTTTTATGGTCAAAAATGATAAATACTAAATAGTATAGTACAGATTGCAATTAAATAGGGGGGCCATGGACCTTTTGGCCTCCGAGAAGGTCTGCTGGTGATAGGAATCATAAGTAGTACAACATATCGGCCCAATATATATGTATGAAAGCTTCGGTTGTGGCATATTCAGATCCAATATTCTTTAGACTTTCTTTACAGAAAGGAACAATCTCGTCATCCCTCGGAAAATTGAGAATGTTCTTTCCCGATAGTTGGAAACTCACACCAACGACATTGTTTACTAAAAGAATATGCACCCATCTACCTACAAAAAGACGATTCATTCAAGAGCAATATATCATGCTTACTCATACCTCAAGTTTGACCTAATTTCATTAAGTTGTCAAGATGAAAAATATTAGCAAGAAGTTGAACCTGTTTTCAAAACTCTCGGTGGTGGTTGTGATATACTAAATGACCACCCCCCGATGGTTACCTCAAAAAAATCACAAAACTTTCAAAGCAACCAACAATTTTCCTTTAGTTCAACTTGATCAAATTTCGATAAATCGGCATAAAGTCATTCAAGTGGGTAGATTAAGCTAGGCCGAAGTTTGAAAAATCATAAAACATGGGAATCGTAAGTACAACATGTCGATCCACTATAAATATTTGAAAGTTCTGCTTGTGGCATTCAGATCCACATTCTTTACGGAAAGGACCAATCTCGTCGTCACTTGGAAAATTAAGAATGTTCTTTCCTGATAGTTGGATACTCACACCGATGGTATTATTTACTAAAAACAATATGCACCCATCTACCTTCAAAAATACAATTATTAATTCAAGAGCAATCTATCACGCTTACTAGTAGCTTGAGTTTGACCTAATTTCATTAAGTTGTTAAGATGAAAAAATTTAGCAAGAAGTTGAACCTGGAGTCAAAACTCTCGGTGGTGGTTTGTGATGTATTAAATTCCCCCTGATGGTTACCTCAAAAAATCGCAAAACTTTCAAACGAAACCTACAATTTTATTGTACTTCAAATTTGACCTTATTTTGATAAGTCGGCATAAAGACATTCAAGTGGGCAGAGTTAGCTAGGATGAAGTTTGAAAACCCTTAAAATTAAACATAGGAATCGTAAGTGAAACATCTAGGTATACTTAATATGTCTGGAAGCCTGGCTTGTGGCATTTAGATCCATATTCTTCAGACTTTATTTAGGAAAAAGAACAATATCATCATTACTCGATAAATTGAGAATGTTCTTTCCTGATATTTGTAAACGCACACCAAAGGCATTGCTTACTACAAGAAGATGCACCCATCTACCTCCAAAAATACATTTAATTCGAGATCAATCTACCTTGATTACTTGTAGATCAAGTTTGACCTAATTTCGTTAAATCGGCAAGAAGTCGGTGAAGTTTGCGAAGTTTGCTATGAAGCTTGAAAAAATGGAATTATATAAGAAACTATGGTCTACTTTGTGTTATAATTGGAAGGGTTTCATTTTCTTCTAACTGTGGTAGGTCCCGTAGGAGCAAGGTGCTTCAGTTAACATGGTCGATGGAAGTACAAGTTACATAGAGGACCTCATAAAAATGAAAATTACATCCAAGTCCATGCATGTAGTACAAGGTCCCTGGAACTAAGCAATGAAGTGTGTTTTCAGGTTTGGGCATATAACGTTCATTCATTGTGCTAAAGTCTATCAATAGAAACTTCTAGATGCTAAGAATGGAAAAGAAGATCAAACGGTTAGAAATGTTTGGATTTTCCACTCTTGATCCAATGGTCAATGCTCAAAGTTATCCATAAACTATACTATAGTGGTATGTTATTGTAAGAGATAAGACAAGATAAATATAAGATAAGAAGTACTATTGCAAATTGCCAATCCTTTAAATAACCTTCCTCCCGATGTTTGGGAAGCAAGTGAAAATTTCATAACCGGAAAAGTTTGATTTTTTTCCGCCGAGGATCAAAGTGATTTCGTTCCTATGTACTACTACTACTCCACACCAACGTGGCTGCCGAACATGCCAGAGAAACAGAGCCGCCCTCTCAAAAAAGAAAAGAAAAAGAAATAGAGCCGTCGTACCAAGGCACACATGCGCAGCGTGATGACCCACGAGTGTAGGGGATCACAACAGTCTTCGCGGGTAGTATTACCCAATTTATTGATTCAGCTGCACCTGGAAATAGTTCTTTCTCACAGAAGTTTATCAGTAGCAACAATTTGATAGTAGCAACAGCAACAGTAAAACAGGAGCAATAGTAACAGTAACGATAATAGTAGGATTCGAGTGCGGTAGCCATAGGGATGGATCGACGGGCATTGTATGGACGAGTCTAAACATGTAACTTCAACACCTAGGGCACTGCAGATAAATAATAACAAGAATACAATTACTAAACAATCCTAGGCATGTGCTCCATATATAGTCATACGTGCTCGCCATGAGAACTTGCACAACATCTTCTGTCTAGCCAGCCTGTAGCAGCGGGGCCTCTAGGGAACTACTGGCAATTAAGGTGCTCATTTTAATATAGCACCGGAGCAAAGAATTAACACTCCATGAACAAATGTGATCCTCACACCACAGCCATCCCCTCCGGTTGTCCCAATTATTGTCACATCGGGGCCTTTGATCTGGACAATGATATGTGTACACAACTTGCAGATAATATCACAAACAATACTATGATACTGATTCAGTAATAAGTTCAAATCTGAGATCATGGCGCTCGGGCCCTAGTGACAAGCATTAAGCACAACAAGTTGCAACAAAGTCAAATAGCACTAATAGAGATACTAGGCACTATGCCCTAACAGATCTTATTCGATTACATGATAGAACTCATCCAATCCCTACTATCCCCAAGCCTACAGCGGGGGATTACGCACTCATGGATGAGGGAAACATCGATGGTTGATGGAGATGCGTTGGTGATGATGATGGCGATGACCCTCTCCAGATTCCCCGTCCTGGCAGGGTGCCAGAATGGATTTTCTCGATCTGAATCTTGGTTTCTAGTGGCGGCGGCGGAGTGTCACTCTTTCTGGAAAACTATCGAACCCCCATGTTTTAAAGGCCGAGAGGCAACTTATAGGCGTAGAGGGAGGCCGAGGGGGTGCCTGGGGTGGCTGCACCCCCTAGGCACGACCAGATGTGGGCCCGCGCCTGGCAGGGGTGTGGGCCCCCTAGGCCCCTTCGCTGTCTCGTCTTCTGGCTCCGTGGATCTTCTGGTGAAATATAATTTTTTGACATATTTTCCAGGATTTTTCCTGATAGTTGATTGTTTGCACAAAAACTAGACACCAAGGTAATTCTGCTGAAAACAGCGTCAGTCCGTGTTAGTTGTATCCAAATCACACAAGTTTAGAGGAGAAACAATAGCAAAAGTGTTGGGGAAAGTAGATACGTTTTGGACGTATCAACTCCCCCCAAGCTTAGCTTATTGCTTGTCCTCAAGCAATTCAGTTGAAAACTGAGTGCGATAAAAGAACTTTCACGAACACATTTGCTTCATATGATGTATATATTCTCAGCACAGGAGTAGATGCTTAAACCATTCATAATAAGAAGTATGCAACTAAGTCTACTCAATAGTTATTGCAAGCTATGTAGATAAACCAACTCAATAATAATAAGTAGCATAAAAACATAAACATAAGCAACATTTCAATGCTCATAGTAAGGTATGATAGAGTGGTATCTCGCTTGCCTTTGTTTGTAGATCACAATATAAATGCCAAGGCACCTCTGCAGTTCAAGTGAATACTAGAAGTAAAGATACCAGAGATACAAGCATCAAAGTCATGACATAATTAATCAAGTTTTGAGACAAACAACAGAATGACAACTATACTCTCAAGAAGGTGCTCATAGAATAAGTGGTGACTCAACATGGAAGTGAAAAGGTTTTGAAAAGGTTGAAAGGCTTCCAAATGCTGAAAGGAAGGTACTCATTAGCTTTGAGCTCTCATTGCCCTATCATAGGCATCTTCATGTGAATAGGGTGAAAGTGAGGTCCAATATGAGTTATATGCTTGACAGACCATAAACTGGAAATCCCAAGTCCCTTGAGTATGAGGGCTGCTTCGCATGCTACTCAACTTTGGTTACCTGTAAGTTCTTGTCATTGTAAATACATGCATATCATAGAGAACCGCCAATGGGATACCCCTTGCACATGATACAGGAGCTATCCCGTGATCAAAATGACAAGGCAAGCAGACAATGAGCATCTCAGCGTTTTTTTATTTACTATATGCATAGCTTTTTATTGAGGATGCTTCATAAATGCTCATTATGGTGATGCTGCAAGTTTCCACCATGATTAGGCATGGCCTAGGCTAGCGGCCTAGGCGTTTCTCTAACACAATGTATAGACTCCATGAACTCACAAGCTCCCATTTTATTTCACATCGTCGACATCTGTAAACAAAAGAGCAAAGTATCAACTGGATAGGATATCCAAAAAGTGTTGAAAGCGTTCCTCGTGACAGCACGCTTCTGCTAACTCCCAACATATAATTTGCAAGCAAATAACTTTCATGGACAAGTCACAATGGTTTAGGATTATTAAGTGCAAGGAATAAAGTGTGCCATCAAGTTCGTGTGGGCTTTACTAACTCAGTTTCTCAAAACAGACAAACATTTTATTTGGAAGAAAACAAGGCACATAGAATATGCACAGAAATAACAAATGATGCTAATAGGTACGAGTGGTGGACATAGTGGCAATATCGGTTTTAGGGAGTTGGAAGCATAGGTAGAGCTCATACTCAGTGCAAGTGAAGACTAGCAATAGAGAGAGAGCGACAAATGAGAGAGCAATAATTGTCATAACCATTCTTGTAACAAAACATGACTAATTATGGCATGAAAGTGATACTAGAACTCTGAGGCGAAATAAATCATCGAGGCTTACTGACTATTGTTTAGTCATATGCATGCGTGAGCATGTGCCAAGTCGATTCACATGAAACTTCTAAAGGAGGATACCACAATATCATACCAAAATATGAATAAAACAATGCAAGCAAACATTCATATGAAATGCTACAAACTATTAGCAAGCTGGAGCTAATCATAGACAATCAAGAACTACTAAGCATCCATTAGTAGCATACACCTTATAGGAAAAGGCTAAGCATTCTCACAATGATCAGTATATGTACAAAAATAAAACAAATATAGTTCGTTACCAGCCTCTTACCACTCCTCAAGTTGTATTAATCTTCATTATTGCCCTTCAATTGTGTGACTCGAATAATAACATGAAACCAAAATCCACTGAGGACGGCTGAACCCTGCAAAGAACTCACAAAACCAGAGAAGAACAACAAATATTTTTGGTGTTTTCGATTTTTTAGAAACAAGCAAACAAAGGCAAAAACAAACAAAGCAAAAACAAACCAAACAAAGCAAAATCTTTTTGGATTTTTCTTTTAAGGCAAACCAAAGCAAAGAAACAAACCAAGATAAACAACAAAAATATTTTTGGTATTTTTGAGTTTTAAGAAAGCAGCAACAAAAACCAAAAAGAAAGCGAAACAATGGATATACACAGAACCAACCGAACATGATATATAGATGAGTGTGACGTCAGTATACCTCCCCCAAGCTTAGGCTTTTTTCCTAAGTGGGGCTCAAAAGTGCAGGTAGTAACCCCAAGCTGGTGGGTCATCATAGGAATGATCGTAGTCAGGCGCATGCGATAAAGAAGAAGACGCGCCCTAATCATAAGAAGGCTGCTGGTATGAAGACTCTCCTAAGTTGGAAGGCTGAACCGAATCATCTTCAGAACCCTCTCCAACATTCTCCTCTTGTTGGGAGAGCTCCGCCACATATGTGTCAAACTCCTCCATGAGCGACCATCCTTGCCTATTATCAAAATCAAACAAAGCAGGTGTAGGCAAATAAACTATTTTCTCAGTCCTACCCTTTCTCCAACCTTGCTGGGCAAAATATAATTCATACGGTAAACTTCTCACATTAGCCCCCAAGGAAACAAAACCATGCTGAATCATGGATTCAATATCAAGCCGCTCTATAGGGAACCGATAATCTGAATGGTGAGGCTCTAAACCATGGAAAGCTAGCAACCTATAAGCAATGAAACCTCCACAAATTCCACCCTTCTCCCGGTTGGTGGTGAGACGTTAAGCTATCAAAGAACCCAAGTTATAAGATCTATTCCTATTCAAAGGAGTTGCGATAAAAGCTAGATCAAAAGAAGATAACTTTCTAGCGATCTTTCTAGTAAGAACACACTTGGTAATGAAGTAGGCAAAATATCTAATGGCTGGGAACTGAATGTTTCGAATTTTACCACATTCCTTGGATAAGTCGAACCCTTGGCAAATCTCAGCATATAAATCCATAAGTGACTTAGGTCTCTCCTTGATCTTCTCACTAGATCCCCACTAAGGTACCCTAATTGCTGCCCAGAAATCAGCAAAAGGCAGGTCAACAGGTATATTGTATATTTTGTAATGTCCCATGGGATTAGATGTAGACCAATTAAACCGGAAGTCCTACACAAAATCCATGGTTAACTTAACATATTAGAAAGGTTCTCCTTCAATAAAGTGTTCGAGCCCTCCATTGGTAATCATAGTTTGGAAATTCTGGAGGATTCCTGCGGTTCGCATAAATTCCTGGCATGGATATGTGGAAGGGAAAACTTCTTCCTCACAATGAACTTTCATTGGATTAGGTACCATCAAGTCATGTTGATTCAGTGGATATGTACTCATCTTCCTTGCTGAAATTTTTAGACAAACATCAAACCAAGTGATTTCCAAGTTGATAAATGATGAGCAACTACTATAGGAACTTACTAGAGGGCCAAACATGCATAAAAATGAAATATCTAAGCATAGAACAAGCATGCAAGCACACACAACCTGAAACCAATAGCAGCAAAATACTCAAGATACAATCTACCAATCACAAATCTAATTGGACAAGTGGAGGAGGCACATACCAAGGAGCAATCCCTCCAAAAAATCAACAGAAAAGATGGGATGAACAAGGATATCTAAAATCGTGAGCAAGAACAGCAAGAACTCGAGCTTGAGCAAGTTTTCCGGTGTTTTTTGGGTGAGACAAAGAAGATGGCTATGAGGGGAACCTTGAAGGGGCCTAGGTGGGCCAGACCCCCCTAGGCGCCACCCATAGGTAGGCCGCGCCTACCATGGGTGTAGTGGCCTGGGGTGGCCCCCTGGGTCACTTCAGGTGTCCCTTTTTCCCTTTTTTCGAGCAAAAAAATGTTTTGAATTTTCTGGGATTTTTCGGGAAACTTTATTTTTGGCCAATTTTCAGAGTATGAAAATTGATTTTCTTGCAGAAACAGTGTAACACCGCGGTTCTGAAAAGACCGTGGCTTCTATGTGACATGCCAATCCCTGGATCGGTTCATTGGCCCACAATAGAATAAGATGAATAACATAGCAAAATATCCGTGTATCATAAATAACGAAGATCCAGAGTACCATTATTACAATGAAAGCTTAGCTAGCTCAAATTATTCAGGTAGCAACATAAATAAAGTAAATCCTCCATTCTTCAAATTGCCCACAAGTGAACAAGTGCCGAGTGGAGTACCGTGGCCTATATCGATTACTCAGAATCGGAATGTCCTGCAACATGAAACGTAGCAGCCCCGAAGGGTCAATACATGGAATGTATGGCAAGTAGAGGTATTAAAGGAGACAATAGTGCTAACATCTACATGCATATTTGGCAAGTGGAGCTGTGGCTAGCTTGCATTTGCAAATACCTTTGTCCTACTTTCATAAACAGTTTTTGATTTTTCTTTGAAAAGATCCCAATTAAGTTAACCCAACAATATTATAGCAATTATGAAATTAGAATAAGCGAGAAACATGTCATGGAATCAATTTCAAGCAACTCAGTTGTCCATAACCGGGGACACGGCTAATCGATTAGATTACACACCCTACAGGGGTTAGTACACTTTACCCATGTGACTTGGCCAGCCCAGCTCGTACCATCACTCTCATTTTGGGTGATGATAGGGAGAAGTCCAAGAAGAGACTGTTCGGGAAGTAGCTCCCCAATCCCGACGCGCACCGGTCCAACCTACCAAAATTCTACATCTCTGGATACACGGGTTCGAGTTATCACAACCTACTAAGTCCAACCAACCGCCCATTTCATTATTGGCACATGGTTGTACACGTAAGCTACAGAATAAAGAAGCCAATCATTTTCTCTTGATACCTGGGTGCCTTTGCGCAATGAAACCACCAAAAATTATCAATCCCATCACACCTAGGAGATTCATTGATTAAGTTGTTTTAGTTTTCACAAACCAACACATTTAGAAACAACTTTCAGTGATGTAACCCAGCCCTCGTTCATCATAGCATGGCTAAGCACATCTACCAACGGTGGTTCATCTACAAGGAAGGCCCTACCACATAATAGGACATAGCATAGCGATAGTATCATCCTACACATGCGTCTACAAAATACACGACAATGCATAGAAAATAGTAGGACAATATCATGAACAAAATAGCATCTACTTGCCTTGGTTGTAGCGGTCGGAAGAACAATCCACACACGAGCAAGCGTTGCACTCGTCACAATCTACACGATATAATTGCAATCATAAACAAACAGTCCACAAGCATATGCAACAAAGATGATGCATGAGTGCATGCACGACAAGTGGGGTGACGCTACAGCAACACCACATAATAGTATTCAGTAAAGGTACTGATTGCATGCATGGAAAATAGTTTTAGCGCAAGGAAAACTGTTATGCAAAATATAATACTCAAAACTAGGGCTAGAACCCAATTAATTCACTACCGGTAGTATACTGTTTGTAAAATCTTGGGAAAATTCTACGGTATAGGCATTGCTATTTAGGAACAGTACCAATTGGAATTACTCAAAAAGGAATTATAAAACTCCCTGAATAATTAAAACACGGCAGAAAGCCACTAGACAGTTTCTGCAGAAGTTTTTACTGTACGCATATCTATTTAATTCACTTTGAGATTCCTCTCGTTCTACTGAATCCAGGGACATATTATACGCAATTTTTGGAGTTACAGATCTTTTTCTATGAATTAATTACTCCAAAAAGGCCATTAACTCTTTTAATTAGTCTGGACAAAATCTTGCTGAAAAAGTGTGGAGCAATGATACAGCAAGATTCTACACATCCTACTGAATCTACACATATTTTATTTGCAATTTTTGGCTCAGCGGATTAATTTCTACGCAATTTACAAGTTTATACAAGAATCTGCAATTTCTAAATCGATTTAAATCAAAAGGGAATATTCTGGGAATATTCCCTACTGACTCAGCGCGGGTTGACTGGCTGTTGACCAGTCAACCGCGCGGTCTTCGGTCGATCTGGGCCGCAGATCTCAGATCTGACGGCCGAGAAGAGGCGGCGGGGTCCTGCGCGGAAGAGAGAGGCGGTCAGCGTGGTGGCGCGGCGGCTCGCGGTGGTGACGGCGCGGTGCTGCTGCGGCGCACGCAGGGAAGAACGCGGCGGCGGCGGCTTACCTGGCGCGATGGCGGTGAGGTGCGGCGGCGGCGGCGGCGCGGTTTCCGAGGGGAGAGGCGGCGGGGCAGGGGAGAGAGGCGGGGTGGGGTCGGCGGCTTTAAGTGGGGCCCCCCCTCGAAGAGTCCTAGACAGACACGGCCCGGGCGGCGGATTGTATCCGCCGCGCGGGCGGCGGCGCGTGCGCTGGCTGGCTGGGCTGGCGCGGCCCAGCAGGCTGGCGCCGATTTTTTTTTGATCCCTTCTTTTTCCCTTTTTCAAATTAGTAAAACCTCCGTAACTCCTTCAAACGAACTCCGAATTGGACGATTCTTGTTTCTAAATTTTTGTAAAATCGAGGGGATCAACCTAGGGTCAAGGGGTGAGTGAATCCACTTGTCTACAAGGGTGGAAGACACAATTCCTAGTAAACCCCCAGCAGGACCATTGTAGTAAAATAGAGTGGGGTTTAGAAAATAACGTTTCGCCGAGTCTTTTCAATCGATGGTTTTGCATGGAAGAACATGATGCAATGATATGTAGAACCGAATCTAAAATTTGGGATGTGACAGGACTAACCCCCTTAAGATGAATCTCGTCCCCGAGATTCGGCGCGGCTAGCAAATAGGTGTGGGTAGTCCTCTCAGATGTCATCCTCACTCTCCCAAGTGGCTTCCTCTTCGGTGTGGTGGCTCCACTGCACCTTGCAAAACCTGATTGTCTTGGTACGGGTAATCCTCTCCGCTGTCTCTAAAATCTTGACCGGCTTCTCCTCATAGGTCAAGTCATTCTCAAGCTGAACCTCTTCTAGTGGCACAGTGTCTCTTAATGGTGTATCCACCATCTCCGGGTGGCACTTCTTCAGCTGGGATACGTGGAACACATTGTGAACAGCGGACAGAGCCTCTGGCAACTCCAACTGATAAGCAACTTCTCCTTTGCGTGCTAAGACCCGATACGGTCCAATAAACCGAGGTGCCAGCTTACCCTTAATTCCAAATCTCTTGATTCCGCGAAGTGGCGACACTCTGAAGTATGCTCTATCACCAATCTCATACACCACTTCCTTGCGCTTGGCGTCTGCGTAGCTCTTCTGCCTTGATTGTGCTACCCTCAGCCTGTCCCTAATCAAGGCGACCTTCTCCTCAGCATCCTTGATCAAATCAGGCCCAAACAACTGACGTTCTCCTACTCCATCCCATAGCAATGGTGTCCGGCACTGTTTCCCATACAGTACATCAAACGGTGACGTCTTGATGCTGGTTTGATAGCTGTTGTTGTAGGAAAACTCAGCATACGGCAAATTCGCATCCCAACTAGAACCATGAGCCAAAGCGCAAGCTCTCAGCATGTCCTCCAAAATCTGATTCACCCTCTCGGTCTGTCCATCAGTCTGTGGGTGAAACGCTGTGCTAAACTCCAATCTAGTACCAAGTGACTCGTGCAGCTGGCGCCAGAAGTGTGAGGTAAATTGGGTGCCTCTGTCAGATACAATACTCTTGGGAACTCCGTGTAGGCACACAATTCTGTCCATGTAAATCTTGGCCAACTTTGCACTCGTATAGGTCGTCTTTACCGGTATAAAGTGGGCTACCTTGGTCAAATGGTCGACCACTACCCAAATGGAGTCATATCCTGACCTGGTCCTGGGCAATCCTGTGTTAAAATCCATCCCCACTCTATCCCACTTCCATTCCGGCACGGGCAATGGCTGTAGCAGTCCTGCTGGCTTCTGGTGTTCCGCTTTCACTCGGCTACATACATCACAAAGGGCAATATGCTCCGCGATGTCTCCCTTCATGTTGTTCCACCAGAATCTGTCCTTTAGGTCCATATACATCTTCGTATTGCCTGGATGTATAGAGTACGACGAGTCATGAGCTTCCTGCAGGATCAACTTCCTTATCTCGGGATCGTTGGGGGCGCACAAACGATCTCCATACCACAAGGTTCCTTGCTCATCCTCGTGGAATTCCCTTGGTCGATCCTCCTTCATCTTTTCCTTTACTTCATCTATCTCTTTGTCTCCCACTTGAGCCTTCCTGATTCTGTCCTGTAGCGTTGGTTGGACTTCCATTGCTGCCAAGTATCCTTCAGACACTACCTCCAGTCTAAGGTCCTTGAATTGCTTGCACAAATCCTCAGGCAATTCCCCAACTGTCAGTCCATTGGCATAAACCTTTCGGCTCAGAGCATCTGCTACTACATTGGCCTTCCCTGGGTGGTATTGCAGATTCATATCATAGTCCTTGATAAGTTCCAACCATCTCCTTTGTCTCATATTCAGTTCCTTCTGTGTAAATATGTACTTCAGGCTCTTGTGGTCGGTGTACACATCACAGTATTTTCCCATTAAGTAATGCCTCCATACCTTGAGCGCATGAACCACTGACGCTGACTCCAAGTCGTGAGTGGGGTAATTCCGCTCATGGTGCTTGAGTTGTCGCGAGGCATATGACACTACTCTCCCATCTTGCATCAGCACACTCCCAAGTCCCTGTCGAGAAGCATCGCAGTACACTTGGAAGTCCTTCTGAAGGTCTGGTAAACACAGAACAGGTGCAGTCACTAATCGATGCTTCAGTTCCTGAAAGCTGGCTGCACATACGTCTGACCATTCAAACTTCCTCTCCTTCTTTAGAAGTTCGGTCATCGGCTTAGCAATCTTGGAGAAGTTTTCAATGAACCTCCTGTAATATCCAGCAAGTCCCAAAAAGCTTCGTATCTCTCCTGCATTCCTGGGCGCTTCCCACTCTGTCACTGCAGTCACTTTGCTTGGATCAACAGCGACTCCTTCTCCTGACACCACGTGTCCAAGAAATCCAACAGTGTTGAGCCAGAATTCACACTTGCTGAATTTGGCATACAGCTTGTGTTCCCTTAGCTTCTCCATAATCAGTCGCAGATGTTTCTCATGCTCAGCATCATCCTTGGAATATATCAGTATGTCATCAATAAACACCACCACAAACTTTTCCAAGTACTCCATAAATACCTTGTTGATCATGGTCATGAAGTATGCCGGGGCATTCGCTAGTCCAAAAGACATAACTGTATACTCATATAAACCATACCTAGTGGTGAAAGCGGTCTTTGGTATGTCTTCCTCCCGGATCTTCAATTGGAAGTAGCCTGATCACAGGTCAATCTTGCTGAACACCTTCGCTCCTTCCAGTTGATCAAACAAATCATTTATGTTCGGCAGGGGGTATTTGTTCTTGATGGTTACATCATTCAGCGAGCGATAGTCCACCACTAATCTCTTGCTGCTGTCTTTCTTCTCCACAAACAGAACAGGTGCACCCCATGACGACGAACTAGACTGAATGAATCCCTTGTCCAACTGCTCTTTCAGCTGCTTCTTCAATTCCTTCAGCTCATCCACATCCATCTTATATGGTCTCTTTGCAATAGGTCCTGTTCCCGGCATCAGGTCGATGAGAAACTCCACTTCCCTGTCAGGTGGCATCCCTGGCAGCTCTTCCGGAAACACGTCGGGGTAATCCCTAATCACGGGCACAGTGTCCATGCTAACCCCCTTAAGAGAATTCAACTTACACCTTCTCGGTCGCACTGCCGACTTGAATCTGATTCTCTTACTATCCGGGGTTTTGAGTGAAACAGCTCGCTGTGCACAATCTATGTGTCCCCCATGCATAGACATCCAATCCATACCCAGAATAACATCCAACCCTTGTGATTCCAACACTACTAGATGTGCAATGAAGTTGTGTGTTCCAATCCTCACAGTCAAGCCGCGGCATCCCACGCTAGCTATCATATCTCCTCCAGGTGAACTCACTCTAATAGACCCTTTCATAGACTCAGTAGGTAGCTTATACTTATCCACAAATGCCCTTGATATGAATGAATGTGATGCACCAGTATCGAAAAGTATAAGTGCAGGGTGAGTGTTGATTGGAAACTTACCAATCACAAGGTCAGGCTCATATGGAATCTCCTCCACATTCATGTGGTTCACTGTGGCCTTCTCGTTGTTGGTTGGCTTCAGTCCCTTCCTCTCCGGACAGTTGTCAGCATAGTGTCCCTTCTGTTTACACTTGAAGCATGTCACCTCACTCAGATCCTCCTTCACAAAGCTGCGATCGCGGTTGCGGTCATGTCCACCGTGTCCCCAAGAGTGGTGAGAGTGTCCTCCCTTGTGGCTGTGGTGGGTGCTCTTGTGGTTGTCGTGGCGATGTCCATCGCCCCCATGGTGGTGGCGGTCATGGCTCCCATGGTGCCCATGGTCACTCCCTCCATGCTTGGAGTATCCATCATAAGAAGTGCGGGACTTGTGGTGTGAACCAGAGTGGTGATTATTGCTCTTTCTCTTGCGGTTCTCCACCTGTTTGTGCTTCCCTTCCAAGATCCTGGCCTTGTCCATAAGCTCCTGGAAAGTGGGGCAATAAACCACCAGTAGCTGCACTGAAAGTTCATCACTGAGGCCATCCAGGAATCTCTCCCTCCTTTTTGCGTCAGTGTTAACATCCTTAGGTGCATAACGGGACAGGTTGTTGAACTCCTCAATGTACTCGGCCACGGTGCGATTGGTTTGGCGCAAGTTGTGGAACTCCTTCCTCTTCAGGCTCAGAACTCCTGAAGACACGTGGTTGATCCTGAAACCTTCCTCAAACATTGCCCAAGTCACAGTATCCAGCGGGTGGGTGATCTGAAAAGTGTCCCACCAAGAAGCGGCTGGTCCCTCCAGTAGGTGAGCGGCAAACCTCACCTTCTCAGCATCAGTGCATCCAACAGTTACCAGATCCTTGTTGACTGAACGCAACCAGTCGAGAGCAACCATTGGCTCCGTTGCAGTAGAGAACTTAGCTGGCCTTAGCCTCAGAAATCTGGTGAGAGCATCTCCCTGAGGCTGGTTGTTCCCATTGTTGTTGTTGTTGTTCTGAGCTTCCATGAACTGAGTCATAACTTGGGTCAGCTGTGCCTGAGCTGCCATGAGCTGCTCCAACTCAGTGGGTTGACGGCGCGGTGGCATCTGCGGTTCAGCATAGGTAAGCTTAGAAAGAATCAACTACGATAATAGGATTCTACCCATGCATTATGATCAAACAACAACAAACAATAGCAGACAATCCCAGACAAGCAACACATCAATAAACAAGTGATCCAGCAACATCCCAGGGGTTATCCTAGCAGTATATACCTACTGAAATAGTTTTACAAGAGTTGGCAATGGTTAACTAAACAGTTGATCAACTAAGCAACAAAAACAGCAATCTGCCAGAGCAGTCTAGCAGTGTTCACGAATTTTTCTACCTAACTTAGACTCGTCAGAAAATTTAGCTGATTTTTTCACATACAGTAAAGAGAGTTTCGCACCAGCCATATTTTTTTCAGATTTTTCCCAGATACCAGAAAAATATGAAAAATCATACAGTACTGCTGTATCAGCAGAAAACTGCAGCGAAAATAACATAGATATTAACCAAACTTGCCATAACTCTTTCATAAAATTCGCACAAATAATTCCTGGGATATTGGAGTACACAAATAAGCAACTAAACACTCTTAAACTAACAACAACTAAGTTTCACATCGATCGAGACAAATCCTAACGATTTTACCTAACGAGGACTAATTGGTGGACTTCTATCTACTTCTTGAAGAGGTTGCGATAGGTCCTTGCACTCATGCGTTGGCGCTTCGGTCCACGGTTCAACCATGGCGGCGGAGTGTACACTTCTCCTGAATCATCACTTGAGATCTCAAACTCCACCTCTTCTGGATCCTCCTCTTCTTCTTCACTCTCTGCTGCGACTGCAACAGCTTCATCTCCTCCACCATCATCGTTTCCATCATCATCATCCTCGTCCTCATCATCATCATCATCGTTCCCACTGTCATCATCATTGTTCTCATCATCTCCATTGTCATCATCAGAGGGTGGATTCAGCTGTGCTTGGAGGGTGGCAATCTGGGCTGTCATAGCTTCAATAGTTTGGTCCCTTTCCTGGACGGTCCCTTGCAGCTATTTTATGTTCTGGGTGTTCTCCTGCACAGTACCATGAAGATGAGCTATGGTTGCATCTCTGGCTATCAGGGCGTTCTCCAGAACTCCCACAGCTTCATGCAAGGTGTCAATCTCCTGTCCTTGGACCACCATACCATTTCTAGCAAAATCTGCAATCTCCTTTATCATCATCACTTTCTCAGCTAGAGCTCCATTCTCCCTTTCCATGTCCTCTATGTGCCTCCGACGGGCGGCATGTTGTTCCTGTCGCCTGGGGTAACCACAATGTGCCCATCTTCATCACGCCTCCCATAGTCACGGTAGGGTGAATCTGCTGGCAGCAGGTGTCGGACATGATGGCACTGGCGAGACAGGGCTTCATGTATGGCCAAGTTAATTCCAAGTCCCCAGTTGCAGTATGTCTTGGTGTAGATCAGGTGCACAAGGTTTGGCAAGGCGGCATCCCTGAAGATGAAGGTGGTGATCTCCCATGCATCCTCACCATATCCATAGGTGTACAGCCTTCTTCCCTTGAACATGGGCAGTGGCAATCCCAATGACTGCGAGAGCTATGCTAACTGCCTTGCAAAGGGCCTTGGTGACTCCATGGTGGCATACTCAGTCCTGACTTCTCCCATCTATCAATTTAAAGAGGAAAATGTGAGAATAGCATATGATAAGAATTTACGAGAGTGAAAGGCATAAGATGAAAGACAGAGTTAATATATGCTCTAAAAGTTCTATGGCTTCCTAATCCAATCCTAGGTCACGATCCTACAGTCGACACACGGGCTCTGATACCATCTTGTAACACCGCGGTTCTGAAAAGACCGTGGCTTCTATGTGACATGCCAATCCCTGGATCAGTTCATTGGCCCACAATAGAATAAGATGAATAACATAGCAAAATATCCGTGTATCATAAATAACGAAGATCCAGAGTACCATTATTACAATGAAAGCTTAGCTCAAGGCTAGCTCAAATTATTCAGGTAGCAACATAAATAAAGTAAATACTCCATTCTTCAAATTGCCCACAAGTGAACAAGTGCCGAGTGGAGTACCGTGGCCTATATCGATTACTCAGAATCGGAATATCCTACAACATGAAACGTAGTAGCCCCGAAGGGTTAATACATGGAATGTATGGCAAGTAGAGCTAGTAAAGGAGACAATAGTGCTAACATCTATATGCATATTTGGCAAGTGGAGCTGTGGCTAGCTTGCATTTGCAAATACCTTTGTCCTACTTTCATAAACAGTTTTTGATTTTTCTTTGAAAAGATCCCAATTAAGTTAACCCAACAATATTATAGCAATTATGAAATTATAATGAGCGAGAAACATGTCATGGAATCAATATCAAGCAACTCAGTTGTCTATAACCGGGGACACGGCTAATCGATTAGATTACACACCCTGCAGGGGTTAGTACACTTTACCCATGTGACTTGGCCAGCCCAGCTCGTACCATCACTCTCATTTTGGGTGATGATAGGGAGAAGTCCAAGAAGAGACTGTTCGGGAAGTAGCTCCCCAATCCCGACGCGCACCGGTCCAACCTACCAAAATTCTACATCTCTGGATACGCGGGTTCGAGTTACCACAACCTACTAAGTCCAACCAACCGCCCATTTCATTATTGGCACATGGTTGTACACGTAAGATACAGAATAAAGAAGCCAATCATTTTCTCTTGATACCTGGGTGCCTTTCCGCAATGAAACCACCAAAAATTATCAATCCCATCACACCTAGGAGATTCATTGATTAAGTTGTTTTAGTTTTCACAAACCAACACATTTAGAAACAACTTTCAGTGATGTAACCCAGCCCTCGTTCATCATAGCATGGCTAAGCACATCTACCAACGGTGGTTCATCTACAAGGAAGGCCCTACCACATAATAGGACATAGCATAGCGATAGTATCATCCTACACATGCGTCTACAAAATACACGACAATGCATAGAAAATAGTAGGACAATATCATGAACAAAATAGCATCTACTTGCCTTGGTTGTAGCGGTCGGAAGAACAATCCACACACGAGCAAGCGTTGCACTCGTCACAATCTACACGATATAATTGCAATCATAAACAAACAGTCCACAAGCATATGCAACAAAATGATGCATGAGTGCATGCACGACAAGTGGGGTGATGCTACAGCAACCCAACATAATAGTATTCAGTAAAGGTACTGATTGCATGCATGGAAAATAGTTTTAGCGCAAGGAAAACTATTATGCAAAATATAATACTCAAAACTAGGGCTAGAACCCAATTAATTCACTACCGGTAATATACTGTTTGTAAAATCTTGGGAAAATTCTACGGTATAGGCATTGCTATTTAGGAACAGTACCAATTGGAATTACTCAAAAAGGAATTATAAAACTCCCTGAATAATTAAAACACTGCAGAAAGCCACTAGACAGTTTCTGCAGAAGTTTTTACTGTACGCATATCTTTTAAATTCAAGTTGAGATTCCCCTCGTTCTACTGAATCCAGGGACATATTATACACAATTTTTGGAGTTATAGATCTTTTTCTACAAATTAATTACTCCAAAAAGGCCATTAACTCTTTTAATTAATCTGGACAAAATCTTGCTGAAAAAGTGTGGAGCAATGATACAGTAATATTCTACACATCCTACTGAATCTACACATATTTTATTTGCAATTTTTGGCTCAGCGGATTAATTTCTACGTAATTTACAATTTTATACAAGAATCTGCAATTTCTAAATCGATTTAAATCAAAAGGGAATATTCTGGGAATATTCCCTGCTGACTCAGCGCCGACTCAGCGCGGGTGTACTGGCTGTTGACCAGTCAACCGCGTGGTCTCCGGTCGATCTGGGCAGCAGATCTCAGATCCGACGGCCGAGAAGAAGCTGCGGCGGCGGCTTACCGGCGGCGGCGCTCCGGCGGCTCAGGTCGGCGGCGGTCGGCGGCGGAACGGCGGCGGGTCGGCGCGGTCCTGCGTGGAAGAGAGAGGCGGTCAGCGCGGTGGCGGCGGCACGCGCGAGCGGCGACGCGGTGCTGCGGCGGCGCGCGCGGGGAAGAACTTGGCGGCGGCTTACCTGGCGCGACGGCGGCGAGGTGCGGCGGCGGCGGCGCGGTTTCTGAGGGGAGAGGCGGCGGGGCAGGGGAGAGAGGTGGGGTGGGGTCGGCGGCTTTAAGTGCCCCCCCCCTCGAAGAGTCCTAGACGGACACGGCCCGGGCGGCGGCCTGGCGCTGGGGCGGCGGCGGATTGTATCCGCCGCGCGGGCGGCGGCGCGTGCTCTAGCTGGCTGGGCCGGCGCGGCCCAGCAGGCTGGCGCCGATTTTTTTTTTATCCCTTCTTTTTCCATTTTTCAAATTAGTAAAACCTCCGTAACTCCTTCAAACGAACTCCGAATTGGACGATTCTTGTTCCTAAATTTTTGTAAAATCGAGGGGATCAACCTAGGGTCAAGGGGTGAGTGAATCCACTTGTCTACAAGGGTGGAAGACACAAGTCCTAGTAAACCCCCAGCAGGAGCATTGTAGTAAAATAGAGTGGGGTTTAGAAAATAGCGTTTCGCCGAGTCTTTTCAATCGATGGTTTTGCATGGAAGAACATGATGCAATGATATGAATGATATGTAGAAACGAATCTAAAATTTGGGATGTGACAAACAGTTTTTTCAGAAGAAGCAAAAGCAAACCAAAAGCTAAACTACAGGAGATCAAAGACACTCTAACAAGCAAACAACTAAAAAAACCAAAGCTAGCAAAAGAAAGGCAAAGACTAGGAAGGAGAAAAAGTAAAAGAAAGCAAGTATAACCATAGTGAAAACATTATTTTGTTCATTTAAATCCTTTTGTTAACAAGGTTGATCAAGTCTTGTTACCAAAACAACCTTATATGAAAAAAACTTTGCATTACACAAGGTGATTATGTTACCTCATACTTGATAGCAATGGTCCTAATCATAATAGTTTCAAAATTTTCTTGTGGAATGGGACAATATATTTCTCCAACCTTGATGCTCTCAATATTTTCAATGGAATTCAGGCAATAGCTTTTAGCAACCTTATTGGGGAAATAAACAGTATGCTCTTTGTCATTAATATTGAATGTTACTTTCCCTTGATTACAATTGGTTACAGCACCTGCATTATTAAGAAAATGTCTCCCAAGAATAATAGACATATTATCATCTTCAGGCATTTCAAGCACAACAAAATTAGTTAAAACCAAGCAATTATGAGCCACTTGAACAGGAACATCCTCACATATACCAACAGGAATATTAGTTGACTTATTATACATTTGCAAAGATGTAACTACCTCGGTGAATTACGCTCCTAGTTACAAGCCTGGATGAACGGAAATGGTTGAAATAGTACGGTGGGGCCCAAATGCCACTCACAGGTAGACCTTTCGACCGTCCCAACCATTTCCAGACATCGGGACAAGAACGGGCGGCGTAATCGGCATGCGAAGGGATCAACTACATACACAAATGAGTATGTATGCAAGCCACCATACAACAGTACATCAGAGCCATTCCATCTAAAAAGAAAGGAAATATAGCAACGCCATACGGCAAGATCCAAATATCCTAGATAGGTATAATAGTTTAGGATATCTCCTCATACATCAATCAACAGAGTATCAGGCGGAAGCGGAAGACAAAATCCGAGTACGGATAAGAAGCAAATCGGCATAAGATGCCCCATAAATAAGCACATCCCGCCCACAGATCTCACGGATCCCCGTTCCCGGAATCTCAACACCGAATGATCGTTGCCCACATCGTCTGTCTCTTCCACCCAGTATCCATCTTGCGAGTGTACCTGTTCATCTGAACCAATAATTTATCGTGTGAGACCCTAGGGGTACTCAGCAAGTCTTTATGCCTCTAAAGGGGACACAACCTGGGGTGACGCAATTGCAGCAAAAGATAAACCCTAACAATTCTATAGATACTCGCTAACCATCCGCCTAACCAGAGATAGACGGATGTCCGTGAATTAACAACAACAGTTATAATGGTAATCTCAACAGATCCATCCTCCTCCTTGCTTACCGACGAGGAAGCGGACGAACAGCCCCCCATCCGTTGGCAGTTTTATTATCCATTCCGTGAGTGTTGCACTATTTACTAGTCAGGTACCTAGTCTAGTCAAATTAAAAGCGGTACTTTAGTTATGCTTGTCTATGATCGAGAAACTGTGCTCCAAGTCGTCCATAACCGCGGACACGGCTTTCAGAAAGTTTTACCCTGCAGGGGTGCACAAATAGCAACACACACTCGATATGCCTCGGAAAAACCAAATCAAAACCCAACGAGGCAGTCACGACAAAGCAATTGCATGATTCAGAAATATTTCAGGGGGCCACCCCATTGAGCTACCCGCAACGAAGTTAGCTGACTTCGAGACGGCCTCAAGGTTTGCGCCAGTGGCTGTGAACGACTGGGAACCCGAAAATGTGACTGGACTTGTCGACACCGCGAAAACACTCCGCTTTCCTAAACAGTACAGTGTGCAGTACCTCGCACAATTTAAATAAAGCAGTAAAGCATGGCATAAGTACAGGATAGTAAATAAAACCTCAAACTAGTTTGTGGCCCCAAGAAATAAGAATGAATCAAGCTCTGGCTCAGGGAGGTTCATAAGCCTCCCGGATGTGGATAGCGCGAATATTCAAGGAACAGGAATCAAGTACTCGGGTCCTACGGGACACAAGTGAGCCTGAAAAACCAAATAGGAATATGGCTCACCGATGCCACTTTCATTAGTTATCCCATTACTACTCAGGTCAATTTGTTTAGGTACCTCGTTATCCATCAGACACTCACATACCCTACACATGCTGTTCTACGACTCGCATGGCTCAAACAACTCCTGTAGTAATGGCTCATGGGATGGAGGAACAAGCTTCGGTGGGGTTTGAAAGTAAAGGCTATGCAATACTTGGGATTCAATTTAATGCAATCGCGACTCAATGATGCAAGAATAAGAAAGAGGCAATAGGTACTATATGTATGCAAGCATGTGGTAGTGCTTGCCTGGCAGCTCAGTTGAAGCAAGGGATGGATCTGGGTAGTGCTCCTGGGTTTCTTGATATATCCCCTGCTCAACGTCTATTCGAAGAAGAACCAAACAAACAAGGGCTAACATAAATAAAGTGCGCAAGCATATGAATAAAATGCGACAAGCAAACAATCATGCCATGATGAATGATGCACAATTTGCATGGCATTAAGGTAGCATGGCATGGGTGAGGTGTGGAATACAAGAATAAATCATTTTATTGAGTTTTGGCCCCATTTTAACCTCATATTAGTTGCTGTACACATTATATTTATATGATGCATGCTTCAAGTCAAAACATGGAATGCATAAACAGAAAGGTCTCGTCGAGCTAATCATTTTAGACATATTATTTGTTAAATTTGGAGTTATAAAACAAAAGTTATTAATTAATTAAGACAAAAGGGCATTTTAATGTAATTTTAATCAACTTGGAATTTTAAAGTGTTCCAAATATATTTTGAATGGCATATTTGAAATCCTCACATTTTTCTGATTTGAAAACATATATTATTTATTTAAATTGGGTTTATATTTTAAAAGATATATTAAAACAGATTTGAATTTGAATTTGAAATAGAGTTTAAAAGATTTGAATTAAACCAGAAACAGACAGAAACTTTTTCTACTCAGGTGAAGCTAGCCACAGACACAAACATGTGGGGCACGGACTGACTCAGCAGCACGGTGCGCGGAGAGGCTTTTCTCACCGCAGCTGGATCTAGGCTAGCGGATGACAGGTGGGGCTAACTTGCTCGGGCCCAGGCGTCAGCGATCGAACGCGCGGGGACTGCGGGTTGACGGAAACTAAGCGCAGGGTGGGTTTTGTAAAACGGCAACTGACGCTGGTTGGTGGGTCCTGCGTACCGCGGGTTGATGCAGAAAAAGGGCAGGGGGTTACGCGCAAAAAGGCCGCCGTACTGTGGATCTTCCCCGCGCCGCGCGACAGATCGGTGCGCGTCTGGCGCGGGCGCGGCGCGCGGGATCGAACCTGGGACGATGCGGGTGCGCGCGCAGAGGCGGAACCGCTGCGGTGGCTTGGGCTAGGTGTCAGGAGAGCGGGCGGGGCCTAGATAGGGTGCTATGCGGGGCGGGAGCGAGCACACAGAAACGAGCGGCGGCGCGCAGAGGGTGATCGACGAAAGGACCGGCGGACACAGGCGACGGCGGAGGAAACGGAGGTGTCAGGGAGGTGGGCCAGCTCACCGAGAGGCAGTTGGTGTAGCTAGATCGGGCAGAGGAGCTGGCGATCGACGTCGAGGCAGAGGCCGGGCGATCTAGGGTTTGGCGTCGGTGCAGCGTTGGTTCTGGCGGTTCCAGGGCGCCTCCTTCTCGGCTCCGGGTACAGGGGCGTCGCTGGTGCTCGGCTTGGCCTGCCCCAACGTCCAGTCACCGCGCCCTCCTTCTGCAACGGTGGTGGTAGGGTGATGCCGAAGGTGGCCGGCTAGAGAGGGTGGTCGGCGATGGAGAAGAAGGGAGAAGGGGAGGTAGGTTTGGGCGGATCTGGGATCGGCCAGAGGTGTCGTGGAGATGGGTATAAAGCAAAGAGAGGGAGGATGCCGTGGGCGCGAGGTAGATGGATAAGGGTGGCCTCGGGTGCCACCTTTTCCTCCTCCTCGCTCACGTGCTCGGCAGGGCAGGACCAGGGCAGGGGCAGGGCAAGGGGCTTCCAGGTGGGGACGGTAGGCCAGGGAGGTAGGCTCGGTGTGGGGAGCTCTTGGCAGAGAGAGAGAGAGCTAGAGAGGGAAAGGGGTAGCTCGGCTAGGGTAGTTGGGGCTCGGGTTAGGTTAGTAGCCTCGGGTTGGGTTAGGGCTTGGTAGCTGGGGTGTAGCTAGGGTTTGGTTAGAGGGTGGCCAAGTGGGGCCAAGCTAGGTGAGAGATAGAGGGAGGCCGAGAGAGAGAGAGGGGTGGCATGGGTAGGTCATGGTGGGGTTTAGGAGAGAGGGGGGTTATGGTGATGAAGGGTAGATGATATGAGTGGCACCTAGATAGAGGATAAGAGAGAAGGGGTGGTGGTTTAGGGTTTTAGAAGATTGCATGCCCCAAACTAGATCAAGCAAAAACATGTGGAAAGAGAGAGAGAGGAAAGATGAGGGAAGAGGTGGTATGGTGAAAATGGGGTAGGTGATGGTCTAGGGATTAGAGAGATAGATGGAGTGGCTTTATTTGACAAGACCAAGCTAGAACAGGACAAGCTCCAACAAGATCAAGACAAGAAAAAGAGAGGGATGGAGTGCTAGGGTTTAAGTAAGATCAACATAGATCAAGCCAAAAGGAAGGGATATAGATGGAGAGAGAGATGATGATCCACTCAAGATTCAAATAAAATCCAAAGCTAGAAAAAATGGTACTTGCATGGCCCATGCAAAATATTTAATACCATGATTATTTTGTGAAAACAATTATATTAAACATGGAATTGTTCCTTTGCATATCCCAAAAGTGGAATAAAGCCAAGCAAAAGAAAAGAAAGGATGCCCCATGTGGAGTAGTTGGAGATGGCCATGTTTGAAATAAAATGGGACATGTTAGTGTGTATGTTCCACTAGATAATTAATAGTCCCAAAAATATTCCAACATGAGCATAATTCCATGATAATCCATATGGAAGCTAGGAAAAAGGGCCCCACTCACAAGGCATGCAAAGGTGGCCAAGTGGCTCTCATATACCAATAATGTGAAAACAACATGGTGCATATATGGGAGCATGTGGAAAAGAATTGGATCCATCCCAACCGACATGATCTAGAGGTAAAACCAATAAGTGCCAAGCTCATATTTAGTTGGATGGTGGAATTATAAGGTGGTGAAAGAAAGGTGGTGGAGTTAATGAGAGATATGCCCCCAACTCAACTTGGGCATTTACACAATATATCAAGAACCAAATACATTATCAAGAGGCAACTACAATTAATAATGCATATGAGATAAGAACCAAATGGAAAAGGGTTTTATATGATGCTCAAATGCAAGGTGGCATGATGACATGAGCATGATATAATTATGATGCAACAATTATATGTAGGAAGTAGCATATATATAGACTAGGCTAGTAGCATTGCAATTGTTAGACAATTGGGATGCTACAACTCTCCCCCACTAAACAGGAATCTCGCCCCGAGATTCTAGGAAAAAGAAAACAACACAAGGAGAGACGGGTGTTCGAACGAAGGTGATCCTTACGTTCCCAAGCTGATGAACAACGGAATGGTGCAACCACTAAACCTTGCAAAACTTGCTAGACTTGTTGCGAGTCTTGCGTTTTGCTTGAGAAACAACGATTAGAAGAGTTGAAGGATTGTCGTGAGACAAGAAGGATAGGATGGACATAGCTTCGGTTTTCTGAAGGAACATGATAAAAGAATAGAACCACTTGTGAAAGAAAGGACAAGATGATGTATCATGGATAAAGAAATACACACCATTAAGATTAAAGATTTACCGATACTGGAGAGGATGAATCTTTGTCTCCCCGGAAGAAGAGAGCTAGATAGGAGAGGTTTGAACCACTATGACAATAGCATCGTCTCTTCTCTCGGATTTGAGAAATGAAGTTCGGAAACAATATTGCCTTCAAACAATAGAGTCCCTTGATATCAACAAAAAGATTTAGTTAGACATTGTCGGATTAGATTCTTCTTGCATCGGTATGAACCACGGGATCACGCAATTGAGGTGCGCGGATATGACTTCTAGAGACGGACGTGAAGCTAGATCATGGTGGAATCCCGAGAAGCAAAGAATATGGAGGATCTGGAGTTTACTGTAGCGATACTTATTGCTTTCTTTAGCCTTGAGGCTAACGCAATAGATTTGCGGCTGATGGCATCAACCATAATTGGCTTTACCACGGGAAAAGAATTGATGAAACAAAAAGAGAGATAGCTTCCTTTCATCTTGTTTGGGGATGTCGAGCACCGGTAGGCTGACGAGGACAGAAAAGAGTTTGCGTTTGTTTCCACCAGATAATTGAGGATTTTGCTCCGTGTAGAAAGGACGAGATCACCCACAAGAGATTATTGATTACTTTCCTCGAGAGAGCACTCCGGAAAAACAAGGACGGAAGTAAAAGTATCGAGGGATGAAGGCCACTTCTAACTTCCGTGGAATGAGTGGAATCACATTAATTCACCAATTCAATGTACAAGAGCGAATGATAGGAGTAGTGGTATGGTAGCTACTCCATCCCGCACTCAAAGCATTACTCCGCACATGAATAAGAAAACCATGCAACCCAACTACCGAAACAGACTGAAGGTATTGACAAGAAGAGCTCATGGAACTCCGTTAGAAAACAAGGATAGATGCAACGATTCGCCGGATTCAAGATAGATAAAGATGATGATGTTGTCGTCGTGTCAGAAGTACCAAGCCTCCGGAAAGGTATGAAGGAAGATTACGGAGAACAGCTGCAAGATTCAACAGCTACAGAAAAGATAGCACCAACTTGAACATAAGGATTACAAAAGATCTGAAAAATCTTCATGGCCTCCGGTGGATTGAGCATAGACGATAGAACAAGAGGGTTTTCAAAGATTACTTGACGAGACTGAGGTGAAAGAACTCCATGTTCTTCTTGAAATGATTGAGAAAGATTTAGCAGTCTTGGGGAAAATCTTTAGCGGAACGACGATGATAACTTGCCAACAAGGAACAACTCCGGATTGGTTGAAGATGGCGGACGAAATTAACAATGCACTTGCCAATTCCAGAATTGAAGCAATGTATTTAGCAGAAGGACGTGGTCGAGATAGGTAACTTCAAAAAGTCAGAATTCTCACTTTGAGACTTTGCACACAGGCAGTGCTCACGAATCTTGAGAGAAAGAGACACAGATGATCTCCCATGTCCTTCCATAGATATAGAATAGGCAAGCATATTATCAACATATACCACCATGGATTAACAAGATATTCCCAGAATACCAAGTTCCAAAAGGCGAGAGGAACGAACAAATGCTCGAACACTTCCTGAGCTCAACGCTCTTAGAAAGATCAATATTAAGAGCACGGGTTCGTGTTGAAGAAGATGCGCTGACAGAAAAGATTATCTGGTCCTTCGGAAGAAAAAGAGATGTCACCTGATTCACATTGTCGATCGGATCACCGGTTACAAAGATAAAGAGATCTTGGTTAAGAACCGATGATATAGCTTTGCTTATGGTATGAGCTATCAGAGACGAAAAAGATGTGAAGATATGGAGTTGAAAAAGATGTGCAGCATGATGAACAGATGATAGACCGTCGTAGTGCTTTGAGAAACTCCGGATTGCCAAAGATGCTTGAATATGCATAGATATGATCACGGTGTACTCAAAATCACAGGAGATAACCGTCACTATTTGGATGATAGCGTTGATAGCATTTTCCATATTCCCATCGACACTTATCATGAGTGGAATATAGCTATGCCGAGAGCCAAATTACAATCATCAGCATCGGATCGACACATGTTATGTAATTAGCCCAAGAGAATTGGAGATGAAATGAAACTCCAGGATTAAGCGCCGGTGTCAAAAGAATGAGTTAGCATGGACATGCTGATAAAAGGGAGATAGATAATGTTTCACACACGACTAGAAAAAGGAGTGCGGAAACACAGATGTATCAAAGAAAAATTTTCCGCATTTTTCGGCATTAAAATACCAATAAATGCGCAAAATCACTTATCAGGTAGCGATTAGCAACTGATGATTTCACAAAATGTGGAGTTGCTAGAAGGAAGGACACCCTTAAGAAGATGGCACCGGTTAACAAGGAGTCAGATAGATCGCGCCGGTTTTCAAAAGCCTGTCAGTATGGAATGTACCAACAGTTGATAACCAAAGGCAGATAAAGATAACAAATTGGATGCAACAGATAGACAAAGAATTACACACACACACACACTTTCTATGGTACTACAGAAACCCAGAACACGTGAATCCTAGTTTGAATTTTAAGAAGAGGATTGAAAACGTTACACTTCCTTACCAGAAAAAAGGATGGGTGGTTGGGTAAGAAGAAAAATGGAAGCAGTCCTACTCTCGCGTTTTGTTTTTCCCTAGTATACATAGCTACCAAAAATATGTGCTAGACAGACAACGACCATTTGGATGAGACCTTGAAGGTCAGGATGGCTCTGATACCAATTGTAACTACCTCGGTGAATTACGTCCTAGTTACAAGCCTGGATGAACGGAAATGGTTGAAATAGTACGGTGGGGCCCAAATGCCACTCACAGGTAGACCTTTCGGCCGTCCCAACCATTTCCAGACATCGGGACAAGAACGGGCGGCGTAATCGGCAGGCGACGGGATCAACTACATACACAAATGAGTATGTATGCAAGCCACCATACAACAGTACATCAGAGCCATTCCATCTAAAAAGAAAGGAAATATAGCAACGCCATACGGCAAGATCCAAATATCCTAGATAGGTATAATAGTTTAGGATATCTCCTCATACATCAATCAACAGAGTATCAGGCGGAAGCGGAAGACAAAATCCGAGTACGGATAAGAAGCAAATCGGCATAAGATGCCCCATAAATAAGCACATCCCGCCCACAGATCTCACGGATCCCCGTTCCCGGAATCTCTACATCGAATGATCGTTGCCCACATCGTCCGTCTCTTCCACCCAGTATCCATCTTGCGAGTGTACCTGTTCATCTGAACCAATAATTTATCGTGTGAGACCCTAGGGGTACTCAGCAAGTCTTTATGCCTCTAAAGGGGACACAACCTGGGGTGACGCAATTGCAGCAAAAGATAAACCCTAACAATTCTATAGATACTCGCTAACCATCCGCCTAACCAGAGATAGACGGATGTCCGTGAATTAACAACAACAGTTATAATGGTAATCTCAACAGATCCATCCTCCTCCTTGCTTACCGACGAGGAAGCGGACGAACAGCCCCCCATCCGTTGGCAGTTTTATTATCCATTCCGTGAGTGTTGCACTATTTACTAGTCAGGTACCTAGTCTAGTCAAATTAAAAGCGGTACTTTAGTTATGCTTGTCTATGATCGAGAAATTGTGCTCCAAGTCGTCCATAACCGCGGACACGGCTTTCAGAAAGTTTTACCCTGCAGGGGTGCACAAATAGCAACACACACTCGATATGCCTCGGAAAAACCAAATCAAAACCCAACGAGGCAGTCACGAAAAAGCAATTGCAGGATTCAGAAATATTTCAGGGGGCCACCCCATTGAGCTACCCGCAACGAAGTTAGCTGACTCCGAGACGGCCTCAAGGTTTGCGCCAGTGGCTGTGAACGACTGGGAACCCGAAAATGTGACTGGGCTTGTCGACACCGCGAAAACACTCCGCTTTCCTAAACAGTACAGTGTGCAGTACCTCGCACAATTTAAATAAAGCAGTAAAGCATGGCATAAGTACATGATAGTAAATAAAACCTCAAACTAGTTTGTGGCCCCAAGAAATAAGAATGAATCAAGCTTTGGCTCAGGGGGGTTCATAAGCCTCCCGGATGTGGATAGCACGAATATTCAAGGAACAAGAATCAAGTACTCGGGGTCCTACGGGACACAAGTGAGCCTGAAAAACCAAATAGGAATATGGCTCACCGATGCCACTTTCATTAGTTATCCCATTACTACTCAGGTCAAGTTGTTTAGGTACCTCGTTATCCATCAGACACTCACATACCCTACACATGCTGTTCTACGACTCGCATGGCTCAAACAACTCCTGTAGTAATGGCTCATGGGATGGAGGAACAAGCTTCGGTGGGGTTTGAAAGTAAAGGCTATGCAATACTTGGTATTCAATTTAATGCAATCGCGACTCAGTGATGCAAGAATAAGAAAGAGGCAATAGGTACTATATGTATGCAAGCATGTGGTAGTGCTTGCCTAGCAGCTCAGTTGAAGCAAGGGATGGATCTGGGTAGTGCTCCTGGGTTTCTTGATATATCCCCTGCTCAGCGTCTATTCGAAGAAGAACCAAACAAACAAGGGCTAACATAAATAAAGTGCGCAAGCATATGAATAAAATGCGACAAGCAAACAATCATTCCATGATGAATGATGCACAATTTGCATGGCATTAAGGTAGCATGGCATGGGTGAGGTGTGGAATACAAGAATAAATCATTTTATTGAGTTTTGGCCCCATTTTAACCTCATATTAGTTGCTGTACACATTATATTTATATGATGCATGCTTCAAGTCAAAACATGGAATGCATAAACAGAAAGGTCTCGTCGAGCTAATCATTTTAGACATATTATTTGTTAAATTTGGAGTTATAAAACAAAAGTTATTAATTAATTAAGACAAAAGGGCATTTTAATGTAATTTTAATCAACTTGGAATTTTAAAGTGTTCCAAATATATTTTGAATGGCATATTTGAAATCCTCACATTTTTCTGATTTGAAAACATATATTATTTATTTAAATTGGGTTTATATTTTAAAAGATATATTAAAACAGATTTGAATTTGAATTTGAAATAGATTTTAAAAGATTTGAATTAAACCAGAAACAGACAGAAACTTTTTCTACTCGGGTGAAGCTAGCCACAGACACAGACATGTGGGGCCACGGGCTGACTCAGCAGCACGGCGCGCGGAGAGGCTTTTCTCACCGCAGCTGGATCTAGCCTAGCGGATGACAGGTGGGGCTAACTGGCTCGGGCCCAGGCGTCAGCGATCGAACGCGCGGGGACTGCGGGTTGACGGAAACTAAGCGCAAGGTGGGTTTTGTAAAACGGCAACTGACGCTGGTTGGTGGGTCCTGCGTACCGCGGGTTGATGCAGAAAAAGGGCAGGGGGTTACGCGCAAAAAGGCCGCCGTACTGTGGATCTTCCCCGCGCCGCGCGACAGATCGGTGCGCGTCTGGCGCGGGCGCGGCGCGCGGGATCAAACCTGGGACGATGCGGGTGCGCGCGCAGAGGCGGAACCGCTACGGTGGCTTGGGCTAGGTGTCAGGAGAGCGGGCGGGGCCTAGATAGGGTGCTATGCGGGGCGGGAGCGAGCACACAGAAACGAGCGGCGGCGCGCAGAGGGTGATCGACGAAAGGACCGGCGGACACAGGCGACAGTGGAGGAAACGGAGGTGTCAGGGAGGTGGGCCAGCTCACCGAGAGGCAGTTGGTGTAGCTAGATCGGGCAGAGGAGCTGGCGATCGACGTCGAGGCAGAGGCCGGGTGATCTAGGGTTTGGCGTCGATGCAGCGATGGTTCTGGCGGTTCCAGGGCGCCTCCTTCTCGGCTCCGGGTACAGGGGCGTCGCTGGTGCTCGGCTTGGCCTTCCCCAACGTCCAGTCACCGCGCCCTCCTTCTGCAACGGTGGTGGTAGGGTGATGCCGAAGGTGGCCGGCTAGAGAGGGTGGTCGGCGATGGAGAAGAAGGGAGAAGGGGAGGTAGGTTTGGGCGGATCTGGGATCGGCCAGAGGTGTCGTGGAGATGGGGATAAAGCAGAGAGAGGGAGGATGCCTTGGGCACGGGGTAGATGGATAAGGGTGGCCTCGGGTGCCACCTTTTCCTCCTCCTCGCTCACGTGCTCGGCAGGGCAGGACCAGGGCAGGGGCAGGGCAAGGGGCTTCCAGGTGGGGACGGTAGGCCAGGGAGGTAGGCTCGGTGTGGGGAGCTCTTGGCAGAGAGAGAGAGCTAGAGAGGGAAAGGGGTAGCTCGGCTAGGGTAGTTTGGGGCTCGGGTTAGGTTAGTAGCCTCGGGTTGGGTTAGGGCTTGGTAGCTGGGGTGTAGCTAGGGTTTGGTTAGAGGGTGGCCAAGTGGGGCCAAGCTAGGTGAGAGATAGAGGGAGGCCGAGAGAGAGAGAGGGGTGGCATGGGTAGGTCATGGTGGGGTTTAGGAGAGAGGGGGGTTATGGTGATGAAGGGTAGATGATATGAGTGGCACCTAGATAGAGGATAAGAGAGAAGGGGTGGTGGTTTAGGGTTTTAGAAGATTGCATGCCCCAAACTAGATCAAGCAAAAACATGTGGAAAGAGAGAGAGAGGAAAGATGAGGGAAGAGGTGGTATGGTGAAAATGGGGTAGGTGATGGTCTAGGGATTAGAGAGATAGATGGAGTGGCTTTATTTGACAAGACCAAGCTAGAACAGGACAAGCTCCAACAAGATCAAGACAAGAAAAAGAGAGGGATGGAGTGCTAGGGTTTAAGCAAGATCAACATAGATCAAGCCAAAAGGAAGGGATATAGATGGAGAGAGAGATGATGATCCACTCAAGATTCAAATAAAATCCAAAGCTAGAAAAAGATGGTACTTGCATGGCCCATGCAAAATATTTAATACCATGATTATTTTGTGAAAACAATTATATTAAACATGGCATTGTTCCTTTGCATATCCCAAAAGTGGAATAAAGCCAAGCAAAAGAAAAGAAAGGATGCCCCATGTGGAGTAGTTGGAGATGGCCATGTTTGAAATAAAATGGGACATGTTAGTGTGTATGTTCCACTAGATAATTAATAGTCCCAAAAATATTCCAACATGAGCATAATTCCATGATAATCCATATGGAAGCTAGGAAAAAGGGCCCCACTCACAAGGCATGCAAAGGTGGCCAAGTGGCTCTCATATACCAATAATGTGAAAATAACATGGTGCATATATGGGAGCATGTGGAAAAGAATTGGATCCATCCCAACCCACATGACCTAGAGGTAAAACCAATAAGTGCCAAGCTCATATTTAGTTGGATGGTGGAATTATAAGGTGGTGAAAGAAAGGTGGTGGAGTTAATGAGAGATATGCCCCCAACTCAACTTGGGCATTTACACAATATATCAAGAACCAAATACATTATCAAGAGGCAACTACAATTAATAATGCATATGAGATAAGAACCAAATGGAAAAGGGTTTTATATGATGCTCAAATGCAAGGTGGCATGATGACATGAGCATGATATAATTATGATGCAACAATTATATGTAGGAAGTAGCATATATATAGACTAGGCTAGTAGCATTGCAATTGTTAGACAATTGGGATGCTACAACAGATATATTAGTTGGTATCAACTTTTCTAGCCGGAGTCTCTTGTAGAGAGAAAAAGGCATAACACTAACTCCAGCTCCCAAATCACATAAAGCAATTCTAACATAGTTATTCTTAATAGAGCAAGGAATAGTTGGTATACCTGGATCACCAAGTTTCTTTGGAACCTTACCATTGAAGGAATAATTAGCAAGGAGAGTAGAAATCTCCTCATTAGGAATATTCCTTTTATTAGAGGTAATGTCCTTCATATACTTTGAATAAGCAGGCAACTTAATAGCATCAGTCAAAGGAATTTGCAAAAATAAAGGTTTCGTCCACTCACAAAACTTGTTGCGGTGTTCTTCCTCCTTTGACTTGTGTTTCTTTCCTAGAAAAGGCATAGGTTTATGCACCCAAGGTTCTCTCTCTTTACCATGTTTATTAGCAATAAAAATCTTCCTTAGTGTACCTAGTGTTCTTAGTGTGCTTCTCAGGTTCTTCCTCACCTTCCTCCTTATCAGGAGACTTATTTTTATCATTACCACTCTCGGTTTCAATATCAGAGACAGATATACTATTAGGATCTACATCAGGTTCAAGGTGTTCCTCAACTAACTTATGTTTCTTTTTCTTTCTCTTACGAGGACTACCACTACTTTCACCTTGTTGAGAATCCTGCTCAATTCTTTTAGGGTGTCCTTCAGGATATAAAGGATCTTGAGTGGCTATACCACTCCTAGTTCTAATTCCATAAGCATGTTTATCTCCTGAGGCATTAACTAGCATATCCTTTTGTACCTTAGCAAGTTGATCAAGTTGGGTTTGAACCATTTGAAAGTGTTTGCAAAGCATTTTAATATCATTAGAAGTTCTTTCCACAATATCTTTCAACTCATTGATAGCTCTAGAGTTTTCCAGTAAATGATTCTGAACTTGTTTATTAAAATTACCTTGTTTAACAATAAAAATGTCAAGCTCCTCTAAACATTGATCAGGAGGCTTACCATAAGGAATATCACCTTCATTAAAGTGGAGAGAGTGCACCTCAATAGTAGATGAGTGGGGAATTGGCTTGCATAATTCTTCTATAGGAGGTAGATTCTTCACATCTTCATCTCTAATACCTTTCTCCTTTAGACACTTCTTAGCTTCCTTCATCACTTCATGATTTAATGCAATAACTCCCCTCTTCTTTGGTGTTGGCGTTGAAATTGGTGCTAGCACAACTGATTCAGGAGTAATAGGCTCAGGTGTATTTAGCTCAGTTGAAGTCCAATCATCATAATTCTTGCTTATCTTAGCCATTAGTTCTTCAACATCTGTAGGAGTTCTTTTCCTGAAAACACAATCAACAAAGCTATCTAGGTATGTCCTAGAATCATGGGTTAATCCAATATAATAAATATCAAGAAGCTCATTCTTAGGTAATGGACATCCAGGATGTGCATGAATCAAGGCACGGAACCTTGTCCATGACTCAGGCAATTTCTCTTCTTCTCCCTGGTTAAAATCAAAAAGTCTCTGCAAATCATCATGTCTAGCACTAGGAGGAAAATATTATTGGAAGAAAGAAGCAATCAAGCAATCAGGGCTATCAATGGAACTAGGAGGTAATCTATTAAACCAAGCCCTAGCTTCTCCTTCTAGTGAAAAGGGAATATCTTAGTAACAAAGTACTTACGCATCTTAAAATCATTTAGAGAATAAAGCACTCATAGTACAAAGATCATTCATGTGAGCCACAACACTCTCATTTTCAGTCCCACAGAAAGGTTCTTTCTCAACAATATCTAAATAAGATAAATCAAGAGAGAAATCATAATCTTTATCTTTAATATCTATGGGAGAGGTGGCAAACTTAAGATCAGAGGACAACTTAGGAATAATGGCGCGTCTCGCAAGGAGACTCTTAATAGAACTAGTACCATGTGTGTTTCGGCACTCTTCAACAAATTCATCAGTGAACTCAATGTAACCATCATTAATATCATAACTCTCACTAGACTCGGGTGAGCTAATAGGTGTAACAGTGTATTCACTAGGATTTTCAGTATTTCCTAGACTAGACATAGTAGCATCTAGGAAAGGACCTAATGAACCACTCACATCAAGCACAATAGAAGTAACATCATGAGCATCAAAAGCAGATTCAGACTCAACAATAGTAGCAGTGTGTGTAGCATGTGTATGTGGTGGTGGTGTGACAAGCTTACTTATAACAGACGGTGAATCAAGAGCAACAAAGGTGTTTAGGACTATACCTCTTCTTGTAGTGGATGGCAAAATAGGAAACTTTCCATCACGAGACTTCCCCATGATGAAAGGAGTAGCAGTGAACAATAATAGATCCAAGTGAACTTAGAAATAAAGCTATGCTCCCTGGCAACGGCGCCAGAAAATAGTCTTGATGACCCACAAGTATAGGGGATCGCAATAGTCTTCGCGTGTAGTACTACCCAATTTATTGATTCGACACAAGGGGAGCCAAATAATACTTGCAAGCCTTAACAACTGAGTTGTCAATTCAGCTGCACCTGGAAATAGTTCTTGCTCACAGAAGTTTATGAGTAGCAACAGTTTGGTAGTAGCAACAACAACAGTAAAACATGAGCAATAGTAACAGTAATGGTAACAGTAGGATTCGAGTGCGGTAGGCATAGGGATGGATGGACGGGTGTTGCATGGATGAGTCTAAACATGTAACTTAAAGATCTAGGGCATTGCAGATAAATAATAACAATCATACAAGTACTAAACAATCCTAGGCATGTGCTCCATATATAGTCATACGTGCTCGCAATCAGAACTTGCACAACATCTTCTGTCCAGCCAGCCCGTGGCAGCGGGGCCTCTAGGGAACTACCGGAAATTAAGGTGCTCCTTTTAATAGAGCACCAGAGCAAAGCATTAACACTCCATGAACACATGTGATCCTCACACCACAGTCATCCCCTCCGGTTGTCCCAATTATTGTCACTTCGACGTCGTTGGATCCGGACAATGATATGCGTACACAACTTGCAGATAAGATCACAAACAATAATATCATAATGATTCAATAATAAGTTCAGATCTAAGATCATGGCACTCGGGCCCTAGTGTCAAGTATTAAGCACAACAAGTTGCAACAAAGTCAAATAGCACTAATAGAGATACTATGCACTATGCCCTAATAGATCTTATTCGATTACATGATAGAACTCATCCAATCCCTACCATCCCCAAGCCTACAATGGGGGATTACTCACTCATGGATGAGGGAAACATCAATGGTTGATGGAGATGCGTTGGTGATGATGATGGCGATGATCCTCTCCAAATTCCCCGTCCCGGCAGGGTGCTAGAATGGAGTTTCTAGATCCGAATCTTGGTTTCTGGTGGTGGCGGTGGAGCGGAACTCATTCTAGAAAACTATCGAACCCCCCTGTTTCTAGGTCGAGAGGCAACTTATAGGCGTAGAGGGAGGCCGAGGGGTGCCTGGGGTGGCTGCACCCCCCTAGGAGCGGCCAGAGGTGGGCCCGCGCCTGGCAGGGTGTGGGCCCCCCATGCCCCTTCTCTGCCTCGTCTTCTGGCTCCGTGGATCTTCTGGTGAAATATAATTTTTGACATATTTTCCAGGATTTTTGCTGATAGTTGATTTCTGCACAAAAACTAGACACCAAGGTAATTCTGCTGAAAACAGCGTCAGTCCGTGTTAGTTGTATCCAGATAAAACAAGTTCAGAGGAGAAACAATAGCAAAAGTGTTCGGGAAAGTAGATACGTTTTGGACATATCACAACGCCACCCTGTGGTCGAGGGAGAGATCAGACAGGCCGGTGCGCGAGGGGAGACGGGTGGAGAGATGAGAGGAAGCGAAGGAGAGAGAAAACACAATTTTTTGGCGTGCATAGGTCCTGAAATTGTATACTAGTAGAGTCAGGAGTACCTCATGTTAGGAACCCATCAGCAATAAAATTTTCTCTAACATTGAACCGCCTTCAACTCCTCTTCTCTCTTTGCTGCTGACCTCTTCCCCTGCCTACATATTATTCTCTCTACATGTACAACGCGTGGACAGAGTTGAGCATATGTACATTATAGTACTAGTACATGATTAAGCTCCACAGTTTAGAAAGTGTCTATACGAGATGATTCATTGTACCCACTAAAATAAAGATGCGAACTTTTTCATAGGAGTTTATAGCTTGGTCATACACTGCCGAGTGGCCCCATTATTTGATTTTTCCTTGGTATCCGCAATGTGATAAAAAACACCTTAAGATTTATGTGCCATCCACTAAGGTTCACCTTATACATTGTGGGTCCTACCTTGTGGAAAATGTCTAGAAACTTGTCTTGTGGCATTCAGATCCATATTGTTCGGACTTTCTTTATGGGAAAGATCAATCTCGTCGTTTCTTTTAAATAATATGATTTTTTATTAAATTCCATGAGTAATACACAAAATTAGGAATTTTGAAAAGTACCGCGGCCTCGGGGTCTCAACCACTAACCAACACCCATCGGTAGTTGAACCACCGAGAAGCACTAGTTGGTGTTTGCACCACCGACAAGCACTCGCCATACACCACACTACCCCTGGCTCTAACCAACTGGTTGAGAGTTAAACACCGGAAAGGTCCTTGTCGGGAGTTCAAACCCCGAGGCCGCACTAGATTTGAAGTTTTTCAAAATTGTGTATTATTCGTGCAATTTGTTAAAAAATCGTATTATTAAAAAAATAGCAATCTCATCATCACTCGGAAAATTGAGAATGTTCTTTCATGATAGTTGGAAACTTACACTGACAACATTGTTTACTACAAGAAGATGCACCCATCTACCTTCAAAAAGACATTTAATTCAAGAGTAATCTATGACGCTTACTTGTAGCTCAAGTTTGACCTAATTTTGTTAAATTTTCAAGGTGCAAATTCTTAGCAAGAAGTTGAACCCGTCGTCAAAACTCTCGGTGGTTTGATAGATTAATTGTGACCCCCCGATAGGTATCTATAAATTCTTATTCGTAAACTTTCAAAGTAGCCCACAATTTACTTGAAGTAGTTCAAATTTTACGTAATTCCGATAAATCGGCATAAAGTCATTCAAGTGGGAGGAGTTAGCTAGGAAGTTTGAGAACTCATAATCGTAAGTACAACATGTTGGCCCACTATATAAGTCTGAAAAATTGCCTTGTTACATTCAAATCCATATTCTTTAGACTTTCTTTACGGGAAATAACAATCTCGTCATCAGTCGGAAAATTGAGAATGTTTGTTCCTGATAGATGGAAACTCACACTAAAAACATTGTTTACTACAAGAAGATGCACCCATCAACCTCCAAAAATACATTTAATTCAAGAGAAATCTATTAGCTCTTACTTGTAGCTCAAATTGACCTAATTTTGTTAAATTGTCAATGTGCAAAATCTTAGCAAGAAGTTGAATTTGTCGTCAAAACTCTTGGTGGTTTGGTATATTAATTTTTACCTCCCCCACGGGTACCTGCAAAGATTTTTTGTAGACTTTCAAAGAATCCCACAATTTACTTGTAGTAGTTCAAATTTGACCTAATTTTGATAAATCAGCATAAAGTCATTCAAATGGGAGGAGTTAGCAAGGAAGTTTGAGAACTCATAAAACATGGGATATTACAAGTACAACATGTTGGTCCACTATATATATCTGAAAACTTGGATTTGAGGCATTCATATCCGTATTCTTTGGACTTTCTTTACGGGAAAGAACAATATTATCATCAATTGGAAAATTGAGAATGTTCTATCGTGATAGTTGGAAACTCACATTGATGACATTGTTTACTACAATAAGATGCACCCATCTACCACCGAAAATATTTAATTCAAGAGAAATATATTTGCGCTTACTTGTAGATAAATTTGACCTAATTTTTTTAAATTGTTGGGATGCTAAATTTTAGCAAGAAGTTGAACCTGTCATCAAAACTCTCGCTGCTTTCTGATATATTAATTGTGACCCCCGATGGGTGCCTCCAATATATTTTTCATAAACTTTTTAAGCAACCTACAATTTACTCGTAGTTTCAAATTTGACTTATTTCGATAAATCAACATAAATTCATTCAAGTGGGCAGAGTTAGCAAGGAAATTTGAAGAACTCATAAAACATGGGAATCATAAGAATGACATGTTGGTCCACTATATATTTCTAAAAACATGGCTTGTGGCATTGAGATCCAATATTCTTCGGACTTTTCTTTCCTGAAAAGAATAATCTCATCATCACTCGTAAAATTGAGAATGTTATTTACCAATATAGCTGGACTCCCACACTGACGACAATGTTATCAACAAGAAGATGAACCCAACTACCTCTGAAATTACATTTAATTCAAGAGCACTCTATCGCACTTACTTGTAGCTCAAGTTTTACCTAATTTCGTTAAACTATCAGGATGCAAAATCTTAGCAAGAAGTTGAACCTATCGTCAAAACTCTCATTGGTTTACCAAATATACACCAGATTCTTTACGGACTTGGCTCAAAATTATAATTATTTTACATATTATAATTTTATATAAAATGATAATGTCATACTACTATTATCCGATTCCCACGTATGCAAGGCATGTATGCAATTTTAGATATATAGTGTACGGTTAATTTTGAATATTCACCATTCCACCAAGACTGGCAAATCACAACATTGCTAAGAGTTGGATCTTTTTTCCATGCTCGAGTATAGAATATTAGAGCGTTTACACCGTTTAACCTGAGTGTAAGAAAAATGTTGTTGGGTAGCATAACTATTTTTTATAGGACCCAGTACTTTGCAAACAGAATAGTCAATCTTGCTTTTCTATTTGCATGGCATGCCATTATACAAAGGATCTAGACACTGACTATGGGCCCTTCCATTAATTTATGTTCACTTATGTCTTGTACTACTAGAATTAGCTATGGGGGTCTTTTTACTAGACGTTTTGTGCAACTAGCAAGTTGCACAATGAAACAACATGTGTACTGTTCTTGCGCGTGCGTGGGTGTGGTGTTTGACCATTTGCATACTGGTACAGGTATAAACGAAAACATACACGCAAGGTACTTCATGCAAAGGTTCGACAGAACACGCATCACAATGGACTAGACTCATCGTGTTACAGTGCACTCGTCTTCAATGCATGCTGCCGGACCTGTTTCAGTTATTTCTCCTAGAGCAGCAGTATGAAAAGGGTTCCAGTTATTCTCCTATTTACCATGCTGGTTTGGTTTCCCCATGTGTATTCAGTCGATCTTGAGCCATGCTGGTGGGTCGTCCTGTCAGTGTTTAGTTACATCGTCCACCTTCACCACATATCGTTCAAATAAGTTGATTGATGTTGGAAAAGAGTAGAGAGTTTCATGCTTATAGTGGTACAAAAAGGAGCTTGTTTTGACTGTGGCTTAGACTTTATCATATCATGCTAGATATTTCTTTGACCTTATGCTTAGTGATTATTGTTGTAGCATGACTAGTTCCAAACAATTGGGATTGCTTAATGTTCCTTCAAAGAATCATTTATTGTTTTAGCATACAAAAGCATAGTATTGTGGTATTCTTCTTTGATGCTTTGTTTGGGTTGACTTGGCACATGCTCACACCATGTTATGACTATGAACCAGTCACCTGAGCCTCTATGATCATTTAGTTTTTGACTTGGGATACCACTTTCTACTTTGATTGATAATGTTTTGTCACTCTTCATGATTATGACCATTATTGCTCTCTTAGTTGGTCGCTCCTAGTCTTTTGCTAGCCTCCACTTGTATTGAGTAAGCTCTACTCATGCATCCAACTCCCAAGAAACCAAGTTTTTCCAAAGAGTCCACTATAAATTCCTATGCATGGTGTGTTACACCATTCCAAGTATATTCTTGTTTTATCTATCTTCCAAATTAAACTTTTTATGAGAAAATTAGTAATTAAATCTCTCACAAACTTGAATGCACACTTTACTTTCTTGCTCCTAATAAACTTGAACCATTGTGTCATCTATGTTGTATATTCTTGCACTTATAAGTTCGGAATTAGCAGAACCATGCTGTCATGGGGAACGCTTTCAACACCCGTACATATTACCTAGTTGATATCATGATCTTTTGTTTATGGATGTCGGTGGTGTGAAATAAAAGGGGATCTTGTAAGTCCATGGAGTATTATATATGTGTTCGAGAAACACCTGGGTGGCTAGCCTAAGCCATGCCTAATCATGGTGGAAACTTGGAGCATCACCATAGTGAGAAATCTATGAAGCATCCTCAAAAAAAAATATATAAAAAAGAGAAGAGAAATAAAATATATGCACCATGCTCATGGTAAATAAAAGGATCACTGAGATGCTCATTGTCTGTTTCCTTTTCATTTTGATATGGGATAGCTCATGTATCATGGGGCAAGGGGTACCCCATTGGTGGTTCTCTATGATACACATATACTTACAATTGCAAGAACTTGCTTGTGACTAAACTTGAGTAGCATGAGGAACGACCCTCGTACTCAAAGGACATGAGATTGCCAACTTGTGATTTGTCAAGCATATACTCCATATTTGTTTTACTTCAACCTTAATCACTTCAAGATGCTTATGATAGGGGCAATGAGAGATGAAAGCTAATAAGTACCATGATTTTTGGAATCTCTTTATAAAACTTGAAATCCCTGCTTCCCTTTATGAAGGGCCTTTCTTCCTACTTTTATATTGAGTATGCACCTTCTATCTTTATGCAACAATTAAGAGACGATAGTTTTCATTCTTAGTTTTATGTGCATTGTCCCAAAACTAATTGATTGGTTCATAATGTTGATATTGCTTGTTCTTGAACTATTTGTATCTAGTCACCCTTATGAACTTTGAAGGTATCCTATACATTTATTTTTGCTACTCCATGAGGGACAAGCTTAATACTACACATGCTATTTTTTCTATATGTGAAACAAACACACGTCTTTCAATGCATTGTTATTCATGATGTTTGTTTGTATCCTTTCATGTTACAACATAGTTTCTATGTCTTATTGTTTGAACTACATCTTTCATGCTCATGTTTAGAGTACTTTGATCCCAGCTTTATATGCTTTGAAAATGGTTTGATCAAGATTGTGATGGTGCATGCAACCTCAAAAATTATTCTTTTTATCACTTACCTACTCGAGGACGAGGAGGAGTTAAGCTTGGGGATGCCTGATATGTCATAAATGTATCTATAATGTTTTATGGTCTATGATTGTTTAGCATCAACTTTGCTATGTTTTGTCTACACTTTGAGGTATTTTTATACATTTTATGGGACTAACCTATTAACAAGATGTCGTAGTGCTAGTTGCTTGTTTTTTGCTGTTTTTGGTTTCAAAAAAGCTAGTAAGGAAATATTCTCGTAATTGGACGGGACAAAAGCCAAAGTCAATATTTTACCTAGGAGAACACAAAATCCAAAGGGCAGCCGAAGGGGGTCACAAGGTGTCCACCCCTAGGGCAGCGCGGCCCAGGGGGCGCCACCACCAGGTGTGGGCCCCTTGAGCACCCTCCGACCTTGACCCTTCGCCTATAATGTCACCCTGATGCAGAAACCCTAAGCACCTGATCAAATATCCACAAAACAGTCTATAGCCGCCGCCACCATTGTCCCTAGATCGGGGATCCCTGAAGATCTTCCCGCCACCCTGCCGGAGGGGAGAGATCATCCCGTAGGCCTTGTTCATCACCATGCCAGCCTCCGGTATGATGCGTGAGTAGTTCACCCTTGGACTATGGGTCCATACAGTAGCTAGATGGTTGTTTCTCCTCCTTTGTGCTATCATGTTTAGATCTTGTGAGCTCCGATCATGATCAAGATCATCTATTTCTAATCATACATGTTGTGTTTGCGGGGATCTGATGGATATTGAGATACTATGTCAGATTGATTATTAATTCTATCATGTCTGTGTTATTTGTGATCTTGCATGCTCTCCGTTGCTAATAGCTATCTTGGCCAAGTAGATGCTTGTGACTCCAAGAGGGAGTATTTATGCTCGATAGTAGGTTCATGCCTCTAGTAATCTGGGGAAGTGACAGAAATATCTAAGGTTGTAGATGTGTTGTTCATACTAGGGATAAAACAACAATCTTTTGTTCATCAAATAATTGCATTGTTTACTTTACACACATTGCTTAATGCAATTATCTGTTGCTTGCAACTTAATACCGGAAGGGGTTCGGATGATAACTGAAGGTGGATTATTAGTCATAGATGCAGTTGGATTACGTTCTATGTATATTGTTGTAATTCCCAATCAAATCTCATAGGAGGCATGATGTATAGTATTTGCATTGTTATGCTTTCTCAACCTGTCAATTGCCCCGCTGTAATTTGTTCACCCAACATATTATCTATCTTAAGGAGAACACCTCTAGTTAACTGTGGTCCACGGTCCAATCTTTATCATTGATACATCATCTATTGTTACCGTTTACTTTCTACAAGAAACTATTATCTTCCACACTATACGTTTAATCCTTTATTTTCAGCAAACCGGTAAGTTTGACAACCTCTATATACATTGGGGCAAAGTTTTGAGTTTGTGTTGTGTAGGTTCAAAGTTGTTAGAAACACCTTAGAGTTGTTTCCTTCCTCCTACTGGTTTGATAACCTCTGTTTCTAACTGAGGGGAAAGTTACTGATGTGCTCTTCACAACTTCCTCTTGTGGTATCCCAACGAAGCTCTACAGCGATCTGAGCCGCATCACTGGGCCGTCCTACTAGTCTCACCAAACATTTTCAAACAAACTCAAGATCTAGCATCCCCCCTTGCGACCCTCACCAGTGACCTGCTTAGCCTCTCTGCGCCCTGAAAGCACCCCCCCCCCCCACCCCAAAAATATCCATCATCGATGTGATGGTGAACCTTCAATGGTCGGAGCCAATCCAGTCAACCCTATCGAAACTAGTCGAAGTTAGACGATGCATGTAATCGCTAGTTGATCTGATCCTCTTAGCATGTCCCATTTCTCCGAGAGCATACCAGATCTACACCTTTCCCTCAATGGAGTTGCGCTTGTCGTGGTATTGCCGACAAGTACGCCATGGGGCTGTCCTCACAGTGCATGTTTAGAGACGTGGGGTAAGGCAGACGGTTGATGGGTACGAGGTAACACAGCTTATCCAGGTTCAGATCCCACGACGGTGGCGGAATCCTACTCCTGCTATAAATCACTATAATAGCAATACACCGAGTTACAGGGATTGGTTCGCTATGCGAGGTATGAGTTAATTGGTGCCCTAAAGGCTCCCATAGGTCCGACTTATATAGTCGCTAGGTCCTAGAGTTACAGGGAAAGTCCCAGCCGGACAGGTTACAGAGTCCTCCACTGCATACAACTAGTCTAGTGTGTCTTGCACTCCAAGGCTCCGAGTACATTGGTGACTCCTCCGTAACCTTCCTTTATCCGGCATGGGCCTCCCTTCTGGATCCATCTAACTGGGCCACCCAGCAGGCCATAGGCCTTGATACCAACTGTGGGCCACCCGGGTTATCCGGATAGGAGACATGCTATGATGATACCCATATAGCATATCCCCAACAGTAGCCCCCGAAGAACTCCGAGATCTTGCACCGCCTTGCCTCTTCAGGTTGAATGCTCCGTCTCGATGGATGTCGGCAAATCGTTAAGCAATATTTTTTTGTCCTCCCAAGAACCCTGCAATGTTCTCCGTCTTCAACTTGTAAGTCAGAGAAATGTTGAATCTTCCATCGTACTCTTCTCGTAGCCGGACTAGATCCTTCCATGCCGGAATATTCTGATGTGATGGTTCACCTGCCCGTGTCAGCTAGAGGGACGCAGACATAGGTCAGCGAAGCCTCGTAACTCACACATTCGGAGAACACATTCATGTCCATTTTTCCTGCGCCAAGGATACGAACTATTGGCGGCAGAGGTTGGGAACATGGCGAAATTTCCGCACACGTGCACGCACACGTCATCCACGCGACAACCATTCGATCGCTTGCACGAATCTTGACGTTGGGGGTTATAAATTTCAACCGTAGTAGATTTCATATTTTCACCTCATTCTCCCCTTGCGTCATCGTCTTCCTCCTGCGAGCATCTCCTCGAGCCCTCCGCGCGCACGCGAAAAACCCTAATCTCACAATATCTCAGTCATCTCTCTCCCCTCCCAATGGAGAGCAGAAGATCCAATCTGTCCATGGCGGCAACGGTCGACGCTGCGGCAAAGCCGGCGAGCTCCGTCCAGGTGCCCCTAGAGGGTCTGGTGCTGCCACGGTCCGCGGTGGTGGAGTCCACCGGCAATGACCATATCACAGTGGCGCTGGAGCCGCTGGAGGAGGAGGGTGAATCCCATAAGGGGGAGTGGCGTGGCTCTGATATCACCAATAGTGATATCAAAGAGTTGCTCGTCGAAGGTTACCTCCACGCGACGGAGGGGCTTGTCTGGCAGGTGGGACCGGCCGGCGAGGTCATCCCTTCTCCCCAAGCCAGAGAGAAGGTGTACCTCTAAGCACAATTGGTACGTGGCGTCTCCCTCCCGATCTCCGACTTCTCCCTTTCTGTCCTTAGTCATTACCGGGTTCGACCTCAGAACCTATCCCCCAACACCATCCTCACGCTTAGCAACTACGCGGCGCTTTGTGAGGGTTACCTAGGGATTAGGCCTAGGTTAGACTTGTTCATCTACTTATTTACCATTAAGAGGGAAGCCAAAGAGAGAAAGGATGAGCTCAGGAATTGCAAAACTATTAACTTTAAGATCCGGCCTAGACGGCGGTTCCCCGACATCGTCGGCCATGAGTCCTTCAAGAACTGGCAGCGGACGTACTTCTATGGCCCAGATATCCCTCTAGACGGACGAGAAGGAACGTATCCGGACTTCATCGATGGATCCGCCACCGAAGCCCCGACATGGAGATCCCAGGCCTTCCTTCCATCCGACAATGACACTTCCCGCGCCATAAGGCGGATAGAGTGGTTCGTAGAGACGGGTCTGACCGGGTTGGACCTAGCCATGTGCTGGTTCGTCAGGCGGATCTAGCCTCTGCAGCACCGCTCGAAGATGATGCACCAGTACACCAAGAATAGGAAAGATAGCCTCCGCATCTCCGAGGACAATTTCTCGAGGGACTCCATCAAGCTCCGCCTCAAGGACATCGTCAAGGTGAAGGACAGGAAGGGTGGCTTCACCATCACCTACGACATGTTCGAGGAGGGCAAGTGCCTAGAGGTACTTGTTTATTTTCCATGTATGACATATACTCCAGTTCTTCCGTCTAGCCATTATCATCTCATCTAATACTTTGGGATTTCACATTACAGCTCAAAAGTCTAGAGGAGGATAGCATGGCTGTCCAAATCTATGAACCCAAGATGAAGAAAGTCACCGTCGTGTCTGAAGACGACGTCCCGTTGGCGCGAAAGCCGAAGAGATCCACCTCTGACGCTGCCGACGGAGGCAAGAAGAAGAAGACATAAGGTGGAGCCTCCAAGAAGACTACCGCCACCCTGAAGGCAGATAAAACAAAGATTACCAGGATCCCTTTTTACCAAAGCACCCATTGTTGTGTAAGCTTCTCATCCTCCGACATTGTCCATTGCTCGTCTTATTCCTGTACTTATACTTTTGCATGTTTCAGGAAGAAGGCCAGTATCAGTTTGAAGAAGACCTCCAAAACATCATGGGCTTATAAAAACATTAGAGACATATTGCACCGAGATGTGGCACACTAAGCATCTCGCACCATCACCCCTACCACTCCCAGCGTCCAGCCTGCCATCGCTCCGACAAGTTCTCAGGCTAAGGATGCATCTGGCCCTTCCGCCATGGAAGTGGACCCAGGTGTCTCCGCGGATATTATCCTAGTCGACGAGCAGGCGACACAAGAAAGTACTTCTTCCAAAATGGCTGAAGCTTCGGCGAAGGATGCCATTGGTAGCAGTAAGGTGATGGTGGTAGGCGGAACGTTTGTCGAAGGCGGTGCCTCCTGCACCCAGGACATCCATAGAGCTTCCGAAGATAGTCTACCCGGCGCTTATGCCGAGTAGCTCAACTCTGGCTCCTAGTGCGTCTCCAACATCTCCTACTTGCAGTCTTGAGGAGATCCTTAGGAAAGTTGATATCTTGCGAGGAAATAGTCATTCCTTCAGCAAGATATTTGCCGAGAGCGCCACCAATCTCAAGATCATCGCACTTGTATGTTCTATTTGCCTTTTGCATTTCATATGAGTATCCCACTATAGACCCCGAGGATTTAGACGAAAAACCATAGGACTTTGCATATGAATGCTCTAAGAGTGACTAAGCTAGAAAACATTGCACTGTATCCCCCAAGTATTTAGTTTGAATGAATTATTCCGACTAGATACTTTTAGAGTAGCATACGCTGTGTTTGTAAATTTCAGGTACTTCCTTTTGTGACCGTCCTTCGAGCCAATGAGCTTCTCTAGGTTTGATTTATGTATTGATTTTGGTGATTCTAGAATTGGGAATCTGGTGAGGATCTCAAGTTCATCACAATTTAACAAGCAGGAGATATATGATCTTTGGCTAGGTTTTAGTGCTATTTGTGACCTCTCGGTGATGGTCTAGTGTGTGATGAAATGCTGCTGAGTTACATGTGCTAGATAATTGCATCCAGTTTAGGCTCTAGCTAGCTTCTGTTCTAATTTTGAATAGCTCCTCTCATGGAGACGGATGGATAGAGTTTGTGCATGTAGGGCATACACAATTTGTTTCTTTAGGACATGATCTGGTCATTAGTTGGGTTGATCTACTAGCAACCGAATGGTGTGGTATCCTAGTTATCCTAGCATACTACGACTAAATAGAAGCTATGGGAACCATGTTGTTTGGTGCTGTTGTTAATAGACACTACTGCAAGCAATATGATCGTATCAATCCTAAGATGCATAGGATCCACACATATATAGAAAACAATGTGTAGGCAATATGTTGTAGTGAATATATAAAATAAATATGTGCTGAACCAAACATGTGAGCGACCTAATAATTACTTGATCAGTTCCTTCATTAGAAGCATGCAAATAAATGATTTATTACTGCTGCTGCACTTACTGTATTTTGTTTTTCGTTATGTGATTTGCTGTTGTTGGTGATTTTATTTTAGAAATACATGGTTAAAACTTGCTTACATATATCAACTGTATAAGTGTAAATGATATGTTTCTAGTGTTCAGATACGAGTTATAGAGAAGTTCTTACTGAAGAATAATTGAGTAATGTTTGTCACTACTATGCAGAGCCATTTCCAGTAATGCTGGTAATGTTTGGCAATTCAAAATCCAAGCCGTAGACTTATTGATGCTCCTGTCCTAGAAGATCAGTAGCATTATATTTGGTAAGTAGAATACAAAATTTGATCATCCAGTCCTAAAAGATCAGTAGCATTATTTGTCCCCATTTTTTATCTTCCCTATACTTGCTGTCATATAATATGACCATACAAACTACTGTACACACATTCATAAACTTGCTTGCTATCATCAATGACAAGTGCTATAATCTGTGGTGATATAATATGTGGTTTGCTTGCTGTCATCATTTGCTTGATGTTAGAAGCACTTGGTTATGGTGTATTCTCATTTTTTTTATTGTTGTAGCACTTGAAATTGTGCTTATGCTTATATGAAGCATTTGATTATGTCGTGTATGCATGTTCTTGTATGAAATGAGTCCCGATTTTTGCCAGAATGTTGATTAACTTCCGTTTTGGCAGAAATTGGGCACTCCTAGTTTAAGAAAATTAGCAAAGGTCATGCCGGATTTTTCCGTGCACTTTATTACTAACCAATTATTTGTTTTTTATTAGTGCAAAGATGTGTGACAACGACGAGGCTGGCTGTTCTAAGCGCATCAGCGCTGAAGGAGAAGTCAGACCTCCAAATAAACAATTGGAATTCTGGGAGGCGGCCCAGCGGCTAGAAGATGATGAAGAATACCATCCTTCGGAGAGCGAGGACAATGAGATGGAAGACGCGGAGGAAGAAGCCGTAGGAATGGTGGATGATGAAACCACTGATGGCGGCGAGGGCATAGGGAGTGGTAGCAATCCTCCTAAGAAGAAGAAGAAGAAGCAGAAGAAATGACGTCCGAACATGGTCGGCACCGTCAGAGAGGAAATTACCGAAGTGAGCCCAACAGGGGTTCCTTTGGCGCCTGACCTTGTCGTCAGAGGGTACGGTGGGCAAGTGGCGGCGATCAACCGGACAACCATCTCGATCAACATCGAGAATCTCCGACATAAAGATAATGGCCACTTGCGCACACCCCTCTTCAAGAAGCTGCACGCAAGATACAAGTTCCCGGCTGAGTATCGGAACACAAATTATCATGGGAATGAAGTAAACAAATCCTCCCTCACAAAGATGAGCATCTCCCTGGCCAGCTGGAGAACCCGGATAAAGAAGAAGATCTATAAAGAAGGCAAAAGTCTCGAGGAGATCCAGAAGATTGACCCGCAGATCACCGAAGATCAGTACCGGGAGTTCAAGGACTGGTGCGAATCGGAAAGAGACCAGGCCTTGAGTAATCGGGGAAAGGTGCTGCAGGCGATGAATATAGGTCACCACCATCTTCGATCTGGTGGATACAGAACCACGGAGGCCAAATGGGATAAGGAGGACGACGAGTATAGAGCTAAGGGGATAGCTAACCCTTTTGCGAAATTCGAAAAGAGGCAGCTTCGAAACTTCATCGGGGCCCGTTACCATGTGGACCCAAAAACCAAACAACTCACCGCGGATCCTGCGGTGAAGGAATTCGAGGAAATCGTGGTAAGTAATTTAATTACCGCGGATCAACTTGATTGCATTCTAATCGATGAAGTCGGGTTTATAAACGGTTTACTTTTACTTCTTCTGCAGGAGGTGGAAATTGTTGCTAGTCATGGATCGCAGGGTTCCTCATCCCAGGGGTCGACGGCGGCAACCCGGTGGGATAACCCTTTTAATAGGGCGATACACCGAGCCAAGAAAATCTTGCCGGTTATGAAGAAGCCATCGCCGGTTGGCCCTCTGGCCGGCCTCGGGGGTAAGAATTGGTTGGATCATTTTGGTCCACCATCGAGGACGCGTGTGGCGCCGTCGGGAAGAAGCGAGGAGGAAAACCGCGAGGTTCAAGGACTTAAGGAACAAGTGGCACCGATCCCGCAGATCGTCGAAGACAACCTGGCAATCACCCTCACGTCCATCCTGCCTACATTGCTGGAGTCAATCGCGAACTGGAGTGCAGGTGGTCGACTAGGGACATGCCCGATTCCAAGCATGGTAAGCAACCACTCGAACAACGCAACACCGACGAATCAGGCGAATTATGTGTTCGTGACTCCGCCCGCTAGCATCGCGGCGCCAAAACTGTTGGTGACTCCCCCTGCCATCACCGCAGCGCTGGACGTGTTGGTGACCCCCTGCCATTGTCGTGCCGGCACTAGAGCTCCAAGCACCTGGTAGGGAGAATACACAGGCGGCCGGCACCACGCCATCAATCTGCCCCTCCGTCTCTTGCATGCCCATCGTCGTATGCGGTTCCTCGACATTAGCCGATCTCGACGCCATCACGGTAAACAAATTTCTTTACCGCCTTTCATGCCATCTATTACTCTTATGGCATCTCTCGGACGCCGTACATATTTTCCGCAGACGGATGTTCCTTACACTCTCTTATGCTACGTGAACAACGAGCTGAGGGATGTTGCCAAGGGTACCATCATTCAACCCTTGCAGCGCATGTTCCACTCAAGGCCGATGCTAGATAGCGTGCACATGGTTAAAATTAGTCGGGTGCTGAGGGGCTGCGACGACCTGGAACCTCCCATTCAACCCCTAGGAGCGGATGAAGAAGAGTCAGCTGTCCTCAAAAGTTGCTTCAGCTTATTCTTGCAATGGCCAAAGATCATGATCCGTTTGGGGACGGCAGGGGCCATCACGCCACAGAAAACAGCACCGCCTGTCGTGCCAGCGACAAGCGGTGGCAAGGCCCCCTTACCGCCCTCGCCGTCACCTCCACGCGGTGGGTCGGATGATCATGTTGATGATATGCACATGGCGCAGGATACGGTAGAGGACGAGGAAGACTGGAATGATCAGTTATTCAACACTCAGTTTAGCAACGAAGACCCAACTGGTGGCCCCACAAAGAAACCCACTATCACCAAGCGTCTATTTGGTTCTCAGGAGACGCCTCCAGCTTGCACCTTCACCGAGCCAGCTGATACAACCAACCGGCCCTTTATTCTAAGCCCTGACACACTACATAGGGAGGCCGGTGCTCAGATTGCGGTACCTACCCGCTCGCCAAAAGGAAAAAAGGCCAGGAAAAGAAAATCTAGCAGCTCGAGTCAGCAGGTGGCGTCAACTGCGAATCCGATCAGGTTTTGGGACGGGCCACCAAGACCCGAGGGTATTATGTGGAGGATTCATGTGGAGGGTGAGCCCATTCTACCTAAGAATTTGTGGAGGCTCGCCAGTTCGGAACTGAAGAGTGTGCATGACAGTGTGTTGATGGTAGAGAGACGCCTTCTGGCAGAGAAAGATGCCTCGCACCCGGTATTCGTGGTTAAGGTACCACCATGCTTGGGCTTCGTCAACAATGCCCCCGCGGATCTGTTCTTCCTACGGTTTGATGACATCTTCAATATGTTCCACCTGTACCCGCTGCACTATACCATGGTCCGCCTATTTTCTCTCAGCCTGGCCATGCAGATCATTAGAGAGAACACACCGGGCATCGCTATAGTGGACCCCTACTACATGCGTGACGGCTGCTTGGGAAGCGCTGTTGAACGACATTTTGTGGCCTCGTACCTCAAAAGAATATTCGTGGAGAACAAGACAAAGGAATAGATTCTCGTGCCTTACTTTCCCGAGTAAGTCATTATTCACTCGCCACCATCGATTGGCTTTATTAGATTATCATCATTCTTTTTCCAACACATTCCATTTGAATTTTTTTGCGTAGAGATGAACACTGCACGCTCATATCCTTATCGCCAAAGCATTCGCACGCCACGTATTTCGACTCAGGGAGTCTAGAAAAGAAGAAAAACTATGACAAAATCAAGGAAGTTTTGGATGATGCTCTCACTGGCTATGCCTCGACGGAAGGCACCACCTTCGTGCGTAAGAAGGTCAAGTTCGCTAGGCACGTCTTCAACCATGTAACGGAGTTCCCCTGCGTGAAGCAGCCGGAAGGCAGTAGGAAGGAGGGCTACTATGCACTCCATCACATGAGGGCGTTCCTACTAGACCAGCAGAATTCTACGCTGCCAGATCATCTGAAATAGTGGGCCGAAGCCAAGGCCAAGATCACTGATTCAGATATTATACAAGAGATGTATCGCATCCAGCAGCAGTTTGGGGCCATCATCTTTCGTGATGTCATGACTTTGGGGGGAGGGGGATCTTCTACGGAGGAAATATCCCGAATAACCGTGACATAGAAGATCGCCTAGAGATACAGGGTGACTATAGGAAGTTCATGACGAGACAAGGCGTCCTCCCGTTCCCTGAGCCGAGCCAGAAGTCTTGATGTTGGCCTAGTTGTAGTTCAAAACTATAGATGACCTTTGTGTGTGGACAAGTGTACATTCTACTACTTATCTTATTAGGTTTATGAATAATCGCTTACTTCGTTTGCTTATTATTATTATATATGAATCAATGCTTGGTTTTTTTGCTTACTCTTTGGTCCTTAGATCACTTTGGTCCTTCTTTTTTTCCTGCTTTATTAGTCTTTTTTTGAGAATGCCGATGATTGAAATGTCGTGGCACACTATATATGTGAATGTGCTGCGACGGGATTGTGATCCTTGTGATATGCACAAGTCCAGGTCTTGTGCATCCTACTTGGCTCACGGTTCCGTCGTAGCATATTCTTGTGTCCAACGACCTATGTATATATATGAGGCATTCTTTTTAAGTTACTTTGGTATGTTTCTAGAGTAATGCCGATGATTGAAATGTCGTGGCACACTATATATGTGATTGTGATATGACAGGATAATTAGACTTGTGATATGCACAAGTCCAGGTGTTGTGCATCCTACTTGGCTGACTGTTCCGTCGTAGCATATACCTATGTCCAACGACCTATGTATGTATATATATGAGGCATTATTTTTGAGTTACTTTGGTCTTTTTCGAGAATAATGCCGATGATTGAAATGTCGTGGCACACTATATATGTGAATGTGCTATGATGGGATTGTAAGCCTTGTGTTATGCACAAGTCCAGATGTTGTGCATCCTACTTGGCTTACAGTTCCATCATAGCATTGTGTCCAAAGACCTAGTTATATATGAGGCATTGTTTTTGAGTTACTTTGGTATTTTTAGAGAATTGAAATGTCATGGCACACTATATATGGGAATGTGCTGCGATGGGATTCTCCGCCTTGTGCTATGCACAATTCCAGGTGTTGTGCATCCTACTTGGCGGACAGTTCCATTGTAGAATATTCCTGTGTCGAACAACCTAGTTATATATGAGGCATGCTGTTTGAGTTACTTTAGTCTTTTTGAGTTGGGAGTACTTTCTATAAGTGTATCTTCATATGCGACTTTAATTATACATGTTTTTTCAATCACCAGTTACTTAATATTGCCAACTTGTAGATGACGTGGTACGTCGTGTACATGGGACGGGTTTCCGGAGTCTACGATGATTGGGAAGACTGCCAGAGACAGGTGCACCGTTTCAGCGGAAATAGCTACAAAGGGTACAACACTATGGTGGAGGCGGAAGCTAGATACACGCGCTATATAGCGGGAGTTAGGACGAGGAACCAGATGAAGAGCTACACCTTCATCACGGTGATGCTTATCATCTTTGGTTGTTTATCCTGCCCTTGTTTCTAGCTAGTTTAGATGTCTAGGTGAGCTTCCGATCTCTAACTTGTTCGAGACACAAGTATTCACATGTCACCAACTACTTTGTAACTTGATCGAAACAATGTAACTTATACTATGTATTTATGTATGGGACTTATTTATATGTATTTGTTTCAATCTTGTTTTGCAAATTGTGTATTTATATATATAACTGTATATCTTATATTTGTGTATGTATATCTACCTGTAATATTTTATATCATCTGGCTTTGAAATAAAAAAATAAAAAAATGCCCGTGGCGGACACAACATGGCTTTAGTGGCGCACTGCAACTAAAGCGCACATGCATAGATTAGTGGGCAACTGCCATGTGCGCCACAGGAAATAATGCCCGTAGCGCACCTGCCTTCCTAGCCGTGGTGCACTGGTAGGTGCGCTACGCCTATCCCCATATAACCGTAGCGCACTAGTAGTGCACTATGGGTAAGAGATAGCTGTAGCATGAGGATAGTGGCGCACAGCTAATGCGCCACGGATGCCCTTTTTAGGTGCGCCACGAACGGCCCATTTCCTAGTAGTTGAGGGGACATGACCTTTGCGCGATCATTATCGGCAGCAAGAGGTGGTCCCTTCCCCTTGTCTAGCGATGTAGGCGAAGCTCATCTGGGTTGATCTTCATCCATCGTGGTCCCAATGGCGACGAACACCTCTCGGGACGTGACGATGTTGTTGGCCTGCTCGTTGCGTTTGTAATCCTCCTCCATCTCCTACATAGTAGAGTCTAGCTCCTCGGAGATGAAGTCTATCTCCTCCGAGTCGACACTGATGTCGGTGTAGAGCGCGTCAAGCACGAAGTTGGAGGGTGCCGGGGCTTCCTCTATTATGGGCGGTGTTGGTGCGACAGCAGCGACGATGACTGGAGGTGGTGGTGCAGCTGCAACGACGATGACTGAAGGCGGCGGTGGCGGTGGATGAGGTGGAAGGGCGCCGTCAAGGAGCACGAGCGCTGTCTGAGCTGCCTCCGCGTAGTTGTTGACAGTGTTCACCATGATTTCGAAAGTGAGGAGTCCTGAAGAGTGTTGCCGCCTTAGCGTATGTCGGAGAAGCGTACCCTGGTCCATTCCTTCCATAAAGTGATACATGGCATCCTCATTGGGGTAATGCGCTAGGTCAGCCCGTATATGGAGCCACCTGGCAAGGTAATCGCGGGGGTTTTCACCCTCTCTATGCATGCAACGCGCCAGATCGAAGATGGTCACCACTCCGATGAACTTGGATCTCTACTGTCTAGACGCACGGGCGAAGCCGGCGGACTTGCAGCGATCTTCCACCATTATATCCTGCACGGGGGTGGTTTGGGTGGGCCTTGAAATTTTCTGATCTTTGCCAGCAAACTCCGAAGAGATATCCGACATCGATCCTTCCGCGAACGTATCCTGCCCGTAGGTGGTCCGTGCGGGTCTTGATCCTCCTCCGACTTTTAGGGAACTAGTGCCCGAGTCGGTTTTGCGAATGAAGAGTTGGATGTCTTAGATGGGGACGATCGAGCATATGGTAGGGTTCATCTTCGCCGGGATCCAGAACTCGTCTGGGGGGATGATCGGAACATTGTCGGAGAAGATAACACGGCCGATGGCTACAGTTTCGCCGATTCCCGCGAAGATCTTGGACCTCGCTCGCTGTAGAGCCTGAAGCGCCTCTTGCCCCACAGTGGGCGCTAACTTTCATGGTATTGCCGACAAGTACGCCATGGTGGGGTCCTCACAGTGCGTGTTTAGATACATGGGGTAAGGCAGACGGTTGACGGGTACGAGGTAACACAAGTTACCCAGGTTCAGATCCCACGACGGTAGAGGAATCCTACTCCTGCTATAAATCACTATAATGGCAATACGCCGAGTTACAGGGATTGGTTCGCTGTGCGAGGTACGATTTAATTGGTTCCCTAAAGGCTCCCATTGGTCCGAATTATATAGTCGCCAGGTCCTAGGGTTACAGGGAAAGTCCTAGCCGGACAGGTTATAGAGTCCTACACTGCATACAACTAGTCTAGCATTTTTTGCACTCCAAGGCTCCGGGTACGTCGACGACTCCTCTGCAACCTTCCTTTATCCGGCATGGGCCTCCCTTCTAGATCCATCTAACTAGGCCATCCAGCAGGCCATAGGCCTTGCTACCAACTGTGGGCCACCCGGGTTATCCGGATAAGAGACATGCTATGAGGATACCCATATAGCATATCCCCAACAGCGCTTGAGAAGCCTCTCTTCTTTCCCTATGATTATCTTTGTCTTCTGAACTACTGTCCATATCCTTCCCCATCTCCCGCTAGTACTGAGAAGGGAGCGATTGATGCCAATATGGTACCGCTAGATGGCCCTTCTATGCCATCCCCTATCATCAACCCAAAACCCGATTGCGATTATTGGGATTGTTACAGCCGCAACTGGGTAGCCATGGTTGATCTCACTGGTCGTCCTGGTCCCGAAAAATCATTAGTACGTCTGGTGAATTTGTATACTGGCACCATCATTCAGGTACCTTCACTCGAAACTACCGGGTTTTGTCGTACAAATGTTGGTTTCTTTTTGTATCGTAAGGCCCATACCAGACTACTTAAGATATATATTGGTAGTGAACCTCAGATGTCCATCCGCTGCAACAAGTGGCTTTACAAGCTCATCACGGTGTTCGATAAGTCCATTGCCATCCTAGACGTGGAGCAGTTTTTAGGGGACGATACATTGAGTGTACTTAGTCATAGTAGTCTTGCCCCGATAAGATATGTGGACGCTCTGTGGGTGGATGACATTATCTTTCCTGTATCAGATGATGGCTCTGTTTTTTACATGGCAACCCTTTGAATATAGTGAGTTCAATACCAAACTGTAGTTACTGCTCTCTTTTTTTCGACTTTCTTTTGTTAATGTGTTAGAAAGAGCTAATTACTACAGTAAATATTTGTTGTCTGTTGTGTGGATTGGATAGGTGTTGATGCTTATCCTATGAAGGTACAGGCCCCAATAATAGATGAGGATGAGCACGATGACAATGTCAATGACCTAGATATTGGCCGCATAGATTCTTGCCCGCGCTGGTTCCTGACTTATTTTAGGCAAACACTGTTGTGGATACACATCCGGGGCAAACAAACTCCTTCGAAGGAGATGATTAGTCACCAAGGTAGGACATTCAAATTGTATCCATTGCTTTGGTGCCATATCTTCTAGAGGGTAACAACACAGTGCAGTTGCCACACCAACCTTCCTCAGCTGGAGTGGGTTCCGAGACATCTCCGATGATGACCCACAAGTATAGGGGATCGCAACAGTCTTCGAGGGTTGTATTACCCAATTTATTGATTCAACACAAGGGGAGCCAAAGAATACTTGCAAGCCTTAACAATCGAGTTGTCAATTCAGCTGCACCTGGAAATAGTGCTTTCTATGAGTAGTTTATCAGTGGCAACAATTTTGTAGTAGCAATAGCAAAGCAACAGCAGCAGTAAAACAAGAGCAATAGTAATAGTAGTAGCAAACAATAGGATAAGGGCGTGGTAGGCATAGGGATGGATGGACGGGCGTTGCATGGACAAGTCTAAACATGTAACTTCAAGGTCTAGGGCAATTGCAGATAAATAAGATAAAGCATCCAAGTACTAAACAATCATAGGCATGTGCTCCATATATAGTCATGCGTGCTCGCAATGAGAACTTTCACAACATCTTTTGTCCTACCAGCATGTTGCAACGGGGCCTCATGGGAACTACTGGAAATTAAGGTGCTCCTTTTAATAGAGCACCGGAGTAAAGCGATCCCCTCCGGTTGTCCCAATTTCTGTCATTTCAGGGCCTTTGGATCCATACAATGATATGTGTACACAACATGCAGATAAGATCACAAAAAATACTATGATCATGAATCAATAATAAGTTTAGATTTGAGATCATGGCACTCGAGCCCTAGTGACAAGCATTAAGCACAACAAGTTGCAACAAAATCAAGTAGCACTAATAAAGATACTAGGCACCATGCCCTAACAATCTTATTCGATTACATGATAGAACTCATCCAATCCCTACCATCCCCATAGCCTATAGCGGGGGATTACTCACTCATGGATGAGGAAAACATGGATGGTTGATGGAGAGGCGTTGTTGATGATGATGGCGATGATCCTCTCCAAATTCCCCGTCCTAGCAGGGTGCCAGAACGGAGTTTCTAGTTCCGAATCGCGGTTTCTGGTGGTGGCGGCGTAGCGGAACTCTTTATGGAAAAACGTCGAACACCCTTGAGTTTTTAGGTCAAAAGGGAACTTATAGGCGAAGAGGGAGGCCGAGGGGATGCCTGAGGTGGCCACACCGCCTCCAGGCGCGGCCAGGCCTGGCCCGCGCGGCAGGGGGTGTGGGACCCTCAGGCCTCTACTCCGTTTCGTGTTCTGGCTCCATGAGTTTTCTGGTGAAATAGGATTTTTGGCATATTTTCCGGGATTTTTCCTGATAGTTGATTTTCTGCACAAAAACTAGACACCAAGGTAATTCTGCTAAAAACAACGTTAGTCCGTGTTAGTTGTATCCAAATCACACAAGTTTAGAGGAGAACCAATAGCAGTGTTAGGGAAAGTAAATACATTTTGGACGTATCATCCGACATGTTTCCCTCTTCCTTGGTCTGAATCATCCCCTTATTGGATCTATAAATAATGATGTGATGCATGGACCTCACACCAAGCACCTGCCATTTAGGAGGCTAGTCTTTGTGTACATTGCTTATGATCACCTATGTTTTAGAGAATATATCCCGGTGGACTAGATTCATATACCTGTTTCTAACCGGTATGCACCAGAACCTGCAATCGGAGGGGCCGGGAAGTTCAGCCATCATGTGTCCATGTGGTTCTTGCCTCGTCTTCCTGGCTGAAGATTGCGCTGACGATGGCTTTGGTAGCTCGAGAAGAGATGAAACGAGGCATTGGTTCTTGGTACTTATAACTTGCTCCTCCTTACACTCAATTTGCAAATTGTTGGTTTCACCTGGTCTTTGTAGAGCTCAATGCATCCAACATTTCTTCAAACCAAAAGTTTGTAAAGTTTGATCATGAGCTACTTCTACAAGTTAGAGGTAAATACACTTTTAGTCAAACTTCTTGCACCCGGGGTGCAAATTAGTCCCATATCTTGCAATGTGGACAAAATCAGTCCCAAAACACGCATCCTGGTGCAAATTAGTCCATTTCAAACAAATTTGAGCCTATTTGACCAAATTCGTACACGTTTAGTTGTCATGAACGTGCGCTTCAGCGATTGAGACCGTAAAATAGTACCGGCCTATAACTTGTGTCCTTCCACAACTTCTATTGCTTTTGAAAGTTCATGTAGAGTTTTTGTGTAGATTGATGTTGTTTAGGTTGGCTGAACAATGTCCTTTGCAATGCTCAAGTTAACTGAAATTGCACATATGCATTTCACTCAATATTGCATTGTTAGTTTTCAGTTAGCTGAAATCTTAGAAAATTTGATGCTTTTCTTATACACTGCATAATCCACGTGCATCAAAAGGTTTTTTATGTGTCACAATTCAACTTGAGCATTGCTAAGTACTCATATATTGGATCATCACATGTACATATGATATTCGCATATCATGTCAAATTCCCAAGATTTTAGCTCGAGCACATCGACTTTTCTATAAATAACGATTCTTTACGTGGGCCCATAAATTACCCTAGCCTCAATTTTCTTATCTTATGTTATCTTATCTTACATCTTACAACTATATAGTGTACGTAGAACTTTGAACACTGACTGTTGGATCAAAGATTGGTAAATCCCAACATTGCTAGCCGTTGGATCTTCCTTTCCATTCTGGGATCTACACTATTCTATGGATAGTCTTTAGCATAATGAACTTTATGCACAAACCTCAAACACACTTCTCCGTCGTTCTAGAATGTTCTCTCATTTCTCTAAAGTATGTTCCCAAAATTTTCAAGTATTAAGGGCTTGTTTGATTTGCAGGAATCTCAAAACACAGGAATAGGACATCCATAGGATTGTAGTTGCATGACCTCTTTGAATCCAATAGGAATAAAAAAATACAGGAATTTGGATCAAGTATGTGGTTGAATCACGGGAAAACAAAGGAACTCAAACATGAGGTTCCATTGGAGTGAACGGAAAATATAGAGGTTGGATTTCTGAATTACTACCCGTATCCCAGGCGTCTTGTACTACTCCATCCGTTTGGAAATATAAGATGTTTTAGGTTTGTGAAGTAAATGTATCTAGACACCTTTTAGTATGTTGATTCATTTGAACCTACACACTAAAAAGGTTTCTAGATACAATAGCCCACTAATTGAAAACATCTTTATATTTACAAACGGAGGGAGTATTAGGGAGTCAGGCCAGTCTCCTCCGAAGAGTGGAACCCACGTCCAAATTAACTACTCCGACCGTCTAGACGTCTAATACTATTAGTAGGGAGTAGGTTGTCGGCGGGTCACTGTCTCCTCGAAATTTAGCTGAGGGGAGCACACACTAGTGTTGCTTAATCAAGCCCTTTCCCCCTTGCCTATTGCCCAGCCCCCTCTTCTCGGCGTTTTCCCCTTCCACACCACGCGCCGCTGCTGCCACCATATGCCGCTTTTGGATTCTCTTTCGCGTCTCGATCAGGGAGTTGCTGCCGTTGTTTCCCCCTCTCTTTCAAAACCCCAATCAATAATATACACACGTTGCCTTGCGATGGCATCAGTGAGCAAGAACAGCGAGCATGCTTCTGAGCTATTTCACCACTGCCAGCCCAATCGGTTCGTCCAAACTTTGTCTTGAATCTGCGAAAGCTACTGAAACATTGGATGCTTCACTGCCATTTGGCCTCCCATGTGTTCTCCATTCCCCCCAACAAAGGGACCGTCAGATTTCTTGCCTTACTCCAAAACTGATAGCATCCCGTGCAAGCTGTCGCTGCTGGACAGGTTCTCTTATGATGTTATGGTACCAGGCTATAGTTCTGGGAAGTGGGTAGACACCAATGGAGATTGGATTGCACCAGCTGGGTTTAGAAGCAAGCTAGAGCTTCACAATGTGTACACTTATTGCAATATTCCTCTCCTAGCATTGCCGTATGAAGCAACTGACCAACTAACCATGTTCTTGTTGGATAATAATAATGAAGTTGTAATGGAGAAGATTGCTATTTGCCAAGTTCTCACATCTGCTAGGAGATATAAAGATTTCTCGCTTGTTGTAGTCTACGACGTTAGAATTGCTGTCCTTCAGGGCGGTGATGACAGTTCTTCCACTTCCTCTTAACCACACCCTGGGCCCTTATAATTACAATGATGGAATTACCCATGACGGACTTGTGTTCTCCACATCTGTGTATGGCAACATTCATGTTTGGGATCCTCTGCATCCTGGTAATTATTCCTTCATATGTAGTGTAGTGGCTTCATGTTCCCAAGTTATTTTACTAAATTGACTTAGGAAAAGTTTTGTCCAAATGAAAATACGAGTAGTTATTTTAGACTCCCTGAATTGTATAAATCGTAGGATTTATGTAGGATTTATTCTTATAGCAGTCATTTGATTCATTTGATTGAATTATGTAGATTTTTTGGATGTTTTTTAATTCATTTGATAGGAATTTATGATATACTTGAAGCTCCTGAAAAGAATCCGTTTAATGGTTTTCTGCATTTGCACGAGTTTTTAGCAAGTTCCCCTGCAAATGAACCGGTCAAGTCTCTTTGCCTTTTTTAAATAAAACGAGGCAGAATTTTCTATCTTGATTCAAAAAGAGATGAGTCCGTTCTTTTGGGTATTTCCCTACTATATAATGCTTTTTTTTTGCTTTTTAGGATTGTAGGCTATAGTTGTTTTTCTTTTGTACGAGCTACTTTGCATGCAATTCAATTGGAAGGAAAATTTTTCGGTAGGATTCACTATATCATGCTGCTGGAATCTTAAGTTAACATGTTCTACCTTTTCAAGGACCTGCGCTGGTCTTGGCGTGACCTGTTGCCGTGAATGACTTGGTGGATGCATTTCTTAATACTACTAGAGACAAGCACGACTATATTTTTTGGTTTTTGGTGGTTTGCAAGATCTACGGATGGTTCTAGGCTTCATCATATATATGCTTGACGCTTCTTATGATCCCTGTTCTCTTACTTGTCATTCCCGCCATCGTACTGGTGCTGCTCATCCTCGTGTTGTACACTGTGGTCGCACTATCTCCACTTATACTTTCGGGTTGGGCTGCTTGGTCTTCTCAACGAACACGGGTCAGGTTGATAAATCTAATCCATGAGAAATGATTGCTGACCTTGGATCCTATTCTCTTTTGCTTGGAATAAACTATCCGATTATCATGCCTGTAGGTGGTGCATATCTTGCCTCAGGTTATCTGATGAGAAGCAACTATGTTTACATCTTACCAACTGCAGCATGGCTTTCCAAGGAGTGGCAGTCTGAATTATGCCGCTTCAGTATGAGTGGTAAAGACTGTGGTGTCACTTCTGAAGTCAATGTCTTGGAGGGAATTAGTAACCCTCACTTCTAGACAGGAACGGTGAAGCACCTTCTTTGGTTCGTCCCAACCTTCGTGAATGCCCTCGATTGGAACCGACCTAATGTTTAACTAAGAAACAATACCTGTTGCAATAGTATGTACTGATGCAATCCGTATGTAATACTTGGTACTACAATTAGAGAAATAGTTCTCGACCATGTTGAACTGTTTATTTTGTTTGGTTGTTTGAAGTCACCAGCTTTCAACATTTTGGTCTCTCTTTTGAAACATGTCCTTGTATCAGTACTATGTCTTATCGTAATCAATTTGGTTACTTGTATCTACTTGACTATATTTTCTTTGGAAATCATGGAAATTTTAGCATCAACGGGATATTACAAACCACATTCCAGTTACACTTTACTAAACAATCACCTCAATACTTGTGTAATAAGGGTCGTACTATATGTAAACAACCTTGCCTTCAACGATTCTATGCTCATGCATTACTGTTTGGTTAAGATGATGTGATAAAACTATAGTTTGTTAGAGATTTATCTTATCTTACTATTATATAGTGTACGAATAACTTTTAACATTAACAGTTGTATCAATACTAGCAAATCCCAACATTGCTAACCATCGAATCTTCTTTCCCATTCTAGCATCTAGGAGATTCTATTGATAGAAGCACGATAAGGACGAAATATAAACCCGATACTTTATGGATGTGGCTCGAAATTATAATTATTCTATATGCTTTACATATTATTGTATAATTTTATATTGTGATGATATGCCATTCTACTAGTTCTAATACATTAGTAGAATTATCCGAGTTGCAAGGCATGTGCAAACCAATACTAGTATTGAGGAGTACACTATAGAACATATTGGCGTGCCAGGATAGCCCCATATATCTCTGCCCACCCTTCTATTTGTGGATGGATGCATGGTTTTGGCAGTTAGCATGACCACTACATATTATTCCTGAATCCTATGGAGAAAATTGCAGTTACCACCACCCTTAGTGGCGTTTATTCCACAAAACATGAAAACAAACAATTATTTGCAGCTAGCACATTTTGTTGCTTAATTATTTGCATCTAGCCTAAATTAAAAGCTTAGCCTTGATAAGATCTTATATGACACAGAAAATTGTAGTTAATATTAGTCCTTGTGGTATTTGTTGCACAAAACACAAAAATAAGAAACAAATTGTATCTAGCATAGTTTGTGACTTAATTATTTGCATAGTTTTGGTACATAATACATTGCACTATAGGCTAAATAAAAATCACAAAATCGTGTATCTGAAAAGGCAAAAACACCTCATTTTATTTCAAACTTTTTTATGTCCCATGTGAAAATATATTTTGATGCAAATTTGGCCGTACATAGTACACATGTATATTTTTTTGTATGTCTTAAGAGATATACAAGTACTGGTAAATATTTATTTTGATAATATATTTATTTATTGGTAAAAAATTGTTTGGTGCTTGTGTCAAAATAGATTTTTTGGTAATAAATTTTATTTTAAAATATTAATGTTTTTAATGTTATGCTGCAAGCAAAATAGCACGCACGACCAGCTAGTTAACAAGGCTAAGTTGTTCATTTGGATCAGGTGCAAAAAATTATGCCACAAACTGTGTTATGTGCAAAAACGATTTTGTTTATGTGTTTTTGCAACAAATGCAACAAAGGCTGGTGTTAACTGCAATTTTCTCAATCCTATGGGATATTTTCCTACGATGGTCATTTGAGTGGTAAGATAAGATAAGGTAAGATATTAAACCTCCTAGAAATAATCCTTGTTGGTTCTCCTTTGGTATCAAACCTTTGCTTTTTTGCCCTATGAACTTTACATTGCAAGATCCTATAGGGTTTTTTCCTATTTCATTTGATCCTATGAATCAAACGATGTCTATAGAAGAATTTCCATAGAATATCCACATTTCAAAAAATGAGAATTCCCATTCCCTAGGTAGGCACATTTTTTTATGCAATCAAACATCCTAACTATAATCAAGATTTTTGAAAATAGTATATCAACTTCTACAATGTTAGATCAATATCAGTATTATGTTCATGTTACATTTCCTTTCACTTTGAAGATCCTTTTCTTATCCAGTCGCCATGCGATGTGCTTTACATGACATATGGGGTTGCTAATGACGATGAGGAGGATGATCCTAGTATGTGGTGGTTAGCAAAATCTCCCCATGGTTAAAGACTTCTTCTGGTCTATACATATGGTGTCCTAGACAATGCAATTTCTCATGATACTAGTGTTCACTATGGTCGTACCATTCACACCTATCCTTCTGGATTTGAGTGCATGGTGTTCTCGATGGACACAAGACAATTACATGCAGCTAACCCATAGATCATATTCTCTTTTCCTTGATGTGAACTATCCGATTAACAATGCAGTAGGCGGTGCAAATGATTTCCAGGACATCTGATGAGAAGGAACTATATTTACACCTCACACCAAGAAATTGGATACGAGTATAGGACGCGTCCGGAAAATTTCTGCTTCAGTCTGAATGGTGACGTAGCTGTTGGTTTCCACACCAATAGTTGCTGGATATGGTCAGAGACTCCATTTTGGTTCATCCCAAGATTCTCAAACATCCTCGATGGAACGATCCGGTTCAAGGATATCTCATTTGGTCTCGGCCTTTTGTCGAACTCTTTCTTTTGGGTGGTTTAACTAATGTAAGTACTACTCACCATTTAGTTTCGCACCCGGTCCGGCTTGTAAAATTCTCCGTATGACCAAACCCCTTTTGTGAACTTGGTAGTTTCCCCAGTATGTATGTTTCACCAAGCTCGTAAAAAAATATTATTTAGGAGTATAGTTGTACTCTATTAGTACTACCTAATTTCTTCCAAAATGTTATACTACTAGTTGTATACTCCTAGCAGTTCCGTAGTTTTGTTTCCTTTTTTCACTGCAGTTTAGGTCCTGTAAAACGCTACTGTAGCTAAGTTGGATGTGTTGGTACTACGCTCGGAAACTAATGCAGTGGAACACGAAGTTTCCAGGTTTACCAGTAAAAACATGTCGTTCGTTATGGCATCGCTAGTGATTTTACAAGGCAGTACTGTATGACAGTTTGCTAGTCTAGCTAAATACTCGATGAAGCTAGCTGGAGTACTACTGATGATAGCTGCCATAGAAGAGAGAGAGGGAGGGAGTTTTGCACATGCCGGCGCATGTGGAAGCGCGCATTTCTTCTGAGACAAGCTAGATTTACCTTCCCCATCGGCCTCCCCCCATGCACATACAATAGTCCCTTCATCCATCTACTACCGTGCTCTAGCCTCTCGTTCCATATTGTTGCCGACTAGCTCCCTGGCTCTGTCCTCTATAGGTGGTGGAAAGATCAGCACGGCAACCTTTTGTAGGGCGTTGGCGCATCCGTCAGCCCTGTCCCGCGGCGGCAATGAAGGTTTGTGAAATACTAGAAACTTTTACCTATTCCCTCTGTTTCATAATATAAGATTTTTTAGCTTATGTGAAACGAGTGTATCTAGATTCACTCCAAACTTACATGATAGAGTTGATGATGCGCTTAATTTTTTGTTATCGATTGCGCAACATTGTCATGTGTAGAGTAGTTCTTATCTCGGGTATGCATCCTTTTTTGTAGACTATGATTGCATGAAAGCTTGGTTTCTAGGATAGATCCCATAACTGAGAATAGTGGGGATCCATTCAAAGTTGGCAGTTTGACAGCGCAAATTTTTCTACATTTGCATATATTTGACAATCAACATCATGTAATTTTTTATCAATACTACAACTTACTGTAGAAGGATATAGGGGATGGAGCCAAAAAGAGGATTCTTGATGAAATTGGTTCCAATTCTGTGAATTCTTCTATATCGGATGATAGGGTAAATCAATAGAATGACATATCTTCTTGCGTCCCTCGTAGATGCTTTGGTTATAATATCTGTTTATCTTGTAACTGCAGAAGAACAAAGTTGAAGACGACTCTCAGTTTTTTGATGACAGAGTTGAAAATGGATGTCAGATTGCTACACCTAAGACGCCACCTTGTTTACCTTCTGTGGAGACTGACGCAGCTACAACTGGTACTGATGAGCCTGCACCTGCCATCGTTGTGGTAGACGATGTAGGTGGTGGATTGGTTTTACCATCGGCTGAGACTGGTGCAGCTGGAGCTGGCAGTGAAGAGCCTCTAGCGGACATTGTGGTGCTGGATAGTTCACCTATTTTGGAGACTCATGCTACCGGTGCTGGCGCTGCTATTGGTGCTGCTGATCTTACTCCAAAACTCATCGTGCCAGCTAAAGGAGGTGGTGATTTTGGTTTACAATCTGCAGACACTATTGCACCTGAAGGTGGTGAACTATGATGTGGAGTTGTCTTTCTTATGATCTGTATTATTTTCTCTGGAAGTGTATTATGGAGCTACCTTACGCTTTTTGGGTGTTGAACTATAGTCTGGAACTGTAACTACTCCAAGTATGTAATGATATTTGGATGCTTAAGTATTATCGATGATAAAGTAATGCTAGCTAAGCTGCACGAGAATTGGCCTCTGCCACTTCCAGGCATGGTTCCTGTCTCATATCCTTTTCACAAGAATAGTGAAAATATAGTTCTATTCCTTTTCTTGTAATGCCATTATGCTTGTGTTATTGATCTAGCAACTTCATCCTGAATTTTTTTGTTAACCAATCGGCTTTTATGACTCTACATACAGACATATTTGTTCACATGACTTGAATAGAAAACCGTATCTTCTTTGGATCCACTAACACAAGGAGACATGCGATTATTTTTTTGAAACAAGGCAAAAGATTTTCCAATTTCATTGATAGAGGGACATGCAATTCAATTACATTACAGTAACTACTCGTTCAAATCATGCAATAGTATGGATTGCCATAGGAAATCATCACCTCTAGCATCTTGTTATAGAGAAGGTGGTATACCAGATCCACAACCTTCTTTTCCGTGGGACAACAATTTCAAGTGTAGGATTTTGTGTCTAAACACAATCTGGTGCAGGTTCATCAGGACAACCCCTAGCCGCGTTAGCCATAGAAGGTACATTAGTGCTATGGCAGACACCATTGGAAATGCTTGATGAAGCTGTTGCTATAATCCTATCATCAAGACCACAAATAAGGGCCACAAATTCAAGATCCAAAATCTAGTTTTACAAAATAGACAAGAGGTTATCCCATGTGGACAATTCATAGTGCAATTTGAGCGTCTTACATGATCCTTAGACCTTATTAGTCCATCCGGTGTTTTTATTGGTAAAACAAAATTTCCTTGTACTTATATTTTTGTGAAGAACCTACAAAACATAGCCAAGTCAGACATCTGAATATATCTAATTTTGGTATGAAGATGTCTTTGCATAACACTCACTTAGCAAACTATCTAAGGATATCTTCCCACTCCTTAGAAATACGAAGTGGACATTCTATAGGGTACATTCATCTATATTGTACTGTACCTCTAAGTACTTCCTCGTCAGGTACATCAACAGCCAAATAATCCATCGTGTCAAAGAAGGATGGGCGATATATCATGTCAAAATCTTGTATAGGATCTCTGCCAAGTCCTTTTTAATATGTTTTCCAACTCTTCTGAGAGCTTTACTATAGATTTATCTAACCAACTCTGCAAGCACCTTGTAAATCTACATGATTAGAAGATTTAACTATTTCTAGGAAAGGTGGAGTACAAACCAAAGCCAAGATGAATGTCCAGTGCCTTAATCTATTAGGCGAAGCATGGGGATCGCCCAACTGACCGCCCTCCGGTGCGTCTCATGAAGAACGACGCGGCCAATCATGGTAGGCCGGCACTGCTGATAGAAAGGCATCGAGTAGTTTTTTTAAAGGCGTGTGGAGAAGTTCAAGTCCTAGTTCAAACTACGGCAAAAAAATTGAAGAGACAGGGGCTGGTTACTCGATTAAAGGCACGCTCAGGGTGTTTGTCCTAGTTAGTCAACATATTTCACAGAAATATCATTGAATATTTTTATACCTTGTTTTTTCCCTAGTAGAAGTCTTTGTTGCGAATCCGTCCAATCCCCAGCACGTATATTGGGATTTTAACTAATGAGCCCAAGGAATTAGCCCATCTAGCCTCACTATAGCGCAAGACCTTCTAATTTGGCATTTTCTAGATCACTCGGCCGCTGCAAAGAGCCCATGGAAAATAACCCATCAACGTCTACCTGGCCCATATTTCTTCAATTCGGTCTTTTTAAGCACTGTTGCCCCATCCCCCAAAAAACTACGCCTATCCATGTTTAGTTGAGCTGCCAGCAATCACGCGTAGCACATGGACATGCAAATTTTTAAGGAGAGAAAGAAATTAGTTATATACGATGTTAGAATAACTTTTTTAACGTTTTATAAAAGCATAACATTTTATTTGCGTAGTGGCAAGGCATGTAGTTTACCTGTGTTGAAGTCTCGAGTTTGAAGTTCGAATCCTACGCTTATAATTGCTATGTAGATTACCATTTTATCTATAGCAATATTTATGTACTGAGAGGCTGACATGGCCGACCCACCTGCCTGTAGCTAGCGCCCATCAATATTACTATACAAGAGATCAAGTTTAACGAGCGGGTTTAAAAAGTACTCATACAATAGTCACGACAGAAAAAAAAAGATAAAGATAGACACATTTCTTGTCCAGAGAGGCTGAGACATGGGCCCCAGCAGCAAGACCATACACGATTGCCACATCGAGCATTGTTACAAAGGTCAAACCGGTAGAGGCGACCGAAAAAATGTTCAACATACACACATTTCCTATACAGAGGAGGCGGACATGTGGGACCATGTAGTGAGACCTTATACAGTGAAGGCATCGAGCAATGTTGCCAAGTTTGAAATAGGGAGACGCGAGCGAGAAAAAGCCAACATGCTCACATTTCTTCTAATGAGAGGCTGGCATGTGGGACCCACCAGCTTGTATAAACGGTTTATGCATCGAGTAATGTTGCCAAGTTCAAAATAGGGAGGAGCGAACGAGAAAAAAAGGCCAGTATGCACATGTTTCTTCTAATGAGAGGCTGACATGGGGGACCAACCATCCTGTATGAATGGCTAATGCATCGTGCAATGTTGCCAAGTTCGAAACAGGGAAGCGCGAGCGAAGAAAAAAAGTCCAGCATGCACACATTTCTTCTAATAAGAGGCTGACATATGGGACCAAGCAGCGTGACTAAACGACAGATTCATCGAGCAACACTATATAAACAGGGTACCACTAGAGAAGAAAAAATTACATAATACACACGATTATTCTAATGTGAGGCTGACATATGGGACCCACCAACCTTAATAACGGATGATGCAGCGGGCAACGATATCAAGTTAACATGGAGGCACGACCGAGGGCAAATAGTCCATCAAACACACGTTCCTTCTAATGAGAGGATGACATGTGGGAACCAGATGCGTGATTAAATGGTAGATGCATCTAGCAGCACTATCAAGTTCAGAACTGGAAAGCGGGAGCGAAGGAAAAAATTCCAGCATACACATGATTTTTCTAATGAGAGGCTTACATGTGGGACCCATCAGCGTGATTAACGGCACATAGATCGAGCAACATTATTGAGTTCAAATCAGGGAGGCACGAGCCAAGTAAAAAATCCATCATGCACACGTTTTTTCTAATGAGAGGATGGTATGTGGGGTCCAGCTACATGATTAAACTGTAATGCATCTAGAAACGCTATCACGTTGGGAAGAGGATAGCAGGATCGAAGAAAAAATTCCATCATACACACGATTCTTCTAATGAGAGGCTGGCATGTGGGACCCAACATTGTGATTAACGGCAGATAGATCGAGTAACGTTGTCGAGTTCAAATCAGGGAGGCACGAGCCAAGGAAAAAAATTCCATCATACACACGATTCCTCGAATGAGAGGCAGCCATGTGGGACCCAACAGCCTGACTAAACAGAACAGGCATCGAACAACATTATCAAGTTCAAATCAGAGAGGCGTGACCAAAAAGTTTGATCCGCTAGAGTCACTGACGTCTAGGACCCACACGCTAAAAACATACTTCGGCGAGTCAACATCTGGGGGGAAGCAGAAATCTTACTTCTTCCATGCTCCCGTCCAGCTTCCTCCATGTTTTTAGCGGTTTCGTCATGGTATAGGGGTGCGAAACCGATTTTTTTGGATTGGCCACGGTCGAGCCAAGAATTTCGTCACGAAAGACGCGCCTTCTACAACTACCGACGGGCCCAGTCGTTACGGAAGGAAACATTTCTTGTAGTGAAAATAGAGAAAGATGGCTATTTTTACAGCCATCAACTTCCCCAAAGCTAAAACCTTGATCGTCCTCGAACAAGAAAATAACAAAACCATAAAGAACTCAATGTTTAAACTGAAATAACAAGAGTATGAATTCACTTACGGTTGGTAGTCATATGCATCCAACACTGCTTCCAATTGATAAGCTCATCAAAGTTAGAGATATGACAAGAATACAATACAAGCTTTGATAAGTCAAAACAATCAAAGTAGAGTTTGGTCTAAGTATAATTAAGTAGAAGTGTAACAATCAATCCAATTCCTCTGGTAAACTTTCAGCTTGCCAAGGAACACTAGAATGTTTCATAATAGAAAAATTAAGTAACAGATATCATGTCCCAAGTAGCATAACAGAGAAGTATCTTATTGCCACCCACATTAATAAATCTCAAGACTATCAAAACACTACTGTTCTAATCATTGTCTTGCAAGAAAACTCATAGAGTAGTCACGAGACCATGCCAAAAGACTGTTCGTGTGGATCTTTTATTTTTCAAAGATAGTTCTTAACAAGGATCATTGAGTGATTCTTTTAACAAAGGTTTGCATAGACTTCAAGATACCATTGTTTAGCCCATTATAGTGATAGGTTCCACCCATGTCATCAACTCATACCCAAAATCAGGGGTTGTACCATTGATTGTTCGTAAGCTAGAAGAGTTGTTGGCATCCAAAGGTGTGCATCAAAAACATATAAACTTTAAATAGCATCACATTTTGATCCACAAGGTTTATCTTTGGCATGAATCACAATTACAACTATACTTCATTTCAATCAAACAACTCCTTTCAAGTCTTCCATCAAGTCTATGAAAAATCTATGGGGTTAATTATCTTCAAAGGTAAACTCTTAATACAATCACTCATCAAAGAACTCATAAATTGGAGACTTTTTATTTTTGTACTTGTTTGGAAATATTGTTTCTAAGGCAAGACTTGGTTAACTACATGAACTAGAGCAAAAGCTTCACAACTAATTACTCATACAAATAAAAAGTTTTACTCTAACTATTTTGAATTACTCCCACTAGCATGGCATCTTAACAAATAAACTAACTAGGATAAACATTTCAAACTTGTAAAGTGGGATACATAGGACATACCTATCATGAGTGACTTCATAATTCTCTTCCTTATGGGGATGTGTTCCTTCAAAACTCAAATCAATACATAGTACATACCTCTCATGAATGACTTCATAATTCTCTTCCTTATGGGGATGTGTTCCTTCAAAACACAAATCAAAATCACTCCCATAATAATATTGAAGAAAAGAGGCAATAAGCAAGTTCACTTTCACAGAAAATGATGGAAGGAAACAATCTATTTCTATTTTTTGGGATGGGGGTTAAAGAATAGTAAAATCATGCAACCAAGCATAAAACTAAGAAAATAAAAACAAACAAACAAAAAAGAAAAAGAGAACGAAAAACAAAAGAAAAAAAGGGAACTGATGGAACAAACCAACACGAGTGTTTCACAGCTCACATGGAGCTAGAGTACAACCTCATTATTACACAAATATAAATGACGGTGGACACATCCCCAAGATTAGGATTTTGCAATCCCTTTTGTTGCTCATTGTGGTGGTGGATAGTCTTCTAAGTTCCATTGGCTGCTCCAATTGGTGAACTGGGTTGAGAGGTTGGTGGTAGCATCTCAAGGTTGATGGAGAGGTTTCTCATGTTACGATTGCTTCCTTCAATAGAGTAGATATCTTCATAGGTGGTGTACTAGTTTGGTGGCTGCTTCTCTTGTTCGCGTCCTTCTTGCTCTACATATTCTCCTTCTTCATCCACGGGTTCTTATAGGGGTAGACTTCCTTAACTCTGCTCTTCAAAATTAAAACGTCCCTCCTCTATAGAGAACAGATCATTAGGAAAAAGAGTTGGGATCAAGTGATTGGTTCTAGGTATATCAAGAAAGTATCTACCATTAGATTGAGAAACCATGCCACAAGCTCTTAGATTAGCGAAACCGAGATGGTGAACACCTGTCAACGGTTGGATATTAACTAGGTTTATGTGAAGTTCTTGAGTAATATCAGTGACAACTCCTCCTCCACATATGGGACCAGGGGTTTGAAGAGCTCGATGATTAAGATATGAAGGGCGCCCAAATTTGGTGACATGGGTATGCCCTATGGGTACCCAAGATTGGCCTATCCGGTCTGGCCCAATGGGATCCCATGTGATGATCCGCATCTGATGGCAAAGCCTAGGAAGATTCGGGTGGCCCATGCCCATGAAGAAGGCGATGCCTTGGAGGATACAACAAGCTTTAGATAGAAACTTTAAAGGGAAAGCCCTAATTTATAACCAACTCGTCTTATATCAAGAGACCTGGCCTCTCCATTTAAAGGCCAGGAGTGAACGGCTAGGAGGACATCCAAAACGCTAGCATATACACCCGCCATATTACATCTGCGCACCATCACCATCAAGGCACCCCTGTAACCTTCGGTTCCTTGATAATCAAGAGCAGAAAAACCTTGTGTCCCCGATTTTCTTGCGTATTAGACGAACGAGATCTCTAGTGCATCCCTCTTCCTTGAAACCCAAGTGAATTAACAATCGGAATTGACGTGTTAACCCCACGTCAGTTGGCGCTGTCTGTGGGAAATGGGTGCACTCATGTTTCAATATCGACGGCTCCATCGCCAACGATCTACAAATTATTCGCGTCGGAGATCTACATCTTGTTCAGCACCTTCGACTTCACCGTCCACTCACCGGCAACGTGCCCGGCCTTTGATTTCGTAGGAGAAGGAGTCGACCTGATGATTGGGAGCTTATTCTTCTAGGTCGGCAAGGTTGAGATGATACGCTTCCCCGAGCAGTCGATACCTCCGCCGATCACGCATGCTTCATGGATCCCACAACTGATCAGCATGCTGAGCGAGCTCAACACTCCCATGCCAACTTACGACACATATAGAAATAGCATTTGTGACTCTGATCTATGCGACCCATCGCCAGGAGAAGATGTCTACGACTCTGTGACATAGAGCTACGGGAGTAACAATCTCCCCAATTGCTACATGCGTGATGCCATCATCAACGGCGGCATGACACTCGGGACAACACTAGGAATAGGGGCGACCCTCCCAACTCCAATGCCAATGGTGGCGACGCCCCTCCAGACCCCAATGCCAACAGCGGCGGTGTGTCGGGTCGTCCCAGATCCACCTCACAGATCTTGAGTTGGAAAGGGTCAGGGAAGCCCTACTTCGCAACCCTCTACCAAAAGATGCACCCTGCTACATGCTGATGGGATACCACTGGATCCTCATGAAGGAATACAACCACTAACAGGCGGTGCATGCTCAACTCGATTAGCACAATAAGGTAGTCGACGGCTTGAGTGCTAGGCAAGCAGCGCTCTCCTCCATCGCTAGATCCTCCTAAAAGGGTAACGACGTCGAAGCTCACAAGAGACCCTCTCGATTGGACCACCTAGACACGGATGCAAGGAGCGAGGCTACAAAACCCTCGAATTCTCCATCATGTAGGTGGACTTATAGGGTAACATGATACCCAAAACGCTGCAAGTCGTGGTGATAACAGCCACCACGATTTGCTGTCCAGCAATCTGCCATTGCTAGGCTCAGGTTAGTATAAGCCACACTCATTAGAGATCCATCTTCGATGCTAAAGAAAGCAGGTGTGACTGACAAAGGATAACCTCGGCAATGCCCATTGTTATGGACTTAGGGTTTGGTGGAAAATAGAGCATTGGGGATTTCGTTGGCTGATCAGACAAACCAGGAAGTTTATGTAGTTTGATTATTGAGAAATCTCGGTTACAAAGTCTCCAGTTAGCTAATTGTGGTTTAGCTCATAGAGGGTTGCTGGAAAAACTAAGGTGTCCTCTCCGTCGGTTCCTCCCATCCTTTCTATGAGAGGCTGAGTCCTGGATCCATAGCCAAAGAGGTTACAAGTTAATATTTACAAAAACAAACTCTATGTCGGTTCCTCAATATTCTTTGGTGGTTAAGGAAAGTCTTTATTCCGTTGGGTACTTCTTGGACTTCATTGGGATTTCATTGGACATAAGGTTTTTATGCGCCTAGGTTAACTAAGCATAGGTACCCGGTTGGTCATACCCATATTAGTAGCCCCCGAAACTCTATCTGAACCGCAGATTCAGGTCAAGTCTCAAAACTCTGTTTTTGCTGTAAGAAGTTTTTATTTAAGTTTGTAGGGATTTGGTACAATGAGTCTGATGCATCCAACAGATCGAGAACCAACTAATTGGTCTTGGGAAAAAACGTGAACCTACATCAAATTCAAGTCCCCAGGCTTGAATTCGGTATTTTCTTGTGTAATTCAGTTTGGTCCGCAGAGGTCTTATCGAATGCTGAATCCCAATGTTTATATTTCGGGTACACGATGCGTCCATCGGTACTTTTCATGATATCATAGATACGGATAAATATTGCCAGAGCGCATTCGTATGCGGTTACCAAGTCACGTCAGGATTACTCCTGGGTCTTACCTTCATGTCATGGACACGACATTCAGACATGTTTATCGTGGCAGACGGGGTCTGAGAGATATCTTTATCGAGTGCCTTGTTTAGCTGTTGGAATTGCTATAGTTATCGACTTCTTTAGTATTTTGTCGGGTGCTTCCGGATGGGAGTATCCGTATGAGGATACAAGTATGTAATACTCATAGGTTTGCTTTAGTATGTCTATTGGGTCCGCGATAGTGCTTCCGATGAGAGTAACATCGAGGTTACAGTTGAATACTTGGATTCGAGTGTAGGCTCAAATTTTATGCTGACCATTTGCTAAAAAATGTCGACTCCGTAGGAGGATTTGTTCTATCGGGTGCGCGATAGTGCTCCCGATGGGAGTATCCCCTGAGGATATGTTGCGGTTCTTGCATCTGATCATAGACTCCATGTTTTTATTCAGATGAGCTAGACTTCCTTGATTTTTTGACTGCTCATCACATCACTGATGACGAAGATGGCATGCCGCAGTTTCTACTGATTGGACATATCGTTGTGTGGGCCCCAATGTCCACTGTGACGCGTGGGCGGCATAGTGGTGTTGTTGTTACTCTGCGGTCCCACTTTTAGCACAAAAATCGAGGTGTCGTGTGACTACCAGCAAATTTACCATGATTGTTTTAACTGCACATGATTTTTTCCGTTTTCCACGCTGCCACGTGTCTGCATCTTGCTCCGTTTGGTGCTTCATAGCTTCTAATCAACGGTATATGTTTTCACTGTGTGTTTTTTTATATTGATGGGAACTAGGGATTTACTATTTTCCCCTTTGTTTGCCATCGTCTTCCTCCTTTTCTCCGCCTCTTAGAGCACCTCATTGTTCTTGCGCCCTTCTAATTCCTCTTTTCTCTTTCGCACTGCTCCATCCACGAGAGACCATGGGACGGTCCAAGGGAGCGTCCTCTTCCGCTGATGCCATCGCGAAGAAAACACGGGCCGTTGGGTGGATGCCATCAAAGTGCACCCCGACGCGGGCTAAGCAAGGCCCACAACTTCCATCTACTGGAGGAGGGTTCCTACAAGCTCCCCGGAGACGAGGGTACACCCGCACCAGAAGCGGGATGGCGGGTAATGTTCATGTACTTCCTCTTTCGCGGTATTTCTCTTCCTCCCATGAATTTCTTTGTGGGCTTTTCTTTGTCTATGGTGTGCAGCTCTACCAGCTTACGCCAAACTCCATCCTCCACATCACTTTTTTTATCGCTTTCCATGAGTGTTTCCTTGGGATCCATCCCCATTGGGGCCTGTGGAAACACTTCTACTTTGTTTGTCGCAATGCCACTGATACCATCGTCCACGACATCGGAGGCGCGATAATTTATGTGCGCTCGGACGTAGAGTACTTTGATTTGAAAACTGCGGACTATGTACAAGGTTGGAAGACAAAGTGGTTATATATCAATGACCAGCAAGTCGAAGGTCAAAATTTTGGGTTGGCCCCCTTTTACCCGATGAAAACTTGTCGGAGGCTTGCTTCTTGGGAGAAGTTCCCCTCAACCAAAGAAATGAAGGAGATCAAGCCGTTGCTGGACCGAATCGAGAAGCTTGTTACTGATGGATTGTCGGGTCTCCAAATCCTGACTTCTTTTCTGCGGATTCATGTTCAACCCCTCCAAGCTCCATTGGACGATATGTGGACCTATGCTGGTCCAAAAGATCCAATGAGGATTACTGCCAAGGATCTCACATTTAAAATTTTGGAGAAGATGGTGCGCTCATTCACAACGCTGACGACGAAGAGCCCTGTTCCCACTGATTGTCGGGTGAAACCTTTCACCAAGAAGCATTACGCGCCTAAGGTAAAGTTTTTTTGTTGTTTATACATCTTTGTGATGCTAATATCCTTGTTTTGCAATTTCATGGATTCACCTTTTGACTTTGCAATTTTACTCTTGATCGATAGGTACATGACCCTCTATTCTATCTGCTTCACTACCCGAAGTTGGGGATCTACCCAACAATGTCACCGTATCGGAGGGATCCACTGAAATTCCTGGTGCTGTTGAGGAGGACGACACTGCATCAGCCATCTCCTCCCATGACTCTTCATCAATTCCTTCGGCTCGTTCTGAGGATTTTGAGGTGGTCCCCGTCGGGGAAAAAATGGAAGCGTGTTGATCCTGTGAAACAGACCAACATTCTGACGATTCAACAAGATCCAAGCCACAAAATATCAAACCAACTCGTGCTTCTCCCCGCAAGGGGGTATTCCCGATGGCGCAAGATATTAGATCGTAAATTACTCCCCCTTCTACTTGTCACTTTATATTTGTTACTCGAGAAAATAATCAATAACATTTTGCTCTACCAGGAGCAACGAGGATTGGGATGCCTCTCCAAAATCACTGGCTAGTGCTGCTGCTCCAACTACTCGTCCAAAATTCATGGGCTAACAAACAAGAATAGCAGATGATTTGGAGAAAACTATGGTTAAGTTGGACCCAGAAAACAAAGCTTCATCACCCGTTGAGCCACCACCAAAGAAAAATAAATCCTCGGCAAGGGCGTGGCGATAGCCGAAAATCCTTCGGAGCCCGATATGAACGATGTAAGTGGCCCACTATTTTACATTATTGAGGTAGCCCTTATCATAGGCCCCCGAGTGACTTCTTCTTCTTTGGCACAACCGTTGATGCGCGAAATGGTCGAAATGGCCTCTTGCTTTATCAAGATCCGCCACGAAGCTGAAGAATTCAAAGTTGTGTCTTGTTTTTCTTTTCACTAACCTGTTGGTATCTGAATGTTATGACAATTCTCTTTCTAATATAGCCGTGGCCGCTGAATCTACGATTATTCGGGATCAAGCACTGTCAAGAGTGGATGATCTGGAAGCCGAACTATGACAGACAAAATTGCTGCTTGAAAAAGCTAAGCAAGATGCTACTTCCGAAGCCAAAGCCCTCCAGAAACAAACTGAAGCCACTAATATGCGGGACAAGGATATTTGCCTTCATGTAGAGGCCTTGAATTCCTCTCTGACCAGTAAGTTGTGCTTCTCCTTTCATTTGTATACTTGTGTACCTTTTTGCTTCTTCGAGCTCCTGAATTACGTCTCCTCGCCATTTTTTGCTAGAAATAACCGGCCAATCTCTTACTCTACAAGAGGAGCTTAAATCCGACCCTTTATAAAATGCTATTGGTACGCTGGAGGCGAATAGAGTGCGCAACCGCAATCTATTGATTCTCTCCCGCCATGCTTTCAAGACCCTTCATGCGGAGATTTTCCCTGAGAAGGACGTACCCAATGAACTGGATGATTTTATGGAAATTTTCTTTGCTGATCCAAACCCACTGACGTGGTACAGTATGACATAGTCAAAGAATGGAGCACAGATCTCTATGGCATTGGGCGCTTGCCCACAGGGAGAAGATTGACTAGAATAAGGTTAGCTCTTCTCTTCCAGTCAATGATGCTGGCAAAGAAATTGAGCTTAAGACGTATATAGAGAAGGCAAAGAAATTTTATCGTATGTTGTCACATACTAAATTTTTAAAATTGGTACTGCATATTATACATGTCATTGAATCATAATCATGCTTGCAAAAAAATCAGTTTTGAAAACTTTTGTCAAAACACCACTTGCATTGCTTGTTGACACATACACATGATTAGCTTGGTTTTAACCTTGCATCTGTTAAAATGGCATCTTATGGTCATTTGGGTTGAACAGGTGCATAGAGGGTTACAACATGAAACCGTAGCACTTTGAATCTCCTCATTTAGAGTCAGTTATGGATTTTTAAAATTCTGAAAAACTTAGTCCAGAATTTTCCAGTCAGACGGTGCACCTGCAAAAGATTTAGTTACTGTGTACGCAAAAAATCAAAAAAGGGGAAAAGAGACCCCGCGCCTCATGGCCCAGTCGGTCCACCCGGGGCCTAGCTGTAGCGCCGGTGACCAGCAGCCAGCAGTAGCCCGCAGAACCACGCTGCGTGCATGTCAGATAGCCACGACCGCGCGCGCGCCGGCCCGCCAATGACACCGCCATCGCCGTGTCGGGCACGGACGCCGAGAACGGCCGCAACAGAGTATCTCGCGAATCCAGCCGCAGCCCACGCCCGAACTTACCTCGCCATATATCCTTTGAAGCCCTCTTCCTAATCCCCCCAAAACCCAAGCTAATCGCCCTGCCGCGACATGACAATTGCTCGCCGGAGTTTGGAGCCGCCACCGCCGCCGTTAGCCTCGGTAAGGAGCTCGTTTCACTGTGTCGTCCACCCCCTCACCTTTCTTTTCCCCTGGACATTCTTCTCGAGCTCGACTGACTCGCCTCGGTCCTATTTCCCCTGCTCCCAGACCCTCAAGCCACCGCGGGACCTCGCCGGAGACGATGACACTGCCGTGCCGCTCCAGCCCGCCACTGCCGCTGCTCGAGGATGCAAGGACCAACGCAGAGGCCACTTTCTTAACCTCCGTTGACCGCCGCGCCGCTTGGACCACCTCACCGTTACCAAGCCTCGCCGGAGCCGCCCGCAGCCGCCAAGCCCGACGCCACCGCCGGTGAGCCTCCCCCTGTGCGCGCGTCCTCCGTTAGATCATGGACGGACGTTCCAGATCGGCTTGACCGCTGACCAGTCAACCCGCACGGTCAGCGCCGCGTCAGCGTTGACTAGTCAGACTAGCAGCCAGCAGTAGCCCGCAGAACCACGCTGCCTGCGTGTCAGATAGCCGGGACCGCCCGCGCGACAGACCGCCAATGACCCTGCCATCCCGTGTCGGGCACGGACGCCGAGAACGGCCGCCAAAGAGTATATCGCGAATCCGGCCGCAGCCCGTGCCCCAACTTACCTCACCATATAGCCTTTGAAGCCCTCTTCCTAATTCCCCAAAAACCCAAGCTAATCGTCCTGTCGCGACACGACAATTGCTCGCCGGAGTTTGGAGCCGCCGCCGCCGTTAGCCTCGGTAAGGATCTCGTTTCGCTACGCCATCCACCATTTCACCTTCCTTTTCCCCTAGACATTCTTCTCGAGCTCGACTGACTCTCTTTGGTACTATTTCCTCTGCTCGCAGACCCTCAAGCCACCGCGGGACCTCGCCGGAGACGACGACACCGCCGTGCCGCTCCAACCCACCACTACTGCTGCTCGAGGATGCAAGGACCAATACTGAGGCCACTTTCCTAACCGCCGTTGACCGCCGCGCCGCCTGGACCACCTCACCGCTACCAAGCCTCGCCAGAGCCGCCCGCAGCCGCCAACCCCGACGCCACCGCCGATGAGCCTCCCCTTGTGCGCGCGCCCGCCGTTAGATCGTGGACGGACGGTCCAGATCGGCTTGACCGCTGACCGCTGACCAGTCAACCCGCACGGTCAGCGCCACGTCAGCGTTGACTAGTCAGCGGAATTTATCCCGTTTAATTAAATAGGTTAATTTCACGTAGAACATTTCTGTGCTGTTAGTTCAGACTTTTTCAGCAAGGTTTTTCTGTGATTAATTAAATAGATTAATGGCATATTTAGAGTAATAAAATCATAGTAAACCAGCTACTGCTCAGAAAATTACAAATAATATGTCTAAGGATTCAAAAAAACCTTAGAATATGTTTATGAATTAAAATGATAGCCTTAAAGTACTTAAATTTGCAAAAACAATTAAAAGGCTATCTGGAGTATTTTAACTATACGAAAATTTTGTAAGTCGTTTTTGAGTGATTCTAGTTGGTCCTAGTCACAAATTAGCTTGCCTATACAGTAGATATTTATCCCGGATTTTACAACAGAGTACACAACCTGGGATTATTATTTGCCTTAGAATCCACTATTTGGATCAATATTTCTTATCAAATGTTTTCCATTGCATCAAAATTATTTCATGCATATCATTAGTACTCTTATACAACATAGAACACCTATATGCTAATGAAACTTGTATTGACATTCCATGCATGAATTTGTGCATTTATCTATGGCTGTGTTTGGATTGTTTATGTGTTGCAATTGTATCATGTAGATTGTGACAAGTGCAACACTTGCTTGTGTAAGGATTGTTCCTTCGACCGCTGAAGCCAAGGCAAGTAGATGCTAATTTGATTATGATTATTATCCTACTATTTTTAATGCATTGTGGTGTATTTTGTACATGCATGATAGGAACTACTATCGCTATGATATGTCCTATTATGTGGTAGGGATCTCTTGTAGTTGAGCCACCGTTGGTAGATGTGCTTAGCCGTGCTATGATGAAAGAGGGTTGGGTTACATCACTGAAAGTTTTTTCTAAAAGTGTTGGTTTGCGAAAACTAAAAACAACTTAATCAATGAACATCCTGGGTGTGATGAATGAGGGTTGGGTTACATCACTGAAATTTGTTTCTAAAAGGCACCCAAGTATCAAGAGAAAATGTTTGGCTTCTTTATGTGGTAGCTTACGTGTACAACCATGTGCCAATAATGAAATGGGCAGTTGGCTAAACTTAGTAGGTTGTGGCAACTCGAACCCACATAGCCAGAGATGTAGAATTGTGGTAGGTTGTTACGGTGCGTGTCGGGTTTGGGGAGCTACTTACCGAACAGTCCCTCCTTGGACTTCTCCCTATCATCACCCAATATGATAATGGTGGTACGAGCTGGGCTAGCCAAGTCACATGGGTAAATTGTACTAACACCTGCAGGGTGTATTATCTAATCGATTAGCCATATCCCCGGTTATAGACATCTGAGTTACTTGATATTGAGTGCATGACATGTTTCTCGCTCATTCTAATTTCCTAATTGCTTTAATGTTGATGGCTTAATCTATTTGGGATCTTTTCAAAGAAAATAAAAAAATGTTTATGGAAGTAGGACAAAGGTATTTGCAAATGCAAACTAGCCACAGCTCCACTTGCCAAATATGCAAGCAGATGCTAGGTTTATTGTCTCCTTTAATAGCTCTACTTGCCATACATTCCATGTATTGACCCTTCGGGGCTGCTATGTTTCATATTGCAGGATATTCAAATTCTGAGTGATCGATTAGGTCGTGGTACTCCACTCAGCACTTGTTCAGTTATGGGCAATTTGAAGAATGGAGGAGTTATTTATTTATGTTGCTACTCCTATAAGTTGAGCTAGCCTAGAGCTAAGCTTTATTGTAATAAATGATTACTCTGGATCCTTCGTTATTTATGATACAAGGATATTTTTCTATGTTATTCATCTTTATTCTATTGTGAGCCAATGAATTGATCCGAGGATTGGCATGTCACATAGAAGCTTTCAGAACCGTAGTGTTACAAGATGGTATCAGAGCCTGTGTGTCGACTATAGGATCATGACCTAGGTTTGGAATAGGAAGCCATTGAAATTAAAGCTTATGTTAACTCTGTGTTTCATCTTATGCCTTTCACTCTCGTAATTCTTTATCATTTTCTATTCTCACACTTTCCTATTTTAATTTATAGATGGGAGAAGTCAGGACTGAGTATGCTGGGATCAAGTCACCAAGGCCATTCGCAACACAGTTGGGAGAGCTATCACAGTCATTGGGAGTGTCGTTGCCCATGTTCAAGGGAAGGAGGTTATATACCTATGGGTATGGAGAGGACACATGGGAGATCACCACTATCATCTTCAGGTATCTCGCCATGCCAAATCCTAGGCATATGGTCTACACCAAGCGGTATTGCAACTGGGAGCTTGGAGTAAACTTGGCTATGCATGAAGCTTTGTCACGCCACTGCCACCTTCATCGACACCTGCTACTAGAAGACTCCCCTTTCCGTGACTATGGAAGGCGTGATGATAATGGGAACGTTGCGATCACCCCAGGCAACATGAACTACATGATGCCTCATCGGAGGCACATGGATGATATGGAGGTGGAGAATGGAGTTCTAGCTCAAAAGGTGATGTAGATAAAGGAGATAGCTAATTTTGCCAGCAACGGTCTAGTGGTTCAAGGACAGGAAATTAATACCTTACATACCGCGGTGGATATCATGGAGCAAGCGCTTATTGGAAGGGATGAGACCATAGAACAACTGAATGAAACTGTCCAAGAGAAGGATGAGACCATAGCACATTTGAATGGGGTCATCCAGGAGAAAGATCCGGCCATAGAGCAGCTACAAGGGACTGTCCAAGAGAGGAACCAAGTGCTGATGGAAAGGGATCAGACCATTGTTGATATGGCAGCTCAAATTTCCGCTCTCCAAGCACAGTTGAATCGACCACCTGATGATGACAACAATGGAGATGATGGCAATGATGATGATGATGATGATGATGGAGGGAACAATGATGATGAGGATGAGGATGAAGATGATGATGATGAGGATGGAGACATTGATGGTGGAGGAGATGAAGCAGTTGCTGTTACAGCAGAGGATGAGGAAGAAGAAGAGGATCCCGAAGAGGTGAATTTGAGGTCTCAAGAGAGGATTCAGGGGAGGTGTATACGCCACCGCCATGGATAGTTCGTGGACCGAAGCGTCAACGCATGAGTTCAAGGACCTTCTGCAACCTCTTCATAAAGTAGTTAGATATGGCCACCAACTAGGCTTCGTTAGTTTTAAGTCATCGATCAATGTACAACTTCGTTGCTGTTAGTTTAAAGTTTTTAGTATGTTCTATGGTGTACTCTAAAGTTCTAGGAATATTTGTGCGAATTTATAAATGAGTTATGGCAAAGTTTTGGTTGAAATTCGTGGTTTTCCTGTTGTAGATTCCTGCTGAACCTGTTGTACTGTATGATTTTTCATGTTTGTTTGGTAACTGGGAAAAATCTTAAAAAATAGGGTTTGGTGCGAAACTCTCTGTACCATATGCAAAACAATCAGCCAAATTTTCTGACGAGTTTAAGTTAGGCAGAAAAATTCATGAACAGTGCTGGACTATTCAGGCAGATTTCCTGTTTTATGCTTTTGATGGCTTATTTTGATTATAAATGTTGCCAACGCCTCTAAAACTATTTTAGTATATTGCTAGGATAACCCCTAAAATAGTTCTTGATTGCATGGTTGCTGATGTGATGCTTGTTCGTGATTGTATGTGATTGTTTTATTGTTGTTTGATCATACTGCATGGGTAGAATCTTATATTCGTAATTGATTCTTTCTAAGCTTACCTGTGCTGAACCGCCAATGCCTCCCCGCTATCAACCCACTAAGATTGAGCAGCTTGTAGCAGCACAGGCGAGCTAGCCCAGGTGATGACCCACTTCATGGATACCCAGAACAACAAAAACAACAAAAACAACAACAACAACAACAACAACAACAATAATAACAACAACAACAACGGGAACAACCAGCCCCAGGGTGATGCACTTGCAAGGATTATGAGGCTAAGGCCAGCAAAGTTCTCTACTGCACCAGAACCAATGGTTTCTCTTGACCGGTTGCATTCGGTGAACAAGGATCTGGTAACTGTTGGATGCACGGATGCTGAAAAGGTGAGGTTTGTTGCTCACCTACTAGAGGGACTAGCTGCTTCTTGGTGGGATACTTTCCAGATCACCCACCTGCTAGACACAGTTACCTAGGGTATGTTTGAGGAACGTTTCAAGACTAACCATGTCTCTTCAGGGGTTATGAGTCTGAAGAGGAAGGAGTTTCGCAACCTGTGCCAAACCAACCGCACTGTGGCAAAATACATTGAGGAGTTCAACAACCTGTCGCGTTATCCCCCTGAGGGTGTCGACAATGATGCCAAGAGGAGAGAGAGGTTCCTGGATGGCCTTAGTGATGAACTCTCACTGCAATTGTCTATGGTCTATTGCCCCACTTTCCAAGAGATTATGGAAAAGGCCAAAATTTTGGAGGGGAAGCATAAATAGGTGGAAAACCGCAAGAGAAAGCACAACAACCACCACTCGGGATCTCACCACAACTCTCGCACTTCTTATGATGGATACTCCAAGCATGGTGGAAGTGACTATGGGCGCCATGGAAGCCATGACTGCCACAGCCATGCAAGCAATGGACATCGCCATGAGAGTCACAAGAGCAGCCGCCACAGCCACAAGGGAGGACACACTCACCATTTTGGAGGACACAATGGACATGACCGCAACCGTGATCGCCACTATGTGAAGAAGGACATGAGTGAAGTGATATGCGTAAAGTGCAACCAGAAAGGACATTATGCTGACAACTGTCCAGAGAAGAAAGGACTGAAGCCAGGCGCCAACCAGAAGGCCACAGTGAACCACATGAATGTGGAGGAGATTCCATATGAGCCTGAACTTGTGATTGGTAAGTTTCCAATCAACACCCACCCTGCACTTATTATTTTCGATACTAGTGCATCGCATTCATTCATATCAAGGGCATTTGTGGATAAGTATAAGTTACCTATGGAGTTTTTAAAAGGGTCTATTAGAGTGATCTCACTTGGAGGGGAAATGAAAGCTAGTGCGGGATGCCGTGACTTAACTATGAGGATTGGAGCACACAAGTTCATTGCACATCTAGTAATATTGGAGTCACAAGGTCTAGATGTAATACTAGGCATGGATTGGATGTCTATGCATGAGGGACACATAGATTGTGCATGGCGAGCAGTTTTGCTCAAAACCCAGAGTGGAAAGAGAATTAGGTTCAAGTCATCAGTATGACTAGAAGGCATAAGTTAAATTCTCTTAAGGGGGTTACCATGGATACAATTCTTGTAATAAGGGAGTACCCCGATGTGTTTTCGGAGGAGCTACCAGGGATGCCACCTGAAAAAGATGTGGAGTTTCTCATCGACTTGATGCCGGGAATATGACCTATAGCAAAGAGGCCATACAAGATGTATGTGGGTGAGTTGAAGGAATTAAAGAAACAACTAAGAGAGCAATTGGAAAAGCGATTTATTCAGCCCAGTTAGTCGTCATGGGGTGCACCTTTCTGTTCATGGAGAAGAAGGACAGTAGCAAGAGGTTAGTGGTGGACTATCACTCGTTGAATGAAGTGACCATCAAGAACAAATATCCCCTACCGAACATAAATGATTTGTTTGATCAATTGGAAGGAGCAAAGGTTTTTAGCAAAATTGATCTGAGATCAGGCTATTTCCAATTGAAGATCCGGGAGGAGGACATTCCCAAGACTGCTTTTACCACTAGGTATGGTTTATATGAGTATGGGGTTATGTCTTTTGAACTAACAAATGCTCTGGCATATTTCATGACCATGATGAACAAGGTGTTTATGGAGTACTTGGATAAGTTCGTGGTGGTGTTCATCGACGACATACTGTTATATTCCAAGGATGATGCTGAGCATGAGAAACATATGCGACTGATTATGGAGAAGCAGAGGGAACATAAGCTGTATGCCGAATTTGGGAAGTGCGAGTTTTGGTTGAACACTGTTGGATTTCTTGGACATTTGGTGTCAGGAGAAGGAGCTTCTGTTGAACCAAGGAAGGTGTCGTCAGTTACCGAATGGGAAGAGCCCAAGAATGTGGGTGATATTCAGAGCTTTTTGGGACTTGCTGGATACTATAGGAGGTTTATAGGGAATTTCCCCAAGATCGCGAAACCAATGACAGAACTAGTGAAGAAGGAGAAGAAGTTTGAGTGGACCGAGGTGTGTGAAGCTAGTTTTCAGGAACTGAAGCATTGCCTAGTGACCACACATGTTATATGTTTACCTGATCTTCAGAAGGATTTCCAAGTGTACTGTGATGCATCTCGACAGGGACTAAGGAGTGTGCTGATGCAAGATGGGAGTGTGGTGTATTATTCCTTGCGACAACTTAAACACCATGAGAGGAACTACCCCACGCATGATTTGGAATTAGTGTCAGTTGTACATGCGCTCAAGGTATGGAGGCACTATCTGGTGGGAAAACACTACGATGTGTACACTGACCACAAGAGCTTGAAGTACATATTCACAAAGAAGGAACTAAACATGAGGGAAAGGAGATGGTTGGAACTTATCAAGGACTATGATAAAAATCTACAATATCACCCAGGAAAAGCCAATGTGGTAGAGGATGCTCTAAGCCGGAAGGTCTATGCAAATGGATTGACTATGGGAGAATTACCCGAGGATTTGTGTGAGCAATTCAGGGAGCTTAGACTGGAAGTAGTGTCCTAGGGATATTTGGCAGCAATGGAAGTCCAACCAACGCTACAGGACATGATCAGGAAGGCTCAAGTAGAAGACGAGGAGATAGAGGTGATAAAGGAAAAGATGAAGGAGGATCGAGCAAAGGAATTCCGCGAGGATGAGCAAGGAACCTTGTGGTATGGAGATTTTTTTTTGTGCCCAACGATCCGGAGATAAGGAAGCTAATTCTTCAGGAGGCTCATGACTCGCCATATTCCATACATCTGATAAATACAAACATGTATATGGATTTGAAGGACAGATTTTGGTGGAATAACATGAAGGGAGATATCGCCGAGCATATTGCCTTATGTGATGTATGCAGTAGAGTGAAGGCGGAACACCAGAAGCCAGCAAGATTGCTACAGCCATTTCCCATACCGGATTGGAAGTGGGATAGAGTGGGAATGGATTTTATCATAGGATTGCCCAGGACCAGGTCTGGGTATGACTCTATTTGGGTGGTGGTCGACCATTTAACCAAGGTATCCCACTTTATACCAGTGAAGACCACCTACACGAGTGCGAGGTTAGAAAAAATTTATATGGACAAGATTAGGTGCCTACATGGAGTTCCCAAGAGCATTGTATCAGACAGAGGCACCCAATTTACATCACACTTTTGGCGCCAGCTACATGAGTCATTGGGAACTAGGTTGGAGTTTAGTACATCATTCCACCCTCATACAGATGGACAGACAGAGAGGGTGAATCGGATTTTGGAGGATATGTTGAGAGCTTGCACTTTGGCTCATGGCTCTAGTTGGGATGATAATTTGCCATATGCCGAGTTTTCCTACAACAACACTACCAAACCAGCATCAAGACGTCCCTGTTTGATGTGCTATATGGGAAAAGGTGTCAGACACTATTGCTATGGGATGGAGTAGGAGAGCGTCAACTATTTGGGCCTAATTTGATCAAGGATACCGAGGAGAAGGTCACTTTGATTAGGTACAGGCTGAAGGTAGCACAATCGATACAGAAGAGCTACGCTGACGCCAAGCGCAAAGAAGTGGTATATGATATCGGAGATAGAGTGTACCTCAGAGTGTCACCATTGTGTGGGATTAAGAAATTTGGAATCAAGGGTAAGATGGCACCTCGGTTTATAGGACCATACCGGGTCTTAGCTCGCAAAGGAGAAGTTGCGTATCAGTTGGAGATGCTAGAGGCTATGTCCGCTGTTCATGACATGTTTCTTGTGGCCCAGCTGAAGAAGTGCCATCTAGAGATGGTGGATACACCGTGCCACTAGAGGAGGTTCAGCTGGAGACTATCACGCGAATCCGGCCGCGCTCCGTGCCCCGCGCCCCGTGCCCCAACTTACCTCGCCATATAGCCTTTGAAACCCTCTTCCTAATCTCCCAAAAACCCTAGCTAATCGCGCCGCCGCGACACGACAATTGCTCGCCGGATTTTGGAGCCGCCACCGTCATTAGCCTTGGTAAGGAGCTTGTTTCGATGTGCCAGCCATCCCCTCGCCTTCCTTTTCCCCTGGACGTTCTTCTCGAGCTCGACTAACTCACCTCGGCCCTATTTCCTCTGCTCGCAGACCCTGAAGCCACCGTGGGACCTCGCTGGAGACAACGACGCCACCGTGCCGCTACAGCCTGTAGCTGCTCCTGCTCGAGGACGCGAGGACCAACGCTGAGGCCACTTTCTGAACCGCCATTGACCGTTGCGCCTTGTGGACCACATCACCTGATGGGGATATGCCGAGTGGGGTATACCCAGCAGGACGTTCCCTACTGGATCATACTTCCAGCGAGTGGGCCTACAGGACGGCGATTGGACCACGATCCAAGAGGAAGCCAGGCGACTGGAAGCTAAAGGCCCAGTCGGATTACGTCAAATCCCTCCGAGTCCTTATCTAAGTCGGTTGTAGATCTGTAAACCCTAGCGAGGTGACTCTATATAAACCTCCCTAGGGAACGCATAACACTTACGTTCCATCATACACCCCATCGACTCGCCGCCTAGCCGCCGAGCTTGCCCTTTGTAATCTCTCATCAATACAATCTAGGAGGAGTAGGTATTTACCCTCCGGGGGCCAGAACCTGGGTAAACTCCTGTGTCTTTACCCTCATCTCGCACCGCAGATGGCTGGCTGCCCTTGCTCCTCGTTCTACTACTCGCTGCCAATCGCAGCATCTGCCGTGGCCATTCCCATGTCAGTGGCGCCCACCGTGGGGCCTAGCCGGTCAGGCCTATGTTTTTGCAGCGAGACCCTATTTGCCAATCAACCGGCTAGGAAAACGGCTATAGGTAATCAACACATCCGTGGTCACATGGTTGAAGTGCCCCACGGCTAAAATAGGCGTGGCTCACCTGTGGGCAGTTCCCTACTAGTAACTAGAACAACCGTGGTGCACATGGTCATAGTGCGCCACATATATGTGTGGGCCAGGGCCCTGTTGCCCGCACGCCAGATAACCGTAGCGCACATAGGGTAGGTGCGCTACGCTTGTTAGAGTTAACTATGGCGCACATTGAGGGGTGTGCTACGCCTAAGCGCATGCCCCTCTGCTCTGTAAACGGGTAGACACATCAGTGGCGCACTCTGGAATGTGCGCCACGGTTGTGATTATTCCCTGTGGCGCACTGGGGCCACATGCGCCACGGATGTGTCGACCCTTTTTTTTGGCAGCTCCACTTTGCACATGTGTGATCATCCACCACCCCACACTTCACTTTCCCCTTCTTATTCCTCCTTAGATCTAGTCAGGATCCTTCTCCTTCCCACCTCAATTTCTCCACTCATTCACCATTTTTAGCATGTAGAACTTGCCTTGGAACATACGTAATAGAGGAAGCTCTCCGGTCTCTCATCTCCTTCTCCGGTCTCGCGCTCACCTCTCCTTTCCATCTTCTCGCGATCGGTCTCTCATTTCGGTAAGTTGTCCATCTAAGCATGTGTTCATGTGTATATGGATGATATGCTCATATGTATGTAGATGATCGATGCTCATGATGTGTGTATGGAGAGAATCGATGGTCATGTGTGTGTATATGGAGAGTATTGATGATGCTCATGCATGTGTGTATGGAGAGGATAATGATATGTTCATGTGTGTATGGATCGGTCTCTCTCTCTTGTGTTTGTGTGTGAACAAGTTGCCATTTGTTTTGCCAAAATGTTGATTCATTTCCATTTTGGCAATACTTTGGCATTTCGCAATGGTCCTAATTTTAGGATAGGTCATGTCGAAATTTTCTATCGACCATTGCATGCATGCATTCATTATGTGGTTCTAATAGACTTCTAATTGTACCGTGTACACCGTGTAGGCAAAAATGGTCCGCATAATGAGCGAAGGCATTGTGGCTAGATTTTTGAAATGTGCGACGGCCGACATGATACGAAATAACAAGACAGATATAAGATGTCTGTGCAGAAGATGCATACTCAACTGGGTGATCGACCCAGATTCCGGGAATCTGCAGGCGCACCTTCTCCGCAGTGGTTTCATGGATGGATACACTCGTTGGATAAGCGATGACGAAGACGATGGAGACGGTGAAGGTGGGCAACATGACGATGATCATCATCATAGCGAGAACGGGCGAGATGATGAAGAGTCTCCTAGAGATGGTGAAGGTGCGGAAGCAGACCGGGATGATGATGATCTAGATGCCAGAGGAGGAGACGACGACGGAACAACGTCAGGCTGGGTGCGGGACCCTTATGTGCAAGAGCTGCTTCTCAAGCAGACGAGTAACGCCAGGGCTGCCGCTAGAGAGAAACCCAATCTTGCGCAACTTGAGAAAGACGCGGTTACTCCATTAAATGAAGGATGCAGGCCCGATGATACCCGGTTGAATGTAACGCTCAAGGCTATGGAGATGAAGGAAAAACACAAATTGAGCGAAGAAAGCTTCGACGATATGATGGCATTCTGGCACGATCGTCTCCCGGAGGCGAACACATGTCCAACTAGTATCGAGTACGCCAAGAAAATCGTCTGTCCTCTCGATCTACCGCACTTTAGATATCACGTATGCATCAACGATTGCATCATTTATCGGGGCGAGGACACGGAGAAAACCACATGTCCGGTGTGCGTCGTGAGTCGATACAAGAAAGGGAAGAAAGCACCTCGAAAAGTGGTATGGTACTTTCCTATCACTCCTCGTCTGCAGCGCTATTTCGTGGACCCTAAGTAAGCGAAGCTCATGCGATGGCATGCGGAAAGGAAGAAGCCAGGAGATGACGACGATGACCCCGAAAAGATGAGCTGCTGATGCACCCTTCAGATGCTAGCCAGTGGAAAGCATTGGACCTCGAATTCCCAGAATTCGGTGGAGATTCGAGGAACATCAGGCTTGGTGCGAGCACCGATAGACTCAATCCGTTCGGTAGCCAGAGCAGCACGCACAACACTTGGTCCGTGTTTGTATGGATGTACAACCTCCCTCCATGGTTGTGCATGAAGAAGAAGTACATACAAATGAGTATGCTAATTCAAGGGCCGAAACAACCTGGTACCGGCATTAATCTGTATATCGGGCTGTTGAAAGAGGAGCTAGCCACGTTATTACTGCCCTCCTTCTTGCTCCACTCTAAGCTAGGATGAGATCAAACAGTTTTTCAAGTGCCTTCTAGGAGTCAAATTTCCTTACGGCTACGCGGGCAAGATAAGGAGATACCTAGACGAGGTGAAGCAGAGGTTCAGTGGCATGAAGTCTCACGACTGCGTCGTGCTAATGACGCAGGTACTTCCGGTTGCACTAAGAGGGATAATGGACGAGCACGTCCATCAAATGTTATTTGGCATCTGCAAGTTTTTCGACGTCATCTCTAGGAAGTCGATTGGCGTGAATCAGCTCGGGAGGCTATAGGAGGAGATCGTGGTGATACTAGGTGAGCTTGAGGTATACTTCCCACCCGCATTCTTCGATATTAGGGTGCATCTGCTGGTCCATGTCGTGGAGGACATCGTCCAACTCAGGCCGATGTTCCTCCGCAGCATGATGGCTTTCGAAAGGATGAACGATCACATCAAAGGATACGTTCGCAACAGGTCCCGTCAAGATGGAAGCATAGCCAAGGGCTTTCTGGCCAAAGAGTGCATCTCTTTCTGCACAAATTATCTAGACATCGAGAACCCTATCGGTCTTCCCGTCAACAGGCACCTTGGCAAGCTCGACGGATCTGGTCACCGAGAGGGTCGTCGCATACTGCATGCAGACTTAGATTTTCGATGCGCAGACTTTGATCGAGCAAACCTCGTCGCGCTGCAGCATTTAGAACTGTTCAATCCTTGGGTATAGAAGCACAAAAGGTTAATCCATAAGAAGTACAGTGACTGGGGCATACAGAGGACGCATGGAGAAATAATCAAAGAGCACAACTCAGATTTCATGCATTGGTTTAGGCAGACGCTCCTTCATAATCCCCCGTGATCACATTCTTCTGACACGGAAAAGATCATATTCACCTTGTCGCAAGGACCGATGCAAAACCTGGTGACCTATCAGGCGTATGATATCAACGGCTACACATTCTACACGGAGGAAAAGGACAACAAGTGTGATTATCAGAACTCAGGCGTAACGTCGGAATTCTACACCGATGACAACGTGAAGGAAAGATTCTATGGAAGAATCAAAGAGATCTGGGAGCTCGACTACTATGGAGAAAAGGTGCCGATGTTCCGTGTCAGATGGGCAAAGAGCGTCGAAAGAGAAGACCGGTATTTCACAACCATGGTTATACCCAAAGCAATCAAATCCAAGGCTGCCGGTGCGAACGTGGCCGCGAAAAATGAACCGTGGGTACTAGGTACCAAAGTGGACCAATGTTTTTTTATTACCGACCTGACAAAGCCTAGCCGTGTTGTCGTGAGGAGAGGAAAATGAAACATCATCGGAATGGATGGAGTCGCCAACGAGCAAGACTTAGACCAGTACGGCGATCCAAAGATTGAAGATGACGACGACTACGATGCAGCAACATACATCACAAGAAGAAAAAAGACAACCCTACCCAAAAAAGGTAGCCCGTTCAAAATAAGAAACATTAAAGTGCCGGGACTAAATTATTCAACCGCGACAAAGAAGGGAAAAAAGATTGTAAAACGCTAGCTCAAAAAATATTGTAAAACGCGTGGTCAAAAAAGATTGTAATATTCATGGACAAATTATTATGACATATTTGTATCGTGGACAAATTATTATGACATATTTGAATCATATTTAATTTGTACCACTTTTATGACATATATTATCACTTTTGGGCATTTTTGGAATATTTAAAAGTATTTTAAAAACAAAAACACTTTTATGGAATATATCACCACTTTTGGGCATTTTTTGGAACATCTAAAAATATTTTTAAAATAAAAATAAAAAAGGTCGGCACCAGGATTCGAACCTGGGTGCTCACAGGTTTAGATTAGAGCAGTTGGTGGAACCAGTGGGATAAGTCAGTGCTAGTGACAACTATGGGGGCGGCAGCCTCTTATCTGACTAGTCCTACCCACTTAGGCGTAGCGTACCCTGGCCAAGTGCGCTACGGATAACCGTAGCGCACTTGGTCAGGGTGCGCTATGCCTATGTTGGTAGGACTAGTCAACCGTTGCCCTCGATTCCCATCCTCAGACACACGTCTAACCCCATCGTCCCCATCGCGTCGCCATCCCCATCGTCCCCATCGATGCGTCGTCACCGCCGGAGGTAAGGAGGAGGAGGAGGCCGCCATGCCAGGAGGAGGAGGCCGGAGTTCACCACGCCAGGACGAGGAGGAGGACGCGGCTGGACCACACACGCCAGGAGGAGGAGGAGGACGCGGCTGGACCACACACGGCGGCGGATCGACCACACACGGCTGTGGCGGCTGGCAAGGTACCTCCCTCCTCTCCCCTCTCTCCTCTAGGCTGCTCCTCCTCGCTCGTCTCTCTGTCTTGGGCGGGGAGCCGTCCAGCAGCATGCGTTTGTCGGGCTTGTCTGATGCGTGGTGTTCCTGCAATAGAAGAAAAAGGAAAGAAAAAAATCTTTTTCTCAGATGAAACCTTCGTATTTCAATCAATGATTTCGATTATGTTGTTGTCACATGATTTAGAATCTGTTAATTTTTTTTTTGAAATTTTAGAATCTGCTGAATTTTTAGAAGCTTTGTCCATTTAGCGCTCTGAATCTGCTAAACTTTTGGTAATCTCTTCATTCATTTAGGACTCATAATCTACCCATATCTTCATTGTGTAATCTGTCACAATTATTTTGTATTCCTTTACAAGAATATATCTGTTCTTACATAAGAATTGTCGGGAATGCGACATTGTATTTGTTTCTCAACGTTTGTGCCATTAAATTTCTTCATATTTGCATTAGTGTAATAATTCTTCTAGTGCCAACATTGTTTTTTGGGTGTGGGCATACCCTTATGTTCTTCATTTGGGTGGTATGACTGTTAAAAAAAGTCCCAGTGAAATGATACTAGAGCTCACACAGCATCAGTCTAAATTGGCTTTTGTAAAGAACATGTCTGAACTGGTATTCTGGATCTGAATAATCTAACATGGATGACCAGGCGACACTGCTATAATTTTCCTAGTCTAGATGGCAGATTGTGCTATAATTTCACTACAGAATAAAGTTCAGAGTCTAAATCAATGCAGTTCATTCACTTTGCCGATTAATTTTTCTTTTTAGTAAAGCCTAGTGCACTTCATTTTAGTTGTTTGCTGGGGGGTGGGCAGAGTATCAAGTCAGCACAAACCTGTGCAGCTCATGTGAGCTTGTGTTGGTGCCATTCCTCATATATAAGCCTGTAAGATATGAATGGGCTAGGTGGAACGAGTTGATGTAGGCTTTTCTACTTCCCCCTCTGTAGGAAACTTTTATACTCGGTTTGATCCTTAAATGCTGTAATGGCACTTTGACTATTATTATGTCTGTAGTATACAAGTTGAAATTTTTACTGTAATTTGTTTTTGTATGAATATGACTTCTTATATTTTACAGTGCATTTTTCTAATTGTGTTTTAACTTATGTTTAGTCATGAGGTCTTGTTGTATGAGGCTCTTCTTAAGATTTTCAGCACCAAATAAAAATCCAAAAGCAACTGTTAATGTAGGCATTGTTGTTCATCTAGGCACTATGTATTTTTGCCTATTAAATGTACTGGTAATGTACTATATGTGTTGGTCATGTACTGGCTGTGCTGGTAATGTAATGGTTGTGCTACTAATGTACTATATGTGCTGGTAATGTACTATGGAAAACTATATGTGCTGGTAATGTACTGGTTGTGCTTGCTGTGCTTGTGCTTGTACAAAGCACTTTATTATGTCGTGTATGCAGGTTCTTCTATTAAATGAGTCCCGATTTTTGCCGGAATGTTGATTAACTTCCGTTTCGGCAGAAATCAGGCACTCCTAGTTTAAGAAAATTAGCAAAGGTCATGTCGGATTTTTCCATGCATTTAACCAATTATTTGTTTTTTATTAGTGCAAAGATGTGTGACAACGACGAGGCTGGATGTTCTAAGCGCATCAGCGCTGAAGGAGAACTCAGACCTCTGAATAAACAATTTACATTCTAGGAGGCGTCCCAACGGCTAGAAGACGATGAAGAATACCATCCTTCGGAGAGCGAGGATGATGAGATGGAAGACGCGGAGGGAGAAGCCGAAGGAACGGCGGGTGATGAAACCACTGATGGTGGCTGTAACTACCTCGGTGAATTACGCTCCTAGTTACAAGCCTGGATGAGCGGAAATGGTTAAAATAGTACGGTGGGGCCCAAATGCCACTCATAGGTAGACCTTTCGGCCATCCTAACCATTTCCAAACATCGGGACAAGAACGGGCGGCGTAATCGGCAGGCGAAGGGATCAACTACATACACAAATGAGTATGTATGCAACCCACCATACAACAGTCCTCAGAGCCATTCCATCTAAAAGAAATAGAAATATTGCAACGCCATACGGCAAGATCCAAATATCCTAGATAGATATAATAGTTCAGGATATCTCCTCATACATCAAACATCAGAGTATCAGGCGGAAGCGGAAAACAAGATCCGAGTACGGATAAGAAGCAAATCGGCATAAGATGCCCCATAAATAAACACATCCCTCCCACAGATCTCACGGATCCCCGTTCCCGGAATCTCTACACCGAATGATCATTGCCCACATCGTCCGTCTCCTCCACCTAGTATCCATCTTGCGAGCATACCTGTTCATCTGAATCAAACAATTTATCGTGTGAGACCCTAGGGGTACTCAGCAAGTCTTTATGCCTCTAAAGGGGACTCAACCTGGGGTGACGCAATTGCAGCAAAAGATAATACCTAACAATTCTATAGATACTCGCTAACCATCCGCCTAACCATAGATAGACGGATGTCCGTGAATTAATAACAACAGTTATAACGGTAATATTAACAGATCCATCCTCCTCCTCGCTTACCAACGAGGAAGCGGACGAACAACCCCCCAGCCGTTGGCAGTTTTATTATCCATTCCATGAGTGTTGCACTATTACTAGTCAGGTACTTAGTCAAATTAAAAGCGGTACTTTAGTTATACTTGTCTATGTTCGAGAAACTGTGCTCCAAGTCGTCCATAACCGCGGACACGGCTTTCATAAAGTTTTACCCTGCAGGGGTGCACAAATAGCAACACACACTCGATCAACCTCGGAAAAACCAAATCAAAACCCAACGAGGCATTCACGACAAAGCGATCACAGGATTCAGAAATATTTAAGGGGGCCACCCCATTAAGCTACCCGCAACGGAGTTAGCCGGCTCCGAGACGACCTCAAGGTTTGCGTCAGTGGCTGTAAACGACTGGGAACCCGAAAGTGTGACTGGGCTTGTCGATACCGCGAAAACACTCCGCTTCCAAAACAGTACAGGTGCTCCTCGCACAATCTTAAATAAAGCAGTAAAGCATGGCATAAGTACAGGATAGTAATAAAGCTCCAAACTACTTTGTGGCCCCAAGAAATAAGAATGAATCAAGCTCTGGCCCAGGGGGGTTCATAAGCCTCCCGGATGTGGATAGCGCGAATATTCAAGGAACAGGAATCAAGTACTCGGGGTCCTACGGGACACAAGTGAGCAGGAAAAACCAAATAGCAGATATTGCTCACCGGTGCCACTTTCATTAGTTATCCCATTACTACTCAGGTTAAGTTGTTTAGGTACCTCGTTATCCAATCAGACACTCACATACCCTACACATGCTGTTCTACGACTCACATGGCTCAAACAACTCCTGTAGTAATGGCTCATGGGATGGAGGAACAAGCTTCAGTGGGGTTTAAAAGTAAAGGCTATGCAGTACTTGGGATTCAGTTTAATGCAATCGCGACTCAATGATGCAAGAATAAGATAGAGGCAATAGGTACTATATGTATGCAAGCATGTGGTAGTGCTTGCCTGGCAGCTCAGTTGAAGCGAGAGAAGGATCTGGGTAGTGCTCCTGGGTTTCTTGATATATCCCCTGCTCAGCGTCTATTCGAAGAAGAACCAAACAAACAAGGGCCAACATAAATTAGGTGCACAAGCATATGAATAAAATGCGTCAAGCAAACAATCATGCCATGATGAATGATGCACAATTTGCATGGCAATAAAGTAGCATGGCATGGGTGAGGTGTGGAATACAAGAAATAAACATTTTATGGTGTTTTAGTCACCTTTTATCCTCATATAAGTTGCTATATACTTTATATTTATATGATGCATGCTGCAATTCAGAACATGGAATGCATAAACAGAAAGGTCTCATCGAGCTGATCATTTTAGACATATTATTTGTCAAATTTGGAGTTATAAAACAAAAGTTATTAATTAATTAAGGCAAGGGCATTTTTATTGAAATTTTAATCAACTTGAAATTTAAAGTGCTCAAATAATATTTTGAAGGGAAGATTTGAATTCCTCACATTTTCCTGATCTCAAAGCATATATTATATGTTTAATTTGGAATTATTTTCCAAAAGTTATTTAAATGTAGATTTGAATTTGAAATTTAAAACAAAATTTGAAAAGTTTGAATTAAAAACAGAAAACAGAAATCCTTTTCTCACTCACTCAGATCTAGCCACAGACAGTGACAAGTGGGCCAACTGCTGACTGGGCGACACAGTGGCAGAACAGGTTTTTCTCGTGGGGCCGTCCTAGACCAAGTGGCTGACAGGTGGGGCCGGCAGTCTCGCGGGTCCACGGCGCACGCAGCCAGCCGGGACGCGACACGTGGGTGATCCAGGGGAGTGCGGGTTGAGGCGGTGGAACTTGGGGGGGGGGGGTCTGCAAAACAGGCAGAGAGGCTGACGGTGGGGCTCTACGTACCGCGGGTTGAGCAGAGATTAACAGAGGGGGCTATCTGCAAAAAGCCCGCCACGTACTGTGGATCTTCTCCGCGTTGCTGAGGACCGAACGGTGTTCGCCCGCGCGGAGGGCGGCGCGCGGGGCTCGAACTGGGGACCTAGCGCTCGGGTTAGGCGACGGCTACCGCTGGGCTAGGGAGAGGTTGGTGTCAGGAGGGAGGACCGCGGCTAGTTATGGCGCTATGCAGTGCGAGAGCGAGCAGACAGCAACAAGCGGCTGCGCGCAGTTGGTGTTCGACGAAACGATCGGCAGAGCTAGACGACGACAGCGAGGCGGAACATGTTAGGGAGGGAGAGAGGCTCACCGCGGGGCTCTTGGTGGCGTTGGATCGGCTTGGGGAGCAGCGGATCGACGACGAGGCTGACGCTGGTGGAATTAGGGTTTCGCGTCGGTGGCGGCGGTGATCTTCGGCACTGGTGCTTCTCCTCCGCGACGGCGTGTACAAGGCTGCTGCAGAGGACCTCCCCGACCTCGCCGACAACCTCCTGCTTGCCTACGCCTCCTGGTTCGACGAGGTATGGTGGAGACCGACGGTGACCGGCGATGGGGTAGATGGTGTCGGAGGAGAAGAGAGGGGAGAGGGCAAGGACCTGGGGTGGGTCTGGGAGAAGGCAGAGGTGTCGTGGGGGAGGAGGAAAAGGAGGGAGAGAGAGGAGGAGCAGCCGTGGTAGGGGAGGGTAGATAAAGGTGGTTCGGTGCCACCTTTTCCTCCTACCTCCTCACGTGCTAGCTGGGGCTCGAGCTGGGCGGAGCAGAGGCAGGCAGGTGGGCCAGGAAGAGAGGAGGTAGGTCAGGTTTGGGTGGGACACGCAAGGCAGAGAGAGAGAAAGAGAGAGGAGAGGGGAGGCTCGGGCTAGGGTAGGGTAGCCTCGGGTTAGGGTTTTTGTTAGGGTTGGGGTAGGTAGCTGGGGTGGTTAGGCTGGTGTAGGGAGGGTGGCCAGGTGGGACCAGCTTGGCAGGGAGAGGAGAGACAGAGAGGTGTGGTAGGGGTTGGGGTTGATGCTTCGGCATGGAGGGGTAGGTCATGGGGTAGGGTTTGGAGAGAGGGTTTAGAAGAGAGGATATAGAGAGAGAGATGTGGTGGTAGCTAAGGTTTGAAACATGACCAAAACAAGAGGTGTCAAAAGAGAGGAGAGAGAGGTAGGGAGAGGGATTAGGGTTTTTGGAGATAATGGTGGAAAGGCCCACACATGGCTTGCATGGATGGGGGATGGGTGTAGTGTTTTGCCATGAACCAAATAAGATCAAGCATGAAGAGGGGTAGAGAGAGAGAGATGGGAGATGATCCACTCAAAGATTCAAATAAAAACCCAAAAGACTAGAATGTGGTGGTACTTGCATGGCCTATGCAAAATAATTAATGCCATGCTTATTCTTGTGAAAACAATATTATTAGCATGGCATTATTCTTATGCATTCCCAAAAGATGGAATAAAGGCCAAGCAAAAGAATTTATAGAATTGGATCCACCCTATCTCCCATGAGCTAGATTAAATACTCAAAAGAAAATAAAATACAAGCTCATGGATAATGGGATGGTGGAATTATAAGGTGGTGAAAGAAAAGGGTGGTGGAGTGGAATAAAAGATATGCCCCCAACCCAACTTGGGCATTTAAACAATATATCAATAACCAAAATACAATATCAAGAGGCTAACTCAATTTACAATGCATATGAGAGAAGAACCAAAACAAAAAGGGTTTTATATGATGCTCAAATGCAAGGTGGCATGATGACATGAGCATGATATAATTATGATGCAACAATTATATATATGAAGTAGCCATTATATTACTAGACCAAGTAGCATTACAATTGTTAGACAATTGGGATGCTACAACTCTCCCCCACTAAACAGGAATCTCGCCCCGAGATTCTAGGAAGAAGAAGAAGACACAAAGAGGGTAGGATACTTGGCACGGAGCTCATCTTCACATTCCCAAGTGGCTTCATCAACAGAATGGTGCGACCACTGCACCTTGCAGAACTTGATGGACTTGTTGCGAGTCCTTCTTTCTGCGACTTCAAGGATTTTTGTGGGGTGTTCTTGATAAGACAGGTCTTCTTGGAGATTGATAAGCTCATGGTCCACGGTCCTGCCGGGATCCTTGAAGCACTTCTTGAGTTGAGAGATGTGGAAAACATCATGGACCTTGAGTTTTTCCGGGAGCTCAAGAGCATAAGCAACTTCTCCTCTTCTTCCACGAATTTTGAAAGGACCGATGTATCTAGGAGCCAGCTTTCCTTTGATACCAAAGCGGTGCGTGCCTCTCATGGGAGTGACACGAAGGTAAACGAGATCACCAGGGACATACTCCATGTCCGTGTGCTTTCTGTCATAATTGCTCTTCTGGCGACTTTGAGCAATCTTCAGATTTTCAAGAATGATGTGAACCTTCTCCTCCGCTTGAGTTACAATATCAGGGCCAAACAATATTCTTTCTCCTGCACCCGACCAACCAATCGGAGTTCTGCATTTGCGACCATAGAGAGCCTCAAATGGTGCCATCTTTAGACTTTTCTGGAAGCTATTGTTGTAAGAGAATTCAGCATAAGGAAGACATTCTTCCCACTTCATGCCAAAAGAGATGACACAAGCACGGAGCATATCCTCCAGAATATGATTGATCCTTTCAACTTGTCCTTGCGACTGAGGGTGGTAAGCTGTGCTGAAGTTCAACTTTGTTCCCAAAGCATTTTGGAAACTTTCCCAGAACATGGAAGTGAAGATGCTTCCACGGTCTGAACTGATCTCCAGAGGAACCCCATACAGAGAGACAATTCTGTTGATATAGAGCTCAGCCAACTGAATTGCAGAAATTGTTTCCTTGACGGGAAAGAAGTGAGCCACTTTAGAAAGCCTGTCAATGACAACAAAGATTGCATTGTTGCCCTTCTGCGACCTTGGAAATCCAGTGATGAAGTCCATCTCTACTTTCTCCCATTTCCATTCCGGGGGTTTCAATGGCTGTAGAAGACCGGAAGGTTTCTGATGGACAGCTTTCACTCGGCGGCAGACATCACACTCCGAGACATACTTGGCACAATATCGTTTCAATCCGGGCCACCAATATTGTGTTTTCAAGTCCATGTACATCTTTGTGCTGCCAGGGTGGATAGAAAGAACAGAATCATGTGCCTCCTTGAGAACTTGCTCTCTCAAACCCGGGTAGTTCGGAACAAACATCCGGTGTTCAAAGAAAAGCGTGCCTTGGTCATCAATGTGGAAGGACTCATACTTCGGAAGCTGAAGTTTGGAGATGATCTTTCTGGTGTACGGATCACCAAGCTGAAAGGAGCGAACCTTTTCTTCCAAGAGAGGGGTTGCCAGAAGGTTCAGAAGATACCCTTGATCCACAATTTCAAGGTTGAGCTGACGGAATTCCTCGCACAAGAGAGGCTGTTGTTCTTCCATCATGAGGTTGTTGACATAAGCTTTGCGGCTGAGAGCATCGGCCATGACATTAGCTTTGCCCGGAGTGTAGTTGATGGTCAAATCAAAATCATTGATTGCTTCAATCCATCTCCTCTGACGAAGGTTGAGATCAGGCTGAGTGAAGATATACTTCAAACTCTTGTGATCAGAAAAGATTTCACAACGGTTGCCCAGCAAGTAATGCCTCCATACTTTCAAAGCAAAGACAACTGCTGCGAGTTCGAGGTCATGAGTAGGATAGTTGATCTCATGCGTCTTCAACTGTCGAGAGGCATAAGCAACAACTTGTTTTTCTTGCATAAGGACCGCACCCAATCCTTGCAAAGATGCGTCGCAGAATATCTGGAAGGGCTTGGATGTATCTGGAGGAACCAAGACTGGTGGAAGTGAGCTTCTCTTTGAGTGACTCAAAGCTTGCTTGACATGCAGGAGTCCAAAGGTATCTCTTGCCTTTCTTGAGGAGATCGATAAGAGGCTTCACTATCTTCGAAAAGTTCTGAACGAAGCGACGGCAATAACTAGCCAAACCAAGGAAACTCCGGACTTCTTTGACATTTACAGGAGGAAGCCAGTCAACAATTGTCTTTACAGTTTCCGGGTTGACGACAATGCCCTTGGCAGAGATGACGTGACCAAGATAGGTGACTTGAGGCAGCCAAAACTCACACTTGGAGAACTTTGCATACAGGCGGTTCTCACGAAGCTTGTTTAGGACACACCGAAGGTGTTCTTCATGTTCTTCCTTTGACTTAGAATAGACTAGGATGTCATCCAGATAGACCACAACGAACTTATCAAGATACTCCATGAAAACCGAGTTCATAAGCCTCGAGAAGGTGGCAGGTGCGTTGGTGAGACCGAAAGACATGACCGTGTACTCATACAGGCCATAGCGGGTGGTGAAAGCTGTTTTAGGAACATCTTCCTTGCGAATCTTGATTTGATGATAACCACTTCGCAAGTCAAGCTTAGAGAATACCACAGCTCCAGCTAGCTGATCGAAGAGATCATTAATCCGCGGAAGGGGATATTTATTCTTGATGGTTTTAGCATTGAGAGCCCGATAGTCAACACAAAGTCTATCAGTCTTGTCTCGCTTCTTCACAAAGATAGTTGGGCTACCCCAAGAAGAAGTACTGTGTTGAATGAAACCCAACTTCTCTTGTTCATCAAGCTGACGTTTGAGTTCAGCCAACTCAGCAGGACCCATTTTATAAGGCCGCTTGGAGATAGGAGCCGTTCCAGGTTCAAGCTCAATTACAAACTCAACCTCACGATCCGGAGGCATACCTGGCAACTCTTCAGGAAAGACATCTGGGAACTCACAGACCACCGGAACACTCTGAATAGCTTCCATAGCATCATCATTCAGAGCCGCCAAAGAGAAAAGCTGAATAGCAGGAGTCAGACTTGGAGAATAGACTATATGGCCTTCAGAATTTTCAGAGAAACCGAGCGTTCAGCACAATCAATCACAGCTGCATTTGCTGTCAACCACTCCATGCCCAAGATGACATCAATGTCAGAATTGCGCAGAACAATTAAGGACGCCGAGAACGAAGAGCCACCAATCTCAATTTGATTGCCATGGCTGATTTTAGAAGCTGCCATCTTTGGTCCAGGAGAAAGGACCATTAACCGCTTAAGGAGAGGATCCAACGCTAACTCATTCTCATGTGCAAATTTGTGAGATACAAAAGAATGCGATGCACCAGAATCAAACAAAAATCATGCAGGGACTGAGTTAACGGGAAGCATACCCATCACAACTCCAGGTGCATGCTCAGTTTGAGCGGCGTTGACACAGTTGGCACGAGCAACAATAGACCCGGGCTTGGTGTTGATGTTGAGAGCCCGAGGTGGTGGTGCACGAACCAAAGGAGAGCTTGCCGCAGGTCTTGGAGGTGGTGGAGGAAGAGCTTTATTTTTCATCGGACAGTTCCAATTTTGATGCCCAGTGTCTCCACAAGTGTAACAAGCACCAGGTGGGCGTGGAGTAACGTAGCCAGGGACTCCGCCAGGCGCTCCAGGGTAGTGGTGGTTGTAGCCCCTGGGAGCAGCAGTGAGGAAGTTTGGTGGCCTTGCTGCGTAGCTTGAAGGTCTTGGTGGAGCCAGGAGCGACGGTGGGTTGTTAGGAACCCAGACACGACGCTTAGAAGGAGTTGACATAGCTGAAGAGCTTGCTGCATCGCGGTTGTGTTTCTTTGACTCCTCAAACACTTGCCTACTTGCTTCTTCCTGCAGAGCTGTATGCTGAAGTTCCAGAAAAGACGCCGGCCTTGCATGTGTGATTGCATATTTAATCGATGCATTGAGCCCTTGCCGGAACCTCTTTTGCTTCTTCTTGTCATCAGAGATCTCATCGCCACCATAGCGAGAAAGGTTCATGAAGTTTCTGATGTAGGTATTGACATTGTCATTGCCCTGCTTGAGGTTGAGAAACACTTGCTTCATCCTCTCCATGACAATTTCTGACAGATACTGCTCTTTGAAAGCTCCAGTGAACTGTCCCCAAGTAGGCTGAAAACCAGTGCAGTTTGCCTTAAGGTAATTCTCCCACCAGAGAGCTGCATCTCCCTTCAGAAGGTGAGTGGCACATTTTACCCATTCTTGCTCAGGAACATCAGCAGTCACCAGTAACCTTGACATCTCATGCAACCAATCATCAGCATCAAGTGGTTGATCGGACACATCAAATTGGCGTGGGTTGAACTTCAGGAAGCTTTTGATGTCTCCTCGCTTGGGAGGTGGAGGTAGCGGAACAAACTCATTCCTCCTGACACTTTCTTCAAAACGCTGCTGGTTCTGCTGCATTGCTGCCAAGGCATTGGCGATGCTTGACAACGCGGCCCCCAGTTCAGGTTGTATGTCCTCATCAGAACGGCGTGGTGGTGCCATCCTGTGATTGATATAAAACACCATTCAGTACTATAATGGAGAATAATAATAATCCAAAATAGTACCAAGATGGAATTAACCAAGATTAAAGGATACAATTTACTAAGATGATATTAAAATATCAACAAAGTTCAAAGAACCTAGAAGATATTAAGCGTATCGCACACGACTGAAAAGGAGTGTGGTACACAACTATCAAAGAAAATTTTTCCGCAAATTTCGGCATTAAAATACCAATAGATGCGCAAAATCACTTAACGAAACAAGATTAGTGACTCTACCAATTCAATATACAAGAGCGAATGATAAGAGTAGTGGTATGGTCGCGACTCCATCCCGCACTCAAATCATTACTCCGCACATGAATAAGTAGAACACGTATCCCAACACCTTCTTCTCACGATGAACCTAAAGATTAGTAACTACGGAAACGAACACCTCAAACAAGATAACGTCGGGTAACAAAGAGTAATACAGATCGCGGCGGTATACAACGAATCAGATAGATCGCGTCGGTTTGCAAAAGCCTATCGGTATGGAATGTACCAACAGTTGATATCCAAAAGGCAGATATAGATAACATGTTGGATGCAACAGATAGACAAGGAAATACACACACACACACAACCTATGGTACTACGGAACCCAGAACACGTGAATCCTAGTTTGAATTTTTAAGAAGAGGATTGAAAACGTTACACTTCCTTACCAGAAAAGGGTGGGTGGGTGGGTAAGAAGAAAAGTGGAAGCAGTCCTACTCTCGCGTTTTGTTTTTCCCTAGTATACATAACTACCAAAAATATTTGCTAGACTGACAACAACCATTTGGCTGAGACCCTGAAGGGCGGGATGGCTCTGATACCAATTGTAACTACCTCGGTGAATTACGCTCCTAGTTACAAGCCTGGATGAGCGGAAATGGTTAAAATAGTACGGTGGGGCCCAAATGCCACTCACAGGTAGACCTTTCGGCCGTCCTAACCATTTCCAAACATCAGGACAAGAACGGGCGGCGTAATCGGCAGGCGAAGGGATCAACTACATACACAAATGAGTATGTATGCAAGCCACCATACAACAGTCCTCAGAGCCATTCCATCTAAAAGAAATAGAAATATTGCAACGCCATACGGCAAGATCCAAATATCCTAGATAGATATAATAGTTTAGGATATCTCCTCATACATCAAACATCAGAGTATCAGGCGGAAGCGGAAAACAAGATCCGAGTACGGATAAGAAGCAAATCGGCATAAGATGCCCCATAAATAAACACATCCCGCCCACAGATCTCACGGATCCCCGTTCCCGGAATCTCTACACCGAATGATCGTTGCCCACATCGTCCGTCTCCTCCACCCAGTATCCATCTTGCGAGCATACCTGTTCATCTGAATCAAACAATTTATTGTGTGAGACCCTAGGGGTACTCAGCAAGTCATTATGCCTCTAAAGGGGACTCAACCTGGGGTGACGCAACAGCAAAAGATAATACCTAACAATTCTATAGATACTCGCTAACCATCCGCCTAACCATAGATAGACGGATGTCCGTGAATTAATAACAACAGTTATAACGGTAATATTAACAGATCCATCCTCCTCCTCGCTTACCAACGAGGAAGCGGACGAACAACCCCCCAGCCGTTGGCAGTTTTATTATCCATTCCATGAGTGTTGCACTATTACTAGTCAGGTACTTAGTCAAATTAAAAGCGGTACTTTAGTTATACTTGTCTATGTTCGAGAAACTGTGCTCCAAGTCGTCCATAACCGCGGACACGGCTTTCATAAAGTTTTACCCTGCAGGGGTGCACAAATAGCAACACACACTCGATCAACCTCGGAAAAACCAAATCAAAACCCAACGAGGCATTCACGACAAAGCGATCACAGGATTCAGAAATATTTAAGGGGGCCACCCCATTAAGATACACGCAACGGAGTTAGCCGGCTCCGAGACGGACTCAAGGTTTGCGTTAGTGGCTGTAAACGACTGGGAACCCGAAAGTGTGACTGGGCTTGTCGATACTGCGAAAACACTCCGCTTCCAAAACAGTACAGGTGCTCCTCACACAATCTTAAATAAAGCAGTATAGCATGGCATAAGTACAAGATAGTAATAAAGCTCCAAACTACTTTGTGGCCCCAAGAAATAAGAATGAATCAAGCTCTGGCCCAGGGGGGTTCATAAGCCTCCCGGATGTGGATAGCGCGAATATTCAAGGAACAGGAATCAAGTACTCGGGGTCCTACGGGACACAAGTGAGCCTGAAAAACCAAATAGGAATATGGCTCACCGATGCCACTTTCATTAGTTATCCCATTACTACTCAGGTCAAGTTGTTTAGGTACCTCGTTATCCATCAGACACTCACATACCCTACACATGCTGTTCTATGACTCGCATGGCTCAAACAACTCCTGTAGTAATGGCTCATGGGATGGAGGAACAAGCTTCGGTGGGTTTGAAAGTAAAGGCTATGCAATACTTGGGATTCAATTTAATGCAATCGCGACTCAATGATGCAAGAATAAGAAAGAGGCAATAGGTACTATATGTATGCTAGCATGTGGTAGTGCTTGCCTGGCAGCTCAGTTGAAGCAAGGGATGGATCTGGGTAGTGCTCCTGGGTTTCTTGATATATCCCCTGCTCAGCGTCTATTCGAAGAAGAACCAAACAAACAAGGGCCAACATAAATAAGGTGCACAAGCATATGAATAAAATGCGTCAAGCAAACAATCATGCCATGATGAATGATGCACAATTTGCATGGCAGTAAAGTAGCATGGCATGGGTGAGGTGTGGAATACAAGAAATAAACATTTTATGGTGTTTTAGTCACCTTTTATCCTCATATAAGTTGCTGTATACTTTATATTTATATGATGCATGCTGCAATTCAGAACATGGAATGCATAAACAGAAAGGTCTCGTCGAGCTGATCATTTTAGACATATTATTTGTCAAATTTGGAGTTATAAAACAAAAGTTATTAATTAATTAAGGCAAGAGCATTTTTATTGAAATTTTAATCAACTTGAAATTTAAAGTGCTCAAATAATATTTTGAAGGGAAGATTTGAATTCCTCACATTTTCCTGATCTCAAAACATATATTATATGTTTAATTTGGAAATATTTTCCAAAAGTTATTTAAATGCAGATTTGAATTTGAAATTTAAAAGAAAATTTGAAAAGTTTGAATTAAAAACAGAAAACAGAAATCCTTTTCTCACTCACTCAGATCTAGCCACAGACAGTGACAAGTGGGCCAACTGCTGACTGGGCGACACAGTGGCAGAACAGTTTTTTCTCGCGGGGCCGTCCTAGACCAAGTGGCTGACAGGTGGGGTCGGCAGTCTCGCGGGTCCACGGCACACACAGCCAGCCGGGACGCGACACGTGGGTGATCCAGGGGAGTGCGGGTTGAGGCGGTGGAACTTGGGGGGGGGGGGGGGGGTTCTGCAAAACGGGCAGAGAGGCTGACGGTGGGGCTCTGCGTACCGCGGGTTGAGCAGAGATTAACAGAGGGGGCTATCTGCATAAAGCCCGCCACGTACTGTGGATCTTCTCCGCGTTGCTGAGGACCGAACGGTGTTCGGCCGCGCGGAGCGCCGCGCGCGGGGCTCGAACTAGGGACCTAGCGCTCGGGTTAGGCGGCGGCTACCGCTGGGCTAGGGAGAGGTTGGTGTCAGGAGGGAGGACCGCGGCTAGTTATGGCGCTATGCGGTGCGAGAGCGAGCAGACAGCAGCGAGCGGCGGCGCGTAGTTGGTGTTCGACGAAACGATCGGCGGAGCTAGACGACGACAGCGAGGCAGAACATGTCAGGGAGGGAGAGAGGCTCACCGCGGGGCTCTTGGTGGCGTTGGATCGGCTTGGGGAGCAGCGGATCGACGACGAGGCTGGCGCCGGTGGAATTAGGGTTTCGTGTCGGTGGCGGCGGTGATCTTCGGCCCTGGTGCTTCTCCTCCGCGACGGCGTGTACAGGGCTGCTGCAGAGGACCTCCCCGACCTCGCCGACAACCTCCTGCTTGCCTACGCCTCCTGGTTCGACGGGGTATGGTGGAGACCGACGGTGGCCGGCGATGGGGTAGATGGTGTCGGAGGAGAAGAGAGGGGAGAGGGCAAGGCCCTAGGGTGGGTCTGGGAGAAGGCAGAGGTGCCGTGGGGGAGGAGGAAAAGGAGGGAGAGAGAGGAGGAGCAGCCGTGGCAGGGGAGGGTAGATAAAGGTGGTTCGGTGCCACCTTTTGCTCCTACCTCCTCACGTGCTGGCTGGGGCTCGAGCTGGGCGGAGCAGAGGCAGGCAGGTGGGCCAGGAAGAGAGGAGGTAGGTCAGGTTTGGGTGGGACACGCAAGGCAGAGAGAGAGAAAGAGAGAGGAGAAGGGAGGCTCGGGCTAGGGTAGGGTAGCCTCGGGTTAGGGTTTTTGTTAGGGTTGGGGTAGGTAGCTGGGGTGGTTAGGCTGGTGTAGGGAGGGTGGCCAGGTGGGACCAGCTTGGCAGGGAGAGGAGAGACAGAGAGGTGTGGTAGGGGTTGGGGTTGATGCTTCGGCATGGAGGGGTAGGTCATGGGGTAGGGTTTGGAGAGAGGGTTTAGAAGAGAGGATAGAGAGAGAGAGAGATGTGGTGGTAGCTAAGGTTTGAAACATGACCAAAACAAGAGGTGTCAAAAGAGAGGAGAGAGAGGTAGGGAGAGGGATTAGGGTTTTTGGAGATAATGGTGGAAAGGCCCACACATGGCTTGCATGGATGGGGGATGGGTGTAGGGTTTTGCCATGAACCAAATAAGATCAAGCATGAAGAGGGGGTAGAGAGAGAGAGATGGGAGATGATCCACTCAAAGATTCAAATAAAAACCCAAAAGACTAGAATGTGGTGGTACTTGCATGGCCTATGCAAAATAATTAATGCCATGCTTATTCTTGTGAAAACAATATTATTAGCATGGCATTATTCTTATGCATTCCCAAAAGATGGAATAAAGGCCAAGCAAAAGAATTTATAGAATTGGATCCACCCTATCTCCCATGAGCTAGATTAAATAATCAAAAGAAAATAAAATACAAGCTCATGGATAATGGGATGGTGGAATTATAAGGTGGTGAAAGAAAAGGGTGGTGGATTGGAATAAAATATATGCCCCCAACCCAACTTGGGAATTTAAACAATATATCAATAACCAAAATACAATATCAAGAGGCTAACTCAATTTACAATGCATATGAGAGAAGAACCAAAACAAAAAGGGTTTTATATGATGCTCAAATGCAAGGTGGCATGATGACATGAGCATGATATAATTATGATGCAACAATTATATATATGAAGTAGCCATTATATTACTAGACCAAGTAGCATTACAATTGTTAGACAATTGGGATGCTACAGTGGCGAGGGCACAGGAAGTGGTAGCAATCCTCCTAAGAAGAAGAAGAAGCCGAAGGAACGGCGCCCGAACACGGTCGGCACCGTCAGGGAGGAAATTACCTAAGTAAGCCCATCAGGGGTTCCTTTGGAGCCCTCCCTTGTCGTCAAAGGGTATGGTGGGCAAGTGGCGGCGATCACCCGGACAACCATCTCGATCAACACCGAAAATCTCCGGCATAAAGATAATGGCCACTTGCGCACACTCCTCTTCGAGAAGCTGCACGCAAGATACAAGTTCCCCGCTAAGTATCAGAACAGAAATTATCATGGGAACAAAGTAAACAAATCCGCCCTGACAAAGATGAGCACCGCCCTGGCCAGCTGGAGAACCCAGATAAAGAAGAAGATCTATAAAGAAGGAAAAAGTCTCGAGGAGATCCAGAAGATTGACCCGCAGATCACAAAAGATCAGTTCTGGGAGTTCAAGGCGAGGTGTGAATCCGAAAGAGCCCTAGCCAATAGTAATCGGGGAAAGGTGCTGCAGGCGATGAATATAGGTCATCACCATCTCGGATCTGGTGGATACAGAACCGCGGAGGCCAAATGGAATAAAGAGGATGAAGAGTATAGATCCAAGGGGATAGAAAACCCCTTTGCGAAATTCGAACCCGGGCAGGTTCGAAACTTCATCAGGGCCCATTACCATGTGGACCCAAAAACCAAACAACTCACCGCGGATCATGCGGTGAAGGAATTCGAGGAAATTGTGGTAAGTAATCTAATTACCACGGATCAACTCGTTTGCATTCTAATCGATGATCTAAACGATTCACTATTACTTCTTCTGTAGGAGGAGGAAATTGTTTCTAGTCATGGATCCCAGGGTTCCTCATCCCAGGGGTCGACGGCGGCCACCCGGTGGGATAACCCTTTTAACAGGGCGATGAACCGGGCCAAGAAAATAGAGCCGGTTACGAAGAAGCCGTTGTTGGCTAACCGTCTGGCCGGCCTAGGGGGTAAGAATTGGGTTGATCATTTTGGTCCACCGCCGAGGATGCATGTGGCGCCGTCGGGAAGGATCGATGAGGAAAACCGCGAGGTTCAAGAACTTAAGGAACAAGTGGCGCGGATCCCGCAGATCGTCCAAGACAACTGGCAATCACCCTCACGTCCTTCCTGCCTACCTTGGTGGAGTCAATAGCGAACTGGAGTGCGGGTGGTCGAGTAGGGCCGTGCCCGATTCCAAGCATGGTCAGCAGCCACTCGAACAACGCGGCGCCGACAAATCAGGCGAACTACGTGTTCGTGACTCCGCCCGCTAGCACCGCGGTGCCGCAAGTGTTGGTGACTCCCCCTTCCATCACCGTGGCGCCGGAGTACATGTTGGTGGGCCCCCTGCCATCATCGCGGCGGCACCAGAGCTCCAAGCACCCGGTAGGGAGAATACATCGGTGGATAGCACCGCGCCATCAAGAAGCCCTTCCGTCTCTTGCACGCCTGTCACCGTATGCGGTGCCTCGACATTAGCCGATTTCGACGCCATCACGGTAAACAAATTGCTTTACCGCCTTTCACGCCATCTATTACTCTTATGGCATCTCTAACGACGTCGTACATGTTTTCCGCAGACGGGTGTTCCTTGCACTCTCTTATGCTACGTGAACAACGAGCTGAGGGATGTTGCCAAGGGTACCATCGTTCAACCCTTGCAGCACACGTTCCACTCAAGGCCGATGCCAGATAGCGTGCACAGGGTTAAAATTAGTCGGGTTCTAAGGGGCTGCGACGACTTGGAACCTCCCATTCAACCCCCAGGAGCAGATGAAGAAGAGACGGCTATCCTCAGAAGTTGCTTCGGCTTATTCTTGCAATGGCCAAAGAGCATGATCCGTTTGGGGACGGCGGGGGCCATCACGCCACAGACAACAGCACTGCCTGTCGTGCCAGCGACAAGCGGTGGCAAGGCCCCCTTACCGCCCTCGCCGTCACCTCCACGCGGTGGGTCGGATGATCATGTTGATGATATGCACATGGCGCAGTATCCGGCCGAGGACGACGAAGACTGGAATGATCACTTCTTCAACACTCAGTTTAGCAACAAAGACCTAGCTGGTGGCCCCACAGAGAAAGCCACTATCACCAAGCGTCTGTTTGGTTCTCAGGAGACGCCTCCAGCTTGCGCCCTTACAGAGCCAGCTGATACAACCAACCGGTCCTTTATTCTAAGCCCTGACACACTACATAGGGCGGTCGGTGCTCAGATTGTGGTGCCTGCCCGCTCTCCAAAAGGAAAAAAGGCAGGAAAAGAAAATCTAGTAGCTCGAGCCAGCCGGTGGCATCAACAACTGCGAATCCGATGAAGTTTCGGGACAGGCCACCAAGACCCGAGGGTATTATGTGGAGGATTCATGTGGCGGGTGAGCCCATGCTACCTAAGAATTTGCGGAGGCTCGCCAGTTCGGAACTGCAGAGTGTGCATGATGGCATGCTGACGATAGAGAGACGCCTTCTATCGGAGAAAGATCCCTCGCACCCGGTATTCGTGGTTAAGGTGCCACCAGGCTTGGGCTTCATCGACAATGCCCCTGCGGATCTGTTCTTCCTGCGGTTCGACAACATCTTCAATATGTTCCACCTATACCCGCTACACTATACCATGGTCCGCCTGTTTTCTCTCAGCTTGCCCATGTAGATCAATAGAGAGAACACACCAGGCATCGCTATAGTGGACCCCTACTACATGCGTGGCGGCTGCTTGGGTTCCCCCGCTGAACGACGTATCATGGCCTCGTATCTAAAAAGAATCCTCGTGGCGAACAAGACAAAGGAATACATTCTCGTGCCTTACTTTCCCGAGTAAGTCGTTATTCACTCGCCACCGTCGATTGGCTTTTTCCAACACATTCCATTTGAATTTTTTGCGCAGATATGAACACTGCACTCTCATCTCCTTATCGCCGAAGCATTCCCATGCCACGTATTTTGACTCGGGGAGTCTAGAAAAGAAGAAAAACTACGACAAGATCAAGGAAGTTCTTGATGATGCTCTTACTGGCTATGCCTCGACGGAAGGCACCACCTTCGTGCGTACGAAGGTCAAGTTCGGCAGGCACGTCTTCAACCACGTAACAGAGTTCCCCTGCGTGAAGCAGCCGGAAAACAGTAAGAAGGAAGCCTACTACGCACTCCATCACATGAGGGCGTTCCTACTTGACCAGCAGAATTCTACGCTGCCAGATCATCTGAAACAGTGGGCCGAAGCAAAGGCCAAGATCACTGATTCAGATATTAGACAAGAGATGTATCTCATCCGGTAGCAGTTTGGGGCAATCATCTTTCGTGATGTCATGACTTAGGGGGGGATCTTCTACGGAGGAAATATCCCGAATAACCGTGACATAGAAGATCGCCTAGAGATGCAGGGTGACTATAGGAAGTTCATGACGATACAAGGCGTCCTCCCGTTCCCTAAGCCGAGCCAGAAGGCTTGATGTTGGCCTAGTTGTAGTTACAAACTATAGATGACCTTTGTGTGTATGTGGATAAGTGTACATGCTACTATACTTATCTTATTAGGTTTATGAATCATCGCTTACTTCTTTTGCTTATTATTATTATATAGCAATCAATGCTTGGTTTTTTTGCTTACTCTTTGGTCCTTTGCTCATTTTGGTCCTTCTTTTTTTCCTTACTTTATTAGTCTTTTTTCGAGAATAATGCCGATGATTGAAATGTCGTGGCACAATATATATGTGAATGTGCTACGACGGGATTGTGAGCCTTGTGATATGCACAAATCCAGGTGTTGTGCATCCTACTTGGCTCACAGTTCCATCGTATCATATTCATGTGTCCAACGACCTATGTATATATATATGAGGCATTCTTTTTGATTTACTTTGGTCTTTTTCGAGAATAATGCCGATGATTGAAATGTCGTGGCACACTATATATGTGAATGTGCTATGATGGTATTGTAAGCCTTGTGTTATGCACAAGTCTAGATGTTGTGCATCCTACTTGGCTTACGGTTCCATCATAGCATATTCCTGTGTCCAACGACCTAGCTAGTTATCTATGAGGCATTCTTTTCGAGTTACTTTGGTCTTTTTCGAGAATAATGCCGATGAATGAAATGTCGTGGCACACTATATATGTGAATGTGCTACGATGGGATTGTCTGCCTTGTGCTATGCACAGGTCCAGGTGTTGTGTATCCTACTTGGTGGACGGTTCCATCGTAGCATATTCCTGTGTCGAACAACCTAGTTATATATGAGGCATGCTTTTTGAGTTTGGTCTTTTTGATTTAGGAGTACTTTCTATAAGTGTATCTTCATATGCGACTTTAATTATATATGTTTTTTTCAATCACCGGTTAATTATTATTGTCAACTTGTAGATGACGTGGTACGTTGTGTACAAGGGACGAGTTCCCGGAGTCTACGATGATTGGGAAGACTCCCGGAGCCAGGTGCGCCATTTCAGCGGCAATAGCTACAAAGGGTACAACACTATGGCGAAGGCGGAAGCTAGATACACGCGCTATCTAGCGGGAGTTAGGACGAGGAACCGGATGAAGACCTACACCTTCGTCGCGGTGATCATGCTTATCTTCTTTGGTTGTTTATCCCGCGTTTGTGTCTAGCTAGTTTAGATGTCTAGGCCAGCTTCCGAGCTCTAACTTGTTCAATCGACACATGTATTCGCATGTCACCAACTACTTTGTAACTTGATCGAAACAATGTATAACTTATGTATTCATGTATGAGACTTATCTATATGTATTTGTTTCAATCTTGTTTTGCGAATTGTGTATTTATATATATAACTGTATATCTTATATCTGTGTGTATATCTGCCTATAATATTTTATATAATATGTATTGTATATCATCTGGCCCTGAAATTTAAAAAAAAAGACACTCGTGGCGCACATGGCACAACTTCTGTGGTGCACTTCAACTAAAGCGCACCTGCGCGCAGCTTAGTGGCGCACTGCAACGTGCGCCACAGAAGATCCAAAGTGTAGCGCACTTGCCAACATATCTGTGGCGCACTAGCAGGTGCGCTACGCCTATCTTGACATAACCGTGGCGCACCAGGCAGTGCACCATGGCTAGGAGATAGCCGTAGCGCAAGGCCCGTGGCGCACCCCTAGTGCGCCACAGATGATGTTTACAGGTGTGCCACAGACGACCGTTTTCCTAGTAGTGAGATCCTCCAGATCTTGCCCAGCGTCATCATGCTGGTCGGAATGAAGCCTCTTCGTCGGCTTCACCTACATCATCGTCTCGGAGGACTCGGCGCGCATCGATGAGTCGCCGCCGCGTGATCGGCTCTCTGAGAGAAAGGTCTGCACTATCCACCGCCTCGCCTCCGAGTACGACTCAGCCACCAGTAACATGGCCGAGACCAACGCGGCCGCGAACGACGTGGATATCAACAACGACACCCACTCGGCGACCCCGACCTCAGTCGACGGATCCATTGTCATCGCGTCGCCGGCGGGCTCCATCACGCAAGTCTCCAACATGGGGGATTTCGAGGATCCATCTATCCTCGGGATCTTCGACTGCGACTTTGGATCGGAGAACTCCGATGACCTCCACGCCAGATCCGGTCGCTTCATCCCGACCTACATGGCGAGCGGCACGAGCGCCCCGCCAGACCCCTTCTCCATGCTAATCCCGCCAACCGTGATGGCGGGGGAGGTCGAGGAGGCGCGCCTGCACCTGGAGGAAGCAATACACAAGGAACAAGCTGAGCACGAAAAATTCCATCTCGAGCAGTCCACGGCGCAGGAGCTATCGCTCTACCACCAGTGCCGCATCAGGACGCACCTAAACCCCACAGTTCAGGGATGCGCCCGGAACTTCGACGACGATAATGACCCGGTTCGCATGGCCGATCGCGCAATCTGCGAGAACGTGCCACCAGGCTTTAGTGCCCGGCCACCACCAGGCGCACCAACGAGTGGAGCTCCCCCACCGCCACCATGCCGCGCCCCCTCCCAACCAGCCGATAGTCCTTATCTCTCCGCAAGAGCGGGACGCGAACGGCCTCCCACTAGACTCCACCCCGATGGACAATGTCATCGCAGGACGAGCAACAGTCGCCAACCTCAACGTCACAGGGGAGGGCACGCTGCATATTGAGTACGCCAAGGCCCTACTCGCCAAGGCCGTCGAGCAGCAAGTCGCAGGAGCTGACTCGCGGGGGTGCATGTGCACCCGCTCCTCCAGAAGAATGGCGGCCTCGAGCGCCCGTCCATCGAAGCCCTGCAGCTCCAGCTAAGGGTCGCGCATGCAGCGTTCTCCACCAACGACCCGCGACCGTTGAACAACATGGTTTCCACCAACAGGTAGCCAGTCGACGCACGAACCCAAATCATCAACAACTAGAGCTGGCAAGCACGCCAGCCCAACGACCTGAGGCATACCCTCACCAACCGCCACGACAGCGAGCCAAGGGGCTCGCACAGCCGAGTCGGCCCCCAGTGTTTCAGACCGATGATCCGAGGCGAGAAATATCCGGCAAACTTCAAAGCGCCAAAGGAGATTGAAAAGTACGATCCCTCGTACAATACGGCCGTGTGGCTGGACACATACCTAATGGCGATGGGAATCGCTGGGCACACCGACCTCCTCGCCGCTCGCTACCTCACCCTGATGATGGAGGGAGCGACTCGGAAATGGATCAACACCCTCCCCACGGACAACATCGATTCCTAGGAGGACATGTGTGACACCTTCGTCAGGCACTTTGAGGGCTTCTACACCAGTGCCACCACCATCGAGGACCTGGAGCGATGCGTCTAGGGACCCCATGAGTCGACCCACAACTGTGTCCAACAGTGGCAAGACCTGTGGTTCAACGCGGTTGGCATTCACCTAGAGACGGCGATCCACTGCTTCAAGCCCTCATGTCACTACGAACCCCTGGTCGTCAAGCTCAAGAGGGTGTACAAGAAACTCGAAAACATCCCAGACCTCCTAGAGATTGCCAAGCGGTACACGGAGAAGGACCTGAACCAAGAAACCGACGACGAGTCGGGTGGAAATCGCCGCCACAGCGGCCATGACAACAGCAGGCAGCGCGAGCTATGTTATAGCAACACTCGCCTCACCGGCAAGCGCCGTGGTGACGGGCGAGTCTACTTCGTCGCCAACGCTGGCTATGCGCCACGTGACCCCAAGAGCTTCCACCGAGACGAGGGCCAACACCACGACGATGGAAACTACCGAGTGAGGCCGAAATTCAACCCCGCAGCCCTCCTCAACCAACCCTGTGTGTTCCACAGCAGGGAGGGAAAGCCCGCCACGCACACGACCACCAACTTCTACTCCCTGTAGGAGATCGAGAAGGCACGGCGCGCAAGGGAGGACCCCAACAACAACCCACCAAATGGCGGGGCATTCGACAACGACGTCGGATCACTCCACACCTTCACTGGGCTCGGCACCAAGCGCAAGAAGAAGGTCCTCGCCCGCGTCATCGCCATCAATGCGGTGTCCCAGGTCGACATCCCCGACTTCATCAACTGGTCCGAGCAGCGCATCACGTGGAGCCGCGAGGACGACTCTCCATAGATCGAATATCCAGGGTGACGCTGCCAGTCACCTTCGGCGCACCAGCGAACTTCCGCCCTGAGCGGTTCGTCTTCGAGATGGTCAACTTCAACAGCTCCTACCACTGTCTTGGGGCGACAAGCATTCGCAAAGTTCATGGCGGCACCGCACTACGCGTACAACGCGATGAAGCTCCCAGGGACGTACGGCATCATCACCGTCCACGGCAACCCTGACATGGCCATCGAGTGCGAGGAGAAAGGCGCCAAGCTCGTGGACGCCGTCATTGCCGTGAAGGCCAACCACACGGAGGAGCTCGCCAGATACGCGAGCGGGATCGACAAAGACAACCCCGCCATACTCAAGAAGCCCAACACGGAGAACGGCGTCTCGACCGAGTTTGAGGCCACCATGCACACCCGCACAGTCGAGCTGGTCCTAGGCGACTCCAGCCAGACGGTGACGATCGGGAAAGGCATGAGCCCCGCATAGGAAAGCGTGCTCATAGCGTTCCTATGTGAGTATCACGACATCTTTGCATGGAAGCCATCCGACATGCCAGGTGTCCCGAGGAAACTTGCTAAGCACAAACTCAACACCGACCCCAAAGCACGACCTGTCAAGTAGTCACTGCGGCCCTTCAATGAAGAGCGTAGCCGAGCAATTGCCGAGGAGGTGCAGCGCCTACTCGCTGCAGGCTTCATCCGGCCCATCAAATACTCCAACTGGCTGGCAAACCCAATCCTGGTTGAAAAGAAGAATGGGATCTGGAGAATGTGTATCGACTACACAAACCTCACAACACCTGCCCCAAGGAGCAGTTCGTCCTCCCACACATCAATCAGATCATCGACTCGACCGTAGGCTCGGAGTCACTATGCTTCCTCGACGCATACTATAGTTACAACCAGATCAAAATGGCGGTCGAGGACGAGGAGAAGATGGCGTTCATCACGCCATTTAGTGCCTTCTGCTACACCGCCATGACGTTCGGCCTCAAGAATGCCGGAGCGACTTATCGGCAGTGCATGCTAGAGTGCCTTGTGAGGCAAATTGGCCGCAATATCCATGTCTACATCGACGACATGGTGGTCAAGTCCAATCGGCAAAAAAGAGTGCCTCCGTGAGGTCCAGAAGCTGGCCGGGCGAATCACGGCTCTCAGCCGCTTCATCCCCCGGCTAGGCGCGAAGGCAATGCCCCTCTACCGCCTAATGCGCAAGAACCCCACGTTCCAGTGGGACAAGGAGGCAGAGAACATGCTCAACGCACTCAAAGAAGTGCTACTCGCGGCCCCGCTAGTCGCCTCCCTCGTCGACAAGGAGCCAATGCTCGTCTATGTTGCTGCATACGAGCGAGTCGTCAGCGCCGTCATGGTTGTCGAACAGCCAGAAGAGGGAAAGGAGCACCCCATGCAGCACCTCGTCTACTACATCAGTGAGGTCCTCACCGAGTCGCGATAGCGATACCCGCAATACCAGAAACTGGTGTACACGGTCTTCCATGCCCAGCGACGGCTACCGCACTAATTCCAGGAGCACCCAATCACGGTCGTCTCCTCCGTGCCGTTGCAGGACATCATCCGCAACCACAAGGCGACTGGGCGAATCACCAAGTGGGCCGTCGAGATAGGAGTCCACAATATCAGGTATGAGCCGCGCAAGGCAATCAAGTCGCAGACCCGAGCGGACTTCCTCGCCGACTGGGAGGAGGTGCTGCAGCCAGAGAAGTTTTTGTACCTCCACTACTAGTCGCTCCACTTCGACAGGTCCAAGAATGCAGACGGCGCAGGGGAAAGAATCATACTCACGTCCCTAAGGGCGACAAGCTCCGCTACGTGTTGTAGCTCGATTTCACCCCCTGCACCAACAACATGGACGAGTACGAGTCCCTCCTTCACGACATGCTAGCCGCCAAGGAGATTAATGTCAATCGCCTATGGTGCTACGGTGACTCCGACCTCGTCACCACTCCACGGTACCTGCGACGCCGTCTCCCCCACCATGGCGACATACCGCCAAGCAATGGACCAGCTGGGGGGGGAACTTCGCCGGCTACTCCGTCGAGTGGATCGACAGACACAAGAACGAAGAGGCCGACACCCCCTCTCGCATCGGGTCGGCTCGTCAAGCGCCACCCGCCGGTGTCTTCCTCGACACCATCCACAAGCCCTCCATCTCTCCCCCAAAGGAGATCGACCTCGGGATCCTGCTGCAACCAGAACCCGCTCTGGTCACCATGATCGTGGAGCCAAGCGACTGGACCGCGCCATACATCGCCTACCTCGAGGGAGGGACCCTGCCAGCAGACGAGACGGAGGGATGCATGATCATGAGCCGCTGCAAATCCTTCGTCAGCATCAAAGGCGAGCTCCACAAGCGCAGCATGACTAGCGTGTTCCAACGCTGCGTGCAGCCTGCGGAAGGCTGCAAGATCCTCCAAGACATCCACGCCAACGATTGCGGCCACCACACCGGTGCTCGGTACTTGGTCGCCAAAGCCATGCGACATAGCTTCTACTGGATCACCGTGCACGCTAACGCGATCGACATCGTCCAACGCTGCGTCGAGTGCCAAAAGTACGCCAACCAGATGCACGTACCTAGCTCAGCGCTCTAGACCATCCCCATCACCTGGCCATTCGCCGTATGGGGCATGGATATGGTGGGCCCCTTCAAGAAGGCCCCCTCTGGATACACCCACCTCCTGGTCGCAGTCGACAAATTCACCGAGTGGGTGGAGGCCAAGTCAGTCCGCAAGTGCGATGGGAAGACCGCCGCCAAATTTCTACGCGAGCTCATATACCGCTACGGATTCCCACACATCATCATCACGGGCAACACACCAACTTCGCCAAGGGCGCCATGGCCGAGTACTGTGAGGAGCATAACATACGGCTCGACCTTGCCTCAGTCGCCCACCTGGAGTCTAATGGTTAGGCAGAACGCGCCAACCAGAGCATCCTCCACGGCCTCAAGCTGCGACTACAAGTTACCCTCGAGCGAACTCCGGGATGCTGGGTCGAGGAGCTCCCCTCCGTCATCTGGGGCATCCGCACCTCCGTTAACCGATCGACTGGGTTCACGCCCTTATTGATGGTGTACGGCGCCGAAGCCGTCATGCCAACTGACCTCGAGCACGACTCGCCTCGTGTCGTCAACTACGTGGAGGCCGACAACGAGCTCGCACACAAAGACGGGGTTGACCAGCTCGACGAGGCACGCGATCTGGCTCGCTCCTGCACCGCCATCTACCAGCAGGGACTCTGCCGCTACCATAGCAGCCAAGTCCGGACTCGCACCTTCCAGGAAGGCGACCTGGTCCTGTGACTGATCCATGACAAGAAGGGCATGCACAAGCTCTCCCCCCATGGGAGGGACCATTCACTATAGCGCGAGTCCTGGGCATCGACGTCCGAGGCGACGGACAACTCGACGTCAAGCGGCAGTGGAATGTAAACCCCCTAAGGAAGTTCTACACCTAGAACTCTGAGTTGTATTCCCCCCGCCATGCAATAAAGATATTCGACTCGCACAAATTGTGTCTACTCTCCGACACTTATGCCATTCGCACTCGTAAAAACAGCATTACGCTAATCACGGAAGTCAACCCTTGGTTGCACGACCAGCACAGCTAAGTATTGTGAGGGAAGGGCATCCACAAAATTGGGGCCTTGCGTCGTCCACGAAAAAGCCAACCCGGATCCCCCATCGGAGCCGCCCCACTCAATTGGCCCACCGGTCCAAGACAACCGCACTCGCTTCTCACAGCGACCAAGTCCTCCGCATCCTTGGAGCAGCGACTCGAATGGTCAAGTACCACGCTCAGGGACTGACGCCAGTCCAAACCTACACGGCTAGGGAGAACACCAAGTATGAGAGCGCGCCCTAGACTCGCCACGCGACTGGCTCCTCGAGTTAGGCAGAGTGACGCGCCAAGCACAACACGCTCCGTCCTCACCTACCTTGGGCATGCGACTAGAACGGCTAAGTACCACGCGCAGGGACTCGACCAATAAACCCCAGTCGCGTCCAGTAAAACGGCTAAGTATAGAGCACCCCTTGGGGTCGCCAAGCGACCGGCTTCCCAAGCCACGGCGAGTCGACTTGAAATAACTAAAAGTGTACAAACAAACATACATGGAAAAACAGGAGGTAAACCCCATTTAAGGACGGACGCGCTCGGGGACTCGCACAACAAAACAATCCAAACTCAAATCAAAGCTGACTCAAGCATACTTTCATTCCTTACGGAAAAAAAAATTTGTTCGCTTACAAGGGCAGACATACACTTATTTAAATTAACGCCAATCGACAAGCTATCTACTCCACATGCTTCAAAGACGACGCACCACCGCCACCATGAATGCAGATGAAGGGGACCCACGGCTTTGACGGGTGTGTGGTCAAGGTGCCCGCCATCACCGAACGAAACGGCTGCTCCGTCTTGAATTCGCTGTGCACCAACTCGGGGTCGTTCCAAGCAACGATTGTCTTCTGGTACGGCAGGAGGTCGTCCATCGCCAGCACCCTATCGGTCAACTTCAACACCTCGGCGATTTCAACCAAGCTAGTCGCTGATGGGTATCCGCTGGTAACATCATTGAGATCGAAGTCGTCGGGGAAGTGCTCAAGCCCAAGGCTCAGCGCAGTCGCGGCCCCGCGGAGGAAAGCCGACCGCGACATGTACTCCACCACGGATGGCGCCCTCTCCAGGTAGCGCCACACCTCTGTGAGCTCATTGGGAATCACTTTCGTGGAAGAAATCTCCTGGAGGTACGCGCGAATGAAGGTCACCAAAAGGGTGGCAGAGTCCACCAGCATGGTGACGCACTGCCTAGCGTCATACGACTGCGCCTCGGGATCGTCATCAAGAATCTTTCCTGCAAACAAAAAAACAACTTAGCATTAGAAGGACGCACAACTCGGGTCCACCCCCTTGGGGACTCGATGCCAAAAGCGACCCGCATGATCGGGTACTCGCTGATACAACAATTGCAACCCTAAGAAACTCATCAATGAGTGGACGGCAGCGCCCCGTGATGAAATATTGAAGACACGAAAAGTCGTTCTGTAGCCCTGCGACAAGAGCATCAGACACCTTCTGCTCGACAGCTGCGGCAGCGATAGCCGCCTTGGCCCTCTCCTCCACCGAGGCTGCTTCCGCCTTAGCGGCCTTGAGCTCCCATTCCATCTCAGCAACCCGCTTCTCTGTGGTGGCCAACGACGACTAGGCAACCGTCAACTCGCTGAACGGGACAAAACTCTCGCGGGACTTTGCAACCGCGGCCGAATGCCCCTCTGTAGCAAAACAGTGGTGAGATCACATTCAAGCACAAGAAAGCAATGGAGAGGGTAACTCAAACCCTACCCGCGGCCGCCTACAGCTGTTGGTTCACCTCTTGTACGGATCGGAGGTCGCGTTCCAGACGTTCTTTGGCGGCCAGTCGCTCAGCCGATTCACGTTGGAGGCCCTGCATAGACGGAACTAATGTAAGCAAACATCAAAGAATTTCCTAAGTGCCTAGCCGCTGAAATTCAATGACTAGCCACTCGGGGACTGGACATATAAGAATTTCATAAGTGCCTAGCCGCTGAAATTCAGCGACTACCACTCGGGGACTGGATAACAAAAGGCAATAAGAATCTACCTGCTGAAATCCAGCGAGTAGATCCTCGGGGACTGGACATACCTGAATATCCACACCCAGCATGTTGTGCAGCTCGATCACGTCCACCGAGGGCACCACGAAGGGCGTGCGTCCGCGAAGAAGGTCGACATTTGAGCCCAGTATCTCGGGTACTTGGGACGATTGCGCCACGGCACTTGCAGTAGAGGCCTTCGCCATGAAGCGAGGGAAGGTTGCGATCGCTGCTCCCAAAGCACTCATCGTGAGTCCTAACACACCGAACAGAACTGCTGACTCCACCTACTACGACCCCGCGCCCATGTCGGCCTTCGCGGTCGCGTCCACTCCAGTCGGAGCTTCACTTGGCACGTAGACTGGCTTGTCCAAGACAATGATGACATCTTCGCCCTTCACCTTCTTCGCGGCCTCAGCAGGCGCCTCGGCTTCGTCACCCTTCCTCTTCTTCGAGGGATCAGCCTCCTTCCCTGAGGCGTCTACTGGGACCTTGGCCACCAAAGGGTGACCAATCTTCTTCACGCTAGTCCTGTGAAGGAAACGATCAACGATTCAAACAACATCTACAAACTAGTGATCCAAGTCGACAAGGAAAACACTCATTTGGCAACTAGGATGTAGCATAGGCCGGTGCGGATGTGCGTCGGCTTCTCCAATTCTAGGACGAGCTTGCGGCTGATGCCCGTTTCGAACAGGGCCATAGCCCATGTCACCGAGGCCTTATTCGTTGATGAGACCACGGCAGCAGGAAGTTGCCCTTCGGTTGACGCTGGCGCCTCCCTGAAGTTGCAACTGAAGTATCCCTGAGGCCCGCGACAGCTGAGAACGGGGGTGGAAGAGACACCAGCAGCACCTCTTCCTCCACCACGGCCGTACTCGCCGTCTCTAGCGCCTTCATCGATGCCTCGGCCCCTGATCATTGGAGCTAGTAACCGATCGAGGTGGCAACACTGCCTTGGGCGTCGCCTTCTTCTTCTTCGGCGACTTATTCTTGGACGGCGTGGCTACGCGCCATGAACTGTGTTCGTGGGCATCGCCCTTGCCCCCGTCGTGACCCTCGAGGCTCTTTCTGGCCTCGAGTTCGCGTTGTCGCTACCCGCGAGTTTTCCGAAACACGGGTGCAGTGACCTCCACGGCCTGATCATCATCATCGTCATCGTTGTCGTCGGCGGGAGGGAGCCAACCCTCCACAACTTGGACAACTAAACCAACGGCACATGATTAGCAAACCGCGATTGCATTCCTGCGACTGCGACTGCGACAATGAACAAGGTAAAACAGACTTACCGATGGCGCCTTGCGCTTCGTGGTGTATGGGGAGATCCCGGCCTTTGGATCTCGGTATTCCGCGTCGGTGAGCTTCCTCAACATGGAGGCGTAGTTGTCGGCCTTCCACTCGGTGCCGCATGCCTTGGTCCTGTCCTCCTTACTGGTGTATTCATATATCCAGTGAGCATGACTGGCCAGGGGCACCAATCGTCGCCTGAGCCAGCAATTATAAAAATTGATGGTTTTGAGCCCATCCTTCTTCAGCTGGCGAATAATCGTCAACATCTCGTCTACAACCATCCGTTGGTCATGCGGGAGCTTGGCGACCTGAAGCCAACACGGCTCGGTTCGCTCAGCAGAGTACGACGGGAGAGGCACCTTGTTGTTTGGCGTCGACTCGCTAAAATCGAAACAATGCTTCTTCCACTCGCTCGCCGCCTTGTTCGGCAGCATGATGTCCAGGGAGGAGGCCTTGGACATTAGCTGGAAAGTGAGGCCACCGTTGCCAGCATCGGGCCGCCTACCCCGTCGCAACTAATCATCCCGTGGAACAATTCTTGCCACAGGAAAGTACAGGCGGCAGCCCAAGTATCATTCGCAGAACGCCACGAAAATGGCGAGTTTCTCGATGCTGTGCGGCTCTAGATCTGACGGCTAGATGTCGTAGTACGCATAGAATCGACGGAAGAAGAGCGAGGTGGGGAATCCGAGCCCTCTGTCAAGATGGTTGGTGAAGCAAATAAATTCACTGGCGCGTGGATCTGGCTCCACCTCCCTGGCCGCGGGAACTCGCCATCTCCCGGCGCAGATTATCCCTGCATCCTAGAAGGACTTCAGCGTCTCCCTGGTACACTTGGACTTCCCACACAACTCCTTCGGAGGCTCCATCGGATCGAGGATCCGGGCTCGCTGGATCGCTCTGGAGGCTCGAGGGAATGGGATACTGAAGGGCGCACAGAGTCAGAGGAAATGTGAGGAATGCTCGCAACTCACCCGTCACTCTCCTTATATAGCAGTTGGTTCCCGCCAATTTCGGGGAGCCATTACCGTGTGGTGATTACACCGATATTAGCGTTGGATTACCCAACAGCTAGTTTGACCATGTTGATGGTCCAACTTTGTCTAATCGACTCGCCAACCATTCGCCAATGTTGCGACTCGAATACTCGCCAAATTGGCAATTCGACGGGTAGCCGTTATTGCGACTGAGGATGCATGCTAAATATTCTTCTCTCATTGAAGGAGTCCATCGCCGATTCGACTGGGCGTCCAAATTGGACCCAAATACTCCGAATGCCAAAGAACACTTGCGACGAATCAACGATGGCCTCGGGGAATACTAAAGGGGATATGCCGAGTGGGGTATACCCATAAGGATGTTCCCTACTGGATCATACTACCAGCGAGTGGGCCTACAACACGGCGACTGTACCGCGACCCAAGAGGAAGCTAGGCGACTGGAAGTTGAAGGCCCAGAAGCGTAGCTAGGCCCAGTCGCATTAGGTCAAAGCCCTCCGAGTCCTTATCTAACTCGGTTGTAGATCTATAAACCCTAGCGAGGTGACACTATGTAAACCTCCCTAGGGCACGCATAGCACTTAAGTTCCATCATACACCCCATCGAATCGTCGCCGAGCTTTCCCTTCGTAATCTCTCATCAATACAACCAAGCAGGAGTAGGTATTTACCCTCCGGGGGGGGCGAACCTGGGCAAACCCATGTGTATTTGCCCTCATCTCGCACCGCAGATGGCTGGCCGCCCTTGCCCCTCGTTCTTCTACTCGCTTCCAATCATAGCATTGATCTGTCGTGGCCATTCCCACGACATCACCGCCGCCAAGCCTCGCCGGAGCCGCCCGCAGCCGCCAACCCCGACGCCACCGCCGGTGAGCCTCCCCCTATGCGCGCGCCCGCCGTCAGATCATGGACGGACGATCCATATCAGCTTGACCGCTGACCGCTGACCAGTCAACCCGTACGGTCAGCGCCATGTCAGTGTTGACCTGTCAGCGGGATTTATCCCGTTTAATTACATAGGTTAATTTTGCAGAAATGAATAAAACTTGAAAAATCCATAACAATTGATCTACATGTCCAAAAATGACAAATGGGATACCAATGGATTCATAATTTCATGTAGAACATTGCTGTGCTATTCGTTCAGACTTATGCTGTAAGGTTTTGCCATGATTAATGAAATGGATTAATGGCATATTTAGAGTAATAAAATCATAGTAAATATGGTACTACTCGTAAAATTACAAATAGTATGTCTACGGATTCAAAAAAACCTGTAGAATCGGTTTATGAATTACAATGATAGCCTTATAGTACCTAAATTTGCAGAAACAATTAAAAGGCTATATGGAGTATTTTAATTATACAAAAAGTTATGTAAGTCCTTTTTGAGTGATTCCATTTGGTCCTAGTCACAAGTTAGCTTGCCTATACAGTAGGTATTTATCCCAGATTTTACAAGAGAGTACACAACCTAGGATTATTATTTTGCTTAGAATCCATTATTTGCATCACTATTTCTTATCAAATGTTTTCCATTGCATCAAAATTATTTCAAGCATATCATCAGTAGTATTATACAACAGAGAACACCTATATTCTACTGAAACTTGCATTGAGATACCATGCATGCATTTTTGCATTTATCTATGGTTGTGTTTGGATTGTTTATGTGTTGCAATTTTATCATGTAGATTGTGACGAGTGCAACGCTTGCTCGTGTGAGGACTGTTACTTTGACCGCTACATCCAAGAAAAGTAGATGCTAATTTTATCATGATTATTGTCCTACTAGTTTTAATGCATTGTGGTGTATTTTGTAGATGCATGATAAGAACTACTATCGCTTTGCTATGTCCTATTATGTGGTAGGGATCTCTTGTAGTTGAGCCACCGTTGGTAGATGTGATTAGCTGTTCTATGATGAACGAGGGCTGGGTTACATCTCTGAAATTTGTTTCTAAAAATGTTGGTTTGCGAAAACTAAAAACAACTTAATCAATGAACCTCCTGGGTGTGATGGGATTAACATTTTTTCGTGGTATCATTGAGGAAAGGCACCGAGGTATTATGAGAAAATAATTGGCTTCTTAATTTGGTAGCTTACGTGTACAACCATGTGCCAATAATGAAATGGGCAGTTGGCTGGACTTAGTAGGTTGTGGCAACTCGAACCCACGTAGACAGAGATGTAGAATTTTGGTAGGTTGGTACGGTGCGTGTAGGGTTTGGGGAGCCACTTCCCGAATGGTCCCTCATTGGACTTCTCCCTATCATCACCCAATATGAGAGTGGTGGTACGAGTTGGGCTGGCCAAGTCACATGGGTAAAGTGTACTAACCCCTGCAGGGTGTATAATCTAATAGATTAGCCGTGTCACCCGTTATGGACATCTGAGTTTCTTGATATTGATTTCATGACATGTTTCTCGCTCATTCTAATTTCCTAATTGCTTTAATATTGATGGGTTAATCTATCTGGGATCTTTTTAAAGAAAATCAAAAACTGTTTATGAAAGTAGGACAAAGGTATTTGCAAATGCAAGCTAGCCATAGCTCCACTTGACAAATATGCATGTAGATGCTGTGTTTATTGTCTCCTTTAATAGCTCTACTTGCCATACATTCCAAGTATTGAACCTTTGGGGCTTCGATGTTTCATGTTGCAGGATATTCAGATTCTGAGTGATCGATTAGGTCGCGGTACTCCACTCGGCACTTGTTCATTTGTGGGCAATTTGAAGAATGGAGGAGTTATTTATTTATGTTGCTACTCGAATAAGTTGAGCTAGCCTAGAGCTAAGCTTTATTGTAATATATGATTATTCTGGATCCTTTGTTGTTTATGATACACGGATATTTTACTATCTTATTCATCTTTATTCTATTGTGAGCCAATGAACTGATCCAGGCATTGGAGTGTCACATAGAAGCTACTGTCTTTTCAGAACCGTAGTGTTACATATGTTGTTGTCTATTAGCACGGGTGAAGAGTTCCCTAATGCCAAGGCTTCAACTGACACTTCTTCTACAAGTGCTGCTTCTACCTCCAAGCCTACTGCAGATGCTCCTTCGGCTAGCATCACCGCTTCGGCCGAAAAATCTTCTTAGTTGTTGTTTCTGTTGAATTCTTGATTGTAAAAGACTTCGTTCGGTACTTATTTTGTTGCATGCTCCCTTTGAAGATGTTGTTTCATACTTGTATATATTTCTCCCCATGTGTGGGATCTTATAATTGAAGCTGAATATCTGAGTTTTTTCTCCCGTCTTGCTATATTTTTTTCCAGATGATGCCTGATATCTCTTGTCCTTCGACTGATCCTTCTGAGCCAGTTATATGTGCAACGTCCAACATGATCACTCGCATGATTGATCCTCCTTTGTATGCTGAGAAGATCTAGTGCATAAAACGGTTGAAAACTAAACTGCGAGTTGTGCTATCCATGGTTGATGTTGCCCAGTCAAAAACTCGAAAAACTTTGGAACACCAAGCTTTTGTGCTGGAGGAAATATCTTGCATGAGCGAAATGATGCTCTATAAGTGTTCCCTGCCGAGTCCCCGAGCTTTTTGCATGACCCGATGGTTATAACATGAAGATTTTTACTCTTTTAGGCATCCTACTGAGCGAGGTGGATGAAGATCATCGACTGCGCACTCGGATGAATGCATTAATAGAAGCCTATCGAGGAATTTACAATGATTTTTAGACTAACCACAAACGTTCCCTCAAGCTTGCACTTATCCAAGATTTAGTTCTCGAGGTGGAGGAATTCATCGAATGCTATCGCCGTGATTTATAATGCTATGTTTCCTCGACACGTACAACCTTAAGGCCTAGCTAGACTGCGCACTCGATACATTTCAGCGGGGTGAGAGGATCCGCCACTCTATCAAGCTTCAATTGGTTGCTGGTGCAAAGTTGGCCTTTGTGTGGGTTCATGCTCACTGCCCCACTTTGTACTTGGATTTCATATCTCACCATATTATTGATCCTCCATATGCTTCCTTAACCATGGCTCCTCATTATGAAACCGCTCGTCGCCCTGCTATTCGAATCATCCAAAGAATGCTGGATGAAGACAAATATTTTTTTCTTAATGTTGAGTTGTAAAAAATTCCTTCACATAAGACGCAAAAAAGCTGTATGTAAATTCCGTTATGTAAAATTTAATGCGTGTGCAGTATGTTTGTCGTTTGTAAAAATTTGACTTATTCCGCCTATATGCGAGACCCTTTTTGTTTGCCTGACGCCCTGATGCCAAATCAGCTATTCAGGTCAAGGATTTTTAGGCTGGACGGCGTAGCGGAATATTTTTTAGTCATTTTCCGTGAAGCCCCCGAGTATCGGGTGACATGCTTTTTGTAAATACGTGTGTCATGAGGAGCCCCCGAGTGTCGGGTAGGTGATGAAGGATAAATTTTAAATATGAACAATGTAGATTGAGTTATGAGTAACTTAGCTTTACCGATCTTCGAGTATCCAGTTACATGTGGCATACTCGCTTGGCCGTAGGACTTATTGTATATAAAACACAAGTCTTTGTCTAAGAAGCTTGGTCGTAGGACTTATTGAATATAAATTTCGGAATTAAAGATCCTAAGCGTAGAAACATCGCAGCTGCGCAACGTTCCACAAGTTGCAGTACTTGACCGCGATCTTCTTGTCTTGAAGTCGATACGCCCCACCAGGGATAACTTTGGTGATGATGAAAGGCCCTTCCCATGAGGATTCCAGCTTGCGGTGTCCATCTTGTTTGTGGTGAAGGACCAGGTCCCCAATGACGAAGGTCCTGGGATGCAGCCAACGGCTATGATAGTTGTGCAAGTTCTACTGGTACTGTGCTACTTGTTGCAGAGCAAAGTCTCTTGCTTCATCAAGTGCATCGACATAATCTTCGAGTGCTTCTTGTGAGGCTTCTCCATCATAAGTGGCGACCCGAGGAGAGTCATGAGTTATTTTGAATGGAAGCATGAGATCAGCATCGTGGACCAGAAAGAAGGGGGTCTATTGTGTAGCAGATTTTGGAGTTGTTCGCAGGCTCCATAGGACGGAGGGTAGTTAGTCTACCCAGGCGCCTTTTGCTCTATTGAGTGGGGCTAATAGCCTTTTCTTTAGGGCATTGCTGATGAGACCATTGACTTTTTCAACTTGCCCGTTTGTTTGCGGGTGAGCTACTGAAGTGCAGCTGATGTTTATGCCCATCTCTTTGCAGTAATCCTTGAACTCATTGGATGTGTATTTTGTGTCGTTGTCCGTGATGATACTATGAGGTACCCCGAAGCGAAAAACTATCGACTTGATGAATTTGACAGCTGAGGTTGTGTCTTGACTTGTGAAAGGTGCTGCTTCTATCCACTTTATGAATTTGTTGACTGTGACTAGCAGAAAGACGTGGCCACCAGACGAAGATTTGTGGAGCTTTCCCACCATATCCAGGCCCCACTAAGCGAACGGCCAAGCCAATGGTATGGGGTCCAGTTCTGCTCCTGGTGCGTTGGGCTTGTTTGCGAAGCGTTGGCATGCCTCGCATGTTCTTACGATGTCCTTGGTGTCTTGGACCGCTGTAAGCCAATAAAATCCTGCCTGGAAGGCCTTTGCTGCAATTGCGCGGCTGCTAGCGTGATGTACGCAGATTCCTTCATGTATATATTTAAGGATGATTTGCCCTTGTTCGGGTGTGACATAGCGCTGAAGTACTCCTGAGATGCTCATTTTATAGAGTTCACCATTGAAAATTCTGAAGGCCTTAGAACGTCGGGTGATACGTTTTGCCTCGATTGTATCCTCGGGGAGTTTTCCGTGCATCATGAATGCTATGTAAGGATGCATCCATGTGGTTTCCACTATCATTAATTCGGTGGGTTCCTCCGTTTCTTTGGGGTCTTGTTCCTTATACTCTTCAGCCGGCATAGCCTCTGAGCCATTGGTCGGTTTGGATTTTTTTCTTCTAGTTTCTGCCGCATCATTGACCTTCTTGGGCTTGATGGAACGCTCCATGATATCCTCCTAGAAAACACCGGGTGGCACAGGAAGGCACAAGGATCCGATCTTTGTCAGATTATCGGCCTCCTCGTTACTTGACCCGTCAAAGTGGGATTCCATAATGTTGTATAAGTCTCGATATGCGATCATGTTATCAATAATAGCGTCGCACTTGTTCATCAATTGTTGTGCTATGAGATTTGAGTCACCAAATTTTTTTAGTCGAGTTGCATAGCAGGCTCCGGCCATGCGCATGTCGTGCAACAAGGCCTCATATTCGGCTTCCTTGTTTGAAGCATTGGGGAAGCTCATCCGCAAAATCTAACACATCTTGTTTCCTTGTGGAGAGATTAGAATGACGCATGCTCCTTCTCCTCCCATTCACTTGGATCCATCAAAGTACATCGTCCATGCACTCGACAGATCTGGGGGACCCGCACATTGTAGCTTTGTCCACTCCATGATGAAATCAGGCAACACTTGGGATTTTATCGCCTCATGATTCTCGTATGTGATATCCGAGGGGATAGTTCAATGCTCCAAAGAGACACACGTCCTGTAGCTTCTGGATTATTCAGTATGTTGGAGAGGGGGCCTTCTTAACGACCGCTATCAGATGCTCTGAGAAGTAATGGCGCAATTTGCGAGTTTCTGATAGTGCATTTACCTTTGCTTTGAAGGAGATAAAACTCCGCTGATGTAATACACCGGCCTCTGGATTCCGCGAGTCTTCCCTTCTTCGGGTCTTTCAACGACCAAGACTGTGTTGACCATTTGGTTTGTGGCAGCGATGTAGAGAAAGAGTGGTTTTCTTTCTCTTTAGGCGACATGGCGATGGGTGATGTCGAAAGTGTTTTCTTGATTGCTTTGAACGCTTGTTGAGCCTTGTCGGTCCACTCGAATTTCCCTGATTTATTCATTCTTGTATCAAGGGAGCGCCTTCTATCCTAACTAAGCAATAAACCTGCTGAGCGCTGCCACGTGCCCTGCTAGTTGATGAACACCGTGAAGGTTCATCGGCTTCTTCATTATCAGTATTTCTTGTATTTTCTCCGGTTTCACCTCTACCCCCCTTGCTGAAACTAGATATCCAAGGAGTTGTCTTGCTGGTACTCCAAAGGAACACTTTAGCAAGTTAAGCTCGATGCGGTATTTGTCGAGATTATCAAATATTTCCTGAAGGTTGCTGATAAAGGTCGACTCCTGCTTGGTGGTGAAGATGACTTCGTCGATGTAGACTTGGACGTTATTGCCAATTTGGCTTCTGAAGCAATGTTGCATCATATGCTGGTAAGTGACACCCATGTTTTTAGGCCAGACGGCATTGTCATGTAGTTGAATACACCATAAGGTGTTATAAATGTTGTTTTATCTTAGTCTTCCACCTTCATCTAAATCTGGTGGTACCTGGAGTAAGCACCCAGAAAGGAAAGATGTTCTCACACAGCGGTTGTGTCAATAATTTGATCGATTCGCGGGAGTGGAAAGTGATCCTTTGGACAATGTTTGTTGAGGGAGGTGAAATCGATACACATGCATAGTTCCTTTGTGTTTTTCTTCAGGACACACACATGATTAGCGAACCAAAGTGCTTTCTTGATTTCCTTGAAGAAGTTGGCATACAAAAGGCGATGGATTTCTCGTCCAATGGCCTTTCTCTTGGGTTCTGCAAAACGGCGGAGTGACTTCTTCACAGGCCTAGTGTTGGGATACAAATTGAGTGTGTGCTTAGCGAGTTCCCTGGGGATTCCCGGCATGTCCGATGGTACACATGCAAAAATCTCCCAGTGCTCACGGAAGAACTCGATGAGCAGGCCTTCCTATGCAGGACTGAGGTTGGTGGACACCAAGTCTGTTTTCTTCGGGTCCGTTGGATGGACCTATAGTTCCCATGTATCCTTTGCTGTATCAAACGCCAAGTCATGCATGACCCAAGATTCAGGAAAAAACTCTGTGTCCGATGATATTATTAGCTTCTCAAACTCTATCTGCATCCCTAAGGACTCCGAGATTTTGTTTCCCGATCGGAACTAACGGATCGAGTAAAACTTCCTCTTACTGTGATGATCCTGTTGGCTGCTGGCATCTTCATTACTAGGTAAGCATAGTGTGGTACTTCCATGAATCTTGCAAAATATGCTTATCCTAGGATAACATGGTATTGTGATGTCCAGTCTATGACCTCAAACTTGAGTTTCTCCTTCCGAAATTGTTTCTCGATCCGAAGACAACATAAAGATAGATTTTTGCCTTATAGGAATTTTGGGTTTACCTGGGACTATCCCGTGGAAAGATGTCTCTATTGGATCCAAATTTGCCAGACATATGTTCATGGCTCATAGGGTTTTGGCTTAGATGAGGTTGATACTGCTACCCGCATCCATGAAGACATTGCTCATATCGAACCCGCCAATCTGTGCGTCTACGATGTGTACTGAATGACCCGGTCGAGGTACTCAAAGCGGGCGATCATCCCTACTAAAGTGATTTCTTCCTCTGATAATGGAGGAATTCAGGGGTTGGAGGTGGTGTTGTTACCGCCATATTAACTTGTCGAGTGATCATTTGTGGATCCTATTAGTTGGCCGTCCTTTTTGAATCATCGACATTGCTCCCCTAGACATTGGGTACTCATCGTCTTTGTTTCTGTTCTCAGCAGGTTGTGGCTGCCTAGGTGGCACTAGCCTGGAGGTGGTGGTGGAGCCGCAAGAGCTAGAGTTCCTGGAGCTGCGATGTGCCCATGATTTGTGGAGTTTTTTATTACTGCTTGCATTCCAAGGAAAGTACCCCAATCCCTTAATGAGGTGGGTTGATCTTCGTCTTCCATCAGCATCAACGTAAAAGTGCATGTTGCACGGCCCTTCTAGTAGTTTCATTGGGGACATCGGGGGTTCCCTTGGTCAGTACAGATGGCTTGGCCTGCCTTTTCCGACATCTTCTCGGCTGCCACGCTATCCGTTTTGTGGTTGTTACTCCTTCTATTGTCCCCCCAATGAAACCAGCTGCTACGTAATTGGGCTTGCTATAGCCGTCAAAATTGCACCTCCTTCTATTATCATAATTTCGCCTATCGCGGTCCTCTTCGGGTGAGCGTCTACGTTTGTTGTGGACGGTTTCTTCGCCATCAGCCCAACGGTTCGCCATAACCATCAGATGAGAAAAAAAATTCGGATTCACCTGTCCAAGATCCTAGATGAAGACCTTCCTTTGCAAACCATCATCGAAGGCATCTATCGCCCTCTTATCGGAGATGTGCTCCACAGATTTTTTTATGATGTTCCACCTATGTATGTAGGCCCTTATATATTATTCAGGTTTCTACTTGCAAGCCCTTAACTCCTCAATAGATGTGGGTCGCTTGAACGTGGAACTCAAGTTGCAGATAAACTTGTCCTCCAAATTTCTCCAACTGCTGATTGATTCCGCGGGTGTAACATCCCAACTTCAGCAACCCTGATTTGTTGTCCAGAATGCGAAAATCAGGGGGACAAAAACTTTTTCTTGTTTAATGATGTTGTGCTTGCTTGATAATATGTTTGTACTCTTGCATATGATTGTGTAGAAGATGGTATAATCCTTACCTCACCCTTAGTTGACAAAATCTATTTAACAAAATTATCTTGGCTTGTTTTACATATTCTCAAATGTCCTGGCATTTCAAAAACTGAGCCAAGATGTCCTTGTAACAACAACTATTTCTTAGCTTCTATTTAACAAAACTACTTAGTGCTATATAATATAATATCCTTGTGTTTTCAAGACAGAGATTTCAACTACTATGACCTCTAGGTTTTTCCAAAACCTCTCTACAAAGCTTTTGAATCCTAATATTGGTAGAAATACCAAGAGGTCCTTATCATACTTCAAAACAAAATCTCTTCAAAATACCCATCCTTACCTCAAGCTAGGCTTGATGGTAACCTTAGTAGTAGATGGATAAGTTTGGTAAGATAAATTTCCTTGATCTGATGTTTGATGAATTGCTCTGATGTGATGACTTGTCTGCTTAGGAAGTTGCATGAGCCACCCTAGGAGCTTATCCTTTAGTATCAAGCTAAATCATGGGTAAAATCGCCTATCTGAAGGAACAAATAACCAACAACAAGAGTCTGTTTTTTTAGTTCCCTACTGATCAATCTTTTGGACTTGTTTCCTCTAAGTACTAATAGTACTATTATATTTCCGACTTGCAGAAGTTTTTGCCAAAGCAAAGAGAATTGTTGAGAAATCCAAGAACATCCAAGAATTGGATGATGAGAACAAGATCTTGAAGCAGGAACCGGCCGAGTCAATAAAATGCATGATGATGAAATGAAGTCTCCGCAACAATCTGCTAACACTGAGATGGAGCGCCTGAAGAAGGAAATTGAGGTCCTAAATGAACAAAACAAAGTTGTCGTAGAGTAGAACTCGTGAAGCCTTGAGGCATACAAGAAACTTCAAAAGGAGTGTGACATTTTGGCGGAAACATGGCAACAAGATGAAACCAACATCTTCGGTAACTTTCTTCCATCTTTACCAATTTTCTATAAGTCGAATACTTTGTATTTTTTGAACTCATGACCTTTGTCTTTGATGGAAACCTAGCTCCCATTGGTTTAACCAATTTGGGTGAAAATGCTCTAGATCAAAGAGTGCATGATCTTGTGTGGAAATTCATCAACACTTCCATCACTCTAGCCAAGGATCGCCAAGCCTTTGGATATAAACATCACTATGGTATATACTTCCATGAAGTACTCAGAAATCCTCTGCCGTTCCCTAGAGAGAATTGTGAGCTGGAAAGCTTCTTCTATCCGGGCCAGTGCTAGGATGGATTTGACATTGTCTAAGTCACACTACAATGACGCCTACATCAACATGGTAATATCTAGAATTCCCACCATTGACGAGGAGGGAAACAAGGTTGATGGCAATGCTATCTGGAACTCCCTCGTCGGCTAGTTCGCCAAGTTGGTTAAGGAGGATGTCTTCGTTCCTACCGAAGTCATGGACAATGAGATAGAAAATTCCGAGTTGCTAAAGACCGCCGACTTTGAGGGTGGCTCTCCCGTCACGGCCGATGCATCGTACAAGTCTCCAGCAACAGAGGCATGAAAAACACTTTGTATTAGTTGTGTCTCTACCAATGTAATATTTATATGGAAAACAATGTTAGAAGTAAGGAGCAAAATTTGGTTGCAAGCCTCCTACAATTTATCTAATTCTAGCATATATGTTTGTATATTTGTTTAAGAAAGTGCTGGCTTATCCCTCATTCTGGTTTTTATGCTTGACCTTTCATGAGAGGGAAGACTCGCAGCACAGAACCATGCGCTTAGGCGATGATGCCTAATGGCAACATCCAGAACTCAAGGGAAAATTGTCGATTTTGAGTGCCCGTAGGCAGAATTTTCACAAGTGCTAGTGCAAAGATAGTGCATAAAGGGTTTTACATGATCCAAAAATGAACACTAAAGGACGTAAAAGACTTAGAACCATGAGTGAACCAGATTCTTTATTTCATTTATCATATAAAGGTACATAGTGTATAAGAAACATATGCTAAGTGTAAATGGGACATAGCTATGCTATGTTCCATGGCCGATCAGTCTCCGGATAGTCATCATCGGGGTCACGTCGCTTGTGCTTGCGATCTTCTTCTATCCTATCTTTCAATTCACGAATATCGATAAGGTAATAGGAACCATTGGTCAACGCTTTGCTTATGACAAACAGTCCTTCCAAAGGTGGGGATAGTTTGTGTGATTATTTCTGCTTAAGTCGGAGCACTAGATCACCTTATTTAAACGAGTGATGCTTGAGGTGGTGACTATGGTAGCTACGTAGCTTCTACTAGTTGATGGTAGACTTCTAGGCTGCGAGAACGTGTTCTTCCTCGAGCAGGTCCACAGGTAGGCATCTGGATTCTTCAGCATCATCTTCGTCATAGGCGGCGACTCTAGGTGCATCGTAGAGGATGTCAGATGGTATGACTGCTTCTGCTCCATAAACCATGAAGGAAGGGGTGTAGCCGGTAGATCTATTGGGGGTAGTTCATAAGCTCCACAAATAGATGGTAATTCCTCCGCCTAGGATCCAACTGCTCTATGTAGCAGTGCCTCTAAGTGTGGCTTGATTCCCTGCAGAATTAGTCCATTGTCCCATTCAACTTGACCATTAGACTATGGGTGTTCCACAGATGCTAGGTCAAGGAGGATGCCTTTTTCGCGACAGTAAGCCTCTACTTCTCCGAGTGACAAGTGATAATGCTATGTGGGAGACCATATCTCACCACTAGATCCGAGACAAATTTGAGGGCAGATGCCCTATCGAGCTTTCTAATGGGTTTAGCTTATATCCATTTAGTGAAATTGTCAACTGCAACAAGCAGATGCGTTAACCCACAAGGTGCCGTCTACAACGGCCCAACCATGTGAAGACCCCAGATTTCAAATGCCAAGTAATTGTTATCGTTCGCAATTCTTCAGCCGGAACACCCAATGCATGTCTCAACCAGCTTCTCAATGTACACCTTGGCGGTTAGCTAGTATAATCCATGCCATAAGGCTTTGGAGACCAAGGATCGGGGAGGGGCGTGGTGCCCGCAATCTCCAAGATGGATTGTTGAGGGGATGACCCCAAGTAGGGTCAAGCTAAGGTAAAGGGGCAAAGCCCACAAAGGTATGGTCCGGGTCAAAGAATGACCCGGCCGAGTTATATAAGGGCCGGCCAAATAAGGACCAGGTTACCATGAGTTAAATAGCTAATGCTTGACTCGGCCGACATATGAGGTATGTCGGCATGATGTCTAGCATGTTATCTATTTGCAGGTATGAGCTTGGCCGAGTCATCTTGTACGAGGCCGAGTCATGAGATGGCTTGCTCAAGAAGGAGAGAGCGAGCCCCGAAGTCAAGATTGCGCTCTATCTCTTCCTCAGAAATCCATGCAGAGCCAAGTGCTACAGACAAGGGTAGGAGGGGAAGAAGAGGCATCACAGAGGTGACAGTCCCAAAGTCCAACGTTCACATGTCGTGGGATATAGTTTATTAACGTCGATAGAAGGACGACAGGGAAAGACACCCACCGAATTACCCTTTTGGGAAGAGCATATTCCTAGAATATGTTGTCCATCTCAGCCCTAATTGTAACCTTGCCACCCCTTTATAAGGTGATCCAGAGCCTCCTAGAGGGGGTTTCAATTCATTTTACACTTAGAGAATTCTAGAGAGCTTCTTCCTCCTCTCTCTAATACAGCTCAAGGAGCAAGTGTAACCATTGTTGATCAAAGAAAAGATCGTAAGAGTATTCTTCATGTGTAGAATCCACTACATCATCCCTCCCTGGATCCCAGTAGTGCACATTGGCCCCAACTTTATCCTACACATGGCATCTGCCATGCCACCACCACTACATTTGGCGCCCACCATGGGGCCAGCAGCGGTGCTAGCTGGAGTCAAGATCTGGAAAGGAAACATCATCGCTACCGGCAAGTGCATCATTTCGGGGATGGTACAGCTCTTCGACATGTGGGACTACGTCAGTGACAACGCGCATCATTTTTCCCGCGCCCTCCTCCACGCAACAGGGTCTTCATCAACTTAGGCGTGCACAAGGTCTATGTCGGCATCGACATCTCCTAAGTCTACCCGCAGCGAGTCATCCTCGTGGGAGAGCCTCCCCTTAGCGCTGCAGGCAGCGTCGAGGTGATGATGATAGCACTAGCGATAGGCGAAGGAGCCGACTCGAGCAGAGATCCGGCGGCAGCAGATCCATCAGCAGGAAAACCGGCAGCAGCAAACCCGGTAGAAGATGGTAATGTAACTCCTAGGCAACCTCGTACAAGGGGCCCTCCACTAGAAAGTCCAGATAATATCCTATAGGAATCCATAGATACTTTGACTACTCCTACATCTCCTATCATAGATCTGGCTTGTGCGCAAGCCGAGCTGGAGGAAGCCAGGAAGAAAATGCTAGAGGGAGCAAAGAGAGTAGTTGCTGTGCAGCAATCACTTAACATTACCTTGCGTCAGTATTCTAGGGCAAACAAGCTAAACACTAGCCCAACTCACATGGATGGTGTAAAGTTGAAACGAAATAATCTCCTTAGTGATATCAACAAGGCACATGTGTCTAGCAAGGGTGACCGGGTTGTCCAAGGGTTGTCGAGGTATAGCACACCTGCAAAAAACCTCAGGGCTGTAGATGCAGCAGCTTCCGAGATACCTGCTATGTACGGTGAATCCCGGTAGAGGCAACCGAAGAGGGTAAATGAGGTGGTACGCATAGAAAACCAGCAAAATGAGGAACTATTGAAGAACAACCCGGCAAGTCTTGGAGCTTCCCGTATCGTTCATTCGGCTGGAGGTGCCCCGGCCAGATCAGCTACCACGACATCTTCACCCGGTGGAGGCACGAGGAGAGATGACGTGGTATCCTCGGGAAGAAGGAACAAGCATATGTTGCCGTATGATCCGACAGTGGCTGGAAAGGCAAAGACAGCTCAAGCTCGCGACCAAGGAAGTGGAAGCCGGGGTAATAGGAACATCGGCCAGGGTCATGGTAGCCAACGTAATTCGGTTGGCGCAGCACAACATCCACCCCAGCAAAATGAGCCGAGGTATATGTCTCGGCAAGAAAGTAGTGTAGGGCCAGCTCAGCAGAACCCGGAGAACAACAGGTACAATGATGGTTACATGGCAATGGAGAACGCCAGGTTCTGCATGCCGGATAATCATATGCCGGAAGCAATGTTAGGGAATAGGAACTTGTAGCCAGATGACACAAGGTTGAAGTTGGACATGATATACAGGTCCAAACTCTTAGAAGGATAGGGTCCTCCGGGTCTTGCTTCCTTTGTACCTCGGATCATTAGGGAAACACCTGTGCCAAATTTCTAGTTGGCCAGGGGAACCAAAACATATGATGGAATTACAAAGCGTCAAGATTGGCTCATAGATTATTCCACTACAGTTTACATCGCAGGAGGTAACCTCAGATGGGTGGTGTGATATGTGCCACAAATGTTGGAAGGACAAGAGGGAGTCTGGTTGAATAATCTGTCGGCAGGAAGTATCAACTGCTAGTTATATTTTGAGGAGATGTTTGTTAGCAACTTCACATGCACATATAAGAGGCCAAACAGACCTCAGCATCTCACCATGTGCAAACATAAGCTGAACGAAACTGACCAAGAGTTTTTGACTCAGTGGTGCAATTTGAGGAATTCTTATGAAGGAGTGATTGAATCGAAGGCAATAGCTTGGTTTGCACAAGGGTGCAGCTATGGTAGTGTGTTATGGCAGAGATTGCAGTGAGATATGCCAACTACGTTGGTCGACACTATCAGAATTGCCGACTCATATGCATTACGAGATCTGACTCATCTAGAGCTTATGCCGGCCGAGCAAAATGAGGAGCATTACGCTCGTGATAGAGCCTGGTCAACCCGGAGGAATGAATTCCAAGGTAAGAGGAGAGATGATAGGCTGGATTATCAGTACAATTCAAATCATGTTGTTGCTATAACCCAAGATCAGCCAGGTGCTAGGGGTAATCAGCATCAAAAGAATAGTGCGCAACAGTGGACTCCGAAAAATGATGGAAAAAAGAAGTGGACTGCTAAGCAAAAGAAACAAGGGAAAGAGAGGCTCAAGTACACATATGAGTCTATGTTGGATCCGCCCTATGATGACCCACAATTAGAGGGGATCGCAACAGTCTTCAAGGGAAGTAAAGCCCAAATTTAATGATTTGACACAAGGGGAGCCAAAGAATATTTATAAGACTTAACAAATGAGTTGTTAATTCAGCTTCACCTGGAAACAGTCTTGCTCGCAATAGTTTATCAGTAGCAACAGTTTTGTAGAAGCAATAGCAAAATAACAATAGTGGTAAAATAAAGACAGTAGTCACAATTGTAGTAAATAGCAGAATTAAAATGCGGTAGGCATAGGGATGGATGGACGGGCGTTGCATGGACAAGATAATTCATGTAATAATCAAGACCAAGGGCATTTGCAGATAAATAAGGCAAAGCATCCAAGTACTAAGTAATCATAGGCATGTGTTACATATATAGTCATGCGTGCTCGCAATGAGAACTTGGACAACATCTTTTGTCCTGCCAGCCCGTTGCAGCGGGGCCTCAAGGGAATCTACTGGCAATTAAGGTGCTCCTTTTAATAAAGCACCGGAGCAAAGCATTAACACTCCTTGAACACACGTGATCCTCACATCACAGCCATCCCTCCGGTTATCCCAATTTCTATCACTTTGGGGCCTCGGGTTCCGGACAACGATATGTGTATACAACTTGCAGGTAAGATCATAAACAATAAAATCATCATGAATCAATAACATGTTCAGATCTGAGATCATGGCACTCGGTCCCTAGTGGTAAGCATTAAGCACAACAAGTTGCAACAATATCAAAAAGCACTAACATTAGATACTAGGCACCATGCCCTAACAATCTTATGCAATTACATGAGAAATCTCATCCAATCCCTACCATCCCCATAGCCTACTGCGGGGGATTACTCACTCATCCATGGCGGAATCATGGATGGTTGATGGAGAAGAGTTGGTGATGATGATGGTGATGAACTCCTCCTATTCCTCGTCCTGGAAGGCTGCCAGAACGAAGTTTCTGGTTCCGAATCACGGTTTTTGGTGGTGGAGGCGCAGCAGAACCCTTCTTTGGAAATTGTTGAACCCCCCTGTGGTTTTAGGTCAGAGGATATATGTAGGAGAAAGGAGAGGTCAAGGCGGAGTCTGAGGCGGCCACACCATGCCCTGGCATGACCAGGCCTGGCCCATGCCTGGGGTGGTGTGGGCCCCTCTGGCCTCTTCTCCCCTCTGTCTTCTGGCTCCGTGAGTCTTCTGGGAAAATAGGATTTTCGGCATATTTTCTGGAATTTTTCCTGTAAGTCGATTTCCTGCACAAAAACGAGACACCAAAGAAATTCTGCTGAAAACAGCGTCAGTCTATGTTAGTTATATCCAAATCACACAAATTAGAGGAGAAACAATAGTATAAGTGTTTGAGAAAGTAGATACGTTTTGGACGTATCACCCTACATGTTTCACACTTATAATTCGGCTAAGCCGGCGAACCATATAATTCGGCAGGGTGCTTGGATGAAGCTGGCAATGGGTGGAGCAGAACCAAACCAGCCGAATCATAAACCTCGTCTCATAGGAGGCAATCACCACCACCACAGAGGTATGAGAACCATGACAGGAGAGAAGTTTTACACCAAGTGGCGAATCAAAAACAGAAGAACCGTGGAGACCCCGTCCAAGGAGGTATGGATTAGTATAGAGAGCATAATCATGGATATTGTGTGTTCACTACATAAAAGATAGACATGAAAAGTATGTAGAGGCGGCATATGGAAGTGAATGCAGTTATGCCGGCAGTATCGAGATACATGCATTGGTCAGATCAGGAAATCACTTGGAGTATAAGTGATCACCCCAAGATCATGCCGAATCCCAGATCATATGCTTTGGTTCTTGATCCGACATTCATTGGGCCGAATATCAATGTCAAGTTCTCCAAGGTGCTAGTCGACAATGGCAGCAACATAAACATATTGTACAAGGACACAATGCACAAGTTGGGTATCAATGAGAGCATGTTGCAGTCAACCAAGAATACCTTCCATGGAATTATGCGGGGGTTATCTTGTGAGCCAATAGGCAAGGTCCAGATTGATGTGTTATTTGGCACAAGGGAGAACTGCCGAACTGAAAATTTGGAGTTCAAGGTTGTGGACCTGGAAAGTTGTTACCATGCACTGTTGGGAAGGCCGACATTGTCAAACTTCATGGCGTGTACTCATATTAGTTACTTGAAGATGAAGATGCCAGGACCACATGGGATTATCACCATAGATGGAGATTACAGAAGAATGATGGAATGTGCCTCTGCCGGGTCAAACCTAGCCGAGTCATTGGTGATTACAAGGGAAAAGAGAATGATTCAGGAAGTGGTAGCTTTGGCTCAGTAGGCACAACTGAATATATCGGCACTCACTAACCCACATGGGAGTGTCTCCTTTTAACCCATTAAAGACACCAAGAAGATTCAAATTGATGACCAGTTCCCAAAGTGCACCGACACTATTGGTGCCGCCCTGAACGCTAAATAGGAAAGCGAGCTCGTCAGCTTCCTCCGTGAGAATCGGTATATTTGTGCGTGGTCCACTTAGGATTTGCAAGGTGTGCCAAGGGAGCTGGCTGAGCACTCTTTGCATGTTAGGCCAGATGCAAGGTGAGTGAAGCAAACTCTCCTCCGCTTTGCCCAAGACAGGAGAAAAATCATTGGAGATGAAATAGCTCGGCTCCTTGCAATCGTGTTTATAATGGAAGTGCTTCATACAGATTAGCTCTCTAATCCGGTGCTGGTATAGAAAAATAAAGATGACCTGAATGTAGCAGTGGTGTGTCGTATGTGTATCAACTACACCAACCCGAACAAAGCATGTCCAGAGGATCCATTTCCTTTGTCGAGAATAGATCAAGTTATTGCTTCATACGCGTATTCTGGTTTCCACCAGATAGCATTAAATCCGGCCGATCAAATAAAGACTACATTTATTACCCCGTACGGGGCTTATTGCTACTTACGTAATGCTGGGGCAACATATCAAAGATGCATGCAAAAATGGTTACATTATCAAATTGGCAAAAATGTCCAAGTATTTGTTGATGACATGGTAAAAAAACCAAAGAAAGTCGCACGCTACTAGATGATATCTGGTAGACATTTGCGAATCTAAGAAGATTCTGAATGAAGCTTAACCCGGAAAAATGCACCTTTGGTGTCCCAGCCAGAAAATTACTCGGTTTCCTCGTATCGAGCTGACGTATCAAAGAAAATCCGACAAATATTCGGGCGGTAGAACACATAGATCTGCCGAAGTGTCTCAACGATGCCTAGAAGTTCACAGGTTGCCTGGCATCATTGAGTTGGTTCGTAAGTTGGCTTGTAGAAAAGGCATTTCCCTTATATTAATTAATGAAAAAGTCGGATAAATTTATCTGGACACCACAAGCTGATAACGCTTTTCATGAACTAAAGAAAATGCTAGCCTCTACACCTGTGTTAGCTTCATCACTATCCAAATAGCCAATGTTGCTCTATATAGCAGCAACCAACCGAGTCGTGAGTGCCATGGTAGTGGTGGAGCGTGATGAGGAAGGTAAGTCGATGCATAGGCCAGTATATTACCTAATCTAGGTACTCTCAGCTGCAAAATAGAACTATCCCTATTATAAAAAAATGGCAGGGGCGTATATTTGTTGGCAAAGAAGCTTAAGCACTATTTTGAGGAACACCCTATCAAGGTGATATGTGAAGCACCAATTTATTAAATAATGGGCAATAAATATGCAAGTGGCTGAATAACCAAATGGTCAATTGAGTTAGCCCCTTATGCTCCACAATTCAAACTTTTTCGTTGATTGGGATGAAATGCAATATGAGCTGCACTTGCGTGATTTGAATTATTGGAGAATGCACTTTGATGGCTCAAAGTTAAAAACCGGATTAGGTGTTGGGATAGTTCTCACCTCACCCAAGAAATATCAGCTAAAGTATGTGTTACAAATACACTTTGCTGCATAAAATAACGTAGCTAAATATGAAGCACTGGTCCATGGATTAAAGGTAGCAAAGGACATTGGCATATGTCGGATACAATGTTTTGGTGATTCGGACCTGATGGTACAACAAGTGTTGGGTCATTGGGATGAATTTGACACTAACATGGCAGTATATAGATTATATAAGTAGAAGATAAGTGGGTACTTTTAAGGATGTGAATTCCATCATGTACCTCTGGCAGAGAATGATGCAGCCGACACATTGTCAAAACTCGACTCATCTAGACAGTCCATCCCACCCCACATAGCCGTTTAGAACCTGAATCTAAAAACCATCAATTATCCCATCACCTAAATCTGAATCAATTTGTATCGCCGACGGCGTAACTTCTGAGGTTGTCCCAATGGACATAAATGGGAGAAATGATCTGAGTAACTCGGGGACTGATTTGGCAAACCCGGACTACTTTGCAGGACCAAGGGACTGGTTAGGGTAATCCGACAGAGGCTATGTCGGCTGAAGCAATGGAAATTGATGAAGTGGTCACCCCGGCACATGAAGTGCCAGAATGGGAACGCCCAATATTCTTGTTTTTGAAAGATGAAATCCTGTAGAGTGATGAATTCCTCGCTAGGCATATCCAAAGAAAGGCAAAAGCTTATACCATAATAAATAGTGAGCTATACAAGGGAAGTGTCACCAATGTTCTACATAGGTGCGTTGATCCAGAAGAAGGTCAAGAGATCCTCCTAGATATCCATCAAGGTGAATGTGGGAATCATGCCTCATCCAGAGAATTGGTGACCAAAGCATTCTGGCATGGATTTTATTTGCCTAGTGCTCTATGAGAGCCAGAAGAACTAGTGAAAAAATACAATGGTTGACAAAGATATGCAACCAAAATTCATATGCCATCATCCGAGTTAAAAACCATACCAATCACTTGGCCATTTGTTGTATGGTGTTTGGACATGGTTGGGCCATTTAATCCAGCTAGTGGTGGCATTGTAGGGTTCATCGCATGGAAAAAAATTCTATCGCGTGAACACACAAAACCAAGATCTAATCTATGGAAAAGCCAAGATCTAATCTATGAGATTAGTGCAACAAGATTGTAGATAACTAACCCTTGTAGATCCGAAGCGTTTAACAAGATTCAGATCCCGTGATTGAAGTAGTCGATCACTTGCCGATCTCAAGATCGTATATATGGTCCTTCTGGCACCACATTCCGGCAGCTCTTCCGCAGTCGGTCACATGTACGGAGTCGATGACGACCTTCCTCTCCCAGTTCCAGCAGGGCAGCGGAGGTAGTACATCTCCTCGGAATCCCAACAACATGATAGTGTGGTGGTGGTGGTGGAGGAGGAGAGATTTCTATAGGGCTTCACCTAAGCCAGAGCAGGGCGATGGACGATAGAGAAGAGAGGCGGCGACTAGGGCTAGGCGCCAAGGGAAAGGGGTTTGTGGGTGGTTCTCCCCCATGATGCGGCTCACATCACTATAGAGCTTCGTTGGGATAACCCCAAGAGGAAGGTGTGATGAGCACAGCAGTAAGTTTTTCCTCAGTTATGAAACCAAGGTTATCAAACCAGTAGGAGGAAGGAAACAACTCCAAGGTGTTTATAACAACATGGAACCTGCACAACACAAACTCAAAACTTTTCCCCTACGTACAGTGAGGTTTTCATCTCACTGGTTTGCTGAAATCAAAGGATTAAACGTATAGTGTGGAAGATAGTAGTTGCTTGTAGAAAGTAAATGGTAACAGTAGATGATGTATCAATGATAAATATTGGACCAGGATCCATAGTTCACTAGAGGTGTTCTCTTTAAGATAGATAGCATGCTGGGTGAACAAATTACAGCGGGGCAATTGACAGATTGAGAAAGCATAACAATGAATATACTAGACATCATGACTACCATGAGATTTGACTTGGCATTACAACAATATACATAGACCGTAATCCAACTACATTATGACTAATAATCCACCTTCACGTTATAATCCCTACCCCTTCCAGTATTAAGTTGCAAGCAACGGATAATTGCATTAAGCAATGTGTGCAAAGTAAACAATACAATTGTTCCATCATCAAAATATTGTTGTTTTCTCCCTAGTGGCAACAACACATCTAAAACCTTAGATATTTCTGTCAGTTCCCCATATTACTAGAGGCATGAACCTACTATTGAGCATAAATACTCCCTCTTAGAGTCACAAGCATCTACTTGGAGAAGATAGCTACTAGCAACGGAGATCATGCAAGATCACAAATAACATAGACATGAAAGAATCAATAATCAATCTGACATAGTATCTTAGTATCCATCAAATCCCCGCAAACACAGCACGTATGATTACAAATAGATGATCTTTATCATGAATGGAGCTCGCAAGATCTAAACATGATAGCACAAAGGAGGAAAAACAACCATCGAGCTACTGTATGGATCCATAGTCCAAGGGTGAACTACTCATGCATCATACCGGAGGCTGGCATGGTGATGAATAAGGCCTCCAGGTTCATCTCTCCCCTCCAGCAGGGTGCCGAGAAGAGCTTCAGACCCCCCCAATCTAGGGACGATGGTGGCGGCGGCTACGGACTGTTTCGTGGAGATTTGATCGGGTGCTTAGGGTTTCTGCATCTGTGTGACTTTATAGGCGAAGGGGCAAGGTTGGTGGGCGCCCGAGGGGCCCACACCTGGTGGCGGCGCGCCCCTCCCTTAGGCTCCCTAGGGTGTGTCCACCTCGTGGCCCCTCTTTGGCTGCCCTTCGAACCGTGTGTTCTCTCTGGTAAAATATTGACTTTGGATTTTATCCCATCCAATTCCGAGAATAGTTCCTTACTAGCTTTTCTGAAACCAAAAAACAGCAGAAAACAGGCCACTGGCACTACGGCATCTTGTTAATATCTTAGTCCTAGAAAATGTATAAAAATACCTCAAAGTGTAGGCAAAACATAGCAAAGTTGACACTAAACAAGCATGGAACATCAAAAATTATAGATACGTTTATGACGTATCACCCCACCCATCCTTATATAGGTGGGGGTGGTCGGCCAAGGGTTCCCATCCCTAACCGTGTCCCCCCCCAACTTGGCCACCAAGGAGAAGAGTTGGACACTTTCCCACCAAGTATTCCCTCTTACCAAAACTAGATTTTGACTATTAAAACTAGGATTTGACTACTCAAACTAGGGTTTGACCCTTCTACTAGTGTTGGCCGGCTGGCCCTTTAGGGCTTGGTGCGGCTGCCCCCTAGGGCATGCCACACCCAAGTGACCCCTCCCTGCGTGGTGGAATGTAGTGACCTTAGATCGAGTAAAGATCCTAAGTCCCTGTGATTAACATGCTAGTCCCTAGATCATTAGCTAGCACTCATAGTCGATGAAATATCATGTAAAACACAAGTCTTTATTACATGAATCAAATTATCCAGATTTTAAGATTATTACAACTGAAGCGATATAAGTACAACTTGGAGTCCCATCAATGCCATAGGCAGGTTAAGCGAAGACCCCTGATCCTAGCGCACCTTTCAACGATCTCCAAATTCTGCACATGAAACGTGCAGCCAAACGAGTTGGTCAATACTTTGAATGTATTGGCAAATTACACCATGGAGGAAAATACTTGGCTATTTCTACATGCATAGGCTGACAAAAGGCTGGAGGTTTATTTGCATAAAGCCAATTTTTCTTAAGTTAAGAAGAAGAGAGAAAATCTTTTATCCTACTTCGTTAAAATTTGGTAAATAATATATGATCAAATGGCTCGCAATGGATTCCACCAGTCTACCATCTTTCAACCTAACACATGGAGTACACCATGCAACCCAAAATATCCTCTAAGGACGATTCCACGACTATAGATATTTAGAACAGTTCTTTTAGAAAAGAGAAAGGAAATCCTTTAGAGGGTCCATCCCTCAGACGGTCAAAGTTATTTTCCATGAACACGACTGATCGATCAGGTTGATACTCTCGAGAGTTTTTACACTTTACCACAATCCACGAACAAGTCCTTTTACAAACAAGACCATGTCAAATCTTTCCCTTAGTAGCCCCTCTACCCAGTTCCACTGGAGAAAAACTATGGTGCAGGTGAGGTTTTCCACTAAGTACTAGGCCAAAAAAGATCCCATATGTATTGTGGTTGTACTGGAAGCTTTTGAATTCTGAATCATGGAAGACTTCTTTGATCCTGGGCGGTGGAGGGCATAAGCAGAGCCAATCTAGGTTACTTCCCCTTCTAGTCAATCTAGACATACCACTTCGCCCAGAGAAAAACATAGTTTTATTTTGAAGTGCATTTTAGGAGAAAAACTTGCGCTCACACACAAAGCTCCTACACTTAGAAAAAATTCTGTCTTTCAGAACCCCGTTGGTATTTGTATATGTATAGCATAGCACAGGCATAAAACTTAGAAAATTCAGGAGAACCTATTAGGAGTGGAAATATTTCAAGTATAAAGCTACTCATGGCATACTACAAAACAACATAACACTTGTAAAATATTTCCTTTCTACTAAAACATCCTACACATGCATACTACTATTTTGAAGATCAAAACATGCATAGTAACAAAATCTAGGACAAAGATATGAACAAAGGTTTAACTTGCCTTAATATTTGTTGAAATCGTTCGAACACTCGTTGCAATCACACACGTTGCACTCCTCGCAATCTATCAATCAATCAATTTCATACAACACAAGAAATGACACAATCATCAACAAATGCACAACTGCGTGCATGACAATTTGAATATGAAATAGAAGTTTAGGTTCAGTCCATAGGACAGTATTAGATCACATGATGCATGTAGAAGTGTTTTAATGCATTAGTGTATTTGTTATTAACAATTGATTTCCATTAATAGGGTTTTAGCAGACCTAATATAATTCATTTTCTTGTTGTCGAATTAAACTTGGATCTAAAGTGAAATCAATAGAGGGCATTAATACGAACCTGTAGAAATTGGATTCACCATAATCGGAGTTGTAGATCTTTTCTTATGATTTATATAGTATTTAATAGAGTTTAATTCACTTAAATAATTTGCTCTGTCAAAAATTTAAACTAAAACCATGTCTGAAATATACCTAAAATTGTGAATCCATAAACATATTATTCATATTTTCTGGCCTGTAAATATTCTTCTATAGATTTAATACTCTAAAAGATCATTAAACTATTTAAATAATTTTCTATGGATATAACCCCATATTACTTTTCTACGCAATTTTATGAATACATAGGTATATTATTTGGAATTTTTGGACAAGTAGATCTTTTATTATGAATTTTCTAAGATCTATCTATTTCCTGCAATTTCCACTTGACTTTATTAATACAGGTGCGCTGACGACATGTGGCGGCTCCTAATTGGCCTAATTAGTTGACGCGACGCTGACTAAGCGCGTGACATGCGGCGCAATATTACTCGCCGATACCTCTTCGACTTAGCGATCTAATCCTAACCATCAATCTATGATCCAAGGGTTCAGGGACAAAGGCTAGAGGGCTCACCGGCGTGGATGTCGGTGATGACTGAGGACAGTGGCGCGGCTTCATGTGACCGGTGTTCTGGCGGCTCCAGTGTCGCGGAAGATGGGGGAGGCGACCTCTCAACGCAAATGGCGATGGGGAATCTCCCAATGGCCTTGACGCGGACCTTCTCCTCCTCTAACTCTAGCGGACGGCAGCTCCTCCTCCTTGGCTCCGATGGACTTTGGTGAGTAATTACCGATAGCTCTCTGCGATTCGAATGGGGAAAATTAGATGAGGAGACGCAATGGATGAAGGCGAGTAGGAAGGGAGAAATTAAAGGGCTCGAGGAACTCTAAAGATCACCAACCTTGACCTCTGAAGTTTCGGCGGCGGACGACTTCGGTGAGATCGGAACTCAATTTATCTGGGGTTAGGGTTTGCAAAATTGCGTAAAAAATCAAAACAGGGATAGGGGGAATTTATAGATGTGTATTACTTGGAGTACGGTCAAGATTGCAGCCGAATTGGTCGAATTTGTTTTGATTTGATGTCGGTAGTCATGAACTCATGCTTGAATGGGAGTCCTGCCGGAGGAAGGGGATGAATGTTGGGTCTCGCTTGTCGATGACAGCGTGGAGAGAGAAAAAATTGAGGAAGAGGGGTGCTCCGGGTGGGCTGTTGCTGGGATGCCTAGACGCAGCTGCTGCTGCATTTCGCGCGACAGGCGTGCAGCGTGCGGGCTGGCTTTAGCTGTCCCGCTTAGGTTAGTTTATTATTATTATTATTATTCCATTTCACCATTTGTCCATAATTTTTTCATAGTAAATCCAAATCACATGATTTTGGTCTCCAAATTTTTGTAAAATTTTGTAGATCAATTTAGGAGAATTTTTCGCAAACTTTTATTTAGTTTAACATATCGTATATTCAATTGTCTTAATAAACCCTATTAGGAACATTAGTAAAAACGACTCGAGTTGAATCTAGGGTTTTTTTATTCAAAAAATTTACATGGATGCAATGCAATGCTAGAGAATAGATGCAAATGATTTTTTTTCAATTTTCAATATTCGGATGTTACATGGAACCACTGGTGGTTCCTCTAGAACATTTTAGAAGTATCCGGTCAAAACATCGAAACTTCCGAACCCCGGAAACAACATTCCTTATATGAATCTAATTCTCCGGACCATTCCTAATCTCCTCGTGATGTCCTGGATCCAATCTGAGACTCCGAACAACATTTGGTCTCCAACTCATATTCCATATCTACTTAAACAACATCGATTCCTTAAGCGTATTTCCCTACGATTCGCGAACTATGCCGATATGATCGAGACACCTCTCTGGTCAATAACCAATAGAGGGATCTGGAAATCCACAATGGATTCCACATATTTTAATGATGACTTCGTGATCGAATGAACCGTTTACATATGATACCGATTTCCTTTGTCGCGCGATACTTTACTTATTCGAGGTTTGATCGTTTGTATGTCTATAACTAGTTCAACCTCGTTACCGATAAGTCCTCTTTACTCGTTCTATGATATGACAACCCTTGTGACCTAGTCACGTGCTTGCAAGCCAATTGGATGACATTCCATCGAGAGGGCCCAGAGTATATCTATCTGTCATATGGATGGACAAATCCCACCCTTGATCCATCTGCTTCAACACATACTTTCAGAATACCCAATTCCACCTTTATAACCACCCAGTTATGGAAGTGGTGTTTGATGTCATCAAAGTACTCATCAGATGATGGTGATTAACATGATCTCATGATCTAAGGATTAGGTTACTATGTATCTAAAAGCTTGTAGCAAAACAAACTTAATTACTTGATCTTATGCTATGCTTACTATGGGTGTATGTAACATCCCAAAAATCATGATTTATAAAGTTTGCATATCATGCATGCATTCATAATCATTTGGATCATTTTTCAATTAAGATTTCAAAACAGAAGTAAATCTGATGCCTATTATTCTATGTAGGAAATGGTTTGGTTATGAGTTTTGTTTGTTGTTTCCAAAGTTTGGTCAAAAAATTTCAAAACAAAATATAAATTCAAACCATTCATATGCCTATTAAGGAATATATAACTAAGGCATGTTTTTCTGTTAAATTCTAGGGGGCAAAGTACTTTGAATGAAACATCAATGTTTTATACCAAAATATATACATGTTCCACTTTACAAAAATCCAGAAAGGATTTGAATTCAAAACTCATTTGAAATCATTAGAAAAATATTCCTAGAAAATCATTTAGAAAAAGAAAAAGGGAAAGGAATAAAGAAAAGGCCGGCGCCACGAAACAGGCCCAACACCAAAAACAGCCCACCGGGAACCTCCCCCTCTCCTCTCTGTTTCTCACTCTGCCCGTGCACACCCACCCGCTGACGCCCCGGACCCACTGCAACGTCAACTCGTCTTCAATCCCGCGCCGGAGGACCTGCTCCTCTCTGCCATTTCCTCCCCGAATAAAATCCGATTGATTGCACTTGATTTCCGGCGCAATTGCCTCGATCATCCTCGCTACTTAAACCCCCTCCCCCTCTCCATTTTCCCCCAAACCCCAAGCCCTGAGCGCCCCCAGGCTGCAAGAATTCCTCGTCGCAACCTCGCTGCTCTGACGAACTGCATCGCCGATTCCGGCCAACCCCGACCACCCCTCTGCTCCTGGTTCACATGAGAACACTCCACTTCACCTTGCGCACCTCCCAGTACCACTAGCTCGCCCGCCCGTGCCCCAGAGCGTCGGCAACGTAATCGACTGAGCGCCACCGTCTTTGGCTTCAACTCCGACGACCTCGCGTGGTAATTTCTGACCGCCCCTCTCCCCCTCGTTGACACTCACTTGACCAACATCGTCTTCCACATCTGACACACTGCTTCTCGTGCCTAGCTAGAAGGAACTCCGGCGAGCAATCTACGCCAAGCTCGTGCGCCCCTGTCCCTGCAAAGACCACCTCGAGCATCAGCGACATCATGCGAACTCGGTGAGCTGCTCCACTACCTTCCTTGCTTCCTGTATCACTGGCAGCATCATCGCCCGAGCGCGCCGCCGCCAGCCAACGTCGCAGCGCCGCTCGTTTTTGGTCTGTTAGTTTTGGGCCGTTAGATCTAGATCCAACGCATATGATAGATGACTTAAGTGAAGCGGTACGATTAGATCTGGGCCGTCCGCAGTCACTTAAATCCAACGGCCCTCATCGAGCGATCCGTGCGAATCGGTATCAGCGAATCAGAACATGACGCGTGGCCTGTAGTTTGATTTAAAAACAGAATCATTTCTATTAGATGTTCAAACTTGAAAAATTCATAACTTTTGATCCACATGTCCAAATTTTGCAAATTTTATATCAATGGAATCAGGAAAAAGAATTCTATCGAAAAATGTACTTTTTTTAATGTATTGCTTCTGTAAAGTTAGTTGTTTTTGCAGAGACATTTGTAGGCTTATTTTGTGTATAAAAATTAATTGGAAAATGTTTTAAAAACCAAATAAAGTTTATTTGATGTATAAATGTTTAGTTTATTGTTCAGTACTGTTTTACTTATCTTGTTGGGTTTAGAAAAATCATCACATATCATTTGCATGCATTCATATATTTTTTTTGCTTGTTTATTTTGATATGTGAAATTGGTTCTATCATTTTATGTGTAGATTTTGGTGCTAGTGGAGATTGTGACCGTTAGGATTGTTGTTACTCCCCCAACTACCAAGGCAAGTGGTGCTTCATACTTTTGTCCCAATATTTTGACTTTGCATTAAAATATTTTGTATAGGGCTTGCATGATAATTTTTACTAAGTATCTATATGCTATGCTTGGGAAATCCTAGTAGTTGTAGAATTGTTAGAATTTCCTCTAAGTTAAGATAATTGCTATTACCATGATTATCCTAGCTAGTAGTAACCAAGGGTGGAATATATTCATGCTATGGAAAAATATTGCTAAGTCTTTGACTTATATTTTTGCTTAATAAAACAACTAAGTGAATGAAACACCTGGGTGGAATGGTAATTGCTTGGTGGTTTTTGGTTGAGTGGTTACCAGGGCCCATTTTCCAATGGTCTACCATGTGTATCTCACTTGTGGAATGCCACCCAGGAACAAAGGGATTTGAGATGCCAAATGTTAAGAAGCTTCTAGTGCAGTCACTTGGCATTATGGACTCTGCCTGGATCATATAGGTTGCAATAACTTAGCCAAATCGATAGTTGGTGGTAGGGGAATGATAGGTTTGGAGCGTGTCCATTTTGGTCTAAGGGAAGGCTTCTGAAAGATCTTGTCTTGATGAAAATCAAGTCTCGTGGGGAAAGTGCACCACCTCTGCAGAAGGAAGAAACTAAGTACTTAGCCATGTCCCCGGTAATGGACAGTTTGAGCATCAAGACATGGAAGCTATCAAGAATCTCCTCATCCCAATTTTCTATGTTAAAACTTGTGGTTGAACAAGGGTGAAGGTTCACCAATGTCTATTGGTGGTTCTGACGAGGTTTAATCTCGTCAATGCCCATTGTTATGGACTTGGGTTTTGGAGAAGATGGGGATGCTGGAGATCATGGCACGGTTAACAGACAAGCAACCAGGGGACACGAGATTTACCCAGGTTCAGGCCCCCGGAGGGAAAACCCTACTCCTGCTTGTCTGCTCTTGATTACGGCGGAACCGAAGGTTACAGGGTGCACAGATTCGATCTGGCGTGGATGCGTGTGCGAAAGTATGAGTCGAGGGATCTAGGACGTGCCCTCCTGGCCTTTATATAGACTTAGGCAGGTCCCGGGCATAGTCCTAGTCGGTTACAAGTTCTAGGGTTTTACCCCTTTGAATTTCCTATCTCCGCTAGTCTTGCACTCCAAGGATCCGAAGGCGTCATGGGCCTTGGCCACCCGAAAATCTTCATGGGCCAGTGTATATCTACTGTGGGCCTTCCTTGGGCTGGACCAGGTATGCTGAAGTCACGTGCCCGTAGGGTATAACCATGTCAGTAGCCCCCGAGTGTTCAGTCGAATCGTAGATTCGGCTGAGGACTCTTCCATCCTTCGGGTGCAGTTATATATTAATAGTATATGTGTGTAGGGATCGTTGATGCGTGTGCCTGACTCACCCGACGGGTCAGGGTCAGTTAACTGTCTTAGGACGAAATGACACGATCTTCTTCAGGTTCGGGTCCCTCAACCCGGACCTGGAACATATGCTGGCGTAATTCGACTCAGGCCGCGGAGGACTTACAGGAGTGGAATTCCAGTGGTTTTAATCGGTGTACCCAACGCGTCCGTCGGGATTTTCATCGTACCTGCTGGTACGGATTCATACTAGCAGAGCGCAGTCACGTGCGTTGCCAGGCCATCAGATGATATCTACAAGTCTTATCTTTGCATCGCAGACACAGCATCCGAACATTTATCACCTCGGAGGTGCTTCGGGTGGCCAAGGAGATTGTCGCTCACTTAGCATTTTGTTGGGGCAGAGTTGCCAAAAAGTTTTTGCGTGCTGATTCGGAAGATCGCAGTCGAAGATTTCATAGGGTGCGCGACCAGCGCTCCCTATGGGAGTAGCCCCCAAGTGTCTGTTCGAGTCGTAGACTCGAACGGAGACTTTAGTTCAAGCATTGGTTTAGTCGTTAAGTCCACAGGACTCGAAAATTTTCGGATGCTTAAATCCATCCTCCCTATGGGAGTAGCCCCCGAGTCTGTAGTGGAGTCGTAGACTCGACGTAGGACTCAGAGAAGTAATTTTGTCCTCATTTGTCTGTCGGGTGCGCGGCCAGCGCTCCTGATAGGAGTAGCCCCCGAGTATTTAGTCGAATCGTAGATTCGAGTGAGTACTCTTAGCTGTGGAGCCGAAGTTGGTGCTAGTATAGCTTTTGATGATGTCAGTGCTGACGATCGATGACCTCAAGTGTCTGCTACGCCAGAGATGACTTGACTGGACGAAGTGTGGGTCCCACTTTCTGACTTTGAATTGACCATTCACGCGCGGCGTGGAGATGATTACGGCGTCTCCTCGATTTCCACGCGTAGCGGACGGCGTGGTAACGACGGTTCGTTGTGATGCTGACACGTGTACGTCCAGATCTACCATTGGCGTTAGGTCTTCTCGATGGACGGCCAGCGTGCGTCGTCTTCGCTGTTATAATCCTTGGTGAAATCGTGGTTCGTTTTTCACCGCACCAGTTCATCTATTCAGTGCCTCCTTGTTCTTGAGCTATTCTTGCTGCGCGCTGAGATTTTCTTCCACATTTCCTTTGTTCTTTCTACGGTGGATCGCGGTTGGGACCAGCGCCGCCGGAGGCAAGAAGGGCACCGCCGTTGCTCGCGTCACCGATGGTGGTTGGCGGCGATCAGAGACGCGAGAGAGCGATCTCCGCAAACTGCGCGAGCGGGGCCTGATCTCGCAAGATACGACGGCCGTGAGACTCCCCGGCAATGAGGTAATCCCCCGTCCCCCATCTGGGTACCGGGTTATGTTTCTTGCCTTCGTGGTGCGCGGGTTTTCTTTTCCGGTCCACGACTTCCTCCGTGGACTGCTCTTCTTCTATGGGGTTCAACTCCATCATCTGTCTCCCAACTCCCTTCTCCACATTGCGTGTTTTATCACGCTTTGCGAGTGTTGGCTTGGCATTGAGCCGCACTTTGGCCTCTTCCGGAAGATTTATTCCATGAAGAGGCAGTCTGGTTCGGATGGTGTGTATCCCATTGGGGGTTTCATCATCTCCCTCAGTCCCAATGTGCAATTCTTTTCCTTTTCCATGTCCGAATCTGTCCAGTACTGGCGGAGGCGATGGTTTTACATCCGCGACTCCGTATTGCCTGGGCAAGATTTTGGTCTTGTTCCCTTTGACCCCTCCCAAAAGATTGAGAAGAAAAGGTCTTGGAAAAACCAAATCTTAGACGGTGAGGTGGAGGAGATAGAGGCCCTTTACCGGCGGGTGGAGGATCTCCAACTGATTCCTGAGAAGGAGGTGAACGGCGTGGACATCATCCGGACGTTTCTTGAGCGTCGGGTGCAGCCTCTCCAAGCGAGGGCGCACCCGATGTTTCTTTATTCTGGGCGCCGTGATCCGACGAGGGTTTCGAGTGAGAAAATCTCCGAGTCGAGTCTTGACAAGGATCTTCGCGTGCTGCTGAAGTTCAAGGCCGGAGAAGAACTCCCGGGGAAGTCGCTGACTCCTCCCTTTTCTTCGACGTTGGCCGTGCCGAAGGTGTAGATTTGTGCACGTAGTGCTCCCCCTTTTTTGTTGGTTGTGTATTTGTTTCCTTTGTTTGCTAACAAAGTTCCTTCTCATCTTGTAGAGCTTCAAAGTGCCGGGCATGGTACCACCATTGCCCAGAAGGTATCCGAATGCCCCGGATAATGAAGTGGTGGATTCCGTGTCCGAGCTTCCGTCGGTGCGATCTTCGGCAGAGGATGCTGACGAGTTGAGTGAGGACCATACGCGCAAGCGATCACAGAGCTCAAGCGAGTCTTCGGATGCCTCGACTCCTCCGACTCCCAGAAATCCTCTGGGCCTTGAGCGTCATGATGATGGTCATCGAGGTTCTTCCTCTCCCCTTCCTGCTATTCCTGTGCGGGCTATTGCGCCGCACCCGCCAGCAAAGCGGAAGAAGGAAGAAAAGAAGGAGGAGAAGAAGGAAGAGAAGAAAGAGGAGAAGAGGGCCCGAAGGGCTTCTCCCATCTTCGAACTGAGCGCATTGGGCTCATAAGTTTTCTTGTTGTACTGTTACCCTTTTCCCTTGATGATGTTTGCACCTGTGTTGATTGGCTTCGTATGCAGGCAATCCTCCCACGACTCTAGTGATGGTGCACGAGAGATGATGGGGGAGTCGAACATTGCGTCGCCTCCTCCTCAGACGGTGGCGACTGCGGGTGGCGCCGCTCCAGATCCTCCTGTGCGGGAGGCGCTGGTGGTTGCGCCACAGAATTTCGCAGGCGGGGCTGCGGGGTCGCCATCGGAGCATGTAAGTTTCCTGCTTCATGTCACGGGGGAAGCCCCCGAGTGTCTTCGTGTGCTAATGTTGTTGTTACTCCTTTGTGTTGGGCGTAGCCCTCGAGTCCTTTTCTTACTGCCATTTCCTTTTCCTGCAGCCTTTTGTACAAGAGGCCAAGCGGCTGGTGGAGGAACGCCTGGCGCTGGAGGCGAAACTTCGGCTGCTTCAAGGTATCCGTCTGCTTTGTAATACCTCTTTTGTTTATCCTGGTCCTGTTCTTTGACACTTGCTTGTCTTAAATGCAGAGGAGCATAACGACTCTCTCCGTGAGGTTGATGCTCTTAAAAAGAACCTTGGCCAATCAGAGTAGAAGGCCGAAGCCGCCGCTGGTGCGAAAGAGCGCCTGGAGCTAGAGCTGACGAAGGCAGCCAAAGCGAAGGAGCGTCTGCAGAAGGAGGCCGCGGATCGTGAGGAGCAGCTGGCCAACGTTGTGGCTGCTCGTGAGAGGGGGGTGGCGGCGAAGCTCATGGCTGCTGCCAAGGCTATTTCGGGTGAGTGCTAATTTTTGCACTTGTTTCTTTTTGTACGGGTCTTCTTCTATGCTGCCTTTCTTCATGTTTTTCTTCTTTTTTGTCTCAGATGCCGCAGGCATCGAGTTCGACCGCGGTGCTCTGGAGCACGGGAGTGCTCTAGATGATGCCACTGTGGCGGTCGAAGACCGCTGCGGCACCGTCGTCAACTCCCTTGCCAAGGCGAAAGAGGTCCTTGGTCGCTTCTACCAGGAGCTCTTCCCGAAGGGCGCAGCCCTGGATGATGTGGACGCTCTGGCAGAGGCTCTGTCAGCCGAAGCGCCTGCGGCGTACAAGCGCAAGCAGAAGGGCATCGGCGCCTCCGTCGGGCTGGCGATGGCCTTGGCGGCTGGAGCGGAGCTGGACTTGCCCCAGATCACCTCTCGGATGCCGACGGCTGCGGATGGATCCGAGGTAGCCTTCGCTGCCTACTCCACTCGCTGCAGACGATATGGGCCCAAGCTCATTGACTTGCTGTCTGAGTACGCACTACGGCAGCAGGGCGAGGCCAAAGCTAGGCAGTCTGGCTCTGAGGCGACTCAGTGTCCTGCACCTTTGGCATAGTAGATGTAGGGTAGTATGTAGTCTACTTTTGTTGTAAATATCTTTTGTAGTACCATCCCTGTGCCACGTACTGGCCTTAAATATTTAATGAATTCCTCCGAGTTGTGCTCTATCCTTGGCTGAAATGTCTGTGTGCCTTTTTTTTCTGCTGCTTATAGGTTCCTGCGGGTGCTGACCCAGTTGACCCCTCATCCACAAAGCCCTTGCGACCATCGTTGGATGATTCCTCACAGCTCGCTTTCCTTCAAGATCGCGTGCGCAACTTGGAGAGGGAATTGCTCGGGTTGCGTGGTCGCGCCGACGTTTGGAAATCCAAGGCAGATCGTGGTGCAGCCAGAGAGGAGTACTTGATGGCGGAGCTGGGTCGCCTATCCGAGCAGCTGCAATGTAAGTTGATCCTTGTTTTGGGCTGTAGCTCAGTTCTTCGGGTGAGCCTGCTAGACTTATTCTTGTTTTGTGCGATTGTCGCAGGCGCCAATCTTGGTCCGAGGGAAGTAAAGGAGCGTGTCGCTATTCGGGTCAATTGCTTGACTCAACAGGACATGGAGGCCAGCGGCTTCTTCTGGATGGACCGCGATCGTGCCATGGTTCTGGCGACGGTGCAGGATCGTGTTTATCAAGTTTCGCGGGTGCTCCGCCAGGTGCAGACATCACTGTCCTCGGTGCTGCACGTCATGTTTCCTTTGGATGCCGTGCCGACGACCCTTGCAGGTCTTCTGTCGAAGTTTCATAGTGCCAGCAATGTCATGGAGCTGGTGCGGCAGCAGCTTGTCGCAGGAGTGAAGGCTGCCTTGTCTCTTGTGAGGGTGTACCGCCCTGACGTAGATTTGGCTGCTGTGGTAGCTGGGCCACCTCTTCGACCGGATGGTGGCGAGTGGAACATGCGTCCGCATTACGCGGCTGTAAGGCAGTATGCCGAACAGACTGTAGATTTGTTTGAGCAGCGTGCTCAGGTTATTCTTCAAAATAGTTAGGACCTAAAAATAAATAGATAGATGTAAAATTTGTATATTTCGGCTGGGCGTTTTGTGCCCTTTGTTGTAAAGGTTTGCTTGTTTGTGGGCACGCAGTGCTTTGATTGAGTACGTGTCCTTTTCGTTTGCCTGACGTGGTCAGCTACTCAGGTGTACACGTTTGGTCCTCAGTCGATGAAATCGCGAGGTGGGGGGAGCCCCCAAATGCGTATGTAGCATGTAGTAAAGTTGCAGAAAAATAGTCAACCGAAGGTTGGGGGCGAGACACTTAGCTTTATTTATATCGTAATGGAGGAGGTACATGGTTCGGCTGAGTAGCCTTGGCTGAAAGCCTTATTGAGAGTAAAAGGGGGTAGGTTGCTATGGGTAGAATCGTCGCAGGTGCGAGATGTTCCATGGGTTGGAGTATGCAACTCCAGACTCCACGTGCTTGAGGCGATAGGCGCCACCTGGGATGACTTCGGTGATGACATAGGGTCCTTCCCATGGTGACTCGAATTTATTCGATCGCTTTTGCTTGAGTCGTAAGACGAGGTCTCCTTCGACGATGGACCTTGGGCGCAGCCGGCGGCTGTGGTAGTTGCGGAGACTTTGCTGGTACACCGCTGATCTAGCTGCTTCTATATCCCGTGCTTCGTCGAGTGTGTCGACGGCATCTTCGAGTGCAGCCGTGGATTCGGCTTCGCTGTAAGCGACGACTCGTGGAGCCTGGTGGCGTACTTCGGCTGGTAGCATGGCCTCAGCTCCGTGCACCATGAAGAACGGTGTGTAGCCGGTGGAGCTATTTGGCGTAGTCCGTAAGCCCCACAGGACAGACGGTAGCTCTTTCGTCCAGTTTCCAGCTTTGTGCTCGAGTGAGCTCATGAGGCGCTTCTTGATGCCGGCGCCGATTAGGCCGTTGGCCTTTTCCACTTGCCCGTTTGTTTGCGGGTGTGCCACTGAGGCATACGTGATGTTGATCCCGAGGCCTTCGCAGAAGTCCTGGAATTCTTCGGAGATGAAGTTCGATCCGTTGTCGGTGATGATGCTGTGCGGTATGCCGAACCTGTAGACAATGGATTCGAAGAATTTGACGGCGGTTTTGCCCTTCTGGTTGGTGACTGGCATGGCCTCGATCCACTTGGTGAATTTGTCGACTGCGACCAGGAGGAAGACGTGTCCCCCTTTCGAGGACTTTGGCAGTTTACCGATCATGTCGAGGCCCCATTGGGCAAAAGGCCAGGCTATGGGTATGGGTCGAAGTTCGGACCCAGGTGCATGCGGTTTGTCCGCGAACCATTGGCACCCGTTGCATATTCAGACGATGTCCTTCGTGTCGCTCATGGCCGTTGGCCAGTAGAATCCTGCTCGTAGAGCTTTGGCGACAAGGGAGCGGCTGCCTGCATGGTGGCCGCAGATGCCCTCATGTATGTCTTGGAGTATGGCCTTGCCGTCGTCGATGGTGACGCACCATTGTAGTACACCCGTAATGCTGCGTTTGTATAGTTCGCCGTTGATGATGGTGAAGGCTTTTGACCGACGAGATATGCGCCGGGCATCTGTCGGGCTGTCCGGTAGTTCACCGTTTATCAGGAACTTGAGGTATGGTCGCGTCCAGGTTTCTTCGACTGCCATGACCTGCATCAGGCTGACCATAGCGACTTCTGTGTCCAGTTTCTCGGGTCCTTCTTGACCTTCGGGTAGCGTAGCCCCCGAGTGTTATGCTTCTTCGGGTGATCCTTTAGGGAATTTCCGCTTGATGGATGGCACGCAGATCTGTTCGAGGAACACACCTGGTGGCACCTTTGCACAAGTGGAGCCGATGTTGGCGAGTCTGTCGGCTTCCTCGTTGCTTTCTCTTCCAACGTGTCGAAGCTCGCAGCCGTCGAATTCTCCTTCGAGTGCGTTGTAGAGCGCGCGGTACGCTATCATGTTTTTGGCGTGTGCATCACACTCGTTCATCGTCTGCTGGACGACGAGGTTAGAGTCACCATAGATGACCAGGCGCGTTGCGCCGCATATCTTTGCCATCCTCATGCCATGGATGAGAGCTTCGTATTCGGCTTCGTTGTTGGAGGCTCTGAATTTCATCCGAAGAACGTACTTCATCTTGTCACCTTATGGGGAGGTCAGTATGACTCCTGCCCCCGCTCCGGCTTCGCGCTTGGAGCCGTCGAAATGCATTGTCCAGGACTGCAACATGTCTGGGGTGTCTGGCAGCTGCAGCTCCATCCAGTGCACCAGGAAGTCCGGAAGGACTTGAGATTTGATTGCGTGTCGCTTCTCGTAGATGATGTCCAAGGGTGATAGTTCGATGCCCCACAGGGCTACGCGTCCTGTGGCCTCTGGGTTATTCAGGATGCTATTCAGGGGTACCTCGTTGACGACCATCACCTGATGCTCCTGGAAGTAGTGGCTCAGCCGTCGAGCCGTCATGAACACGCCGTAGGCTAGCTTCTGGTAGTGCGGGTACCGCTATTTTGTTGGTGTCAGTACCTCGCTGAGGTAGTAAATTGGGCGCTGGACCCCATGGGTCTTGCCTTCTTCGGGTCGTTCGACCACGATTACGGTGCTTACCACCTAGTGTGTGGCTGCTATGTACAGCAGCAGGGGCTCGCGCTCCTTTGGCGTGACCAAAACGGGCGAGGTGGAGAGGAACCGCTTGAGGTTTTCAAATGCGTCGTTGGCTTCTGGTGTCCACTCAAACTTGTCTGCTTTACGCAGCAGCTGGTAGAATGGTAGGGCCTTCTCGCCCATACGGCTTATGAACCTGCTTAGTGCCGCTACTCGTCCTGCGAGCTGCTAGATGCCCTTGAGGTTTTTCGGCTTCTCCATTGTCATGATGGCTCTGATTTTCTTCGGGTTCGCCTCAATCCCTCGTTGAGAGATGAAGTATCCGAGCAGCTGACCCGAGGGGACGCCGAAGGCACACTTTTCCGGATTGAGCTTGATCCTGTAGCGATCAAGGTTGTCGAACGTCTCGCGGAGATCGTCGATAAGTGTCGTTGCCTCCTTGGTTTTTATTACTATGTCGTCGACATAGACTTGGATGTTGCGACCGATCTGGTCCTTGAGGCAGGCCTGCATGCATTGCTGGTACGTGGCACCCGCGTTCTTTAGCCCGAAGGGCATTGTGTTGTAGCAGTATACTCCGAACGGTGTGATGAACGCCGTTTTCTCTTGATCTTCGACCTTGAGTCGAATATGGTTATAGCCTGAGTAGGCGTCGAGGAAGGAGAGTTTCTCACAACCTGCAGTCGAATCGATAATCTGATCGATCCGAGGAAGAGGGAAGTGGTCCTTTGGGCAGTGTTTGTTTAGTGACGTGAAGTCTACGCACATCCGCATGATGTCCGTGTCCTTCTTCGGGACCATCACCATGTTTGCCAGCCACTCGTTTTCCTTGATTTCCCGGATGAAGTCTGCTGCGAGTAATCTGTTGATTTCCTTGCCGATAGCTTCGGCCCGTGGCTCCGACAGTCTTCGGATGGACTGCTTGACTGGCTTGGTGTCTGGAAAGATGTTGAGTGCGTGCTCGGCAAATTCCCTGGGAACTCCTGGCATGTCCGCAGGACACCAGGCGAAGATTTCCCAGCGCTCACGGAGGAATTCGACGAGCGCGCCTTCCTATGCGGTGCTGAGGTCGTTGGCGATCAGCGCCGTCTTGGAGGCATCCGTCGGATGGACCTGCACTTTCTTTGTGTTGACGGTGGAGTCGAAGGACATGTCAGGTGCGTTCTGCCTTGTGACTAGGGGTAGCCCATTGTCCGTCACCTCGCGGAGCCTTACAAGCTCGTCTTGCATGCCGAAAGACTGGGAGATTTTGTTGAAATCCCTGTCGCATTGGTCTGATCGGGTGAAGCTCCCGTGGACTGTGATGACGCCCCTTGGTCCTGGCATCTTGAGTAGTAGGTATGCGTAGTGTGGGACGGCCAGGAACCTTGCAAATGCTACACGCCCCAGGATGGCGTGGTATTGCGACGGCCAGTCCACCACTTCGAATTCTAGTCGCTCCTGCCGAAAGTTGTCCGGCTTCCCGAAGATGACGTCGAGTTCTATTTTGCCCAGGGGGAATATGCCCTTTCCTGGGACAATGCCGTGGAACGTTGTGTCTGATTGTTCCAGGCTGCATTGCGGGATCCGCATAGCTGCTAGAGTGCTTGCGAACATTAGGTTGATGCCGCTGCCGCCGTCCATGAAGACGCGACTCATCTCAAAGCCTCCAATCTGCGCTTCCAGCACCAGGGCAGCATGACCTGGGCGAGGGATCTGGCAAGGGTGATCCGCGCGAGTGAATGTGATGCAGGACTCCGATCCGCTGAGGTACTCAGGGATTGCAGGCGGAGTTGCCACGGCCAAGTTGATTTGTCGGGTGATTTTCTTCTGCACCCTGTTTGTGGGGCGTCCCTTCTGGATCATATTTAGTGCTCCCTTTGGTGGCGGGTATCCGACCCCGGCATTGTTTTGCACTGGTGCGACTGGTTGATTTGGGCCTCCGATAGGCGGCGGTGGAGGAGCTCCGTGTGCTATTTCACCTGGCGCAGGTGCGTTTCCAAACGTAGGGATTGGGGCTTGTTGCCTCATCTACCCATGCCTTCGCTGAGTTTCTGGAACTCACGGCAGTCCTTGAGCATGTGGCTAGCTTTCTTTTTGCCATCCTGTTTGTCGATGTAGAAGTGGATGGTGCATGGACCCGAAAGTTTGTCGAATGCTGAGGGTCCGTTGTCGCGGTCGTGGCGTTGCCACGACTGCGTTGGTCGTCCGTTGTCGCGGAAGTTTCCGCTGCGGTATCCTCCGCTGTTGCGGCTGTTGTCGTTACGGCGGTCGGCGTAGCCGGCCGCGACCATGTCGGGTCTGTCGCGGTCCTCGTAGACGCGCGATCTCCTCTTGCTGCGGCGTTCGCGTCTTCGACCGTAATCGTCCTCTTCATCTGATTGCGCTCGCTGGATACAATCTTCGCCGTCTGCCCAACTGTTGGCGATTTCCATGAGGTGGTCGAGTGTCTTGGGCTTTACACGCCCAAGTTCCTCCTTGAAATCTGGGCGCTTGACGCCGTCCCTGAAGGCATCGATGGCCCTCTCTTCGGAGATGTGTGCTGCGGAGTTCTTGGTTGTAGACCAGCGTAGTATGTACGAGCGAATAGATTCACCCGTTCTCTGAGTGCAGGCTCGCAACTCTTCGATTGAGGCGGGCCTCTTGCTGGTGCCTTTCAAATTTCGGATGAAGCTGTAAGCAAGCTCCTCCCAGCTTCGGATGGATCCTGATGATAGGCTGCTAAGACAGACCCGCGCCGCGTCTGTCAGCTGCAGCTGAAGGCATTGCATGGCGGTTTCTTTGTTGCCTCCGTGAAGCTTGACGGATGACAGATGGTCACTGAGCTAGGACTTTGGATCTTGCGTGCCGTTGAACTTCGGAGTATCCGAAGGAAGCTTGAAGTTGCGTGGCATCTGTTTTCGCCGAACGGATCTGCTGAAGCATCGAGCCCCGCAGAGTTCTCCCTCATCTTCATCCATCTCAGATTCAGACGAGCATGCGCGTTTAGCGCGTGCTTTGTCGATCTTGCGCTGTGTAAGCTTGTCTCTGGCGTCGTAGTCGCGTTTATGGCGGTGTGAGCTCTTCTTCCTTCGAGGAAGATCGTGCTCCTCTTCCTCTTTGGATGAGGGGGTGGGGCTCCGGTCGCGCCTGGCCGGAGCTTTCTTCTTCGGCTCCGCAGGAGCGTCTTCGTGGAGCGCAGCTCCGATTAGTCCTAGTCCGATGAGTGCGGACCTATGCATGGCCCTTTTCGGGTCCCCCTCCGGAGCTGGGTGAGCCGCGAGATATGCAGTGGCTGCCATGATCGCAGCTTGTGGCGTCTTCAGGATGATGTTGCCGTCGGCATCCATATCCATGAACGATGTGTGGAGAGTTCGGGTCACGTCACGCCGCTCCTTGGGATCCATGTTTTCCACCCGCGAGCTGTGCTTGTTTCCCTGGTTTCCATTTGTGCTAGAGCCATGTGCCATGGCGGAGAGCACAGCTCGTCGCGAGCTGGACTCGGAGGCTGCTTGCTTGCGTTTGTCGAGCGTCTCCTGCATCTTGACTTGTTTCTTGTGCTCCTCGATGAGGAGGTAGTGATATGCCATCAGTAGGTCACGTGAGGCGTCTGCAGGTAAAACAATGTCGCCTGCGACGGCACGGCGCGCCTGGACCCATCCTTCTTTGCTAAGTTGGATGACGTGGCCGTTGCTTTCCCTGTTGGGTGGGGGGGACTGGCTTCTTCTGTTTTCGCTGTTTTCGCCGTTTCGGTTGGGCGGCGGGTTAGGCGTTTCCTCGTCGGATTGGATGACTGCGGCGCACAGATAGCGCTTGCAGATTGGTTGGCTGCTGCCGCAGCTTTTGGATCCAGAACCGTAGGTCCCTTCATCCGAAGGTGGATCGCACAGATCGGAGTTGCAGCTGCTGCTGCTGTAGAACTCATCTGTAGATGGTGACGTGCGTAGCACGGGGTGTGGATCCCATGAGGCGGGCCTGATTGACGGCACGGGCACCCGCTCAGGGAGGCGGAGGGTGTCAGTTTGTCCCACCTGGAAGCAGAAGCTCCCGAACAAAATTTCGAGTCCGTCGCCTACTGGCTCGAAATCCTTCACGGTGGCCGGTGAAGTCGAAAGCGCCGAAGAGGAGGTGATTCTCCGTCGCCGCGGAGTTGTAGATCGATCGGGTCGGAACCGTCACGACCGCACAATCAGCAGCCCCAATTCCCACAGACGGCGCCAATTGACGAGGTTTAATCTCGTCAATGCCCATTGTTATGGACTTGGGTTTTGGAGAAGATGGGGATGCTGGAGATCGTGGCACGGTTAACAGACAAGCAACCAGGGGACACGAGATTTACCCAGGTTCAGGCCCCCGGAGGGAAAACCCTACTCCTGCTTGTCTGCTCTTGATTACGGCGGAACCGAAGGTTACAGGGTGCGCAGATTCGATCTGGCGTGGATGCGTGTGCGAAAGTATGAGTCGAGGGATCTAGGACGTGCCCTCCTGGCCTTTATATAGACTTAGGCAGGTCTCGGGCATAGTCCTAGTCGGTTACAAGTTCTAGGGTTTTACCCCTTTGAATTTCCTATCTCCGCTAGTCTTGCACTCCAAGGATCCGAAGGCGTCATGGGCCTTGGCCACCCGAAAATCTTCATGGGCCAGTGTATATCTACTGTGGGCCTTCCTTGGGCTGGACCAGGTATTCTGAAGTCACGTACCCGTAGGGTATAACCATGTCAGGTTCCTTGTGGGAGTTTTTGCCAAATAAAAACTTAGTGTTTCAACTGATAGGTAAAACCTATTTTGAGCAAAGCAAGCCTAAGCTACACTTAGCCAGATTCATGTAGAATCTAGATACTATTATTCTACTAAGGTATCACTTGCCAATACTATTCCAATGTATTGACCCACTGTGGCTCTAACTTGTGATGTTGCAGGTTACTCTGATGAGGATTAGGGTTATGAGTATACACTCAACATGCTTGCCTATGGCACATGAAGATGAAGACTTTTATTTATATTCTTAAGTTAAAATATTGTACTAGCCTATGACTATGGAGTTGTAAAAGACTATGTTATCTCTGGAATGATGATGTAATAATGACCTTTGTTTCTATGTACTTCATCTTAAACTGTGGATGCTAGCAATTGATCCAGGGACTAGCATTGCAATCACAGGGACCTTTACCTTTACAAAGGTGGGGTCTTAAAGATGGTATCAGAGCACTGTGTTGCCTGTAGGATTATGACCCTAGGATTGGATTATAAACCACTAAGGAAAAAAATTCCACACTTGTCTTTTTCTTCTCGTAAACTTTTCTAATCTTCTTTCTCAACTCTATTTGTAGATGAACTCCATCAACGAAGCCGTGAGGAAGGGACCACACATGACCATGACTTTGGAGTGTGAGACTGAATTTCCCAAGACCCTCAAGAACCTTATGGTTACCATGGGGATACATGGTGCAGCTGTGTACAAAGGATTCCCTGTGTTGGATGAAGGAGAAGAGTATTGGTGGGTGCAACTTCACTTGTACAAAAACAAGGAAGACAACCACAAGGAGTCAGGAATCTCCATGGTCACCAACTCAGAAATGCACACAACATTCTTTGACTCTGCAAGAAATGCAGCTATGAAGGAGCCTGGTGATAGACTCAAGTGCAGAATGCTCAACACCCAAAATGACATTAGAGAAGAAAAGAAGCATACCCAAGAGTTAGAGGCTACTAACCAACAGCTAAGTGGAGACATCATAGATTTAATATGGGAGTCTTGTGAACAAGATAGACAGATGGCTACTAAGGATGCCCTGATAGCTATTTTGTCTAGTGAGTGAGAGTTGTAACGTACTTCATTAGTTGGACCACCACACTTATCGTTTTTACTTCCAAAAATTTGTCTAAGTTATGTTGAACCTTTGGTGCTTGTAATGGATTTGTGTATGCCATGACTTGTGTTTTTGTTGCAAAAGATGTGCTTGTGATATTTTGTCTTGTGATCTTTTCTCTATTTGATGTTGATTCTAACTTTTCTCTATCTTATAAAAATAGATGCCTAATGTTATTATCAACACAGCCTAGGAGTTCAAGGGAACTCGTTTTGGTACTCGTCTCATTGAGATCAGTAGTGTGCTCAACCTTCCACTTCCTAGCATCATGACACTTCCACTCACCAAGTTTGAGAGGAAGGACCTATGGGGCTTCAGAGTCACTCGGCCAGGACGCCAGACAGAGCCAACCACGGAGACTATCACTTTCAAGATGATGCATGATGACAAGGAGAAAGGCTTAGATGTAGTCATGCAGGAGTTACTTGGGCGCCTGGTAGGGAGACACTCCACCGAACTTAGAGGTCTTTACTTTCACCCCTTCGAGAGACGCAATGAGGAGGGTGAAGCTATAGAGTATGAGGATGCTGCTAGAGAGACAATGGAGCCGATTCGTCTATACCTCCAGGACCTAGAGGGTCTTATTAGACACCTAGATATTGATAGGACCAACGTCATGCTTAGCAATGACGAGCTCTAGGTTCAGCTTCGTGAGAAGGACAAGCTCTTCGTGGAGGAAGACGAGATAGTCAAGGAAATGGAGGCCAAGTTTGAAAGCCAGGACAAGAAGTTCAAGAGCTAGGAGAAAAGAGTCCAAGACAGGAAAAAGAAGATCCGGGAGATGAAGGAAGAGCTAGAGGCCAAGTACTTCGAGCTTGAGCATCATCAGGGAGTGATCGAGAGGCTTCGCTCACAGAAGAGGGCTCTTAGGGCCAAGATAGAGGCCTTGACTACTAGTGTTGATGAGTAAAAGACCGCCATGGAGAATGCAGGTCTTACCCTTGTTGACATAGAGATTGATGCGGAGGAGTAGTGTAGACTAGTCGATTATCTTTCATCTACCATACTTTTGATTATTGAGTCGCTGTGACCATACAACATGTGGGTGGCTTGCTATGGTGTGTTTGCATTTCCAAACTTGTTGTTTATGTCTTTCAAACTCTACATTATTTTGATACTTGGTTATTGTGATTGTCTATGTGATGTATTGTGCATGTTAAGCATCTATGGGTATCTCATTCTTATCCTTATTAAAACCACAGATGCCTCCTCGACGTGCCAAGCCCAACCCAAACAACAACAATGTCACTCCCGAGATGCAGCAGTTGATGACAGCACAGGCACAACTGATGCAGATGATGACCACTTTCATGCAGAACCATAATCAGAATAACAACAACAACAACAACAACAACAACAACAACAACAACAACAACAACAACAACAACAACAATAATAATAATAACAATAACAACAACAACAATAACCAGAATAATCCCCCAGGATTTGACATGCTCACCAGATTTCTAAGACTGAGGCCTGCAAAGTTCTCAGGAACCACCAATCCAATCGTGGCCAATGATTGGCTACGTTCAGTGAACAAGGATTTAGTGACTGTCGGTTGCACCGATGAATAGAAGGTCAGGTTTGCAGCACATCTACTGGAAGGGCCAGCAGCAACATGGTGGGACAACTTTCATATCACCACCCCCAATGAGGATGTGACATGGGCTATCTTTGAGGATGGATTCCGTACAGCTCACATCTCATCCGGAGTGATGAATTTGAAGAAGAAGGAGTTCCATAACCTGAAACAGCGTCACCGCAATGTGGCTGAGTATATTGAGGAATTCAACAACCTGGCGTGTTATGCATCGAATGAAGTTGATACTGATGCCAAGAGGAAGGAGAAATTCCTCGAAGGACTGAATGATGAACTAAATCTGCAGCTGTCTGTTGCCTATGTCCCAACCTATCAATCACTCTATGACAAGGCTACCATCTTGGAGAACAAGATGAAACAGGTTGAGAGTATGAAGAGGAAGCACACCTTTGATAAGCACAACTCGGGATCGTCTCACAAGTGTTCACATCATGATGATAGTGGGAGTTCTGGATCCCATAAACATGGAAAGTACAACAACCACCACAACCACCATCATGACAGCAAGCATCCCCGCAGTCATGATAATGACAAGTATAAGAACCACAAGAGTGGACACAAGAGCCAACACAGTGGAGGTGGAAATGGCAGTGGAAGTCAGCCTTTAAAGAGAGATATCAGTCAGGTTGAGTGTTTCAAGTGTAAGAAGATGGGTCACTATGCAAATGAGTGCCCAGAGAAGAAGGTTGAAGGAACCACCAAGCCCAACCATTTCCAGAAGGGACAAGTGAACCACATCAATGTGGAAGAGATATATGAGGAATCTGATGCGGTGGCTGGTAAGTTTAAACTCAATTCTATTCCAGCACTTGTTATTTTTGATACTGGTGCATCGCATTCATTCATATCAAGAGAATTTGTTGATAGAAATGGTTTTCCGACTGAAAATATTGGGTGTCCTATAAAAGTAAGTTCCCCCGGTGGAGATATGATAGTAAGTCTTGGATGCCGTGATCTAGTGATAGAATTTGGAAAGCATAAGTTTCCAGTTAGTCTGATAATCCTAGATTCCCAAGGATTGGATATAATTTTGGGAATGGATTGTATGACCAAATATGAAGGAGTACTAGATTGTGCCAACCGTACTATCGCACTCACAACCCCGGATAAGAAGCGGATTCTATTCAAGTCTAACTTTGAATCAAAAGGGAGTAAGCTAAATTCTCTTAAGGGGGTTAGCATAGACAGTGTGCTAATTGTGAGATAGTATCCGGATGTGTTTCCGGAGGAATTGCCGGGAATGCCACCAGATAGAGATGTGGAGTTTCTGATTGACTTGCTGGCAGGATCAGGACCAATAGCAAAGAGACCTTACAAGATGTCTGTTGATGAGTTGAAAGAACTCAAGAAACAACTTAGAGAACAGTTGCAAAAAGGATTTATTCAACCAAGTTCTTCATCTTGGGGAGAACAAGTTTTGTTTGTGGAAAATAAATATAGATGTCAAAGGTTATGCATAGATTATTGTTCACTCAATGAGGTGACTATCAAGAACAAATATCCTTTGCCCAGAATCAATGACTTGTTTGATCAGTTAGAAGGAGCCCGTGTGTTCTCAAAGATTGATCTCCGATCAGGCTACTTTCAGCTAAAGATAAGGGAACAAGACATACCTAAGACTGCTTTCACCACTAGGTATGGATTGTATGAGTACACCATAATGCCATTTGGTTTGACCAATGCACCAGCCTACTTCATGAATATGATGAACAAGGTGTTCATGGAGTTTCTTGACAAGTTTGTTGTCGTTTTCATCGATGACATTTTGATCTACTCGAAGAGCAATGAAGAGCATGAAGGACATTTGCGTTTGATTCTTGAGAATCTTAGAGAGCATAAGCTGTATGCCAAATTCAGCAAGTGTCAATTCTGGTTGAATGAAGTTGGATTTCTTGGACACATTGTGTCAGGAGATGGTCTAGCTGTTGATCCCACAAAACTGTCAGCTGTAACTGAATGGGAATCTCCTAAGTTAGTGAAAGAAGTTCGTAGTTTCCTTGGCTTGGCAGGATACTATAGAAGATTCATTGAGAATTTCTCAAAGGTAGCTAATCCAATGACGGAGTTACTAAAGAAAGACAAGAAATTTGTTTGGACTGAAGGATGAGAACTCAGTTTCCAAGAGTTCAAAAAGATACTAGTGACAGCACCCGTCTTATGTCTGCCAGATTTGGAGAAGGATTTCCAAGTTTTTTGTGATGCATCTCATCAAGGATTAGGTGCAGTTTTAATGCAAGAAGGGAAAGGCTTATGCCTCGAGACAACTCAAAACTCATGAAGTGAATTACCCTACTCATGATTGGGAGTTATCCTCTATTGTCCATGCACTCAAAACATGGAGACATTATCTTTTGGGGAAGCGATGTGAAGTGTTCACGGATCACAAAAGTTTGAAGTATATCTTCACCCAAAACGAGATCAACATGAGACAAAGAAGATGGTTGGAACTCATCAAAGACTATGACTCGAGTCTGCAATACCACCCCGGTAAATCAAATGTTGTAGCTGATGCGTTAAGCCGTTAGGTTTATGTGAATGGCCTTACTAAGGGAGAATTGCCAGATGATCTGTGTGCCTAATTCAAAGATCTCAGATTGGAGATAGTGCCTGAAGGACATCTCATGTCATTGGATGTTCAACCCACCTTGTTGGACAAAATCAAGGAAGCCCAAAAGACGGACAAGGAAATTGAAGAGATTAAGGAAAAGATTGGTAAGTGAAAAGCCAAAGGATTCCATGAAGATGAACAGGGTACTTTATGGTATGGAAAACGTATCTGCATTCCGCAAGATCCGGAGCTTCGGAAACTGATTTTATAGGAAGCACACAACTCACCATATTCCATTCATCCGGGTAACACCAAAATGTACATGGATGTGAAGGAAAGATTTTGGTGTTATAATCTCAAGAAGGACATCGCAGAACATATTGCTTTGTGTGATGTATGTAGTAGAGTGAAACAAGAACATCAAAAGCCAGCAGGATTGTTACAACCACTACCTATTCCTGATTGGAAGTGGGACAAGATTGGCATGGATTTCATCACTGGACTTCCAAGGACAAGATCAGGATACGATTCTATTTGGGTCCCAGTGGATCGCCTAACTAAAGTGGCTCATTTCATACCCGTGAAGACAACCTATACAAGTGCTAAGTTAGCCAAGATCTATATGAATAGGATTGTGTGTCTGCATGGAGTACCCAAGAGTATTGTGTCTGATAGGGGAACTCAATTCACTTCCCATTTCTGGAAGCAACTGCATGAGTCATTGGGAACGAGATTGGAATTCAGTACTGCTTTTCATCCCCAGACTGATGGACAGACATAAAGGACCAACCAGATTTTAGAGGATATGTTGAGGCCATGTGCCCTAGATTATGGAGCTAGTTGGGACAGAAGTCTTCCCTACGCAGAATTCTCTTACAACAACTGCTATCAAGCCAGTACTACACCATTGCTATGGAATGGTGTTGGAGAAAGAAACTTGTTCGGGCCAGAACTAATCAAGGAAGCTGAAGAGAAAGTCAAGTTAGTAAAGGGCAGATTGAAGATATCACAGTCCCGACAAAAGAGCTACGCGGGTCCAAAGCATAGAGAAGTCACCTATGAGGTAGGTGATAGAGAATACCTTAGAGTATCACCACTTCGTGGAGTGAAGAGATTTGGAGTCGAAGGAAAATTGGCCCCAAGATATGTTGGACCATTCAAGATTCTGAGCCATAAAGGAGAAGTAGCATATGAGATTGAATTTCCTGAATCGTTGTCTGCCATTCACAATGTATTTCATGTGAGTCAGCTAAAGAAATGCCATCCGGAGATGGAGGAGACTTCTTTGAAGGATACTATACCTTTGGAGGAGGTCCAATTGGAAAGTGATCTCACTTATGAGGAAAAACCTATCAAGATTCTTGAGACTACAGAAAGAGTTACTCGGACAAAGACTATCAGATTCTGCAAGGTTCAGTGGAACCATCATTCCGAGGAAGAAGCAACATGGGAAAGATAAGATGATCTTCGGAAAGACCACCCTCACCTATTTGCTAGCCAATCCGAATCTCGAGGGCGAGATTCACCTTAAGGGGGTTAGATTTGTAACATCCCAAAAATCATGATTTATAAAGTTTGCATATCATGCATGCATTCATAAACATTTGGATCATTTTTCAATTAAGATATCAAGACAGAAGTAAACCCGATGCCTATTATTCTATGTAGGAAAGTAAATGATTTACTTTTCACTCTCTGCTATGAGAACACTTGATTTAATAAGAAAAGGTTTGGTTATGAGTTTTGTTTGTTGTCTCCAAAGTTTGGTCAAAAAAGTCAAAACGAAATATAAATTCAAACCATTCATATGCCCATTAAGGAATATATAACTAAGGCATGTTTTTCTGTTAAATTCAAGGGGGCAAATTACTTTGAATGAAACATCAATGTTTTATACCCAAATATATACATGTTCCACTTGACAAAAATGCAAAAAGGATTTGAATTCAAAACTCATTTGAAATCATTAGAAAAAGATTCCTGGAAAATCATTTAGAAAAATAAAAAGGGAAAGGAATAAAGAAAAGGCCGGCACCACCAAATAGGCCCAGCACCGAAAACAGCCCACGAGCCCACCCGGTAACCTCCCCCTCTCCTCTCTGTTTCTCACTTTGCCCACGCACACCCACTCGCTGACGCCCCGGACCCACTGCCACGTCAACTCGTCTTCAATCCCGCGCCGAAGGACCTGCTCCTCTCTGCTGTTTCCTCCCCGAATCAAATCTGATTGATTGCGCTTGATTTCCAGCATAATTGCGCCGCTCATCCTCGCTGCTTAAACCACCTCTGCCCCCTCTCCATTTCCCCCCAAACCCCAAGCCCTGAGCGCCCCCAGGTTGCGAGAATTCCACGCCGCAACCTCGTTGCTCCGACGAACTGCAGCGCCGATTCCGGCCAACCACGACCACCCCTCTGCTCCTAGTTCACACGAGCACACTCCACTTCACCTTGCGCACCTCCCAGTACCACTAGCTCACCCGCGCGTGCCCCAGAGTGTCGGCAACGTAATCGACTGAGCGCCACCGTCTTCGGCTTCAACTCCGACGACCTCTCGTGGTAATTTCCGACCGCCCCTCTCCCCCTCGTTGACACTCGCGCGACCAGCATCGTCTTGCGCATCTGACACACTGCTTCTCTTGCCTTGGCATGATCTGTACCCTCGCCAACAACGACGAACAGAAGCGCCCGTCGCCAGAAGGAACTCAGGCGAGCAATCTACGCCAACCTCGTGCACCCCTGTCCCTGCAAAGACCACCTCGAGCATCAGCGACATCACGCGAACTCGGTGAGCTGCTCCACTACCTTCCTCGCTTCCTGTATCGCTGGCAGCATCACCACCCAAGCGGGCCGCCGCCATCCACCGTTGCAACGCCGTTCATTTTTGGTCTGTTAGTTTTGGGTCGTTAGATCTAAATCCAACGCATATGATAGATGACTTAAGTGAAGCGGTACTATTAGATCTAATCTGTGCGCAGTCACTTAAATCCAATGGCCCTCATCGATCGATCCGTGCAAATCGGTATCACCGAATCAGAACATGACGCGTGGCCTGTAGTTTGATTTAAAAACATAATCATTTCTATTAGATGTTCAAACTTGCAAAATTCATAACTTTTGATCCAGACGTCCAAATTTTGCAAATTTTATATCAATGGAATCAGGAAAAAGAATTCTATCCAACCATGTACTTTTCTCAAAGTTTATTTGATGTATACATGTTTAGTTTATTTTTAGGTACTGTTTTACTTGTCTTGTTGGGTTTAGAAAAATCATCACATGTCATTTGCATGCATTCATATTTTTTTGCTTGTTTATTTTGATATGTGAAATTGGTTCTATCATTTTATGTGTAGATTTTGGAGCTAGTGGTGATTGTGACTGTGAGGATTGTTGTTACTCCCCCAACTACCAAGGCAAGTGGTGCTTCATACTTTTGTCCCAATATTTTGACTTTGCATTAGAAATATTTTGTATAGGGCTTGCATGATAATTTTTACTAAGTATCTATATGCCATGCTTGGGAAATCCTAGTAGTTGTAGAATTGTTAGAATTTCCTCTAGGTTAAGATACTTGTTATTACCATGCTTATCCTAGCTAGTAGCAACCAAGGGTGGATTATATTCATGCTATGGAAAAATATTGCTAAGTCCTTGACTTATATTTTTGCTTAATAAAATAACTAAGTGAATGAAACACCTGGGTGGAATGGTAATTGCTTGGTGGTTTTTGGTTGAGTGGTTACCAGGGCCCATTTTCCAATGGTCTAACCTGTGTATCTCACTTGTGGAATGCCACCCAGGAACAAAGGGATTTGAGATGCCAAATGTTAAGAAGCTTCTAGTGCATCCACTTGGCATTATGGGCTCTGCTTGGATCATATAGGTTGCAATAACTTAGCCAAATGGACAGTTGGTGGTAGGGGAATGATAGGTTTGGAGCGCATCCATTTTGGTCTAAGGGAAGGCTTTTGAAAGATCTTGTCTTGATGAAAATCAAGTCTCGTGGGGAAAGTGCACCACCTCTGCAGAAGGAAGAAACTAAGTACTTAACCGTGTCCCCGGTAATGGACAGTTTGAGCATCAAGACATGGAAGCTATCAAGAATCTCCTCATCCCAATTTTCTAAGTTAAAACTTGTGGTTTAACAAGGGTGAAGGTTCACCAATGTCTATTGGTGGTTCCTTGGGAGTTTTTTGCCAAATAAAAACTTAGTGTTTCAACTGATAGGTAATACCTATTTTGAGCAAATCAAGCCTAAGCTACACTTAGCCAAATTCATGTAGAAGATAGATACTATTATTCTACTAAGGTATCACTTGCCAATACGATTCCAATGTATTGACCCACTGTGGCTGTAACTTGTGATGTTGCAGGTTACTCTGATGAGGATTAGGGTTATGAGTCTACACTCAACATGCTTTCCTGTGGCACATGAAGATGAAGACTTTTATTTATATTGTTAAGTTAAACTCTTGTACTAGCCTATGGATATGGAGTTGTAAAAGACTATGTTATCTCTGGAATGATGATGTAATAATGACCTTTGTTTCTGTGTACTTCATCTTAAACTGTGGATGCTAGCAATTGATCTAGGGACTAGTATTCCAATCACAGGGACCTTTACCTTTACATAGGTGGGGTCTTATAGTGTATGTCCATCACATCATTCTCCTAATGATATGATCTTGTTATTAATAACTTCAAATATCTATGATTAGGAAACCATGATCATCTATTAATCAACAAGATAGTTTAACAAGAGGCTTAGTAGGGACTCTTTTATGTTTACAAAACACATAAGTATTAATGTTTCCAGTTAATACAATTATAGCATGGGATACAAAAATTTATCATAAACACAAAGATATAATAATAACCACTTTATTATTACCTCTTGGGCATATCTCCACAGTCTCCCACTTGCACTAGAGTCAATAATCTATATTACATTGTAATGTACCTAAGACCCATGGCATTCTTGTGTTGGTCATCTTTTGCTCTAGGGAGAGGTTTAGTCAACGGATCTTCCACATTCAGATATGTGTATACTGTGCAAATATTTATGTCACCATCTTGGACATGCTCGCGAATAGCATGAAAACATAGCTTGATATGCTTCATCTTCTTGTGTGACCTTGGCTCCTGCGCATTGGCTATGGCACCCATGTTGTCACAATAGATAGCCATCGGGTCCAGCACACTAGGAACCACACCAAGATCTGTAATGAACTCCTTCATCCATATCTATTTTTGTGAAGCCTCTGAAGCAGCTATTTTTCCGATTTAGTTGAAGTTCTCACCACAACACTTTGCTTAGCACTCCTCTAGCTTACTGCTACACCATTCAAAGTAAATACATATCCAGACTATGACTTAGAGTCATCTAGATCGGTGTTCCAACTAGCATCGGTGTAACCGTTTACAACGAGATCTTCATCACCTCCATAACAAAGAACGATATCCTTAGTCCTTCTCAAGTACTTTAGGACATTTTTGACCGTTATCCAGTGTTCCACTCCTGGATCACTTTGATATTTGCTGGTCAAACTAATAGCATGTGCAATATCTGGTCTTGTACACAGCATGGCATACATGATAGAACCTATGGCCGAGGCATAGGGAATTTGTCACATCCTCTCTCTATCTTCTGCCATAGCTGGACTTTGAGTTTTACTCAAGGTCGTATTTGGCAATATGGGCAATAACCCTTTCTTGCTTGTCCAAGTATGTACTTTGTGAAAGCGCTATTAAGCGTCTTGATCTATCTCTATAAATCTTGATCCCTCAAATGTATGCAGCTTCGCCAAGAACCTTTATTGAAAAACTATTATTCAAATAGGTTTTGACACTTTTAATAAGTTCTGTATCATTCCCAATCAACAATGTTATCCACATATAGTACTAGGAATGCTATAGAGCTCCCACTCACTTTTTTGTAAATACAAGCTTCTCCATAAGTTTGTATAAATCCAATTTTTTTGATTACCTTATTAAAATGTTTATTCTAGCTTCGGGATGCTTGCTTCAATACATAAATGGACCGTTGAAGTTTGCATACCTTGTTAGCATCTTTAGGATTGAAAAAACCATTGGGTTGTACCATATACAACTCTTCTTCAATGTCACCATTGAGGAACACCGTTTTGACATCCACGTGCCATATCTCATAATCGTAATATGAAGTGATTGCTAAAAAAATCCTTACCGACTTGTAACATCCCTAAAATCATGTTTTCAAAGATTGCATATCATCCATGCATGCATATCATTTAGGGATCAAATTTCCAACTCATTTCAAGGAAACAGTAGCACTTGGTGCCATTATTTTATGTGAGCAAACACTAATCAAATGTCATTCTCAATTGAGAGTATAATTGTTTTAAAACCAAGCTTTGTTGCTCTCAGATTGTTTTGGTTGAATGTTAGTGCTTCGACCAAAATTTACAAAACAAATATGGTTTTAAAACCATTTTCAAAACTTATTCAAATCAAGTGCTAAGACACTGTTTATTTGGTTTAATCAAAGGTACCAAGCTAGTACATAGAGACCACATGGTTTTATGCCCAAAAATATGAGTGTTACACTCAACAAGAATCCAGAAAAGATTTGAATACAAATGGCTTTTGAATTTATTTGAATTTGGTTTCTGAAAATCAAATTAGAAAAAGATAAAGATAAAAGAATAAGGAAAGGGCCGGCGCCACTAAACAGGCCCAGCAGCAGAAGCAGCCCACGAGCCCACCCGGAGCAGCCCCTTCCCTCTCCCTCTTCCACGCGCGCAAACTTACCTCGCAGAGACTAATCAGTGGACCCTCTCCATGTCAGCTCCTTCTTCCCCAAATCCCCCGCGCAGACGCTGTCGCCGCCCGTTTCTTCCCCCTTCACTGCCGCGATTTCAATCCACTTAATTGGTGATGAATGCGAGTGCAATCTCCGCCCCTGCTCCGGCTATAAGATCCCCTCCTCACTCCGCTCCATTCCCCTCACTCACCAACCACAGAGCGCCGCTAGGCTGTCCACAATCGAGCTCGCACCGCCGCTGTCCCAAACCACTCTGGCGACCGATTCCGGTGAGCTCCGACCGCCCCCCTGTCTTTGGTTCAAACAAACATGACCATCATGTCCTTGCGTGTTCCCTGATGCCTTTTGTTTGCTTTCTCGTGACCCAGGTTGGCGTCACCGTTCGTTCCTGCAAACATCAGAACCGTCGCTCGACTCCGACGAGCGATTGAGGTAAAACCCGACCGCCCCTCGACTTCTCCTTGAATCAGTAGTGTTCGCCATAGTCTTGCGCACCCCCTGATAGAACTGGTTCCTGCTAGGGTGATCCAGAGTGTCGCCAATGTCTTCGTCACCGAGCACCCGACGCTGCGCTCAACTCCGGTGAGTTCCTACGGCCACATCAACGCGCCCCTGTCCACGCCAGCAACATCTCGAGCTTCCTCGCAACTTTGCGACGCTAGTAAGCATCACCACTGTCCCTAGTCCTCACTAGAATCGCCGGCAGAGCCGTCGCCGCCGCCAGCAGCCATTTGCGCCGCCCATCTTTGGTCAGAGCATCGAGGATCGTTGGATCCAGATCTAGAGGATAGGATTAGATTAGAGGGCGAAGCGGTAGGATTTAATCTGAGTCGTGCATCGTCACTTAGATCTTACGGCTCGCAAGCGTGATCCGCCCGAACCGGTACCGTCCAACCAGATGCTGCCGCGTGGCATGTGTTTCGTTTTAAAAATATGAATTAGAGCTATTAGATGTTTAAACTTGTTTAATTCATAACTTTTGATTCCTACGTCCAAATTTGACAAATTTTATATCAATGGAATCAGGAGAGAAAAACCTTTCTGTTTATGCAATGTGTTTAAAGTTTTGCCTCTGTTAAAATGGTTGTTTTTGCAGAAACATTTGTAGGCATAAATTGAGTATAGTAATTGTTTGGAAAATGTTTTGTTATTCAAATAAAGTTTATTTAACTTGTTTTGTACTTGTTTATGATTCAGTACAGTGCACTTGTCTTGTTTGGTGTAGAAAATCATCACATGGCATATTGCATACATTCATGTATTTTTTGCTTGTATTAATTGTGTATGTGATTTTGTGCCATTATTTTATGTGTAGATTTTGGTGCAAATAGTGATTATGATTGTGAGGATTGTAACTACTCTCCAAACTACCAAGGCAAGTGGTACTTCATGATTTATTCCTATGTTTATCAACTATGCATTAGAAATATTTTGCTAGTCTTGCATGGATATTTTTGATCTATATGCTATGCTTGGGAAATCCTAGTAATTGTAGAATTGCTAGAAACATTTCTAAGTCTTATAAATGCCATGCTTAGCCTCGATAGTAGCAACCAAGGGTGGTTATATATTCATGTTATGAGAATATATTTCTAAGTCTTTGGACTTGTGCTTTGTTTAATAAAACCACTAAGTGAATGAAACACCTGGGTGGAAATGGAAGTAATGGTTTGTGTTGAGTGGTTACACAAGGCCCATTTCTATGGTTTACCTTGTGTATCTCACTTGTGGAAAACCACCCAGGAACAAAGGGATTTGAGATGCCATATGTTAAGAAGCTTCTAGTGCAGCCACTTGGCAATATGGGCTCTGCCTGGATCACATAGGTTGCAATAACCTAGCCATTTAGACAGTTGGTGGTAGTGGGATGATAGGTTGGAACGCGTCCATTTGGTCTAAGGGAAGGCTTCTGAAAGGTCCTGTCTTGGTGAAAATCAAGTCTTGTGGGGAAAGTGCACAACCTCTGCAGATGGAAGAATCTAAGTACTTAGCCATGTCCCTGGTATTGGACAACTTGAGCATCAAGACATGGAATCTATCAAGAATCTCCTCATCCCAATTCTAAGTAAAAACTTGTGGTTGAACAAGGGTGAAGGTTCCCCAATGTCTATTGGTGGTTCCTTGGGAAAGATTTTGACAAAGAAAAACTTAGTGTTTTCAATGAATAGGTAAAACCTATTTTGAGCAAAGCAAGCCTAAGCTACACTTAACCAAAAAGCATATAGTATCTAGTCTACCAATATTCTACTAAGGTATCACTTGCCAATACTATTCCAATGTATTGACCCACTGTGGCCGTAACTTGTGATGTTGCAGGTTATTCTGATGATGATTAGGGGTTATGAGTCTACACCCAACATGCTTGCTTGTGGCACATGAAGATGAAGACTTATTTATCTTATTATATATTTGAACTCTTGTATTAGGACTGTGGCCATGGAGTTTGTAAAAGACTATGTTTTCTCTAGAATGATATGTAATAATGACCTTTGTTTCTGTGTACTTCATCTTAAACTGTGGATGCTAGCATTGATCTAGGGACTAGCATTGCAATCACAGGGGTCCTTACCTTTATAAAGGGAGGGATCTTACAGATGGTATCAGAGCACTGTGTTGCCTTTAGGATTATGACCCTAGGATTGGAAACCACTAAGGAAAAAATTTCAACAACTTCCACACTTGTCTTTTCTTCTCGTAAACTTTTCTAATATTCTTTCTCATCTCTATTTTTAGATGAACTCCATCAACGAAGCCGTGAGGAAGGGACCACTCATGACTATGACTTTGGAATGTGATACAGAAATCCCCAAGGCTCTCAAGGGCCTCATGGTTGCCACGGGAATACATGGTGCAGCTGTGTACAAAGGTTTTCCTGTGATGGATGAAGGAGTTGAGTACCGGTGGGTGCATCTTCACTTGTATAAAAACAAGGAAGACAACCACAAAGACTCAGGATTCTGCATGGTCACCAACTCAGTGATGCACACCACATTCTTTGATTCAGCAAGGGATGCAGCTTGGAAGGCCATCAAAGAGCTTGGTGATAGAATCAAATGCAGAATGCTAAACACCCAGAATGACCTTAAGGAAGAAAAGAAGCATACCCAAGAGTTAGATACTACCAACCAAAGTTTAAGGAAGGACATCATAGACCTAGCAATGGAGTCATGTGATCTAGATAGACAGATTGCCTATAGGGATGCCCTGTTAGCCAACTTGGCAAGTGAGATGGAATTGTAACGTACTTCGTTAGTTGGACCACCACACTTATCGTTTTATTTCCCAAATGTTGTTTAAAATAAGTTGAACCTTGGTTGTTTGTAATGGATCCATGTATGCCATGACTTGTGTGTTTTGATTTCCAAAGTTATGCATGTGATGCCTTGTCTTGTGATTTATCTTAAGTTGTGTTGATTCTAACTTTTTCTATCTTATTAAATAGATGCCTAATGTTACTATCAGCACGGCTGAAGAGTTCAAGGGAACTTGTTTTGGCACTCGTATTATTGAGCTCACTAGTTTGCTCAATCTCCCACTTCCTACCCTCATGATGCTTCCCCTCACGAAGTTTGAGAGGAAAGACCTTTGGGGTTTCAAGGTTAATCAACCAGGATGCCAGACTGAGCCTACCACGGAGGCAATCATCTTCAAGCTCATGCATGATGACAAGGAGAGAGGCCTAGAGGTAGTCATGCAGGATTTGCTTGGACGTTTACTAGGGAGACACTCTCGAGAGATTAGAGGTACTCACTTCCACGCCTTCGGTTGACGTGATGAGGATGGTGAGGCCATTGACTTCGAGGACACTTCTAGAGAGACGGCTGGGCCGATTCGTCTATACCTCCAGGACTTAGAGGTTCTTCTTAGGCACCTAGACACTCATAGGACCAACGTCATGCTTAGCAATGACGAACTCCAGGTGCAGCTTCGTGAGAAGGACAAGCTCTTCGCGGAGCAAGATGAGATAGTCAAGGAAATGGAGGCCAAGTTTGAGAGTCAGGATAGAAAGTTCAAGAGTCAAGAGAAGAGAGTCCAAGATAGGAACAAGAGGATTCGTGACATGACTGCAGAACTAGAGGCCAAGGACTTCGAGCTCGAGCATTAGCAAGGTGTGATTGAGAGGCTTCATGCACAGAAGAGGGCTCTCAAAGCCAAAGTAGAGACCTTGACCACCAATGTCGAGGAATACAAGACCGCTATGGAGAATGCAGGTCTTACACTTGTTGATGAGGAGGTTGATGCAGAGGAGTAGTGATGACTACTCATTTACCATTTATTTACCATGCTTTTGATTATTGAGTCGCAATGACCATCCAACATGTGGATGGCTTGCTATTGGTGTGTTTACTTTTCAAAACTTGTTGTCTTTGTTGTTGAACTCTTACTACTATGATGCATGTTTGGTGATTGTCTATGCGATGTAATGTGCATGTTAGCATCTATGGGTATCTCATTCTTATCTTTATTGAAAACCACAGATGCCTCCCCGACGTGCCAATCCCAACCCCAACAACAACAACATCACCCCTGAGATGCAGCAGATGATGACAACTCAGACTCAGTTGATGCAAATGATGACCACGTTCATCTAGAATCAGAACAACAACAACAACAACAATAATAACAACAACAACAATCAGAACAACCCACCGAGTTTTGACATGCTTACCAGGTTCTTAAGACTGAGACCAGCAAAGTTCTCAGGAACTACTGATCCTATGGTGGCCAATGATTGGCTATGCTCTGTGAACAAGGACTTGGTAACTATAGGCTGTACTAATGAAGAGAAGGTCATATTTGCAGCACACCTGTTGGAAGGACCAGCAGCCACTTGGTGGGATAACTTCCAGATCACCACTCCCATTGCGGATGTGACATGGGCTATCTTTGAAGATGGTTTCCGTACTGCTCACATCTCATCCGGAGTGATGAGTTTGAAGAAGAAAGAGTTCCATAACTTGAAGCAGCGCCACCGCAGCGTGGCTGAATACATTGAGGAGTTCAATAATCTGGCGCGATATGCACTGGATGAAGTTGACACTGATGCTAAGAGGAAGGAAAAGTTCCTTGAAGGATTGAATGATGAATTGAACCTGCAGTTAGCTGTGGCCTATGTTCCCACATACCAGTCTCTTTGTGACAAGGCTGCTATTTTGGAGAGCAAAATAAAACAAGTAGAAAGCAGGAAGAGAAAGCACTCTGACAAGCACAGCTCGGGATCGTCTCACAAGCGTTCCCATTATGATGATAGTGGGAGTTCTGGATCCCACAAGCATGGAAAATACAACAAGCACCACAACCACAACCGTCATCATGACAACAAGCACCACCGTAGTCATGACAATGACAAATATAAGAATCACAAGGGTGGATATAAGAGCCACCACAATGGAAGTGGAAGTGGCAGTGGAAGCCACCCTGTCAAGAAGGATCTTAGTCAGGTTGAATGTTTCAAGTGAAAGATGATGGGGCATTATGCAAATGAATGCCCATAAAAGAAAGTTGAAGGACCCAATAAGCCCAACCCTTTTCAAAAGGGACCGGTGAACCACAGCAATGTGGAAGAGATCTATGAGGAACCTGATGCTGTTGCTGGTAAGTTCAAACTCAATTCTGTTCCAGCATTTGTTCTCTTTGATACTGGTTCATCTCATTCATTCATATCAAGAGCATTTGTTGAAAGAAATTAACTACCGGTAGAAACTATTGGGTTTCCTATAAAAGTAAGTTCTCCTGGCGGAGAAATGATAGTGAACTCAGGATGTCATGATCTAGTCATAGAGTTGGGGAAGTATAAGTTTCCTGTTAACCTGATAATCCTAAACTCCCAAGGATTGGATGTCATTTTGGGAATGGACTGGATGACTAAGCACAAGGGAGTACTAGATTGTGCCAACCATACTATCTCACTCACAACTCCAGAAAACAAAAGGATTAGATTCAAGACCAACTTTGAATCGAAAAAGAATAAGCTAAATTCTCTTAAGGGGTTAGCATAGACAGTGTGCCTGTTGTGAGTGAATATCCTGATGTATTTCCGGAAGAATTGCCAGGAATGCCACCATATAGAGATATGTAATTTTTGATCGATTTGCTACCAGGTTCCGGACCAATAGCAAAGAGACCATACAAGATGTCAGTGGATGAGTTGAAAGGACTCAAGAAGCAACTTGGAGAACAGTTGTAGAAAGGTTCTATCCAACCAGGTTCTTCATCTTGGGGAGCACCAGTGTTGTTCGTGGAAAAGAAAGATAGAAGTCAAAGGTTATGCATAGATTACCGTTCACTCAACAAGGTGACTATCAAGAACAAGTACCCTTTTCCAAGAATCAATGACTTGTTTGATCAGTTAGAAGGAGCTTGTGTGTTCTCAAAGATTGATCTCCGATCAGGTTATTTCCAGCTCAAGATAAGGGAACAAGATATACCTAAGACAGCTTTCACCACTAGGTATGGATTGTATGAGTATACCGTGATGCCATTTGGTTTGACCAATGCACTAGCATACTTCATGAATATGATGAACAAGGTGTTCATGGAGTTCCTTGATTAGTTTGTTGTCGTTTTCATCGATGACATTTTGATCTACTCCAAGAGCAAAGAAGAGCATGAAGGACATCTACGTTTGATACTTGAGAAGCTTAGAGAGCATAAGCTGTATGCCAAATTCAGCAAGTGTGAATTTTGGTTAAATGAAGTTGGTTTTCTTGGACACATTGTGTAAGGAGATGGTGTAGCAGTTGATCCTGCTAAAGTTTTAGCTGTAACTGAATGGGAATCTCCTAAGTCAGTGAAAGAGGTTCGTAGTTTCCTTGGCTTGGCAGGATACTACAGAAGGTTCATTGAGAATTTCTCCAAGGTAGCTAAGCCTATGACAGAGTTGCTAAAGAAAGACAAGAAATTTGCTTGGTCTGAAGGATGTGAACTCAGTTTCCAAGAGTTGAAGAAGAGACTAGTGACAGCACCAGTCTTATGTTTGCCAGATTTGGAGAAAGATTTCCAAGTATATTGTGATGCATCTCATCATGGATTAGGTGCAGTACTTATGCAAGAAGGGAAAGTTGTGGCTTATGCCTCGAGACAACTCAAAACTCATGAGGTAAACAACCCTACTCATGATTTAGAGTTAGCCTCTATTGTCCATGCACTTAAAACATGGAGACACTATCTTTTGGGAAAGCGATGTGAAGTGTTCACAGATCACAAAAGTTTGAAGTATATCTTCACCTAGAAAGAAATTAACATGAGACAAAGAAGATGGCTAGAACTCATAAAGGACTATGACTTGAGTTTGCAATACCACCCCGGTAAAGCAAATGTTGTAGCGGATGCTCTAAGCCGTAAGTTTTTTGTGAATGGCCTTACTAAGGGAGAATTGCCAGATGATCTATGTGCCCAATTCAGAGATCTCAGATTGGAGATTGTGCCTGAGGGACATCCCATGTCTTTGGATGTTCAACCCACTTTGTTGTTCAAGATCAAAGGAGCCCAAAAGACAGATAAGGAAATTGAAGAGATTAAGGAAAAGATTGGCAAGGGAAAAGCCAAAGGATTCCATGAAGACGAACAGGGTACTTTATGGCATGGAAAACGTATCTGTGTTCCACAAGATCCGGAGCTTCGGAAACTGATATTACAAGAAGCACATAACTCATCCTATTCCATCCATCTGGGTAACACCAAAATGTACATGGATATGAAGGAAAGATTTTGGTGGAATAATCTCAAGGACATCGCTGAACATATTGCTTTGTGTGATGTATGTAGTAGAGTGAAAGCGGAACATCAGAAACTAGTAGGATTGTTACAACCACTACATATTCCTGATTGGAAGTGGGACAAGATTGGTATGGATTTCATTATCGGATTGCCAAGGACCCGGTCAGGATATGATTCTATTTGGGTAGTAGTGGATCGCCTAAATAAAGTGGATGATTTCATACCCGTGAAGACAACTTACACAAGTGCTAAGTTAGCCAAGATCTATATGAGTAGACTTGTATGTCTACATGGAGTACCCAAAAGTATTGTGTCTGATAGGGGAACTCAATTCACTTCTCATTTTTGGAGGCAATTACAAGAGTCATTGGGAACGAGGTTGGAGTTCAGCACTGCTTTTTATCCTCAGACTGATGGACAGACAGAAAGGACCAACCAGATACTTGAAGATATGTTGAGGGCATGTGCCCTAGACTATGGAGCCAGTTGGGATGAAAGTCTGCCTTACGCAGAATTCTCTTACAATAACAGCTATCAAGCCAGTATTGAGATGGCACCATTTGAGTTTCTCTATGTGAGAAAGTGTACCACCCCATTGCTATGGAATGGTGTGGTAGAAAGAAGTTTGTTCGGAACATGGAAATATGGAATGATGGAAAACCTACACAACAAAAAAAACTACCGAACGATTTCTGAGGCATGAGGCTCCTCTGAGGTGACCGTTGGTCGGCCTCCGGCTTTCGTCGGCGTCTCACCGGCAAAAGCTCTGCATGGATTCCTTAGGAGGTTTTTGGAAGATCACCTACTCAGGTGTGACCACGGGGGGTAAGTTTCTTGTCGTGGTGGTGGCACGGCAGATGCCATGGGTAGGCTAAAGAATGGGCCAATGGATGCTAGAGGGATCTGGGGAGGGAAGATGTAGTTGATTGTACACACAAACAACAAACGTAAAGATCCTTATTCCTCCTCTCTTGGGCTACAAGTGCTCCTTGAGCTGTTTACAAGAGGGGACGATGAACTTTTACCAGCCTAACGGTACCAAATGAGCCGATCCCCTTCTTTGAGTCCAAGCCTCTCCTTATAAAGGGGCCTCTTGGCTCCTCTAGGGCTGACGTGGCAAGCATATTCGAAGAATATGCTTGTCCCAATATAGTAACTCGGCGGCCTCCTTTTCGTGTCGCCCTTATAATGACGGCAAGGTTTCAGAGAACCCCACCTGCACGCCTCGGGCTCCAGGACTGTCACCTCCATGACCTCCTTCTACCCTTCTGCCGCTCTGCGCCTTGTCCTTTGTGTTTCGCTCTACTCGGATTCTCCCTAGCTTGTGGCTAGGGTTTGACTATAGGCACTTCCTTCTCCTGCAAGCTTCATGTCTTTCGGCCCTGCCTCGCTTAACTCGGCTTGGCCTTCACCTGCATTCAGATTATTCGGGCTGACCCGGCCGACTTAAACAGTACGTCGGTCGGGTAACGTATTGCTCTTCTCATAAGTGTCCTGCTCTTGCTTACCTCGGCCGACCTTCACAGGATTCGGCTGATTTAGAAAGTAACTCGGAATTTGGACGGGGAACTTCCTTTTGTCTTTCCCCATCCTGACCCTATCCGGGGTCACCTCCCCAACATTAGTCCCCGAAGTTGGTATGGTCCTTCCTATAACCTCGGCTGGTCCATATCAGTTTCCCAATACTCGTGTATCCTTGTTTCCGAGTTACTTTTCTGCCGTCCGAGGTATCTTTGTATCTTCTTGCGTACGCCTCATCCTACGTGTAACACTCATCATTATTTCTCTAGTTTTTTGTTCCTCTACAGTTCCCGCTGACAATGCTACAGTGATTACTGCGCCTGTCGCGTCGGCACTGCGACGCCTCGCGCACCGCAATTGTCAAGAGGCCTGATCCTCTCCTGCGTCGCGTGGCCGTTAGTGTGGCTCCACTCAGCCGCGAGCGGTTACGCCGCATACACGGTCTACACGGTTATCACCCGCACGCACGATCCCACTATCACCAAGGCCACGCGGTTATAAAGAGGGGCACGGGGCTAGGGGATTCACTTTCCTCCTTCGCTCACTGTTGCCCTTCTTCCTCCTTTCGCCCTTGCGCCCGTTCGTGCTTCTGCGGCAGCGCGCACGTCGGAATCTTCGACGGCGAGGTCCTAATCCCTCTGCTCCGTCGACCTCGTTCGCGTGCACTTGCTCCGGCGCCTTCTCCGGTGAGTTTCTCTTTGGTCTTACCGCCTAGATTCTTCCCTAGACGCGTCTGCTGCTTTCTAGGTTCTCCGCGGCGGTTTCTTTTCCGCTCTGCCGCCGTTCTCGCTTAGGACCACGACGGGGCCTTGCACTTCTAGACTTTGCTCCGCCGCTAGTTTCTCTTCCGTGGACTCCTTCGGTGACCCCATGTCAAGCTCTGTTAGCGGTGCGCTCATCAAAGATGACAATGCAGCGTCTGGCCCAGAGCACTCCTGGCAAGGTTCCACCGTTACCCGCCGAGAGGTTGAGTGGTTGATTAGGACTCGACGCATTCCTGCCGAGGTAGCCTGTCGCTTACCTGGCAGCGAATCCTCTCATGTTCTTAAAGAGCGTGAGTATGTCGTGTTCATGTCCCATTTCGCTCGCGGGTTCGGTCTTCCCCTTAGTGATTTTTCTAGGGAATTCCTCGATTACTTCGGCCTGCAGCCGCATCATCTTCGGGCTAACGCCATTGCTTCTCTATCCGCCTTTATCTCGGCTTCGGAAGGATACTTCGGCCTATGGCCGTCAGTGCATGTATGGTCCAAGTTCTTCCAGATCCGATCCAATGTCGTTCCGGACAAATCCCTTCAGCCTTCCGAGAAATTGCTTACCCAGTGCGGAGCAGCGTCCATCACACCTCGGAGGAAGTACGATTTTCCTCGTGTTGCTGGTCTTGAGTCATGCAAGAAGTGGCATAAATCGTTTTTCTATGTCAAGAACTCTGGGAAAGAAGATAAGATTCGGCTTCCTGCTTTCTCCATTGGCCCCCCTTCCAAGAAGAACTGGACTTATAATCCCAGGAAGAGCCATGCTCTGGCCGAGGCCTTTGAGATTCGGCTGAAGGAGCTGATCCGCACCGGGTTACGCGGCGAGGATCTGATGACCACCTTCGTCAGTAGCCGGGTCTGCCCCTTTCAGCAACGCACGCATAAGCTCTGCTATATGAGCGGACCCCTTGATCTCAATCGAGTCTCAACAGTTGAGCTCGATAATTATCTTATTTTTAAGCGTGTCCAAGCTATCTTTAAGACGGAGATGCCTGAGGATTGGACCTGGGGACTGAAGCCGTTCACCCGTGGGAACCCCCCTCCCGAGGTAAGTTCATGCATTTATGTTTCCCCCCCCCCAATTGCGTTGGTGATTCCTTTTGCTAATTCCTTTGTCTCTTTTCTTGCAGAGATTTGCGGAGCAGAAGATTGAAGATGTCGAGGTTTTGGCCCTCCCGTGGACCGTGGATTGGAATACCCCGGATAGCGGGGAACCTGACTCAGAGGAGTTCATTCCCAAGTCGGACCTCGCTCCGGCTCATGCCCGTGGCAAGACCTCGGCTCACGAGGAGGGAGGTGATTCGGACGACGTCCAAATTCTTGAGGTAGTTGCTGCAATGCCTATCTCTTATGCATTTCCGTCTTCTACTTCCCCAGCTAATCAGGCCGGTCAGGTGCACGAACTCGAACCTCTCGCCTCCCAACCTCCTGATACCTCGCGGAAGCGTGCCGCTCCAACGGGTGCCTCCGAAGCCGCCCCCAAGAAGCGAACTAAAAAGTCATCCCAGCACCTTCTGAAGCGTAAAACTATGCCCTGGGTTACTAGGTGAGTTACTTTTCATTTGTATTTCTTGTTTCTCTCTTTCTGTCTTCTGACCTGACTCTTTGTGCCTTTGTAGAGCTCCTCTCTCTGTTAATCCCAGTGGTCCTAGCATGACGAGTCATACGACTCGGCCGCCTTCTCCTCCGCCTCCTGAAGATACTAGGGTTCCTAGTCCTGCTCGCGCAGACTCTCCTCCTGCTCCGAATCAGACGTCATCTCGCCAGGATGCGCCTGAGGTCTCTCCTATTGATACCGACACAACTCGGCCAGTAGATATTTCCGCTGATCCTGCTGTCTCCTCCGTGAACCCCGGAGTTTCCCCCGAGATTCCTTCGACCCCCACAGTCTTTACTGCCACTCCGACTCCAGCCGAGGATATCACTATCTCGGCGCCCTCAGAAACCGTAATCCCTCCGGCCCCAAAGATGCCACTCCAAGTGCCGAGGTAACGGCTCCTGCCGATGCCTCTTCTAAGGCAAAAAAGGTCGTCGTCACCAAACCTCCCTCATCTCAGAGAGGGCTTGCCAGCTCTTCTCAGCCTACAATTGCTAATGCGCTGCGCAAGGGGATTTCTTCTGCCAAGACTATTGTCACCCCGGCCGCTGATACCCAGCTCGCTCTTCACAAGAGTCCCACGGCGACGGTGGCTACACAACACGTCCGAGGTAAAGTCCTGACTCGTACTGAGAGTGGGAACAGCCTCGGCTCGTTGGTTGAGTATGCCAACAATTGCAACGCTGCTGATCAGCTTGAGGGCAATCCAAGCAGTCAGCCATTTCAACTCTCCGACATCAGTAGTCGCTTACATCTGGCTGCCAAGATCGTTCTTGACAGCGATAAGATGAATGAGGTAATTGTTTTTATTGACGTTTGATTAGTCATTCCAATGATATTATATATACTCTAGTCCCCGAAGCTTGCAACCGAATAACTTGTTATTCGTTTGGAAGTTTTATTAGGCTTTGCCTGGTTTAGTTTTGTCTTAGTGTTAGAATATCCAGCCACCTAGGTTCGAATTAAGATTTGCTTGATTCGGATCTGTCTTAGCTTCGAATATCCAGCCACCTAGATTCGAGTTAAGCCCTGCTTGATTCGGATCTGTCTTAGCTTCGAATATCCAGCCACCTAGATCTGGGTTGTGCTTTACTTAATTCGGATTTGCCCTAGTGTTCAAATATCCAGCCACCTAGGTCCGAGTAAAGCTTTGCTTGATTCGGATCTATCTGAGCTTTGAGTATCTCATTGCTATTTATTTTGTTGCTTAGGTTGCGCATGATCGGCGGACCGCCGAATTCCAGAGGATGCTTTTCGCACATAAGAAACTGCAAGACAAGTATGAGAAAGTCATTCCCGTGGTGAAGAAAGATGGTAAGTTAACAAACTTTTGCATTGTCCCTAAAGTTCTTATTGTTTTGGACGTGAGGTGTTAGCTCATTTGCTGGTGAATAGGTAATATCAACAATCTTAATATCCGTCTTGAGAAGAAAGTCAAGGCCCTGGAAGGTTAGTTACCCTTTTTCTTTACAGATTTCCGTTTGAAACTTATACCGGGTTTATTTTAACCCTTTTGGCTTTGGTATAGCCGAGTTACAAACTTTTGCAGCGTCACATCAAGAATGCATACCCATGCCTGATATGATGCTGCATTTTTTAGAACAAGTCGCTACTCACTCGGCGCAGCTAAAAGATAAAGATAACGAGATAATTCGCTTGCGCGCCGAGGTGGAGTCCCTCAAGCTCTCTCAGAAGTCTGAGTTAGAGAAGGTTGACCAGGAATTCTCTGAGGAGAAGAATCGGCTAGCTCTGCACTTGCAGAAAAATAAAGAACTCCTCGAGGCTACCGAACTCAAGACACGGGCGATGAGCGAGGAGATCACTCGCTTTGAGAAAACCAAGGGTGACTGGGCTCAAGATCTTTAGAGAATGCTGAGCTATATTCATCGTAAGCCTCTGACCGTGGCCGAGTTATCTTTTTCTCTTTCTTTCTGTTGACCAATGTATTTTTATTTTGCATATACCATTTTCCAGAAGCTAAGCCCGTGAGCTCGAGAGCGGTGGTTAATGCTCGTGTGCGCTGAGGTGTTCCCGCAGATGCGAGCCCAGAATACTCGATGGAAGACTACTTGGTTGCCGTTGGCGCTGCCGTTGGTCCGATGAAGATTATGGGCAGGGACTTGGTGCAGGCAACCATCCGGGCCTACCATGTTCTCTGGCCGAATACTTCTGGGACTCCTGATATTGATGAGATCAAGATACTGGTGGAAAGATTGATGGCATCCCAGAACCAGTTAAATCTCTGGAGGGAATCCGCTGGACGAGCTGGTGCTGATATGGCGCTCATAGTCGTTATGTCATGGTACGAGGATATCTCCCTCGATACCTTGATAAATTTGCGCACTGGCTCCCGTTGGGTTGAGGATCCAGACTTCGTCGCTCGCCGACAAGCTCGTGCTTTCCAGCTTGTTGAGTATGCGGATGTGCATAACTGGATTGAAGGGCCGAGTTTCCTTTCTAACCCAGCGGATGACGTCGAAGTTGAAGATGCCTCTGATGATAATTCAGCCGACCAGGACGAGGATGAGGGTGACTCGGATACTTTTGGTGATTCCAGCGCAAGCTCGGATGGCAACGGCAACGCGCGATCATCCTCCAAAGGGACTGGGAATTCTCAAGCTCAAGCTAATGTTTCCCACAGCCCCAGGCTTCCCCCGAAGTCGATCCTGGTTCTGTCGAGGGCGAAGCAACTTCGGCCGAGGTGCCATCTCCCTCGGAGTGCCCCGTGCCTGACCAAGTCGCTGCCCCTTAGGTTTAAAAAACTCTAAGTTGTTTTTTATCCCCGGTATGCCGGGCGTATGATGTGTGTGAAACAATCGTCCGACTTTCTGTGTGGTATGAACCTGTTTTACCTTTTGCCACTGAGGCACATATGGTTGTGATCGTTATTATTCTGTTTAAACTGATCTTGTTTGTTTAAATCTTTGGCTTTGGTGGCCTTCAATTTCTTAAGTTCGGATTGTGTGTTTGCATTTGTCCCAGCGTAGTTCGGCGTCTAATATTGCCTAACCTTTATAAATTTGACGGCTCAACCATTGTGTTCTTGAATTCTAACCAAGTTGTAAATCCCGAAGCCCATATTTGGGGAGAGCGAGATAATATCATTCTGGGTGCCGACGTTTGATACCCATTTTTGTAACAAGGGAAAATTGTTGGGCAATTCCCTAATCAGTGCTCTAGAAATCGAGATTTAACACATCACTAGAAATGCGAAATAACATTGAGCAGTCCCCGAGTCATTGCTCGAGGTGCCAAGGTTTAATACATAACCCAAACTCAAAAACAAAACATGGCAGTCCCCGAGTCATTGCTCAAGGTGCCAAGGTTTAATACATAACCCAAACTCAAAAACAAAACATGGCAGTCCCCGAGTCATTGCTCAAGGTGCCGAGGTTTAATACATAACCCAAACTCAGAAACAATATAGGGTAGTCCCCAAGTAACTGCTCAAGGTGCCGAGGTCTAATGCATAATCCAAAATGCAAAATAATATAGGGCAGTCCTCGAGTCATTGCTCAAGGTGCCGAGGTCTAATACATAATCCAAAATGCAAAATAATATAGGGCAGTCCCCGAGTCATTGCTCGAGGTGCTGAGGTTTAATACATAGTTGATACTTCGTCCTGAAGCGTCACTTTACAACATGTCATAGATGACTCCTACGATTAAAATGGACGAAGTAAAGCTACGTTCCATGGTCTTTTCGATTCTTCGCCGGCTTTGTCTGCCTTGTTCTTTTCTGGTGACTGAGCATCAATTAGGTAATACGCATCATTGTGCAATGCGTTGCTCACGATGAATGGTGCTTCCCACGGGGTTGATAGTTTGTGCATGCCGGTCATGCGTTGCACTAACCGAAGAACCAAATTTCCTTCTTTAAACACTCTTGGATTTACTTTATTGCTGTCATATCGTTGTAAGTCCTGTTAATAAATAGCTGATCTTGATAGTGCCAACTCCCTGGCTTCTTCTAGCAGATCGACATCATATTGCCGAGCTATCTCATTTACCTCAGCGGTTGTATACTGGGTAACTCTTGGCGAGTCATGTATTATGTCGGCTGGAAGCACGGCTTCTACCCCATATACCAGAAAAAATGGTGTATCCCCGTTGATCTGTTTGGGGTAGTTCTGAGGCTCCATAGTACTGCTGGTAGTTCCACGATCCAACACCCTGCCGACCTTTGCAGTGGTTCGACGAGTCGTGGTTTTATTCCGGACAATACTAGTCCATTAGATCTTTCTACTTGCCCATTAGATGCTGGGTGAGCCACTGAGGAGACATCTAGTCTTATGTGTTTTTCTTGACAGAATCTAGCGAAGGCCCCTTCAGCAAAGTTTGTGCCATTATCCGTAATAACACTATGTGGGTAACCATATCTCAGGATAATATCTTTGAGGAATTTTACTGTTGTGGGTCCATCATATTTTTTTATTGGTTTCACTTCGATCCATTTGGTGAATTTGTCGACCATGACTAAAATGTGGGTCATCCCGCCCCGGGCCGTTTTGAATGGTCCCACCATATCTAAGCACCATACAGAAAACGGCCAAGTAATTGGTATCGTTTTTAACTCGGACGGTGGCATATGTATCTTGCTGGCATATCTCTGGCAACCATTACATTTTCCACCAGTTCTTTGGCCTCTTTCAACGCTGTTGGCCAATAAAATCCATGCCTGAATGCTTTGGCCACCAAAGCTCTGGACGAGGCGTGATGCCCGCGTTCTCCTTGATGTATATGTAGAAGGATCTGTTGGCCTTCCGCCGAGTCCACACATCTTTGCAACACGCTTGTGACGCTCCTTTTATACAGCTCATTATTTATGATTGTATATGCTTTAGCTCTTCTCATTGTCTGTCTAGCCAATACCTCGTTATTCGGCAAAATCGCATCTTTAAGGAAGAGAAATATGGGTTGCGCCCACGTTGGTATGATCCTCTCTGGGATGATCTCACTATCTATTTCCATATTTTCCGTCGACATAACTACCTAGGATTTTTCCATATCCATCCGTGTATCGGCCGGGTTCACTTTCAGAAATTCCGGGTTACATTCCTTGTCAATTTCCATCTGCATAATATCTTCTCTTGATTTTGCCGGAATAAAGATGGATTCGGACTCTGGTGATGGTGTTATTGATGGTTTTCTCAAGTGCTCTAGGGCGATACCTGGGGGAATTGATTGCCTGGTTGATCCGAGTTTTGACAACGTGTCTGCGGCGTCATTTTCTGCCCAAGGTATATGATGAAATTCACATCCATCGAAGTATCCACTGAGTTTTTGCACCTAGAACCTATATAAGGCCATATTGGCATCTAGCGCATCCCAATTGCCTGATACTTGTTGTACTACTAGATCTGAATCTCCGTAGCATAAGATTCGACGTATCCCAATCTCTTTTGCCACCTTCAATCCATGGACGAGTGCTTCATACTCGGCTACAATGTTTGACGCGGCAAAATGTAATTGCAGTACATATTTCAGCTGATCTCTTTTTGGCGAGGTTAACACTATTCCTGCCCCCAAACCGTTTCTCAGTTTGGAACCGTCGAAGTGCATCATCCAATAACTCGGATCTGGTAATGGTGGCTCATATTGTACCTCGGCCCAATCCACGAAGAAGTCGGCCACAGCCTGAGATTTGATCGCATCTCGCCTATCGAATTGCGGAGCACAAGGTGACAATTCAATTGCCCATTTTGCTATTCGGCCGCTTGCATCTTTGTTGCTCAATATGTCGGCTATGGGTGCTCCACAGATCACTTTGATCGGGTGCTCTTCAAAGTAATGTTTAAGTTTCTTCGCTGACATGTATACCCCATATGCCATCTTCTGATAATGTGGGTAATTTTGCTTTGAGGCTGATAGTACCTCGCTTAGGTAATATACCGGCCTTTGTACTGATTTATCATCTTCAATTCGTTCCACCACGATCACAGCACTTACTACTCTGTTCGTGGTGGCTATGTAAAGTAACATAGGATCTTTTGACAATGGATAGGCCAGGATTGGCGTTGTGACCAACATCATCTTCAGTTCATGGAACGCATTATCTGCTTGTGGTGTCCAAATGAACTTATCAGATTTTTTCATCAGTTGATAAAGTGGTAATGCTTTCTCCCCCAGCTGACATACAAATCGGCTAAGCGAGGCCAGGCAACCTGTGAACTTCTGTACGTCATTTAGACATCTCGGCAATTCCATCCTTTCTACTGCTCTTATCTGAGTTGGGTTGGCCTCTGTACCTCGGCTAGATACGAGAAAACCGAGTAGTTTTCCAGCCGGTACACCGAAGGTGCATTTTTCCGGGTTAAGCTTCATTCGGAACCTTCTCAAGTTCGCGAAAGTCTGCCGAATATCATCCAGTAGCGTTTTGCTTTCTTTGGTTTTGATAACCACATCATCTACATATACTTGTACATTTTTTCCTATCTGGTCATGCAGACATTTTTGCATACATCTATGGTACGTTGCCCCTGTGTTACGCAGGCCGAATGGCATGGTGCGATAGCAATAAGCCCCGTACGGGGTAATAAACGCAGTCTTTATTTGATCGGCCGGATTTAACGGTATCTGGTGAAAACCAGAATACGTGTCTACAAATGATAACAGTTGACAACCAGCGGTCGAATCAATGACCTAGTCTATTCTAGGTAAAGGAAAAGGATCTTTTGGACACGCCTTGTTCAGGGGCGTGTAATCAATACACATTCGCCATACGATGGCTATATTTGGATCATCCTTCTTCTTTTCTACTAGCACCGGGTTTGATAGTCAATCCGGATAAAGCACCTCCATGATGAACCTGGTCGCAAGGAGCCGAGCTATCTCATCCCCTATTATTTTTCTCCTGTCTTCGGCGAAGCGGCGGAGAGGTTGCTTCACCGGCCTTGCTCCTGGCCTTACATTCAGAGAGTGCTCAGCCAACTCCCTCGGCACACCTTGCAAATCCTGAGTTGACCATGCAAAGATATCCCAATTCTCACGGAGGAAGTTGGTGAGCTCGCTTTCCTATTTAGCAGCTAGGCCGGCACCAATGGTGACGGTGCGCTCTGGGAACTGCTCATCTATCTGGAACTTCTTTGTTTCTTTAGTTTGCTAGAAAGATACACTTCCATGCAGATTGGCCAATGCCGGCATATTCAGCTGCGCCGACTGAGCGAGGGCCGCTACCTCCTGAATTCTTCTTTTTTCTCTTGCTATTACCAATGACTCGGCCAGGTTTGATCCGGCTGAAGCACATGACTTCCTGTAATCTCCTGCTACTGTTATCACCCCTTGTGGTCCGGGTAATTTCATTTTTAAGTAAGTTATGTGGCAGCTGCTCATGAATTTGGCCAATGCCGGCCGTCTGAGTAAAGCACGATAACAACTCTCTAGATCCACCACCTCAACTCCAAATTTTCTGCTCTACAGTTATCCCTTGTGTCGAATAACACATCTACTCGAACCTTTCCAATGGGTTTGCAGGAAAGCCCTGGCACTTTTCCATGGAACGTGGTTCTTGTGGATTGCAGCATATTCTGCGATATTTCGAGTTTATGCATTGTATCCTTGTAAATGATATTGATACTGCTCCCATTGTCAATGAGTACTTCTGAAAATTTCACATTAATGCTCGGTCCGACAAATGTCGGATCTAGTACGAGTGCATACGACCCCGGATTCGGCATTATTTTGGGGTGTTCCTTCATGCTCCAAGTTACTTCTTGATCTGACCAAGGAACATATCTTGGTACTGCCGGCATAATTGCATTTACTTCCATATGCCGGCACTGTACACTTTGCCTGTCGTGCTGTTCTGTTGTGAACATGCAATATGATTGATGATGTTCCCTGTAATCATTGCGTCCATTATTTCCTGGGTTTGTCCTTCCATCCGGACCCTGATTTATCACTTGATGCACTGCATCTCTCCGGTCCGAGTTATCATACCTCGGGGGAGGAGGTGGTAGCATTAGTTGCTGTGCATTTGCTCCAGTCAACTGCGACTGATGTTGCTGATGCGCCTGGCGAGAAGTTGCTTGCATGTCCGCTGGGTTACCCATTGCATTTTTCATCCAGGCGCATTGCCGAGTTGTATGATTGGCCGGCTTGGTCGGGTTTGGAGTATGAAACTTACACGGTTGATCCAACATGGACTCAAACATGTACTTCGGCCTTTCCTGCCATTGCTCCTTCTGTTCTAGTGTCCACTGTCTCTTTCCTTCATTCCTTGGTGTCCATTGCTGAGGACCATTCTTCTGCCGCTGACTGTTTCAGTGACTTGGCTGATCTTGCACTACCGCTGCCACCTGATTGGAGGCGTATCTGTAATCCGGTCTTTCCTCTCTTCTTCTTCCTCTAAACTCATTACGCCTTGATGATCCGGCCGCATCTCTTGCATATTAATCTTGATGCTCCCGATGATCTGCCGACATTAGCTCTGGTTGCGTCGGATCTCCCAACGCATACGAATCCGCTATCCTGATGGTTTCTGCCAAAGTGGTTGGCATATCTCTTTGCAGTCGCTGCCATAAAACACTGGCATAACGGCATCCTTGAGCGAACTAAGCTATCGCTTGTGATTCTATAACTCCCTCGCATGAATTCCTGAGGTTACACCATCGAGTTAAGAATTCTCTGTCTGTCTTATTCGGCCTTTGCTTGCACATGGCTAGCTGCTGCGGCCTGTTTGGCCTTTTATAAGTACTGGTGAAGTTGCTGACAAACATCTCTTCGAAATCCAACCAACAGTTGATGCTGCCTGGAGGCAGATTATTCAGCCATACTCTGGCTGGCCCTTCCAGCATTTGCGGGACATATCTTACTGCCCATCGCAAGTTTCCATTTGCTATTTTACAGCCGTGGCATAATCAATCAACCAATCATGTGGTTTGGTGCTTACATTGTATGTTTTCGTGCCTCTTGCCAGCTGAAAGTTTGGCACTGGTGGCTCGCCCATGATCCGTGGTCCGAAACATGCAGGACCCGGCGGACCCTGCTCTTCTAACAACTCGGACCGATACAGTCGGTCTAGTTTTACTCTTGCATCACTTGATGGCAAATCTCTGTACATAATTCTTTCCTGTGTTCCATAGCGGTTATTTCCACCATGAACCGCATATTCCATTTCTGACCATCATTGTACCTCTCATTCACCTGATTGTTGCGAGCTGGTCTCACTTCTCTTTCCTGCTGAGGTTCATACCTCGGTTGAGGATTAGGCGGCGGATCTCTCCTTCCTTCTGCCGGGATATTATTCTCATGATTTTATCTTCCGAGATCCCCATTACCTCAGCTTCCGTTGCCTCTATCTGCACGCCCGGGGTTTCTTTCGCCACTGTTACCTCGGCTTCCATTACCTCTGTTTTCATTTGCTTTTCCGGCTACTGCCGGAACATATGGGACAATTTGCTTATTTCTTTTTCCCGAAGTTACTGCTCTGTCTTTTCGCGCGTTGTTTCCGGGTGAGGATGCTGCTGCTACAGATAGGGAAGGTGCTGCACCAGCCGAATGAACCATTCGCGAGGCACCAGGCCTTGTCGGGTCTGCTCTAAGCATTTCTTCATTATGCTGGTTCGCAATGCGCACCAGCTCATTCACTCTTTCTTGCTGTTTTTGCCGGGCTTCGCCGGTCAATCCTTCTAACTCTAGTGCAGCGACATTTGCCGCCCTTAGGTTCTTGGTCGGGGTACTATACCTCGGCAAGCCTAGATCAACTGATTCTGCCTTATGATCCTCATGCTCTTTATTGATATCATCTTTGAGGTTCTTCCATCTTAATCTTAATTCATCAACCTATTCGGGGGCGACGTCAAGCTTATTTGCCTTAGCATATTCTCGCAGGGTCATGTTTAAGGACTCCCGCAGTGCCGACACCTTTTTTGCCTGTACCAGTACTTTTTGCCTGGTTTCTTCTAATTCTGCCTGAGCATTGGCCGGATCAAGTATCGGCGCTACAGGTGTAGTCAGATTATCTATAGTTGCCTAGAGAATATTTTCTGGTCTTTCCAGAGGTGGCCATCTTACCCTTGGTGCCTTTGGGGTCGTCTCCTGCACCTCGGCTAGGTCGGCTGCTATAGGATTTACCTCGGTGGGCGGTGGAGCCGCCTTCTTTGTGGTCACCTGCACACCCGTCGTCAGATCCTTGCTTGATCCGGCGCCCGCTGCTCCCGCCTGCACCCCGGCTGCGACCATCACCTCGACGTTGCTGACGGGGCGCACTCCGCGTGGACCATTCGCGGCGCTAAGGGGAGGATCTCCTGCAACAATAACTTGGTGAGGATAAACGCCGGAGGTGTCGACGCCGACGTAGATCTGGTGCATGCCCAAGTTGATGAAGACGCCATTGCGCGGAGGAGTTTTTCCCCTGAAGCTGTCTGCGTTATTGCTGACATAGTCATAGAGATCAAATCTCCGGACGAAGCCAGAGACAACGCGCTCGCCAGTGTGGATGAAGTTTCCCGTCCGGATCATGACTCCAGCTAGCATCTCTGCTGGCCCACGGTGGGCGCCAACTGTCGTGGTGGTGGCACGGCAGATGCCAAGGGTAGGCTAAAGTATGGGGCCAATGGATGCTAGAGGGATCTGGGGAGGGAATATGTAGTTGATTCTACACACAAACGACTAACGTAAAGATCTTTATTCCTCCTCTCTTTGGATACAAGTTCTCCTTGAGCTGTTTACAAGAGGGGACGATGAACTTTTACCAGCCTAACGGTACCAAATGAGCCGATCCCCTTCTCTGAGTCCAAGCCTCTCCTTATAAAGGGGCGTCTTGGCTCCTCTAGGGCTGACGTGGCAAGCATATTCGAAGAATATGCTTGTCCCAATATAGTAACTCGGCGGCCTCCTTTCCGTGTCGCCCTTCTAATGACGGCAAGGTTTCAGAGAACCCCATCTGCACGCCTCGGGTTCCAGGACTGTCACCTCCGTGACCTCCTTCTGCCCTTCTGCCGTTCTGCGCCTTGTCCTTTGTGTTTGGCTCTGCTCAGATTCTCCCTAGCTTGTGGCTAGGGTTTGACTATGGGCACTTCCTTTTACTCCAAGCTTCATGTCATTCGGCCCTGCCTCGCTTAACTCGGCTTGGCCTTCACCTGCATTCAGATTATTCGGGCTGACCCGGCCGACTTAAACAGTATGTCGGTCGGGTAACGTATTGCTCTTCTCATAAGTGTCCTGCTCTTGCTTACCTCGGCCGACCTTCACAGGATTCGGCCGATTTAGACAGTAACTCGTAATTTGGACGGGGAACTTCCTTTTTTCTTTCCCCGTCCTGACCCTATCCGGGGTCACCTCCCCAACATTTCTTGAAGGTTCTCTCGCTCTCTCGGCCAATTCTTGGTTGGTTCTTCTCAACACCAAAGGCTCTCCTCTTGAGGGCAGAAGCCTGGAAAATGGGGAGAAGATCTCTATTGGATCTGTTTTGAGGTTCCCCTCTCATCTCTCTCGTGTTAATGATTCTCTGGATTCCTCATCTGGTTTTCTTGGTAGATCTCCTACCATCTCTGGAACAGATGAGGACACTGGTTTTAAATGGCATGCCCTTTGCTCCTCTTGATGATCTTGAGCCTTCTAAAGGTTTTTTGATGCTTTTCCCTAGTTCAAAAAGGCTGATTCTCCTCAACCACAATGAGGTGGTTATTGATGCTAGATACTTGATTCAAGGTGAGGTTATGGCCTCAGGTATTTATATTGATCTTCAAGTGAAGAGGGTTGTAGTTGGCGCACAGATTTTGGAATAGCAAATTTTAAGTTGGAATTCCATATGGTTAGTCTTGCACTCCAAGCTTGTTTTGGTGGTCAGGCTTCTAAATTCCAAGTGAAATTTCTACAAGATAGAACTTTTTGTTTCTCGGTTGCTTCAAGGGCAGCGGGTTTTGAAATCTACAATATTTCAAAGTTTTCATGCAAGTCGTTTGTGATTCGCGTTAACCTTTGGGGTAATGGGGGCCCAAATTGGATTTTTGACGAAAAGGAATTCTACAAAGAATCTGCAGGAGATTGGAAAGTTGTCACGTACAAAAAGAAAAGTTCCAAAAAATCTCCTTCATTGAAGCCTGTCAATAAAGGTGTTTCTGTTTTTGATCGGCTCAAATTTCCGAATACTGTTGCGGTTTCATCGCCTGCTCCTGCTGAACATAATAAGTGCGATTTCAAACCAAACATTCAAGATAGATCCTATGCGCAGGTCCTCGCTGATGGCGGTGTTAAATCAATAGTAACGCCGGTCGGGTCATCAGGAGGCGCCAATCGCGCGACACTTAAACTACCTGGTCTCATTCCTTTTTTGAAATTCCCTTCCTTCCCAAAATGCTTGTGGCCCGACAATTCTTACAAGGGGTGGTTAAAGGCCTAGAAGAATCCTCATTCTCGGCCCATCGTCCACAACAGTTTTCACGAGTTCAGCATTTCTTTGCAAAAAACAACTGCTCTTTTCCCTGTCTCCTCAACTCCCCCGTCTGTAGAAACCCCATCCCTCCCTTGCTCGTCGCCGGTGAAGACTGTCAAAATGGTGAACATTCCGATTGATCCTGCTCCTTTCTTGCCGAATGGCTTCCAAGTTTTGCAAGTGGCTGGACAGAATCGTGTCAAAAGAGTGGTGGCGCCGCGGAGGTCGAGGACTCATGAAGAGTATGCTATCTCTACCATTAATCCCCCCCTGGTCCAGTCCCTTTCTTGAATATTCGTGATGTTCTGGTCGATTTCCTCAACAATGAGGATCGTGTTCACTTTCGGGATGTCCAGGCATGTCCTTTTGGGGCTGCATATGTGCAATTTCACCATGTCAGTGACAGGGACAGGCTCATTGCGGCTAGCCCCATTCCATTTCAAGATGTGCATGTTTCTTTTGTTAAGCATAACGAGGGGGGAAATTGGAGGAGGGCTCAATTCAACAATGAATGTTGGGTGATGCTAGTTGGTCCTCCCTTGGACCACTGGCATACTGAGGATCTGAATGCGGTTTTTGCTGATATTGGGAAGGTCCTTTTATGGGAGAGGGACCCGGATCAAAAAGGAAGGATTCTTGCGAAGATACGTGTTACTGATCTGGTTGATATCCCCAAGAGTGTAAGGTTTACTATTGGCGACTTGGTGGAGTCTGAATCCTGTACTTTTTCTGTTGAAGTGTTGCAAAGTGACCTGCTTGGGGAGGGCACCTGATGAGGACCCACTTCCAGATGACAATGTGGACCCACATCCTGCACCTGTCTTTGGGCCCCAGATCCCCCCTCCTCCCCCTCCCCCCTGCTCCTGGGGTGGTTGGGGTTAGTGGTTGGCCCCTGTGCAGGATCCTGCTCCTGAAGGTGACAATAATGAAGGTTGGGGCCCCTGGGAAGCTGCTGATGCTCCTGTTCAAGGCCCTGTTTTTGCTCCTGGTGAAGACATGCCAGTGGATAACCATAATCTTCCCCCATAGGATGTTAACAGTGGAGTTACAGGTGCCATCCTTGTTAATGACTGGGATTCTGATGATGATGAGTCTGTAAATGCTGATCCTGTGGTTGCTGGACCTCAAGGTGTTGGTATTGGTGAGGGCCTTCAGAACATTTTGCAGAACTATTTGGTTGATGATGATGTAAACTCTGATGATGAGGGGATGGTGGAGAGCCCCATGGATACAGGTGCTGTGGCTGCTGAAAATGAGGATTGGATGTTGGAGGATCAACACCTCCTTTCCCCTAATGAAGCACATCTCCAGGTGGGAATGGTGATAACTTTTGTATCAATACCTGATGTGCATGCTGCAAAACAGGGTTTTTCCCAACAAGGCCTGGAGCTCTGGGAAAGTTATTTTGCTCCTCATATTCAGAAGAACTCTTCTTCAAAAGGCTCTCTCATGTGTGATATTCCTGTAAGTTGGTTTAATTTTATTACTCTCATGCTTGCTACTCCTAAGAAGTTTAGTTGGGTCAAGAGCTTTCTTACTTCTCCTTTATGGGAAATTATCAAAGAACCTATTGCTGAAGAGAACTCCATTTCTTTCATCATCCCTAATGAAAGCATTTCTTAGATGGCTCCTCCTTGTCTGGGCATTGAAGCTAAGCAATCTTCCTGCTCTCCCTCCACCCCTTCCAGAAAGAGAAAGGGCAAGGAGCCTCTAGTTGACACTGAGGTGAGAAGAAGCCCTAGAATTGTTGAACTGAATGGGGGTTTTAAAAGCCACTTAAACTGCTTAATTGCTGACTGCCTGGTTTGCAATGCTGTTCCACCTTGCTTAAATCCTAAAGTGGTTAAAAATCTTGCTGCCTCTTTCTGCAAGGTAAAGGATGGTGACCTGGAGAAGAGGTTGCTCAAGAAAGGGAAGGCCACTGAAGTGGCAGTAAAGGCTCCTCCAAAAGGCATCATCAAAGGAACTGGCTCATCAAGCTTGAGCATTGGAGGCAAGAAGAAATCTGGGGCTGCTGGTACCTGTGGTCAGCAAGCCAAGAAGAAACCCCCCACTTAAGTGTTTTAATGTATCAAACTATGTATTTTGCTGGAGCCTTGTTGGCTCCCTGTTCTGAAGCATGCTCTAGTGGTCTTTTGATATGTTTGTTACTTAATGTTGAATCTGTCAGTGGGGTTATGATATGGATTGCCTTTTGTCTATGTGGTTGTAGTATTCTCAATTGGGTGGTTACATTACTTGTATCACCTCATCATTCAACATACATCTGGTTTCTTAATGGATAACAGAAGAATTTGGAAGATTTTGAACTGGAACATCAGAGGAATTAAATCTGAAAAAAATGGGTTGCTCTCAGAAATAAAATAGATGAGTCTGGCTGTGATATTATTTGCCTCCAAGAAACTAAGAGGGAAGATTTTGACATCTCTTATATAAGAAAATTCTGCCCCCCCAAATTTACCAATTTTGAATTTCTTCCCTCCAGGGGAGCCTCTAGGGGTTTGATCACCATTTGGAATAGTTCTCTATTTTCTAGGCACCTTTCCTTTCACAATGAGTTCTCCATCTCCATCACCTTGTCGTCTCTCTTGTCCAATGAAATCTGGATCCTCACCAATATTTATGGGCCATGCTTACCTAGAAAAAAGGAAGATTTTTTAGATTGGTTTGGAAATATTGATATGCCTGATGATATGGATTGGCTCATTGTGGGTGACTTCAATTTTTGTAGAAATACTTCTGATAGAAATAGACAGGGTGGGGATGTGAATGGTATGCTTCTTTTCAATGAAGCCATTAATAATTTGGGTCTTAAAGGTAGAAAGTTCACTTGGAGTAACATGCAAAAAGAACCCCTTTTGGAAAGGCTGGACTGGTTCTTTACTTCTGCTTCCTGGACTCAGAGCTTTCCTTCAACTTTTGTTGCTCCCCTTACCAAGCCTACCTCTGACCATTTTCCTTGTGTCATCTCCATTGGCACAATGATACCCAAAGCTCAGGTTTTTAGATTTGAAAATTATTGGATGCATCATAAGGATTTTAAAGCAATTGTTCAAAATGCCTGGAACATTCCTGTTGGCTTTCAGGATTCTGCCAAAAAAATTAATGCTAAATTCAAAAATGTAAGAAGGGGACTGAAGCTCTGGGCAAAAAATCTGCCCTGCCTGAAATCACAAATCTGCAATGTTAATGCCACCATTGATCTACTAGATGCTATGGAGGAAATGAGAACTCTTACTATCCTAGAATGGAATCTCAGAGATCTCCTGAAGAATCTTATAATTTCTCTTTTACAAGATCAAAATGCTTATTGGAAGCAAAGGGGAAAAATTAAATGGGTCAAGATGGGTGATGAGAACACAAAATTCTTTCATTCAAAAGCTACCATAATTTTCAGGCATAACTACATTTCCATGCTCAAAGATGATTCTAATGAAGAGATTCAAGATCATGATGCTAAAGCAGATCTTCTATGGAAAGCCTTTAAAGATAGATTGGGTACATCTGATACGCCTGAAATGCACTAAAATCTTAGTGAATTGGCAGGGGAATGTTTAAGGCAAGAGGAAAATGATGCTTTGGAAGAACCTTTCTCTGATGAGGAGATTGAAGATGTAATTAAAGATCTTCCTAATGATAAATCCCCTGGCCCAGATGGTTTTAACAATGAATTCATGAAACAATGTTGGCCTATTATTAAGGAGGATGTGAAACAACTCCTTGTGGATTTCTATGAGGGGCAGACTTCCTTGGAAAGCATCAATGCCTCTTTTATCACCCTCATTCCAAAAATTTAAGCTCCTTTGACACCTACTGATTTTAGGCCTATTTCTCTGCTAAACAGTGTCCTCAAGATTATAACCAAAATTCTGGCTAACAGACTACAAAAGTTTATCCTTAAACTTGTCCACAAGAACCAGTATGGTTTTCTCAAACAAAGGTCTATTCAAGACTGTTTAGGTTGGGCATTTGAATTCCTTGATCAATGCCACAAGTCCAAAGAAGAAATTTTAATTCTTAAGCTTGACTTTGAAAAATCTTTTGATAGAATTGAGCATTCAACAATTATCAATATTCTCAAAGACAAAGGTTTTGGTGACAAATGGATTTCTTGGATTCAGTTAATCTTTGGTTCGGCTTCCTCCTCTGTTCTGTTAAATGGAGTGCCTGGAAAGAAATTTTATTGCAGAAGAGGTGTAAGACAAGGAGATCCTTTATCTCCTCTCCTGTTCGTCTTGGCAGCTGATCTTCTTCAAAGCATCCTCAATAAAGCAATGAATATCGGTCTTCTCTCCCTTCCCATTGAGGGTGTGTTCTGTCCTGATTTCCCTGTTGTGCAGTATGCTGATGACACTTTATTAATCCTCAAGGCTGACTTAGAGCAATTATTGTGCCTCAAGGCTCTCCTTCATACTTTTGCTCTCTCCACTGGACTCAAAGTTAATTATTCTAAATCTAGTATGATGCCAATTAACATGGATACTGTGAGGCTTGAGCACTTTGCCAATACACTCTCATGCCTCCCTGGCTCATTGCCATTCACCTACCTTGGACTGCCTTTAAGCATTAATAATCCTGTAGTGGAACATTTTCTGCCTATTGTTCAGAGAGTTGAGAGAAGATTGTGTGGGATTGCTGACTTTCTAAATTATGGGGGGAAATTGCAGTTAGTTAAATCTGTTTTATCTTCCCTTACCATATATTATATGAGCTTTTTTTGATCTGCCTGTCACTATTAAAGATCAGCTGATTAAGTATATGAGACAATGCTTGTGGAGGAAGAAAACATCTGATGTTCAAGGTAGGGGTCAAGCTCTTGTTGCATGGAATAAAGTTTGTAGACCAAAGAACCATGGGGGATTGGGGGTGCTTGACCTTAATGTTCAAAACTCAGCACTTCTTTTGAAGAATTTGGATAAATTTTACAATCATAAGGATATACCATGGGTTCACCTTATCTGGAACACTTATTATTGCAATGGTAAAATACCTGGAAGAAGTCTGGAGGGTTCTTTTTGGTGGAAAGCTCATTTGAAATTGGTTGACATATTTAAAGTAATTGCAAAGTGCTCGGTGGGTGATGGAAAATCCACCCTTCTCTGGTCTGATTTGTGGAATGATGGATGTCTACTGCATAAGCTTCCTCATCTTCTTTCTTATGCAAAAAACCCTCACATCTATGTCCATGAGTTTTTACAGATAGCTAACAGGCAAGATCACTTTTTTCTCCCTATGTCACATCAAGCTTACCATGAATATCGAAGCCTTGAGCAAATACTCAGTGATGGCATGCAGGGAGAAACAGACGACTGGACTTATATTTGGGGCAGTAATATTTTCTCAGTCCAAAAGGCTTACTATTCATTATCTGGTTATCAGCCTGTACAGCCACATTTTTCCTGGTTGTGGAAATCCTCCTGTCAAGAAAAGCATAAGTTCTTCTTCTGGCTCTTGCTCCTTGATAGGCTAAACACACGGAACCTTCTGAAAAGGAAACGATTTACTCTGGCTTCATATGAATGTGTGTTTCATGGCTGCACTAGTGAGGAATCTAACCTACACTTATTTTGGGGCTGTCCTTTTGCAAAAGCTTGCTGGGCTGAAATTTCCCATGTCCAAGTGGCTGATCACAATCTTTTTGAAGCTTTGGCCAGTATTAAAAAAGGTCTTAAAGTCCCTTTTGCAATGGAAATTATTATCCTAGGAGCATGGGGCATATGGATGTGCAGAAACAATGAAATTTTCAACAACAAGCATGCTTCCCTTGAGGAATGGAGGGCTATTGTCGCTCAGGAATTAAGATGGGTCCTATGTAGAATTAAGAAAAAGAATTACCAGGGCCTCAAAGATTGGATTAGCAATAATTTAGACAGGAGATAGCTGCCCAGAATGTTATCCCTCTTTTGAGGTGGCCTGAAACTTGTAAATACTTATTTGTAACTTTATATGATTTATAAAAATTGCAGTGGGGTTGTTTACCCTACTGTTTTACCCTCAAAAAGAAGTTTGTTCGGACCAGAACTAATCAAAGAGGCTGAAGAGAAATTCAAGCTAGTTAAGGACAGATTGAAGATAGCACAGTCCCGACAAAAGAGCTACGCAGATCCTAAGCGTAGAGAAGTCACCTATGAAGTGGGTGATAGAGCTTACCTTAGAGTGTCACCACTTCGTGGAGTGAAGAGGTTTGGTGTCAAAGGTAAATTGGCCCCAAGATATGTTGGACCATTCAAGATTCTGAGCCGTAAGGGAGAAGTAGCTTATGAGATTGAATTACCAGAATCATTGTCTGCCGTTCACAATGTGTTTCATGTGAGTCAGCTTAAGAAATGCCATCCAAAAATGGAGGAGACTTCTTTGAAGGATACCATACCTTTGGAGGAGGTTCAATTGGAAAGTGATCTCACTTATGAAGAAAAACCTATTAAGATTCTTGAGACTGCAGAAAGAGTCACTCGGACTAAGACTGTCAAATTCTGCAAAGTTCAATGGAACCATCATACCGAAGAAGAAGCAACATGGGAAAGAGAAGATGATCTTCGGAAAGACCACCCTCACCTATTTGCTAGCCAACCCGAATCTCAAGGGCGAGATTCACCTTAAGGGGGTTAGATTTGTAACATCCCTAAAATCATGTTTTCAAAGATTGCATATCATCCATGCATGCATATCACTTAGGGATCAAATTTCCAACTCATTTCAAGGAAACAGTAGCACTTGGTGCCATTATTTTATGTGAGAAAACACTAATCAAATGTCATTCTCAATTGAGAGTATAATTGTTTTAAAACCAAGATTTGTTGCTCTCAGATTATTTTGGTTGAATGTTAGTTCTTGGACCAAATTTACAAAACAAATATGGTTTTAAAACCATTTTCAAAACTTATTCAAATCAAGTGCTAAGACACTGTTTATTTGGTTTAATCAAAGGGACCAAGCTAGTACAGAGAGACCACATGGTTTTATGCCCAAAAATATGAGTGTTACACTCTACAAGTATCCAGAAAAGATTTGAATACAAATGGCTTTTGAATTTATTTGAATTTGGTTTCTGAAAATCAAATTAGAAAAAGATAAAGATAAAAGAATAAGGAAAGGGACGGCGCCACCAAACAGGCCCAGCAGCAGAAGCAACCCACGAGCCCACCCGGAGCAGCCCCTTCCCTCTCCCTCTTCCATGCGCGCAAACTTACCCCGCAGAGACTGATCAGTGGACCCTCTCCACGTTAGCTCCTTCTTCCCCAAATCCCGCGCGCAGACGCCGTCGCCGCCCGTTTCTTCCCCCTTCACTGCCGCAATTTCAATCCACTTAATTGGCGATGAATGCGAGCGCAATCTCCGCCCCTGCTCCGGATATAAGATCCCCTCCTCACTCCGCTCCATTCCCCTCACTCACCAACCACAGAGCACCGATAGGCTGTCCACAATCGAGCTCGCACCGCCGCTGTCCCAAACCACTCCGGCGACCGACTCCGGTGAGCTCCGACCGCCCACCTGTCTCTGGTTCAAACAAACGTGACCAGCATGTCCTTGCACGTTCCCTGATGCCTTTTGTTTGCTTTCTCATGACCCAGGTTGCCTTCACCGTTCGTGCCCGCAAACATCAGAACCGTCGCTTGACTCCGACGAGCGATTGAGGTAAAACCCGACCGCCCCTCGACTTCTCCTTGAATCAGTAGTGTTCTCCATAGCCTTGCGCACCCCCTGATACAATTGGTTCATGCTAGGTTGATCCAGAGCGTCGCCAACGTCTTCATCATCGAGCACCCGACGCTGCGCTCAACTTCGACGAGTTCCTACGACCACATCAACGCGCCCCTGTCCACGCCAACAACATCTCGAGCTTCCTCGCAACTTTGCGACGCCGGTAAGCATCACCACTGTCCCCAGCCCTCGCTAGAATCGCTGATCCATCGCAGGCGGAGCCGACGCCGCCGCCAGCAGCCATTTGCGCCGCCCATCTTTGGTCAGAGCATCAAGGATTGTTGGATCCAGATCTAGAGGCTAGGATTAGATTAGAGGGCGAAGAGGTATGATTTAATATGAGTCGTGCATCGTCACTTAGATCTTACGGCTCGCAAGCGTGATCCGCCCGAACCGGTACCGTTCAACCAGATGCTGCCGCGTGGCATGTGTTTCGTTTTAAAAAAATGAATTAGATCTATTAGATGTTTAAATTTGTTTAATTCATAACTTTTGATTCCCACGTCCAAATTTGACAAAATTTATATCAATGGAATCACGAGAGAAAAACCTTTCTGTTTATGCAATGTGTTTAAAGTTTTGCCTCTGTTAAAATGGTTGTTTTTGCAGAAACATTTGTAGGCATAAATTGAGTATAGTAATTATTTGGAAAATATTTTGTTATTCAAATAAAGTTTATTTAACTTGTTTTGTACTTTTTTATGATTCAGTACAGTGCACTTGTCTTGTTTGGTGTAGAGAATCATCACATGGCATATTGCGTACATTCATGTATTTTTGCTTGTATTAATTGTGTATGTGATTTTGTGCCATTATTTTATGTGTAGATTTTGGTGCAAATAGTGATTGTGATTGTGAGGATTGTAGATACTCTCCAAACTACCAAGGAAAGTGGTGCTTCATGATTTATTCCTATGTTTATCATAGTTAGAAATATTTTGCTAGTCTTGCATGGATATTTTTGATCTATATGCTATGCTTGGGAAATCCTAGTAGTTGTAGAATTGCTAGAAACTTTTCTAAGTCTTATCAATGCCATGCTTAGCCTAGCCAGTAGCAACCAAGGGTGGTTATATATTCATGCTATGAGAAAATATTTCTAAGTCTTTGGACTTGTGCTTTGTTTAATAAAAGAACTAAGTGAATGAAACACCTGGGTGGAAATGGAAGGAATGGTTTGTGTTGAGTGGTTACACAAGGCCCATTTCTATGGTTTACCTTGTGTATCTCACTTGTGGAAAGCCACCCAGAACAAAGGGATTTGAGATGCCATATGTTAAGAAGCTTCTAGTGCAGCCACTTGGCAATATGGGCTCTGCCTGGATCACATAGGTTGCAATAACTTAGCCATTTGGAAAGTTGGTGGTAGTGGGATGATAGGTTGGAACGCGTCCATTTGGTCTAAGGGAAGGCTTCTGAAAGGTCCTGTCTTGGTGAAAATCAAGTCTTGTGGGGAAAGTGCACAACCTCTGCAGATGGAAGAATCTAAGTACTTAGCCATGTCCCTGGTATTGGACAACTTGAGCATCAAGACATGGAAGCTATCAAGAATCTCCTCATCCCAATTTCTAAGTAAAAACTTGTGGTTGAACAAGGGTGAAGGTTCCCCAATGTCTATTGGTGGTTCCTTGGGAAAGATTTTGACAAAGAAAAACTTAGTGTTTTCAACTAATAGGTAAAACCTATTTTGACAAAGAATCTCCTTATTTATCTTATTATATATTTGAACTCTTGTATTAGGCCTGTGGCCATGGAGTTTGTAAAAGACTATGTTGTCTTTGGAATGAAATGTAATAATGACCTTTGTTTCTGTGTATGCTAGCATTGATCCAGGGACTAGCATTGCAATCACAGGGATCCTTACCTTTATAAAGGGAGGGATCTTACAAGACTTTAGCTTCGCTACTAGTGAGAAAGTCTCATCATAGTCAACTCCTTGAATTTGTCGGAACCCTTTCGCGACAATTCGATCTTTATAGATGGTAACATTACCATCAGTGTCTATTTTCTTCTTGAAAATCCATTTGTTCTTGATAGCATTGCGGCCATCCGATAAGTCCACCAAAGTCCATACTTGGTTTTCATACATGGATCCAATCTCAGATTTGATGGCTTCTTCCCATTTGTTGGAATCTAGGCTCATCATCGCTTCCCGATACATCACAAGGTCATCAGTGTTGTCCACCAACATGACATTCATAACAGGGTCATACCAATCAGGAGTGGTACGAACCCTCGTCGACCTAAGAGGTTTAGTAGCAACTTCGTTCAAAGTTTCGTGATCATTATCATTAGCTTCCTCTCTTATTGGTGCAGGTGACACAGGAACATCTTTTGGTTCTGCGCTACTCTCAAATCCTAGAGAAGGTTCAACAACCTCATCGGGTTCTACTTTACTTCCAGTCACTTCTTTTGAGAGAAACTCCTTATCAAGAAAGGATCCATTCTTGGCAACAAAAGCTTTGCCTTCAGATCTATGATAGAAGGTATACCTAATTGTTTCTTTAGGGTATCCATGAAGATGCATTCTCCGCTTTTCTCAAGCTTGTCGGGTTGTAACTTTTTTAAATAAGCTTCGCAACCCCAAACTTTAAGGAACGACAACTTAGGTTTCTTACCAAACCACAATTCATACGGTGTCATTTCAACGGATTTAGATGGTGCACTATTTAAAGTGAATGCTGCTATTTCTAATGCATAACCCCAAAACGATAACGGTAAATCTGTAAGAGACATCATAGACTGGACCATATCTAAGAGAGTTTGATTACGATGTTCAGAAACACCATTATGATGTGGTGTTCCCGGTGGTGTCAATTGGGAAAGTATTCCGCATTTCTTCAAATGCATGCCAAACTCATAACTTATATACTCACCTCCGTGATCAGATTGTAGAAACTTAATCTTCTTGTTACATTGATTTAACACCTCACTTTGGAATTCCTTAAACTTCTTGAAAGTTTCGGACTTATGTTTCATAAAGTAGATATACCCATATCTACTAAAGTCATCCGTGAAAGTAAGAACATAAGTATATCCACCGCGCGATGCTACACTCATTGGATTGCACACGTCATTATGTATTATTTCCAATAAGTCCATAGCTTACTCCATTATCCTAGAGAATGGTGTCTTAGTCATTTTTTCCATCAGACATGCTTCGCATCTTTCAAGTGATTCAAAATCAAGTGATTCAAGAAGTCCATCGGAATGGAGTTTCTTCATGCGCTTCACACCAATGTGACCAAGAAGGCAGTGCCACATGTATGTGGAATTATCATTCAATTTCATTCGTTTAGCATCTATATTATGAACATGTGTATCACTACTATCGAGATTCAATAAGAATAGATGATCCATCTCAAGCGCATGACCATAAAAGATATTACTCATATAAATCGAACAACCATTGTTCTCGGACTTAAATGAGTAACCGTCTCGCAATAAACAAGATCCAGATATAATGTTCATGCTTAATGCAGGAACCAAATAAAAATTATTTAGACTTAAAACTAATACTGATGGTAGATAGAGAGGGATCATGCCGACGGTGATCACATCAACCTTGGAGCCATTTCCAACTCGCATGGTCACCTCATCTCTCTTTAGTCTTCGCTTATTTTGTAGCACCTGTTTCGAGTTATAAATATGAGCAACCGAACCAATATCAAATACCCAGGTACTACTACGATTACTAGTAAGATACACATCAATAACATGTATATCAAATATACCTTTCTTCTTGATGTTGCCGTTCTTCAGATCTGCCAGGTACTTGGGGCAATTCCACTTCTAGTGACCTTCGCCCTTGCAGTAAAATCACTTAGTATCAGTCTTAGGACCAGACTTGGGCTTCTTAGTAGTCGCGACAACTTTCTTTCCTCCCTTCTTGAAGTTGCCCTTCTTCTCAGGCTTGCCTTGATCCATGAAATTGGTGGTCTTATTCACCATTAACACTCAGTGCTCTTTCTTGATCTCCACTTCTGCAGACTTAAACACACAGAATAGTTCAGGCAACGACTTATCCATGTGCTACATGTTGTAGTTCATCACAAAGTTCTTGTAACTAGGTGGCAGTGATTGGAGGACACGGTGAATGCCCAACGCATTAGGAATCTTTATTCCCAAATCTGTGTGTTTGTTCACATGCCTAGACATTTTAAGCACGTGCTCGCTAACGGAGATGCCCTCTTCCATCTTGCAGTTAAAGAGCTTCGCGGAGGCTTCATAGCTTTTCATGGCTGCATGAGTTTCAAATATCATTTTGAGCTCATTGATAATATCATAAGGGTCGTGGTTCTCAACGCGCTTCTGAAGATCTGATTCCAATCCATACAGGATGGCACACTGAACTGTGGAGTATTGGTTCATCCGAGTGAGGTAACATTTTTCACCTCATTGGTACCACCATCTGCAGGCAGGTCACCTAGCGATGCATCCATCACATAGGTCAATTGACCAGCATTTAGGACAATCCTCATGTTACGGAACTAGTCCGCGAAGTTGCTTCCATTGTTTTTTCAACTTTTCTTTCTCTAGGAATGCATTAAAATTGATAGTAGGGGTCGTCATGATCTACAACAAATTTGCAAGAGTTTAGACTAAGTTGATGATAAATTGAGTTTTAATTTAATTCTTAAATTAACTAGGTGAACTCCCACTCAAAACAACATCTCTCACATTGTTTTAGTGATTACACAAACCAAATCCACTACACAAAGTCTTTCATGAGACACGCATGTGTTGTGCCACGTAGAGATGAAAAAAAACTTTTTCCTCTAACATGGTGAACCGAAGATCTAGTTGAGGTAGAAGGCAACGAGGATTACCACTAGACGCTTAGTTTCGGATTACTGATGAAGTGCGTCTATTGATGCAGTGTAGTCCTTGCGATCTCGATCCAATCAACAACCATACAAGCGCTGATGGTACAACGCCTCTGCTGGTGTCCACACGTACAAGGAGGAGCATCGGCGGTGAACTGCAAGGTTCGTTACGGCGGCTGGACTGCTGTGGGGCTACGGTTTCCAACGCATGGAATGACCTTACGGATCAACCCTCATGGGTTTCTACTCCCCACTATATATAGGGAGTGAACATGGGCTCCACTCACTCGTGGTCCATTCACTAAGGCCCATATAATATTAGTCACTGTGAGTCTGACTCACTGACTCAGTCCAAATCCGGTTCGGGTCCAACCCAACTAGATTTCCGGTTCAGATCCAATCCGAACTTGCTCCCTCTCTTAAGTGTGTGACCCCACAGGCTCATGGTAAGTTGGACACGATTAGAGTCCGATGGCTCCTAGCAGAACATGCTAACTCCCTAGTACCAAAGAGTCATGACGACTTGCCTTGCCAATGCAACTTGCGTCCGAGTCCCTTTTGACTCACGATATACCTTGTAAGACTATAGGCAAATATTTGTCATCCCTTAAATAGTCCGAATCTCTTCTCGATCCGAGATAAGTGATTCATCTGACTAACTCTTAGTCAGTCGCAGCGGTTAAAACTTAACCGAGTCGTGCATGGCCATGCTTTCCGAATCATATCATTTGAGAGGGCCCACAAAATATGTCTCCAACTAGAGGGGCAATATCCCATATGGGTTATTCACATCATGCAGCTTGATTCTTAGCCGACCCAAACTCTGCCTTTATAACTGCGAAGTTATGGATTAGTGTTTGATAGAACCTAAGTCAGTGATTCTCAACTCGGACTGTGCAACAACCTCAGGTCTAAGGATTACGTTGATTGAGATATACAAATGACAACTTGTTGGTCGTACCTCAATATGGGTCAATCCGACTCGCTAAACTCTTTATCCGAATCTGTGTAAGTGAGAGTAGCATCTCCATTCCCATGACAACTGGAACCGAGTCATCAGCCAACTTTCACATTGGTCTAAGTTGTGTGTCTAGCACAACCTCGATGACAAAGGGTATTTAGTACAAACAACATGAATATATAGTTCCACGACTGAATCACATATTCAATGATACACATTAGATGTTTATACAAGGACAACTTAATATCTTTATGAATACAATGGGAAATATCATCATACATGATTGCCTCTAGGGCATATTCCCAACAGTCTCCCACTTGCACTAGAGTCAATCTTCCGACATCACATGTCTAGGCATCTAATGCCCATAGCTATTAGGTGCGCCTCATGCTTCGGCTGTGGTAATGGCTTTGTCAATGGATCCACAATATTTGCATCCGTGTCTACCTTGCATAACTTGATATCACCCTGATCCACGATTTGGCAAATCAGGTGGTACCGCATGAGTATGTGCTTGTTCTTCTGGTGTTTTCTAGGTTCCTTGTCTTGTGCAATAGCACCATTGTTGTCACAATGCACGTCTAAGGGATTGGACGAGCCCTGAACCACACCAAGATCCATGAGGAAATTCCTCATCCAAATAGATTCCTTTGCTGCCTTCGAGGTGGCAATATACTCAGCCTCTGTTGTAGATACAGACACAGTCTCTTGCTTATAAATCTTCCATCTCACAGCCCTTGCATTTTTCACAAACACATGCCCGTATTGAGAACGAGAATCATCAGAGTCAGTAAAATAACTCAAATCCGTTGTTGGGGAGGTAACCACGGATAGGGTAAGGATGGGGGAAAGACGGAAGGAGATTCCCCGTCCAGTTTCTGAGTTACACTCTAAATCGGCCGAATCCTGTAAAGGTCGGCCGAGGTGTGAAAGGGTAGGACCCATATGATAACAGCAAGGCATTACCCGGCCGGGATAGTGCGTAAGTCGGTCGGGTCAGCCCGAATAATCTTAATGCAGGTGAAGGCCAAGCCGAGTTATGCGAGACAGGGCCGAATGATATGAAGCTTGCAGGAGAAGGAGATGCCAATAGTCAAACTATCACATACCAAGATTTTCCAAATCTTGTAATGTGAAAAATAAATGAATAAAATAAAACTTTGTTGATTTTTAGGGTGAGAAGAAACTTTTGATTCCAATTGGAAACCTTCAAATCTATTTGATCAAACAAATCCTAAAGGGATTTGAAAAGATAAACAATTAATAAAGAAAATATTAAATATATGAAATTACTATTTTTGGATCTTTTAATAAAAAGATTTGGTTTTCAAATGAAAAGGGTAGAAATATAAATAAGGACTATTTTTATAGAGCCAAATCAAACCTTGGCCAAGCTTTTGAATTAAAATATTTTGTTTTGATTAAAATATTAAAGGTTTATTTAAATAAAATAATGAGAGTTTATTAATAAACCAATTTTATTAAAGTAAAGGTTTTTCCCATTTTAAATAAACACTAAAACTTGTTATTTTGTTTTAAATAAGTTTTCCAAGTGTTTATATTTTCAAATGAAACCTACTGAAATGGTTTTGGTATTATTTAGATTTCAAAATGGAGTTTTTATTAAAACAAATCCTATTTGAATTAATAACTAAGGTCTATTTTATTTAATTATTAAATGGATCCTAAAAAGAATAAAAATATTATTTTATTTTTGGACTTGGATTATTTTTGTTAAACAGAACTAAACTCAATACAAAGTGTGGTGGAAGTTTGATTGATTTGAATGTTTAAATTGTTTGATTGAATTTCAAAACATAAAATGAAATGGTAAAAGGAAAAAGATTCAGTACAAAAAAAAGAGAAACAAACAGCCCAACCCTTCTGGCCCAGTTAGCCCAGCTCCTCTCTCTCCCGAAGAAAAACGATTCGCACCCAGTTTTAAACCCGCATAGCAAATGACTGGTGGACCCTACTCCCTCTCTCCCTCTCTCGCTGCCAGAGGACCGCACTGCCACTTCATCGTCATCCTCACCCGCGGTGACCGCGCCTCCCCTCCTCGACCGTTTCTAGCGAAAATTGCCAGCATCAATTCGCGTTAACGCAGCAGTTAATCTCCCCTGCGACCACGCCTTCTTAATCGCCTCGCCCTCCTCCTCATTTCCCCTCAGTCGCCAGCTCCTCTCCGCCCCAGGGCTGCTCGTATTGCTCGTGGCAAACCCACTGGCTCCGATGAGGTCCAGTGCAAATTCCGGCGACACCTGACCATACCCTGCCCCTTGTGCACGCGAGCTCACTCTCTAGTACCTTGCACACCCACCAGTGGCCCCAGCTAGTCCGCGCGTGCCTTAGAACGTCGCCTCCGACAACGCCATCTCGCCACCGACGGCTAGCTCAACTCCGGCGACTCTTCTGGTAAGCACCTGACCGCCCTTCTCCTTCTCCTTCAAGCACGCATCATCGCCATGACCTTGTGCGTCTAACCGTGCTTCCCGTTTGTTTCCTCGTGACCCGTAGCGCCGCCCTCGACGACGACAGAGCGTGGCCGTCGTCAGATGCAACTCTGACGAGTGATTAACCACAACCTTGTGCGCCCCTTCGTCAACCTCGAGCAGGTTGAGCATCCCCACGTCACTGCGATCACGGTGAGCCATCTCTTCTTCTTCCTTGCTTCCTCTAGTGCCAGCTCCACCGTTAGCCGAACGTCGCCGCCGCGCGCAGCCGTCGAGCGCCGCCAGAACTTGGTCAGGGTGACGATGGCCGTTAGATGACGATCTGATGGATAGGATAGATTCACTTAACGCTGAAGAGGTACGCAACCAGAGCCGTGCGATGTGACTTGATCCAACGCCTCGCGTTGCTGATCCACGCGAAACGTTTTCGACGAATAGAATTAAGACACGTGGCCAGACTCTGGTTATAAAAACAGATTTGAATCTATTAGATATGTGATTCTTTAAATTCCATAACTTTAGTTCTACATGTCCAAAATTTGCAAATTTTATATCAATGGATTCAGAAAAGCAAGCCCTATCCAACCATGCCATTTGTTTAGTAAAAAGCTTCCGTTAAAATGTTTGTTTTTGCAGAAACTTATGTATGCTTGTTTAGGTTATAAAAATTATTCTAAAATGTTTTTGGGGATAAAATCTTTGGCAAATGGTTTTTTTGAACCCACTGACCCTAGGAAACAAATTGTGGTTTCAAAAATGTATTTGGTGAAACGAAAGAATGAATCTTTGATTTAAACCATTTCTAGTCCAATAAAAATATGGGTTAATTATTAAAAAGGTTTTGGAAGAAAACCTTTGAGAAATGTTTTGGAAATAAACTCTCTGACCCTAAACACAAGATTTTATGGTGTGAAAACATATTTTGTGAACCCTATAGATTAATGCCTTAGTAAAAACATTTTTACACCACATAAAATGATACCTTGTTTTGAAAATGGTTTATGAAATGAAATCTTTTGCAAATGACTTTGCCACTTTATAAAATGACCATTAGGTGTTTTCAAATGTTTATGACCCATTAGGAACCATTTTTTTCAAATAAAACAAAACTTGGCATGCATTCCTTTGAATTTATGATTTTATGTGATGAATTGTTTGAATGGTAGTTTGAAATATTGTTTGCTTGATTGAATTGTAGTGACTTGAAGTGTGTGAACATTGCAAAGATCAAGAAGTGAACCTATACTCTACCAAAAAGGCAAGTGATGCTACATACTTTTGTCCCATTATTTTCACTATGCATTAGTGTTATTTCTAAGTAAGACTTGCATGGAATTTTGCTAAGTATAAACCTTGCTATGGGAAATCCTAGTAGATGAAACCTTAGTAGAAATTCCTAAGTTAATATCCCTACTACTATCATGCTTAGCTTAGCTAGTAGAAAACAAGGGTGGAATATATATTCACACTATGGAAAAATTTCTAAGTCTGAGGACTTGTGTTTTGTTTAATAAAACAACTAAGAGAATGAATCACCTGGGTGGAATGGAAGGAATGGTTTGTGTTGAGTGGTTCACAAGGCCCATTTTTATGGTTTACCTTGTGTATCTCACTTGTGGATGGCCTCCCAGGAACAAAGAGATTTGAGATGTCAAATGTTGAGAAGCTTCAAGTGCAACCACTTGGCATTATGGGCTCTGCCTGGATCATATAGTTTGCAAGAACTTAGCCAAATGGACAGTTGGTGGTAGGGGTTTGATAGGTTGGAACGCGTCCATTCTGGTCTAAGGGAAGGCTTCTGAAAGATCTTGTCTTGGTGAAACCAAGTCTTGTGGGGAAAGTGCACCACCTCTGCAGAGTGTAAAATCTAAGTACTTAGCCATGTCCCTGGTAAAGGACAATTTGAGCATCAAGACATGGAAGCTATCAAGAATCTCATCATCCAAATTTCTAAAGTTAAAAACTTGTGGTTGAACAAGGGTTAAAGGATCTTCAATCTTTGATTGGTAGATGTCTTGGGTGATTTTTGCCAAACAAAAACTTAGTGTTTTCAAATGATAAGGAAAATCTATTTTGAGAAAAGCAAGCCTAAGCTCCACTTAGCCAAATGCATATAGATGATAGACTCCACTATACTACCATAGTATCACTTGCCAATACAATTCAAATGTATTGACCCTTGTGGCTGTAACTTGTTATGTGGCAGGTTTGATTGATTTAGTGAAGTGTGTTGATTAGGATTACAAAGTCTACAACCAACATGTCTACCTGTGGCACTTTGAAGATGAAGGACCCCATGCTTATAGATATTCTGCTGCATTGTAATGTAATAGCCAAATGAGCTATGAATGATGTAATAAATTATTTTATTCCTGGTTATAAAGTTGTAATATGACCTTTGTTTCTTGATATTACATCTTAACTGTGGATGCTAGCTATTGATCCAGGGACTAGCATTGCAATCACAGGGATCCTTTTCCTTTACAAAGGAGGGATCTTACACAAACTCTAGTCGCAGGCTAGGGAGAATCTGAGCAGAGCCAAGCACAAAGGACAAGGCGCAGAGCGACAGAGGGGCAGAAGGAGGTCACGGAGGTGACATTCCTGAAGCCCGAGGCATGCAGGTGGGGTCCTCTGGAACCTTGCAGTCGTTAGAGGGGCGACACGGAAAGGAGGCCGCCGAGTTAGTATATTGGGACAAGCATATTCCTCGAATATGCTTGCCACGTCAGCCCTAGAGGAGCCCAAGGTTCTCCTTTATAAGGAGAGGCTTGGACTCTGAGAAGGGCATCGGCTCATTTAGTACCGTTAGGCTGGTGAAGTTCTTTCTCTCTACTTGTACTCAGCTCAAGGAGCACTTGTAGCCCAAGGAAGGAGAAATAAAGATCTTTACCTTAGTCTTCTATGTGTAGAATCAACTACATCTTCCCTCCCCAGATCCCTCTAGCATCCATTGGCCCCATACTTTAGCCTACCCATGGCATCTGCCGTGCCACCACCACGACAGTTGGCGCCCACCGTGGGGCCAGCAGCGGTGCTAGCTGGAGTCATGATCCGGACGGGAAACTTCATCAACACTGGCGAGCGCATTGTCTCTGGCTTAGTCCGGAGACTTGATCTCTGTGACTACGTCAGCGACAACGCATGCAGCTTCAAGGTAAAAACCCCTCCGCTCAACGGCGTCTTCATCAACTTGGGCATGCACCAGATCTACGTCGGCATCGACGTCTCTAGAGTTTATCCTCACCAAGTTGTTGTTGTAGGAGAACCACCCCTTAGCGCCGCAAACAGTCCGCGCGGAGTGCGCCCTGTCAGCAGCGTCGAGGTGATGGTCGCAGCCAGGGTGCAGGCGGGAGCAGCGGGCGCCGGATCAAGCAGGGATCCGACGACGGCTGTGCAGGTGGCTCCCAAGCAGACAGCTCCACAACCCACCGAGGTAATTCCTTCAGCGGCCAACCAGGCCGAGACGCAAGAGACAACCCCGAAGGCACAAAGAGTAAGAGGGCCACCTCTTGAAAAACCAGAAAACATTCTCCAGGCAACCATAGATAATCTGACTACACATGTAGCGCCGATACTTGATCCGGCAAATGCTCAGGCAGAGTTAGAAGAGACCAGGCAGAAAGTACTGGTAGAGGCAAAAAAGGTGTCGGCCTTGCGGGAGTCCTTAAACAATACCGTGCGAGAATATGCCAGGGCAAACAAGCTTGACGTCGCCCCCGAGCGGGTTGACGAATTGAGAATAAGAGGAAAAAACCTCATGGATGATGTCAATAAGGAGCATGAAGCTCATAGGGCAGAATCAGTTGATCTAGGCCTGCGGAGGTACAGTACCCCGGCAAAGAACTTGAGGGCAGCAAATGCCGTTGCGTTAGAGTTAGAAGGATTGACCGGCGAAGCCCGGCAAAAACAGCAAGAGAGAGTGAATGAGCTGGTACGCATTGTGAACCAGCAGAATGAAGAGATGCTCAGGGTAGACCCGGCAAGGCCAGGTGCCTCGAGAATGGTTCACTCGGCTGGGGCAGCACCTGCCTTATCGGTGGCAGCAGCATCCTCACCCGAAAACAATGCGCGGAAAGACAGGGCGGTAACCTCGGGAAAAAGAAATAAGCAAATTGTTCCATATGATCCGGTGATAGCCGGAAAAGCAAATGAAAATAGAGGCAACAGGAGCCGAGGTAACAGTGGCGAGAAAAACCCCGGCCGTGTCGAGAAAGGCAATGGAAGCCGAGGTAATGAAGATCTCGGAAGAGGGGATCTCGGAAGAGGAAATCACGAGAATAATATCCCGGCTGAAGGAAGGAGAGAACCACCACCCAATCCGCAATCGAGATATGAAACTCGGCAGGAAAGAGAAGTGAGACCAGCTCGCCCCAATTAGGTGAATGAAAGGTATAATGATGGATATTCCGAAATGAAATATGCGGTTCATGGTGGAAATAACCCCTATCGAATGCAGGAAAGAGTTCTGTACAGAGATTTGCCATCAGGTGATGCCAGAGTAAAGCTGGACCGGCTATACTGATCCGAGCTGTTAGAAGAACAGGGTCCACCAGGTCCGGCGTGTTTCGGACCACGGATCATGGGCGAGCCGCATGTGCCGAACTTTCAGCTGGCAAGAGGCACAAAAACATATAATGGTAGCACCAAACCATAGGATTGGTTGATCGATTATGCCACTGCAGTAAAAATAGCTGGCGGAAACTTACGATGGGCAATGCGATATGTCCCGCAAATGTTGGAAGGACCAGCTAGAGTATGGCTGAATAATCTGCCAGCAGGCAACATCAATTGTTGGTTGGATTTTGAAGAAATGTTCGTTAGCAACTTCACCAGTACTTACAAGAGGCCAAACAGGCCGCAGTAGCTAGCCATGTGCAAGCAAAGGACGAATGAGACAGACAGAGAGTTCTTAACTCGGTGGTGTAACCTAAGAAATTCGTGTGAGGGAGTCATAGAATCACAAGCAATAGCTTGGTTCGCTCAAGGATGCCGCTATGCCAGTGTATTATGGCAGCGACTGCAAAGAGATATGCCAACCACTTTGGCAGAAACCATCAGTAGCGGATTCCTATGCGTTGGGAGACCAAACGCAACCAGAATTAATGTCAGCAAATCATCGGGAACATCGAGATCAATATGCAAGAGATGTGGCCGGGTCATCCAGGCGCAATGATTTCAGAGGAAGAAGAAGAGAAGAAAGACCGGATTATAGATATGGTTCGACTCAGCTGGCAGCAGTAGTGCAAGAACAGCCGAGTCACGGAGGCAATCAGCGGCAAAAGAATGGTCCTCAGCAATGGACACCAAGGAATGAAGGAAAAAGATAGTGGAGACCAGAGCAAAAGAAGCAATGGCAGGAGAGGCCGAAGTACACGTTTGAGTCTATGTTAGATCAGCCGTGTAAATTTCAAACGTCAAATCCGGCTAGGCCGGCCAATCATACATCTCGCCAGTGTGCCTGGATGAAAAAATGCAATGGGTAACCCCGTAGGCGTGCAAGCAACGTCCCTCCAGGCACATCAGCAGCATCAGCCACAGTTGACTGGAGCAAACGCACAGCAACTAATGTTACCACCTCCTCCCCCGAGGTATGATAACTCGGACCGGAGGGATGATGTGCACCAAGTCATAAATCAGGGTCCGGATGGAAGGACGAACCCAGGAGGTAGTGGACGCAATGATTACAGAGAACATTATCAATCATACTGCGTGTTCACAATAGAGACATGCAAAGTGTGCAGCGCCGGCATATGGAAGTAAATGCAGTTATGCCGGCAGTACCAAGATATATGCCTTGGTCAGATCAGGAAATAACTTGGAGCATAAAGGATCACCCCAGAATAATGCCAAATCCAGGGTCATACGCACTCGTGCTAGATCCGACATTTGTCGGACCTAGCATTAATGTGAAATTTTCAAAAGTGCTCATTGACAACGGAAGCAGTATCAATATCATGTACAAAGATACAATGCATAAACTCGGAATATCGCAGAATATGCTGCAATCCATGAGGACCACATTCCATGGGATAGTACCAGGCATTTCATGTGAACCCATTGGAATGGTTCAAGTGGATGTATTATTCGGCACAAGAGATAACTGCAGGGCAGAAAATTTGGAGTTCGAAGTGGTGGACCTAGAGAGTTGTTATCATGCTCTACTCGGACGGCCGACGTTGGCCAAATTCATGGGCAGCTGCCACATAGCTTACTTGAAAATGAAGTTACCCGGGCCGCAAGGGGTGATAATAGTAGCAGGAGATTACAGGAAGTCAATGGAATGTGCTTCAGCCGGATCTAACCTAGTCGAGTCATTGGTAATAGTAAGAGAAAAAAGGAGGATTCAGGAGGTAGCAGCCCTCGCTCAGTCGGCACAACTGAATATGCCGGCATTGGCCAATCCGCATGGAAGTGTCTCTTTCCATCTGACTAAAGAAACAAAAAAGATCCAGATAGATGAGCAGTTCCCAGAGCGCACCGTCATCATTGGTGCCGGCCTAGATGCTAAATAGGAAAGCGAGCTCACCAACTTCCTTCGTGAGAATCGGGATATCTTTGCATGGTCAACTCAGGATCTGCAAGTTGTGCCGAGGGAGTTGGCTGAGCACTCTCTGAATGTAAGGCACGGAGCAAGGCCGGTGAAGCAACCTCTCCGCCGCTTCGCCGAAGACAGGAGAAAAATAATAGGGGATGAAATAGCTCGGCTCCTTGCAGCCGGGTTCATCATGGAGGTGTTGTATCCGGATTGGTTATCGAACCCAGTGCTCGTAGAAAAGAAGAAGGATGATCCGAATGTAGCCATTGTATGGCGAATGTGTATTGATTACACGAACTTGAACAATGCGTGTCCAAAAGATCATTTTCCTTTACCTAGAATAGACCAAGTCATTGATTCGACTGCTGGTTGTGAACTATTATCATTTGTAGACGCGTATTCTGGTTTTCACTAGATACCGTTAAATCCGGCCGATCAAATAAAGACTGCGTTTATTACCCCGTACGGGGCTTATTGCTATCGCACCATGCCATTCGGCCTGCGTAACGCGGGGGCAACATATCACAGATGTATGCAAAAATATCTGCATGACCAAATAGTAAAGAATGTACAAGTATATGTAGATGATGTGGTTATCAAAACCAAAGAGAGCAAAACACTACTGGATGATATCCGGCAGACTTTTGCGAACCTGAGAAGGTTCCGAATGAAGCTTAACCCGGAAAATGCACTTTCGGTGTGCTGGCTGGAAAACTACTCGGTTTTCTCGTATCTAGCCGAGGCATAGAGGCCAACCCAACTAAGATAAGAGCAGTAGAAAGGATGGAATTGCCGAAATGTCTAAATGACATATAGAAGTTCACAGGTTGCTTGGCCTCGCTTAGCCGATTTGTATGTCGGCTGGGAGAGAAAGCATTACCACTTTATCAATTGATGAAGAAATCTAATAAGTTCATTTGGACACCGCAAGCAGACAATGCGTTTCATGAATTGAAAAAGATGTTGGTCACAGCACCAATCCTGGCTTCGCCACTATCGAAAGAGCCTATGTTACTTTACATAGCCGCCACGAACAGAGTGGTAAGCGTTGTGATCGTGGTGGAACGAATTGAAGATAATAATTTAGTGCAAAGGCCGGTATATTATCTAAGCGAGGTACTATCAGCCTCAAAACAAAATTACCCACATTATCAGAAGATGGCATATGGGGTATACATGTCAGCAAAGAAACTTAAACATTACTTCGAAGAGCACCCCATCAAAGTGATCTGTGAAGCGCCCATAGCCGACATATTGAGTAACAAAGATGCAAGTGGCCGAATAGCAAAATGGGCAATTGAATTGTCACCCTATGCTCCGCAATTCGATAGGCGAGATGCGATCAAATCTCAGGCTGTGGCCGACTTCTTCGTAGATTGGGCCGAGGTACAGTATGAGCCACCTTTACCAGATCCGAATTATAGGACGATGCACTTCGACGGCTCCAGACTAAGAAATGGTTTGGGGGCAGGAATAGTGTTAACCTCGCCAAAAAGAGATCAGCTGAGATATGTGTTACAAATACACTTCGCCGCATCAAACAATGTAGCCGAATATGAAGAACTGGTCCATGGATTGAAGGTGGCGAAAGAGATTGGCGTACGCCGAATCTTATGCTACAGCGACTCAGATCTAGTAGTGCAACAAGTCTCAGGCAATTGGGATGCGTTAGATGCCAATATGGCCTTATATAGATTTCATGTGCAAAAACTCAGTGGATACTTCGATGGATGTGAATTTCATCATGTACCTCGGGCGGAAAACGACGCTGCAGACACATTGTTAAAACTCGGATCAACCAGACAATCGATTCCCCCAGGTATCGCCCTAGAGCACCTGAGGAAACCATCAATAACACCATCACCAGAGTCCGAATCCATTTTTATTTCGGCAAACTCAAGAGAAGATAGTGTGCCAATGGAAGTTGACAAGCAATGTAACCCGGAATTTCCAAAAATAAACCCGGCCGATGCAAGGATAGATATGGGGAAATCCGAGGTAATTATGTCGGTAGAAAATATGGAAATAGATAGCGATATTACCCCAGAGAAAATCATACCAACATGGGCGCGACCCATATTTTCTTTCCTCAAAGATGCGATTTTGCCGAATAACGAGGTAGTGGCAAGACACACACTAAGAAGAGCTAAAGCTTATACAATCATAAACAATGAGCTGTATAAAAGGAGCGTCACAAGCATGTTGCAAAGATGTGTGAACTCGGCAGAAGGCCAGGAGATCCTCCTAGATATACACCAAGGAGAATGCGGGCATCACGCCTCATCCAGAGCTTTAGTGGCCAAAGCATTCAGGCATGGGTTTTATTGGCCGACAGCGTTGAAAGAGGCCAAAGAGCGGGTCGAAAAATGTAATGGTTGCCAGAGATATGCAAGCAAGATACATATGCCATCGTCCGAGCTAAAAACGATACCAATTACTTGGCCATTTTCTGTATGGTGCTTAGATATGGTAGGACCATTTAAGCCGGCCCGAGGCGGGATGACTCACATCTTAGTCATGGTGCACAAACTAACAAAATGGATTGAGGTAAAACCAATAAAGAAATGTGATGGGCCCACAGCAGTGAAATTCCTCAAAGATATTATCTTAAGATATGGTTACCCAGACAGTGTTATTGCAGACAACGGTACAAACTTTGCCGAAGGAGCTTTCGCTAGATTCTGTCAAGAGAAGCACATAAGACTAGATGTCGCCTCGGTGGCTCACCCAGCATCTAATGGGCAAGTAGAAAGATCTAATGGACTAGTACTGTCAGGAATAAAACCAAGAATCGTCGAACCACTGCAAAAGGTCGGCAGGGTGTTGGATTGAGGAACTACCAGCAGTACTATGGAGCCTCAGAACTACCCCAAACAGATCAACAGGGTATACACCATTTTTTCTAGTATATGGGGCAGAAGCGGTGCTTCCAGCCGACATAACACATGACTCGCCAAGGGTTACCCAGTATACAACCGCTGAGGTAAACGAAATAGCTCGGCAAGATGATGTCGATCTGCTAGAGGAAGCTAGGGAGTTGGCACTATCAAGATCAGCTATTTTTCAGCACGACTTGCGAAGATATCACAACAAGAAAGTAAATCCAAGAGTGTTCAAAGAAGGAGATTTGGTTCTTCGGTTAGTGCAACGTACGGCCGACATGCACAAACTATCGCCCCCGTGGGAATGACCGTTCATCGTGAGCAAAGCATTGCACAATGATGTGTATTATCTAATTGATGCTGAGTCACCAGAAAAGAACAAGGCGGACAAAGCCGACGAGGAATCGAAAAGACCATAGAACGTAGCTTTACTTCGTCCATTTTACTCGTAGGAGTCGTCTATGAAAAGTTGTAAAGAAACGCTCCAGGACAAAATATCAATTATGTATCAAACCTCAGCACCTGGAGCAGTGGCTCGGGGACTGCCTTATGTTGTTTTTGAGTTTGGGTTATGTATTAAACCTCGGCACCTAGAGCACTGGCTCGGGGACTACCTTATGTTGTTTTTGAGTTTGGGTTATGTATTAAACCTCGGCACCTAGAGCAGTGGCTCAGGGACTGCCTTATGTTGTTTTCGAGTTTGGGTTATGTATTAAACCTCGACACCTAGAGTAGTGGCTCGGGGACTGCCTTATGTTGTGTTTGAGTTTGGGTTATGTATTAAACCTCGGCACCTTGAGCAGTGGCTCGGGGACTGCCTTATGTTGTTTTTGAGTTGGGGCTATGTATCAAACCTCAGCACTTTGAGCAGTAACTCGGGGACTTCCCTATACTGCTTCTGAGTTTTGAATATGAATTAAACCTCGGCACCTTGAGCAATGAATCGGGGACTGCCATATTTTGTTTTTGTGTTTGGTTATGTATTAGACCTCGGCACCTCCAGCAATAACTCGAAAACCGGCCAATATTATTTTGCACTTTTAGCAATGTGTTGAGTCTCCGTTTTTAGAACACTTATTAGAGGATTTCCCCACAATTATCCTTCGTTACAGAAATGGGTATCGAACTTTGTCCCCACAATAGCCCGGACGCGCTTGAAGATAAGATAATTGTCCAGCTCCACCGTCGAGACTCGTTTGGGATCGAGAGGACCGCTCATATAGAAGAGCTTGTGTGTGCGTTTCTGGAATGGGCAGATCCGGCTGCTGATGAAGGTAGTCATCAGATCCTCGCCGCGTAGCCCAGAGCGGATCAGTTCCTTCAGCCGAATCTCAAAAGCCTCGGCCAGAGCATGACTCTTCCTCGGATTAGAGGTCCAGTTCTTCTTGGAAGGGGTGCCAATGGAAAAAGCAGGGAGCCGAATCCTATCCTCATTCCTAGAGTTCTTGACATAAAAGAACGACTTATGCCACTTCTTGCATGATTCTAAACCTGCAACGCGAGGAAATTCGGATTTCCTCCGAGGTGTGATTGACGCGGCACCACATTGGGTAAGCAACTTCTCCGAGGGTTGAAGAGATTTGTCTGGGACGACGTTGGATCGAATCTGGAAAAACTTTGACCAAACGTGCACAGACGGCCATAGGCCGAAGTATCCCTCCGAGGCAGAGATGAAGGCAGAAAGAGAGGCAATGGCATTAGCAGGCAGATGATGCTGCTGCAGGCCATAGTAATCAAGGAATTCCCTAGCAAAATCACTGAGGGGGAGACCAAACCCGCGAGAGAAATGTGACATGAAGACGACATACTCGCCCTCCCTAAGAACTAGAGACGATTCGCTACCGGGTAAACGACAGGCTACCTCGGTAGGAATCCGGCGAGCACTACTAGGAAAACGGCTATAGGTAATTAGCACATCTGTGGCTCACATGGTTGAAGTGCCCCACGGCTAAAACAGGCGTGGCTCACCTGTGGGCAGTGCCCTACTAGTAACTAGTACAACCGTGGCGCACATGACCATAGTGCGTCACAGATATGTGTGGGCCAGGGCCCTGTTGGCCGCACGCCAAACATCTGTAGTGCACACAGGTCAGGTGCGCTATGGATGTTAGTGCCAACTGTGGCGCACATTGTGGTGGTGCGCTACGCCCCCCTCTGCTGTGAAACGGCCAGACACATCCATGGCGCACTATGGCATGTGCGCCACGGATGTTACTACTCCCTGTGGCGCACTAGGGCATGTGCGCCACGGATGTTACTCTTCCCTGTGGCGCACTAGGGCCGTGTGCGCCACGGATGTGTCGATTTTTTTGACAGCACTTTATGTGCACATGTGTGACCACATCCACCACCCCACACTTCACTTTCCCCTTATTCTTCCTCCTTAGATCAAGTCGGGATCTTCTCCTTCCCACCTCAATTTCTCCACCCATTCACCATTTTTAGCATGTAGAACTTGTCTTGGATGTTACATAAGTAATATAGGAAGGTCTCCGGTCTCGCGCGAACCTCTTCTTTACATCTTTCTCGCGATCGGTCTCTCATATCGGTAAGTTGTCCATGTAAGGATGTGTTCATGTGTATATGGATGCTGTGCTCATATGTATGTAGATGATCGATGCTCATGATGTGTGTATGGAGAGGATCGATGGTCATACATGTGTGTATATGGAGAGTATCGATGATGCTCATGCATGTGTGTATGGAGAGGATAATGATATGTTCATGTGTTTATGGATCAGTCTCTCTCTCTTGTGTTTGTATGTGAACAAGTTGCCATTTGTTTTGCCAAAATGTTGATTCATTTCCATTTTGGCAAGACTTTGGCATTTCGCAAAGGTCCTAATTTTAGGATAGGTCATGCCAAAATTTTCTATCGACCATTGCATGCATGCATTCATTATGTGGTTCTAATAGACTTCAAATTGTACCGTGTACACCGTGCAGGCAAAAATGGTCCGCATAATGAGCGAAGGAATTGTGGCTAGATTTTTGAAATGTGCGACGGCCGACATGATACGAAATAACAAGACAGATATAAGATGTCCGTGCAGAAGATGCAAACTCAACTGGGTGATCGACCCAGATTCCGGGAATCTGCAGGCACACCTGCTCCGCCATGGTTTCATGGATGGATACACTCGTTGGATAAGCGATGACGTAGACGATGGAGACGGTGAAGGTGGCCAACATGACGATGATCATCATCACGGCGAGAACGGGCGAGATGATGAAGAGTCTCCTAGAGATGGTGAAGGTGCGGAAGCAGACCGGGATGATGATGATCTAGATGCCGGAGGAGCAGACGACGATGGAACAACGTCAGGCTGGATGGATTGGTCTCTCTCTCTCTTGTGTTTGTGTGTGAACAAGTTGCCATTTGTTTTGCCAAAATGTTGATTCATTTCCATTTTGGCAAGACTTTGGCATTTCGCAAAGGTCCTAATTTTAGGATAGGTCATGCCGAAATTTTCTATCGACCATTGCATGCATGCATTCATTATGTGGTTCTAATAGACTTCTAATTGTACCGTGTACACCGTGCAGGAAAAAATGGTCCGCGTAATGAGCGAAGGCATTATGGCTAGATTTTTGAAATGTGCGACAACCGACATGATACGAAATAACAAGACCGATATAAGATGTCCATGCAGAAGATGCAAACTCAACTGGGTGATCGACCCAGATTCCGAGAATCTGCAGGCGCACCTGCTCCACCATGGTTTCATGGATGGATACACTCATTAGATAAGCGATGACGAAGACGATGGAGATGGTGAAGGTGGGCAACATGACGATGATCATCACGGCGAGGAAGGACGAGATGATGAAGAGTCTCCTGGTGAAGGTGTGGAAGCAGACCAGGATGATGATGATATAGATGCCGGAGGAGCAGACGACGATGGAACAACGTCAGGATGGGTGCGGGACCCTTATGTGCAAGAGCTGCTTCTCAAGCAGACGAGTAACGCCAGGGCTGCCGCTAGAGAGAAAGCCAAGCTTGCGCAACTTGAGAAAGACGCGGTTACTCCATTTTATGAAGGATGCAGGCCCGATGATACCCGGTTGAATGTAACGCTCAAGGCTATGGAGATGAAGGCAAAACACAAATTGAGCGACGCAAGCTTCGACGATATGATGGCATTCTGGCACGATCGTCTCCCGGAGGGGAACACATGTCCAACTAGTATCAAGGATGCCAACAAAATCGTCTGTCCTCTCGATCTACCGCACGTTAGATATCACGTACGCATCAACGATTGCATCATTTATCGGGGCGAGGACGCAAAGAAAACCACATGTCCGGTGTGCGGCGTGAGTCGATACAAGAAAGGGAAGAAAGCACCTCGAAAAGTGGTATGGTACTTTCCTATCACTCCTCGTCTGCAGCGCTATTTCGCGGACCCTAAGGAAGCGAAGCTCATGCGATGGCATGCGGAAAGGAAGAAGCCAGGAGATGATGATCACCCGAAAAGGATGAGCTGCTGACGCACCCTTCAGATGCTAGCCAGTGGAAAGCATTAGACCTGGAATTCCCAGAATTCGGTGGAGATTCGAGGAACATCAGGCTTGGTGCGAGCACCGATGGACTCAATCCGTTCGGTAGCCAGAGCAGCACGCACAGCACTTGGCCCGTGTTTGTATGGATGTACAACCTCCCTCCATGGTTGTGCATGAAGAAGAAGTACATACAAATGAGTATGCTAATTCAAGGGCCGAAACAACCTGGTACCGACATCAATCTGTATCTCGGGCTGTTGAAAGAGGAGCTAGCCACGTTATGGGAATCTGGAGCCAATACTTACGACGCCGTCGCACAAGATTATTTCACTATGAGAGCCGCGTTGGTCACTACGGTGCAAGACTATCCAGGTTGCGGGTATATCTCGGGGCAGGTTATCCAAGGATTCTGCGCATGCGTTAGGTGCATGGATAACACAAGCTATCTCCAACTAGAGAAAGATTCAGGGTCATCGAAAACCGTGTTCATGGCGCACCGAAGGTGGCTCGGCAAGAATGATCCATGGAGAAAACGTGGAGACCTGTTCGATGGCAAATCAGAGACCCGAGGAATCCCAGAGCGTAGGAGCAGCGAAGAAGTGGAAGAGTTGCTGAAAAACTGGAAAGATTGTCCTAAGCCTGGAAAGAAGCGAAAGAGGCAGCAACAAGACAAGCCGCTGATGAAGGTATGGAAAACAAGGTGTGTTTTCTCGGAGTTTCCATACTAGAAGTTTCTCCGCACGCCTCATAGCCTCGACATAATGTATATCACGAAAAACGTGTGTGAGAGTCTGGTCGCCACCATAATCAACATGCCAGATAGGACGAAAGATGGTCCGAAAGCAAGGCACGACCTGATATGCTTGGGTATCCGGAAGGAGCTTCACGGAGGACGCACTACTCCTGATGATCAGGAAGATGACGATGATCATGAGTCGGAGACGACACAAGGTCGTCGGAAGGGTAAAAAGTTCAAGAAGAACGAATATTACTGCCCTCCTTCTTGCTTCACTCTAAGCCAGGATGAGATCAAACAGTTTTTCAAGTGCCTTCTAGGAGTCAAATTTCCTTACGGCTACACGGGAAAGATAAGCAGATACCTAGACGAGGCGAAGCAGAGGTTCAGTGGCATGAAGTCTCAAGACTGTGCCGTGCTAATGACGCAGGTACTTCCGGTCGCACTAAGAGGGATAATGGACGAGCACGTCCGTGAAACGTTATTTGGCCTATGCAAGTTTTTCGACGTCATCTCTAGGAATTCTATTGGCGCGAATCAGCTCGGGAGGCTACAGGAGGAGATCGTGGTGATACTATGTGAGCTTGAGGTCTACTTCCCACCCGCATTCTTCGACATTATGGTGCATCTGCTGGTCCGTGTCGTGGAGGACATCGTACAACTCGGGCCGATGTTCCTCCGCAGCATGATGGCGTTCGAAAGGATGAACGGACACATCAAAGGATACGTTCGCAATAGGTCCCGTCCAGATGGAAGCATAGCCAAGGGCTTTCTGGCCGAAGAGTGCATCTCTTTCTGCACGAATTATCTAGACATCGAGAACCCTGTCGGTCTTCCCGTCAACAGGCACCTTGGCAAGCTCGACGGATCTGGTCACTGAGAGGGTCGTCGCATACTGCATGCAGACTTCGATTTTCGACACGCAGACTTTGATCGAGCAAAACTTGTCGCGCTACAGCATTTAGAACTGGTCGATCCTTGGGTACAGAAGCACAAAAGGTTAATCGAGAAGAAGTACAGTGACCGGGGCATACAGAGGACACGGGGAGAAATAATCAAAGAGCACAACTCAGATTTCACGCGTTGGTTTAGGCAGACGCTCCTTGATAATCCCCCGCGATCGCATTCTTCTGACACGGAAAAGATCATATTCACCTTGTCGCAGGGACCGATGCAAAACTTGGTGACCTATCAGGCGTATGATATCAACGGCTACACATTCTACACGGAGGAAAAGGACAACAAGTGTGATTATCAGAACTCAGGCGTAACGTCAGAATTCTACACCGATGACAACGTGAAGGAAAGATTCTACGGAAGAATCGAGGAGATCTGGGAGCTCGACTGTTGTGGAGAAAAGGTGTCGATGTTCCGTGTTAGATGGGCAAAGAGCGTCGAAAGAGAAGACCGGTATTTCACAACCATGGTTATACCCGAAGCAGCCAAATCCAAGGCCGCCGGTGCAAACGTGGCCACGAAAAATGAACCATGGGTACTGGCTACCAAAGTAGACCAATGTTTTTTCATTACCGACCCGACAAAGCCTAGCCATGTTGTCGTGAGGAGAGGAAAAAGAAACATCATCGGAATGGATGGAGTCGCCAACGAGCAAGACTTCGACCAGTACGGCGATCCAAAGATTGAAGATGACGACGACTACGATGCAGCAACATACATCACAAGAAGAAAAAGGACAAGCCTACCCAAAAAAGGTAGCCCGTTTGAAAGAAGAAACATTAATGTGCCGGGGCTAAATTATTCAACCGCGACAAAGAAGGGAAAAAAGATTGTAAAACGCTAGCTCAAAAAATATTGTAAAACGCGTGGTCGAAAAAGATTGTAATATTCATGGACAAATTATTATGAAATTTAGTTATACTTTGAATCATATTTGTAAAACGAGTGCATTTTTGGAATATTTAAAAGTATTTTAAAAACAAAACAAAACTTGTATGTCATATATCACCATTTTTGGTCATTTTTTGGAATATTTAAAAGTATTTTAAAAACAAAACAAAACTTGTATGTCATATATCACCACTTTTGGGCATTTTTTGGAACATTTAAAAGTATTTTTAAAATAAAAATAAAAAAGTGGAGCACCAGGATTCGAACCTAGGTGCTCATAGTTTAGTATAGAGCTAAGGGGCAGAACCAGTGGGATAAGACAGTACTAGTGTTAACTAGTGGGGTGACCGCCCTCTTATCTGATAGTCCAGCCCACATAGGCGGGCCAAGTGCGCTACGGTTATCCGTAGCGCACTTGGCCAGGGTGCGCTACGCCTACGTGGGTTGGACTAGTCAACCGCACGTGCCGCGTCTGCCTCTCTCATCCCCATCTCACAGACACCGCCACCGCCGCTGCTTTCTCTCGATCCGCCACCGTGCCGCTGCTTTCTCGATCCGCCACCGCCGCGCTGCGCTCTCGAGAAGGAGGAGGCTCGCGCCGCTGCAGATCCGTGGAGGAGGAGGAGGCCTGCGCCGCTTGTGGAGGAGGAGGATCTCGCGCCGCTCGAGGAGGTGGAGGCCGCCGTCGTCCGCCCGCCGTCGTCCGCCCGTCGTTGTCCGCCCGTCGTCCGCCCGTCAGAGGTGAGCGTCGCCCCTCCCCTGTCTCTCCCTCTCTCCCTCTCTCTCTCCCTCTCTCCCTCTCTCTCCCTCTGTATGGTGGTAGTTAGATGGTCGAGCGAGTAGAATGATTTGATCCTTTTGTTAGGTTTGTTACTGTGATAGTTCATCAGTAAAAAATATTCACATTATTTTACTTATTTGCATATGGAAGGACTAAAAGCATGTGATGGTGTTGGGCCTCTTAGTGCTGAACCTGAGGTGATAGTGAGGAATCTTACCGAGGAGGATGAGTTCAGGATCATCGGTTGCTCCAAGAGCACAACGACCCTGTTGCTTGATGTAAAGACTTAGTTGATGAGGCCATCAAGAGAAAGAGCGGCGATAACCTTTCCGTAGTTGTCGTGTGCTTCAACTCTAGGGCGCCTCCTATCCTAACAGTCCCTAGGCCTCAGGTACAGAGAAGTATATCTGCAGAAGGCTTGAAGGAGCTGCAGGGCTTCCTGGATAGCCTGGCAGAGGCAAACTGACTGACATGTGTGGGGATTTAGAAGCCCTGAGATACTGTAACAGTCCCATTTTTCCTTAGCCTAGCTTGGAATATCTAGGTTTAGTATTGCCCCTATCTCATAACTTGAGATAGTTGTTGAGTAAGTGACAGATGTAAAATATTTTGCGGCTAATATTATCTGTACTTGGAAGTATTGTTCGTTTTGGGCCCCTACTCTCACCTTCATGAATCTGGAATCATAATAGAGGTATCATGGATAGCAGAGGGTTGTTCAGTGATCACTAATTTAATCTATACTTGCAAGTATTACTTGCTTGTTTAAGGTGCTGCTCTCGGCTTCACAAATCTGGATTGTTAATAGATTGTTCAATGATCATTCTTGTGGTTACCTGTGTTTGTGTAGCTTTTGCAGTCCTATTGAAATCAATAAATGCTAATTTGGAAAACTTAGCTCTTGTAGATCTTTATATGTATGCACTTCCTGTGAGTAAAGCATGAGCCATTGTCACCAGGTTGTGATCCACGGCCCAAAATGTTTGGTTGTCATCCATGAACCAAAAATGTACTCCTCCGATCCATAATAAGTGTCGGTATATTGTTTTTGTCATCATCATTCTGTGGTCTGGGCCAAGCAAATCATACCCAGAGCCTCATACTATAGCTGTGAGAGTAACTGCTGACTCTCACAGTAATGGCCCATGTGCTCTGGATTAGCTAGTAGTTTTAGTGCTGAACCATCTTTAGGCAGTAGGTGTTGCTTGCTTATTTGCTTATTTGCTTTAGTGATGAAATGCTCCTGGTGATGAAATGCTAGCTGAAACTGAAACAAGACAGTAGCTAGCTGTGTAATGCTGTGAAATGCTTATTTGCTTATTTGCTTTAGTGATGAAATGCTAACAAAAACAAGACAGTAGATAGCTGTGTATACTATTTGCATTTTTACACTCTTTATGCTTGCTGAAACCTGAAACTGCTAAGTCCAAACCTGAAACTGCTAAGTCCAAACCTAAAACCTGAAACTGCTAACTCCAAACCTGAAACCTGGACATTTATGCTTGATGTACTGTTTGTGTGTTGGCCATTTATTCTAGTTGCTCCATTTTTGCCTGAAACAGATTTATTGTGTGCTGGTTGTGCAGTTGTGCTGGCTATACTAGGCCATTTATGCTGGTTGTGCTGGCTATGATGGCCATTTATTGTGTGCTGGCTATGCTGGCCATATATATGCAGGTTCTTGTATGAAATGAGTCCTGATTTTTGCCGGAATGTTGATTAACTTCCGTTTCGGCAGAAATCGGGCACTCCTAGTTTATGAAAATTAGCAAAGGTCATGCCAGATTTTTCCGTGCATTTAACCAATTATTTGTTTTTTATTAGTGCGAAGATGTGTCACAACGACGAGGCTGGATGTTCTAAGCGCATCAGCACTGAAGGAGAACTCAGACCTCCGAATAAACAATTGACATTCTGGGAGGCGGCCCAGCGGCTAGAAGACGATGAAGAATACCATCCTTCGGAGAGCGAGGATGATGAGATGGAAGACGCGGACGAAGAAGCCGAAGGAACGGCGGACGATGAAACCACTGATTGCGGCGAGGGCACAGGGAGTGGTAGCAATCCTCCTAAGAAGAAGAAGAAGAAGCCGAAGGACCGGCGCCCGAACACGGTCGGCACGGTCGGGGAGGAAATTACCGAAGTGAGCCCATCAGGGGTTCCTTTGGAGCCCGACCTTGTCGTCAAATGGTACGGTGGGCAAGTGGCGGCGATCACCCGGACAACCATCTCGATCAACACCGAGAATCTCCGGCATAAAGATAATGGCCACTTGCGCACACTCCTCTTCGAGAAGCTGCATGCAAGATACAAGTTCCCCGCTAAGTATCAGAACACAAATTATCATGGGAACGAAGTAAACAAATCCGCCCTCACAAAGATGAGCACCGCCCTGGCCAGCTGGAGAACCCGGATAAAGAAGAAGATCTATAAAGAAGGCAAAAGTCTCGAGGAGATCCAAAAGATTGACTCGCAGATCACCGAAGATCAGTTCCGGGAGTTCAAGGAGAGGTGTGAATCCGAAAGAGACCTGGCCAATAGTAATCGGGGAAAGGTGCTGCAGGCGATGAATATAGGTCATCACCATCTCGGATCTGGTGGATACAGAATGGAATCGCGAAGGCCAAATGGAATAAGGAGGACGAAGAGTATAGATCCAAGGGGATAGAAAACCCCTTTGCTAAATTCGACCCGGGCAGGTTCGAAACTTCATCAGGGCCCGTTACCATGTGGACCCAAAACCAAACAACTCACCGCGGATCCTGCGGTGAAGGAATTCGAGGAAATTGTGGTAAGTATAATCTAATTACCGCGGATCAACTCGATTGCAATCTAATCGATGATCTAAATGATTCACTGTTACTTCTTCTACAGGAGGAGTAAATTGTTGCTAGTCATGGATCCCAGGGTTCCTCATCCCAGGGGTCGACGGCGGCCACCCGGTGCGATAACCCTTTTAACAGGGCGATGAACCGGGCCAAGAAAATAGTGCCGGTTATGAAGAAGTCGTCATCGGCTGGCCGTCTGGCTGGCCTCAGGGGTAAGAATTGGGTGGATCATTTTGGTCCACCGCCGAGGACGCATGTGGCGCCGTCGGGAAGGAGCGAGGAGGAAAACCGCGAGGTTCAAGAACTTAAGGCACAAGTGGCGCGGATCCCGCAGATCGTCCAAGACAACCTGGCAATCACCCTCACGTCCTTCCTGCCTACCTTGGTGGAGTCAATAGCGAACTGGAGTGTGGGTGGTCGAGTAGGGCCGTGCCCGATTCCAAGCATGGTCAGCAGCCACTCGAACAACGCGGCGCCGACGAATCAGGAGAACTACGTGTTCGTGACTCCGCTCGCTAGCACCGCGGTGCTGCAAGTGTTGGTGACTCCCCCTGCCATCACCGCGGCGCCGGAGTACATGTTGGTGCCCCCTGCCATCGTCGCGGCGGCACCGGAGCTCCAAGCACCCGTCGGTAGGGAGAATACACCGGCGGCCAGCACCGCGCCATCAAGCAGCCCTTCCATCTCTTGCACGCCCGTCGCCGTATGCGGTGCGTCGACATTAGCCGATCTCGACGCCATCACGGTAAACAAATTGCTTTAATTACCGCCTTTCATGCCATCTATTACTCTTATGGCATCTCTGACGACGCCGTACATGTTTTCCGCAGACGGATGTTCCTTGCACTCTCTTATGCTACGTGAACAACGAGCTAAGGGATGTTGCCAAGGGTACCATCGTTCAACCTTTGCAGCGCACGTTCCACTCAAGGACGATGTCAGATAGCGTGCATAGGGTTAAAATTAGTCGTGCCAGCGACAAGCGCTGGCAAGGCCCCCTTACCGCCCTCGCCGTCACCTCCACGCAGTGGGTCGGATGATCATGTTGATGATATGCACTTGGTGCAGGATCCAGCCGAGGACGACGAAGACTGGAATGATCACTTCTTCAGCACTCAGTTTGGCAACGAAGAAGACCTAGCTGGTCGCCCCACAGAGAAAGCCACTATCACCAAGCATCTGTTTGGTTCTCAGGAGACGCCTCCAGCTTGCGCCTTTACAGAGCCAGCTGATACAACCAACCGGCCCTTTATTCTAAGCCCCTACACACTACATAGGGCGGCCGGTGCTCAGATTGCGGTGCCTGCCCGCTCTCCAAAAGGAAAAAAGGGCAGGAAAAGAAAATCTAGTAGCTCGAGCCAGCCGGTGGCGTCAACAACTGCAAATCCGATCAAGTTTCGGGACGGGCCACCAAGACCCGAGGGTATTATGTGGAGGATTCATGTGGCCTGTGAGCCCATGCTACCTAAGAATTTGCGGAAGCTCGCCAGTTCGGAACTGCAGAGTGTGCATGACGGCGTGCTGACGATAGAGAGACGCCTTCTATCGGAGAAAGATCCCTTGCACTCGGTATTCGTGGTTAAGGTGCCACCAGGCTTGGGCTTCGTCGACAATGCCCCTGCGGATCTGTTCTTCCTGCGGTTCGACGACATCTTAAATATGTTCCACCTATACCCGCTGCACTATACCATGGTCCGTCTGTTTTCTCTCAACCTGGCCATGCAGATCATTAGAGAGAACACACCAGGCATCGCTATAGTGGACCCCTACTACATGCGTGACGGTTGCTTGGGTTCCCCCGCCGAACGACGTATCGTGGCCTCGTACCTAAAAAGAATCCTCGTGGCGAACAAGACAAAGGAATACATTCTCGTGCCTTACTTTCCCGAGTAAGTCGTTATTCACTCGCCACCGTCGATTGGCTTTATTAGATCATCATCATTCTTTTTCCAACACATTCTATTTGAATTTTTTGCGCAGAGATGAACACTGCACGCTCATCTCCTTATCACCGAAGCATTCCCACGCCACGTATTTCGACTCGGGGAGTCTAGAAAAGAAGAAAAACTACGACAAGATCAAGGAAGTTCTGGATGATGCTCTCACTGGCTTTGCCTCAACGGAAGGCACCACCTTCGTGCGTACGAAGGTCAAGTTCGGCAGGCACGTCTTCAACCACGTAACGGAGTTCCCCTGCGTGAAGCAGCCGGAAAACAGTAAGAAGGAAGCCTACTACGCACTCCATCACATGCGGGCGTTCCTACTTGACCAGCAGAATTCTACGCTGCCAGATCATCTCAAACAGTGGGCCGAAGCAAAGGCCAAGATCAATGATTCGGATATTAGACAAGAGATGTATCGCATCCAACAGCAGTTTGGGGCAATCATCTTTCGTGATGTCATGACTTCGGGGGGGATCTTCTACGGAGGAAATATCCTGAATAACCGTGACATAGAAGATCGCCTAGAGATGCAGGGTGACTATAGGAAGTTCATGACGAGACAAGGCGTCCTCCCGTTCCCTAAGCCGAGCCAGAAGGCTTGATGTTGGCCTAGTTGTAGTTACAAACTATAGATGACCTTTGTGTGTGTGGACAAGTGTACTTATCTTATTAGGTTCATGAATCATCGCTTACTTATTTTGCTTATTATTATTATATATCAATCAATGCTTGGTTTTTTTGCTTACTCTTTGGTCCTTTGCTCACTTTGGTCCTTCTTTTTTTCCTTACTCTTTTTTCGAGAATAATGCCGATGATTGAAATGTCGTGGCACACTATATATGTGAATGTGCTACGATGGGATTGTGAGCCTTGTGATATGCACAAGTCCAGGTCTTGTGCATCCTACTTGGCTCACCGTTCCATCGTAGCATATTCCTGTGTCCAACGACCTATGTATATATATGAGGCATTCTTTTGGAGTTATTTTTGTCTTTTTCGAGAATAATGCCGATGATTGAAATGTCGTGGCACACTATATATGTGAATGTGCTATGATGGGATTGTGAGCCTTGTGATATGCACAAGTCTAGGTCTTATGCATCCTACTTGGCTCACGGTTCCATCATAGCATATTCCTGTGTCCAACGACCTGTGTATATATATGAGGCATTCTTTTCGAGTTATTTTTGTCTTTTTCGAGAATATGCCGATGATTGAAATGTCGTGGCACAATATATATGTGAATGTGCTATGACGGGATAGTTAGCCTTGTCATATGCACAAGTCCAGGAATTGTGCATCCTACTTGGCTAACCGTTCCGTCATAGCATATTCCTGTGTCCAACGACCTAGCTAGTTATATATGAGGCATTCTTTTCGAGCTACTTTGGTCTTTTTCGAGAATAATGTCGATGATTGAAATGTCGTGGCACACTATATATGTGAATGTGCTACGATAGGATTGTACGCCTTGTGCTATGCACAAGTCCAGGTGTTGTGCATCCTACTTGGCGTACGGTTCCATCGTAGCATATTCCTGTGTCCAACGACCTATGTATATATATGAGGCATGCTTTTTGAGTTACTTTGGTCTTTTTCGAGAATAATGCCGATGATTGAAATGTCGTGGCACACTATATGTGAATGTGCTGCGATGGGATTGTTCGCCTTGTGCTATGCACAGGTCCAGGTGTTGTGCATCCTACTTGGCGAACAGTTCCATCATAGCATATTCCTATGTCGAACAACCTAGTTATATATGAGGCATGCTTTTTGAGTTTGGTCTTTTTGATTTAGGAGTACTTTCTATAAGTGTATCTTCATATGCGACTTTAATTATATATGTTTTTTTCAATCACCGGTTAATTATTATTGTCAACTTATAGATGACGTGGTACGTCGTGTACAAGGGACGGGTTCTCGGAGTCTAAGATGATTGGGAAGACTGTCGGAGACAGGTGCACCGTTTTAGCGGCAATAGATACAAAGGGTACAACACTATGGCGGAGGCGGAAGCTAGATACACGCGCTATCTAGCGGGAGTTAGGACAAGGAACTGGATGAAGACCTACACCTTCGTCACGGCGGTGATCATGCTTATCTTCTTTGGTTATTTATCCCGTGTTTGTGTCTAGCTAGTTTAGATGTCTAGGCGAGCTTCCGAGCTCTAACTTGTTCGATCGACACATGTATTCGCATGTCACCAACTACTACTTTGTAACTTGATCGAAACAATGTAACTTATACTATGTATTCATGTATGAGACTTATCTATATGTATTTATTTCAATCTTGTTTTTCATATTGTGTATTTATATATATAATTGTATATCTTGTATTTGTGTGTGTATATCTGCTGTAATATTGTATATATTCTGTATTGTATATAATCTGGCTCGGAAATTAAAAAAACAAAAAATACATCTGTGGCGCATATGGTCTACCTTCTGTGGCGCACTACACCTAAAGCGCACTATAGAAGCTTAGTGGCGCACTAGTTAGTGCGCCACAGAAGATCCTAGGGGTAGCGCACCTGCCCAAACATCTGTGGCGCACTAGGCAGTGCGCCACGGCTGAGAGATAGCCGTAGCGCAAGGCACGTCACGCACTGCAAGTGCGCCACAGATGATGTTTTCAGGTGCGCCACTAAAGGCCGTTTTCCTAGTAGTGGAGTTCAGATTAGCCACTCAACCTCTCGGCGGGTGACGGAAGAGCCCTGCCACGAGCCTCGCTCGGGCCCAGACGCAGCATCGTCGTCCTCAATGAGCGCACCGCTGACGGAGCTCGACATGAGGTCGCCGGAAGACCGTACGGAGGAAGAAATAGCGGCGGAGGGAAACCTAGAACTGCAAGGCCCCGTCGTGGTTCTACGCGAAAACGGCAGCGGAGCAGAGAAGGAACCACCGCCCCAGAGCTAAATAAAAGCACAGGTGTCTAGAGGAAAGCCTAGGCGTTAAGACAGGATAAACTCACCGGCGACGACGCCGGAGCAAGCGAACGGGGACGAGGTCGACGGAGCAGTGTGGCGGAAGCCTTGCCGTCAAAGACCCAGATGGGCGCACGGCGGCGGAGGCATGAACGGGCGCGGAGGCGAGAGGAAGAAGAAGGGCACCAGTAAGCGGAGGGGGAAAGTGAATCCCCTATCCCCGTGCCCCTCTTTATAACCGTGCCGCCTGAGAAGTAGTGGGATCGTGGGTGTGGCAGTTATCTGTGTAGATCATGTACGTGGCACGATCGCACGCCACTAAGTGGAGCCGCACCAACAACCACACGATGATAGAGAAGGTCAAGATCCCTGACGGAAATGGTACGCGAGGCGTCGTAGCGCCGACGCGACAGGTGCAGTAATTACTGTAGCCTGTCAGTGGACACTGTAGAGGAACGAAAAACTAGAGAAACAATGATGAGTATGACACGTAGGACGAGGCGTACGCGAGAAGAAATGCAGATACCTCGAACGAGAAAAATATAACTCGGAAACAATGGCAAACAAATATCATGAAACTGATACGGCCCGGCCAAAGTTATAGGCAGGACCGTACCAGCTTCGGGGACTAATGTTGGGGAGGTAACCCCGGGTAGGGTAAGTACGGGGGAAAGACGAAAGGAGATTCCCCGTCCAGTTTCCGAGTTACACTCTAAATCGGCCGAATCCTGTAAAGGTCGGCCGAGGTGTGAAAGGGTAGGACCCATATGATAATAGCAAGGCATTACCCGGCCGGGTCAGCCCGAATAATCTTAATGCAGGTGAAGGCCAAGCCGAGTTATGCGAAACAGGGCTGAATGATATGAAGCTTACAGGAGAAGGAGATGCCAATAGTCAAACTCTAGTCGCAGGCTAGGGAGAATCTGAGCAGAGCCAAGCACAAAGGACAAGGCGCATAGCGACAGAGGGGCAGAAGGAGGTCATGGAGGTGACAGTCCTGAAGCCCGAGGCATGCAGGTGGGGTCCTCTGGAACCTTGCCGTCATTAGAGGGGCGACACGGAAAGGAGGCCGCCGAGTTACTATATTGGGACAAGCATATTCCTCGAATATGCTTGCCACGTCAGCCCTAGAGGAGCCCAAGGTTCTCCTTTATAAGGAGAGGCTTTGACTCTGAGAAGGGCATCGGCTCATTTAGTACCGTTAGGCTGGTGAAGTTCTTTCTCTCTACTTGTACTCAGCTCAAGGAGCACTTGTAGCCCAAGGAAGGAGAAAATAAAGATCTTTACCTTAGTCTTCCGTGTGTAGAATCAACTACATCTTCCTCCCCAGATCCCTCTAGCATCCATTGGCCCCATACTTTAGCCTACCCATGGCATCTACCGTGCCACCACCACGACATCTGTGTAACCCTTTAAACTGAGTTCATCTTCACCTCCATAAACCAAAAACATATCCGTAGTCCTTCTCAAGTACTTTAGGATATTTTTAGCTGCTGTCTAGTGGATTTCGCCAGGATCAGCCTGGTATATTCTCACAACACTTAGAGCATACGAAATCCAGCCTAGTACAAATCATGGCATACATGATGGATCCGACTGCAGAAGCATACGGAAAAGCACTGATCTGACTTTGCTCATGAGTCGTCTAAGGACACTGAGTCTTGCTAAGTTTTACACCATGGGACATCGATAAGAACCCCTTCTTAGACGATTCCATGTTGAACTTCTTCAACACTTTGTCTAAATATGTACTCTAACTCAATCCAATGAGCCATCTTGATCTATCTCTATAGATCTGGATTCCGAGAATATATGTTGCCTCACCCAAGTCTTTGATTGAGCAAGTCATTTCCAATGATTCCTTGGTTTCTTGCAACATCTGGACATCATTTCCAATCAGTAATATGTCATCCACATATAAGATCAGAAAGTTTACTTTGCTCCCACTAAACTTCTTGTATAAACAAGAATAATGATCACTCTTGATGAAGCCAAACGATTTGACTGCCATATCAAAGCAAATATTCCAACTCTGAGATGCTTCCTTCAACCCATAAATGGATTTCTGAAGTTTGCAAACTTTGTCAGCGTTAGCTGAATCGACAAAACCCTTGGGCTGTATCATATACACGTCCACAGTTAAATTTCCGTTAAGGAAAGCCGTTTTGACATCCATCTTCCATATCTCATGGTCGAAATAGGCTGCTATATCTAACATGATCCGAAATGATTTTAGCATCGCTACAGGCGATAAAGTTTCATTGTAATCAACTCCTTGAACTTGTGGGAACCCCTTCACAAAAGACGTGCTTTATAGATGGAAACATTTCCATCCATATCAGTTTTCTTCTTAAAGACCCATTTGCAATCAACGGGTCTTGCACCGTCTGGCAGATCAACCAAGTTCCATACTTGATTTTCATCCATGGACTTTAACTCGGATCTCATGGCTCCAAGCCATGACTTGGAATCATATCCCACCATCGCTTCCGAATAATTTGCCGGCTCATCACTGTCTAACAGTAATACATCATGAACACTTCATAATATTGTTGATCTTCGTAGTACAGGTGCTGCGCCGGCTCAACTACAACGACCGGTTCAACCTCCAAGGTTTTTGCTGACTTTCTACCAGCCAGTTCCTCCTGAATTTCTTCGAGATGCACCGTGCTCCCACCGACTCTCCGACCGAGAAACTCTTTCTCAAGGAAGAAAACGTTCCGAGCGACAAACACTTTGCCCTCTTCTCGGTTGTAGAAGTAGTAACCCAAGGTTTCCTTTGGATACCCCACGAAAATACATTTATCCGACTTGGCCGTTAGCTTGTCCAACTGAAGTCGCTTGCCAAATGCTTCACAACCCCAAATCTTAAGAAAAGACAAGCTCAGCTTTTTGCTTGTCCACATCTCATGCGGTGTCTTCTCTACCAACTTTGATGGTACATTGTTTAGTGTGAACACCGCTGTTTCTAGACAATAACCCCCAAATTACAATGGCAGATCTGTCCGACTCATCATTGATCATACCATGTCCAACAAGGTCTGATTCCGCCTTTCCGACACACTGTTCCTCTGTGGCATTCCCGACAGCGTAATTTGAGGAACTATTCCACAACTTTTCAGATGGTCATCAAACTCATGGCTCATGTACTCGCCTCCTCGGTCCGACCGAAGAAACTTTATTTTCTTGCCGAGTTGATTCTGTACTTCATTTTGGAATTCTTTGAATGTTTCAAAGGCTTCTGACTTATGTTTCACCAAGTAGATATATCCATACCGACTCAAATCATCAGTGAAGGTAATGAAGTAATCATAACCACCCCTGGTTGTCGTGCTCATTGGTCCACATACATCACTATGTACTAGTCCCAACAAGTCAGACGCCCTTTCGCAACTCTTTGCAAAAGGTGTCTTGGTCATTTTGCCGAGTAAACAAGATTCACATGTCTCAAACGACTCCAAGTCGAATGAAGTTAGAAGTACATCATCTTGGAGCTTCTTCATGCGTTTCCAACTTATATGACCAAGACGATAGTGTCAAAAGTAAGTCATATTGAGATCATTTGGTTTCAACCTTTTAACTTTTATGTTATAAACCGACTCACCATCAAGATTCAAAATAAATAACCCATCCTAGACGGGTGCAAAGTCATAAAACATATCATTCAAATATAAAGAACAACCATTATTCTTGATATTCGACTCGCTTCCTTGCCTCATCAAACATGAAGCAGAAATAATGTTTCGACTGAGCACTGGAACATAATAACAATTATTTAGTTCCATAATTAATCCGAAAGGTAAATGAAGTTGCATCGTGCTGACTTCCAACGCAGCGACTCTCACTTTGTTGCCGACTCGAATATCAACCTCGCCTCTTGCTACGCTCCTAGTTCTTACCAGTACCTGCAATGAGTTGTAGGTGTGAATAACTGATCTGGTATCATATACCCAAGAACTATTAGGTGCATCAGCAAGATAGATGTCTATAACATTGCAAACAAGTGTACCTGAGTCGGAAGTCATACCTCCACTCTTGGCTTTGTTGGCCAAATACTTGCTGCAGTTCCTCTTCCAGTGGCCATCCTCCTTGCAATAAAATCAAGTGGATCTGGCTGAAGGAGATGGCTTAGTCCCTGAGGAATCGCTTGGGACCGGGTCCTGAGCCTGTTTTCCTCCCGACTTAGCCTTCTTCTTAGTCCAAGAACTCTTCTTGAACTTATCCTTATTCTGCACCATCAACACATGACTGGCTCCCTTCTTGAGATCTGCCTCTGCCAGCTTGAGCATCCCATGCAATTCAGTGAGCTTCTTATCCATACCATGCATGTGGTAGTTCGATATGAACTAACCATACGCACTAGGAAGATATTTCAGCATTATATCCATAGGAACTCTTCGCTAATGGGGTAGCCAAGCCTTTCCAAAGAATGCACGTAACCAACCATTTTGATCACATGTGGACTCGGTGGATCACCATCCTTAAGCTTGCAACTCAAAAAATCTTGAGAGACTTGATACCTCTCAGTCTTAGTCTGAGCCTAGAACATCCTTTTGATGCTTTCGATCATATCGTAGGCCTCAACATTCTCGAACTGCATCTGCAAGTCCGGTTCCATGTGAGCAAGCATAAGACAACTAATATCTGTGGACTCATCTGTTGGGGATATGCTATATGGGTATCCTTATAGCATGTCTCCTCTCTGGATAACCCGGGTGGCCCACAGTTGGTAGCATGGCCCATGTCCTGCTGGGCGACACAGTTAGATGGAGGGAGGACCATGCCGGATAAAATAATACTATGGAGGAGGCACCGACGTACCCGGAGTCTTGGAGTGCAAGACATGCTAGACTAGTTGTATGAAGTGTAGGACTCTATAACCTGTCCGGCTAGGACTTTCCGTGTAACCCTAGGACCTAGCGACTGTATAAGTCAGGCCTATGGGAGACTTTACGGCAAAAGTCAGACCAATTAACTCATACCTCGCACAGCGAACGGTTCCTGTAACTCGGCGTATTGCCATTATAGTGATTTATAGCAGGAGTAGTATTCCGCCACCGTTGTGGGATCTGAACCTGGGTAAGCTGTGTTACCTCGTACCCGTAAACCATCCACCTTACCCCATGTCTCTAAACACGCACTATGAGGATCCCTCCATGGGCGTACTCGTCGGTAATACCACGACAGTTGGCGCCCACCGTGGTCGAAGATCTTCGTGGGAATCGGTGAAACCATAGCCATCGGTCGCGTTCTCTTCTCCGGCAATGTTCCGATCGTCCCTCCTGACGAGTTCTCGATACCGGCAAAGATGAACCCTATGCGGTGCTCGATCGTCCCCATCGGAGATATCCACCTCTTCATCGGCGAAACCCACTTGGGCACTAGTTCCCTGGGAGTCAGAGGACCATCAAGACCCGCATGGACCGCCTATGGGCAGGACACGTTCGCGGAAGGATCGATGTTAGATCTCTCTTCGGAGTTTGCCGACAAAGATTGGAAAAATTCAAGGCCCACCCAAACCGCCCCTATGCAGGATATCACGGTGGAAGATCGCTGCAAGTCTATCGGCTTCATCCGTGCGTCTAGACAGCAGAGATCCAAGTTCGTCGGAGTGGTGACCATCTTCGATCTGGCGCGGTGCATTCAGAGAGAGGGTGAAAACCCCCCGCTATTACCTAGCCAGGTGGCTCCGTATATGGGCCGATCTAGCTCATTACCCCAATGATGATGCTATGTATCACTTTGTGGAAGGATTGGACCAAGGTACACTTCTCCGGCATACTCTAAGACGGCAGCAGGCTTCAGGACGCCTCACTTTCGAAAGCATGGTGAACACCGTCAACAACTATGCAGAGGCTGAGGAGGAAGCTCAAACAGAACTCGCGCTCATTTGCGCAGCCCCTCCACCTCAGCCACCGCCACCTCCGCCTCCGATCGTCATCGCTGCGGCTGTGCCACCACCACCAGTCATCATCGCTGCTCCTGCACCTCCATCCCCCGTCATCGAGGAAGCCCCGGAACCCTCCGACTCCGAGATTGCCGCGCTCTATGTTGACATTAGCGTAGATTCAGAGGAAAAGACTTCAGCCCGGAGGAGCTAGACCCTGCCATGCAGGAGATGGAGGAGGATTACAAGCGCGCCGAGCAGGCCAACAACGCCGTCACGTCCCGAGAGGTGTTCGTTGCCATTGGGATGGCGATGGATGAAGATCAACCCGGACAAGCTCCGCCTACAGCGGTGGACAAAGGGAAGGGACCAGCTATTGCTACCAACAACGATCACGCAAAGGTCATGCCCCCTCCGTCTAATCCAGTGCAGCAACCGCAAGAACTCGGCACCGGTCTGAGCAACAACAACACCGCAAACCCGTCGCCTCTGGCATCTACGTCTGCTATTTCCCAAGTCACTCCAGCTGAAAGAGTGATGTACGGCAACCTTCTCATCGAGCCCATGACCGTGGCTGATATTCGCAATGTAGTCCAGCTTGACGAGAAGCGCCAGCAGCTGCTGGAGGAAGCGCAGGCCATCGCAGAGCAAGGCGCTAAGCTAGATCGAGATCTGAACAACGCGCAGAACTCAATAGAGAAAGCTAGAGCAATGGAGGCCGAGTAGAAGACTCTGCTATAGCAGCAGAAGGCTAAGAAAGCTCCGGCTCGCGTCATCAACGATCCTGGTGTACGGTGAAACCTAGGATGGGCTCCCTCGAAGCCGGTAGAGGCCAAGACATACAGTGAAGGTAGGCAGGTGATGCCCACTCCTCTCCTCAACCTCGCCGTCGCCAACACCCTTCTGGAGCAGGATAGATCTCCCGCAGCTGTGGATCAGGTCTATGACCTAGTGGCCAAGGCGGTGAAACAGCAGGAAAAGTCCACCTCTCAGAGGCTTGAGTCTGAACCAGCGTTCTGCCAGTCTAGCCAGCATAAGCCGCCAAGGGACAGATCTCCTCATGATGTCGGGTCTCAGACGGGTTCGTCAGAACGAAGACAGAGGGATGCGCGCAACAGGAAAGACGCTATCCCCATATCCTCCGACCATGGAGGCAAGGCTCAACCTCGTCACCCATCTCCATCGCCCCGCCCTCCCCAACATCGCGAAGACACCAATGCCACCGCCCTATGGATATGCCTCCGTCAAGGCAGAGCGGCATCGTCATCCGCAACAACACGGAGCAGACCCGCCATGACGGACAGCGCAACCAAGGACACAAGAGCAGGTCGTGCCATGATCCTCCGCGTCCGACAAGTAACTGCGACAAGTGCGAGGCGTCACAAGAGGGTAATAGCAAGAAGGCTAACCCACCTCCACCTCTGCCTCCGTCGCCACCCAGCAGCCACCATGGTGGAGGAGGCCCGCGTCGTTCACGTAGCCCATCCCCTAATGGCAAGTAGAAGAAAAGAAGCCCGAAGCCATACGATGCACGATCGTGTCTGGACAAGATCCACGAGGCCCTAGAAGGACCATACCTAGGACCACGTTGCTTTGGACCTGTGATACGGTCCGCAACTTACCCCAAAGGTTTCTGGATTGACAAGACCATCAAGCCCTATGACGGCATCGCCAAGCCAACTATATGGTTGCAGGACTACGGTAATGCGGTGGAGATCGCCGGGGGAAACCCCAATGTCACCATCAAGTACCTCCCATTGATGTTGGCGTGCATGGCCCGGCAATGGATTGATGACTTGCCGGAGAGATCCATCTACAATTGGTTGGACATTCAAGCATTCACCAAAAACTTCGAGGGTACGTACAAACGTCCCTGTACTATTGGCGATCTACAGCGGTGCATGCAGGAGAAAGACGACACATCTCGCGCCTACCTCTCTCGCTGGCTGGATATGAAGAATTCATGAGAAGGAGTGCACGCTCAGACCGCCATGGCCGCCTTCATTGATGGATTGGAAAGAGGCACGTTGCTTCGACATAAGTTGAAGCTCCTATAGGACAATCACCAGCTAGATCTCAACCAGATGATTCAGTTGGCTAGTGAGTTCGCGGCTGCCGACAACGATGCTCGTGGCTCCATGCCGACAACGGCCATTCCAACTGAAGCTCGGAGGAACAGCAGTACCAAGCAGAAGACCCCGCCAGAAGAAAAGCAAACCTCCAACATGGTACCTATGACATTTGCAGGACGAGGTAATGGCCGATAGCTTGGCCGAGGACAGGGAGCTGGTCGTGGGCAGCAGTCCACATTCCCCAAACCTACAAAGAGTACCGTGATATGCCATGTCTCGTACACCTTAACGCCAATGGCAAAGCCACTCACACCAATCACCATTACAAGTTCATCAACGATCTCAACGAGGACCCGGAGTCCGGCTACAAACAAAGTCGGAAGAACATACCGCGAGGCAAGGGCAAGGGGAAGAAGAAGGAGGAGGGTTCCAAGGATTCAAGTGACATGGATGAGGATGTTGACCCCAAGCACGCCGCCAGGAGCAATGGCAAGGGCACGAACCCCTTCGAGAAGAAGGCAGCAGTTTTCCACACTTTCCTTGGCACCCCCACCGTCCGACAACAGAAGACCTCCATGAGGATACTGATGGCCACTCTACCCCCAGTTCCCCAATACCTACGCTGGTCGGAGATTCCAATTACTTGGGATAGGAAGGATCACCCAGACCTCATCCCTACAGAGAACCAGGACGCCATGGTCATCAACCCCTAGATTGACGGCAATGAGTTCATCAAATGTATTGTGGATAGTGGAAGCAACATCAACATCATGTACCTGGATACACTGCATAAGATGAACTTGACGGAGGCTAACCTAAGGAGGACCAACACCATCTTCCACGGCGTAGTTCCTGGTCGAGAGGCTTGGTCCCTTGGGTGCATCACGCTTCAGGTCGCTTTTGGCGATGTTAATAATTACCGCCAAGAACGCATGACCTTTGAGGTGGTCCCCTTGAAGAGCGTTTACGACGTCATATTCGACCGCGACATCTTTCACGCCTTCATCGCCAAGCCATGCTTCGTCTACAACAAGCTCAATATACCCAGACCAAATGGTGTCATCACCGTATCCAGAAGCTTTACCAAGGCAAGGGACTGCGAGATTGGAGAAGCAGCCTTTGCGGAAGTTGTCCTCTACAGTGAAGAATTCAAGGAGATCCAGAGCAAGGTCGATTCCTCGGAGATGCCGGCTTCGAAGAAGCAGATTTCTGACTCCTCCCCAGCTTTCAAGGCCGCCATCGAAACCAAGCCGGTGGAACTTGTGGTAGGCGATGTCTCCAAGACCACCGCCATTGGGACGATCCTGGATCGCAAATAGGAAAGCGCGCTTGTCGAGTTCCTCCGTGAGAATAGGGACATCTTTGCCTGGCAACCTGCCGACATGAAAGGTGTACCTAGGGAACTTGCCGAGCACAGCTTGAATATCGATCCAAAATGCAAACTGGTGAAACAACCTCTATGACGCTTTGGAGAGGAGAAGAGATGGGCCATAGGCAAGGAGTTAGCTAGGTTACTTAAGGCTAGTTTTATCCGAGAAGTCCTTCACACCCGATGGGTGGCCAATCCTATACTTGTCCCCAAACAGGGAACCAAAGAATTAAGAATGTGAGTTGATTACACCGGCTTGAACAAAGCGTGTCCCAAAGATCCGTTTGCTTTGCCTCGCATTGACCAAGTCATTGACTCGACAGCTTGCTTGGAACTTTTGTGTTTTCTCGATGCTTACTCAGGATACCACCAAATTAAGAAGAGGAAGTCGGACCAATTGGCCACCTCGTTCACCACACCTTACGACACGTTTTGCTATGTCATGATGCCCTTTGGGCTGAAAAACACAGGTGCTACATACCAGCGAACAATGCAGCATTGCCTACACGATCAAATTGGTCGAAACGTTCACGCCTATGTAGATGATATAGCGGTGATGTCTAAAAAGTCAAACGACTTAATCTCCAACTTAAAAGAAACCTTTGATAATATCCAGAAATACAACATGATGCTTAACCCTAAGAAGTGCATCTTCGGGGTTCCAACTGGCAAATTGTTGGGCTTCATCATTTCCCAGCGTGGAATCGAGGTGAACCTGTACAAAATCAAGGCCATCCTAAACATAAACCGTCCGACATGCCTGAAGGACATACAACGGCTAATAGGTTGCGTTGCAGCGGTTAGTCGGTTCGTCAACCGACTTGGAGAGAAGGCTTTGCCGTTATACAAGTTGCTGAAGAAGGCGGACAAATTTACATGGATGGACGAGGCAGATGCATCACTAAAGCAGCTAAAGGAGATATTATCATCGGCGCCTATCCTTGCAGCACCCGAGCCTGGGGAGCCTGTGTTAATCTACATGGCGGCCACCAACCGGGTAATCAGCATCGTTGTCATGGTAGAGCGGAAAGAACCAGGGCATGAGTACGGAGTTCAACAACCAGCTTACTATGTAAGCGAGGTCTTGATGGAGTCCAAGCAGTGTTACCCACACTACCAAAAGATAGCTTATGGAGTGTTCCTTGCTTCCCGGAAGCTAAGGCACTACTTCCAGGAGCACCCTATCACAGTTTTGAGCAAAGCTCCACTGCCCGACATCATCAACAATAGAGACGCTACAGGAAGGGTCACGAAGTTGGGCATTGAACTTGCCACCTTCGAGATCACCTATAAGAGACGCGATGCTATCAAGTCACAAGCCTTGGCGGATTTTATCGCAGATTGGACGTAGATGCCAGATGCTACCCCAATGCCAGAGCCAGAATACTGGGTGATGCACTTTGACGGATCAAAGCTACTCAATGTCTCGCGGGCTGGTGTACTGTTATAGTCACCAACCGGGGAAAAGCTACACTACGTTCTGCAGATCCACTTCAAGGCTACGAACAACATGGCAGAGTATGAGCCACTCATTCACGGACTACGCGTAGCCAAGTATATTGGTATCAAGCGCATAGTTTGTTATGGAGATTCCGACTTGGTTTCCCAGCAGGTGGCTGGCACCTTGAACGCGCGGAACCCTATGATGGCGGCATATCGCGACGAAGTGAATAAGATAGCCAAGAGCTTCTTAGGCTACGAAGTCAAGTATGTACCTAGGGAGCAAAACGAGGCGGCTGATCTATTGTCTAAGCTTGGATCAGGGTGCAAGCGAATTCCGCCTGCCGTTTTCCTGGAGTATCTACGGACACCATCTGTGAAGGGAGCAGACATCGACAACCCGGATAGAGTTGACTCTTTTGTTCACGCAGTGACAAAGGTCCCTCCACTTGGAAACAACCGTTCATGGAATATCTCGTACACGGAACTTTGCCCGACAATGAAGTAGAAAGACGGCAAATAGTACGTCGAGCAAAGGGCTATACCATAATCAATGGACAGCTCTACAAAAGAAGCACCACTAGTGTATACCTTAAGTGTGTTTCCTAGCAACAAGGTATTGAAATCCTACATGAGATCCATCTCAGAGATTGCGGGCATCACGCCGCTCCTCGATCATTGGTCTCCAAAGCCTTCCAGCAAGGATTCTACTGGCTGACCGCGAAGGCGGACGCTGACAAGCTGGTTGATACATGCATGGGATGCCAGTATTATGCCCGACAACCCCATGTTCTAGCTAAAAAATTGCAAACAATACCAATAACTTGGCCGTTTGCAGTCTGGGGGCTATACATGGTTGGTCCATTACAGACGGCACCATGTGGGTTTACGCATCTGCTTGTAGCAGTTGATAAATTCACCAAATGGATAGAAGCTAAACCCATTAGAAAGCTTGATGGGCAACTGCCCTTAGTTTTGTCCGGTATCTAGTGGTGAGATTTGGTATCCCACATAGCATCATCACCGACAACGGCAGCAACTTATCACTCGGAGAAGTGGAAGCTTATTGTTGGGACAAGGGTCTGACTTGACCTAGCGTCTGTGGCACACCCACAGTCTAATGGCCAGCTGAGCGAGCTAATGGATTAATTCTGCAGGGAATCAAGCCACGTCTTGAGGCACCCCTACATAGAGAAGTTGGAGCCTGGGCGGAAGAATTGCCATCTGTGTCGTGGAGTTTATAAACTACACCCAAAAGATCTACCGGCTACACCCCTTACTTCATGGTATATGGAGCAGAAGCCATCCTGCCCTCTGACATCCTTCACGATGCACCAAGGGTTGCCGCCTACGACGAAGATGATGCTGAAGAATCCAGACGCCTAGATGTGGACCTTCTCGAGGAAGAGCGCGTTTTGGCATGCTAAAGATCCGACATCTACCAACAGAAGCTACGTAGCTACCATAGTCGCCGCGTTCAGCATCGCTCATTTAAAGAGGGGGATCTGGTGCTCTGAATTAAGCAGAAGAAGTCACACAAATTATCCCCTCCATGGGAAGGACCGTTCATCATAAGCAAGGCGCTGCTCAATGGGTCTTACTACCTTGTTGACAATCGTGAACTAAAGTATAGACCCAACGAAGATCATAACCATAAGCGACATGACCCGGATGATGACTACCCGGAGCTTGATCGGCCCTAGAAAATAGCAAAACTACGTCCTTTTTACACTTAGCATATTTTTATCTACTGTGTACCTTTTATATGATCAATGAAATAAAGCTCTCTGGTTCACTCATATTTCTGAGTCTTTTACCTCCTTTAGTGTTCATTTTTGGATCGTATAAAAACCTTTATGCGCAAGTTTGCATTTGCACTTGTGAAAATTCCGCCTACGGGCGTTAGCTTAAGTTTTCTGATCTACACGTTCTTTGTTGTTTTTATGTGGATTCTGGAGTAGTGACTTTTGGCACTTGTTGTCGGCGATTTTGTGTTTAGGTTTTTTGACGGTGCCATTGGGCATCATCACCTGAGCACAAAGTTCTGACTATGAGTCTTCTGACTCATGAAAGGTCAAGCGTAAAAACCAGAGTAATGGATAAGCCAGCACTTGCTTAAAAATGTATATACATGCTAGAACCAGTGCTTAAGTAGCAGGAAATTACACCTGTTGTTTTTCCGCCTTAAGATAACTTAGTAGTTTTTCCGCATACATCAAACCGGAGGAAACAAATATTACAAAGTGTTTTTCATTCCTCTGGCGTGGGAGACTTGGAGGCAACATTGTCAGTAGCAGGAGAGTCATCGTCCTCGAAGTAGGTGGTCTTGAGGGACTCGGAGGAGCTTTGCTGGTCGCCATCAATGGTCTCCAAGGGAACGAAGATGTTGTGATCGACCAACTCGGCAACCCTTGTGTCATAGCCCGCGAGATATGACCAGATAACCTTATGATCAATCTTCTGGCCATCATCATCTACGTCGGGAAGACCTGAGGTTACCACGTTGATGTCGGCATCTTCATAGTGCGCCTTGACCATTGATAGTGTGTAGAGGGAGTGTCCCAACCTTTGTTAACATAAGGTGGTGTCCCCTGTGTTTACAATGCTAGTCCCTGGATCAATAGCTAGCATCCATAGTTTAGATGTAATATCAAGAAACAAAGGTCATAATATAGCTTTATAACCAGGAATAACATAATTTTATTACATCTTTACATAGCTCATTTGGCTATTACATTACATTGCAGCGGAATAACTATAAGCATGGGGTCCTCCATCTTCAAAGTGCCACAGGCAGATGTTGGTTGTAGACTTTGTAATCCTAATCAATCAATCTTCACTAAAAACAATCAAACCTGCAACATTACAAGTTACAGCCACAAAGGGTCAATACATTTGAATTGTATTGACAAGTGATACTATGGTAGTATAGTGGAGTCTATCATCTATATGCATTTGGCTAAGTGGAGTTGAGGCTTGCATTGCTCAAAATATATTTTTCCTTATCATTTGAAAATACTAAGTTTTTGTTTTGTCAAAATCATTTCCAAGACAACTCTCAATCAAAGATTGAAGATTTCAAAAACCCTTGTTCAACCACAAGTTTTAACTTAGAAATTTGAATGATGAGATTCTTGATTGCTTCCATGCCTTGATGCTCAAATTGTCCTTTACCAGGGACATGGCTAAGTACTTAGATTCTACACTCTACAGAAGTGGTGCACTTTCCCCACAAGACTTGGTTTCCCAAGACAAGATCTTTGAGAAGCCTTCCCTTAGACCAAAATGGACGCGTTCCAACCTATCAAAAACTACCACCCACTGTCCATATGGCAAAGTTCTTGCAGCCTATATGATGTAGGCAGAGCCCATAATGCCAAGTGGCTGCACTTGAAGCTTCTCAACATTTGACATCTCAAATCTCTTTGTTCCTGGGTGGCAATCCACAAGTGAGATACACAAGATTAACCATAGACATGGGCCTTGTGAACCACTCAACCAAAAACCACCAAATCAAGTCCCATTCCACCCAGGTGATTCATTAACTTAGTTGTTTTATTAAACAAAAACACCAGTCCTCAGACTTAGAAATTTTTCCATAGTGTGAATATATAGTCCACCCATGTTTTTCTATTAGATAGGCTAAGCTTGATAGTAGTAGGAATCTTGACTTAGGAACATTTCTACTAAGGTTCCATATACTAGGTTTTACTATAGCAAGGTTTATACTTAGCGAAATTCCATGCAAGTTTTACTTATAGAAAATCACTAATGCATAGTGAAAGTAATGGGACAAAAAGTATGAAGCATCACTTGCCTTTTTGGTAGAGGGTATAAGCTCACTCTTTGTCCTTGCAACAATCACACTCTCCAAGTCACTACAATTCAATCAAGCAAGGCACAAACTCAATCTACCAAGCAAGCAAAACAACACATAAAATAACAAAGTCAAAGTAATGCATGCAAGTATGCCAACCTTTGTTTTGTTTGAAAAAGTGGTTCCTAGTGGGTCATAGACATTTGGGTACACCTAATGGTCATTTTGTAAAGTGGCAAAGTCATTTGCAAAAGGTTTCACTTCAAAACCATTTTCAAAACAAAGTATCATTTTATGTGGTGTAGAAATATTTTTTTACTAAGGCATTAGCCTATAGGTTTCACCAAATATGTTTTCAAACCACAAAACCTTGTTTTTAGGGTCAGAGGTTTTAAAACAAAACATTTCCCAAAGGTTTTCCTTCAAAATCATTTTTTTAATAAATAAACCACATTTCTATTTGACTAGAAATGGTTTTAAATCAAGGAATCATTCTTCTCCTTCACCAAATACATTTTTGAATCCACAAAGTGTTTCCTATGGTCAGTAGGTTCAAATCACACCATTTGCTAAAGATTTTATCCCCAAATTCATTTTTAAACAATTTTCACATCCTTAACAAGCATACAAATGTTTCTGCAAAAACAACCATTTTAACAGAAGCTTTTTGCTAAACAAAAGGCATGGTTGGCTAGGGCTTGTCTTGCTTATTCCATTGATATAAAGTTTGCAAAATTTGGACGTGTGGTTTAAAAGTTACAAGGGTTTCAAAATGGCATCTCAATCTGATTTCAAATTCTATTTTAAATCTCCTGGTGCCACGCGTCCTATTCTCATTCGTCAGTACCGCTTCGCTCGGATCGCACAGCTGCAGCCGTTGGATCAAGTCAGATCGTGCGATGCGTAGATGCTACTTACCCCTTCACCTAGCTTCTATCCTAGCCACTGGATCGAGATCGAACGGTTGCTGCAGGCTCGACCTAAAACTAGCGGCGCTGCGGCGGTGGCTGGCGGCGGAGCGACCAGACGGTGGCGGCGCCGGCGATACAGGAAGCAAGGGTGGCTGGGGAGATGCTCACCGGAATCATTGACGCTTGCTGATGCTCAACGTGGTACTGGTTGGTGAAGGGGCGCACGTGGCTGCCGTTAATTGCTCGCCGGAGATGAGCTGGGCCTCGGGCGGCTCTGGTGGTCGTCGAGGGCGAGGATAGGGGGCGCCCTAGGACAAAAGGGAGACACTATTAAGTTCGCAAGAGCATGGAAATCATGATCGTGTCCACGGGGAAGAGAGGGGTGGTCAGGTTTACCGGGGAACATCGCCGCAGTTGGAGCAGACGGCGGCGCTGGCTCGGGGAAGATGTTGCCGACGCTTAGGGGCGCGCGCGAGTGAGATGCGGCTGCAGAAAGGTCCGTTGGGGGATGCTGATCACAGTTGCGTGCTCGAGGAGGCAAGAGGTGGCGTGTGCTGGCCGGAATCCTTGCCGGAGCATCGTCGGACAGTGGATGATGTCTGGCAAAATTTGGCAGCCTGGGGGCAAGGGAGGTCTGGTGACAGAGGGGAACCAGAGAGGGGAGAGGGGCGCTTAAATGTGCACGGTAACGGGGCTGATTCAACGCATGATTAAGACGTATTACGCCGGATTTATTTCCGTCTGCAACGGCCGGCGAGGGGGAAGGCGTGGTCCGCGGGTGGGCAAGAAGAGAACGTGGCTGTGGGGCCTAGTGTCAGCGAGAAAAGGAGTGCGGGGGAGGGTCCACTTGTCAGCGTCCTCGCGGGTTGCTTCTGCGGTGAAGAAAACGGTTCGGGGGCGAGGGAACAGGTGGGCTGGGCTGGGCTGTTGGGCTGGGCTGCTGTGGTTTCATATTTTTTTTTCTTCCTGGATGTTTTTCCTTTTCTAATTCTATTTTTCTGTTTTGAAATTCAAACAAACATTGATACATTCAAACAATTCAAACATTCAACACTCTTTGCACTTGAATTTGATTCTGTTTAACAACATAAACCAAATCCCAAAATAAAATAATCTTTTTAGGATCTATTTAACAATTAAATAAAATAGACCTTAATTATAAATTCAAATAGGTTTTGATTTGTTTGATAAAATCTCCTTTTGAAAACTAAATATTTTCCAAAACCAAATCAGTAGGTTTTATTTGAAAATGGACAACTTGTTTAAAACAAAATAACATTTTATTTTAGGGTCCCTTAATAGTTAAATAAAATGGACCTTAGCATTTAAATCAAATAAGATTTGTTTTATTAAAATCTTTATTTTGAAATCTAAAATAAAACCAAAACACTTCAGTAGGTTTTATTTGAGAATACAAAATACTTGGAAAACTTATTTTAAATGAATAAATAAGTTTTGATGTTTTTGGAAATAGTAAAACCTTTATTAATAAATATTGGATATTAAATCTTTATTATTTTATTTAAATAAACCTTTACTATTTTTATCAAAGCAAAAAGTGTTTTCTCTCAAATGTTTGGCTAAGGTTTAATTTGGCTCTTTAAAATAATCTTTAACAAAATTTCTATTTCATTCGAAAACAAAATCCTTTTACTTAAAGATAGTGATTCCAAAATGTTTTATTTCCTTTATCAAATATTTTATCTTTTTAAATCATTTTAGGAATTTATTTGATCCAAATTGGTTTGAAGTTCCAATTAAATTCAAAAAGTTTCTTCTGGCCCTAAAACTCAAACCAAGTTTTTATTTTATTCATTTATTTTCACATTACAAGATTTGGAAAATCTTGGGATGTGACATAGTGCCATCCTTGCACCATCCCATGTACATGAAGCTTTCCAGCTTAGAATACGCTGGGGGGATTGGCGCAGGATCTCCGAGAACTTCATCACGTAATCCATCGCTTTTATATTAATCTGGAGGGGCTTGGCTATCTCCTTGGCTTGCCTGATGGCGGTGCTGATAAATTTGCCATCAAGGACCATGCATTCCTTAGGCGGAGGAGGCGATTGGGTTAAACAAATACGAGCTTTAATTCCGACAATGGAGCACATGAGTTCAATAACACAAAAATCCAAAGTACCTGACTTATAGTAGTACAAGACGGAGAAATCACTTACCAAAGATGATCGCCTTAGCTTGGTGGAGTGTATCCACCATGGAATCCCGCTCTTGTCAGACGATCTTGTATGCTTCAAGCTCTCGCTGATTTTTCTCATCGGCATCTCTCTTCTGCTCCTTCAGCATTCCAATCTCCTCCTTCAAGCAGTTGATCTCGGTGTTGGCAGACTCCTGCAGCGCCGCCATGGACTCCTCGTGCATCGTGAGGGTATTAGTTCTGTCCTGCTTAAGGATTTTGTTTTTGCTGTCTAGCAACTCAATGTGCTTGGATTGCTCAACAATATCCTTGTCATTGGCAATGGTTTCTGCAAGTCGTATAAAGAACAATACAAAGTGAGTAGTCGGAGAATGGTGGCACAAGACCAAGCCGGAGTACGAAAACGAAAGGAAAAACGGACTCTTGCTCTTGGTGATTTGTTCCTTCAAGAAGGCAGTTTTACCCTTTTCAGCTTCCAACTCCGCACGCATCTTGTGGAATTTCTCATTGAGGATGCCTGTCCGCGCATTCTCATTCTATGAAAAGAACATTTAAAGATGTTTAGTCTATTTGGAGCATCTAGCTGGATAACTATCCACCTAGAGGCTCGGGGGCTACAGTGAGAGTTTTAAGCTTGGCAATATGTTTTAGTCTTTCTTTAAGCATCTAGTCGGAACTCATTCAGTTTTCAACTAGAAGCTTGGGTGCTACAGTATAAAGTTTTGTAACTTAGTCATATGCTTAGTCTTTCTTTAAGCATCTAGTCAGAACTATTTCAGTTTTCAACTAGAAGCTTAGGGGCTACAATATCGAAATTTACAAACACTGCGTATGCTACTCTGAAAGTATCTAGTCGGAATAATTCATTCAAACTAAATACTTGGGGGCTACAGTGGGAAGTTTTCTAGCTTAGTCACTCTTAGAGCATTCAGATGCAAAGACCCATGTTTTTCCGTCTAAATCCTCAGGGTCTACAGTGGGATACTCATATGAAATGCAAAAGGCAAATAAAACTTACAAGTGCGATGATCTTGAGGTTGGTAGTGCTCTCGGCAAACAACTTGCTAAAGGAAAGGTTCTTTCGTCGCAAGATATCTGATTGTCGGAGAAGCTCCTCAAGACCACAAGTTGGATATGTTGGCACGACACCAGGAGCCAGAATGGAGCTACTCTGCGTAAGCGCCGGGTAGACTATCTTTGGGACCTCTATGGCTATCCTGGATGCAGAGGCGCTGCCTTCAACAAATGTTCCATCCACCACCATCGCTTTGCCGCTACCGATGGCATCCTTAGCCGGAGCTTCAGCCATTTTGGTTGCAGTGCTTTCTTGCATCGCTTGTTCGCCGGCAACGACGAGATCCGTGGAGGCAGCTGATTCCACTTCCATGACGAAAGGGCTAGATGCATCCTTAGCCGGAGAGCTTGTCGGAGCAGGTGTAGGCTGAACGCTGGGAGTGACGGTGGCGATGGCGGGCGATGCGTGGTGAGACACATCATGATGCAGCATAGCTTTAATGTTTCTAGAAGCCCCCAGAGTTTTGGAGGTCTTCTTCAAACTAACACTGGCTATCTTCCTGAAACGTACAAAAAGTATAAGTAGAGGAATAATATGAGCAATGGACAATGTCGGAGGATGAGACACTTACACAACTGTGGGTGCTTTGGTGAAAGGAATCCCGGTGATTTTTATCTTCTCCACCTCCAGGATGGCAGTGGACTTCTTGGAGGCTCCACCCTCCATATTCTTCTTCTTGCCTCCGTGGCAGCGTTAGAGGTGGAGCTCTTCCGCTTACGCGTCAGCGGGACATTGTCGTCAGACATGAAGGTGAATTCCTTCATCTTGGGGTCATAGATTTGGACATCCATGCTATCCTCCTCTAGACTGCTAAGCTGTTAAGTGAAAACCCAAAGTGTTAGATAAGATGGTAATGGCTAGACGGAAGAACTGGAGTAAATGTCATTCACGGAAATAAACAGGTACCTTTGGGCACTTGCCCTGCTCGAACATGTCGTAGGTGATGGTGAAGCCACGCTTCATGTCCTTCACCTTGACATGTCCTTGAGGCGGAGCTTGATGGAGTCACTCGAGAAATTGTCCTCGGAGATGCGAAGGCTACCATTCCTCTCCTTAGAGTACTCGTGCATCAGCTTGGAGAGGTGCTGCAGAGGCTGGATCCGCCTAACGAACCAGCACATGGCTAGGTCCAATACGGTTAGACCCGTCTCCACAAACCACTCTATCCGCCTTATGGCACGAGAGGCGTCGTTGTCAGAGGCAAGGGTGGCCTGGGATCTCCATGTGAGGGCTTCGGCAGCGGCTCCGTCGACAAAGTCCGGATACGTTGCTTCTCGGCCAGCCAGAGGGATATCTGGGCCGTAGAAGTATGTCCGTTGCCAGGTTTTGCAAGAATCGTGGCCGACAATGTCGAGGAACCGCCGGCGAGGCCGGATCTTAAAGCTAATCTTCCCACAATTTCTGAGCTCACCCTTGCCGGCTCTAGCTTCCCTCTTGACAGTGAAGAAGTAAATAAAAGAGATCTAACCTAGGCCTAATCCCTAGGTAACCCTCACAAAGCGCCGCGTAGTTGCTAAGCACGAGGATGCTATTGGGGGAAAGGTTCTGAGGTTGAACCCGGTAATGGTTGAGGACAGCTAGGAAGAAATTGGAGATGGGCAAGGAAACATTGCGTACCAATTGTGCCTTGAGGTACACCTTCTCTACGGCTTGGGGAGAAGGGGTGACCTCGCTGGTCGGCACCGCCCGCTAGAAGAGCCCCTCCGTCAAAGGGAGGTAACCCTCAACGAGCAGCTCCTTGATGTCATTTACCATGATGTTCGAGCCGCGCCAGTCCCCCTAGTGGGAATCGTTCTCTTCTTCCAGCAGCTCTAGCGCCGCTGGATTGTGGTCACCGCCGGTGGATTCAACCACCACGGATTTGGGTAGAACCAGGCCCTCTGGGGGCACATGGATGGTGCTCGCCGGGTTCGCCGCAGCATCGCCTGACGCTGCCATGGAAGGAGCGGATCTGCTGCTAGCCATTGGAGAGGGAGAGTGGTGACTGGAAGGATTGGGAGGCTAGGGTTTTTCCGTGCGCACGGAGGCCTCGAGGAGGTGCTCACTGGAGGAAGACGAAGACGCAGAAGGAGAATGAGGTGAAAAATAAAAATCCACCGCAGTTGAAATTTATAACCCCTGGCGTCAAGATTCATGCAAAGTGATCAAATGGTCGGCGCGTGGACGACGTGTGCGGGCGCGTGCGTGGAAATTTCGCCACGATTCCAACAGCCGCCGCCAAAGGTTCATATCCTTCGCGCGGGAAAAACGGACATGATTGTGTTCTCCTCATGTGTGAGTTACGAGGCGTTGCTGACCTATGTCTACGATGTCCTAGCTATCACTAGCAGTTGAACCATCACATCAGAATATTCCGGCATGGACGGATCCAGTCCGGCTATGAGAAGAGTACGATGGAAGATTTAGCGTTTCTCCGACTTGCAAGTTGAAGATGGAGAATATTGCAGGGTTCTTGGGAGGACTACAAGATATTGCTTGACAATTTGTCTACATCCATCTAGACGGAGCATTTAACCTTAAGAGGCAAGACGGCACAAGATCTCGGAGTTCTTCGGGGGCTACTGTTGGGGATATGCTATATGGGTATCCTCATAGCATGTCTCCTATCCGGATAACGCGGGTGGCCCACAGTTGGTAGCATGGCCCATGGCCTACTGGGCGGCCCAGTTAGATGGATCCAGAAGGGAGGCCCATGCTGGATAAAGGAAGGCTACGGAGGAGTCACCGATGTACCCGGAGCCTTGGAGTGCAAGACACTCTAGACTAGTTGTATGCAGTGTAGGACTCTATAACCTGTCCGGGTAGGACTTTCCCTGTAACCCCAGGACCTGGCGACTATATAAGTCGGGCGTATGGGAGCCTTTAGGGCAAAAGTCAGACCAATTAACTCATACCTCGCATAGCGAACCGATCCCTATAACTCGGCGTATTGCCATTATAGTGATTTATAGAAGGAGTAGGATTCCGCCACCGTTCTGGGATCTGAACCTGGGTAAGCTGTGTTACCTCGTACCCGTCAACCGTCTGCCTTACCCCACGTCTCTAAACACGCACTGTGAGGACCCCTCCATGGCGTACTCGTCGGCAATACCACGACATCATCCTTAGTCCGAAGGTATACATTGGTGGGAGCGACACTCGCATTCTCATCCGGCTCATCTGGAAGTGGGTTGTCTAGCACATGGTCCTTCTTTTCTTGTTTGAAAACAATTCTCATATTTTGATACCAGTTGGTAAAATTAGTGTCGTTCAGTTTATCTTTCTCAAGAATGGTTCTCAAAGCAAAACCGGATATCTGAGGGTGACTGTTACTTGGTGCCATGATCTACAACAGAAAATATGCAAAACACGTAAGACATGTATTCATAAAAGAGCAAGCATATTAAACATTTTAATATTTATGCTCCCACTAGAACCAACACCCCTACGATCGTTGCTTAGTAATTCAGGATCCTAAATAAGCAAGTCGGCTAGTGAGCTTTATCATCACCGCTAGCTGCCAAGTGATCTAGGTAGAAAACTCCTTGTCAATCGTATCTCATATGAATCCTATTGGTCGGGTGGGATCACATGCCTTGGCTCCCATCCGAGTTTTCCCGAGCCCCACAGCTGCTGTGATAGACACGTCTAGCTTACCGAGTGTTTGTGCAGTAAGAGTCCGACTCGAACCCACCTAGTCGGAAAGAATTGGCAGCACCTCAATTTTATGAGCCCACTACCAAAAAGGTCCGACTTGTGATGGTGCAAACACTGGCGGGAAAACCAATTAGACCTTCTTTGAGGGATTAGATGTTACTGACTATCTAATAGAGGTAAAATAGAGACATATCAATAACACAAAATAAAACAATTATAATGTGAAATGGTATGGCCCTCTTCATGGCGATCTCCCTCTCCACAAATCCTGTAATCCGACTTGTGCCAAATTTTGCCACTTGTCGTCTTACTCCATGTCATCGACTAGTACATCGACTTGCATGCCATTCGGGTTCTCCAAATAGCTACACTAGCTAGTAAAGTAAATTACATAGAGAATCCGACACGCAGGTAGTCATACAATAAAGTGACAGCACCTAGGCACCAGCCGACTGACAAAACCGTGAATCGCAGATCACATATGGATTACACACATCACATGCACATAAGCCATACCATTCACAACTTCTTGCAAAAACAAGTTATGCATAGATATGCTATCTACCGACATTGTGAAGCTCGCAACGACATCTAAGGCGGTACGACAGGGAGAAGCCAGCGGTCCATCAAACTCTTTTGATCTTCAATCACCGCTTTTGGATTTACGTGTTACAGTCTACCCCGATGGCGGAAACTAAACGGTAGGGGTATGTCGTTCCACGACCTTAGCAGTATGATCATGGAAATCAGATCTACCATTCCACGAGTATAGTTGATCCAATCAACATTGTACAAAACCGATCTATCTTATAGATCAACCACCAAAATAGCACATAGATCCAATCTATAGCCAATTGCATATCACATATGCGAGATCTCGAGCCTAAAACCAAGTTCTATCGCTCTGGTACCACTGTTGTGCCACATAGATATGAAACAAAACTTTTTCCTCTAACATGGTGATCCCAAGATCTAGCTAAGGTAGAAGGCCACGAGGATTACCACTAGATGCGTAGTTGCGGATTACTGATGAAGCGCGTCTGTTGATGTAGTACAGTCCTTGCAATCTTGATCCAATCAACGACCGTCCAAGCTCTGATGGTACAACTCCTTTTCTAGTGACCACACGTACAAGGAGGAGCGCCGGTGGTGAACTTCTAGGTTCGTTACGGCGGCAGGACTGCTGTGGAGCTAGGGTTTCCAATGCATGGACTGACCTAACCGATCAACCCTCCTGGGTCTGCTCCCCACTATATGTAGGGAGTGAACGTGGGCTCCACTCACTCGTGGACCATTCACTAAAGCCCATATAATATTAGTCACTGTGATTCCGACTCACCGAATCGGTCCAAATCCAGTTCGGGTCCAACCCAACCAGATTTCTGGTTCAGATCCAATCCGAACTTTCTCCTGCTCTTAAGTGTGTGACCTCGCAGGCTCATGGTAACCTGGACATGATTGGAGTCTGACTCTCAATCGATCAGTCAGTAGCGACTCCTAGTTGAATGTGCCGACTCCCAAGTACCGAAGAGTCATGATGACTTGCCTTTCCAATGCGACTTGCGTCCGAGTCCCTTTTGCCTCACGATATACCTTGTAAAAATATAGGCGAATATTTGTCATCCCTTAAATAGTCTGACTCTCTTCTTGATCCGAGATAAGTGATTCATCCAACTAACTCTTAGTTAGTCGCCTCGGTTAACACTTAACTGAGTCGTGCATGGCCATCCTTTCCGAATCATGTCATCTGAGAGGGCCTAGAGAATATCTCTCCAACTGGAGGGGCAAAATCCCATCTTGGTTATTCACATCACGCTGCTTGATTTTTGGTCGACCTAAATTCTGCCTTTATAACTACCCAGTTATGGATCACCGTTTGATAGAACCTAAGTCAGTGATCCTCAACTCGGACTGTGCAACAACCTTAGGTCTAAGTATTACATTGATTGAGATATACAATTGACAATTTGTTCGTTTTACCTCAATATGGTTTAATCCGACTCGCTAAACTCTTTATCCGAATCTGTGTAAGTCGGAATAGCATATCCATACCCATGACAAGTGGAACCGAGTCATTAGTCGACTTTCACATTGGTCTAAGTTTTATGTCCAGCATAACCTCGATGACCAAGGATATTTAGTACAAAAAACATGAATGTATAATTCCACAACGGAATCACATATTCAGTGATACACATCAGATGTTTATACAAGAACAACTTAATACCTTTGTGAATACAATGGGAAATATCATCATACATGATTGCCTCTAGGGCATATTCCCAACAGCATGGACGGCTTCCAGGAGGTAGTTGTCGCGGCCTGGCAATCTGCCACAACGAGCGGACCCTTCCGGTACATATCTCTATGCATGCAAGCTACTTCTCACACTCTTACCAGCTAGAGCGCGTGCACCGTGGACAATGTTAGGCACAAAATGGCCATATCCCGCGAGCTACTCATATGCTTCAACAAATCCCAAGAAGATAGAATCCTCTCCCCTCACAAGGACTGGACGCACAAAGAGATCAAGAACGCCTACCTGGGCCTTGCTTCCTTCAAAATAACCAAAGCACGATAGCGGGGGCGACTTGCATTCATCAAATACGGCAACACCAACACCTCCTTCTACCACCGACAGTAATCCTACTGCAAGAACAAGAACAGGATCTACATGATTGGGTTCGTTGCATAGAAGACAAAATAATTCCTATGGTTGCAACTCCCAAGATCATATCTAGGCAATACTTGTAATGATTACGGATGGACTCACGCTCATAGACCGTAACCGGGATAATATTCCCACAAACAAATGTTGGGGTTTGTAGCATGGAAAAAATTCTATCGCATGAACAAACAACATGAAGATCTAATCTATGGGAAAGCCAAGATTGATTCAACGAGATTGTAGAGAACTAACCCTCATAGATCTAAAGTATTTAAAAAGATCGGATTCTTGTGGTTGATGTAGTCGATCACTTGTCGATCTCAAGATCGTGAAGATTATCCTTCCAGCGCCATGTTTCGGCAGAGCTTCCGCAGTCGGTCACACGTTCGATACTCGATGAAGAACTTCTTCTCCCTTGTTCCAGTAGGCAGCATAGGTTGTAGATCTCCTCGCGATTCCAGTAGCATGACGGTGTGGTGGTGGAGGTGGAGGAGTAGATCCTGCAGGGCTTCTCCTAAGCTGGTGCAGGTATGGTGGAGGAGAGAGGGCCTCAACGGCTAGGGTTTAGGCGCCAAGGAGAGGGAGGCACCGGATACTAGGCTATATGAGGCGGTGGTTTAGAGGGCTAGGGCGCCGGCAGCTTGGGAGGCGGCGGTGGACTAGGGTTTTTTGGAGTGAGGGCCAAGGGGGTGCCCCACCCCTACTTATATGGGTGGGGGGAGGTGGCAAGGGGAGGCCGAGTCCTACCCCAACTCCCTCTTGGCCGTTGGATTGGGGAGGGAGAGGGAAACCTCTGCTATGTAGGTTTCCTCTACTTCCTCCACATGGACTTTGACTGTTCAAATTGGGATTTGAGTTTCCAAACTAGAGCTTGACTATTCAAACTAGAGTTCGATTATCTCTCCCATATCCTTGGCCGACTTGACTAGTGATTTATGCGCCTACCCCATTAGGGTATGATGCATTCCAAGTTCCCCCTCCGGGGTGGTGGACCTTCTAGAACTTTCTAGAATCTTCTAGTCAAAACACCAGAAACATTTCGGAACCCCGAAAATTGACTTTCCTTATATGAATCTTATTCTCTAGACCATTCCGGAACTCCTTGTGATGTTCTGTATCCAATCTGAGACTTTGAACAATACTTGGTCTCCAACTCATATTCCATATCTACTAAACAACATCAAATCCTTAAGTGTGTCTCCCTACGGTTCGTTAACTATGCAGACATGATCGAGACACCTCTCCGATCAATAACCATTAGAGGAATTTGGAAATCCATTATGGCTCCCACATATTTATATGATTACTTTGTGATCGAATGAACCATTTGCATACGATACTGATTCCCTTTGTCGCGCGAAACTTTACTTATCCAAGGTTTGATCGTCGGTATCTCTATACCTAGTTCAACCTCGTTACCGATAAATACTCTTTACTTATTTCGTGATATGACATCCCTTGTGACCTAGTCACATGCTTGCAAGCCATTGGATGACATTCCACCGAGAGGGCCTAGAGTATATCTATCCATCATATGCATGGACAAATCCCACTCTTGATCCATGTGCTTCAACACATACTTTCAGAATACCTAATGCCACCTTTATAACCACCCAGTGATGAAGTGGTGTTTGATGTCATCAAAGTATCCATCAGGTGATGGTGATTAACATGATCTCATGGTCAAAGGATTAGGTTACTATGTATTCGAAAGCGTGTACCAAACAAACTCTAAATGACTCAATCTTACACTATGCTAAATATAGGAGTGTGTCCATTACATCATTCTCCTAATGACATGATCTTGTTATTAATAACATCCAATGTCCATGATCCGGAAACCATGATCATCTATTAATCAACAAGCTAGTTTAACAAGAGGCTTATTAGGGACTCTTTTATGTTTACAAAACACAGAAGTATTAATGTTTCCGGCTAATACAATTATTTCATGTTATGTAAACATTTATCAAAAATACAAAGATATAATAATAACCATTTTATTATTTCCTCTTGGGCATATCTCCAACAGTCTTCCACTTGCACTAGTGTCAATAATCTAGTTTTGAAAAAACTTGTGCATTCAACACCTATGGCTTTCCAGTGTTGAATATACATGATTGCTAGTGGTTAACTAATCTTAGGATTCGACACTTTCAGGTCCATGTGTAATTGCATGTCTTTGCATCCCTACGCATCACACATTCTCCAATGAGATGCCATTAAATTTGGTCCTTTGGTGAGACCTTGGGGTTAAAACATGTTGATACAATTGTCATACAATATATCTTCATAGTGCTAGCTCGCTGTGAACCACACCTCGTTTGATAACAAACTACTCGACATAAATGCCCTCTTTTGTTGCTACAATAATAGTCATATACTTATCCTTTTGTTGTAGTATCTATCACAATGTCTTAACTTTGGAACTCATCCAAATCCGTTATGGAACTTCCTTTCCATTACATTGTGCCACCCATATTTTAAATTGAGATAAACTTTATTTTGTATCTTGTGAAAAAACTAGTATCAATGTAACACTTTACAATGAACTATCTATCTACTTGTCACCTCTATATAAATAACATATTATTAGTTCTTTCAAAGATCATAAGAATATCATTACTATCATCCAATGGTCATCTTATGAATCATTCTGGATTGTGCTCATAACATTTAGAGCATAGGACATATCTGGACGTGTACATATCACAGTATGATTGATCAAAAATATTCTTGTGATTTCACTCACCAAGTGTCAAATTACTTGAATCTCATTTCACTTGCAAAGTGTCAAAACACTTGAATTTTGATTCAATCCTTCATGTGCAACAAGTAGCTTTCTTGTCATTTCTATACTGCACTCATTCAATATATCATCTATGCACATTTGGCACAACCATATTAGCGTCTCAATCTATCCATATAAAAATTGACGGCTAATATTCTGGTTTTGCCTAAGTCTTTCATCGAGATGAAATTCTTAACCTGTCTCAATAAAAGATACATCATTTCCAATCAACAGTATGTCTTTCACATAATGTATTAGAAATATGTGCTAGCGCTCCCACTTAATTTCTTGCAAATGCAAGCATCTTCATCTTATCCGATAAAATTTCATCACGGTAAAGATTCCAACTCCGTGATGCTTAATTCAACGATTGAAGTTCGCATACGCTTTTAGCATCCTTTGAATTAACAAAACCCTTTGGATTGTGTCATGTACACGTCCTATGTAACCATTCTATTAGAAGAACTTTTTTTGTTTGTTCAACTATCATATACCAATATATGTAGTGGTTGCTACATTAATCCGTCCAGACTAAATATCGCTATGAAAGATCAAATCTTGTCATAATCAACTACTTAAACATTGTCATAAACTTTCTAAGACATGTCGACTATTTCATGGATGTGAAACATCCATGTCAATTTCTTTATAGATCTAAATATGACTGTAAGGTCTCACACCTTTCTAGAGTTTCTTCCAAGTTCAGAAACTTGATTTCTCGTGTATGGAACTATCATGGATTTTATGGCTTCAAGCCATCTGACGGATTTAGGGCCCGTTTGCATGTAGTCGTTTCATCATTGTCAAACAATGATTTAATTGTATTACCCGACCAACTTGGTGAAGGGAATATGCCCTAAGAGGCAATAATAAAGTGGTTATTATGTATATTCCAAGTATATGATAGATGTTTATTTTGCACGCTATATTTGTATTAATACGGAAACGTTAATACATGTGTGTTTAATAAACAAACAGAAAGTTCCTAGTTATGCCTCTCTCATAAACTAGCTTGTTGATTAACAAGATGATCAAGGTTTCCTATTGCTACTATAAAATTGTTGCTACTGATAAACTACTATGAGCAAGACTATTTCCAGGTTTGCAAGTACTCTTTGGCTCCCCTTGTGTTGAGTCAATAAATTGGGTAATACTACCCTAGAAGACTGTTGCTATCCCCTATACTTGTGGGTCATAAGGATCTTCGACGCTGACTACAGATCAGACAACTCCGGTGACCTCTACGCCGGATCTGGTCGCTTCGTCGCAACCTACATGGCGAGCGGAACGAGTTCCCCGCCAGACCGCTTCTCCACGCTAATCCCGCCAACCGCGGCGGTGGGGGAGGTCGAGGAAGCACGCCTGCGCCTGGAGGAGGCAGTACGTAAGGAGCAAGCCGAGCGTGAAAATTTTTGCCTCGAGCAGTCCACGGCGCAGGAGCTGTCGCTCTACCACCAGCGCCGCATCAGGACACGCCTGAGCCCCACCATTCAGGGTTGCGCCCTAAACTTCGACGACGACAACGACCCAGCTCGCATGGCCGATCGCGCGATCTGGGAGAACGTGCCGCCAGGCTTCAGCGCCCGTCCGCCACCACGAGCACCAGCAAGTGGAGCTCCCCCACCACCACCAGGCCACGCGCCCCCTCCCAACCAGCCGAGAGTCCTCATCTCTCCGCAAGATCGGGATGCAAACGGCCTCCCGTTATACTCCACCCGGATGGACAATGTCATCGCGGGAAAAGCAGCAGTCGCCAACCTCAATGTGACAGGGGAGGGTGTGTTGCAAATTCAGTATGCCAAGGCCCTACTCGCCAAGGTTGTTGAGCAGCAAGTTGCAGGATCCGACTCATGGGAGCGCATGTACTCCCGCTCCTCCGGAAGTAGGGTGGCCTCGAGCGGTCGCCCATCAATGGAAAACACCCTCAACTTCCCGCCACCCGAGCCCCTATAGCTCCAGCCAAGGGCCGTGCACGTGACGCTCTCCACTAACGACCCGTGACTGCTGAACAACATGGTCGCCGCCAACGGGCAGCTAGTCAATGTGTGGACCCACATCATCAACAACCAGAGTTGGCGCGCACGCCAGCCCAATGACCTGAGGCATACCCTCACCAACCTCCACGACGGCGAGCCAAGGGGCTCTCTCAGTCGAGTCAGCCCCCAGTGCTTCGGATCAATGATCTGAGGCGAGAAATACTCCGCGAACTTCAAAGAACCAAAGGAGATCGAAAAGTACGATCCTACGTACGATCCAGCCATGTGGCTGGACACATACCTCATGACGATGGGAATTGTTGGCCACACCGACCTCCTCTCCGCTCGCTACCTCCCACTAATGATGGAGGGAGCGATTCAGCAATGGATCAACACCCTCCCCATGAACAACATCGATTGCTAGGAGGACCTGCGTGAAGCCTTTGTCAGGCACTTCGAGGGTTCCTACACCCGCGCTACCACCATCGAGTACCTGGAGAGATGCGTCCAGGGACCCCGCGAGTCCACCCACAGCTGGGTCCAAAGATGGAAAGACCTGTGGTTCAACGCGGCCGGCATCCACCAAGATACGGCAATCCACTGCTTTAAGACCCGGTGCCGCTACGAGCCCCTGGTCATCAAGCTCAAGCGGGTGTACAAGACACTCGACAACATACCAGACCTCCTCGATATCGCCGCCAATACGGCCACAACAACGGCAGGCAGCGCAAGCTACGCTACAGCAACACTCGCTTCACCGGCAAGCGCCCCAGTGATAGGAGAGTCGACTTCGTCGCCAACGCCGGCTACGCGACCCCAAGAGCTTCCGCCGCGACAGAGGCCAACACTGCTATGGCAGAAACTATCGAGCGAGGCTGAAATTTGACCCTGCAGCTCTCCTCAACCAACCCTGTGTGTTCCACAGGAGGGAGGGAAAGCCCGCCACTTACACGACCGCCGACAGCCACTCTTTAAAGGAGATCGAGAAGGCACGGCACGCAAGGGAGGACCCCAACAACAACCCGCCAAATGGCGGGGCATTTGGCAACGATGTCGGATCGCTCCACACCTTCACCGGGCTTGGTAGCAAGCGCAAGAAGAAGGACCTCGCCCGTGTCGTCGTCAACTTGATGTCCCCGGTCAACGTCCCCCGCTTCCTTAACTGGTCCGAGCAGCGCATCCCGTGGAGCCACGACGACCACTCGCCACGGATCAAATATCATGGGCGAGTCGCCCTGGTGTTCAAGCCGAAAGTGGGCGACTACTGGCTCGCCAAGACATTGATGGACGGCAGGAGCTCCATCAACATACTCTACCTGGACATGTTCAGGTGGCTGCGGCTCCCGCAGTTGATGATTGAGATGACCCTCACCATCTTCCACGGCATCGTCCCTGGTCGGAAGGCGTACCCGATTGGCAAGGTGACGCTTCCAGTCACAATCGGCACACCGGCCAACTTCCGCACCGACCGGATCGTCTTTGAGCTGGTCAACTTCAAGATCCCCTACCACTGCGTCCTGGGGTGACAGGCATTCGCCAAGTTCATGGTGGCACCATATTACGCGTACAACACGATGAAGATCCTAGGGCCATGTGATATCATCACCATCCACGGCGACCCCGACATGGCCGTGGAATGCGGGGAAAAGGGCATCGAACTCGCGGACGCCGTCATCACCGCGGAGGCCAACCATGCAGAGGAGCTCGCCAGATACGCGATCGGGGTCAACAAAGACGACCTCACCATACTAAAGAAGCCCAACACAGAGGATGGTGACTCGGCCGCGTTCGAGGCCACCACGCACACCCGCACCGTCAAGCTAGTCCCAGGCGACTCCTGCTAGACGGTCATGACCGGGACATGCATGAGCCCTACATAGGAAAGTCAGCTCATCGAGTTCCTATGAGAGAATCGTGACATCTTCGCATGGAAGCCATCCAACATGCCAGGTGTCCCGAGGGAACTCGCTGAGCACAAACTCAACATGGACCCCAAAGCGCGACCTATCAAGCAGTCGTTGTGGCCCTTCAATGAAGAGCGCCGCTGAGCAATCGCCGAGGAAGTGCAGCGTCTACTCGCTGCAGGCTTCATCTGGCCCATCAAATACTCCAAGTGGCTGGCAAACCCAGTCTTGGTCAAAAAGAAGAACAAGACCTGGAGAATGTGTATCGACTACACAAACCTCAACAGCTCCTGCCCAAAGGAGCAGTTCGTCCTCCCACGCATCGATCAGATCATCATCTCGACTGCGAGCTTAGAGTCGCTGTGCTTCCTCGATGCATACTCTGGTTACAACCAGATCAAAATGGCAGTCGAGGACGAGGAGAAGACGGCGTTCATCACGCCATTCGGTGCCTTCTGCTACACGACCATGACATTCAGCCTCAATAATGCCGGAGCGACCTACCAGTGGTGCATGCAGGAGTGCCTTGTGAGCCAAATTGGCCTCAACATCCACGTCTACATCGACGACATGATGGTCAAGTCTAATCGCCAGAGCGATCTACTCGCCGACCTGGCAAAAACCTTCTCAAATCTACGAAGGTACAAGATCAAACTCAACCTAGGGAGGTGCACCTTCGGTGTACCCACTAGATAGCTACTAGGGGACGTAGTCTCCAAGCGAGGCATCGAGGTGAACCCCACCAAGATCAACACGATTGCCTGGCTATCGGCAAACCCGAGTGCCTCCACGACGTCCAGAAGTTGGTCGGGTGAGTCGCGGCTCTCAGCCGCTTCATCCCCCGGCTAGGCGAGAAGGCGATGCCTCTCTATCAACCAATGCGCAAGAACCCCACGTTCCATTGGGACAAGGAGGCAGACGACACGCTCCACGCACTCAAAGAGGTGCTACTCGCGGCCTCGCTACTCGCCTCCCCCGTCGACAAGGAGCCGATGCTCGTCTACGTCGCGGGATCTGAGCGAGTCGTCGGCTCTGTCATGGTCGTCGAACGCCAAGTAGAGGGTAAGGAGCACATAGTCTACTACGTCAGCGAGGTCCTCGCTGACTCGCGGCAGCGCTACCCGCAGTACCAGAAACTGGTGTACGTGGTCTTCCGAGCCCAGCAACGGCTACCGCACTACTTCAAGGAGCACCCAATCATAGTCGTATCCTCCGCGCCGTTGCAGGACATCATCCGCAACCGCGAGGCGACTGGTCGAGTTGCCAAGTGGGCGTCGATATCGGCTTCCACAACATCAAATACGATCCACGCAAGGCGATCAAGTCACAGGCCCTGGCAGACTTCCTCGCCAACTAGGACGAGGCGCAGCAGCCAGAGAAGCTGCCATACCTCCACTACAGGTCTCTTCACTTCGACAGGTACAAGAATGCGTACGGCGCAAGGGCAGGAATAATACTCACCTCCCCCAAAGCCGACAAGCTCCGCTACGTTCTATACCTCGACTTCACCCCCTGCACCAACAACATGGCCAAGTACGAGGCCCTCCTACACGGCATGCGAGCCGTCAAGGAGATGAACGTCAATCTCCTATGGTGCTACGGCGACTCCGACCTCGTTGCCGTGCAAGTCTCCGGTAACTACGACGCCATCTCCCCCACTATGGGGGCATATCACCAAGAACTAGACTAGCTTGGGGGCACTTTGCCAGCTACTCCGTCAAGTGGATCGACCAGCGCAAGAACGAAGAGGCCGAAGCCCTCTCTCGCATCGGAACGGCTCATCAAACGCCACATGCCGGTGTCTTCCTCGACACCATACACAAGCCCTCCGTCTCTCCCCCGAAGGAGATCGACCTCAGGATCCCACTGCAACTAGAACCTGCCCTGGTCGCCATGGTCGCAGAACCTAGCGACTAGACCGTGCCATACATCGCCTACCTCGAGGGAGGGACCCTACTAACAAACGAGACGGAGGCACGCATGATCGTGCACCGCTGCAAATCCTTCGTCATCATCAACAGCGAGCTCCACAAGCGCAGCATAACATGCGTGTTTCAACGCTGCGTGCAGCCTGGGAAAGGATGCAACATCATCCAAGACATCCATGTCGGCGACTGCGGCCACCATGCTTGCACCCGGTCCCTAGTCGCCAAAGCCATGCGACACAGCTTCCACTAGCTCACCGCAGACGCCAACGCAGTCGACATCGTCCAGCGCTGCATCGGGTGCCAAAAGTACGCCAACCAGACACACGTACCCAGCTCGACACTCAAGACTATCCCCATCACCTGGCCATTTGCAGTATGGGGCATGTACATGGTGGGCCCTTTCAACAAGGCCCCCTTGGGCTACACCCACCTCCTAGTCGCAGTCGACAAATTCACGATGTGGGTGGAGGCCAAGCAGTCTGCAAGTGCTACGGGAAGACCGTCGCCAAATTCCTTCACGGGCTCATCTACCGCTACGGATTCCCGCACAAAATCATCATGGACAACGGCACCAACTTCGTCAAGGGCCCCATGGCCGAGTACTGCGAGGAGCACAACATACGGCTCAACCTCGCCTCAGTCGCCCACCCGGAGTCCAACGGCCAGGCGAAATGCGCCAACCAGAGCATCCTCCACGGCCTCAAGCCGCGACTACAAGTTCCTCTCGAGCGACTCCGAGATGCTAGGTCGAGGAGCTCCCTTGCGTCATCTGAGGCATCCACACCTCCGTCAACCGATCGACTATGTTCACGCCCTTCTTCATGGTGTACGGTGCCAAAGCCATCATGCCGACTGACCTCGAGCACAAATCGCCTCGTGTCATCAACTACGCGAAGGCCGAAAACGAGCACGCATGCCAAGATAGGGTCGACCAGCTCGACGAAGCACGTGACCTGTCTCACTCCCGCACAGCCATCTACTAGCAGGGACTCCACCGCTATCACAGCCATCGAGTCCAGACTCGCACCTTCTAGGAAGGCGACCTAGTCCTGTGACTGATCCAGGACAAGAAGGGCATGCACAAGCTCTCTCCCCATGGGAGGGACCATTCTCCATAGGGCGAGTCCTTGCCAACAACGCCTACTACCTCATCGATGTCCGAGGTGACGGACAACTCGAGTCAAGCGGCTATGGAATGTAAACCTCCTAAGGAAGTTCTATACCTAGAAATCTGAGCTATATTCCCCCCGCCATGCAATAAAGATATTCGACTTGCACAAATTGTGTCTACTCTCCGACCCTTGTGCCACTCGCACTCGTAAATACAACATTACACTAACTACACAAGTCAACCCTTGGTTGCGCGACTGGCACGGCCAAGTAGTGCGACACAAGGGAATCGACGAAATTCGGGCCTTGCATCGTCCAGGAATAATGGCAACCCGGAGCCCCCATTGGAGTCTCCCGGCTCGACTGGCCCGCCGGGCCAATACAATCGCACTCGCTTCTCACAACGACTCGAACGGTCAAGTACCACGCTCAGGGAGTCGCGCCAGTCCAAACCCATGCGGCTCAGGAAAACACCAAGTATGATAGCGCGCCCTGGACTCGCCATGCAACTGGCTCCTCGAGTTAGGTGGAGTGACACGCCAAGTTCAACGTGCTCCGTACTCACCTACCTTGGGCATGCGACTGGAACGGCTAAGTACCACCTCGAGGACTCGTCCAACCAACGCCGTTCGTGTCCGGGAAAATGGCTAAGTACAGAGCACCCATTGGGGTCGCCATGTGACTGTATTCCCAAGCCATGGCGAGTCGACCTCGAATAACTAACAGTGTACAAACAAACATACATAGAAAAACACGAGGTAAACCCCATTAAAGGGAGAACGCGCTTGGGGACTCGCACAACAAAACAATCCAAACTCAAATCAAAGCTGACTCAAGCATACTTGCATTCCTTACGGCAACAAAATATTGTTCCCTTAAAAGGGCAGAGATACACTTATTTCCACTAACGCCAATCGGCAAAGTTATCTACTCCGCAGGCTTCAAAGACGACGTGCCACCACTACCATGAACGCGGATGAAGGGCACCCACGGGTTCGACGGGTGCATCATCAAGGTACCCGCCATCACTGAACGGAACGACTTCTCCATCTTGAAGTCGCGGTGCATCGGCTCGGGGTAGTTTGGAGAAACGATCGCCTCTTGGTATGGCAGAAGGTCGCCAATCGCCAGCACCCGCTCAGAGTATACACCCGCTTGTCACGTTGTCAAGATCGAAGTCGTAGGGGAAGTGCGCAAGCCCAAGGCTCAGCGCAGTCGTGGCCTCGTGGCAGAAATCCAACCGCGACATGTACTCGACAACAGCCAGCACCCTCTCCAGGTAGCGCCACACCTCCGTGAGCTCGCTGGGAATCACTTCTGTGGGCGAGATCTCCTAGAGATACGCGCGAATGCAGGTCGCCGAAAGAGCGGCACAATCCACCAGCATGGTGACGCACTGCCTAGCGTCATACGCCTGTGCCTCAGGCTCGTTGTCTAGTATCTTCCCTGCAATCAACAACAACATGGCGTCAGAAGGACACACAACTCCGGGCTCACCCTCTTGGGGACTCGACGGCATAAGCGACCGGCATGCTCGGGGACTCGCTGACAAAACAACTACAAGCTCAAGAAACTCACCAATGAGTGGACGACAGCGATGTGTGATGAAATCTTGAAGACCCGACAAGTCATCCTGTAGCCCTGCGACAAGAGCATCAGAAACCTTCCGCTCGTCATCCATGGCAGCAACAATAGCCCTGGCCCTCTCCTCCGCCGAGCTCGCTTCCACCTTGGTAGCCTTGAGCTCCTTCTCCAGCTCGGCAACCCGCTTCTCTGCGGCGGACAGCGACGACTGGGCATCCTCCAACTTGCCGGCCGGGACAAAACCCTTGCAGGCCTTGGCAACCGTGGCAGAATGTACCTCTGCAGCAAAACATGGGTGAGGCCCCAACCAAGCACAAGCAAGTAATGGAGAGGGTAATTCAAACACCTACCCGCAGTCGCCTGCAGCTGCTGGTTCACCTCCTGCACGGATCGGAGGTCATGCTCCAGACACTCTTGGGCGGCCAGTCGCTCCACCGATTCATGTTGGAGGCCCTGCATAGACGAAAGTAATGTAAGCAAACATAGAAAAGTTTCCTAAGTGCCTAGTCGCCGAAATTCAGCGACTAGCCACTCGGGGACTGGACATCGAAGAATTTCCTAAATTCCTAGCCGCTGAAATTCAGCGACTAGCCACACGGAGACTGGACAGAATTTCCTATGTGCCTAGCCGCTGAAATTCAGTGACTAGCCACTCTGGAAATGGAAGACAAAAAGCAATAAGAATCTACCCGCTGAAATTTAGCGAGCAGATCCTCGGGGACTGCACATACCTAAATAGCCGCACCCATCATGTTGTGCAGCTCGACCACGTCCACCGATGGCAGCACAACGGGCGTGCGTCCACGATGTTGCTCGACGTCCGAGCCCAATATCTCGGGTACTTGGGCCGACTGCGCAACGACACTCGTAGTAGAGGCCTTCGACATGAAGCGAGGGAAGGTCGCGACCGCCGCTCCCAAAGCACTCGTCGTGGGCCCTGACTCCCTAACCAGCGCTGCCGGATCCACCTGTTGCGACCCCGCGTCCACGTCGTCCTTCACAACTGCTTCCACTCCAGTCGGAGCTTCACTTGGCGCGTTGGCGGGATCGTCCAAGATAGTGACGATATCGTCGCCCTTCGTCTTCTTTGCGCCCTCAGCGGGCGCTTCGGTGTCGTCGCCCTTCCTCTTCTTCGAGGGATCGGCCTCCTTCACTGAGGCGTCTACTGGGACCTTGGCCAGCGAAGGGTGACCAATCTTCTTCACGCCAGTCCTGTAAAAGAAACGATCAACGACTCAGACAACGTCTACAAAATAATGATCCAAGTCGACACGGCAAACACTCACCTGGCGACTGGGATGTAACGTAGGCCGGTGCAGATGTGTGTCGGCTTCTCCAATTCTAGTCCCAGCTTGCGGCTGATGCCCGTATCGAATAGGGCCAGAGCCCACGTCACCGAGGGCTTCTTTGACGACGAGCCTGCTGTAGCAGGAAGTTCCGCTTCAGTCGACGAGGCTGCCTCCATCGACGGTGAGGCCTCCGTGACTGCAGCATCCCCGACGCTCGTGACTGCCGAGAATGGAGGAGGAATCAATGCCAGAGGCATTTCGTCTTCCACCACGGCTGGGTCTGCCACTTCCGGAGCCTTCTTCGACGCCTCGGCCCCGACATCGTCAGTTGTGCTAGTCGCCGATCAAGGCGGAGATACCGCTCTTGACGCCTTCCTCTTCTTTGGTGATTTCTTCTTTGACGGTGTGGCCAAGCGCCACAAGTTGTGCTCTTGGACATCGGCTTCGCCCTCGTTGTGTCCCACAAGGCTCTTGCTGGCCTAGAGCACGCGTTGCTGCTGCCCGCGAGTCTTCCAAACTGCGGGTGTGGCGACCTCCACTGCCTCGTCATCGTCATCATTGTCGTCGGAGGACTCACTCTCGTCCTCCTCGACCTCCTCCGAGCTCTCGTCGTCGGCGGGAGGGAGCAAGCCTTCCACAACTTGGAACAGCTAAAATAACAACACATGATTAGTAAACTGCAGCTGCAAAATAAACAAGGGAAACAGACTCACCATCGGCGCCTTGTTCTTCGCGGTGTATGGGGCGATCCTGGCCTTTGGATCGATGTACTCCGCGTCAGTGATCTTCTTCAATGTAGAGGCGTAGTCGTAAGCCTTACACTCGAAGGTGCAGGCCTTGGTCCCATCATCCTTACCGGTGTACTCATACATCTAGTGGGCACGACTGGCCAGGGGCACTAATCGTCGCCCAAGCCAGCAATTATATAAATTGATGGTCTCGAGCCCATCCTTCTTCAGCTAATGAATCATTGTCAGCATCTCGTCTACGACCATCACCGCTGATCATGCGAGATCTTGGCGCCTTGCAACCGACTCGGCTCGGTTCGCTCAGCGGAGTACACTGGGAGCGCCACCTCGCCCTCTGGCGTTGACTCGCTGACGTAGAACCAATGCTTCTTCCACTCGCTTGCCGCCTTCTTCGGCAGCATGAGGTCGAGGAAGGAGGCCTTGGACTTCAGCTGGAAAGTGAGGCCGCCCGCCGCCAGCATTGGGCCGCCTGCCCCGTCACGACTAATACGCCCGTGAAACAATTCCTGCCACAGGGAGAAGTACGAGCGGCTTCCCAAGTAGCATTCACAGAAAGCCACAAAATGGCGAGCTGCTCGCTGCTGTGTGGCCCCAGATCTGACAGCTGGATGCCGTAGTAGGTGTAGAATTGACAAAATAAGAGCGACGTGGGGAATCCAAGCCCCCTCTCGAGATGGATGGTGAAACAAATAAACTCGCAGGCACGCGGATCTGGCTCCACCTCCCCGGCCGCGAGAACTCTCCATGTCCCGGCGCAACGAATCCATGCGTCCTCGAAGGACTTCAGCGTCGCCCTGGTACACTTGGACTTTCCCCACAACTCCTTCGGAGGCGCCCTCGAATCGAGGATTTGGGCTTGCTGGATCGCTCTGGAGGTTCTGGAGGGAATGGGAGACTGAAGGGCACGCGGAGTCGGAGGAAATGTGAGGAATTCTCGCAACTCACCTGTCACTCTCCTTATATAGCGGTTGGTTCCCGCCAATCTCGGGGAGCCGTTACCGTGTGGTGATTACGCCGATATTACCTTTGGATTACCCAACGGCTAGTTTGACCAAACTGACGGTCCAACTTTGTCTACTCGACTCGCCGACCCATTCGTGAAAGCTGTGACTCGACTACTTGCCAATTGGGCGATTCGACAGGTCGCCAATATTGCGACTGAAGACACATGCTGAAGACTCTTTCTCTCATTGGTGTCCATCGTCGATTCGACTGGGCGTCCAAATTGGATCCGAATACTCCGACTGCCAAAGAACACCTGTGACGAATCAACGATGGCCTCGGGGACTACTTATGGGGATATGCCGAGTGGGGTATACCCAGTAGGACGTTCCCTACTAGATCATACTCCCAGAAAGTGTGCCTGCAGAACGGCGAATGGACCGCGATCCAAGAGGAATCCCAGCAACTGGAAGCTGAAGGCCGAGAAGCATAGCTAGGCTCAGTCGGATTAGGTCAAAACCCTCCGGGTCCTTATCCAACTCGGTTGTAGATCTATAAAACCTAGCGAGGTGACCCTATATAAACCTCCCTAGGGCAAGCATAGCACTTACGTTCCATCATACACCTCCTTGACTCACCGCCTTGGTGCCGAGCTCGCCCTTTGTAATCTCTCATCAATACAATCTAGCAGGAGTAGGTCTTTACCATCCGGGGGCCGAACCTAGGTAAACCCATGTGTCTTTTCCCTCATCTCGCACCGCAGATGGCTGGCCGTGCTTGCACCTCGTTCTACTACTCGCTGCCAATCATAGTATGTGCCGTGGCCATTCCCTCGACAACGATGCTGCAACTTGGTGGGAGATGCAAAACCCAATTGATGATCAATGATATCTTGGGAAGAATTTAAAGTGGTTCTATTACAATCTCGCTTCATCACTCATATAACAAAAACCCAAGAAGTTGAAGTACCAAAACATTCAACTTGCGAAATATGTGGTGAAATAGGACATACCTCCAAGGAGCATTGTAATCAGTGCCCCTACTGTGAAGAAAGTCACCCATATGAAGAATGCCCCACCTCTCAGATTACATGCTTCTTGTGCGAAGGGACCAACCGCAACCCCTCGCAATGTCACCTCTACCCGATTGTACAACAAGTGAATCAGAAATTTAGAGATGGAATGCGCCAAGGTATGTCGTTCTTACCAAAGAAAAGAAGGATCTAAGCAAAGTCCTATGCTTCAAGTGTCACCATCCTGGGAATTATGATGTTGATTGTCCATAACGGGTAATGTGGCTGGAAAGGATGAAAACAAGTAATGGTAATATAAGCAGTAACAATAAGAATCCCATGAAAGATCCTAGCCAGGTGACATGCTACAAGTGTGGAAAAACATGGCATTACACGTCTGTTTGTCCTGAGAAAAGGAAGATTGGCAATCGCAATCGCAATCGCAATGGCAATGTCAAGAAGCCCAATCCATCCATCAGGCTATGGTGAATTATGTTTGTGCGAGCTAAGCTTACAAATCATTGTACCTGGAGAACCCAACAAATACAATCATTTAAGGGTGGTAGAACCCTAGTGTAACCCGAAAATATTTCATTCTAGCCTTCTCGAAACCTCTCCCTTGTATGTTTCCTCTCCTTCCTCCACAAGGACTTTGAGTTTTCAAATTGGGATTTGACTTTTCAAACTAGAGTTTGACTATTCAAACAAGAGTTTGATTATCTCTCCCATATCCTTGTCCGACTTGACCTAGTGATCTACGCACCTACCCCATTAGGGTATGATGCATTCCAAGTTTCCCCTTCGGGGTGGTGGATGTTCTAGATTTCTGGTCAAAAAACTAAAAACATTTCCGAACCCCGGAAATTGACTTTCCTTATATGAATCTTATTCTCTGGACCATTCCGGAACTCCTCGTGATGTCCTGGATCCAATCCAAGACTCCGAACAACACTTGGTCTCCCACTCATATTCCATATCTACTAAACAACATCAAATCTTTAAGTGTGTCTCCCTACGATTCGTTAACTATGTAGACATGATCGAGAAACCTCTCCGATCAATAACCATTAGAGGAATCTGGAAATCCATTATGGCTCCCATATATTTATACGATTACTTTGTGATCGAATGAACCATTTACTTACGATACCGATTCTATTTGCCGTGCAACACTTTACTTATCCGAGGGTTGATCGTCGGTATATCTATACCTAGTTCAACCTCGTTATCGATAAGTACTCTTTACTCGTTCTATGATATGACATCCCTTGTGACCTAGTTACATGCTTGCAAGCCATTGGATGACATTCCACCAGAGGGCCCAGAGTATATCTATCGATCATATGGATGGACAAATACCTATCTTGATCCATGTTCTTGAACACATACTTTAAGAATACCTAATGCCACATTTATAACCACCTAGTTACGAAGTGGTGTTTGACATCATCAAAGTATCCATATGGAGATGGTGATTAACATGATCTCATGGTCAAAGGATTAGGTTACTATGTATTTGAAAGCTTGTAGCAAACGAACTCTAAATGACTTGATCATACGCTATGCTAACTATAGGAGTGTGTCCATCACATCATTCTCCTAATGACATGATCTTGTTATTAATTACATCCAATGTCCATGATCAGGAAACCATGATCATCTATTAATCAACAAGCTAGTTTAATAAGAGGCTTATTAGGGACTCTTTTATGTTTACAAAACACACAAGTATTAATGTTTCTGGTTAATACAATTATAGCATGTTATGCAAAAAATTATCATAAACACAAAGATATAATAATAAATATTTTATTATTGCCTCTTGGGCATATCTCCAACAGTCTTCCACTTGCACTAGAGTCAATAATCTAGTTTTGAAAAAACTTGTGCATTCAACACCTATGGCTTTCTAGTGTTGAATATACATGATTGCTAGTGGTTAACTAATCTTCGGATCTGACACTTTCAGGTCTGTGTGTAATTGCATGTCTTTGCGTCTCTACGCATCACACATTCTCCAATGAGATGACATTGTATAAATTTGGTCCTTTGGTGATACCTTTAGTTCCTTGCGGTTAAAACATGGTGATACAATTGTCGTACAATATTTCTTCATAGTGCTAGCGTGATGTGTACCACACCTCATTTGATAACAAACTACTCGACACAAATGTCCTCTTTTTCTGCTACAATAACATCATAAACTTAGCCTTTTTTTATAGTATCTGTCACAATGTATGAACTTTGGAACTCATCCAAATCCGTTATGAAACTTCCTTTCCGTTACATTGTGCCACCCGTAGTTTAAATTGAGATAAACTTTAATTTCTATCTTGCGACAAAACTAGTATCAATTTAACATTTTACAATGAACTATCTATCTACTGGTCACCTCTACATAAATAACATATTCTTAGTTTTTCCAAAGATCATAAGAATATCCTTACTATCGTCCAATGATCATGATATGAATCCTTCTGGTATGTGCTCATAACATTTAGAGCATAGGAAATATCTGGATGTTTACATATCACAATATGACTGATCAAAAATATTCTTGTGATTTCACTCACCAAGTGTCAAATCACTTGAATCTCGTTTCACATACCAAGTGTCAAAACACTTGAATCTTGATTCAATCCTTCTTGTGCAACAAGTACCTTTCTTGTCATTTCTATATTGAACTCATTCAATATCTCATATATGTACATTTGACACAACCATATTAGCGTCTTAGTCTATCCATATAAAAATTGACACCAAATATTCGTGTTTTGACTAAGTCTTTCATCGAGATGAAATTCTTAACCTATGTCGATAAAAGATACATCATTTCCAACAAACAATATGTCTTCCACAAAATGTATTAGAAATATGTCTTAGCGCTCCCACTTAATTTCTTGCAAATGCAAGCATCTTCATTGTATCCAATAAAATTAAACATTTTAACAATTTGATCACGGTGAAGATTCCAACTCCGTGATGCTTACTTCAACGATTGAAGTTTGCATACGCTTTTAGCATCCTTTGAATTAACAAAACCCTTTGGACCGTGTCATGTACACGTCCTACGTAACCATTATATTAGAAGAACTTGTTTTGTTTGTTCAACTATCATATACCAATATATGTAGTGGTTTCTAATTAATCCGTCCAGACTAAATATCGCAATGAAAGATCAAATCTTGTCATAATGAACTGCTTGAATGTTGGGGGGATGACCCCCGGTAGGGTCACAAGGGGTGAAACATAGCCCAGCTTGGTTAGCTCCGAGTAAAGAAAGAACCAAGCTGGGTAAGCACGGCCGGGAGAGAGAATCGTGTGCGACAGACATATGAACTATGTCGGCCCGTATAAGACAAAGTTGTTAATCTTGCAGGAACCAACGAGCCGAGTCTTCCGAGGAAGGGTCGAGTCAGATAGGACGCGTGGCACCTTTCCGAGTGAGGTTCAGAAGGACCATGGTAAAGTGTGTTCAAAAGAGAAGGGCGACGCCGGGTGACACAAAAGGAGTCGGGTGACGTCCAAAGCAAGGGCTGACGTACAAAGTTACTGCGTGACGCCAAAAGGAACAGGAGTCGACGTACCAGAAGACTGTTAGGTGTCAAGATTTATGGACTGGGCCATTGGTCTTAGGTCAAGCCCATGACCCGGCCCGCATAGTAGGGACCAGGATCCAAACAGTAACCCTAGAAATCAAAGGGGTATAACCTACCTAGCACCACCTATATAAGGAGGGGCATATCAGTAGTAGAAGGAGGTTGGACCAAGTAGGGAACTAGTGCCAAGAACACTAGTCCATACAGCTCAAGGAGCACTTGTAATTCCCAAGTATCAATGAAATCCCAAAGCGTGGTGAGTTCATCCCGTTCTTCATTCATGGCAAGACCGTGCACTCCCACCCCGGTGACCATAAGCACCCATTCGTCCCCCAACTTAAGCCTACCCAGGCATCTGCCGTGACACCACCACGACAGTTGGCGCCCACCGTGGGGCTGAAGCAGGTGCTTGATGGAGTTTTCATCCAAATGGGCCACATCATCGCCAAGACCGGCGAGCGCGTCTACTCCGGCCTCATCTAGAGGTTTGGAGCGCTCAACTTCGTCAGCGACAACGCGGGGTGCTTCGGGACCAAGCCGTTCCCTAGGGGCGGTCTCTTCATCACTTTCGGCTAGCACCAGGTCTACGTTGACGTGCGCGTCGAGCGCCCATATCGAGAGCGCGTTGTCCTGGCGCCGGATCCACCAGCGGTTCCTATCGCTGGGAGCTTCACCAACTCTTCTCCGTGGAGGTAATGATGACAGCTCCTAACCGAGCAGCTCCACCGATAGCTCCAGTAGTGAATGAGAATGCCGAGGGAGGAAATCATGAGGAGACACCAAAGGCCGCGAGAACAGCAAAGGCACCACTGGAAAGCCGGAAAACATAGCTAGGAGTAAAAGGGCTAAAGAGATGCAATATGCGATAGAAAAGTTGGCAGAGCCAGTTGCGCAAGAAACTGACCCGGCACGTGTGCAAGTCGAGTTAGAGGAGGCCAGGATAAAGGTTCTAGAGAAATCCAAGGAGTTAGCACAGTTATAGCAAGATGTGCATATCACAATCCGACAGCTCAACTCGGCAAACTGAGTCAAGGGCGCAAAGACCCGGCTTGATGCAAATAGGTTAAGAGGAAGAAACATCAATGAGGAGCTGGCGGATGCAACATCAAAAATAACGACAGAGAACAGCAACGAAACAGCTGTGCGGCCAACGTACAATACAGCAGCAACTAACCTGCGAGCCGCAGAAGCAGCAATGGCAGAATTACCCCACTTGACGGGAGAAGCAAAGAAAAGACAACAAGAGCGAGTCAATGAACTGGTAAGAGCAGCTAGTATGCTGAATGAAGCATATTACAGAGCGAATCCGGGTATAGCAGGGAGGTTCACTCGGCGACTCTTGTCCTGGCAAGATCAGCAGGTCACACGGCATCCTCACCCAGAGCGGCGCCAAGACGGAGAAAAAAGTGTGGATTCAGGGAGAAACAAGCAGATGATCACTTATGACCCGACAATGGCTCAGGCAAACCCAGCGCATGCACAGGGAACAAGAAGGAATAATGCCCAAGGAAATGAGAACCAGGAAAATGCAGGCCGAGAAAGGCAAGCAGGGCAAAGAAACGACAATGGAGGGAAAAATTTTGCGCCTCAACCTAGGCGTGGAGCTCACTCAACAGGAGGAGGAAATCCAGCGCTGAATAATGCACCAGCTCAACCCGAAAGAAGACAACAAAGCGCGGGAAAAGCAGCACAACAGCCTGCTGACCCAAATGCGAACAGGTACAATGATGGTTACTCGGCGATGGTAAACGACGTATATGAACTGCTAGAGCACGCATATCAAGCGATGGGAGCTAGACTCGAAGGCAGGAACCTTCAACCGGATGATGCAAGGCTTAAGCTTGACCGAATAAAGATGGTAGAACTGATCGAGACGCAAGGTCCGCAAGGTCCACCATGCTTTGGCCCAAGGATCATGAAGGAGCCACCTGTACCAAATTTCCAGCTGGCCAGAGGAACAAAAACATATGATGGAAGCACAAAGCCAGAGGATTGGCTCATAGATTATGGAACTGCTGTGAAAATTGCGCAGGGGAATTTGAGATGGACAGTACGATATGTACCGCCAATGCTAGAAGGACCAGCTCGGGTACGGCTGAACTATTTGCCACTCAGAAGAATTAACAGCTAGATCGATTTTCAAGACGCTTTTGTGAGCAATTTCACAAGCACCTACAAGAGGCCAAATCGCCCACAACATCTAGAAATGTGCAAGCAAAGGCCGAATGAGACAGATAGAGAATTCCTCTCAAGATGGTGCACAATGCGCAACTCTTGCGATGGGGTAATTGAGTCAAAGGCAATCACTTGGTTTGCCCAAGGTTGCAGACATGGAAGTGTGTTGTGGCAAAGGCTGCAGAGAGATATGTCGGCCAGTTTAGCAGAAACAATAAGGATTGCTGACTTGTATGCGTTGGGAGATCCAACCCAGCCTCTGCTCATGTCGGAAGATGGGATGACTGAGACTCAGATCTATGACGCTGCCGGGTAGCAGAGGCGCCAAGAAATATACGGATACAGAAGCAAAAGAAGAGATGAAAGACCAGACTACAGATATGGTTCGACTCAGGTTGCAGCCGTGAGTTAGGATCATCCAGATGCTAGAAGTAGCCATCATCAGAGGACAAATGGACAACAACACTAGGTACCAAAGAACGACGACAAAAAGCCATATGAACAAAGGAAGCAATATCAGGACCGACAGAAGTATACCTATGAGATGATGCTGGACCAGCCATGTAAATTTCACACGCGTAGTCCGAGTAAGCCAGCAAATCACACAACAAGGAAATGCACTTGGTTTCAGAAAGGAGATAGAGTGGATTCACTGAGTAAGCAGCTACCACCACCTCCCCCTCCACCACTTATAGGAGGAAATGCTCAGGCTGTGGGAACAGATAACAGATACAAAAACAGGCAGCCAAGGTATCATAATCAAGAGAGAAGAGAAACTGTGCACCAGGTGCATAATCCAAGAGGTGACGACGCTCATGTCGGCCACGGAACTAGAAATGAGTACAAAGAACATCACCAGAGCTATGTCGTCTTCGTCATAGAGCCGAATGACAAAAAGAGTCAGCAGCGACGGATGATGGAGGTGAATTCCATAATGCCAGCAATTCAACAGTACATGCACTAGTCTGAGCAAGAGATAACTTGGAGCATAAAGGATCACCCCAAGATCATGCCAACCCCAGGAGGATATGCTCTAGTCTTAGATCCAACGTTCATGGGCCCGGATATCAATGTGAAGTTTTCCAAGGTACTGATCGATGATGGCAGTAGCATCAACATCATGTACAAGGATACCATGCTCAAGTTAGGCATTACCATGAACATGCTGGAGCCGACTAAGACAACTTTTCATGGTATTGTGCTGGGATTGTCCTGTGAGCCAATTGGCAAGATCTGGGTCGACGTCTTATTGGACAACAGAGAGAATTGTCGCACTGAATCCATAGAGTTCGAGGTGGTTGATTTGGTCATCTCGTATCAGGCCTTACTCGGCAGGACAGCTATGGCAAAGTTTATGGCTACTACTCACATTGCTTACTTGAAGATGAAGCTGCCAGGCCCATGTGGGGTGATTACAGTGGAGGGAGATTACAAAAGGTCCTTTGCTTGTGCCTCAGCTGGATCTTCACTGGCAGAGTCACTGGTCATAGCGCAGGAAAAGCATCAAATGTTGGAGGTGGCAGCATTGGCCAAAGCAGCACAAATGTCCATGCCAAAACTCACTAACCCGCATGGCAATGTGTCATTTCAAGCTACCAAAGAAACTAAGAAGGTATAGGTGGATGAGACTTTCCCAGAGCATACAGTCACCATTGGGGCTGGCCTCACTGACAAATAGGAAAGCGAGCTCACCAGCTTCCTCCATGAGAATCGGGATATCTTTGCATAGTCTACACGGGATTTCCAAGGAGTTCCGAGGGAGCTGGCTGAGCACTCTCTTCATGTAAGGCCAGATGCCAAGCCGGTGAAGCAACCCCTCCGCCACTTCACTGAAGATAGGAGGAAAGTAATAGCTGTCGAGATTGCTAGGCTCTTAGCTGCTAGATTCATCATGGAAGTGCTGCACCCAGATTGGTTATCAAATCCAGTCTTGGTCGAGAAGAAAAAATATGACCCGAACGTGGTAGTGGTATGGGGCATGTGTATTGATTACACGAACCTCAATAAGGCGTGTCCAAAAGATCCATTTCCCCTGCCACAGATTGACCAAGTCATAGATTCCACTGCTAGGTGTGAGTTGTTGTCATTTGTGGACGCGTATTCTGGATTCCATCACATACCACTGAATCCGAATGATCAAATAAAGACAAATTTTATCACCCCGTACGGGGATTATTGCTATCGTACCATGCCATTCGGATTGAGAAATGCAGGTGCAACATATCAAAGATGCATGCAAAAATGCTTGCAAGATTAATTCGACAAAAATGTTCAAGTATACGTCGATGACGTAGTGATAAAAAACAAGAAAAGTCATACTCTAATTGAGGACCTGCGTCAAACATTCGCAAACTTGAGAAGATTCTGGATGAAACTTAACACGGAAAAATGCACATTTGGTGTCCCGGCTGGCAAATTACTCAGATTTATCGTATCTAGCAGACGAATTAAGGCTAATCCGACAAAGATCAGGGCCATCAAAAGAACGGAATTACCAAAAACCCTCAACAATGTCCAGCAGTTCACTAGATGCCTGGCCTCATTGAGCAGGTTTATTAGTCGGCTAGGTGAAAAAGCCCTACCACTATATCAACTGAGAAGAAATCAGACAATTTCACATGGACACAGCAAGCTGATAGTGCTTTCCATGAATTAAAGAAAACATTGGCAACAACACCAATATTAGCATCACCTCTGTCCAAAGAGCCAATGTTGCTCTATGTTGCCACAACCAACAGAGTTGTAAGTGCAGTAATAGCGGTTGAACGCGAGGAAGAGGGAAAATCAGTCCAAAGGCCAGTTTATTACTTGAGCAAAGTACTCTCTGTATCAAAGAAGAACTACCCTCACTATCAGAAAATGACATATGGGGTATATATGGCATCGAAGAAGCTGAAACATTATTTTCAAGAACACCCAATCCGGGTAATATGCGAACCACCTATCTCAGATATATTAGGCAGCAAAGATGCCAGTGGCCGACTCGCAAAATGGGCCATAGAGCTAGCACCATATACTCCACAGTATGATAGGCGAGATGCAATTAAATCTCAAGTTGTTGCAGAATTCTTCATAGATTGGATGGAAATGCAGTACGAACCACCACTGCCAGACCCGAACTACTGGAAAATGCATTTTGAAGGGTCCAAGAAGAAAATGGGTCTGGGCGCCGGGATAGTGCTCACATCACCAAAGAGGGATCAACTCAAGTATGTGCTACAAATTCATTTTTTTTGCTTCCAATAACGTTGCCAAGTATGAAACACTTGTCCACGACATCAAAGTGGCCAAAGAGATTGGCATCAAAAGGATCATGTGTTTGGGCGATTCGGATTTGGTGATTCAGCAAGTGTCTGGACATTGGGAAGCGCTGGACGCAAACATGGCATTATATCGCTTCCATGTGCAACAAATTTCGGGATACTTTGACGGGTGTGAATTCCACCATGTCCCAAGAGCAGAGAATGAAGCAGCAGATATATTATCCAAGCTAGGTTCATCTCGGCAAGCAATACCACCAGGAATAGCATTGGAACATCTCACAAAACCATCAATCATGCACTCGCCAGAATCCGAGTCCATATTTATTCTGGCAATACAAGAGTTAGACGTCACACCAATGGACATTGACTAAGGGGCAGGTTCGACTCACTCGGGGACTGACCCGCTCACTTCAGGGGTTGCCGAATCACACTCGAGGACTCCTCAGGTCATGTCGGCAGAACATATGTTGGCGGAGCCAATGGAAATTGATGGTGAAGCAGACCCAGAGCCGCTAATACCAACATGGGCACAACCAATATTCAACTACTTAAAAGATGGAACTTTGCTGAATGATGAAATATTGGCAAGGCAAACAGAGAGAAGAGCAAAATCATACACCATAATCAACAAGGAACTGTAGAAGAGAAGTGTGACGAGTGTACTGCAGCGTTGCATCAGCTCAGAGAAAGGCCATGCAATTTTGTTGGATATTCATCAAGGGGAATGTGGGCACCATCCATCATCAAGAGCATTGGTGGCCAAGGCTTTCCGACATGTATTTTATTGGCCAAGCGCATTAGCACAGGCACAAGAGATAGTCGGAAAATACAATGGTTGCCAACATTATGCATCCAAGTCACATTTACCAGCGTCTGAATTAAAGACTATACCAATCACTTGGCCATTTGCAGTATGGTGCCTAAATATGGTAGGACCATTCAAACCGGCAATGTGAGGCATGAGTCATATGTTGGTGATGATTGGTAAGTTCACCAAATGGATAGAAGTGAAACCCACCAAAAAATTGGACGGTAAAATAGCTGTCACATTCTTAAGGGACATAATCTTAAGATATGGTTACACACATAGTGTAATCACAGATAATGGCACAAACTTTGCTGAAGGAGCTTTTGCTCGTTTCTGCGGAAAAAACCGAATAAGACTTGATGTAGTGTCAGTCGCTCATCATGAATCAAATGGACAAGTTGTACGAGCTAATGGCTTAGTTCTATCAGGGATAAAACCCCGCTTAATTGAACCACTCCAGAGATCACCTGGTTGTTGGATAGAGGAATTGCCCTCAGTGCTATGGAGTCTAAGGACAACTCAGAATCGGTCAACAGGCTATAAGCCATTTTTCCTCGTGTATGGGGAAGAAGCAGTTTTGCCTGCTGACATAGAGTATGACCCGCCAAGGATAAGGCGATACTCCGAAGCCGAGGTAAAAGAGGCCCGAGAAGATGGAGTCGACTTAATCGAAGAAGCAAGGGAACTGGCATTATCCATATCCGCTATATATCAGCAAAATCTCCGACGGTACCATAGCCGGAAAGTTCAACCTCGTGTTTTTCGAGAAGGGGATATGGTGCTAAGACTATTGCAGCGCACAGCGGGAATGCATAAATTATCACCCCCATGGGAAGGTCCGTTCATTGTAAGCAAAGCATTGCACAATGATTCATATTATCTCATAGATGCTCGTGAAGCGCAAAAGAACAAGGCGGACAGATCAGGAGATGAGACCAAAAGGCCATGGAATGTGGCACTGCTTCGTCCCTTCTATACTTAGGAGAAGCAATGCATGTATCACTCGAACTCTCATATGTCAGACACTTGTGCCGGCTATGTGCTGATAATAAAATGGTATGACTCGAAACTGACTCGGGGACTGCCCCTTATGTTTTTTCTTTCAATTATTTTATGTCAGTTGGCATGACACCCAAAGCTTATCTCGGAACAAGTAATGTTTACTCAGAACAAATCAACTCTTTGACTATGCTGTTGTCCGAAAACACGGCTTCATGGCAAGCAAGGGGAAAGGATGCATGATGAGTAAACACGGACGCCGGATAAGTACAAGGAGAAACGCGAGTCGACCCTAAGTCTTTGGCCAACCCTCTGCAGGAAAGTATTGTGTGTTGAATGATCCTCGGCCAAGTGATCTAGGTTTCATACCCGCTAACTATATCCCTAGTACTTTGAGACTCTAATGTCGAACGCCAAAAAAGATAGACATGAGACAAAGTCGATGAAAGGTGAAACGGCAAAATGAGACTCTGGGACTTGCCCTTGGATGATTCACACTCAGAACATAACAAAATATTTAAAACCATATCAAAAGGCACATAACCAAACATAAGTGCAATGTATATTACATTTGTACCCGACATACCGGGGATCTCATCAAAGGTTCAAGTACTTGTTCTATTCAGTCTAAGAAGCGGCAGGACTCGGAGGAGCAGCCTTGGAGCTAGGAGCATCGCTTGGAGCATCTTCCGAGTCAGGTGCGTCAGTAGCCGAGTCTTCGGGATCATCTGACTCGGTGGCCTTGCTATCGGCACCCTCTTCATCAGCAACTTCGACAAGTGGGTCGCCGAGGTCGAGGAAGCTGGGCCCGTCGCACCAAGCGTGTACAATGGTGTACTCAATCATGGCGTAGGCTCGCTCCTGGCGTCTCTCGATCAACTCAGGGTCATTCAGCCACTTGTCGTCTCCCCTTATGCGAGCAAGAACATCAAGATTGATGTCCTCGTACCATGAAATCACGAAGGAGAGGGCCTTGTTCGCTGCAGCTCGGCCTGCCGACTCACGCCACTAATCCAGCATGTCCTCAGTGTGAAGAAATCTTTCATCAAGGGGCTTGATGAGTGCAGGTGCATCTTCATCCAGCCAGAGCATGCGAAACGCATGAATAGCCGATTTGAGCAAGTCCACGCCGCAAGATTTGAGGGTCATGACGCGCTCCCACAGTGCTTCGAGATGCTCATCGTTGGTCACCTCGCCGTCAGCTCGAGCACCAGACATCATGGCCCGAATAGCGAACAAATTTTCTTCAGGAAAATTCTCTGCAAAAAAAGAGAATATTAGCAAACAAAGATGACAAAGTCAAAAACAAGAAAGCACAGTGCAAAAAAGAGTAAGAACTCACTACCGAGAAAATAGTTGATGGAGCCGAGTCTGGATTGCCAAGCCTTGGCCTTGGCTTGGAGTGCGTCCAGATCCAAGTTCGCCGACTCAACCGCCGACTCGGCCTCCTTGAGCAGCTCCCTGGTTTTCTCGGCGCTGGCGGCGTGCTGATCATCTTTCTCGACAAGCTCTTCCTTCAGCCCCTTCACCTTGGCCAAGTGTTTCTGCTCCATGTCGGCCATTAGCTTCTTCAGCCGAGTGACCTCGTCTCGCTCCTTTTGGAGTTCAGCTTGGTGCTTCTCTGCTTATTCGGAACAAACTACTCGTCAGCAGCGACATAAGTATCTTGACCTACCAGGATAATAAGGCAAGAAAATGGCATGAACACAAAACAGCGTGAGGAAGGCAAAAAACTTACTCTCTGTCTCGCTGATCTCAGAGTGGAGCGCCTCGATGGTGGAATAGGCAGAGGCTGTGGGAAAAGAGCGAGAAAAACTAAGAAAGTTAACCGAAGGAAGATACACCGAATAAAGATAGGGCGAATAAGAAAGTTACCTTGGCCTTGGGTGTCAATTTGCAGCTTTTCATACGTAAGTTCGATCTTGTGATGCTCCTTGATGAGAGCTTGATGCACCTTGGTGCGCTCATTACGTTTGAGCTGCAAAGGGAAAAAGACAGTGAATAAATGGAAAAATCAATCTCCCAAACAGATAAAGGATGACTCCTATCTAAGAGCATACAGCCAAATAAGTTTCTCATTCGATAGTAACCTCGGGGACTAGGGATCGAAAGTCCAACATATGAGCTTGGCATAAGGAAATAAAAGGCTAAGTTACGGCTTAGAGCTTACAGCGGAATAAGTTTCTCATTCGGGAGTAACCTCGGGGACTAGGGATCGAAAGTCTAACATATGAGCTTGGCTAAGGAAATGAAAGGCTAAGTTATTTCTTAGAGCTTACGGCCGAGTAAGTTCCTTACTCGGAAGTAACCTCGGGGAATGGGTGATATGTATAACGAAAATACTCATTGACACAAAAGAGTAGAAGAATCATTTACCTCATTCAATTCATCCGCGCGAGTCATTAAGGTGATGGCTTGCTGGGTCATATCAGAGACGGCCTTGGGGCCCAGCTTCAGTTTTTTGCCAGCGCGGTTGCTGACCTCTTGCTTGCCCGCTGCATTCCATGCCAAAGCATAAGGCTCAGCCGAACCAAGGCCATTTCCGTTGAGCGTACGAGTAAGAAATTGACCCATTTTCAGGGTAGTTTCTACATTGGCGCGGGTGGCAGCGGCACTAGTATGAAGGGAAACACCTTTAGAGCCATCACCTGACCCAACAGTCGTAGACCCGCCCGGTTTACCCGTTGAAGCAAGCATTGTTGCCAACGTCGGGGGCCGGATCGGAGGAGCAGCACCCGGAGCACAAACCAGCGTTGTTTGTTTCGTGGAGGTGGGCTTGCCGGATGAAGAGAGAGCCATACTAGGAGCCTTAGGCTGGGTCTGGCTCTTTGACAGAATAGGAGAGTGAGCAGGATTGTTCGGAGAAGAAAGTGGCGCCGACTGACTGGGCTCAGCAGTTTTGCTGGCACCAAGATCAGGAAGTTTTTCATTCGCACTAGCTTGAGGGCTGATGCTAGAGGAACTCGTGGCGAAGGTCCTCTCGGCACCAGCATTGTTGGCACCAAGATAAGGAAGTTGTTCCTAGCCAGCACCAGGGGTGCTGGGCCGAGTCGCCTCCGCCGGGTGAACCACCGGGTCTAACTGACACTGAGAAGCATGAGCCTCAACTGTGGGAGCCTCGACTCGGACACGGTTCTCCACCGTAGAGTTAGTCAGAGCAGGTGCGGGCCTTACTGGCGAGGCGATGCTGGAAGCAGCCTGGCTAGCCGACAGAGGCGCAGCACTGAAAAATAACAAGACGGGCATAAGAAAACAATAGCGATGCATAAGAAGGAAAAATATAATGTAAGCAGAACAGGAAAGCTTACCCGGTGACAACCGGATCACGCGTTAGGCGTCTGACTCGGCGCCCAACGGCTTTGCGAGTCTTAGCCAGCGTGGCAGCAGCAGGAGCAACGGGAGTGGGCTTGCTCTTCTTTGCCGGATGAGTGCTGGAAGAGGTCCTGCATCGCTTCGGCTTGGCAACGGGGATCTTGCCGACAACGCCCACGGCTAGAGGAGGAGTGTCATGTACCTGGCCAGCTGCATAAGTAAATGACAGGTTTACTCGAATAAGTTAGGAGGCTAAGGTCACAAGGCATGTACCTCCAAAATCATACAATCATCATCGTCAGACCAATCTTGTAAGGGGTTGCGAGATTGACTCTTACCCGAAGCTGAAGCAGCAGCTGCGTGCGGGATGGGCATGAAGCACTGCAGGTCCAACTCGACTTCGTCGGAGTCAGAGCGATCCTCGTTATTCCCGCTAGGAGGGACAATACTGGCATCAACCTGGTGAACAAGGTTCTGCGTGAGACAAACAGAATGAGTGTCGAAAACTAGACTGAAAGTGGCAAACAAGCTAAAGCTGACTTGGCAAGGAAAATGAATCAGAAAACTTACCCAGGGAACAGGCCTGACCCGGTTAAACGAAGGGCAGCTCCAAGCCCAATCATCTGCCAAGTTCAGTTTGAAAATCGAGCTTACTCGGCGAGCAATGGAATCATGGGTAAGCTCCTCCGTGGAGTGCCGAGTGGGATCGTGGGAGCCACTCATGAAGCACATATTGTGGCTTTTAGCTTGGATAGGGCTTCCCCGGCGTGAGATGAAGGTGCACATGAGGTCCCTGTCGGCGAGATGAAAGTTCTCATCCGGCGACAACAACCTTTCCAGGATCACATTAGCCTCTTTCACCATAGCGTCTTGGTCGCGCGGATAAAACTGCCAGAACTTCTTGCTAGGGACCTCGTCCGAGAAAGGGGGAGTCGGATGTTATCGGTGGACCCGCTATTTTTTCATAGAAGAAAGTCCTATGCCATTTCTTGCAAGAGTCAAGGCCAATAATCCGACAAAAGATGGAGTCTCTCCTGGGTGTGATGCTAGCGGCTCCGCACCGAGTCGGCCTCTTCTCGGCTCGAGGAGCACCAGGATGGGGAACGACTTGGACCCTAAAACTAAAGTATTTGGCCCATAGAAGAACTGTAGGCCAAATCCCAAGGTAGGCCTCGCAAGCGGAAATAAAGCAAGGTAGGGAGCCAATCGCGTTGGCAGGAAGATGATGGGTCTGGAGATGGAAAGTGGACAGAAATGAAGAAAATAAGGAGCTCACTGGAAGAGTGAAACCTCGCTCAAAATGAGAAAGGAAGACCACCCGCTCATTAGCATAGGGTTTGGGAGAGATTTCACCGGTGGGAAGACGACAATCTACCTGCAGCGGGATGCGCCTGGTGGAGCGGAGCCGTTCGACCTCCTCGGTGGAGACCTCTGAGCTCTCCCAGCCGCCGAGCTCGCCAGCGGGAACCTCCTGCTCCTCAGCCCCATCGGCACCGTCGCGTGCGTCCATGATCTTCCTAGATTCAATCTCCTCCGCCGTTGGAAGAGGTTTGGAAGAACAAGGACCCGTGGTGGAATGAGAAGAGAAATGGAGAAATCACAGGGCAAGAACAGGAAGAAGGAAGAACCGCAGAGGGGGAGGTTTGATTTCGCAGGCGCAAGGAAGAAGAAGAGGCAGGGGGAAAACTGAACGGGCGTGGGGGAAGTTGTAACCCCCTCACCCCTACTTAAGGGCAGTAAAAACCCCAATCGTGGGATCCCTCTGCACCGTGCGGCCAGTGTGTGGCCGTGTACCCGGCAGAGTAAACCAATCAGCGGGCGCCACATGGAAACGATACACGGAAAATCCCCTGCCACGTCACGAAAGGAAGGACAAGGGGCGCAGACCGATGGGATAGCCATAGTGATGGGGAATAACTGCGCAACCATCACTGTACCGCCAGAGCCTGGAACAAAATTTGAGGCAAGTAACCATGATTACCAGCTGTCAGTGACTGAAGCACGCCAAAAATGACTCGGAATTGGCCAAAGTGACTCGGCACGTGGCAAAAATGAGCCAAGAAGTCAGAGAGTGGATCTGAAAACTATCAGACAGACTCGAAAAGGTGCAAGGTTGCGCCAAACAGTGCGCCCTAGGCGGTAAATAAAGACAAAAATTAAGTTCCAATCACATTAATGGAACCTGGAGATGCCTAACAGCTTGAACTGCTAGACATCACCAGCTTCGGGGACTAATGTCGGGGGGATAACCCCCGGTAGGGTCACAAGGGGTGAAACATATCCCAGCTTGGTTAGCTTTGAGTAAAGAAATAACCAGGCCGGGTAAGCACGGCCGGGAGAGAGAATCATGTGTGGCCGACATATGAACTATGTCGGCCCGTATAAGACAAAGTTGTTAATCTTGCAGGAACCAAAGAGCCGAGTCTTCCGAGGAAGGGCCGAGTCAGATAGGACGCGTGGCACCTTTCCGAGTGAGGTTCAGGAGGGACCATGGTAAAGCATGGTCAAAAGAGAAGGGCGACTCCGGGTGACACAAAAGGAGTCGGGTGACGCCCAAAGCAAGGGCTGACATACAAAGTTACTGCGTGACGCCAAAAGGAACAGGAGGCGACATACCATAAGACCGTTAGATGTCAAGCTTTATGGACTGGTCCATTGGGCTTAGGGCAAGACCATGACCCGGCCCGCATAGTAGGGATCAAGATCCAAACAGTAACCCTAGAACCCAAAGGGGTATAACCTACCTAGCACAACCTATATAAGGAGGGGCATAGTAGTAGTAGAAGGAGGTTGGACCAAGGAGGGAACTAGTGCCCAAACACTAGTCCATACAGCTCAAGGGGCACTTGTAATTCCCAAGTATCAATCAAATCCCAAAGCGTGGAGAGTTCATCCTGTTCTTCGTGCATGGCAAGACTGTGCACTCCCTCCCCGGTGACCACAAGCACCCATTTGGCCCCCAACTTAAGCCTACCCATGGCATCTACCGTGACACCACCATGACATTGAACATTGTCGTAAACTTTTTAACGACATGTCGACTATGTCATAGATGTGAAACATCCAGATCTATTTCTTTATAGATCCAAATACGACTGTGAGGTCTCAAACCTTTCCAGAGGTTCTTCCAAGTTCAAAAACTTGATTTCTCGTGTATGGAACTGTCACGGATTTTATAGCTTCAAGCCATCTGACGGAGTTAGGGACCATCATAGCTTCTTTGGATTTAGTCGGTTCGTCATTGTCAAACAATGATTTAACTCTCAAATCTTGGTATTTGATTGTTTACCCGACCAACTTGCTTCAATAGGAACTTAGACCTCTGTGACCACAACTTTTGAGACATGTGAGCCATGAGCATTGTTGCTTCCTCCGGGACACTTTCCGATGCTGCACAACTCAGCACATATAGCTAAAGTTCAATGACATTATCAAAGTTCTATCGTCCTCCCACTTAACTTTTCATGAAAAATTCCTTCTAAAGAAAATTGACGTTCTAAGCTTCTGTCTTTGGTGTTATGGAGGAATACCCAACGGTTATTCGAAACAACCCAAAGACATGCTCATCCGACTTTTGTTGTAAACATTTTACTTATGCCTAGCATACCAATGTTTAAGAAAGGACAACTTGGGTCTTATCCCAAACCACAACTCATATGGTGTCATTTCAACGGATCATGATGGAGATCTTTTTAGTGTAAAAGCGGTAGTCACTAAAGCTTTCAAATTTTAAAATACAATGGCAGTTTTAAAACAAAAAGCTTTGATCTTACCATGTCAAACAAGGTTTCATTACATATCTCGAACACTACATACTCATATGGTGTTTTAGGAAATTCAAATCCATGGAACGATTCCTCAAATATTAGGTGTTATGCTAAACTTGTAACTCAAATATCTTCCTTTATAATCTAATCATAAACTCTTTATTTTCTTATTACAATGATTTTCCACTTCATCTTGAAAGTCTTTGAACATTTTCAAATATTTCACACTTCTTCCTCATTAAGCAAATATACACATATATTCACTCAAATTTCCTGAGAAAGCATATGAAGTTGAAACACATAGCTCGTTACTACACATAATGAACTACATACATCAATATGTACAATTCCAATAAGTTGCTCATTCGTTCTTCTATGGCCGTGAATGCAGTTTCAATTATCTCTAGGAAAGTCTCACAAGTGTCATTTGATCAAAATCAAAATACTCCAAAATTCCATCAACATGGAGTTTCTTCATGTTTTCGTTCCAATATAATTTAAACGGCGATGTTACTTCCTAAGTGATATTTCAATCATTTGTCTTTCGACATTTTTTATCATTAGTTTTATGGATGTTATTTCTCCAAATAGACTTGTATATCATCCATATATTATGGAGTACGTAAATTTTTTAACAACCTTTTGTTCTCATAATACCTGATAAAACAAATCTTGAAGGCAAACTTTGATGTCAAAGAATAACACAACACCTTGTTTGTTATTGATGAACATCATCACATATTCTCTTGCTGGTTACTTGGGCCATTGAATTTCATGAATTATGTTGTCCTGTATTACATTTCACACCAACCAATTAGGTATCCTATACCCAAGAACCACATTGTTTAACATGTATATCATCTATATACCTATGCTCGACAATTCTAGTCTTTTATTTTTCTGCCAAGTATTTCTGAGATTTTCTTTCAGCATTTCCTTTTCCTTTTAAAAGAATCTATCAACAACAGTAGTGGCGTCATACACATGACACATAGTCCAAAGCGTGTATGTCAAATACTAATACCTTTGGACTTGGACTTTGAAGTGTATCACCATCATCAAATGTTTGGCGTTCTTTCAAATTCCATTCTTTAGCAATCTTTTAGTGTAGTAAACATTTTACCTATATCTTATATTCATTCTTATCATGGTATTTTCATGATCAAGCTACTTTAGCTTATAACGGTGAATCACGAGTGTAGTGTTGCTTTCCAAAACCCTTTTGGAGGATTAGGACGACTAGTTTCCTCAACCTTTGCAAGTTCTCATCATATATGAGAACATATATTTTGCCAAATTGTACTCTATCATGTTGCAACCAAAACATTGTTTTAGATATTAAAATATCTTCCACACATGCTGGTTACTGAAACAATTCTTTCAGCTCCTAGATAACCTTGATATTTAAAATAATCTTTTGAATATCAAGAATCATGGAGGCAAACATGATATTTAGATACTAACACTAGAATTGTTACTCTTGATTTAATCCTAATTATTAAACTTCATGGATTAAATGGAGTTTGCTAAAAGTTTGGAATATGACTTTTAAACTTTAGATTGACACTCAAAACAATACGATACGAGTTCGTAAATATACTATCCAGAATTCTATAGTTCTATTATCTCTATTAAAACTAAGCATAAGGTTGTGACCGGATGCCAATGACTACAACAACTATGCAAATTCACTTTGATTTAATTTATGATAAATTGTGTTCAATTTTTAATCATATTATTTTTGAACTCCCACTCAAAACAACATCCCTCGAGTTGTTTTGGTGATTACACGAACCAAATCCACAACACCAAGTCCTATCATCATGAGAGATGATGTAGCTTCAAAGGCGAATAATCAACATGTTCATCATATCATTCATATGACTCATGCTTTACCTTTCAGTACTCCATGTTCCGAGACCATGTCTGTACATGCTAGGATCGTCAAGGTTAACCTTAGTACTCGCATGTGCAAAACTAGCTTGCACCCGTTGTATGCACACATAGAATCTATCACACCCGATGATCACGAGTTGATTTGAAATGACGAGCCTTAGCAACAGTGCCTACTAAAGGACGAACACTTTATTACTTGATATTTAGTGAGAGGGATCATCTTGTAATGGTACCATCGCGATCTAAGCAATACAAGATTCATAAATGGATTAACATCACATGCAATTCATAATATGTGATATGAATGGCCTTTCTTCTTGTTCCTTTGATCTCCATCTCCAGAGCACAAACATGATCTCCATCATCCCCTGTGTTGAAGGGAATATGCCCGAGAGGCAATAATAAAGTGGTTATTATATTATTTCTTGTTTATGATAAATGTTTATTTTGCATGCTATAATTGTATTAATATGGAAACGTTAATACATGTGTGTTTAATAAACAAATAGAAAGTTCCTAGTTATGCCTCTTTTATAAACTAGCTCGTTCATTAACAAGATGATCAAAGGTTTCCTGATCATGGACATTGGATGTTGTTAATAACGAGGTCACAACATTATGGAATGATGTGATGAACACTCATCCGAAGTATATCATTATGATCAAGGTCATTGTTTTTATATTGCTATAACATCATACAAAGTAATCCTAGTCCTTAGACCATGAGATCATGTCAATCACTAACACTAGAAGAGTATCTTGATAACATCAAACATCACACCGTAACAGGGTTAGTATAAAGATGGGTTCAGTGCTACGAAGGTTTTATGTTGAGGATCAAGGATCAAGAGTGGAATTTGTCCATCCCGGTGATGGGGAGATATACTCTAGGCCCTCTCAGTGATATCATATTAGTTAGCTTGCAAGCAAGTGATTTGATCACTAGAATGTTATATCACGGGAACAAGAAAAGAGTACATGTCAGTAATAAGATCAAACTAGGTATGGAGATACAGATGATCGAATCTCAGAAATGTAATATATCACGAGACAAATGGATTGAGTTACATTTGTATAAGGTTCACGATCACAGAAGTCATCGTTGAATGTGTGGGAGTTAGTACGGATCTCCAGGTCCCGCTGCTGATTATTGATCGGAGAGTTGTCTCGATCATGTCTGCATTATTCGCGAACAGTAGGGTGACACACTTAAGGGATACCGACACCATTTGGAGCAAATAATATGCCAGAGAAAGAATTACAAAGCACAGGAATTTATTTCACTAGACACCGGAATTGTTTCGGGTGAAATTGCTGAAATTGTTTCTGCATGTGAAATTGAATACTAGCAAGGGTTTTGATGTGAATTTTTGTTAATTCATGTAATTAAAAAAATTCTGAATGTATAAATAAAAGAGTTTTATTTGAATGAGAGCTTGCATTAAATTTGGTGGAAATTTAATGGATGTGAGTGGATTTTTTGAGTAGAGGCATATTTATGTGAGTGGAGGCTTTTCATTTTTAGTGGGAGCTCCACCCACATGAATGTGGAAGAGATGGGGGCAGCCACCATTTCTGGGAGCCATGACCCTTGGTTGCCTCCCCACTTCCTATGAAAGGCCCCCTCTCCTCCTCTCATATCACACCTCCTCACGAAGGATCTCTCTCCCCACTTTAGAATTCCCCCATGGTCTCGGATCAGCGAGTTACATGTTCCTGGTGGATTTTTCTGGAAGTATTTGTTGCTTCCGCTACTTCGCTGGAGCGAGGGCGTGGAGGTTGTCGGGGTACCCGAACGTGTGTGCGATCATGGATGCACCACTGCTTTGCAGTGCTGGACTTGATGGTGCTGGACCATATGGACCTCTTCTCGATCTTGAGATCGACAAGAGTTCGACTACATCATCCACGAGTACAACCTCGTAAAAGCTTTTCGGTCTTCGAGGGTATGTATTCTATGGATGTATATCCACCTGTTTCTTGTATCTAGTAGATAGATCTTGGTACTTAGTTGTTCCTATCATAGGAAATTTTTTGTTTTCTATGCTGCGAACCCTACAGTGGTATTAGAGCCAGATCTATGCATAGATTCTTTTTCACGGGTAGTACACATATGAGTATGTGGGAGCTGATAGTCATGTCATTGCTTCTTATGTGTATTTTGGATATTGGTTGCATGGTGGGATGAAGCCGCCCGGACAAACTTTACATGTCCTTGCACATGAGACATGTTCCACGCTTGACATGCAACTAGTTTTGCATAAGTAGCTTGGGGGTGTCTGTCTCTCCTACTATAGTCCATATTTGATTTACAACGAGTTGTCAATAATTTGATTATCATCGTTGTGGTTCCATGTTCGCAGGGTAAGAACGGTTCTATCTCTGAAAGCCCTCACCCATGTAAAACATGCAAAAGATAAATTCGAGGCATCTAGTTTTTGGTTTTGCCGGGCAAGTACTATCATATGGTAGTGTTATAGTTTGTAGTATGGATTGATACTATTGAAAATTATAATATGACAAAGTATAAGTTCCATAGACCTTGGCCTTACAAATATAGGAATGATAAAGATCATTCCATGATGCACAAGATAGAGATCAAGTGCAAAAACCATATCACATCACTGAAGCATATGATGTTTGTTTGCATCTTATATTGCTTCTTTGTCGTTTTATTAGCATTATAATATGATCCCTCATTTGTATATCAAGATATAAATGTGTTCTTCCTTAAGTATGCACCGACTATGTTTCGCCGCTTCAAGACATCATGTGATGATCGGGTATACTTGAATCCACAATCATATCTAAGGTGTAAGATAGTTTTATACACGCGAATACTAAGGTTCTTACTTGGCGATCCTAGCATGTACAGACATGGCCTCGGAACACGGACCGAAAGGTTAAGCATGAGTCATATGTTTGATATGATGACCATATAGATGCTCACCTTTGAAGCTACACCGACTCACGTGATGATCGGACTTGGTGTAGTGGATTTGGTTCATGTAATCACCAAAAAGACACGAGGGATGTTGTTTTTGAGTGGGAGTTCATGTCTAATTTGGATTAGTAGAAATCAATTTATCATAAATTAAATCAAAGTGAATTTGCATTATTTGTTGTAGTCATTGACATTCGTTCACCACCTTATGATTAGTTGTAGTTGAGATAATAGAACTATAGAATTCTGGATATTTACTTTACAAACTGGTATCGTATTGTGTTGAGTGTCAATTTAAAGTTCAAAGTCCTATAGAAAAATTTCAGTAAACTCCATGAAATTTAATAATTAGTATTAAATCGAGAGTGACAATTCTAGTGTTAGTATCTAAAGTATCATGTTTGCATCCATGATTCTTGATATTTAAAAGTGTTTTAAATATCAAGGTTATCTAGGAGCTTAAATAATTGTTTTAGAAACCATCATGTGTAACAGATATTGCGATACCTGAAACAAATGTTTTGGTTGCAATATGAGAGAGTATAATATATGTACGTTCTCATATTCTATGAGAATTTGCGAAGGTTGGATATGCTAGACATCCTAATCATCCAAAAAGGTTTTGGAAAGTAACGTTATTGTAACATCCCTAAAATCATGATTTCAAAGATTGCATATCATTCATTCATGCATGTAGTTTTGAGATCAATTTCAATCTCATTTCAAGAAAACAGAAGCACATAGTGCTATCATTTTATGTGAGCAAACTTAAATCAAATGGCCATCCCCATTTGAGAGTTTGAATGTTTTAAACCAAGATTGTTTGTATCCCTTGTTGATTGATTTGAGTGTGAAGTTAGAACAAGATTTTACAAAATAGAAATGGTTTCAAAAACCATTTTCAAACATTTGCAAACCTAGTGCAATGTCCCTGTTATTTTGTTTTTCCAAAAATGACTAAGCCTTTTCAAAGTGACCACATGGTTTTATGCCAAGTTTTGTGACTGTTGCACACTGCAAAAATCCCAAAAATATTTGAATTCAAATAGAGTTTGAATTCATTTGAAAATCAATCCAGAAAATCAATTCAGAAATAGAAAAGGAATAAAGAAAAAGAAAAAGGCCGGCGCTCCTATTCTAGCCCAACAGCAAAACCGGCCCAGCTAGCCCACCCGGGCCACCTCTCTCTCTCGCACGCGCCGACGCACCCGCGGAGTCACTGACACCCAGACCCGTGACCCCGTCGTCGTCTTCGTCAATCACCCGCGCCTGCGCCGCTCTCGTAGCCGTTACTCGCCGCAGTCACTGCTGCGTTAAATTCCCTTGATTCCGCGAGTAACTCCACGCCCCGCTCCTGCTATAAGAACCCCTCGCCGCCGCGGTCATTTCCCCCCACTCTCCTCGCTCACTCCGCCACCAGGCTGCGCACATTCGACCTCGAAACCCCGCAGCACCGACGAACTCCGGCGACTGATTCGAGTGAGCTTCGACCGCCCCCCTTTCTCTGGTTCAAACTATCGTGCCCAGCGTGATCTCATGCATCTCCTGACACCTTTCGTTTGCATTCTCATGACCCAGGACGCCGTCCCCGTTCGTGCCCGCAACCGACCGAGCCGCCGCTCAACTCCGGCAACCAATTACGGTAAGCAGAGCGCGCCCCTTGCCCCCTCTTGCATACAAGGATGTTCGCCACTGTCTTGCGCGTCTCCTAATCCATTTGGTTCGTGCTAGGGCGACGCGAAACCTCGGCAACTACATCGTCTGCAGCCTCTCGACAACGTGCATGACTCCGACGAGCTCCAGCAGCCCCTGACGTGCGCCCCATGCCAAGCCACCTCCATGTTGAGCTTCGCCTCGACCCCGCGGTTCTGGTAAGCACACTCTCCCCTCCCCGAGCGACCTAGAACGCCAGCGCCGCCACTGACAGAGCGCTCCGCTGCTCGCCGTCGCCGCGCGCCGCCAGACCTTGGTCGTTTGATCAAGAGCCGTTGGATCTAGATCCAACACGTGCGATAGAACCACTTAGCGAAGCGTTACGTTTTGATCTGAACCGTGCATCGCCACTTAGATCCTACGGCTTGCGTGCGTGATCCAACGCGAACCGGTACGCACCAGTAAGATTAGGATGCGTGGCTTGGGTTTGGTTTTAAAACAGAATTTGAAACAGATTTAGATTCAAATTTGATTAGGCTATAACTTTTGATTCCCACGTTAGATTTTAGCAAATTTTATACCGTTGGAATCAGGGAGACAAGCCCTTTATGTTTATGCAATGTGTTTAGTGTTTAGCTTCTGTTAAAATGAATTTATTTGCAGAAACTTGGTAGGACTATTTTGAGTATAGGAATTGTTTAGGAAATTGTTTTTGTGTCAAACAAACTTGGTTTGGCAAGTTTTTGTCTTGGTTATGATTCATTACTATGCACTTGCTTGGTTGAGTTTCAAAAATCATCACTTAGCATTTTGCATGCATGCATATATTTATGTTTGTATATGAATTGTGTGTAATTTTGTGCTACCATTCTTTGTGTAGACTTTGGTGCTAGTGATTGTGATTGTGAAGAGTGCTACTCTCCCAACTACCAAGGAAAGTGGTACTTCATGAATATTTCCATCCCTATATATTTTATACAAGCATTAGAAATATTTTGCTAAGTCTTGCATGTTACTTTTTTGCCAAATGCCATGATGGGAAATCCTAAGTAGTTGTAGAATTGCTAGGAAATTTTCTAAGTTAAGTACTATCTATGCCATGCTTAGCCTAGCTAGTAGCAAACAAGGGTTGGTGAAATATACATGCTATGATGAAAATATTTCTAAGTCTTTGGACTTATGTTTTTCTTAATAAAACAACTAAGTCAATGAATCACCTGGGTGGAAAGGGACTTGATTGGTGGTTTTTGGTTGAGTGGTTACACAAGGCCCATGGATATGGTTTACCTTGTGTATCTCACTTGTGGAAAGCCACCCAGGAACAAAGGGATTTTAGAGGCCAAGTGTTGAGAAGCTTATAGTGCAGCCACTTGGCAATATGGGCTCTGCCTGGATCACATAGGTTGCTAGAACTTAGTCTTTTGGACAGTTGGTGGTAGTGGGATGATAGGTTGGAACGCGTCCATTTGACTAAGGGAAGGCTTCTGAAAGGTCCTGTCTTGGTGAAACCAAGTCTGGTGGGGAAAGTGCACAACCTCTGCAGATGGAAAAAAATCTAAGTACTTAGCCAAGTCCATGGAAATGGACAACTTGAGCATCAAGGCATGGAAGCTATCAAGACTCTCATCATTCCAACTTCTAAGTAAAAACTTGTGGGTGAACAAGGGTGAAGGACCTTAATGTCTATTGATGGTTTATTGGGAAAGTTTTGACAAAGAAAAACTTAGTGATTTCAACTAATAGGAAAAACCTATTTTGAGCAAAGCAAGCCAAGCTACACTTAGCCAAAATGCATATAGTAATGTAGTCCACCTAAATTTTACTAAGGTATCACTTGACAATACTATTCCAAAGTATTGACCCACTGTGGCTGTAACTTGTGATGTTGCAGGTTACTCTCATGAGGATTAGGTGTCATGAGTCTACACTCAACATGTTTGCCTGTGGCACATGAAGATGAAGACTTATATTTATTTACTTATTCAAACTCTTGTATTAGGCTGGTGGCCTTGAGTTGTAATGACTATGTTTAAACTCTGGAATGGATGTAATAAATGACCAGTGTATTTGTGTACTTCATCTTAAACTGTGGATGCTACTAATGATCCAGGGACTAGCATTGCAATCACAGGGATCCTTTTATTTTACAAAGGAGGGATCTTACACATGGTATCAGAGCACTGTGTTGCCTGTAGGATTATGACCCTAGGATTGGAAACCACTAAGAAAAAAATTTCAACTACTTCTACACTTGTCTATTCTTCTCGTAAACTTTTCTAATCTTCTTTCTCATCTCTATTTGTAGATGAATTCCATCAACGAAGCCGTAAGGAAAGGGCCACTCATGACCATGACTTTGGAGTGTGAGACGGAGTTTCCCAAAGCTCTCAAGGACCTCATGGTGGCAATGGAAATACATGGTGCAGCTGTGTACAAAGGCTTTTCAGTGATGGATGAAGGAGTTGAGTACTGGTGGGTGCAACTTCACTTGTACAAAAACAAGGAAGACAACCACAAAGAAACAGGATTCTACATGTACACCAACACTGTGGTGCACACCACATTCTTTGAGTCAGCAAGAGATGCAGCTTGGAGGACTATCAAAGAACTTAGTTTTAGAGTCAAGTGCAGAATGCTCAACCTTCAAAAAGACTTGGAGAAAGAGAAGGAACATACCCAAGAGTTGCAAGCTACCAACCAAACCTTAAGAGGAGACATTATAGACTTAGTGATGGAATCATGTGAGCAAGATAGGCTGATTGCTTCTAGAAATATTATGTTAGCCAACAGATCCAGTGAGATAGGATTGTAAACGTACTTCGTTAGTTGGACCACCACCTATCACCTTATTTTCCAAAATGTTGCTTAAAATAAGTTTGAACCTTGATTATTGTAATGGTTTCATGTATGCATGACTTGTGTGTTTTGCTTCCCAAGGATATGTATGTGATGTTTTGTCTTTTGTTTTATCTTGAATTGTATTGTTCTAACTTTTCTATCTTATAAATAGATGCCTATTACCATCAGCACTGTTGAGGAGTTCTAGGTTACCCGCTTTGGTCCTCGTATCGTTGAGCTTACCACTTTGCTCAATCTCCCTCTTCCCACCATCATGGTGCATCCCCTCACCAAGTTCGAGAGGAAGGACCTCTGGGGATTCAAGGTGAACCAGCCCGGACGCCAGACAGAGCCTACTACGGAGGCCATCGTCTTCAAGCTTATGCACGATGACAGGGAGAGAGGCATGGAGGTAGTTATGCAGGACCTGATAGGACGTCTGCTAGGTCGACACTCCCGACGGGTTAGAGGCACTCACTTCCACGTCTTCGGAAGACGTGATGAGGACGGAGAGTCCATTGACTTCGAGGACGACTCGAGGGACACAGCAGAGCCGATACGCCTGTACCTCCAGGACTTAGAGTCTCTCATTAGGCACGTGGACACGGACAGGACCAATGTCATGCTCAGCAATGATGAGCTCCAGGTGCAGCTTCGCGAGAAGGATAATCGTCAGGAGAAGCGTGTCCAGGATAGGAACAAGAAGATCCGGGATATGACTGAAGAACTGCAGTCCAAGGACTTCGAGCTAGAGCAGCAGCAGACGGTGATAGAGAGGCTTCGTTCCCAGAAGAGGGCTCTCAAGGCCAAGATAGAGTCCTTGACCACTACCATCGAGGAGAACAAGGCCGCGATGGAGAACGCAGGTCTTACCTTTGTCGAGGAGGAGATTGACGCCGATGAGTAGACTTGACTACTCGTTTATCTTTCATTATCATACTTGTTATTTGAGAACTTGTTATTGGACCATCCGACATGTGGATGGCTTGCTACTTGTGTGTTTTACTTTGTGAACTTGTTATCTTGTTGTTGAACTTTATCTTTTTGTTGCATGCTTGTGTTTGCTTATGTGATGTGATGTGCATGAAAGCATCTATGGGTATCTCATTCTTATCTCTATTTGAACAAACCACAGATGCCTCCCCGTCGTGCAAACCCCAACCCCAACAACAACAACAACAACATCACTCCAGAAATGCAACAAATGATGACTGCTCAAACACAGCTGATGCAGATGATGACAACATTCATCCAGAACGAGAAAAGAGTACTTGTCGGTAATGAGATCAAACTAGGTATGGAGATACCGATGATCGAATCTCGGACATATAATATATTGCGAGACAAAGGGATTGAGTTACATGCGTATAAGGTTCACACGATCACAGAAGTCATCATTGAATGTGTGGGAGTCAGTACGGATCTCCAGGTCCCGCTACTGATTATTGATCGGAGAGTTGTCTTGAGCATGTCTGGATTATTCGCGAACCATAGGGTGACACACTTAAGGGATATCGCCACCATTTGGAGCAAATAATATGCCAGAGAAAGAATTACAAAGCATAGGAATTTATTTCACTAGACACCAGAATTGTTTCGAGTGAAATTGTTGAAATTTTTTCTGCATGTGAAATTGATTACTAGCAAGGGGTTTAATATGAATGTTTGTTAATTAATGTAATTAACAAAATTCTAAATAAATAAATAAAAGATTTTTATTTAAATGAGAGCTTGCATTAAATTTGGTGGAAATTTAATGGATTTGAGTGGATTTTTTGAGTGGAGGCATATTTATGTGAGTGGAGGCTTTTCATTTTGAGTAGGATATCTACCCACATTAATGTGGAAGAGGTGGGGGCAGCCACCATGGTTGGGCGCCATGCCTCTTGGTTTCCTTCCCTCTCCCTATAAAAGGTCCCCCCTCTCCTCCTCTCATATCACACCTGCTCGCGAAGGATCTCTCTCCCCCTTTAGAATTCCCCCATGGTCTCGGATCAAAGAGATACATGTTCCCGGTGGCTTTTTCTAGAAGGATTTGTCGCTTCCGCTACTTCGCTGGAGCGAGGGCACGGAGGCTGTCGCGGTACCCGAACGTGTGTGCGATCAGGGATACACCACTACTTTGCGGTGCTGGACCTGCTGGACCGGATGGACTTCTTCACGAGTACAACCTCGTAAAAGCTTTTCGGTCTTTGAGGGTATGTATTTTATGGATGTATATTCACCCGTTGCTTGTGTCTAGTAGATAGATCTTGGTACTTAGCTATTCCCATCGTAGGAAAAAATTTGTTTTCTATGCTGCGAACCCTACATGCGCCGCTTCATGGTTGTCCATCACCAACAGGAACTGTTACAACTACTTCGAATAAAGCGATTAAATGATGAATAGACACACATGTCTTAATGAATTTAAAGACAACCATAACGCTCCTGCCATTTGCCAACTTACAATAAGGATCATTGCATACATCAAATATAATCACAATCATATCATGGCCATATCACATCACATCACATGACCTGAAAAAACAAGTTAGACGCCTCTAATTTTCTTTGCATGTTTTACGTGGCTTGGGGCTTTCTAATAAGAACCGTTCTTACCTACGAACACCCGCAAAGCCACTTGTGCAATACAAGTTTCACATTGAGCATGGAGCAAGTCATGTATGATGACATGTAAGGTTAGCCCGGGCCTCTTCATCCCACCATCCCACAAGATGCAAAGTACATGAAAAGCAAGCAACAACAAAAGCATTAATGCCCACAAAACCATTTTGTTCTACTAGTGCAATAGATCTACACATAGATTCGGCTCTGATACCACGATAGGGTTCATTTCATGGAAAACAAAAAAATTCTATCGTGTGAACACACAAACCAAGATCTAATCTATGGCAAAGCCAAGATCTAATCTATGAGATCGGTGCAACGAGATTGTAGAAAACTAGCCCTTGTAGATCCAAAGCGTTTAATGAGATTCGAATCCCGTGGTTGATGTAGTCGATCACTTGCCGATATCTAGATCGTGTAGATGATCCTTCCGGCACCGTGTTCCGGCAGCGCTTCCGCAGTCGGTCACATGTACGGAGTTGATGAAGACCTTCCTCTCCCGGTTCCAGTAGGCAATAGAGGTATTAGATCTCCTCGGAATCCCAACAGCATGACGGTGTGGTGGTTGTGGAGGAGGAGAGATTTCTGCATTGCTTCGCCTAAGTCGGAGCAGGGCGGTTGACGAGAGAGAAGAGAGGCGGCGGCTAGGGTTAGGCGCCAAGGGAAAGGGGTGTGTGGGGGTATGCCTCCACCCCTCCTTATATAGGTGGGGGCGGCCAACCAAGGGTTCCCAGCCCTATCCGTGTCCCCCCAACTCGGCCACCAAGGGGAAGAGTTGGGAACTTTCCCGCCAAGTCTTCCCTCTTGCCAAAACTAGAGTTTGACTTTTCAAACTAGGATTTGACTATTCAAACTAGGATTTTACCCTTCTACTAGTGTTGGTCGGCTGGCCCTTTAGATCTTGGTGCGGCTGGCCCCTAGGGCATGCCACAGCCCATGTGACCCCCTCCCGGGGTGGTGGAACCACTGGTGGTTCCTCTAGAACATTTTAGAAGTATCCGGTCAAAACACTGAAACTTTTCCGAACCCCGGAAAACCACTTTCCTTATATTAACCTTATATTCCGGACCATTCTGGATCTCCTCGTGATGTCCTGGATCCAATCCGAGACTCCGAACAACATTCGGTCTCCAACTCATATTCCATATCTACTTAAACAACATCGATTCCTTAAGCGTGTCTCCCTACAGTTTGCGAACTACGCAGACATGATCTGGAAATACATAATGTCTCCCACATATTTCAACAATGACTTCGTGATTGAATGAAACATTTACATATGATACCGATTCCCTTTGTCGCGTGATACTTTACTGATCCGAGGTTCGATCGTCGGTATCTCTATACCTAGTTCAACCTCGTTACCGATAAGTCCACTTTACTCGTTCTATGATATGACATCCCTTGTGACTTAGTCACATGCTTGAAAGCCAATTGGATGATATTTAACCGAGAGCGCCCAGAGTCTATCTATTCGTCATATGGATGGATAAATCCCACTCTTGATCCATGTGCGTCAACACATACTTTCAGAATACCCAATGCCACCTTTATAACCACCCAGTTATGGAAGTGGTATTGTATGTCATTAAAGTAATCATCCGGTGATGGTGATTAACATGATCTCATGGTGGAAGGATTAGGTTACTATGTATCTAAAAGCTTGTAGCAAAACGAACTTAATGACCTGATCTTATGCTATGCTTACTATGAGTGTATGTCCATCACATCATTCTCCTAATGTTATGATCTTTTTATTAATAACATCCAATGTCTATGATCAGGAAACCATGATCATCTATTAATCAAAAGCTAGTTTAATAAGAGGCTTACTAGGGACTCTTTTATGTTTACAAAACACACAGGTATTACTATTTTTGGTTAATACGATTATAGCATGGGATGCAAACATTTATCATAAACACAAAGGTATAATGATAACCACTTTATTATTGCCTCTTGGGCATATCTCCATCAGGCATGACCCACATACTAGTCATGGTTGATAAATTCACCAAGTGGATTGAGGTAAAGCCAATAAAAAGGCAAGTGCTAGGCGTCCACCGGATGATGGGGGCTTCCCATCGTCCTGCTCCTCTACGCGCCATGTGTCCACTAAAAATGCCCCAAATCCCGCTTTTGCTGCAAAACACCCCTTTTTTCCTACCAACGTTCCCACTTTTGCTTCCGAAGCAAAAAAAACGGTTCGTTACAGAAATAGAACATCTCGCCGGAGACCATGCAGCAAAAAATATATGCTAATGTACCAAAACAAATTTCACCAGAGACATCATCGGAAAAACTCGCTGGTGACTCTCGCCGGAGACCTTGCAGCAAAAAGTTGAGACTGTTGTAGCAAAACCATAAGACGGTTGTACCAACAAGGTTCTTCTAATGTAGCAAAAAACTAACATCGTCGGAGACTTTTCTGGGCACTTCATCGGGGATGTCATACAAAAAAAGGAGAACGATTGTAGCGAAATATTTGTACTACTACAACAACTCCATTGGACGTCGGTAGCGACGACACCTACAAACAGTAGCAAATATCCATCACCGTATAGGTAGCAACAAAATCATCCGTTGCTAGCAGCCCCTGGTACCCCTTGCAGCACCGCCGTCGGCCATTGGTAGAAACCACGACTACCAGGGAGGCCAGCATCTCCAATGGCAGTTGTCCTCCAGCTGTCGAGGAGGTCGTGTGCGCGGTGCAGATGGCGCCATTCCGGAGGAGGTCGTGGCTAGCATCAATGTGGGAACTGGGTATGGCGGCGACAAGCCAGCCAGTAGCGTCGCCATGGTCTGTGCGGCACCGGTCAATCTGGTGCTAGGGGAAGTAAGACGAGGGAGATGGGGAGAGCGGAGGGGAGGAGGTCCAAGGCCGGAGAGAGACGGGGCGGCGTCGGAGGGCCATGGCCAGCGAGAGGAGGAGCGGCGGTGTTAGGGTGTCGGTGAGATAGGAGATCGCATTGAGAGAGAGGAGAATGGGGAGATCGCGTGACCCAAATGGTGGTGGCGGTGTTTGGGTATCATTTTGCGTCGAGATATCACGTCGGGAGGGAGGAGATCGCGCGTCAATGGAAGCGAGATTACCAGCCTGACCCAAACGATGATCGTCCGGGGGAAGGGGATCATTTTCCATAAAAAATGTGATGGCCCCATAACAGTGAGATTCCTCAAGGATATTATCCTAAGATATGGGTATCCACATAGCATCATAACATATAATTGCACAAACTTTGACGAAGGAGCATTTGCTCGATTCTGCCGAGATAACAAGATAAGACTTGATGTGGCATCAGTAGCACATCACGCATCGAATGGGAAAGTATAAAGATTCAACGGACTAGTATTGTCTGGGATAAAACCCCGGCTCATTGAGCCACTGGAAAGATCAGCGGGGTGTAGGATTGAGGAGCTCACGACCGTGTTATGGAGCCTGAGGACAACTCCGAATCAATCAACTGGCTCTACGTCATTCTTTCTGGTATATGGGGCAGAAGCTATATTACCAGCCGACATAGTGCATGACTCGCCTAGAGTCACCCAATACACAGAAGCCGAAATGACTGAAATATCCTGCAAAATAATGTTGATCTGCTAGAAGAGGCAAGAGAACTGGCATTATCTAGATCTGTCGTGTATCAACAAAACCTCAGGCTCTATCATAGCAAGAAAGTGAATCCCCGAATCTTTCTATAAGGAGATATGGTGCTTCGGCTCGTGCAACGCACGGCCGACATGCATAAACTTTCACCTCCATGGGAGTGTCCATTTATTGTGAACAAAGCACTGCACAATGATGAAGATGAAGGGTTGAAAACAATCAACCTTTTCAATTGTTGGCCTAGACACCGGCTTGTAAGATCCCTCCTTAATAAAGGAAAAGGATCCCTGTGATTGCAATGCTAGTCCCTGGATCAATGATAGCATCCACAGTTTAAGATGAAGTACACAGAAAACAAAGGTCATTATTACAGTCATTCCAGAGACAAACATAGTCTTTACAACTCCATGGCCACAGGCCTAGTACAAGAGTTTAAATAAGTAAATAGATAAAAGTCTTCATCTTCATGTGCCACAGGCAAACATGTTGAGTGTAGACTCATGACTCCTAATCCTCATCAGAGTAACCTGCAACATCACAAGTTACAGCCACAGTGGGTCAATACATTGGAATAGTATTGGCAAGTGATACCTTAGTATAATTTTGGTGGACTAGATACTATATGAAATTTGGCTAAGTGTAGCTTAGGCTTGCTTTGCTCAAAATAGGTTTTTCCTATTAGTTGAAATCACTAAGTTTTTCTTTGTCAAAACTTTTCCCAAGGAACCACCAATAGACATTGGGGTCCTTCACCCTTGTTCACCCACAAGTTTTACTTAGAAATTGGGACGAGGAGATTCTTGATAGCTTCCATGTCTTGATGTTCAAGTTGTCCAATACCAGGGACATGGCTAAGTACTTAGATTCTTCCATCTGCAGAGGTTGTGGACTTTCCCCACAAGACTTGATTTTCATCAAGACAGGACCTTTCAAAAGCCTTCCCTTATACCAAATGGACGCGTTCCAACCTATCATCCCACTACCACCAACTGTCCAAATGGCTAAATTCTAGCAACCTATGTGATCCAGGCAGAGCCCATATTGCCAAGTGGCTGCACTAGAAGATTCTTAACATTTGGCCTCTCAAATCCCTTTGTTCCTGGGTGGCTTTCCACAAGTGAGATACACAAGGTAAACCATAGAAATGGGCCTTGTGTAACCACTCAACATAAACCATTCCTTCCATTCCACCTAGGTGTTTCATTTACTTAGTTGTTTTATTAAGCAAAAACACAAGTCCAAAGACTTAGAATATTTTTCCATAGGTTGCTACTAGCTAGGCTAACAATGGCATCGATAAGCATCTTAACTTAGAAATTTCTAGCAATTCTACAACTACTAGGATTTCCCAAGCATAGCATATAAGAAAAATATAACCAGGCAAGACTAGCAAAATATTTCTAATGCATAGTAGAAAACATAGGGATACAAATATCATGAAGCACCACTTGCCTTGGTAGTTTGGAGAGTAGCTACACTCCTCACAATCACAATCACTATTGGCACCAAAATCTACACATAAAATCATAGCCACAAATCACATACCAAATAAATACAAGCAAAAATATATGGATGCATGCAATATGATATGTGATGATTTTCTAAACTCAATAAGACAAGTGCACAGTACTGTTTCATAAACAAGTTCAAAACTTGCCAAACAACATTTATTTAAACACTAAAACATTTCTCAAATAATTTATATACACTAAATAGGCCTACACATGTTTCTGTAAATAAAACCATTTTAACAGAAACAAAACATTAAACACATTGCATATTTGGGCTTTCTCTCCTGATTCCATTGATATAAAATTCATCAAATTTGGACGTGGGAATCAAAAGTTATGGCTAAAACAAAATCAAACAACTAATAGATTCAAATTCTGATTTTAAATCTAATTCCTGGCCACGTGTCATGTTCTGATTGGTGCGTACCGGTTCGCTCAGGATCACGCACACAGGCCGCTAGATCTAACTTAATCTGCACGGAGCAGATCTACTCGTACCCCTTCGTTTAAGTGTTCTATCTAGACCGTCAGATCTGGATCCGACGGTGCGCGATCAAACGACCACACTCTGGCGGCGCTAGCGGCGACGACTGGCGGCGGCGGCTCTGTCTACGGCGGCGCGGTGGCTACAGGGGGCTCTGGGTCGTCGGAGGTGCTTACCAGACTCGCGACGGTGTACTGAAGCTCAACGTGGCGATGGCTTGACAAGGGCGCATGGACACGGCGGCACGGGCTCGTCGGAGTTGAAGACAGCGTCGGGTGTTCGGTGACGAAGTCGTTGGCGGCCCTCTGGGTCACCCTAGCACGAATCAAAGGCATCAGGGGGTGCGCAAGGCTACGGCGAACACGCTCGTGTGAATCAGAAGCGAAGGGGAACACGGGGCTCACCGAATTTAGTCGCCGGAGTTGAAGACATCGTCGGGAGCTTGTAGTGCTTGATGAAGTCGACGACCTAGGGAAGTATAGGATGAACCAATGGTGTCAGAATGTGCGCAAGGAAGTTGCGAGGCTGTCTGCATGAACTAGAGGGGAAGGGGCGCACGGAGCTCACCGGGATTGGTCGCCGGAGAGGGTTCTGCCTGCGGCGGTGCAAGAGCGATTGCGGGCAGCCTGGGGGCGCTCTGTGCTCAGGGTCTGGCGGAAAATGGAGAGGGGGCAGAGGGGGTTTAAGTAGGCGAGACGGGGGCATGAATCACTCCTGCAATCAATGGGAATTGATGACGCGATATTAAACAGTAAACGCTCGCTTGATTTGGGGAAGAACACATCGCCGGGGTGGAGACGATGACACCGTGTGGGCCGCGGCTGTCAGCGAGTGAACGAGAGAGAAGGTGGGCCCTTGCGTCAGCGACTCTGTGGGTGCGGGTGTGAGTAAAGGAAACGCTTCGCGAGGGGGGTTGCTGGGCTAGTTGGGCTGGTTGGACCTGTTAGCTGTTTGGCTATTTTTTTTCTTCTTATTATTTTTTCTTGTTCTGTTTGAATTTCTAAAACTGATTTAAAACTCCAATTTCAAATCTGTTTGATTTCAAATCTTCGCCAGATTTTTGTATAGTGAATCTTGCACTCAAATAAGTGTCAAACCTATCTGTTTACAAAAACCAACTTGGGCTATTTGAAAATTAGAATTAAAACCAAGCCATTATGTGATATAATAATAGGCATAAACTTGGTTTTATCTCAAACTTTGTTTGGAAACTTTATTCAAACTTTTGTAACCACTTATATTTGAATTCAAAACCCTACTGAATGATTATTTGCATCTCACTCATTAGCAAGTAGCCCAAAGGCTAGAGTGTTCATACATAAAATAATGAGCCATATATGCTCCTGTTTTTGAAATGATTTTGTAATGAAACCTAAATGATCATGAATGAATGGATGATATGCATGAGTTTGAAACATGATTTTTGGGATGTTACAAATCTAACCCCCTTAAGGTGAATCTCGCCCTCGAGATTCGGATTGGCTAGCAAATAGGTGAGGGTGGTCTTTCCGAAGATCATCTTCTCTTTCCCATGTTGCTTCTTCTTCAGAATGATGGTTCCACAGAACTTTGCAGAACTTGATAGTCTTAGTCCGTGTGACTCTTTCTGCAGTCTCAAGAATCTTGATAGGTTTCTCCTCATAAGTGATATCACTCTCCAATTGAACCTCTTCCAAAGGTATAGTATCCTTCAAAGAAGTTTCCTCCATTTCTGGATGAAATTTCTTAAGCTGACTCACATGAAACACATTATGAACAGCTGACAAAGACTCTGGCAATTCAATCTCATAGGCTACTTCTCCTTTACGACTTAGAATCTTGAATGGCCCAACATATCTTGGGTCCAATTTACCTTTGACACCAAATCTCTTCACTCCACGAAGTGGTGACACTCTAAGATAAGCTCTATCACCAACTTCATAGGTGACTTCTCTACACTTAGGATTTGCATAGCTTTTCTGTCGGGACTGTGCTATCTTTAATCTGTCCTTAACCAGCTTGACTTTCTCTTCGGCTTCTTTGATAAGTTCTGGTCCGAACAAACTTCTTTCTCCCACACCATTCCATAGCAATGGGGTGGTACATTTTCTCCCATAGAGAAACTCAAATGGTGCCATCTCAATACTGGCTTGATAGCTGTTGTTATAAGAAAATTCTGCGTAGGGCAGACTTTCATCCCAACTGGCTCCATAGTCTAGGGCACATGCCCTCAACATATCTTCAAGAATCTGATTAGTCCTTTCTGTTTGTCCATCAGTTTGAGGATGAAAAGCAGTGCTGAATTCCAATCTCGTTCCCAATGACTCATGTAATTGCCTCCAAAAATGAGAAGTGAATTGTGTTCCCCTATCAGACACAATACTTTTGGGTACTCCATGTAGACACACTATTCTGCTCATATAGATCTTGGCTAACTTAGCACTTGTGTAAGTTGTCTTCACGGGTATGAAATGAGCCACTTTAGTTAGGCGATCCACTACTACCCAAATAGAATCATATCCTAACCGGGTCCTTGGCAATCCGGTAATGAAATCCATACCAATCTTGTCCCACTCCAATCAGGAATAGGTAGTGGTTGAAGCAAACCTGCTGGTTTCTGATGTTCCGCTTTCACTCTACTACACACATCACACAAAGTAATATGTTCGGCGATGTCCTTCTTGAGATTATTCCACCAAAATCTTTCTTTCATATCCATGAACATCTTGGTGTTACCCGGATGAATAGAATATGGTGAGTTGTGTGCTTCTTGTAAAATCAGTTTACGAAGCTCCGGATCTTGTGGAACACAGATACATTTTCCATGCCATAAAGTACCCTGTTCGTCTTCATGGAATCCTTTGGCTTTTCCCTTGCTAATCTTTTCCTTAATCTCTTCAATTTCCTTATAAATCTTCTGGGCTTCTTTAATCTTGTCCAATAGTGTAGGTTGAACTTCCAAGGTCATGAGATGTCCTTCAGGCACAATCTCCAATCTGAGGTCTCTAAATTGGGCACACAGATCATCTGGTAATTCTCCCTTAGTAATACCATTCACAAAAACCTTATGGCTTAGAGCATCCGCTACAACATTTGCTTTACCTGGGTGGTATTGCAAACTCAAGTCATAGTCCTTGATGAGTTCTAGCCATCTTCTTTGTCTCATGTTAATTTCCTTCTGGGTGAAGATATACTTCAAACTTTTGTGATCTGTGAACACTTCACATCGTTTTCCGAAAAGATAGTGTCTCCATGATTTGAGTGCATGGACAACAGAGGATAACTCTAAATCATGAGTAGGGTAGTTCACCTCATGAGTTTTGAGTTGTCTCGAGGCATAAGCCACAACTTTTCCTTCTTGCATAAGTATTGCACCCAAACCATGATGAGATGCATCACAATAAACTTGGAAATCCTTCTCCAAATCTGGCAGACATAAGACCGGTGCTATCACAAGTCTCTTCTTCAATTCTTGAAAGCTGAGTTCACAACCTTCAGACCAGGCAAATTTCTTGTCTTTCTTTAGCAATTATGTCATAGGTTTTGCTACCTTGCAGAAATTCTCAATGAATCTTCTATAGTAACCAGCTAAGCCAAGGAAACTACGAACTTCTTTCACTGACTTGGGAGATTCCCATTCAGTAACAGCTGATACTTTAGCAGGATCAATGGCTACACCATCTCCTAACACAATGTGTCCAAGAAATCCAACTTCATTCAACCAAAACTCACACTTGCTGAATTTGGCATATAGCTTATGCTCTCTAAGCTTCTCAAGTATCAAACGCAAATGTCCTTCATGTTCTTCTTTGCTCTTGGAGTAGATCAAAATGTCGTCGATGAAAACGACAACAAACTTATCAAGAAATTCCATGAACACCTTGTTCATCATATTCATGAAGTATGCTAGTGCATTGGTCAAACCAAATGGCATCACGGTATACTCATACAATCCATACCTTGTGGTGAATGCTGTCTTGGGTATGTCTTGCTCTCTTATCTTGAGCTGGAAATAACCTGACCTGAGATCAATCTTTGAGAACACACAAGATCCTTCTAGTTGATCAAACAAGTCATTGATTCTAGGCAAAGGGTATTTATTCTTAATAGTCACCTCATTGAGTGAACGGTAATCTATGCATAACCTTTGACTTCTATCTTTCTTTTCCACAAACAAAACTGGTGCTCCCCAAGATGAAGAACTTTGTTGAATAAATCCTTTCTGCAACTGTTCTCCAAGTTGTTTCTTGAGCTCTTTCAGTTCATCAACCGACATCTTGTACGGCCTCTTTGCTATTGGTCCAGATCCTGGTAGCAAATCAATAAGAAACTCCACATCTCTATCTGGTGGCATTCCTGGCAATTCTTCCGGAAACACATCCGGATATTCACTCACAATTGGCACACTGTCTATGCTAACCCCCTTAAGAGAATTTAGCTTACTCCCTTTTGATTCAAAGTTAGACTTGAATCTAATCCGTTTGCTTTCCGGGGTTGTGAGTGCAACAGTACGATTAGCACAATCTAGTACTCCTTCATACTTAGCCATCCAATCCATTCCCAAAATTACATCCAGCCCTTGGGAATCTAGGATTATCAGACTCACTCGAAACTTATGCTTTCCAAACTCTATCACTAGATCCTGGCATCCAAGACTTACTATCATATCTCCACCTGGAGAACTAACTTTTATTGGACACCCAATGTTTTCAGTTGGAAACCCATTTCTATCAACAAATGCTTTTGATATGAATGAATGCGATGCTCCAGTATCAAAAAGAACAAGTGCTGGAATAGAATTGAGTTTGAACTTACCAGCAACAGCGTCTGGCTCTTCATAGATTTCCTCCTCATTGATGTGGTTCACTTGTCCCTTCTGAAAAGGGTTGGGCTTGTTAGGCCCTTCAACTTTCTTTTCTGGGCATTCATTTGCATAATGCCCCATCTTCTTGCACTTGAAACACTCAACCCGACTAATATCCTTCTTGACAGGTTGGCTTCCACTGCCACTTCCACTACCACTGTGGTGGCTCTTATATCCACCCTTGTGGTTCTTGTACTTGTCATTGTCATGACTACGGTGATGCTTGTTGTCATGATGACGGTTGTGGTTTGGTGCTTGTTGAATTTCCCATGCTTGTGGGATCCTGAGCTTCCACTATCATCATAGTGGGAACGCTTGTGAGACGATCCCGAGTTGTGCTTGTCCGAGTGCTTTTTCTTTCTACTCTCAACTTGCTTCATTTTGTTCTCCAAAATAGCAGCCTTATCACAAAGAGACTGATAAGTGGGAACATAGGCCACTGATAGCTGCAGGTTCAGTTCATCATTCAAACCTTCAAGGAACTTTTCCTTCCTCTTGGCATCATTGTCAACTTCGTCCGGTGCATAACGCGCCAGATTGTTGAACTCTTCAATATATTCAGCCATGCTGCAGTGGCGCTGCTTCAGATTATGGAACTCTTTCTTCTTCAGACTCATCACTCTAGATGAGATGTGAGCAGTATGAAAACCATCTTCAAAGATAGCCCATGTCACATCTGCAATGGGAGTGGTGATCTGGAAGTTATCCCACCAAGTGGTTGCTGGTCCTTCCAACAAGTGAGCTGCAAATCTGACTTTCTCTTCATCAGTACAGCCAACTGTTACCAAGTCCTTGTTCACAGAGCGTAGCCAATCATTGGACACCATAGGATCAGTTGTTCCTGAGAACTTTGTTGGCCTCAATCTCAGGAAGCTGGTAAGCATGTCAAAACCCAGTGGGTTGTTTTTGTTGTTGTTGTTGTTGTTATTGTTGTTGTTGTTGTTGTTCTGGTTCTGGATGAACGTAGTCATCATTTGCATCAGCTGAGTCTGAGCTGTCATCATTTGCTGCATCTCAGGGGTGATGTTGTTGTTGTTGGGGTTGGGATTGGCACGACGGGGAGGCATCTTTGGTTTGTTCAATAGAGATAAGAATGAGATACCCATAGATGCTAACATGCACAATACATCACATAAACAATCACCAAACATGCATCATAATAATAATAGTTCAACAACATAAACGACAAGTTTGCAAAGTAAACACACCAATAGCAAGCCATCCACATGTTGGATGGTCATTGCGACTCATTGAAAAGCATGGTAAATAAATGATAAATGAGTAGTCATCACTACTCCTCGGCATCAACCTCCTCCTCAACAAAGGTAAGACCTGCATTCTCCATAGCGGTCTTGTATTCCTCGACATTGGTGGTCAAGGTCTCTACTTTGGCTTTGAGAGCCCTCTTCTGAGAACGAAGCCTCTTAATCACAGTCTGCTGATGCTCGAGCTCGAAGTCCTTGGCCTCCAATTCTGCAGTCATGTCTCGAATCCTCTTGTTCCTATCTTGGACTCGCTTCTCTTGACTCTTGAACTTTCTGTCCTGACTCTCGAACTTTGCCTCCATCTCCTTGACTATCTCATCTTGCTCCGCGAAGAGCTTGTCCTTCTCACGAAGTTGCACCTGGAGTTCATCATTGCTGAGCATGACATTGGTCCTATCAGTGTCCACGTGCCTAAGAAGAACCTCTAAGTCCTGGAGGTATAGACGAATCGGCTCTGCTGTCTCCCTCGAAGTGTCCTCGAAGTCGATGGCCTCTCCATCCTCATCACGTCTACCGAAGGCGTGGAAGTGAGTACCTCTAACCTATCGAGAGTGTCTCCCTAACAGACGTCCAATCAAGTCCTGCATGACTACCTCTAGGCCTCTCTCCTTGTCATCGTGCATGAGCTTGAAGATGATGGCCTCCGTGACTGGCTCGGTCTGGCGTCCTGGCTGATTGACCTTGAAACCCCAAAGGTCTTTCCTCTCAAACTTGGTGAGGGGAAGCACCATGATGGTAGGAAGAGGGAGATTGAGCAAAGTAGTGAGCTCAATAATACGAGGGCCAAAACGAGTTCCTTGGAACTCTTCAACAGTGCTGAGGGTAACATTAGGCATCTATTTATAAGATAGAAAAAGTTAGAAACAACACAATTTAATACAAGTCACAAGACAAGACATCACATGCATAACTTTGGAACTCAAAACACACAAGTCATGGCAATACATGAAACCATTACAAAACATCCAAGGTTCAACTTATTTCAAGCAACATTTGGTAAATAAGGTGATAAGTGTGGTGGTCCAACTAACGAAGTACATTTACAATCCTATATCACTAGACAAGTTGGCTAACACAATATTTCTAGAAGCAACCAGTCTATCTTGATCACATGACTCCATTACTAAGTCTATAATGTCTCCTCTTAAAGTTTGGTTGGTAGCCTCCAACTCTTGGGTATGTTTCTTTTCTTCCTTTAGGTCATTATGGATGTTGAGCATCCTGCACTTGACTCTATCACCAAGTTCTTTGATGGTCTTCCAAGCTGCATCCCTTGCTGAATCAAAGAATGTAGTGTGCACCACTGAATTGGTGAACATGCAGAATCCTAATTCTTTGTGGTTGTCTTCCTTGTTTTTATACAAGTGAAGTTGCACCCACCAGTAGTCAACTCCTTCATCCATCACAGGAAAACCTTTGTACACAGCTGCACCATGTATTCCCATTGCAACCATGAGGTCCTTGAGAGCCTTGAGGAATTCTGTCTCACATTCCAAAGTCATGGTCATGAGTGGTCCTTTCCTTACGGCTTCATTGATGGAGTTCATCTACAAATAGAGATGAGAATGAAGATTAGAAAAGTTTACGAGAAGAATAGACAAGTGTGGAAGTTGTTGAAAAAAATTTCCTTACTGGTTTCCAATCCTAGGGTCATAATCCTACAAGCAACACAGTGCTCAGATATCATCTGTAATATCCCTCCTTAATAAAGGAAAAGGATCCCTGTGATTTCAATGCTAGTCCCTGGATCAATGCTAGCATCCACAGTTTAAGATGAAGTACACAGAAACAAAGGTCATTATTACAGTCATTCCAGAGACAAACATAGTCTTTACAACTCCATGGCCACAGGCCTAGTACAAGAGCTTAAATAAGTAAATAGATAAAAGTCTTCATATTCATGTGCCACAGGCAAACATGTTGAGTGTAGACTCATGACTCCTAATCCTCATCAGAGTAACCTGCAACATCACAAGTTACAGCCACAGTGGATCAATACATTGGAATAGTATTGACAAGTGATACCTTAGTATAATTTTGGTGGAGTACATACTATATGCAATTTGGCTAAGTGTAGCTTAGGCTTGCTTTGCTCAAAATAGGTTTTTCCTATTAGTTGAAATCACTAAGTTTTTCTTTGTCAAAACTTTTCCCAGGAACCACCAATAGACATTGGGGTCCTTCACCCTTGTTCACCCACAAGTTTTACTTAGAAATTGGGATGAGGAGATTCTTGATAGCTTCCATGTCTTGATGCTCAAGTTGTCCAATACCAGGGACATGGCTAAGTACTTAGATTCTTCCATCTGCAGAGGTTGTGCACTTTCCCCACAAGACTTGATTTTCATCAAGACAAGACCTTTCAGAAGCCTTACCTTAGACCAAATGGACGAGTTCCAACCTATCATCCCACTACCACCAACTGTCCAAATGGCTAAGTTCTTGCAACCTATGTGATCCAGGCAGAGCCCATATTGCCAAGTGGCTGCACTAGAAGCTTCTTACCATTTGGCCTCTCAAATCCCTTTGTTCCTGGGTGGCTTTCCACAAGTGAGATACACAAGGTAAACCATATAAATGGGCCTTGTGTAACCACTCAACATAAACCATTCCTTCCATTCCAACCAGGTGTTTCATTTACTTAGTTGTTTTATTAAGCAAAAACACAAGTCCAGAGACTTAGAATATTTTTCCATAGCATGAATAATTCACCACCCTTGGTTGCTACTAGCTAGGCTAAGCATGGCATAGATAAGCATCTTAACTTATAAATTTCTAGCAATTCTACAACTACTAGGATTTCCCAAGCATAGCATATAAGCAAAATATAACCAGGCAAGACTAGCAAAATATTTCTAATGCATAGTAGAAAACATAGGGATACAAATATCATGAAGCACCACTTGCCTTGGTAGTTTGGAGATTAGCTACACTCCTCACAATCACAATAACTATTGGCACCAAAATCTACACATAAAATCATAGCCACAAATCACATACCAAACAAATACAAGCAAAAATATATGGATGCATGCAATATGATATGTGATGATTTTCTAAACTCAATAAGACAAGTGCACAGTCCTGGTTCATAAACAAGTTCAAAACTTGCCAAAAAACATTTATTTAAACACTAAAACATTTCTCAAATAATTTATATACACTAAATAGGCCTACACATGTTTCTGTAAATAAAACCATTTTAACAGAAACAAAACATTAAACACATTTAATATTTGGAAAGGTCTTTCTCTCCTGATTCCATTGATATAAAATTCATCAAATTTGGACGTGGGAATCAAAAGTTATGGCTAAAACAAAATCAAACAACTAATAGATTCAAATTCTGATTTTAAATCTAATTCCTGGCCACGCGTCATGTTCTGATTGGTGCGTACCGGTTTCCTCAGGATCACGCACACAGGCCGTTAGATCTAACTTAATCTGCACGGCCCAGATCTACTCGTACCCCTTCGTTTAAGTGTTCTATCTAGCCCGTCAGATCTGGATCCGACGGTGCGCGATCAAACGACCACACTTTGGCAGCGCTAGCGGCGACGACTGGCGGCGGCTCTGTCTACGGCGGCGCGGTAGCTACAGGGGGCTCTGGGTTCGTCGGAGGTTCTTACTAGACTCGCGAAGGTGTACTAAAGCTCAACGTGGCGACGGCTTGACAAGGGGCGCACGGACACGGCGGCACGGGCTCGTCGGAGTTGAAGACATCGTCGGGTGTTCGGTGACGAAGTCGTTGGCGGCGCTCCGGGTCACCCTAGCACGAATCAAAGGCATCAGGGGGTGCGCAAGGCTACGGCGAACACGCTCGTGTGAATCAGAAGCGAAGGGGAACACGGGGCTCACCGAATTTAGTCGCCGGAGTTGAAGACGTCGTCGGGAGCTTGCAGTGCTTGATGAAGTCGACGACCTGGGGCAGTATAGGATGAACCAATGGTGTCAGAATGTGCGCAAGGAAGTTGCGAGGCTGTCTGCATGAACTAGAGGGGAAGGGGCGCACGGAGGTCACCGGGGTTGGTCGCCGGAGAGGGTTCTGCCTGCGGCGGTGCAAGAGCGATTACGGGCAGCCTGGGGGCGCTCTGTGCTCGGGGTCTGGGGGAAAATGGAGAGGGGGCAGAGGGGGTTTAAGTAGGCGAGACGGGGGCGTGAATCACTCCTGCAATCAACAGGAATTGACGACGCGATATTAAATAGGAAACGCTCGCTTGATTTGGTGAAGAACACGTCGCCGGGGTGGAGACGATGACGCCGTGTGGGCCGCGACTGTCAGCGAGTGAACGAGAGAGAAGGTGGGGCCCTTGCGTCAGCGACTCTGTGGGTGCGGGTGTGACTAAAGGAAACGCTTCGCGAGGGGGGTTGCTGGGCTAGTTGGGCTGGTTGGGCCTGTTAGCTGTTTGGCTATTTTTTCTTCTTATTCTTTTTTCTTTTTCTATTTGAATTTCTAAAACTGATTTCAAACTCCAATTTCAAATCTGTTTGATTTCAAATCTTCTCCAGATTTTTGTACAATGAATCTTGCACTCAAATAAGTGTCAAACCTATCTGTTTACAAAAACCAACTTGGGTTATTTGAAAATTAGAATTAAAACCAAGCCATTATGTGATATAATAATAGGCATAAACTTGGTTTTATCTCAAACTTTGTTTGGAAACTTTATTCAAACTTTTGTAACCACTTATATTTGAATTCAAAACCCTACTGAATGATTATTTGCATCTCACTCAATAGCAAGTAGCCCAAAGGCTAGAGTGTTCATACATAAAATAATGAGCCATATGCTCCTGTTTTTGAAATGATTTTGTAATGAAACCCTAAATGATCATGAATGAATGGATGATATGCATGAGTTTGAAACATGATTTTTGGGATGTTACACGGATGGTTCCACTGATGAACCATCCAACATTGATGTGCGACTACACCGTGTTCGCCGACCCCTCGAGGGCGAATTCGGCGCAGTGGAAGGCGGAGGACTATGTCGCTGCTCTCAAGAAGATCACAGAGGCGTCGTATGTTTTCATGGCTGACGGACTCACCATGTATAGGCCAGACGTTGTCCTGGCCCCCACAACAAGTGGCTTCAAAACTCTTTACTTTCCAGTCACGCTTCTTTAATTTGCTCTGACGGGTGCAACTATCTTCAAACATTCATGATCTTGGAGAGGTGGCTGCCTGCACTGTACAAGGAGGTGCCACAAGAGATTTTCCATGAGGAAGCAGGATAATCCCTAGCCGAGGAGGAGGAAGAAGGAGAAGCCGTCAAATAGGAGCGCGAGCCTCCATTGGCGACTCGCAAGACGCGGCCAGAAGCGACATGAGAACAAACTTAGTCTTAGCATCGGTGAAGGAGACAGTGAGCCAGAGGTCTTCATGGAGGCGAGCTCCAAGCGGGCTCCAACACCGTCCAAGCCCACAGGTGTGCCAAAGCTTTGGCAAGAAAGCAGTGCCAGGCAAGCCTGTTGGAGGTGGGGCAGTCGCGACCCATTGGGACAGAAATGGAAAAGCCCGCACATATCACCACCGGGCTACGAAAAATCCCAGTCACCAAGTAAGTGTTGGCGTTATTCCCCTTTAAACCTTTTCGTGTTTATTTGGGTCGCCCAACTTATGTATAATCATGTTTTGCAGGGGCGGCCCAAAGAATATTCAACGTGGTACCGCGGCAAAGGTCGAAGGCGAGCCTGCTATAATGGCAGAAGATCCTTCAATGAAGTGGAAGGAAAGGACAACTGAGGCGCATGAAGAAGGTGTCAAGAAGAAAAAGGTCGCCTCTTTGGCAATAGGCGCGACGACAGCGACCGAAGTTGGCACGGCAGCGCCTCAAGAGGCAGGGTCATCCGCTGAGGAGGTCGAAGTCGTGGAAGTAGATCCTCACGTCTCGTTCCCGTGGTTTGTGGCAAAGGCCACGAACAGTCAATCACCGGTGGTCCCGAAGGTCATCGATGACCGTGCTGAATCAGAGTCGTGGCCTCCGGGCAGTGGAGCAGCTCCGCCGTCCGCTACGGGCGCTGTCGAGCTTCATCGCCTGCTGGGTATAGCCATCCAGGTAACCCCAGTGCATGAGCGCTCAGTCATTCGAGTTTGTATTCCCTAGTCCCCGAGGGTCGGGTTTCTAGGGAATTGGCGAGTGGAGTCCTTGGCATCTTTCTGATGATGCATTTGTTTCATTGTTTGCAGGCCGAGGGAGTCGATCGGTAATTCGCATTGCAGCAAATGGAAAAGGAGTATGCCGCAGTGCAAAAGGAGGCGCATCGACTGAAATATTTAGTTGGTGAGTGTTTAAGTTGGAGTTATTCACAACCGTTTGGTAATTCTAGTTCTGATGAATGGTCTTGTTCTATAGAGAACGAAACCGCCAATCTAGGGAGGTCTCGCGAAGGCTATGTGTCGATCGCCTAGCTAGAGTCGGTGAAGGTGGCCCTTGCCGTAGCAGAGGAGAAAGTGAAAGCGGCATTCACGGCTACGAATTCGGATCACGCCGCGTCTGATTCCATTATTATGGATCTGAAAACCAAGTTCTCCAATTTGTAGAAGCAGGTCAAGGCGAGTTGCCACCGCCACCTTGGTGAGAACACACTTTGTTTTTCTTGGAATTGGAGGGAGTACCCGAGCGGGTCTAGTCCCCGAGTGAGTTGGAGCGACCGCAACCTTGTGTTGATATGGTCTGACTTTGCAGATGTTTTAGGTCAGGGTGATGCATCTGTGCAGGACTTCACCGCGGAGCAGTTCATGAATGTTGTGCTAAACACTGCCTCGGAGTCGTCATCGTGTGTTTGCACCATCCTCCTGAACATAACCTCGAATGAGGTGGTTCCCACACGGTTCATGGACGTGTGACACTATCTTGAGTTGGCCCCGCGGTGGAGTGGATGGCGCGGTCTGTGTTCCGTCGTAGGGCGACTGCGGTGCTAAGCCTTGGTCTGGCTCAATCCCCGGAGGATTTTGACCTCGACGACGTTACGAGCGGATACCCTTCGACAACCGGGATGGTGGAGGCCCCCGAAGTTCTTGTGCTTAAATCAAAGGAGGCTCCGTACGCGAAGCGGGTGTTGGTGATGAACCACGCCCTTCCTTATCAAGTGACGTAGGTAGCGCCAGGCGGCACCAAACCAGAGCACCGGGATTTTCCGTCGGAGTGTCCCTTCTAGTCGCGAGGGATAAATCTTTGTCTACATACCCAACTAAGCCTGTCAAAGTCGCCAAGGCAGCAAGTGATGCTTCGGGGGCACAGCCTGGAAAGTAAGAGGTCTTAACCTTGTAATATGATTAGTGTCGACTGGCTATGTAAAAAACTTTGGATTTATATGAATGCGTTGTGTGTGCATATGTGTGATGATGATCTTGGATTTGTTTGTTTTGTTCAAGTGATGACTTAGTGTTTTGGGTGCGTGGGGGGTATCTAGTCCCCGAGCATGTTTATTTGTGTTTGCACCCGCATGACTAACGATTGTGTGTATATGCGAGTTGTTCGAGTAGCTCTTAGTCGACTTGCCTTGGCTTGGCTAGCCAGTCGCGTGGTGACCCCAAACGACCTTTTGTACTTGGACTTTTTATGAGTCCCCGAGCATGGTACTTGTCCTTTCGAAGCGCTGGTCCTAAGGTTGGAAGGACATGTGATGTGATGTTTAATTATAGTGCATCATCAATCCTAGCTTGGGGAAACAGTTGCTAGGCGACTCCTGGGCGAGCTCTTTACTTTGTGTTTTCGCAAGGCGCATGTGAGTCTGTGTCATTATGAGCCCTCGAGCGTGCTACTTAACCGTTCAAGTCGCTATATCCAAGGAGGGGGATACAGGGTGTTGTGAGTAGCACGGCCGATTGTCTTTGCCCGCTGGGCCAGTCGAGCGAGGTGACTCCGATTGGGGAATCTCTCTTGGTGTTTTTTGGACAGCGCAAGGCTCGGGGTTCCTTGATGCCCTTGTGCTGCATTACCTGGCCTTGTAGAGTCGCACTTCCAAGCGTTGATGACTGGTATGGCATACATACAATTTATGAGTGCGATTTCCACAACACAAGGCGAGTAAACATGATTTGCGGAACAGTTGCTTTATTCATTGGAGGGGGAGTTACACAAGTTGTGATACAAGGTTGGGAACGAAGTGTAAGACTTGCGCTTGGTACGGAGCGTGACGGGGGTTACTACCTCTGGTCGTGCTTTTTGCCCGGCGAGTTAACCCTAGCTGTAGGTCTCGGGCGAGTCATGCTCAGACGAAGTTGTTGTAGTCGATGCACATTCTCCAAGTGCCTTTTCTTTTTAGCACCAAGAATGGTTTCGTCAACCAGTTGGAGTAATTGTTGGGGCATATGAAACCCGTAGCAAAGAATCACCGCATTGTCCCGGCGATTGATAGGACACGCTCTGCATTGCGAGGTGGAAGTACTACCTTTTTGTGCCGACCCTCTGGGTTAGTGTTTTGTGTGTGTCCTTAGTGAGATCCTCCATGACGCCTGGCATGCCAGGTTTTTCCCGAGCTGTGGCGTCATGGTTCTCATGCTGAGGCTGTCGTGGGAATGGCCACGGCAAACGCTACCAAGGGTAGCGAGTAGTAGGATTTGGGGCAAGAGCGATCAGCCATCTACGAAGCGAGATGAGGGCAAAGACACATGGTTTAACCCAAGTTTGGCCCCTAGAGGGTAAAGACCTACTGCTGCTAGATTATATTATTGCTTAAGTACAATGGTGGCAAGCTCGGCGACTAGGTAGCAATTCGATGGGGTGTATGAGAGGTTTATATAGGGGTACCTTGCTAGGGTTTACATATATCCAACCGAATTCGTTAAGGACTCGGAGGAGTTGACCTAATCCGACTGGGCCTATCTACGCTTCTGGGCCTCTAGCTTTCCAATCGTCAGGCTTCATCATCAGCCGCATTCCAGTCGCCGTCCTGCAGGCCCACTCGCCAAAGGCCTGGTCCAGTTGGAAACGTCCTAAAAAATGACCACCGCCACCCACCTCGGCGATCATGGCTTCTAATCCATGGAAGGACTTCTCCACTGGGATTTCTCCCCAGGCCTTGCCCTGGAGGAGCAGGTGCGTCGACGCTTTGGGACTTCGGTTCACTTCTCTCCCTCCTTTGGAAAAGAGTTCTTTCTGGTGGTCTCGTTCTCTTCTGCCTCTTTTCCTCTGACTTAAGAATTTGTGAGTTTGGCTCTTCAATGCGGTTTGGGTGGCAATTGTAGTCTCTATAGGGTTTTGAAATTTAAGTGATCAAAGATTCAGGTTTTCGGTGGCCTCTAATTGAGTGGGTCATTTCATCTATGGTTTGAAGGATCGTGTCTGGACTGACTTCATATGTCATTTCTCTCTATTTAGAGGGACTCACCCCTCCATCTCTGGTTTTCTTCCTTCGGATGATTGGCCTGTGAAATCTTCTAAGGAAAATGTGGATCTGTCACAGTGTAACCATACCAATTTGAAATTCAGTTTGAGCTCCTTGGTGGAAAATGCAAGGAAGGATTCTTCTGTCCGTTCTGCTCATATATTATCCAAGTTTGCTCTTAATGAGTCTTTGGATAATATGAATTCCTTTGGTCAGAATTCGATTAAGGCCGCTTCTTCTTCTCTGTCACCTGAGGATCACCGTCGGTGATCACCGCATCATATTTTCTTTGGCAAGTTCACTAATCCGGTTTTTGTGGATCGAAACAACTTTTCAAAATTGAAGTTTGTCAACGACAGTTTCTTCCGTCAAATTTGTGGTCGCCTGCCTATTTTGTTGCTTGAGCAGTTGGAAGATCTCCGTACTTCGGGATATTCTGATAAAGATATGATGGAAATTCTTGACCTGCCAATTGTACCCCCCAAAAATTTGGTGTTTGAATTCATTGGCAGATGCTCTCGTTGTGGACTTTCTGATCACATCTCTAAGTGCTGCCCAGGGTTTTGCTTGAATTGTCATGAGCTGGGCCAAAAATGTGTTGTCTGCAATCGACGCTGCGAGTCCTCCTGTGCTTCCTTTCTGGCCTAGGGTCACTGAACTATAGATTGTGTTATTGGGATACGTTGTCTATGTTGTAAGGAGTTGGGTCATTGGGCCAAGCGGTGTCAACTAAACAACGAGCTGGCCCGACAAATTTGGAAACCACAACAGAAACATATCGGGAAGAATCGGACCGATTTAATGGTTCGGAAAATCTGGGTTGTTAAAAATCAAAGCAAGCCCCGTGCAGATATTCCACAAAACCCTGCCTCTTCACCTTCGGAGCTCTCGGGGGAAACCTCTACAATAAACCCTGGCTGCGAGATTACAATGGCGAACTTCCCGGTGAATCCTCTGGCTTTCGTCCCGGACGGTATGTCTATTGACCATGGACCTGTTGATCGACGAGTTCGCTCTGTTCCTGTGGTTGATCCTTCAGCACCTCTGAACCATGATAATGTGGTTATTGTTGAACCAAATCGTGTTATCCCTATACTGTTTAGATCTGATTTGAGAAACACTGTTGAGGGTCTGCTGAATGAGAGTGGGTATGAGGTTCCACAAAGTGATGATCACCCTTTTGGTTTTGGTAGTTTTACTTTGGTTGATACTCTGAGAGTTGATACTGTAGTTGGAACCACCTTTGCAATTGATGATATCACATCTGTCACCTTTGTGAAGCATGATCAGGCTAGGAATCATAGGCTTGCCTCTTTTGGTTGGCAGACATGGATCCTTTTCCTGGGTTTTCCTGCAGATTATCAGACCAATTCTTATATTTGTAGTGTTGTTGAGGATTTTGGGCTTCTAACCCTGTGGCATAGGCCAAGAGAGCACCTGAAATTTGTCTTAGTTAAGGTGGTTGTTGCAAACCCAAAATATAGCCCTAAAAACCTTGCGATCTCTCAATTAGGTGGTGCTAGGAACTCTTGGACTGTACCAATTTATATCCTTCATAGTAGTGACTGGAATGCACACATTCATGACCTCCCTCCACCTCATGAAGACCCAAAACCTGAAGATAGAAACCCCCATCCTTTCTATGGTCTGGAACAAACTGCTGAACAAATCTATCAGCAACCGTTGGCTTCCTGTCTTCAACAGCATGGTGTTCCTGGGGGTCAGGGGAACAACAAAAACCATGGTCATCAACATGCACCCTTACAGAACCCTCAACTGAATCAGTTCATGGCTGAAGAGGCTGTAGAGATTGCTTCACCTCATCTCTACAATTTTCAAGCCATCCTTCGTGAACAAGGGGTCACTGTTGATGCTGGTATCCCACCACCTTCTACCAATATCTCTGATAGTCCTCTGACAGCATGGAATGAAAATGTGGATAGCCCTATGTCTGAGGATCTCTCCCCCTCTAGCTCTATCATTGTGAATGTGATTCAAACTGAACCTGGGTCTGTTTGTGCTGCAAATTCTCTAGCTCTTTCATGTTTACATTCTCCTAAGGCTTCTAGAACAACCTATTCTTCATGTGAAGTTGATAATTTGGACTTTGCCAAAGCTCTGGTCTGTGGTTTGAACCCATTTGAAAATGGTACTAGGCATGAATTAACTATCATTCAGAATGCAATAGCACAGACTTTAAAGCAGGAAATTTGGGGTGACAACAAACTTCTCTCTTCCTCGTCTGTTTTTAACAATGTCAAACTGGTGCCTGGGAAGAGACTCCTCCCTACCCCATTTGTCAGAAATGTCAGTAGAAATAAGGGGTATAATCTTACTCCATCCAGGGATGTTTTGACTCTGGCAGAAGGGGGACATGTGTTGCAGGACACTAAAGAGGTGCCTGTTTTTGCTATCAGTGTTAACTCTCAATTCGTTGATAAAGTGGCTGATGTTTCTAATATGAATATGCCTATACTAACTTCCTAGGTTAGAAGGAGTCCAAGAAGCACCAAATATGATGGTTTCAAGATTCAGATGCCAGTAGATGGAAAGAAGAACAAATCCCAGGTTAAGCCAAGGAAAATTCCAACTGTCTTTGAAGCTAAAGATTTTCAGATCCCTGATGGACAGGTTCAGGCAGTGACAATCATTGAAGAGGAGGATGCTGCTATCCCTCCACCCACCCCTCTGACCATGCTACAGGACATTGGTGTGAAGCTTTGTGGAGTCCCTGAAAAGGATCTTACTGCCAAGAAGCTCCTTACTGCCCCTAAACAAGGGAAGAAATAAGTGTTACTGTTGTAATGAATAAGTCCAAAAAATGTGTTATTTTATGTTGGAACATCAGAGGTCTTAATGCTAGAGACAAGCAACTTGCTTTGCTTCATGCCATCAATTTTAGTGGTTGTTCTGTAGTGTGTCTGCAAGAAACCAAGAAACATCATTTTGATTTGGCTTTTATCAAATCCTGTTGTCCTAAGAGATTTGACGATTTTGTTTATATTCCTTCCAATGGTTCCTCTGAGGGCCTTATTATTATTTGGAATAGTTCTGTCTTTTCTAGAATGGTTATGCACTGTGAACCTTTTGCTATATCTGTTCACTTCACCTCTACTCAATCTGCTTCAGCATGTACTCTTGTTAATGTGTATGGACCTTGTAATGGCCCTGAAAGGAATGATTATGTTGATTGGTTAATTAATCTTCAAATCCCTGATGATGAGGACTGGTTAATAATGGGAGACTTCAACTTCATAAGATCACCATAAAATAGAAACAAACCAGGAGGAAATGTTCAAGACATGTTCACTTTCAATGAGTTTATTAGATTGCCAAATCTCACTGAAATTCCCATAAAAGGGAAAACAATTACTTGGAGTAATATGCAGGCTGACCCTCTGTTGGAACAACTAGATTGGGTTTTCTCATCACTTCATTGGAATGAATCATACACATCTACATTTCTCTTGGCCCAGGGTAAACCCACTTCTGACCATACTCCTTGTGTTATTACCATACAGACATATATTCTAGGATGTAAGGTTTTCAGATTTGAATCCTTTTGGACTGCCCACTCTGGTTTCTTTGATATGGTGGCTAATAGTTGGAATAAGCCTATTTTTAGAGGAAATAGTGTTGCTGTTCTAAATGCTAAATTTAAGAGGCTTAGATATGATCTCAAACATTGGAGAAAGTCTATCTCCAAATTGTCTATCTGCATTGATAACTCAAATAGAGCTCTAATGGAAATAGATAAGATAGAGGACAGGAGAGAGTTAACTATTCCTGAAAGCAATTTCAGAAAATTCTAAAAAATAATATTATTGCTTTGCTTGATTACAAAAGACTGTATTGGAAGGCCAGATGTACTGTCAGATGGACAAAATTTTGGGATGAAAACTCTAAGTTTTTTCATGCTATGGCTACTGAAAGGTATAGAAGGAATAACATTTCTCATATGAATCTGAACAATGGTAATGTGGTAAGTTCACATGAGGACAAAGAAAAGGAAATTTTCCAAGCTTTTAAAGAGAGGTTAGGTACTGCACAAAATCCTCAAATGCTTATGGACTTGACTGATCTTATTAAGCCTATTGAAGGACTTGGGAAACTTTCTGAACCTTTTTAAGTTGAAGAGATTGACCTGGTTGTCAAGCAAATGCTTGCTGATAAAGCACCAGGACCTGATGGGTTTAATGGCCACTTCATTAAAACCTGTTGGCACATCATCAAGGAAGATATATATAAATCATCTCAGGATTTCCAGTTTAGAAACCTTAATATGGAGAGCATAAACATGGGATATATTACTCTTATTCCAAAAAAGAGTGCACCTGAGTCTCTAAATGATTTTAGGCCTATTACACTACTTAATTGTTGCCTCAAAGTCATTACAAAAATCCTTGCAAACAGGTTACAGAAAGTGGTTCTTGGAATTGTGCATAAGAATCAATATGGTTTTCTTAAAGGTAGAACAATTCAAGACTGTTTAGCTTGGGCATTTGATTTTATACACCAATGTGAGCAATCTAAGAGGGAAATTATTCTACTCAAGCTAGATTTTGCAAAGGCTTTTGACACAATTGATCATCAGGCCATGATTAAAATAATGAAACGGATGGGCTTTGATGCCAAATGGATTAAGTGGATTGACATTATCTTTGCCTCTGGAAAATCTTCTGTTCTGCTAAATGGAGTTCTTGGCAGACAATTCCACTGCAAAAGGGGTGTCAGGCAAGGAGACCCTCTGTCTCCCCTCATCTTTGTCTTAGCTGCTGATTTGTTGCAGTATGCAATTAACAGAGCTCTTAGTTTGAATAAATTGGAATCTCCTATTCCCTGTAGCTCCAACATGTATTTTCTAGTGGTTCAATATGCTGATGATACCATTATCATCATGCCTGCCAATATTAGTCAAGTTAATAAAATGAAGAATATTCTTGATACCTATGCTGCTTCCATTGGTCTCCATATCAATTATAGTAAATCTGTCATGGTCCCTATGAATATAACTGGGGACTACCAAACCAACTGTGACTGATTTCTTGCCCCTGGTGGAGAGAGTTGAAAAGAACCTTTCTGCCAATTACATGCTGATATCCTATAGTGGAAGGACAACCCTCATAAACTCTTTGCTAACCTCTATTCTCATGTTCCCAATCTGCACTCTTAAAATCTCTGCAAAAATAATTGAGTATGCTGATAAGATTAGAAGACATTGTCTATGGAATAATAAAGATGAGGTTGGAGAACATTGCAATGCTCAGATTGCCTGGGACAAGGTTTGCAGACCCAAAAACAAAGGAGGTATGGGTGTGCTAAACCTCAAGATTCAGAATGAAGCACTTTTACTGAAGTTTCTTCATAAATTTTATAATAAAGTGGAAACTCCTGGGGTCTCTCTAATTTGGGACACTTATTATAATGGGAGAGTACCTCATGCATCTGATCCTTGTGGCTCCTTTTGGTGGAAAGATATTGTTAAATTATTCCCAATCTATAGGGGGATAACTGTCTGCAAAGTGAACTCTGGTCATACTGTGCTAATGTGGAAGGACAATTGGATTGATGGTGTGGCAGCTGAAATGTTTCCTATAGCATTTTCCTTTACAACTAAGGAAGATTTCTCTGTTACGGAATTTCTCACTGCTCCTGACCTTGACACAAATTTTACTCTGCCTATTACTACACAAGCCATGGATGAATTGAAAGAACTACAAAGGAAAGTTCAGAGTGTGGAAATGAATGATTTGAACAACAATCTCTGGACATATATTTGGGGGTCAGAAAATTTCAAAGCCAGCATGTTTTATCGTTTTTGCTTAAGAAATATGGAACCACACATCTCTTTCAAATGTTTATGGTGGAGTAAATGCACACCAAAGCTAAAATTCTTCTGTTGGTTACTTCTATCAGACAGATTGAACACTAAAAATATGCTCAAACGTCACCATTGCAATAGTGTTTCCAGTTTTGATTGCCTCATGTGTAACAATAACCTTGAAGAGACTGTTGAACAGCTTTTCTTTGGTTGCATGTTCAGCAAACAATGTTGGCAAATGCTTGGGATTGACTGGGATAATTATGGGGATCGCCTCCAACTCATTAAGCAAGGGAGGAATACTTTCCCGAACAAGCTATTCATGGAGATATTTATTGTAGCAGTCTGGAAAATTTGGAAAGAGAGGTGATATTTTCTTCAATAATGTCATACCTTCCATTGCCTCATGGAAAGACAGATTTCAGCAGGACTTTAGGCTCCTGGTACACAGAACAAAACCTGAATTCCATCAAGGAATTCAGAACATTTGCAACTCTTTGTAACTTTTTGCTTAGATTAAACTCCCCCACCTCCCCCATGTACTTTCTTCCTGCCACAAGCACACATATGTAAACTCTCTCTGGCTTCCCCATCTTGGGGAATCCTGAATTAATATAAAGACAGTAGGGGAGTGCCCTACTGCCATGAGTTTCAAAAAAAAGTTAGAAACGTCCTCCTGGGTATACCCCATTCGGCATATCCTCATCAGTAGTCCCCGAGGCCGGCGTTGGTTCGGCGCAGGTGTTCTTTGGCAGTCGGAGTAGGTGGGTCCAATTTGGATGCCCAGTCGAATCGGCGGTAGACTCCATCAATGAAGGCAGGAATCTCCTGTGTGTCTTCAGTCGCAGCATTGATGACCAGTCGAATCACAGCATTGGCGAGTGATTCAGCGAGTCAAGTACGTGAAGTTGGACCGTCAGTTTGGTCAAACTAGCCGTTGGGTAACCCAACGGTAATGTTGGCGTAATTACCGTGAGGTAACGACTCCTCCGTGATTGGTGGGAAGCGTCCCTTTATAAGGAGAGTGACAAGGGGAGCTGTGAATATTCTTCACATTTCTCCACCACTGCGCACCCTTAGCCTTCCATCTTCTCCCGATCTAGAATTTTCGGACCGAGCGAGTCTTGATCTTGTCGATGGAGCCTCCAAAGGATCTGTGGGGCAAATCTAAATGTATCGCGGCCTCGCTGAAATCCTTCCACGAAGCGGGAATCCTCTGTAAGGGAAATGGCAGATCCCTGCAGCCAGGGAAAAGGATCCCAAGGATCTCCCCGGAGAGTTCATCTCCTTCTTGAACCACATGGAGAGGGGCTCGGCTTCCCCACATCAATCTTCTTTCGGCGATTCTGCGCGTATTACGCGATCAAGCCGTCAGATCTGGGACCGCACAGCATTGAGCAGCTCGTCATTTTCATGGCCTTCTACGAGTGTTACTTAGGTTGTCGCCCCTACTTTCCCTTGTGGCTAGATCTATTCCACGGTCGCGTGATTGCGTAGCTCAAATCACTGTAGAGCTTCGTTGGGAAACCCCAAGAGGAAGGTATGATGAGCATAGAAGTAAGTTTTCCCTTAGTAAGAAACCAAGGTTATCGAACCAGTAGGAGGAAGGAAATGACTCAAAGGTGTTGCTAGCAACTTGGAAACCTGCACAACACAAACTCAAGACTTTGCCCCAACGAATAGTGAGGTTGTCAATCTCACCGGTTTGTTGAAAACAAAGGATTAACCGTATGGTGTGGAAGGTAATGGTGGCTTGCAGAAAGTAAGCAGTAAAAGTGGAAGATGTATCAATGGAAAAGATTGGACCAGGGTCCACAGTTCACTAGAGGTGTTCTCCTTAGGATAAACAACATAACATGCTGGGTAAACAAATTACAGCAGGGCAATTGACAGGACAGAGCAAGGCATAATAATGCAATACTAGACATTCATGATCCTATGAGATTCGATTGGCCATTACAACAATATACATAGACCGCCATCCAACTGCATCTATGATTAGTAATCCACCTTCAGGTTATCATCCGAACCCCCTCCAGTATTAAGTTGCAAGCAACAGATAACTTCTTTAAGCAATGTGTGTAAAGTAAACAATACAATTGTTCCATGAACAAGAGATTGTTTTTTTCTCCCTAGTAGCAACAACACATCTACAACCTTAGAGATTTCTTTCACTTCCCCAGATTCAATAGAGGCATGAACCCACTATCAAGCATAAATACTCCCTCTTGGAGTCACTAGCATCTCTTGGCCAAGATAGCTACTAGAAACGGAGAGCATGCAAGATCTCAAAAAACACAGACATGATAGAATCAATAAGATAAAACCATTAACCAATCTGACATAGTAATCTCAGTATCCATCAGATCCCCACAAACACAACATGCATGATTACAAATAGATGATCTTGATCATGAACGGAGCTCACAAGATCTAGACATGGTAGCACAAAGAAGGAGAAACAACCATCTAGCTACTGTATGGACCCATAGTCCAAGGTGTAACTACTCACGCATCATACCAAAGGTTTGCATGGTGATGAAGAAGGCCTCCGGGATGATCTCTCCCCTTTGGTAGGTTGCCGAGAAGAGCTTCAGATCCCCTCCCCCCTCCCCCCGATCTAGGGACGATGGTGGTGGTGGCTACGGACTGTTTATGGAGATCTGATTGGGTACTTAGGTTTTAGGTATCGGGGGCTTCTTATAGGCGAAGGGAGAGACTGAGGGGGTGCCCGAGGCGGCCGCACGCCCTAGGCGTGGGCCAGGCCTGGCCGCGCCGCTAGGAGGTGTTTGCCCCTCGCGGCCCTCCTCCATCTCGTCTTATGGATCTGTGTTCTCCTCGGTGAAATATTGACTTTGTCTTTGGTCCCGTCCAATTCCGAGAATATTAATTTTCTGGAACCAAAAACAATAGAAAACAGGCAACTGGCACTGTGGCATCTTGTTAATAGTTTAGTCCCAGAAAACATATAAAAATACCTCAAAGTGTAGACAAAGGAAAGCAAAGTGGATACTAAACAAGAATGGAACATAAAAAATTATAGATATATTTACGACGTATCAAGCATCCCCAAGCTTAACTCCTGCTCGTCCTTGAGTAGGTAAATGATAAAAAAAATATTTTTTTAGGTGACATGCACCATCACAATCAAGATCAAACCATTTGCAAGAATTGAAAGGTGGGATCAATGTACTCTAAACATGAGCATGAAATATGAAGTTCTAATAATAAGACAAAGCAACTATACTGCAACATGAAAGGATACAAACAAAGATTATGAATAACAGTGCATTGAAATACGTTTGTTTGTTTCACATACAGAAAACATAGCATAGTGGCATTCAGCTTGTCCCTCATGGAGTAGCAAAACATAAATGCATAGGACACCTTCAAAGTTCATAAGGGTAACTAGATACAAATAGTTCAAGAACAAGCAATATCAAGAATATGAATCAATCAATAAGTTTTGGGACAATGCACATAGAACTAAGAATGGAAACTATGCTCTCTTAATTGGTGCCTAAGGATAGAAGGTGGAGACTTAATATAATAGTGGAAGAAAGGCCCTTCATAAAGGGAAGAAGGGACTTCAAGTTTCATAAAGAGCTTCCAAAAATTATGGTACATGTTAGCTTTCAGCTCTCATTGCCCCTATCATAAGCATATTTAAGTGACTAAGGTTAAAGTGCACAAACTATGGAGTATATGCTTGACAAAGTATAAGTGGGCAATCTCATGTCCCTTGAGTACGAGGGACGCTCCTCATGCTAGTCAACTTTAGTCACCGGTAAGTTCTTGTCATAGTAAGTACATGTGTATCATAGAGAACCCCCAACGGGGTACCCCTTGCACATGATACATGAGCTATCCCATATCAAAATGACAAGGCAAGCAGACAATGAGCATCTCAGCAATCTTCTTATTTACCATGGGAAAATGGTGTTTTTTCTCTCTTTCCTCTTTTCTCATCTCTTTTTTTTCTTTTTCTCCATCTATTTTTTCTATCTCTTTTTTATAAGAAGAATGATTCATAGATTCCTCACTATGGTGATGCTGCAAGTTTCCACCATGATTAGGCATGGCTTAGGCTAGCGGCCCAGGCGTTTCTCTAACACACATACATCACTCAATGGACTTACAAGCTCCCCTTTCATTTCACATCGATGACATCCATAAACAAAAGAGCATGATATCAACTGGGTAGATATTTACAGGTGTTGAAAGAGTTCCCCGTGATAGCACAGTTCTGCTAATCCCAACGTATAAGTGCAAGCATATACATCATAGATGACACAATGGTGCAAGTTTATTAGGGGCAAGAAAAATAAAGTGTGCCATCAAGTTTATGAGAGCTTTAATCACTAACTTTCAGATAACAAGTTTAATTTGGAAGATATATAAAACAAGAAGATACTTGGAATGGTGTAACGCACCATGCATAGGAATTTATAGTGGACACTTTGGAATAACTTGGTTTCTTGGGGGTTGGATGCATGAGTAGAGCTTACTCAATAAAAGTGGAGGCTAGCAAAAGACTTGGAGCGACCAACTAAGAGAGCAATAATGGCCATAATCATGAAGAGCGACAAAACATTACTAATCAAAGCATAAAGTGTTACCACAAGTCAAAAACTAAATGATCATAGAGGCTAAGGTGACTGGTTCATAGTCATAACATGGTGTGAGCATGTGACAAGTCAACCCAAACAAACCATCAAAGGACAATACCACAATACTATGCTTTTGTATGCTAAAACAACGCATGATTCTATCAAGGCACATTAAGCAATCCTAATTTTTTGGAACAAGTCATGCTAAAACAATAATCACTAAGAATAATGTCAAAACAACATCTAGCATGACATGATAAATTTTAAGTCACGGTCAAAGCAAGCTCCTTCTTATACTACTAAAGCAAGAACTTCCTACTCCTTTCCAACACCAATCAACTTATTTGAGACAACACAGCAAAAACGGGCGTTCAAGTACTTTATTCAAGCAAACTAAGCAAACAAAACAAAAAACGAAAACTAAGACGCTCCAAGAACAACACAACAGTGCATGAAATAATAAAAACGAAGTGTCTAGAAAGACGTGAGATTTTTTTTGATTTAGTAGTGGATGTCTTGGGAATCCCCAAGCTTTGACGCTTGTACCTCTTGAATCTTTCTTGGGGTAACACGGGGTGGCATCCCCAAGCTTGAGCTTTTGTCCATTCTTCATATCATTACATCATTCTTTCCTTACACCTAAAAATTTTCCTTCATACAAAACTTCACACAATCTTCATTAGTAACATTAGTGCATTCAAAAGATAATAGACCTTTGGGGTTTAGTTTCAAAACATAAAAACTTTCACTAAAGACACAAGCTATTGTAGCAATTCCCTCAAAAAGCTCAATTTCCCAAAAAGAACCCAAAAAGGAATCAATAAGAAGCAAATGCAAATAATAGCAGAAATCTGTCAAAATAGACCAGCAGGTGAAAACCGATTTTTTTCGAAGACCTTCTGTTGCTAAATCAAAAAGTGTTGACCTCACGAAAGTTAGCTAAGAACCTGGGTGATTTATTCAGAAAATTACAGCCCAGTCCGACTTACAGAGATTTTTCAAGAATTTTTTACAATGGAGCACGAAAACCTGAACCGGGACAGCACTTCCCCAAATCTTACTTCCCTCTCATTAGAGGTTATTCTTGGCACAAAAATCAAACAAAAAGGATAAGGAGAGGTTATTACAGAAGTAATAACTTCCAAGACTCAAGAAAACTATTGGGTTATCTCCCAAGAAGTACTTTTCTTTAACGTCTTTAAGTTAGGCACAAGAAGCAAGAATCAAGTATTTTTAAATGAAGAAGCATTAACATCAAACCATGCTTTCAAATGAGACACAAAAGGAAACTTATCTCTCCTCATAGGTAAGTGTTCAATACCTTTCTTGAATGGAAATTGATATTTAATGGTGCCTTCTTTCATTTCAATGATGGCACCAACAGTTCTAAGAAAATTTCTTCCCAAAGTAATAGAACAAGAAGCATTGTATTCAACATCCAAAACATAGAAATAAAGAGGGACATAGGCATTATTAACCATAATAATAACATCATTAACACTCCCCATAAGTTTCTTTTTAGCATTATCATCAAGTGGGACATCCAAATAGCAATCTTCCAGTGGCAAATCAAGCATTTCATAAATCTTTCTAGGCATAATAGAGACACTAGAACCAAGGTCACATGAAGCTTTGAGATCAAAGTCATTCACTTGCATATTAATGATGGGTTCCCAACTATCTTCTACTTTCCTAGGAATAGAAGCTTTGTGTTTCAACTTTTCTTCCTTAATTTTAATAAGAGCATATGTAATGTGTTTGGTGAAAGCCACATTCATATCACTAGCATTAGGACTTCTAGCAAGCTTTTGTAGGAACATAATCACTTCAGAGATAGTGCAACCATCAAGATAAAAATCAAACTTATCATCACTAGTAGTAGACTTATTGGGTTTAGGCATTGTTGTAGGAGGAATGGAGGCTTCTTGTGGTTTACTAGTATCCATATTGGTGGTGGTAATAGTGCAAACACTATTGTTTCTAGCTATTTCAGCTTCTCTTTCCCACTTAGCATGTAATTTAGCTAACAGTCTAACATTATCATCAATAGTAACTTGTATGGCATGAGTGGAAGCAAAGGTACTTTCCAAGGTATCAGGTTTAGTAACCATTTTATTAATCAAAGAGGACTGTGCTTAAGACAAAGAGGAAATATTTTTCTCAACATTCAAAAGCTTTTCCTCCATAGTTTTATTGAAAATAGTTTGTTTACTAATAAAGTCTTTAAGCATGACTTCAAGTTCAGAGGGGGCACTTCTAGTATTGTTGTTGTAGGAATTTCCATAAGTATTGCCATTATTGGGAGGATAAGGCCTATAATTATTGTTACTACGAAAATTATTCCTATAGGCATTGTTGTTGAAATTGTTGTTTCTAATGAACTTCACATGAACTTGCTCTTCATGAGCAACCAAAGAGGCTAAAGGAACATTATTTGGGTCAATATGAGTTGTTCCATTAATAAGCATAGCCATGATAACATCAATTTTATCACTCAAAGAAGATGTTTCTTCAACAGGAATTTACCTTCTTACCATGTGGAGCTCTCTCAGTGTGCCATTCAGAATAGTTGACCATCATATTATCAAGGAGCTTTCTTGCAGCACCCAAGGTAATGGTCTTAAAAGTACCTCTAGCAGCTGAATCCAACGAATTTCTTGAAGAGAAGTTTAACCCTGCATAAAAAGTCTGGATAATCATCCAAGCAGTTAGTCCATGAGTGGGGCAATTATTATCCAAATATTTCATTCTTTCCCAAGCTTGAGCAACATGTTCATTATCAAGTTGTTTAAATTTCATTATTTCACTTCTCATAGATATAATCTTAGCAGGAGGATAGTATTTTCCAATAAAATCATCTTTGCTCTTAATCCAAGAATCAATACTATTTCTAGGCAAGGATAGCAACCATTCTTTAGCTTTTCCTCTCAAGGAGAAAGGAAACAATTTGATCTTAATAATATCTCCATCTACATCCTTATATTTTTGCATCTCACAAAGTTCAACAAAGTTATTGAGGTGGGCAGTAGCATCATCAGAACTAGCACCAGAAAATTGCTCTTTCATTACAAGATTCAACAAAGTAGGAATAATTTCATAAAAGGTAGCATCAGGAGCAGGTGGAGAAATAGGTGTACTTAGGAAATCATTGTTGTTTGTGCGAGTGAAGTCACACAACTTGGTGTTCTTAGGAGAGTTCATTTTTGCAAAAGAGGAGCAAACCAACAGCAGCAGCAACTAGAGTAGGAAATAATTTTTTTGTGTTTTTGATAAGAAAAAGCAAACCAAATGAAACTATTTATTTTTGAGTTTTTGATAAAAAGAGGCAAACAAAACAAAAAAAAGAAACTAAGCAAAACAAAAACAAAGTAAAGAGAAAGGTTATGAAGGACTCCCCTTGTGAAGCCGTCCTTAGCCTCCCCAGCAACGGCGCCAGAAAAGCTTGTTGATTGCGTAGGTCAGATCGCTATAGAGCTTTGTTGGGAAACCCCAAGAGGAAGGTATGATGAGCACAACAGTAAGTTTTCCCTCAGTAAGAAACCAAGGTTATCGAACCAGTAGGAGGAAGGAAACGACTCAAAGGTGTTGCTAGCAACTTGGAAACCTGCACAACACAAACTCAAGACTTTGCCCCAACAAACAGTGAGGTTCTCAATCTCACCAGTTTGTTGAACACAAAGGATCAACCGTATGGTGTGGAAGGTAATGGTGGCTTGCAAAAAGTAAACAATAACAGTGGAAGATGTATCAATGGTAAAGATTGGACAGGGGTCCATAGTTCACTAGAGGTGTTCTCCTTAGGATAAACAACATAACATGCTGGGTAAACAAATTACAGCAGGGCAATTGACAGGACAGGGCAAGGAATAACAATGCAATACTAGACATTCATGATCCTATGAGATTCGATTGGGCATTACAACAATATACACAAACCGCCATGCAACTGCATCTATGACTAGTAATCCACCTTCAGGTTATCATCCGAACCCCCTACAGTATTAAGTTGCAAGCAACGGATAACTTCTTTAAGAAATGTGTGTAAAGTAAACAATAAAATTGTTCCATGAACAAGAGATTGTTTTTTCTCCCTAGTAGCAACAACACATCTACAACCTTAGAGATTTCTGTCACTTCCCCAGATTCAATAGAGGCATGAACCCACTATCGAGCATAAATACTCCCTCTTGGAGTCACTAGCATCTACTTGGCCAAGATAGCTACTAGAAACGGAGAGCATGCAAGATCTCAAACAACACAGACATGATAGAATCAATAAGATAAAATCATTAACCAATCTGACATAGTAATCTCAATATCCTCGGTCCCTGCAAACACAACATGCATGATTAAACATAGATGATATTGATCATGAACGGAGCTCACAAGATCTAAACATGGTAGCACAAAGGAGGAGAAACAAACATCTAGCTACTATATGGACCCATAGTCCAAGGTGGAACTACTCACGCATCATACCGGAGGCTGGCATGGTGATGAAGAAGGCCTCCGGGATGATCTCTCCCCTCTGGCAGGGTGCCAAGAAGAGCTTTAGATCCTCCTGATATACGGACGATGGAGGCGGCGACTATGGACTGTTTCGTGGAAATTTGATCAGGTACTTAGGGTTTAGGTATCGGGGGCTTCTTATAGGCGAAGGGGAGACCGAGGGTGTGCCCGAGGCGGCCACACACCCCCCAGGTGCGGGCCAGGCCTGGCCGCGGGCCAGGGGGTGTGGGCAGGGGGCACCTAGGGTGGCCGCACACCCCCTGGCGTGGGCTAGGCTTGGCCGCATGGCCAGGGGTGTGGCCCCCTGGTGGCTCTTCTCCGTCTCGTCTTCTGGCTCCGTGTTCCCCACAGTAAAATATTTACTTTGGCCTTTTGTCCCGTCCAATTCCAAGAATATTGATTTTATGTCTTTTCTGGGACCAAAAACAGAAGAAAGCAGGCAATTGGCACTGTGGCATCTTGCTAATAGGTTAGTCCCAGAAGACATAAAAAATATCTCAAAGTGTAGAAAAAGCAAAGAAAAGTGGATAATAAACAAGCATGGAACATCAAAAATTATAGATACGTTTACTATGTATCACCGTGTCAGCCGCGAAGGGGAAGGCGGCCCAATCCTGCCAGTTGAAGAACAAGGCCACATTCCTGGAGATTTAGCTGCCAAAGAAAGCCGCTAGCATGTGGAAAAAGAGCTGGTTCTATGTGAGCGAGTCAACGCCGGACGGTGAAGTGTCTCTCCCAATGTATACTGCCGAGAGGAGAGATCCACGCCGGTTGTTGACGACCAAGTTTCCTATTGACCAGAGGATGGTCATGGACGAGATGTTGACGCAGATCCAGACGCTGAAGAAGGAGGATATAGAAACCATCAATTTGTACAACTGCTGGCTCGGGCGGCGATTGGTGCTGCTAGCCACCCGATCCTACTGGATGTATCAATACACCGGCAAGGACGACGTCACGAAGGCATGCCCGATGATCTAGGACGCTGACAATTATGCCGCTGCGGTGAAGAAAATTATGGAGGCGAAGTACACCGACCCGAAGGTCGGGCTCGCTCCGTATAACACTAGTGGGAATTTCCAGGCCCCAACAGTAAGTTTCTTCCTAATCTCGTAGTCATGGTTTCTCGTCTTTGCAGTTTGTGGAATCGCAGTTTTATATTTGCTCTGATCGACTCATCATTGTGTTTGTCTTTGTCAGTTGTTTCAAGTCCTGGAGAACTGGCTCCCTTTGGTCGACGAAGAGATCCCAAGGATCTTGGAGGGGATTCAGACGAGTCCTCCAATAGCGAGGACGAGGTGGTGGAGGTTGCCATGCCTGCGCCCGTGGCTCGGACGACCCGCAGGCAGAGGCAGAGTGAGATCGAGGCGATTCGGAGCATCGAGGAGCGCGATAGTGGTGAAGGTGACATGCAGGAGCACAATTCGTGGCACGTGGCTACGCCGGAGAAGCCTGCGTGGAAGCCAAAGTCGCCCGCGAAGAAGGCAGTGCCGAAGGCGCTGTCGCCCTCCAGATCGGCTACAGTTTTTGAGTTGGACGAGGAGCCTGACAACGTGGAAACTGGGGCCTCAACTAAGGTCCCGGAGGATCCATCTCCAAGGAAGGGATCGGGAGCTGAGGCTGTGGTGGAGGGCGTGATTCCACTCGTGGTGATCCTGCCACCCTTTTTGGTGGTTCCGAGGCCAGGGGCTGCCATGGCCATGAAATCGAAGTCCTCTCCACCAAGGGGGGTGCCTGTTTCTCCCGGGCCAGAAGTTCCTGCGGTCACGGCCTGATCATCGAAGAAGCCCACAGTGTCGTGGGCCGCGATCATGTTTGTAAGGGGGCTCACTCGCAAGTTGGGCCCAGAGTTGGAGAAGCCACCTCACATCAGCACTGGCCTGCACTTCCTCCCCGTCACCAACTAAGTTTGCGATGGGTGTCACACAGTAGTTTTCGGGGTCATTTGGCAGATCGCTGACCGTATCGTTTTGCAGGACCGGTGCTAAGAAGACCGGTCACCCTTTGGTGGCAAAGGTTCCGCCAGTCGCCCCGGGAGGGGAAACCGACCCTTCCAAGAAGAGGAAGGGCGATGCAGTCGAGGTGCCAGTCGTAGGCGTGAAGAAGAAGAAGGATGGCAATTCCGCTGCTACGACGGAAGGGCCAGTCGAAGCATCGTTTGAGGCGTCAGTCGGAGCCACTCTTGCTTTGGAGGGTGAAGCGGTCGCGAGCTTGCGGCTGGGAGAGACGACCGCGCCAGCAGAGGCATCGGTGCCCACGGCCAGCACTCTATCGGCGATGACCGCAACGTTCCCTCGCTTCATGGCGAGAGCCTCCACTGCGGCTGCTAGAACACAATTGCCTCAAGTTCTTGAGGCCGCTAATGGTGATGTCGGGCAGCGACGCAGGCATACATTGTTTGTGTTGCCATCTGTCGATGCGATCTAGCTTCATGGCATGCTAGGCACTGCCATCCTGGTATGTCCAATCACCGAGGATCTAGTCGCTGAGTTTTAGCGGCTAGATTCTTAGACCTTTGATTGTCCTGTCCTCGAGTGTCTAGTCGCTGAGTTTTAGCGTCTAGATACTTAGAGATTTGGTTGTCCAGTCCCCGAGTGTCTAGTCGCTGAATTTCAGCGGCTAGATACTTAGAACTTTGATTGTTCCTTACATGTAGTTTTATTTGTTCAGGGTCTTGAGCGAGAGTCGGCTGATCAGCAGGTCACGAAGGAGCGCCTGGAGCACGACCTATGGGTCGCATAGGAAGACAATCGGCAATTGCAGGCGACTGCGGGTGAGTCGATTTTGCGTTGATGAATTTATTCTTTTTCTTTGCAAAGTTCTCATTCTAGTTTTTCTTGTTAGAGGATCGCTCTGCCGTAGTCGCCAAGGCCCGTGAGTGTTACGTTCTAGCCTCCGAGCTGGAGACTACGAAGGTGGCGATGTCCATCGCGGAGGGGAGAATATCCTCGTTGGTGAAGGAGCTAGAGGTCGCGAAGGCGTCGATGATCTCTTCGAAGGAGAGGGCCAAGGATGTGATCATCACGGCAAATGACGAGCGGAAGGTTTCTGGCTCGCTTGTCGCTGGTTTGCAGGACCAGTTGCTCGCCTTGGAGAAATTCATCATTGAGCGCTGTCGCGAGCTTCTTTTGTGAGTGCTTCATCTATTTTCTTTATTTTGATGTTGGCGAGTCCTCGAGTGGGCGAGTCCCCGAGTGGTAGATCCATAGGTGCGCGTCCTTGCGGCTTTAACTTGTTGGTGTTGCAGGTGCGATACGCGACGGGGATCTAGAGGTGCAGACATACGACGCGAAGCAGTGCATGACAACGGTCGTGGATGCGGCTACCCTCTTGGCGACGTGCATCCAAGCCGTCCTCTAGGGGATTTCTCCCACAGAGGTTATCCCTGGTGGACTGACGGAGGTGTGGCGCTACCTCGAGGAAGCGCCTGTCATGGTCGAGTGGATGGCACGATCGGCCTTCCACCATGGAGCCACGACTGCGCTAAGTCTTGGACTCGCGCACTTCCCTGACGACTTCGACCTCAACGACGTCACTAGCGGGTATCCATCAACGACTGGCTCGGTGGAGATCGTGAAGGTGTTGAAGCTGACCACCCAAGGCGCTCCTGACATGGAGCGAGTATTGGCGATGGGTGATCTTTTGCCGTACTAGGATATTGTGGTGGCGCCAAGCGACCCCGAGCCGGATCACTGCGACCTGAAGTCGGAGCAGCCTTTCCGGTCGTTGTTGGCGAAGAAGTTTACGACATACCTGGCGAACCCGTGGGAGCCTTTTGTCTGGGTAAGGGGTGGTGGCGGCACATCTTCTTTGAAGCCTGCGAAGTAAAGTGTTGCCCTAAGGCTTTTGTTAGTTGTAGCGGCTGACCGCTTTTGAATGTACCTTGATGATGAATATATTTTGCTGTTGGATGAAAAAGGAAAAGGGGAAACATCAATCGTATAGCATTGCTTTGTGATTTTTGTTTGATTATATTGTTGGTTGTGCGAGTCCCCGAGCGCGCCCTCCCTTTAATGGGGTTTACCTCACATGTGTGTAAGGTTGTTTGTATTAGACTGTTAGCTTAGTCATGGTTGACTCGCCGTGGATCATGGAGCCAGTCGCTTGGCGACTCCAAGGGGTGCTCTATACTTGGCTGTTTTCCCGAACACTTGCGAGGTCAGTTAGGCGAGTCCCCGAGCGTGGTAGTTAGCCATTCTAGTCATATGACCAAGTTAGGTGAGGACATGGTGCGCTGTTTGTAACGTGTCTCTTCCCCTGGCTCGGAGAGCCAGTCGCATTGCGAGTCCAAGGCATGCTCTCATACTTGGTGTTTTTCCCGCATTGCATGGGTTTTGACTTGGGTAAGTCCCTATGCGTGGTACTTAACCGTTCGAGTCGCTATGCGCAATTATGTGGAGGACCGGTCGCTGTGAGAAGCGTGTTCGGTTTTCTTATCTTGGCAGGCCAGTCGAGCAAGTCGACTCCGATGTTGGCTCTGGGGTGGCATTTTCGTGGATGATGCAAGGCCCGAATACTTTCGGTGCCCTTGTGGCGCACTACTTAGCCGTGTCGATCGCTCGACCAAGGGTTGAGTTCCGTGGGTAGCATATTGCTAAATTTACGAGTGCGATTGGCACAAGAGGTTGGCGAGTAGGCACAATTTATGCAAGTCGAATTTATTGCATATATAGAGCAGCGGAGTACATGTTTTAGTTCTATGTGCAGAACTTTCGAAGGAGGTTTACATTCCATGGCCACCCGACGTCGAGCTGGCCATCACCTCGTACATCGATGAGGTAGTAGGCGTTGTTTCGAAGCACTCACACTATGGACAATGGTCCCTCCCACGAGGGAGAGAGAGCTTGTGCATGCCCTTCTTGTCCTGGACGAGTCGCATAACCAGGTCTCCTTCCTGGAAGGTGCGGATCCTGACTCGGCGGTTGTGGTAGCGGTGGAGTCCTTGCTGGTAGATGGCGGTGCGGGAGCGAGCTAGGTCGCATGCCTCGTCGACCTGGCCGATCCTGTCTTGGCGGGTGATCTCGTTGTCTTCATCCTTGTAGTTGACGACCGGAGGCGAGTTGTGTTCCAGGTCGGTAGGCATGATAGCTTCGGCACCGTACATCATGAAGAAAGGTGTGAACCCTATTTACCGGTTGACAGAGGTGTGAATGCCCCCACAACATAGAGGGGAGTTCTTCGATCCAGCATCCCGGGGTTCGTTCGAGGGAGACCTGTAGCTGTGGCTTGAGTCCGTGGAGGATGCTCCGGTTGGCGCGTTCTGCCTGGCCGTTCGACTCCGGGTGGGCGACTAAAGCAAGGTCGAGTTGTATGTTGTGCTCCTCACATAAGTCAGCCATGGCGCCTTTTGTGATGTTGGCGCCGTTGTCCCTGATGATGATGTGCGGGTAGCCGTACTGGTAGATGGGATCATGGAGGAACTTGGTGGAAGTCTTGCCGTCGCATTTTTTGATTGGCTTGGCCACGTCCCAGTTGGTGAATTGTTGGACCGCGACCAAGAGGTAGGTGTAGCCAGATGGGTCCTTCTTGAATCGACCCACCATGCTGATGCCCCATACGGCGAATGGCCAAGTGATGGGGATTTTCTTGAGGGCCGAACCAGGGATGTGCGTCTGGTTGGCGTATTTCTGGCACCGACGCATCGTTGGACGATGTCGACGGCATCGGCATGCGAGGTGAGCTAGTAGAAGCCATGTCGCATGCCTTTGGCAACTAGCGACTGGGCACCGGCATGGTGGCCGCAGTCGTCGGCATGGTTGTCTTGGAGGATCTTGCGTCCTTCCCCTAGTTGTACATAGCGCTGGAACACGCCTGTCATGCTATGCTTGTGGAGTTCGCCATTGATGACAACGAATGATTTGCAACATCGCACTATCATGTGCTCCTCCATCTCATCTAAAGGGACGGTACCGCTCTCGATGTAGGCGTGGTATGGTGTGGTCCAGTGACTAGGTTCCGCGACATGGCGATCAGGGCGGGCTCGGGCTCAAGTGGTATCCTGACGTCGATCTACTTCAGCAGGGAGACCGAGGGCTTGTGGATGATGTCAAGGAAGACGCCCGCGGGTGGTGTTTTCCAAGCCGAACCAATGCGGGAGAGTGTCTCGGCTTCCTCATTCTTGCGCCCGTCGATCCACTCGACGGAGTAGTCGGTGAAGTGGCCCCCAGCTGGTCCACCACTTGGCGGTATGCTGCCATGGTGGGGGAGATGGCGTCGCAGGTACCAGCGACTTGTGCGGTGACGAGGTCGGAGTCTCCGTAGCACCATAGGCGGTTGACATTAATCTCCTTGGCTCCACGCATTCCGTGAAGGAGGGCCTCATATTCGTCCATATTGTTGGTGCAGGGCGTGAAGTCGAGGTGTAGCAAGTAGCGGAGCTTGTCGCCATTGGGGGAGGTGAGTACGATCCCAGCCCTTGCGCCATTCGTGTTCTTGGACCCCTCGAAGTGGAGAGACCAGTAATGGAGATAGGGCATCTTCTCCGGCTGATGTGCTTCTTCCCAGTTGGCCAGAAAAGCTGCCAAGGCTTGCGACTTGACCACTTTGTGTGACTCGTACCTGATGTTGTGGACACCGATTTCGACAGACCACTTGGCGACTTGCCCAGTTGCATCGCGGTTGCAGATGATTTCCTACAATGGCGCAGAGGAGACGACTGTGATGGGTTGCTCTTGGAAGTAGTGCGGGAGCCGTCGCTGGGCTCTGAATACCGTGTATACCAGTTTCTGGTATTATGGGTAGCGCTGTCATGTGTCTGTTAAGACTTCGCTGATGTAGTAGACCAGGCACTGCACAGGGCGTTCCTTGCCCTCCTCTGGCCGCTCGATGACCATCACGGCGCTGACGACTCGTGTGGAGGCCACGACGTAGATGATCTTTGGCTCCTTGTCCACGGGGGCGGGGAGTAGCGGTGCTGCGAGTAGCACTTCTTTGAGCATGCCGTCCACTTCTTTGTCCTGTTGGAACATGGGGTTCTTGCGCATCAGGCGGTAGAGAGGCATTTCATTCTCGCCAAGCCGGGGGATGAAGCGGCAGAGGCCTGCGGCTCGACCGGCCAGTTTTTGGACGTCGTGGGGGCACTCGGCTTTGCCGAGTCATGCGATGGTGTCGATATCGGTGGGGTTCGCTTTGATGCCTCGCTTGGAGACCACGTACCCAAGGAGCTACCCGGTGGGCATGCCAAAGGTGCACTTCCGGGGTTGAGCTTGATCTTGTACCTCCGCAAATTTGCAAAGGTTTCGGCTAGGTTAGTGAGAAGGTTGCTCTGGTAACTATATTTTATTACCACGTCATCGGTGTAGACTTGGATGTTGCGGCCAATTTGGCTTGCAAGGCACTCTTGCATGCACCGCTGGAAAGTCATGTTAGCGTTTTTGAGGCCGAACATCATGGCGGTGTAGAAGTAGGCGCAGAATGGCGTGACGAACTTCATTTTCTCCTCCTCTTAGACCACCATCTTGATCTGGTTGTAACCAGAGTAAGTGCCGAGGAAGCACAGCGACTCCGATCCCACGACTGAGTCGATGATCTGGTCGATGCGCGGGAGGACAAATTCCTCCTTTAGGCAGGCGTTGTTGAGGTTGGTGTAGTCGATGCACATTCTCCAGGTCTTGTTCTTGTTCATGACCAGGACTGGGTTTGCCAGCCACTTGGAGTACTTGATGGGCCGGATGAAGCCCGTGGCCAGTAGATGCTACACTTCTTTGGCGATTGCTCAGCGGTGCTCTTCATTGAAGGACCCCAGTGACTGCTTTACAGGTCACACTTTGGGGTCGGCATTAAGCTTGTGCTCAGCGAGTTTCCTCGGGACACCTGGCATGTCAGATGGCTTCCATGCTAAGATGTCGTGATTCTCACGGAGAAACTCGATGAGTGTTGTTTCCTATGCGGGGCTCATGCATGTCTTGATGGTGACCGTCTGGCTGGAGTCGCCCGGGACTAGCTCGACGGTGTGTGTATGCGTGGAAGCTCTGAATGATGTCGACCCAGCATTTTCTGTGTTGGGCTTCTTCGGTATTGTGGGGTCATCCTTGTCAACGTGTCAACACCCGGATTTTTAATCCAAGATGCCTGTTATGCCATACATCATAATCCCAGGATTACCATTTTTGTGAGACATAACATATTTGGATACCATAGTACATCATCCATTACAAACCATACATAAGGTCTTACACAAATAAGGATCTCATGATCCAGTTCTTAATACAATTCAAGCAGTGGAAATACGTAATAATAACGGTAGCGTCCGCGAAGCTCCATCTTCGGGGTCACAACCAATGCTGACGATGGGAGATGATCCTAGTTATCGTAACCTTCCTGGGGTCCATCCTCCTGGTACTCCTCTTCATAGTCTGACCACGGGAATAGCCAGGGACAAAGCCATGAGTACTCTTTAAGTACTCGCAAACTAATACTAGCAAGTGAAGAGGGTTTTTGTAGTAGGACACTAAGCTCTAGGGTTGTTTTGCAAAAAGCCAGATTTACCTCTACTAAGTTCAGAAGCAAGAAAAGCTAGTTAAAGTTTTATAAAGCCTAAGTGGGAACATGTATTTCATATCACAACTCTGTTGTGGTCAAGTCAAATTCTCAATCCATTTCACAAGTCATTTTGAAAACATCTGACGGGGGAACAGTATGGCCACTCCAACTGTCCATAACCGCGGATGCGGCTATTCGAATAGTTTGACACTCTGCAGAGATTGTACACTTTCACCACAACATTCGATACATCCGTTAGGAACAAATCCTGAATTCACCATACTCAGTATGTGGATAATCAATCCTAACCTTTCAATTACACGCCCTAGTATAAGCACCTCTCCTGTGAGTTTGGCCTCCCAACCATGACCAACTGTCATCTTGGGTACTGCACAGGTGGACAATCTTCACAAGGTAGCCTCATCTCAGACCTTGGCCGTGAGGGAACCAATACTAAGGTATATAAGTTTCCAGTCAATCCCTACCCCAATTCTCGGGTATTGTGGTTGTACGATAAAATTGGAATGGTATCGCATCCAAACAACCATCAGTTTTATAAAGGGCTAAGGCTCATGCCTCAACATTTTCATCACCAAAACCATCTGGTGTTCGGAAACACATGTCAAAACATCTCAATAGAATGATCCATCATTCCAAGGTTTTCATAACCATTTTTCCACCAAGTATTCCCATCTAAAGTTGATCAAGTTTTATGCTTAGCACTAGCATCTACAAATGGGGGTAAGTACTAAATGAGGGGTGGTAAACTAGTGGAGTTTAACTAAGTTCAATCTTATGCCTTGGGATGACATCAAGATTATCTAGATTAGGCCAAATTTTATGCTCTTTATGCAACCTTCAATTTTCTTTCTAGAATCTACAAGTAACTTAAGTAAACTCTAAGTAATAGCTTTGATAAAGAAATAAAGTAGAAAGCTTGAAAGTAAAACTAGGATTGGGTATCGAGTGGATATGATCACATATGCTTAAGGCATCTAGTGGTCATGGTAACAAGCAAGTATTCACTTGCATAGGTATAGTATCTTGCAAGTGTTAACTTGCACAATCAACTAGTAGTATTAGGCTTGCATCATTATCAGTATAAGCTTGCTAAGTTAATATCTTGCAAGTATTGGCTTGCATAGGTCAACTTGATTAGTAAGGCTTGCCTTGTGCAGAGCAGTGGTTGAAGTGCTCCTCGGCTTCTTCTTCGTAGTATCCTCCTTCCTCCTCATATCCTTGGTCGGTACTAGCGTCTATGAATAAATACGAGGTACACAATCACCAAAAAAAACTTAACTACTTTCAATCATCACACACAAGGGATCTATAGATGATCTAGCATCATCACTAATATTACAAGATTAAAGCATTTGTCTTATTGATTTTATTTTTAGAAAAGTAATTTCTACTCATTGAAAAGCTACTTAAGATTTAATATTCTCCAAACCAAACATGGGATCATGCTGACATAGGTCATCACCACATATTTCAGTACATGGGAATGTGATTTAAAGTGGTGTCACAATTTAATAAGATTTAACCTTTTATTTCAATTAAATAAAGTGACTAGAAATGTCTATGTGGCATTCTTTCATTACTTGAACATTATTTCTGTAAGTAAGACCATATGTTTTTATATATTCTGAAAGGTATGATCAAATGTGATTTTTGAGAGTTGGAATCAATCCAAAAGCTATTATGGTTTAAATTTGAAAAATGTTTGAATGCGGAAAAGGTTCTGCCTTGTTATTTTTACCAAGGTTGATATATAGATTCAAATGATTTGAATCCAATGGGATTGGATTAAACATTTAAAAACCTTTCTATCAAAATTCGTTTCATTCAATTTGGTCCACTGAATCGAGCTGGGTTGATTTTTGAAACTAGGTACAGAACTATGTTTGAACTTAAATAGAAAAAGCTAAAGTCAAATAGGTGGGCTGCGCGGGAAAGGTTATTGGGCCGGCCTAGTGTCACTCCGCGGCGCGGGGCGCAACTGACAGGGGGGGTCTACTGGCCAGCGACTCATTAAACGCGAAGAGGTACGGGGCGATATGGAGCGTTGGATTAGAAGTAAGATCAATGGCTGAGGGTCGTCGGCAACGATGAACTAGTTACCGGCGAGCTCAAACCCTAGCGGCTCAGTGGGGGTCGTGGGAGGTTCACCGGGGTTCAGTCGAGGGTCGACGATGCGGGTGAACGACGAAGTCGATGACGGCGAACCTCCTGGTACCGGCAGCTCCTCCTGGGGTGGACGAAATCGACGGCGCCCTTCTTCTCCAGAGGCGGCCTGCTCCGGCGCAATTCTGGCGATGCGCTGCTTTCCTTGCTCCGGGAATGGGGTGGATTGATCAGTGAGGAGAGGGGAGTGGAATGGTGTGAATAAATCGAGCGGGGGAGGCCTCTATTTATAGTGGCGAGAGGGGACCAACGGGCGCGGGCTGAGCTCGTCGTGGTCGACGGCACAGAGGGCTATCGGTGTGGGCGACGGTAGGGGGCGGTGTTGTGCTCCCTGGCGAAGCTCAACGACGTGGTGGCGAGGCGTGGGGCGGTGATGATCGGTCGGAATGATGCGGTGCTCTCAGCGTGCCCGACGAGGTTTTAATGGCGCACAACACGCGTGGTCCGCATGGCGGTGAACGAGCGTGTCTGCAGGGTTGCTGGGATGGTGGTGATCACGTGTGCACGTGGCGAGGGCGGCGCGTGGTCTGTGGGTGCTGGTCGAGCGTGGCGCACGGGGCGCGCTCTTGGCATGGTTGTAGAGCGTCTTGGCATGGTCTGTGCGTGTGGTCCAGGGGCTGGCATTGCTCGCGGCTAGGACATGCTATGGCGGAGGGGTGCTAGCTTGCTCCCAGACAAGGTTGGCGAGGCTAGTGCTGCTTGTAGCTTGCTGTCCACACTAGGGTGACAATGGTGCTCTCGGGTTGTTCACCATTGATGACAATGGCTAGCTTACAGTGGTGCTAGAGATTAGTTAAGGTTGTTAGATGATCTACTAAGGCTACTGGTGTCCAGAGAGGGAACAAGTTAGGCCGGAATCACTGTACACTATAGTGTTTTGATTTTGTTTGATTTGTATCTACAAGGTGTTTGATGAAATGGCCGCATGAATTCAAGTTTTGAATTTCGAAAAGATTTTTGGTTGGTGTTCTAGGCATGTGCTGGTGAATCTGTAGATGCTTGGGTTTTGAAAGTTGAGCTTGTTTGAGTGGTTTTTGAAAAAGTGGGATCTTCCCATATGATATAGATTCAATTTTAAACTGTCATTTAAACTGAGCATTTAAATGTTTTTGGATGAACACAAAGTGGGCCTTGGTTCCTTGTTATCTGTACTATCAAGGGGTGCAAAGGTCCATACATGTTTCTGCTAAGTTCTGAAAGTTAGAGATAGCCAAAGTAGGCATGGGAGTTAACTTGGCAAAAGTGACCATTCACTTAAGTTGATGGTTTTGATTTGTTTGTCTTTGGGAAAAGTTTGGGGATTGTTTAGATGATGTTTATTTCACCTAAGAATCATTTTACAAGCAAATAAACACATAATCATGGCAATTCAAAAGAATCCAAATTGTAATGCATAGACATATGAATGCTTTCAGATTTTAATTGGAAAAGTTTTTGTTAACCCTAACTTTGGTGATTAGAGTTTGATGATTCTATTTTAATATTTTTGGGATTTTACACAACGCCACTCGCATATTTGGTGAGTTCATCAGCGTGATTGGTTTCCATAGGGATGACGGCATCCGCGAGTTTGACACATTTTTCCTTGCATTCTATGGCCATGTCGGGGTCACCGTGGACGGTGATGATGTCGCATGGTCCTAGGAGCTTCATCATGTTGTATGCGTAATGCGGGTCCGCCATGAATTTGGCGAATGCTTGTCTCCCCAGGACGCAATGATAGGGGCTTTGGAAGTTCACCAGCTCAAAGTCGATCTGCCCGGTGCGAAAGTTTGAGGGTGTGCTAAAGGTGACTAGTAGCCTCACCTTACCGATCAGGTATGTCTTCCGATAGGGGACGAAGGTGGTGAGGGTTGATTCGACCATCGACTGAGGGAGCTGCAGTCTTCTGAATGTATCCAAGTAGAGGATGTTGATGGAGCTCCCGTCGTTCATCAGTGTCTTGGGGAGCCAGTTGTCAACCACTTTGGGCTTGACCACCAGGGCGACTCGCCCAGGGTACTCGATCCGAAGCGCGTGGTCCTCACGGATCCAAGTGATGTGCTGCTTGGACTAGTTGAGGAAGCGGGGGATGTCGACTTGCGTCACCATGTTGACGGATACTGCGCCGGCAAGAACCTTCTTATCGCGCTTGGGGCCGAGCCTGGTGCATCTGCACTGCGAGCCGACATCATTGCCGAACATGCCAGCATTGCCTTTGTCCCTTGGCGGGTTGCTGTTGGGGCCCTCCCTTGCTTGCCTTGCCTTCTCGATCTCCTTCAGGGAGTGGTAGTCGATGGTGGTGTCAGTTGCGGGTTTCCCCTCCCTGCTGTGGTAGACGTAGGGTTGGTTAAGCATAGTGGCACGGTCGAATTTTGGCCTCGCCGTGTTGCTCGCGTGGTAGTTTCCGCTGTCGTGGTAGTTTCCTCCGTCACAGCGGAAGTTCTCAGGGTCGCGTGGCGCATAGCCAGAGTCGGCGACGAAGTCGACTCGCCCTTCATCGTGGCGTTTGCCAGTGAGGTGAGTGTTGCTGTAACGCATCTCGCGCTGTCTCCCGTTATCGTTGATGCTTGTGCAGCGTCTTCCTCCTGACTCGTCGTTGGAGTCTTGGTTGGGGTCCTCCTCCGCACAGCGCTCGGAGATCTCGAGGAGGTCGGGGATGTTGTCGAGCGACTAGTAGACCCTCTTGATCTTAGCGACCAGAGGCTCGTAACGGCACACGTTCTTGAAGCAGTGGATCGCCGTGTAGGGGTGGATGCCAGAGGCGTTGATCCATAATTCCTGCCATCGCTACACCTAGCGAAGGGTCAACTCGCGCGGTCCCTAGATGCAGCGCTCTAGGTCTTTGATGGTGGTGGCGTGGGTGTAGGATCCCTTGAAGTTCCTGACAAATTCCTCGCACATTTCCTCCCACGAATCGATGCCATCCGGAGGGAGGGTGTTGATCCATTGCCGGGTTGCTCCCTCCATCATTAGGGGGAGGTAGCAAGTGGAGAGCAGGTCGATGTGGCCTGCTATCCCCATCGATCTCCTTTTATCTCCTTTGGCGCCGTGAAGTTGGCAGGGTACTTTTCACCTCGGATCATTGGTCCGAAGCACTGGGGTCCGACTCGCCTGAGAGAACCCCTTGGCTTGGGGTCATCGCGGTTGGTGAGGGTGTGCCTTGGGTCATTGGGCTGGCGTGCCTGCCAGGTTTCGTTCTTGATGATGTGCGTTCGTGCGTCAATCGGCTGACTGTTGGCGGCGACCGTGTTGTTTGCCGGTCGCGGCTTGCTGCTATAGAGCGCAGGATGCATGTCCCGTGGATGGATCTACGGGGGCTCGGGTGGTGTGAAGTTGAGGGTGTTGGCGACCATTGAGAGGCGGCTCGAGGCCGCCCTGTTGCCGGACAAGCGGGAGTACATCCCTCCCTGTGTGTCAACTCCTGCAGCTTGCTTCTCGACGGCCTTGGCGAGTAGGGCCTGGGCATACTTGATCTGCAGTGTGCCCTCTCCTATGATGTTGAAGTTGGAAACTGCTCCTTGGCCCGCGATGAAATTGTCCATCAGGGTGGAGTACAGCGGGATCCCATTTCGTCGTGGGCTTGCGGAGAGATGATGACCCTTGGTTGGTCTGGAGGTGCCCGACCCAGGGGTGGCGGTGGAGCCCCAATCGCTGGAGATCCGGGTGGTGGGCGATTGCTGCCTCCCGGTGGCGCGTTCTTGCAGTTCTCACGAGCGGCCGCACGGGCGGGGTCGTTGCCATCACTGAAGTTCAGGGAGCAGCCCTGAACGTTAGAGGTCAGGTGGCTCTTGATGCAGCGTTGGTGGTAGAGCGACAGCTCCTGCGCATTTCCTGCTCGAGGCAGAATTGCTCGCGCTCGGTCTTCTCCTTGCATGTCACCTCCTCCAGTCGCAGGCGGTCTTCATCGACCTCCATCATCGTCGCGGTTGGTGGGATCAGCATGGATAAGGGGTCTATCGGGGAGCTCATGTTGCCCACATGTAGGTCGCGATGAAGCGACTGGATCTGGCGCGGAGGTTACCAGAGGACTTCGACCCAGAGTCAGAGTCGAAGATCTTGAGGATGGAGGGATCCTCGAAATCTCGGGTGTTCGAGACTCGCGTGATGGATCCTTCGAGCGATGCGGCGGTGATGGATCCGGTGACCGAAGTGGAGGTCGCCAAATTGGCGTCGTCGTGGAGGGTCGTGTCGTCTGTGGCCGCGTCGGTCCTGGCCACGTTGCTGGTGGCTGAGTCGTACTCGGAGGCGAGGCGGGAAATGGTGCGGATCCGGCCTTTCGAGAGTTGATCGCGGCATGGCAGTGACCCACCGATGATCGTCGTCTCTGCTGGGGCGACGATGTCCGTGAAGCCGACAAACAGGTTGATGGTGTCGATTGGCATCACCACGCTATGCGTGACCGGGCGCGATGCTAGGACGTAGCTTCTGGGCAAGATCTGAAGGATCTCGCTGCATGCGATCATGTGGCCGGTGGTGATCGACCGGTTGATTGGTGAATAGGGTCTCGCCGTAGAACTCAGGCCAGATCAGCCATGCCCCACGGTGGGCTCCACTATCGTTGGAATGGCCAGGGCAGACGCTACCAGGGGTAGCGAGTAGTAGGATTTTGGGAAAGAGCGATCAGCCATCTGCCGAGCGAGATGAGGGCAAAGACATAGGGTTTTACCCAGGTTCGGCCCCCTCGAGGGTAAAGACCTACTCTTGCTAGATTGTATTATTTCTTGAGTATAATGGTTACCAGCTCGGTGGCTAGGTAGCGAGTCGATGGGGTGTATGATGGAATGTGGGTATAGAGAGTGCCCTAGGGAGGTTTATAGAGGGGTACCTTGCTAGGGTTTACAGATATACAACCGAGTCAGTTAAGGACTCACAGGAGTTGACATAATCCGACCAGGCCTATCTACGATTCTGGGCCTCCGGCTTCCAATCGCCAGGCTTCATCATCAACCGTATTCAAGTCGTCGTCCTGCAGGCCCACTCGCCAGGGGCGTGGTCCAGTTGGAAACGTCCTGCTGGGTACACCCCATTCGGCAGATCCCAATCAGAGGCTCACTGAGCGCGCTTTGCTATGTGCGAACAAGGTTTGCCTCTGGCGCCACCTGTTGTCCCGGCTCGCTATAGGTGGTGCTATCTACGATTCTGGGCCTCCGGCTTCCAATCGCCAGGCTTCATCATCAGCCGTATTCAAGTCGTCGTCCTACAGGCCCACTCGCCAGGGGCCTGGTCCAGTTGGAAACGTCCTGCTGGGTACACCCCATTCGGCAGATCCCCATCAAAGGCTCACTAAGCGCGCTTTGCTATGCGCGAACAAGGTTTGCCTCTGGCGCCACCTGTTGTCCTGGCGCGCTATAGGTGGTGCTATCTTGAGCGTTTGGCACTAGGGCCTCGGAGGTGCAGAGGAGGAAACAAGTCGTTGCTTGTTTATTTTGGACGATAGGGTCGTCCTGGTAGGCGCTACTCGCCAATCTGGTGAGTCCGTCGGCATTTTGCGCCTCTTCGGTGATGACTGCGTCGGCCATCTTTGTGTTGTTGTCCTCGCATTCAATAGCCATGTCCTCGCCTCACGATGATTATGCCGTGGGGGCTCGGTAGTTTCATCATGTCGTAGGCATAATGTGGGGTCGCCTTGAACTTGGTGAACGCCTTCCTGCCGAGTATGCAGTGATACGGGCTTCTGAAGTTAACTAGCTCGAAGACAATCCGCTCGTGAAGAAGTTGGCTGGTGTGCCAAAGGAGACTAGCAGTGTCACCTGCCCAATCGGGTATGCCTTCTTGCCCGGAACTATGTCATGGAAGGTGTAGAGGGTGGATTCCACCATGGACTACAGGAGTTGTAGTCGTCTAAATGTATCAAGGTAGAGGATGTCAATTGAGCTGCGGCCATCCATGAGCGTTTTGGGTAGCCAGTAATCGGCCACTTTCGGCCTGAGAACCAGGGTGACTAGCCCTGGGTACTCGATCATGGGCGCGTGATCGTCGCGACTCCAGGTGGTGCTCTAATCTGACCAATTCCGCCAGCACGGGATGTCAACTTGTTGCACCGCATTAACAGTGATAGTGCAGGCTAGTACCTTCTTCTCGTGGCGCGTCCCCACGCTAGTGAATGTGTGGATCCAGCCGACATAATTTTCGAATGCGCCGCCTTTTCCATTGTCGCTTGGCTGATCGGGGTTTGGGTCCTCCCTAGCGCGCCTTGCCTTCTCAATCTCCTTGAGAGAGTGGCCCTCGGCAGTGGTGTAGGTGGCAGGTTTGCCTTCCCTACTGTGGTAGATGCAAGGTTGGTTCAGTAGGGCGGCGGGGTTGAATTTCGGCCAGGCCGTAGTGTTCCTTGTGGGTTGTTCCACTCGCCGCGGTAGTTATTGTGGTCACGCGGTCCATAGCTGGTGTTGGCGATGAAGTCGTCTCGTCCGTTGTTGTGGTGCTTGGTTGTCTGACGTGTATTGTTGTAGCGGAGGTTGCGGTTGTGGCCGCTGGTTTGGCTGCCCATGCGGCGCCTTCCACCCGACCCGTCGTCGGACTCCTGGATTGGGTCTTCCTTCGAGTAGCGTTTGGCAATCTCGAGGAGGTTAGGGATGTTGTCGAGCGTTCAGAAAACTCACTTGATGTTGGCGACCAAGGGTTCGTACCGACACATGTTCTTGAAGCAGTGGATGGTTGTCTATGGGTGGATGTTCATGGCGTTTATCCACAGTTCTTGCCAGCGTTGGACCCATTGGCGGGGTCGACTTGTTTGTCCCCTGGACGCATCGCTCCAGGTCTTCTATCATGGTGGCGCGCGAGTAGGAGCCATCGAAGTGCTTCATGAAGGCCACGCGCATCTCTTCCTAGGAGTCGATGCTATTTTCCGGGAGGGTATTGATCCATTGGTGGGTCATGCCCTCCATCATCAGGGGTAGGTAGCGAGTGTCCAGTAGCTCGTTGTGTCCGGCAATTCCCATTGCCATGAGGTAGGTGTCGATCCATACTTTGGGATCAAGCATGGGGTCATATTTTTCCATATCCTTTGGCCCTCGGATGTTTGGAGGGTAGTTTTCGCCAAGGACCATTGGTCTGAAGCATGACGGGCCGACTCAACTGAGGTCGCCGCAGTTGGAGAGCATGTGGTGGAGGTCGTATGGCTAATGAGCTCGCCATGCTTGGGTATTGATAAGGTGGCCTCTCGCATCGACTGGCTGGCCATTGGCAACAACCGCGTTGTACTATGTATGCAGATCATTGGTAAAGATGGTAGGGTTTGCAACCACAAGTTGTTGCGCTCATGGTTCTGTGGTGGGCAGTTGGTGATGTTTGCGACTGTCCGCTTGCCCGGGCGGTTGGACGATGTTTCTCTGCTGTTGGCGGATCTTGAGTAGACCCGCCCCTGTGAGTTCTCCCTGCGTTTTGCTGCTCCACTTCTTTGGCGAGCAGGGCTTGGGCATATTTGATTTGGATTGCACCATCTCCCGTGGGGTTCAGGTTGGCAACCGCAGCTTGGCTCACGATGACAATGTCCATCAGAGTTGAGTATAGGAGGGTCATTGGCGTCGTACTCGCGTGGAATGATTGGTATCACGGTTGCTCCGGAGGAGGCGTGTGGTGGGGTAGTGGTGGAGCTCCATTCGCGATTGACCAGACCGGAGGGCAACTACCTCCGGGTGGCACATTGTTAAAGATTTCGTGGTTGGTCGTGCGCGGGGTCATTCTTGTCATTCAAGTTCTGGGCGCAGCCCTATGTGGAGAGGTTGAGTCGCCGCATCACCTGGTGCTGGTGGTAGGCCGAAAGCTATTGTGTGGTTTGTTGCTCGAGGCCGAATTTCTCCCAATCGACCTTTTCTTTCTCCATGGACTCATTCAAGGCCATGCGATGTTACTCGATCTCGTCGACCATCACAATTTGTGGGAGAGGGGTGGAGAAGGGATCCACCGGTGGATGTTTGTCGTTCTCCATGTAAATGGCATGGTGGATGACGGGGTAGGTATCGTCTGGAGACTCCGATCCCAAGTCGTAGTCGAGGAGTTGGAGGATCGAGTCTTCCTCATAGTCCGTGATGTTAGAGACCTTGGTGATGGAGCTGGCTTTTCCAGCGAGGGTGGTGGGTTCCGCGGTTTGTGATGGCGTTGCCAAATCGGCATCATCAATGAGGGTGGAGTTGCTCTGGACGGAGCCGTTCTCCTCCGAGTCGTACTTCTAGGTGAGGAGGGAGATGGATCGGATGTGCTCCTCCGAGAGCAGATCACGTGGAGGCGATCCGAGGCTGGTGGTGAATCCGGCAGGATCCACCGGGTCGACGGCATCGGTGACGCCGATGAAGAGGTTGATGGATCCGATTGGGATCATGGTGGCGTGGGTGACTAGTCGCGAAGCCAGTGCGTAGCTTCTCGGCAGGATCTGGAAGAATCCCCGGTGGCGATCATGTGGCCGGTAGCAAAGGGTCGGCGAGCTGGAGTGAAGGGTCTCGCCGCAGATATGAGGCTTGACTCACCATGCCCCATAGTGGGTGCCACTATCGTGGGAATGGCCATGGAAGTCGCTACCAGGGGTAGCGATTGAGTCGAAGAAGGGCAAGAGCGAGTTGCCATCTACGGATCGAGATTGGGAGCGAGTCACATGGTTTACCCAGGTTTGGCCCCCTATAGGGTAAATACCTAATTCCTGCATGTTTCTATTGATGGCTGATGAATTACAAGGTGGGTGAACTCGGTGTAAGGGCGACGAGTCGCTTGGATGGGGTAGCTAATAGCTCATGTCCTCGACGGTAACTCTAGGGAGGATTATATAGGGGTTCTTTTCTAGGGTTTTACAATACTTCAACCGAAATAGTAAAGGTTTCAGGAACTTAACCTAATCTGACTGGGCCTAGCTATAGTCTTGGGCCTTCGCGTCCAGTCGATGGTCTTCTACGAAGCCTCCTTTCCAGTCGCCGTCACTGCTGGCCCACTCGACATTATCCTGGGCCAGTCTCTTCTTGCCTTCATTGATACCCCAATTGGCATATCCCCATCATGTTTAGTTTTTAAATATAAATTCATTGTTAAATTCAAATCTTTTCAAATCTGATCCAAACTAGCCAAACCTTTGACTTTGACCCCTTTTGAATAATTTTGAATTTAATATAAATTCAAATTCATAATTCCATATAATTTGAATTATATATTATTTTGAATCAGAAAACATGACGATTATGAATATGCTATCTAAAATATCATTTGTACAATTTAAAATTTCAAAATAATTTAATTGCTAATAAGTGCCATTTCTTAATAATTGAATAGCTTTTATTCCGCAACTCTGAATTCGATAAATGATATGCCTAAATCGATTATCTCGACGAGCCCATTCTAACTATGCATTCCATGATATGAATTGAAGCATGCATAATATAAATATTAAATGTCTAGCATGGTTTACGGGAGAAAAACATGACTAAAAGCTTAATCAAATGTTTTATTCTTGTACCTCACACCTAAACCATGCCAAGATATGCTATACCATGTAAATTGTGCATCATTCCATCATGGCATACTTTGTTTGCTTGTTGCATATGATTTATATGATTATGCAATGTATTTATTTTGGACCCTTGTGTGTTTGGTGTTTATCCAGAAAGATGATAAGCAAGGAGAATACTAGGAGCCTCGGGAGTTTTACCCGGATCCTTCCTATTCTACAACTAAACTTCCAGGAAAGCAATTCCCCATGCTTGCACTACATATAGCACCTATTGCATCTATATTATTCTTGCATCATATGTCATGATCTGAATAAATTGAATCCCAAGTATTGCATAGCCTTTACTTTTAAACCCCACCAAAGCTTGTTCCCTCCATCCTATGAGCCATTAGTATCGGAGTTGTTTGAGCCATGCGAGTCGTAGAATTGCATGTGTAGGGTTTGTGAGTGTCTTTGAATATTGAGGTACCTAAACAACTGAATTAAGTAGTAATGGGATAACTAAAGAAAGAGGCACCGGTGGGCAATATCTCTTATTTGGTTCTTTATGCTCACTTGTGTCCCGTAGGACCCCTAGTACTTGATACATGTTCCTTGACTATCGCACTATCTGCATGTGGGACCATGAATCCCCTTAGTCTTAGCTTGAGTCGCATTTAATTTCTTGGGGCCACAAACTAGTTTGGGGCATTACTATCGTGCTCTTATGCCATGCTACTGCTTTCTTTACTACTATTGCTCAAGGAGCGTTTACTACTATACTTCTTAGGATATGTGCTATGTTTACGAGGTATCGACAAGACCAGTCATACTTTCGGGTTCCCAGTCATTTACAGCTGTCGACATAAACCCTGGGTCCGTCTCGGAGCCGTCCAACTTCGTTGCGGGGTGCTTAGTGGGGTGTCCCTTGAAATCATCTACGAATCTTGCGAATGCTTTGTCGTGATGCCTCGTTGGTTTTTTATTTGGTTTTCCGAGGTTGATCATGTGTGTGTTGCTATTTGTGCACCCCTGCAGGGTAAATCTTTCTGAAAGACATATTCATGGTTATGGATGACTTGGAGCACAGTTTCTCGATCATAGACAATCATAACTAAAGTACCGCTTTTAATATGACTAAAACTTAACTAGTAATAGTGCAATATTCATGGAATGATTAAAACACTACCAATGAATGGGATGTTCTTCTTCCTTCTCATTCGAGAAACAAAAAGGAGGGTGAGCGATGTTTATTTATGTTGATATAATTGTTGGGTAATTCACTTTTGTTATTTAATGAGTGTCTGTCTATCATTGGTTAGGTAGATTTTATAGCATGTCTCTATAGAACTGTTAGGCTTTATTTTTCACTGCAATTGCGTCACCCTCAAGTTGTTCCCTTTAGATGCATAAAGACTTGCTGAGCCCCCTAGGGTCTCACATGATAAATATTGTTTATATGGACAGGTATATCCACAAGAAGGTTACAGGGTCGAAGAGACCGATGATGGTGGCAACGATCGTCAGATGTAGAGATTCTAGGGCATGGAGATCCTTGAGATCTATGTATGAGATGTGCGTATTTTCAGGGCATATTATGCCAATTTGCCTCTTATCCGTACTCGGATCTTATTTTTCGCTTCCGCTTGATACTCTGATGTGTGATGTATGAGGATGGATCCTAAAATATTATCTCTATACAGGATATTTGGATCTTGTTGTATGGCGTTGAATATTTCTATTTATTTTAGATGGTCTGTCTTTGATGTACTTTTGTATGTCGTGGACATACACACTCGTGTATGTCTGTTCGCATACCTGTTGACTACACCGCTCACACTTGTCACGATGTTCTTGTAAAGTGGATAGGGTGGTTGGCCGGTACCGTGCCCTATTCCGCTCTGACGGTACCTACACATGGGTGGCCCTTGAGCCCCCTCGATAGGACACCATTTGCACTTTGGGTTCATTATTGTCTTGTTTATTAGAGCATAGTGTCTGAGGTATTACCCGAGGAAAGTGACGATGAAACAGTTTGCCTCATCGGCTTCGAGTTCCTTGTCTTCCTCCCGGTGAACTTCAAGTGGTGGATGCGCCTGCCAGATTTTTCAACGAGGATCTCAGAGAGCACCCCTCATGCAAGCTCCGGATGCGCAAGGATAGTGGTGACCAACCCATATAGGAGTTGCAGAAGTGGGTGGATGGTAGGACTTCTTGTCCCACTACAAGCTGAAGGTCAACGATGCCCTGAAGTTCCACTATCATGGCGGGGGCCTCTTGTCGGTGAAAATATTTGATAGAGCCCTCTTCCCCCGCTGCTCGTCTATGACTCTGACCTCAGTGATGCCTAAAGGTGGCTAGGAGATGCATGGGGCGGGTGATGTAGTCATGCGCGAAGTGGAGGGAGGCTGCGGGCTGCTCCCTCGCGTGGGTGACTTTCCATCCTCTCCTTCCAGCATGAGGTCCTCTCCGAGCCATTTGCTGCATTGTACGTTTCTCTAATGTAATGTCGATTGGACGTTATTAATGTATCTTACCTTTTCCTTTGCAACATTTCCCTCTTTTTCCTTGTCCTGCTCATGGTTGCCCTTGGTTTCTTCGTCCTTTACGGACCTTGCACCACCATAAGGCCCGTGGGGGCGTCGTTCATCTTCTCCGACGCCTCGCTCCAACTTTCCTGGTTCTAGCCTTGCGGTCGATCCAAGTCTTGCTTGCAGGGCCATCCGTCCCTGGGATTCACATGGTCATTGCAACTCCCATCAGCTGATGTGCTTACTTCCTTGGCCATGACGGGTCCTTGCCTTGGTCCCCTTTTCTTTCTTATACATCCTTTGCTTGTCCTTAAACATGAATGAACACACCTTGCGACATTTTACCCATGCCTCAGGTTTAAAATAGGGTGTCGTGCGCTTGATCAAGGCACATGGCGTTGCCAACTCGGGAGCCTAACGTGGGAGGTGTGTCTTCATGATTTAGTGCTCGTCGGCAACGCCTAGAGCACAACGCTCATACCTCAGAGCGGATCATTGGAGTGTGATGTTTCCTGGCCTAATAGTCTCGTTACCCATGTTAGGACAGGTGTGAGAGTTGTGTCTATGAGATTTAGTGCTCGTCGGCAATGCCTAGAGCACAACGCTCATACCTCAGAGCGGATCATGAGAGTATGACTTTTCTTGGCTTGACAGGCTTCGTTACTCACGCCTGGTATCGACAAAGATCCAAACGAATGCAAAACCCAAAAAAGGCTTGGCAAATGAAAATAGGCGGAAAAATGAGAGCAACGGGATTCTCATTCCAAGACGGGGCAGCCCCGAATTACAAGAGATTTACACATAGGCGGGACAAGCCAAAAACACTAGTATTCATCACAGTTGCTGGGAGAACTACACTCTATCCCGGGCTTTCAGTTGCCGAGGGAACCTCCAATCACACTTGGGCTTTTAGTTGATGGGAGCACTACACTCCTTCTCGGGCTTGCAGTTGGCGGGGGAACCTGCACTCAGACCAGGGCTTTTGGTTGCTAGGAGCACTACACTCGCTCTCGGGCTTTGAGTTGCCGAGGAAACCTCCACCCACACCCCGGGCTTCAATTTGGTAGGGTGGATGCGTGAAGTTTTCAACTTGCACGGAGCACCACCAGTACCAGAGTTGTCATCGGAACTACGTTCCAAAAAGGGTCACAGCCTCTTCTCGGGCGAGCCAGGAATCAGGGCGAAAGGTTGGCCCGAATCGGACAAAGAGTCGGTGTGAGTTACGGGAAAAGTGATGGCTTCTAGTTTGAATAGTTGTTCAGAGCAGAGCACGGCGTCCCTCACATCACCTTTGATGGTCAAGGTCCCCCACGAGGAGGGAAGCTTGAGGGAGTTATAGGCATGGTGGGAGACCACCATGAATTTTGCCAAGGCAAGGCGGCCTATGATGCCGTTATATGGTAGGGCGATGTTCACAACATCAAAGATGATGTTTTCAGTGTGGTAGTTGCCTTTGGTGCCGAATGTGACCGGCAGTTTGATCTTACGCCACGGCTGAGTAGCTCTCGGGTTTACACCCAGGAAAAAACTCAGTAGGGGCTAATTGATCCTCCATGATCTAGAGCGTGTCCAGCAGCTTTGCTGATAAGATGTTGAGGCCAGCTGCTCCATCCACCAGCATCTTGGTGACTTTGCTGTTCTTTATGATGGGGATACCACCAGGTGTAGTGTACCGACCCCAGCGATGCAGTCTGGGTGATATCGCATATCAAAACTAATCGTCACGTGAGACCATCGAACTGGCTGTTGTGCTTCCGGGTAGGCTGCACAACGCACAGTTCACGGGAGAAACGCTTAAACTCCCTGTGGGAATTTATGGCATAGGCTCCTTCGTGTGTGCATGTGCAGTCCTAGACATGTGGGTATTGTCTGCACCCATCAGCGTCGCTGTCCTGATCGTTGACAGGGTTGTTGCCGCGCAGTTGAGGGTATGCATTGCCGTGGCCCCCTCCATGCCCGCTCTTGCTCCGTGTCCATCGCATGCATATCCCCCTCATGCAGCGCCCATGTTTCCCCCATGTCCTCCAGCGGGGGCACCTGGGCTAGGAGGGATTGGATATTCCTTTGCATGATGGACAGTTTTGTTGTAGCAGTAACAGCTCCTGAAGGTACCATTAGCTCCATGCTCAGCGATACACATCTTCTGTCCCTCGGTGTATCCGAGGATGGAGCGGTAGTTCCGAGCGTCATCCTTGTTGGATTCGTGCATAAGGGCACCAATTCCCTGTGGCAGGCTTGGCAGCCGCCACTTCTTCCTCCGGTTTGGTCTTCTTCTCATCCCGGCAGAAGTACTAGGCTTTGTAGCCAAAGCTTGCTGAAAGCCCCGCTTGCGCGAGGCACTCTTATTCGCAATCACGCTTCCCAGCTCCTCCACTCCTGCGGCCTCCCGGGCAGTATCCTTAGGCGCAAGGAATCCTTCGTCCGCCAAGGAGAAGAGGTCAGCCAATGAACACAACTCATGGGGGTTCTTGATGGGATGCATGTTGAGTTCTTCGCATGTCTTACTATCGCGCACATTCATGGTTAACTCGCCAATAATGGCGGCATCCTCCGCCTCCGGGATAGTGTGTGCAATCTGCAAGAATCCTAGAACTAAATATCGTAGCCGCTCGCTCTTCCCCTGGAGCATCGTGTGTAGCTGAATGAGTGTTCCCGGGTCCTTGAAGCCTTTGTGGAACACACTCATCAAAGCGATAATACAACCTGTCCCAGGAGTGAATGGACTCCTTAGGTAGGTGCATGATCCAGGACAAGGTCGTGCCCTTTAGGGCCATTGGAAACCAATTGGCCATGACCTTCTCATTAGGACCTGCTGCCACCATTGCGGTGGAGTAGATGGCCAAATACTCCTTTGGGTTGGTGTTGCCTTCGAACTTAATAGGGACGATGGGGCAGAACTTTGGTGGCCATGCCACCTGCCGAAGGGCAGGAGCGAAGGTGGGTGTAACACCCTAGTTTTAATGAATCATTATTCAGGGTTTGATTGTGCATTCATTAGCATCATCTCTTAAAAATGCATGCAAAGAAAATAAAATGCAAACCCTAAAACCCTAGTTTCGCCTCTCTCTTTAAAACCTTCTAAAAAGGTTTTGTATTTTGAAATCACAAAATTAAAGGAGCCCAAATTGATTAAAGGGGTCCCTGTAGTATTTTATATATTCTATAAAATCTCTGGTAATGTTGAAATTACCCGAAACAAATTTGAATTGAAAATACAAACAGAAAACAAATTACAGAAAAAGAAAAGAGTTGCAAATAAAAAAAGCAGCCAGAACCATCCCAGGCCGGCCCAACCCATCTTCCTCTCCTCTCTCTGCCGCTCCACACGCAGCGCGTAGCAGCCGCCCGCAGCCCATCCTCGGCCCAGCGTGGCCCAGCGCCAGGCCCGTACTGCTTCGCCTCTTTCTCCTTTCTTCTTCCTCTGCCAGTAGGACACAGCAAAGCTCCTGCGTGTCACCGGCTCCGCCGTCGCCCTCCCGCGCTGCTATTCGCGTTGCCCCGCCGCCCCTGGACGAGGATAAGACCGCATCGAGCCGTGTTCCCCTTCTCTTCAACCTCTCACTCCTTCCCTAGTACCCTCTCTCTTTCCCATCGAGGCCGGAACCCTAGCCCCAGATGTCGCCGGCGTCGTGCCGTTGCCATGCTCCCCTAGCCCAACCGAGGCCACCACAAGCTCCGCATCGTCGTGCCGGTCTTCCCTGTCAACAGAATCGAGTGCAGGCGCCTCAGATCGACGATAACCTCGCTGTCTTCCTCGCCACCGAGCTGCTCGTCGTCGCCATTACTGCCGACCTAGACCTCCTCTGGCCAAGCCGACCTCTCCAATCGAATCACGGTGAGCCCGTGGTCCCTGTGGACCCCTCCTTTCGCTCCCTCTTGCTCTGTATCGCTCCGCCGCCGTGCATCTGTCGCTTCCACCGTTGGCCGTCGCTGTACGAGCTCCTCCGGTTGCCAATAAACAGCGGTGCGGCCCTATTTTAGTTCCCCTTGCCATGCTGTAGTGAACCTGCGTAGCCCCGTAGCCCCGCGCGCTCTCCAGTGTCGCCGCCGACAACCGTCTGCCACGCCGCTCGTCGTGGTGACGTGGTGCTCGCGTGGCAACCGCGTGGTGCCCGCATGGCCCAGGTCCCACCATCAGCCTTAGAGTCTAGATGCCTCTGTGGTGCAAAAAGTTTAGGGTTAGGGTTATCTGACGTCAGCCTAAGGTAATAATTAGGATTAATAATTCCAGAAATAGTTATAAACTTGTAAAATCAACATCTAATTATTTATAAGTCAGAAAAATACAAATAATATATCAAAATGTTCAGAAAAATGAGAGCTACCTATCTAAGCTATAATCATGCATTATTAAGAAACTTTCATGACAAGTTTAATTAGAACAACAAATCCACCCCTCTCATATGCATCTGGAGTTTCCCCGAGTTAGGGTTTTCACCCCTCGGAACCCCGATTAAATTGCTGAGCATGCTTTAGGGTTACATTTCAATAAAAAATTAACTTGTCATATCATCATCCTTGCTTGAGCATTGCATCGATGCCATGTGTTGATTGTTTTTCCTTTCTTTCCAGTGTTTGGTTCTTCTCGGTAGAATACAATATCGAGATCGAGATCGAAGACCGAGATCAAGACCATCGAAGATCGACAAACAATACTTGACCAACTGTAACAAGTCAAGTACAAGGCTCCCGAATATCTATTTATCTGCTACCAACAGGCAAAGGCAAGCATAGCCCCACCATGATATAATCCTATGATTTCAAAAGAATTTTAATTCATGCCATGATGCATAGGATTCTAATGTGGTATTTTATCGATAGATAGAGTATCCTATCTATTGCATTACTCCCTTTGAGCTTATATTACCTGATCCACTGCTCCTAGCATAACTAGGTTTGGCTTGTGTGCACTGCTAGAGCTTATATGTGTCTGCTTAGCCATGCATAGCTGTTAAGTCTTGCTCATCTAGATGATGTATCAGATGCAGAGAATCTAGTATGATAGGAGAACGTGATGAGATGAGATCAGTGATATGAGATTAAACATGCTAAGGCTTGTATGGGAGGCCACGGTGGGATGTGGTTTTTCTAGTCCCATGCTCGCCACCACTAGGACCTGAGTTCTTGCCTTTGGAACCGAGATAAGCGTACAGCCACACGGGGCTTGGGAACCCCTCGCCTGATTAACTTGCCTAGTAGATTCCATGAGTCACATAGTTCGGCGTTCCATTCGACATATGCATAGAAAACCTTTTGAAAGATTTGCCGGGTGAAGGTGCATTCAGAACAGGTAGGTAAGCGTGGTCGGGGTTGCTTTGTGTAGATGGCGCCCCTGGTAAACCAACCTTGCCTCACATATTTAAGTACCGGCTTCGGGATTTGGCCCGTTATAGCGGAACCATACTTATTGCGTGACTCATGGTCTCAACGAAAGCAAGGTAAAGGTTGTGGCCAACCATCCTCTGCCAGCCTTCCAAGGAAGAGGGCTAATAGCTTGGCAATAAGATTTGGTTGGTACGCGTGGGTAAAGTTGTACACCCCTGCAGGGTTAAATCTTTTCGAAAAGCCATGTTCACGGTTATGAATGCTTGATGACCAGATTCTAAGATCATAGAGAACTATAACCTAATCGTTAAACTTGGCAGATCAACGTGTGCTTAAGGATGCTTCCTCATGGGTATGAGGGGGTGATCCTAGTTAGGGTTCAGATGATGATGACTTGGTGGATATCAAAAGATGATGATCAATATTTCAGAGATGTCACTCTCGTATCCCCTTTTAAGACACTCTGAATAGACGAGCTTCTCCTCTCTCTTGTTTTATAAACAAAGATGGCTTTATGCAAAACAACTCCACCAACCATAAGTCTTGCGGAGTACACCCTGTACTCACCCTTGCTTTGTTGATATTTTTGGCAGAGTAAGTGTTCCCTGAAGACAACTTCCGTACTACATCAACATCGACGAGTAGCTTGGGGTTCCCGGCCGACAGCCTGGAATCTATGGGCTGGGACGTCATCATTATGCTTCAGGCCTCTTAGCCATTTGTTAAGTTTGATATACTTAATAGCATAATTTGCCTTCCATTGTTTGATGTTTGTGGTTAGTGACCTCTACTTGTAATAATTTGGTTCTCTACTCAGTTATGAGCTTGCTGTAATAAATTTTTGTGTCGTAGGGTAACTGCCGTGTTACCGATTCTTCACTGGATATTCTCGAGCTCAATGTTAAGCTTATTTCAGATGAAGGTCTGGGATTTGTTTAGCCCTGATCCCGGGGGTGTCATAGGTTTTGGTATCAGATTAGTACCGACCATAGGAAAACCTTGCTATTGGTCGATGTTGAGTCTCGTGTTTGTGAAATCTATTTTAAAAGATGAAAACTCTTTGCGAAAACTCTAGTATGGTCCTTTTACTCCTTATCTAGTTTTGCTCTAACTCTGGGTTATCTTATCTGGTGTTGATTTTATAAAAGTTTTGATATCTCGTCTAGTCTTTCAAATCTTAGGTGCCTTCTGGGCATGTCGTTTCTCAACCAGTTAACCTAGTGTTGAGTTCTTTAGAGTTGTCTGTGTTGTGAATTCTTGTTTCCCTTGCTCTTGTTTATCTTAGAGATTCCTTCCCATCATGATCTCTCTATCTTTTGGATCCTACAATATAATGATTCACAATGTTCTGTTCTAGGCTTTGAGGTCTCCTTTCGCCTCATGTGCCTTCGTTTTGTTTGTTTGGTACTTCAGAAGATGTTTCTTATTTTGGAAGCTACCTCGTGATTATTACCTTGTAGTGTACGTCGTGTCACTCAAGTAGTAGTTACTCCTTTCTTTCGGTTTTAACCCTTGGACTTGGACTTAAGATCCCTGATTGTGCTAGATTCTAGTGTTGTGAATCTTGTACATGAAGCTGACCTTTAACCCAAGATCTGTTCTGTTGACATCTGTCGTTAATGTTCATACATTACCTCAGGATGGCTGGTAATACAATTCTAGCCTTTAAGCTTGTGGTCTTTGTTGCGATTGAGTTGTGACAACTAAGGACTTCCCTTACCACTAGCTATGGCAGATGTTATTTCATGGAACCAAAAAGATCACGACAAGAGTACTCTTTGAGACTCTCACATCTATATTCGTGACTCTGCCACACCTTACCCCTTCTCTGCATTGGTTTTTGGAAGATTGTCGACTTATGCATCCACATCTCGGGATTCTATCCTGAGCATGTTCCTTTTCCCTTGTTGTTTTCTGACCTTTGTCTACCAGTTGGTAGCCAAGTAGTAAATGTGCATCGGTGTCTTCCGAAGCAAGATACTCCTGTGGTCCGTCATGACAAACAATTTCGGGATGTTAGGAGAAACAAACTCCAGTACCTCTTCATATCTAGGACCAGGTCAAAGTGTTGTAATCCGCAGATTAAGAATCATTGATTAGATTCTGTTTGTTCTATCTTAAAGTATCGCACACTTTTATACTAAGAGGTTGTGCTGAGTTTCATGACCTTCTTAACGAAGTGATGCTTTCACACATATTACCCACCCTCCCTCGAGCTTTCGCGCTCGTGAGTGATCCGTGTGCATAATAATGTGGCTATCTGAGATTCATAGCAATTTTTTTTGTTTTGAACCCTAAGGACATTTGAGTCATTCTTAGTGTGATTGTTTAACCTTATCACTAAGGAAAGGATGATTGTGCTACCATGTCCATTATTGTGGTGCACTCTCTTCATTCAAAGAGTTGGGTTTGTGCCGAAACTCTAAGACTATGTATTCTTGCCTTACCAAGCAAGTTTCCTCTCGAACTAGGTGACATATCGGTGGTTCGTGATATTCTAGATGTCTACTAGAAGTATCGCCATGTTTCCACATGACCGTGTTGTCAAGTTCTTGAGCAAGCAATTTCTCTGAACTTCTCTTTTCTCCAAGGATCCGTACTCGATACCCCCTAACTAGTTGGTTGAGCTTAAACAACAACTTGGAGAGTTGTAAGACAAAAGTTCTAACTGACTCTGTTACTTATTTAAGGGATATTTAGTTGTGTTCGTGTTGAAGTTAGATAATATCTCCTTCGTGGATATGTTATCTTTCCCCACATTTGATTTGATTTGGATTATCGTCAAATCAAACTCAGTTCCAAGGACTATCTTGATGGTGTTTCTACTTGTGATATTTCACTCGAGTACATCTTCATGTTCTTTGGTCTGACCAATATTCTAGCCTTGTTCATGAAGCATATGAGTCCATCTTATTGAAGTGTTTTGATAAGTTTGTTATTGAGCCCATCAATGACATCCTTATCTTCTCCATGCTAGACAAGATTCATATGGAACATTTGGTATTAATGTTGGAAACTTTCGAGAACCATCTTCAATTCATCTCGAAGTATGTGTTCTGGATGTTAGAAGTAACCTTCTCCGATTCATGTGAAATGTTGAAAGATGTCGCTATGGATTCGAGTAGAATTATCTCCGTTCCTTAAGGATATATGTGTGTTTATTGTTAGTACCTTATGTGTATGCAGTTGTCTCTCGACAAGTTGCTAATACATGGGTCTAGAAATTTAGCTCAGTCTTTTGGAGCTTTACACTGCAGTCCATATCTTGATAATCTAGTAACTTTACCTTTGTGGTAAATGTTACAAACTCTCTATTCGGACATGCTGAGTCTGAAGTATCATTTCGCCTAACCAAAGCTGAATCTCAAGCAGCAATGATGGTTGGTATCTCTCAAGGTTTTGACATAGGTCTCTTTGTAAATATGGCAAGATTGATGTAATGGTTAAAAAACTTATCGGAAAGACCTTTAGTCATATTCTCTTGAATCAGCAAAAACAACCACTCTTCATGAGGCTACTTCTATGATTTAATGTAGGAGTTGCGCTTATGGTTTCCTTTGTATCCAAAGTCCGACCTTTACTTGATGTTTGATCTCCCGAACATCGAGGAGAACATTTAAGTAGTGTTGCTAAATGTCTCTCGGTCAATCTTCTAGACCCTTTATGTTGGCAAGCGTTTTGTTGTGACAAGTAATTGAAGTCTGAAAATGAAGTTTCTTTTTTCTCGTGTCATCAAGAATCTTCTTACCAATTCGTCTAGTGGTGTAAAGTGATACCATAATCTTTGGGAAAGATATTGGTATACCTATATGAATAAAGAGTTTCCTCCATTTTCTTAATCATGTTTTAAGACTGACTATAATTTTGGTAATCAGTAGTTTCTCTTGCTACATGTTTCTTGTGACACTTATAAGTCCTCGCTCCAAAACACCTTTCTGTCTTGGCCTTGTATTAAACGAAAGAGTGATCCTTCTGTGTCAAAATAAGTTCAACAGCTTGGTTTTGTTGATCCATATCTCTGCAATATGAAATCTCTAGTTAAGTTGTTTAGTAGAGGTTCCTTATCGAAGTCTGTGGTCATGTTGTTTCTGTTGGAAGACTTCCTTTTCAAAATCTTAAACTCTTCTGAAGTTCCATGGTCTCAATCCTTATGAAGACAATCCATCTAACAACTTGAAACCTTCTCCTCTTGTTTCCTCTGTTACCTTGATGTGTTTCATGTTCATCATCTCAAAGTTGTTTCTAAACACTCCATCCATGAGTTGACCATGAGATATTATGTGTGTTGTTTAGTGTGTTCCCTCTTATCTCTAGAGTGGCCATGTTTCTTTCTCTCTCTGTCTCTTTTCCTACCTTTGGAATCTCAGGTCCAGATTCTCGGAAGGGGATAGAGCTGTAACACCCCAGTTCTAGTGAATCATTATTCAGGGTTTGATTGTGCATTCATTAGCATCATCTCTTAAAAATGCATGCAAAGAAAATAAAATGCAGACCCTAAAACCCTAGTTTCCCCTCTCTCTTTAAAACCATCTAAAATGGTTTTGTATTTTGAAATCACAAAATTAAAGGAGCCCAAATTGATTAAAGGGGTCCCTGCAGTATTTTATATATTCTATAAAATCTCTGGTAATTTTGAAATTACCAAAAACAAATTTGAATTGAAAATACAAACAGAAAACAAATTACAGAAAAAGAAAAGAGTTGCAAATAAAAAAACAGCAGCCAGAACCATCCCAGGCCGGCCCAAACCATATTCCTCTCCTCTCTCTGCCGCTCAATGCGCAGCGCGTAGCAGCCGCCCGCAACCCATCCTCGGCCCAGCGCGGCCTAGCGCCAGGCCTGTACCGCTTTGCCTCTTTCTCCTTTCTTCTTCATCTTCCATTAGGACGCGGCGAAGCTCCTGCGTGTCGCCGGCGCCGCCGGCGCCCTCCCGCGCTGTGATTCATGCTGCCCCGCCGCCCCTGGACGAGGATAAGACCGCATCGAGCCATGTTCCCCTTCTCTTCAACCTCTCACTCCTTCCCCAGTGCCCTCTCTCTCTCTCTTTCCCTTTGAGGCCGGAACCCTAGCCCCAGATGCCACCGGCGTCGTGTCGTTGCCATGCTCCCCCTTGCCCAACCGAGGCCACCACGAGCTCCGCCTCGTCGTGCCGGTCTTCCCTGTCAATGGAATCGAGCGCAGGCGCCTCAGATCGACGACAACCTCGTTGTCTTCCTCGCCACTGACGCTGCTCACCATCGCCATTACTGCTGACCTAGACCTCCTCTGGCCAAGCCGACCTCGCCAATCGAATCACGGTGAGCCCATGGTCCCTGTAGACCCCTTCTTTTGCTCCCTCTTGCTCTGTATCGCTCTGTCGCCGTGCATCTGTCGCTGCGCCGCTGGACGTCGCCGTACGAGCTCCTCCGGCTGCCAATAAACAGTGGCGCCGCCCTATTTTGGTTCCCCTTGTCGTGCTGTAGCGAACCCACGTAGCCCCATAGCCTCGCGTGCTCTCCAGCATCGCCGCCGACAATCGTCTTTCGCGCCGCCCATCGTGGTGACGTGGGGCTCGCGTGGCAACCTCGTGGTGCCCGCGTGGCCCAGGTCCCACCATCAGCCTCAGAGGCTAGATGCCTCTGTGGTGCAAAAAGTTTAGGGTTAGGGTCATGATGCATACGATTCTATTTATCTGCTACCAACAGGCAAAGGCAAGCATAGCCCCACCATGATATAATCCTATGATTTCAAAAGAATTTCAATTGCTGCCATGATGCATACGATTCTATTGTGGTATTTTATCGATAGATAGAGTATCCTATCTATTGCATTACTCCCTTTGAGCTTATATTACCTGATCCACTGCTCCTAGCATAACTAGGTTTGGCTTGTGTGCACTGCTAGAGCTTATAAGTGTCTTCTTAGCCATGCATAGTTATTGAGTCTGGTTCATCCAAATGATGTATCAGATGCAGAGAATCTAGTATGACAGGAGAACATGATGAGATGAGATCAGTGATATGAGATTAAACATGCTAAAACTTGTATGGGAGGCCAAGGTGGGATGTGGTTTTTATAGTCCCATGCTCGCCACCACTAGGACCTGAGTTCTTGCCTTTGGAACCGAGATGAGCGTACAACCACACGGGGCTTGGGAACCCCTCACCTGATTAACTTGCCTAGTATATTCCATGAGTCACATAGTTTAGCGTTCCATTCGACATATGCATAGAAAACCTTTTGAAAGATTTGCCGGGTGAAGGTGCATTCATAACAGGTAGGTAAGCGTGGCCGGGGTTGCTTGGGGTATATGGCGCCCCTGGTAAACCAACCTCGCCTCACATCTTTAAGTACCGGCTTCGGGATTTGACCCGTTACGGTGAAACCATACTTATTGCATAACTCATTGTCACGGCGAAAGCAAGGTAAAGGTCGTGGTCAACCACCCTCTGTCAGCCTTCCAAGGACGAGGGCTAATAGCTTGGCATTAAGAGTCGGTTGGTACGTGTGGGTAAAGTTGTACACCCTTGCAGGGTTAAATATTTTCGAAAAGCCGTGTTCACGGTTATGAATTCTTGGTGACCAGATTCTAAGATCATAGAGAACTATAACCTTATAGTAAACTTGGCAGATCAACGTGTGCTTAAGGATGCTTCCTCATGGGTACGAGGGGGTGATCCTAGTTAGGGTTCAGATGATGATGACTTGGTGGATATCAAAAGATGATGATCAATATTTTAGAGATGTTGTTCTCTTATCCCCTTTTAAAACACTCTGAATAGTTGAGCTTCTCCTCTCTCTTGAACAAAGATGGCTTTATGCAAAACAACTCCACCAGCCATAAGTCTTGCGGAGTACACCCTGTACTCACCCTTCCTTTGTTGATATTTTTGGTAGAGTAAGTGTTCCCCTGAAGACAAGTTTCGTACTACATCGACATCGATGAGTAGCTTGGGGTTCCTGGCCGACAGCCTGGAATCTATGGGCTGGGACGTCATCGTTATGCTTCAGGTCTCTTAGGCCATTTGTTAAGTTTGCTATGCTTAATATCATAATTTGCCTTCCGTTGTTTAATGTTTGTGGTTAGTGACCTCTGCTTGTAATAATTTGGTTCTCTGCTCAGTTATGATCTTGCTGTAATAAATTTTTGTGCCGTAGGGTCACTATCGTGTTACCGATTCTTCATAGGATATTCTCGAGCTCAAGGTTAAGCTTATTTCAGATGAAGGTATGGGATTTGTTTAGCCCTGATACCGGGGGTGTCACAGTGGGGCAGCCAGTTCCATATAACCAAGCCATACCTCTCGCCTTAGTCGCGCCCTGCGGGATAGGGATGGCCGCACCCGTAGCCTGGTGGCGCAGCTGCAGCAAGTAATCTCGAACTAGCACCTCGTTCATATGGCGGAATTGCCCGAGAGCCCTGCGGCATGGTCACCCCACAAAAATGTGATATTTCTCTGCAGGCCTCGGGGCTCCAGCCCCCAAGTGTGCTGCGGCATGGTCATTGATTCTTCTTCCACCGTCGCGAGGTCCAGTAGCCCCTAGCCCAGGGGCAGCATTCCAGGAACATGGCCTCGGGGCAGGATTTTGCACGGGCCCTATAGCGGTGGTGGGAGCATGCTCCACCCCACGTTTCCGCCCTAGGTTCGACTAGGAACGAGCGTGGGCAGACTCCTGGTGTAGCCTAATGAACTCTAGCGGCGCATCGAGGTCATCCCTCCATGCCGCGTACTCCGTCGTCCTAGGAGTCAGTGGGTGTCGAGCTATTACGCGGGCTGCAGCGACTGCTTCCCCCAAGGTTCTATTCCCAGAGTGGTGGGACCAGGGTTGGCAGCTAGTACTTGGCGTGGTGCGGTGAGTCCCGGCACGAGGTGGGGTCGCCGCGCATTGGGATGACGCTCGACGCTCCGGCGGGGTCGGCTCCTCCGACCCTGGCCGGTGCGGCCCCTTGTGGCAAATGGACCACACCGGCAGCGTCTCCCATTCCACCGGGGAGAGCCACTCCTCCGGCAGCGCCTCCTGTGTCGTTGGGGAATGGGTCTTCGATTGCGACGTCTCCTGCGTTTCCTGGCGGGGGTACTTGCACAGTTGTGCCTCCATCGGCATGCTCGCCTCCTTCAACCACAGGACGCGGTTAGGGTTGCATTGGTGCAGTTGTGCTTGGTCCTGGATGTAATCCGGCATCTACAACGGTGTTTGCACGTCGTGCATGAGGCTCGACATCCAAGCCCCCAGTCATGGGAAGGGCGTGGAAGCGAATCCATGCAGCGGGCGAGTCCACCAGGGAAGGACCGGTCCCGATGCCATAACCTCTCCTTGGCGTCATGGATGGCGATTGAACGGTCGATGTTGATGTTGAAGATGAAGACAAAACATATGTTGATGATGATGACGATGACAATGTGAATGAGGATGGCGATCACGAAGCTGTTGACACTGAACCTGATTGTCAAAGCCAAAAACACGAGCACCCCCTACCTAGCACGCTAGATGTCGTGCCTCGCCAACACAGACATCGGGCATGTTTGACACCCCCTGTTTGTTTGGTAGTGGGCACGAAGGCGTTCCAGCCTCAACGTCGTCGTAGAAACCTACTAATACGGGCACCAAGCATACACAAAGCACACATGATCATTTTTTACCCGGGTTCAGGCCGCCCTTTGGCTAACAACCCTATGTTCTGCTTTGGTGGATTATATGGGCTGGATATATGTACAATATGATGATCTCAGTGGTGTCGGGAAATCTCTTTTCTCTCTAGCTTCTACGCTTCCTGGACTTCCTCTTCCTCACTTCTCTCTCTTTTTCCCTTTCTCTTTATCCTCCGGTGTGGAGGTGGATCTTAGCTCTCTCTCTCTTCTTCTCTCTCAGCTACTCATGATGTGTAAGTATGTCTCTAGCTATCTGATCATCCAAACCCCTTATCTCGCTATCTCACTATCCAAAAGGTTTTCTCCTTGACTATCTAGCTATCCACCCAAAAACCTCCTCAAAAACCCCCTCCCCCCAAAACAGGCTAAGTGCCTCCTTTTAAATTCCAAGGGGTCACTACAAGAGCTGTCATGCAGTATAGTACCAGTGCGTTCCCGGGCTTAATTGTGGTGCGCCACGCGGTATTCAGGCAGATGGGTGGTGCTCGTGGCCAATGGATGGCCACGGGAGGTGCGCAAGCGCACTTGATGGTCGCATGACAGCTCAGGCTTGACATGCCACGCATGTCTGCGGCGCGGCAGCGTCATGATGGTGTCCAACGGCATAGGCGCGTGGCCTGTTCCCAAAGCTGGGCCTAACACGCCTCGTCAGGTTCGGTTGACTTCTTCTCCCGGGCCGCACCTGGCCCAGGAGGGGCGATCTTCTGGTCCTTCCGAGGTATAGTCTAGGCCGCACCTCGACTCCGTTGTCCCCCATCGTGCCCTTATCCTCCTGACGGGGCAGCCCCTGGAAGGAGGGATTGAGCTACCTCGCGTGACATGGTTGTACCCTACGGGTGCATGACTTCAGCATACCTAGTCCAGCCCAAGGAAGGCCCACGGCAGACGTATGCCGGCCCATGAAGATTTTCGGGTGGCCAAGGCCCATGACGCCTTCGGATCCTTGGAGAGCAAGACTAGCATAGATAGGAAATTCAAAGAGGTAAAACCCTAGAACTTGTAACCGACTAGGACTATGCCCGGGACCTGCCTAAGTCTATATAAAGGCCAGGAGGGCACGACCTAGATCTCTCGACTCATACTTTCGCATACACACCTCCATGCCAGATTGCATCTGCGCACCCCTATAACCTTCGGTTCCGCCGTAATCAAGAGCAGACAAGCAGGAGTAGGGTTTTCCCTCCGGGGGCCTGAACCTGGGTAAACCTCGTGTCCTCGTGTTGCTTGTTTGCTAACCGTTCCATGATCTCCAACATCCCCATCTTCTCCAAAACCCAAGTCCATAACAATGGGCATTGATGAGATCAAACCTCGTCAATTGGCGCCGTCTGTGGGAATCGGGGGCGCTGATTGTGCAATCGTGACGGTCCCAACCCGATCGATCTACAACTCTGCAGCAACGGAGAGCCATCTCCTCTTCGGTGCTTTCGACTTCACCGCCCACTCGCCGGCCACCATGAAGGACTTCGAGCCCGTAGGCGACGGACTCGAAATCCTATTCGGGAGCTTCTGCTTCCAGGTTGGGCAAACTGGCACCCTCCGCCTCCCTGAACGGGTGCCCCTACCATCAATCAGGCCCGCTTCATGGGCCCCACATCCCGTGCTACGCACAACATCATCAGCAGATGATTCCTACGACAGCAGCAGCTGCAACTCCGATCTGTGCGATCCTCCATCGGATGTAGGGACCTACGGTTCCGGATCTGAAAGCTGCGGCAGCAGCGGGCCAATCTACGAGCGCTACCAATGCGCCGCAGTCATCCAAAGAGACGTGGATCAGCAAACACCCAACCCGCCGCCTAACCCTCCAGAACGAAACGGCGGGAACAGAAGAAGCCAATCTCCCCCACCCGAAGGGGAAAACAACGGCGGACACGTCATCCGCCTCAGCAAAGAGGGATGGACCCAGGTCCGCGAAGCTGTGGCAGGCAACATAGTACTGCCCGCAGACGCCTCGCGAGATATGATGATGGGCTACCACCTGCTCCTAATCGAGGAGCATAAGAAGCAGGTCAAGATGCAGGAGGTGCTTGACAAACGCAAGCAAGTAGCCTCAGAGTCCAGGGCGCGACGAGCCGCGCTCTCCGCCATGGGCATCGGCTCCAGCTCGAATGCCAACCCAGGCAACAAGCACCGCTCTCGGATGGAGAACATGGATCCCAAGGAGCGCCGCGAGTTGACGCGAACTCTCCACACATCCTTCATGGAGATGGACACCGACGACAACGTCATCCCAAAAACGCCACAGGCTGCGATCATGGCAGCCACTGCGTACCTCGCGGCCCACCCACCTCCCGAGGGGGACCCGAAGAGGGCCATGCATAAGTCCGCACTTACCTGACTCGGACTTGTCGGGACGCTCCTGCGGAGCTGAAGAAGAAGGCTCCGGCCAGGCACGACCGGAGCCCCACCCCTTCATCCGAAGAGGAAGAGGAACACGACCTTCCTCGAAGGAAGAAGAGCTCGCGTCGCCATAAACGCGACTACGATGCCAGAGTTGCGCTCGCACAATGCAAAATCGACAAAGCATGAGCCAAGCGCGCATGCTCGTCCGAATCCGAAATGGACGAACACAAAGGAGAACTCTGTGGAGCCCGATGCTTCAGCAGATCCGTTCGGCGAACACGGATGCCACGCAATTTCAAGCTTCCTTCGGATACTCCGAAGTTCGACGGCACGCAAGATCCAAAAGCATGGCTCAGTGACCATCTGTCATCCGTCAAGCTGCACGGTGGTAACAAAGAAACCACCATGCAATGCCTTCAGCTGCAGCTGACAGGCGCGTCACGGATCTGGCTCTGCAGCCTATCATCAGGGTCCATCCGAAGCTGGGAGGAGCTAGCTTACAGCTTCGCACCAGCAAGAGGCCCGCCTCCATCAAAGAGTTGCGCGCCTGCACTCAACGAACGGGCGAATCCATTCGCTCGTACATACTACGCTGGTCCAACACCAAGAACTCCGTAGCACACGTCTCCAAAGAGAGGGCCATCGACGCCTTCAGGGACAGCGTCAAGCGCCAAGACTTCAAGGAGGAACTTGGGCGCGTCAAGCCCAAAACACTCGACCACCTCATGGACATCGCCAACAGGTGGGCCGACGGCGAAGATTCCATTCACCGAGCACAATCGGATGAAGAGGACGACTACGGCCGAAGACGGGAACGCCGTAGAAAGCGGAGATCGCGCGTCTACGACGATCGCGACGAACCCGACATGGTCGCGGTTGGCTACGCCAATCGCCGCAACGACGCCAACCGCAATAGCGGAGGATACCGTGGAGGAAACTTCCGCGATGGAGGACGCCCAGCGCAGTCGTGGCAACGTCGCGACCGCGATAACGGACCCTTAGCATACGAAAAGCTTTCGGGTCCATGCACCATCCACTTATACATCGACAAGCAGGATGGCAAAAAGAAAGCGAGCCACATGCTCAAGGACTGCCGCGAGTTCCAGAAGCTCAGCGAAAGCATGGTGCAGATGAGGCAGCAAGCTCCAATCCCTGCGTTCGGAAACGCACCCGCACCAGGTGAGATAGCGCATGGAGCTCCTCCACCACCACCTGTAGGAGGCCCGAACCAACCAGTCACACCAGCACAGAACAACGCTGGAAACGGGTATCCCCTGCCGAAAGGATCACTGATGATCCAGAAGGGGCTCCCTATGAATAGGGTGCTGAAGAAAATCACCCGACAGATCAACCTGGCCGTGGCAACTCCACCCGCCATCCCTGAGTACCTTAGCGGATCGGAGTCCTGCATCACGTTCACTCGTTCGGATCACCCTTGCCAGATCCCTCGCCCAGGTCATGCTGCCCTGGTGCTGGAGGCGCAGATCGGAGGTTTCGATATGAGTCGCGTCTTCATGGACGGCGGCAGCGGCATCAACCTGATGTTCGCAAGCACTCTAGCAGCAATGCGGATCCCGCAGTGTAGCCTGGAACAATCGGACACAACGTTCCATGGCATCATTCTAGGGAAGGGCATATTTCCCCTAGGCAAGATATGGCTCGACGTCATCTTCGGCAAGCCGGACAACTTCCTACTGGAACGGCTTGAATTCGAAGTGGTAGACTGGCCATCACAGTACCATGCCATCCTCGGGCGTGTAGCATTAGCAAGGTTCCTGGCTGTCCCACATTACGCATACCTGCTACTCAAGATGCCAGGACCGAAGGGCGTCATCACAGTCCACGGGAGCTTCACCCGATCGGACCAATGCGACAGAGATTTGAACAGAATCTCCCAATCATTCGGTATGCAGGAGGAGCTCCTTAGGCTCCGCGAGGTGACGGACAATGGGGCACCCCCAGTCGCACGACAAAACGCACCTGACTTGTCTTTCGACTCCACGGTCAACACAAAGAAGGTGCAGGTCCACCCGACGGATGCCTCCAAGACGGCGCTGATCGCCAACGACCTCAACCCCGCATACGAAGGCGCGCTCATCGAATTCCTCCGTGAGCGCTGGGAAATCTTCGCCTGGTGTCCTGCGGACATGCCAGGAGTTCCCAGGGAATTCGCCGAGCACGCACTCAACGTCTTTCCAGACACCAAGCCCGTCAAACAGTCCATCCGAAGACTGTCCGAGCCACGAGCCGAAGCTATCGGCAAGGAAATCAACAGATTACTCGCTGCAGACTTCATCCGGGGAATCAAAGAAAGCGAGTGGCTTGCAAACACAGTCATGGTCCCAAAGAAGGACACGGACATCCTGTGGATGTGCGTGGACTTCACGTCGCTAAACAAGCATTACCCAAAGGACCACTTCCCTCTTCCTCGAATCGATCAGATCATCGATTCGACTGCAGGTTGCGAGAAACTCTCCTTCCTCGACGCCTACTCAGGCTATAACCAGATTCGACTCAAGTTTGAAGATCAGGAGAAAACGGCGTCTATCACACCGTTCGGAGTATTCTGCTACAACACAATGCCTTTCGGGCTAAAGAATGTAGGTGCCACGTACCAGCGATGCATGCAGGCCTGCCTCAAGGACCAGATCGGTCGCAATGTTCAAGTCTATGTTGACGACATTGTCATAAAAACCAGGGAGGCAAGGACACTTATCGACGATCTCCACGAGACGTTCGACAACCTTGACCGCTACAGGATCAAGCTAAACCTCGAAAAGTGCGCCTTCGGCGTCCCATCGGGTCAGCTGCTCGGGTACTTCATCTCTCAGCGAGGGATCGAGGCGAACCCGAAGAAAATCAGAGCCATCATGACGATGGAGAAGCCGAAAAACCTCAAAGGCGTCCAGCAGCTCGCAGGACGAATAGCGGCGTTAAGCAGATTCATCAGCCGCATGGGCGAGAAGGCCCTACCATTCTACCAGCTGCTACGCAAATCAGATAAATTCGAGTGGACGTCGGAAGCGAACGATGCATTCGAAAGCCTCAAGCGGCTTCTCTCCACCTCGCTCGTCTTGGTCACGCCAAAGGAGCGCGAGCCTCTGCTGCTATACATAGCAGCCACACACCAAGTGGTCAGTACCGTGCCAGTGGTCGAACGACCCGAAGAAGGCAAGACCCACGGGGTCCAGCGCCCAATCTACTACCTCAGTGAGGTACTGACACCAACAAAGCAGAGGTACCCTCACTACCAGAAGCTCGCCTACGGCGTGTTCATGATAGCTCGACAGCTGAGCCATTACTTCCAGGAGCACCAGGTAATGGTCGTCAACGAGGCACCCCTGAACATCATCCTAAATAACCCAGAGGCCACAGGACGCGTGGCCCTGTGGGGCATCGAGCTGTCACCCTTGGACATCATCTATGAGAAGCGACTCGCAATCAAATCTCAAGTCCTTGGTGACTTCCTGGTACATTGGATGGAGCTGCAGCTGCCAGACACCCTGACATGTCGCAGTCGTGGACAATGCACTTCGACGGCTCCAAGCGCGAAGCTGGAGCAGGAGCCGGGGTCATATTGACCTCCCCGCAGGGCGACCAGATGAAGTACGTCCTACGGATGAAATTCCGAGCCTCCAACAACGAGGCCGAATATGAAGCCCTCATCCACGGCATGAGGATGGCAAAGGTATGCGGCGCAACGCGCCTGGTCATCTACGGTGACTCCAACCTCGTCGTCCAGCAGACGATGAACGAGTGCGACGCACACGCCGAAAACATGATCGCGTACCGCGCGCTTTACAACGCACTCGAAGGAGAATTTGACGGCTGCGAGCTTCGGCACGTCGGAAGAGAAAGCAACGAGGAGGCCGACAGACTCGCCAACATCGGCTCCACCTGCGCAAAGGTGCCACCAGGTGTGTTCCTCGAGAAGATCTGCGTGCCATCCATCAAAGGGAAATTCCCCAAGGGATCACCCGAAGAAGCAGAACACTCGGGGGCTACGCTGCCCGAAGGACATGAAGGACCCGAGAAATTGGACACAAAGGTCGCCATGGTCAACCTAATGCAGGTCATGGAAGTCGAACAAACTTGGACGTGACCATACCTCCAGTTCTTGATAAACGGAGAACTGCCTGACAGCCCGATAAATGCCCGGTGCATATCTCGTCGGTCAAAAGCCTTCACCATCATCAATGGGGAGCTGTACAAGCGCAGCATTACGGGTGTACTACAAAGGTGCGTCACCATCGGTGACGGGAAAGCCATCCTCCAAGACATCCACGAGGGCATCTGCGGCCATCACGCAGGCAGCCGCTCCCTAGTCGCCAAAGCTCTACGAGTCGGATTCTACTGGCCAACGGCCATGAGCGACACAAAGGACATAGTTCAAAGATGCAACGGGTGCCAACGGTTCGCCGACAAACCGCTAGCACCCGGGTCCGAGCTCAGACCCATACCTATAGTCTGGCCTTTTGCTCAATGGGGCCTCGACATGATCGGCAAACTGCCAAAGTCCTCGAAACGGGGACACGTTTACCTCCTGGTCGTAGTCGACAAATTCACCAAGTGGATCGAGGCCATGCCGGTTACCAACCAGAAAGGCAAAACTGCCGTCAAGTTCTTCGAGTCCATTGTCTACAGGTTCGGCGTACCACACAGCATCATCACCGACAATGGATCGAACTTTATCTCCAAGGAGTTCCAGGACTTCTGCGAAGGCCTTGGGATCAACATCACGTACGCCTCAGTGGCACACCCGCAAACGAACGGGCAAGTGGAAAAGGCCAACGGCCTAATCGGCGCTGGCATCAAGAAGCGCCTCATGAGTCCACTCGAACGGAAAGCCGGAGCCTGGACGAAAGAGCTACCATCCGTCCTGTGGAGCTTACGGACTACGCCAAACAGCTCCACAGGCTACACACCGTTCTTCATGGTGCACGGAGCTGAGGTCGTGCTACCAGCCAAAGTACGCCACCAGGCCCCCCGGGTCGTCGCTTACAGCGAAGCCGAATCCACGGCTGCACTCGAAGACGCCGTCGACACACTCGACGAAGCAAGAGACATAGCAGTAGCTCGATCAGCGGTGTACCAGCAGAGTCTCCGCAACTACCACAGCCGCCGGCTTCGCCCCAGGTCCTTCGTCGAAGGAGACCTCATCTTGCGACTCAAGCAAGAGCGACCGAAGAAATTCGAGTCACCATGGGAAGGACCCTACGTCATCACCGAAGTCATCCCAGGTGGCGCCTATCGCCTCAAGCACGTGGAGTCTGGAGTCGCATACTCCAACCCATGGAACATCGCGCACTTGCGACGATTCTACCCCTAGCTACCTACCCCTTTACTTTCAATAAGGCTTTTCAGCCAAGGCTATTCAGCCAAACAATGTACTTCCTCCATTACGATATAAATAAAGCTAAGTGTCTCGCCCCAAACTTCCGTTCATTATTTGCAACTTTACTTTGTGCTACAACCGCACTCGGGGGCTCCCCCCACCTCACGATTTCATCGACTGAGAATCACGCGTGTACACCTGAGTAGCTGACAACATCAGGCAAACGAAAAGGACACGTACTCAAGCAAAGCACTGCGTGCTTACAACAAACAAATCTTTACAACAAAGGGCACAACACGCCCAGTCGAAATATATAAATTTTACATCTATCTCTTTTACAGGTACTACCAATTCTGAAGAATAACCTGAGCATGCTGCTCAAACAAATCTACGACCTGTTCGGCATACTGCCTTACAGCTACGTAATATGGATGCATGTCCCACTCATCACCATCTGGCCGAGGAGGTGGCCCAGCTGCCACAACAGCCAAATCTACATCAGGCCGGTGCAGCCTTACAAGAGATAAAGCAGCCTTCACTCCTGCGACGAGCTGTTGCCGCACCAACTCCTTGACATTTCTCACGTTCCGAAACTTCGACAGAAGTCCCGCAAGGCTCGTCGGTACGGCATCCAAAGGAAACATGACGTGCAACACCGAGGCAAGCGACGTCTGCACTTGGCGAAGCACCCGCGAAACCTGGTGCACATGATCCTGTACCGTCGCCAGAGCCACGGCACGGTCACGATCCATCCAGAAGAAACCACCGGCCTCCATGTCCTGCTGAGTCAAGCAATTGACCCAAACGGCGACACGCTCTTTCTATTCCCTCGGAGCAAGGTTAGCACCTGCGACAATTGTACAAAATAAAGGGCAAGGTCAACAGGCTCATCCGAAGAACCGAGCTACAGCTCGAAACAAAGAACAACTTACATTGAAGCTGCTCAGATAACCGAAGCAGTTCCGCCATCAAGTACTCCTCTCTAGCTACACCACGATCCGCCTTGGACTTCCAAACATCGGCGTGACCATGCAACCCAAGCAACTCCCTCTCAAGACTACGAACACGGTCCCGAAGAAAGGCGAGTTGCGAAGGATCATCCAAAGATGGCCGCAGCTGCACTGCAGGCGAGGTGTCAACAAGGTCAGCACCCGAAGGAACCTAGAGCAGCAGAAAAAGAAAAGGACACAAACATTCAGACAATGATAGAGCACAACTCAGAAGAATTCATTAAGCATATAAGGCCACTACGTGGCACAAGGACTGTGTTCTTCAAGATATTCATAGCAAAAGCAGACTACAAACTATCCTACATCTACAACGCCTAAGACGCGGCACCCTGAGTCGCCTTGGAGCCGAATTGCCTAGCCTTCGCCTCCCCTTGCTGCCGCAGTGCATACTCAGACAGCAAATCAATGAGCTTCGGCCCATATCGCTTGTAGCGAGCAGAGTAGGCAGCAAAGTCTACCTCGGATCCGTCTGCGGTCGTCGGCATCCGGGAGGTGATCTGGGGAAGGTCCAGCTCCGCTCCAGCCGCCAAAGCCATCGCCAGCCCGACCGACGCGCCAATGCCCTTCTGCTTGCGCTTGTACGCCGCAGGCGCTTCGGCTGACAAAGCCTCCGCCAAAGCATCCACATCATCAAGGGCCGCGCCCTTAGGGACAAGCTCCTTGTAGAAGCGGCCAAGGACCTCCTTCGCCTTGGCAAGGGAGCTGACGACGGTGCTGCAACGATCTTCGACCGCTGCAGTAGCATCATCTAGAGCACTCCCGTGCTCCAGGGCGCCTTGGTCAAACTCGATGCCTGCGTCATCTGAGACAAAAAAAAGGGGACATGACGAAAAGCAACACAGAAGAAGACAAGAACACAAGAAGAAAGAAGCACAAATACAACACTCACCCGAAACATCCTTGGCAGCAACCATGAGCTTGCCTGCCACCTCTCTCTCGCGCGCAGCCGCAATAGTGGCCAGCTGCTCCTCACGGTCCACGGCCTCCTGCTGCAGACGCTCCTTAGCTTCGGCTGCCTTGGTCAGCTCTAGCTTGAGGCGTTCCTTCGCACCAACGGCGGCCTCGGCCTTCTTCTCCAATTGACCAAGGATCTTCTTGAGAGCGTCGATCTCACGGAGAGAAGTATTATGCTCCTCTGCATTCGAAGCAAGCAAACGCCAGAGAGCAGGACCGGAATAAATAAGAGAAGCACCAAAAACAAACAAATACCTTGGAGCTGTCAGAGGTTAGCCTCTAGCACCAGGCGCTCCTGCACCAGCCGCTTGGCCTCCTCCACAAAAGGCTGCAGAAAAAGAAACACCAGTAAGAACAAGGACTTGGGGGCTGTGCCCAACACAAAGGAATAAAGGCAAAATTCAAACACGAAGACACTTGGGGGCTTCCCCCTCGAAGATTCGAAAAAATAACAAGACAAGAAATTTTTCAGACACCCGGGGGCTCCCCCCATGGCGCGAAGCAGAAGTACTTACATGCTCTGATGGCAACTCCGAAGGCCTGCTGGCGAAATTCTGAGGCGCAACCACCTGCACCTCCTCCATAGGAGGATCCGGAGCGGCGCCCCCCGATGTTGCCACCGTTTGAGGAGGAGGAGACGCAACCTTTGACTCCCCCATCATCTCCCGAGCACCATCGCTGGAGGAGTCATCGGAGGAATGCCTGCATACAAAGCAATCAACACAAGTACAAAATCAAGATGGAAAAAGAACAGCAGTATAGCGCGAAACTTACGAGTGCAGCGAGCTAAGATCAAAGACAGGAGGAGTCCTTCGGGCTCTCTTCTCCTCCTTCTTCTCCTCCTTCTTCTCCTCCTTTTTCTCTTCCTTCTTTTCTTCCTTCTTCCGCTTCGCTGGCGGGTGTGGCGCTACAGCCCGCACAGGAATGGCAGGAATGGGAGAGGAAGAGCCTCCATGCCCTTCACTATGACACTCAAGGCCCAGAGGGTTTCTGGGAGTCGGAGGAGTCGAGGCATCCAAAGACTCGCTGGAGCTCCGTGATAGTTTGCGCGTATGGTCCTCACTCGACTCGTCGGCATCTTCCGCCGAAGATCACGCCGACGGCAGCTCGGACACAGAATCCACCACGTCATTATCCGGGGCATTCGGATATTTTTCAGGCAATGGTGGTACCATGCCCGGCACCTTGAAGCTCTACAAAACAAAAAGGGACTTTGTTAGCAAACAAAGGAAAATAAATACGCAGTCGACAAAAGCGCCACGCGCACAAATCTACACCTGTGGAACATCCAACGCCGAAGAAAACGGCGGAGTCAGCGACTTCCCCGGGATTTCCTCTCCAGCCTTGAACTTCAGCAGCGAACGAAGGGTCCTGTCAAGATCCCCCTCGGAGATTTTCTCAGCCGAAACCCTCGTCGGATCACGGTGCCCAGAATATAGAAACATCGGGTGCGCCCTCACCTAGAGAGGCTGCACCCGACGCTCGAGAAATGTTCGGATGATGTCCACGCCGTTCACTTCCTTCTCCGGAATCAGCTGGAGATCCTCCACCCGACGGTAAAGGGCCTCTATCTCCTCTGTCTCGCCATCCAAGATCTGGTTTTTCCAGGACCTTTTCGGCTCAATCTTTTGGGAGGGGTCAAAAGGAACAAGAACAAAATCTTGCCCAGGAACTACGAAGTCGCGGATATAAAACCATCGCCTCCGCCAGTACTAGACAGATTCGGACATGGAAAAAGAAAAGAAAAGAAGATTGGGACTGAGGGAGATGATGCAACCCCCAATGTGATAAACACCATCCGAACCAGGCTGCCTCTTCACGGAATAAAGTTTCCGGAAGAGGCCAAAGTGCGGCTCAATGCCGAGCCAGCACTCGTAGAAAGTGATGAAGCAAGCAATGTGAAGAAGAGAATTGGGCGACAGATGATGAAGATGGATGCCATAGAGAAAGAGCAGTCCACGGAGGAAGTTGTGGACTGGAAAAGAAAACCCACGCATAACGAAGGCAAGAAACATAACCCGATACCCAGCTGGGGGATGGGGGATTACCTCATTGCCGGGGAGTCTGACGGCCTCCCTATCTTGCGGGATCAAACCCCGCTCGCGAAGCTTGCGGAGATCACTCTCCCGCATCTCCGATCGCCGCTAACCACCGTCGATGACACGGGTAGCGATGGCGCCTTTCTTTCCTCCAGCGGCGCTGGTACCAACCGCAGATGAAGATTTCTTCGGTTTCCCCATCGCGCTACGGCGGCGCCGGCGGTGAAAGCGCAGAAGGGAAGATGGAAATGTGGAAGGAAATCCCAGCGCGCAGCAAGAATCGCTAGAGCACAAGGAGGAAGTGAAAACAAGAACTGATGCGGTGAAAACAAACTGCAGCTTTCCCCAATGATTATAACAACGAAAACGACGCACAGCAGCCGTCCATCCAGAAGACCTAACGCCAACGGCAGATCTGACCTTACACGTGTCAGCATCACAACGAACCGTCGTTACCACGCCGTCCACTACGCGCGGAAATCGAGGCGACGCCGTAATTATCTCCACGCCGCGCGTGACCGGTCAATTCAAGGTCAGCAAGTGGGACCCACGTTCGTCCAGTCAAGTCATCTCTGGCGTAGCAGACGCTTGAGGTCATTGATCGTCAGCACTGATGTCATCAAAAGCTATACTAGCACCAACTACAATTCTTCGGCTCCACAGCTAAGAGTACTCACTCGAATCTTCGATTCGACTAAATACTCGGGGGCTACTCCTATCAGGAGCGCGCTGGCCGCGCACCCGAAAGACGAATAAAGACAAAATATTTCTTCGAGTCCTACGTCGAGTTTACGACTCCACTACGGACTCGGGGGCTACTCCCATAGGGAGGATGGATTTAAGCATCCGAAAAAAATTTGTGTCCTACGGACTTAAAAATAAACAAAGTGCTTGAATAAAAGTCTCCGTCCGAGTCTACGACTCGAACAGACACTCGGGGGCTACTCCCATAGGGAGCGCTGGTCGCGCACCCTATGAATTCTTCGACTGCAATCTTTCGGATCAAACACGCAAAACTTTTTCGGCAAATTTGCCTCATTAGAATGCTAAGTGAGCAATGTTTCTCCTTGGCCACCCAAAACACCTCCACGGTGATAAATGTTCGGATGCTGCGTCTGCAACGCAAAGATAAGACCTACAGATATCATCTGGTGGCCTGGCAACACACCCGACTGCGCTCTGCTAGTATGAATCCGTGCCAGCAGGTGCGATGAAAAATCCCGACGGACCCGTTGGGTACATCAATTAAAATCACTGGAATTCCACTCCTGTAAGTCCTCCGCGGCCTGAGTCGAATTACACCAGCATATGTTCCAGGTCCGAGTTGAGGGACTCGACCCTGAAGAAGATCGTGTTGTTTCGTCCTAAGACAGTTAACTGACCCTGATCCGTCGGGTGAGTCGGGCACACGCATCAACAATCCCTACACACATATACTATTAATACATAGTTGCACCCGAAGGATGGAAGAGTCCTCAGCCGAATCTACGATTCGACTGATCACTCGGGGGCTACTGACATGGTTGTACCCTACGGGTGCGTGACTTCAGCATACCTAGTCCAGCCCAAGGAAGGCCCGCGGCAGACGTACGCCGGCCCATGAATATATTTGGGTGGCCAAGGCCCATGACGCCTTCGGATCCTTGGAGAGCAAGACTAGCATAGATAGGAAATTCAAAGGGGTAAAACCCTAGAACTTGTAACCGACTAGGACTATGCCCGGGACCTGCCTAAGTCTATATAAAGGCCAGGAGGGCACGACCTAGATCTCTCGACTCATACTTTCGCATACACACCTCCACGCCAGATTGCATCTGCGCACCCCTGTAACCTTCGGTTCTGCCGTAATCAAGAGCAGACAAGCAGGAGTAGGGTTTTCCCTCCGGGGGCCTGAACCTGGGTAAACCTCGTGTCCCCGTGTTGCTTGTTTGCTAACCGTTCCATGATCTCCAGCATCCCCATCTTCTCCAAAACCCAAGTCCATAACAATGGGCATTGATGAGATCAAACCTCGTCATCGCGCGTGCCGCTCTCGTTTTCTCCTTGTCCACTCCTGGATAGCGGGTCATGGCTCGTCTTGCAGTATTAGTCTCATCCCATAGGTACCTACACCATAGCCGACACTTAGTATCGATAGGCTCATCATATCAGACCCATACCTGCTTGGAGCACATGGCTCGCGTCCCTACATGTTCCTGTCGACTTAGCTTTGCGAATGCTGAGCCGCTGACCGGTGGGTCCTAGCCCACGCACTAAGGCGCAATGTGAGGTACCCTCCCTCCTCCCCCCCCCCCCCCCCGAGCCCATTACACCGGCAATATTATTCCGCCTCGCTCCTGATCTTTCCTTTAGCATGCCTAAGGATAGAACATTCTGTTTGATCTGCTTGTTTGAACAGAAAGCGACTTTGCTTTGCCCTTCCTCATGAGTGGCTGGAAGACACATATAAAATAATACACAATACTATGAAATGAGGATCATAGGCATCATAAGCAAATATCTTTCAATGTAAGTACGAAAGTGTACGAAGGGTCTTTCGTGGCCAACATGTGCGGGGTGATCCCGCGTAGGTCCTATCACCAAAGTACTCCTCCCTACGAAAAAATAATAGCCACGAGCCACGCGACAACCCGCGCAAGTCCATGGTCCTGCTAAGACCGTGTTACACAAATCATGCAACAATAATCGCATCGCTAATCACCCAAGTGTTGAGAATATCCTCAAAATTTTGGAGCTTCTGAAAAACATAAATGAACAATGTTTGATGCGAGTAAGACTGTGATAAACCAACTGTATTATAGTACAACAACATGCGAAATAACTAACTGCCATCGAAGCAAGCGAAGGGAGTCGTATGCACGAGGGACGAAGAAAGGGAGCACGAAGAAGCGTCCAATGTTAAAGAGGATATGCCAACACTCTAGAGCTTTCGGTCGAAGAGGCTAAGTGCTTGATATTTTATCAGTCATAACAGAAACATAGTGAAAGGCAATGGCTTTACACCGAATCATGATAGAACAACCTCGTGGGGCCCACCACTAGACATGTGACCGTTCCGACGAACTTTTATGCCTAAGTTTCATGAAATCGTCTAAAATAGGCTAAGTCAAGTGACGTACACATCACACCATTACACGATTCATATCGTTCATGCTTGAATGTAGATTTCACAAAGTTTGCGTGTAAATTTTATAGAGTGAACTAAAAACAGTCAAAGGTAAATAATTTATACGCCACATCATTACACAATCCATATCGTTCGTAACCAGTCGTACGAAGACAAAAGCATTCGAAAGAGTAACACGTATATCTTATCACACTTAAAAGTAACGTATGAGATTAGCGGGCTAAATAAAGCATGATGAGATAAATATTTTATTTTTATTCGTCCACAATCCACGTACACTTAGTAAAGGCAAACACAAACTATCATCCCACTTAACAGAATACTGCCAGGTCAACTATCTAGGTTCTAAGTCGCCTGTCTCCGTACGCAAGATACCTAAACAGTTATCTCACAACAAGCGGTTCGTGCTTCTGCACATCGACGATAGGCTCCATTGTGGGGAAGAGCGAAAAGATGTAGGTAGCACGAGGAGGACGCTTTGCATGGGGACCATTGTACCATCCGCACCATTGTCCATGTACTCGCATTACCCCACACGTTTTCTTCTTTCTCGCGTCGACGCCAGCACCAAGAGCAAGGTTACGGCTGCCGTAAAGGTAAAAATAAAAAATTACCAGTAGGATCTTCCTTGACAGATATCGAGGATGTTCCCGGGGAAACCAAAACCAACGTACCCTGACGGTACCCCAACGTAGGCAATAGCGAAAAAGGAAGAGAGGGAAAAAACAACAAAAATAAATGAAGACTGATGGAACCATCACTTACCTTTATAAAACAGTCGTGTATGAATACGAAGGACGAACAACGTGTAAAACAAACGTATGGGGAAACTGCTCGACACCCTAAACAACGTGGGTGTGGCTATCTCTTTATATATTGTGTACGTATGTGTACAATATAGAGTACATAAGCCTGTATGTGTACAATATAGAGTACATAAGCATATGTATATATACAGTCTAACACCCTTCCTCAATCTTAACTATGCCCAAAAGTATAAAACAAGTTAAGATTGTGCCTACAACTCTCAAACTGAGGCTGAGACAGTGGCTTCGTGAAGATGTCAGCAAGTTGGTATTTATAAGAGACAAACTTGATTTGCAATAGATTCTATACAACTCGTTCCCTCACAAAATGATAGTCAACTTCAATGTGTTTTGTTCGGGCATGAAATACCAGATTAAATGAAAGGTATGTGGCACTGATATTTTCACACCAAAGAACTGGAGGCTTTATGTCAGTTTTATTGGTGCTTATAGTCGTTTTACTTTGCTTTACCTGTTTAAGCGCAAATCTGATGTGTTTGATGTATTCTTACAATTTGAAGCACATGCTAAGCGTCTCCTCAAGCATAAGATTGTTCATGTTAACTCAGACTGGAGGGGTGAGTATCACAACCTCAATGCCTTCTTTAATAAGCTTGGTATCTCGTAGTTGAATGTGTGAATTGCCACCTTGTAGAAACTGGCCTAACTTTATTAGCTCATGTCTTCGTTCTTTTTCTTTTTTGAGTGATGCTTTCTCTACTTCCTGTTACCTCATTAATAGGCTCCCTACATGACTTCTTTACATGAAATCCCCACTTGAGTTATTGCTTGATGAAATTCCAGACTACACGTTTCTCAAGGTTTTTGGATGTGCATGTTGGCCTCACCTCTATCCATATAACAGTCATACTCGAATTCCGGTCTAAACAGTGAGTATTTCTTTGGTATAGTTCTCTACACAAAGATACAAATGCCTTCATGTTCCGTCTAACCGCATCTATATTTCTCGTGGTGTTGTGTTTGATGAGTGTGTTTCCTTTTTTTGCACTTCCGGCTCCTGTCACACACCATCACCGTATGTGAATTCTTCTCCACCATTTCTGATCAATTTGTAGATGTTGCACATTCTCCTATTTTGCTCCCAAATCATGGTGCAGGCACTGGTCGTGGAGCTCGCCTGGATCTCCTAGACGTCATGGACTCGTCCCTAGCACTAGACGTCTATAGCGTGCATGAACCATGCACGGTCGAGCGCTAGCGTTCCGGCTCAGGCGTCTACTGCCCCGGACCCGGATGGGCCACCATCGGCCGGCCCAACGCCTGGCTACTCTCTCCTGCCTAGTAGGCTTGCCTCGCTAACAACCACGTCGCCCCATGCGACTCCAACTTCCGCATCACTCACTGTTGCGTCGCCTCACGGTGGGCTTTCCACGCCCACTACCGTGTCGTCTTGTGTTGGGATGTCCTCGCCCAACTCTTCCTATCACGGTCCATGTGACGAAGCTGAGTCCTCTAATCTGTTTCCTACTAAGACTGCTACAGAGGAGTCTGCTCCTATTCCGGTACATGTGGCATCGCGTGCAAGCACTCACGCTCAAAACGGAATTTTCAACCGCGACAGCACAACGATGGCACGGTTGCGCGGATTGCGGCCTGTATGGCACATTCTCGGGATGATGCCACTGCTGAACCCCGACACTATCAGGCTACTTTGGGGATTCCACACTGGCATAATGCAATGGAGCAGTAGTTTTAGGCGCTCCTTAAAATGACACTTGGTAGCTAGTTCCTCCACTCTCTGGTGTTAATATTATTGACTCTAAGTAGGTGTTTAAAGTCAAGAAACATGCTGATAGATCTATTAAACAGTACAAGGAACCGTTGATGGCCAAAGGATTCAAACAGTGGTATGGTCTTGACTATGAGGACACCTTCAGTCCTATTTTCAAACCTACTACTATCCATCTCTTGCTCTCGTTGGCTATTACACGAGGATGGTCCCTCCGCCAACTGGATGTCTAGAACACATTCCTCCATGGTGTCTTTGAGGAAGAGGTTTATATCCGCTAGCCCCTGGTTTTGTTGATTCTACATGTCCTCATCACATGTGTCGCTTGGTGAAGGCTCCTTTGGGCTTAAGCAGGCTCCTCGTGTGTGGCATGCTCGTCTTGGTTCAACTCTTTGTACTCATGACTTTTTGCCTTCTACTGCTGATACATCATTGTTTTTGCTTCAGCGGACCGAGGTAAATATGTACCTGATGGTGTATGTTGATGATATCATTCTTGTCAGCTCCTCAGTCACTGTTGCTAATCGTCTGGTTTCTCCTATGAGTGGTGATTTTGATGTCAAGGACTTGGGTACTCTGCACTACTTCCTTGGTTTGGAAGTGTCTCATTTTGCTGGTGGTTTGACTCTTACTCAGCAGAAGTATTTTCAGGACTTGTTGCGTCGCGTTGGCATGTTTGCAGTGCAAGTCTACCACTAATCCTATGTCAGTCATTGATCGGTTATCGGCTCTTCATGGGTCTCCTCTTTCAGCTGATGATGCTACTGAGTACCATAGTATTGTTGGTGGTCTTCAGTACCTGACGATTACACGTCTTGATATACCATATGTTGTCAATCGTTTGTGCCAGTTTCTCCATGCTCCTTGTGACACTCATTGGACAGTTGTGAAGCGAGTTCTTCGATATGTGTGCTCCACGGTATCCTACGGTTTGCATCTTTGGTTGGAACCCTCCTGTAAAAAGCTGCAGAAATAGCAAAGAACACATCAAGCTAAAGATATCGAGCAAAACAAAAAATAGCAAAAAACTAAACGAAGAGTGACAAAAGGGCACATACCTTAACGAAACCTAGATGACAAACATCATCGAGGAATACGAAGGACAAAGAACATCCAAGAACTGCACAGTCTAGCGAGACCTAGACATCGAAACCTGGAAAAAGAATCAAAAGGACAAATTAGCGCCAGCAATATAATCGTAACCAATCGAGAAAAATGGAAAAGATATGGAAAAAGGAACATACCACGTGTAAGAAAAGTAGACACAACAGACAATGCAAGGTCGTGTCGAAGGATAGGATCTCACTAAAATATCGATGAGCTGCAGAAAAACCAAAGAAAAATCATTAGGAAAAAACATGTGAACAGAAAGACTGAAACCAAAACGCAGCAAAGGAAATTAAACATACCAGGCGTCATAAGAGCATACACAGAAGAGCACGTGAGGTCAGGCTACCTCGTGCCATCTTCAGCGAAGAAGACCATCTCATAGCAACACTGATCAACTGTCGAATAAAAATAACGGAATTCGTCAATAAACATAAATGCGAACACACAAAAATAAAGAGGAGAGGAAGGAAGAAAACATACCTGAACGTAAGCAAGAGGACGATATGGACCAGCATGAAGATTAGAGAGGTAAGAGACGCACCACTGCTTGTTCGGGTCCCCTTCGTTGGTGGCTGCAGAGCCACCGTACGATAGAGCCATCCAAGCGTCACGTGCAGCCGACGATGGGAGAAAATCGAAACACGAAGGTGTTTTGTAGAAGGGGGTGAGTATGGGGAAGAAGAAAGCTAGGTTTACTTGTTTTGTGCAAACGAAAATGCCAAAAGATTTTTATACCAGGACCGTCCGCGCGCAAAGCCACAACAAGATACACGCATGGGCTAGCCACATGTGAGAGATGTTTCCCTTCGTGAATGAGACCCACCCCAGTATGTCTAATGTCTACTACCAGCTCATCTAGTGGAGAACCCGGCTGAACATGACAACCCGCGTATAGCGATAGCTAACGCTGTCTGCTCGTGTCTAGATAGATCTTGGGTTGTGTGTGCTCTCGTTGTAGGAATTTTCAGTTTTTCTGCCACGGAATCCTTTCAGTGGTATCAAAACAATCTATACGTATATGTACCAGTACGAGTAGAACACATGTTGATTGTATGGGCATATATTCTCTAGTTGCTAACATCTCACGAGTATTTGGCCATATCGCGGCAATGTCAGATGAAGCGGTCCAGACCGACCTTACACGTAATCCTACATGAGACTGGTTCCACGACTAACATACGACTTATACCGTGTAAGTTCTATTTTTGCCTCGGAACTATGAGGCAAATACCCCATAGCAATTTTATTACTCACAAATCAAACTTGTATTGTATAAGTGGCTGGCGGGTGTTTGTCTCTCCGATATCAGTTGATACGGAATTTACAATGGACGGCCCTGAAAAGGGATTCAATGTAGGAACTAGTTAATCCATGTTGTGGTTGTATTCGTACGTAAGAAATGATTCTTACACGTAGGCCCATAAATCCACATAAAAATGCAAATATAAAGTAGACTCATCTAACTTTATTTGCAGGGGCTAGTAATATGTCTGGTCTTGGTCAGTTTATGAGATGAATAGCCGAAGGTGTCGTGGTATTTCTGATGAGTATGCCATGGAGGGGTCCTCATAGAGCGTGTTTAGAGAGGTGGGGCAAGGCGGCGAGTTGGCGGGTACGAGGAAACACAGCTTACCCAGGATCAGATCCCAGAGCGGTGGCGGAATCCTACTCCTGCTATAAATAACTATAATGGCAATAAGTCGAGTTATAGGGATTGGTTCGCTGTGTGAGGTGATGAGTTGTACGTGTCCTAACGGCTCCTAGAGGTCCGTCTTATAAAGGCGCCAAACCTAGGGTTACAGGGAAAAGTCCTAGTCGGATAGGTTACAGAGTTCTACGCTAATACAAACTATTCTTACTTGTCTTGCACTCCAAGGCTCCGGGTTGGATGACAACTATACCATATCCTTTCTTTATCTGGCATGGGCCTCCCTTCTGGATATGTCTAATTGGGCCACCAGCAGGCCATGGCCGTTGCTACCAACTATGGGTCATCCGGGTTATCCGGATTTGAGACATGCAATGGTGATACCCATTTAGCATATCCCCAACAGTAGCCACCGGAGAACTCCGAGATCTTGCGCCTTATTGCCTTTCAATTTGAATGATCCATCTATGTGATGTTGGCAATTCGTCAAGCAATATCTTGTAGTCCTCCCAAGAACGCTGCAATATTCTCCGTCTTTGATACGTAATTTGGAGAATCACTAAGTCTTCCACCCTACTCTTCTCATATTCGGACAGTATCCGTCCATGTTGGAATCTTCAGATAGGACTGTTTGTATGCTGTTGCCAGTGAGATGACATAGGATGTAGCCTATGTTCCCTCGAAACTCACATATGGCAGTTAACATAATCATAGCAATTTTCTCATGCGTGAAATATGAAACGTCAAATGGCAACGGGGAAACATGGTGAAATCTTCGTGCACATTTGCATACATGTCATCCACGCGTAAACCGTCAGATCATTCTGCATGAATCTTGATGCCGGGGTTATATATTTTTCAATGCGTAGATCATTTTATTATACTTGCATTCGCTTCCTTGCATCGTCCTCTTCCTCTTGCCAAGAATCTCCGCAAGATCCTCGCACAGGAAAACCTTAGCCATTTCTCCATCTCCTAGCTTCCTCGCCTCTCTAATGGCCAGCAGCAGAACTCACACTCCCATGGCACGACCGACGAGGCTTCTAAGGAGCCTTCGATCGTGGTGCAGATCCCACCAGAAGGGGTGGTGGTGCAAATATCCGTGGTGGTGGAAAACACTGACGGTGACCATACTTCGGCGGCTCTCAAGTCGCTGGAGGAGGAAACAGACTCCCACAAGGGAGTTTGGTGGGGCTCGGACATCTCCGCCGCAGACATCAAGGAGATGGTCGCCGAGGGATACCTTCCTGCGACGAAGGAGCTGGTCTGGTGACCGGCGCCGGCCGGTGAGGTGGTCCCTTCTCCCCAAGTCAGAGAAAACGTGTACCTCAAAGCACAGATGGTGCGCGGCATCGCCCTCCCGATCTCCGACTTCTGCCTCCAAGTTCGTTTGCACTTCCGGGTTCTTCCTCACAACCTTTCTCCCAATAGCCTCTTAGCAGTTAGCAATTTTGTAGCTTTGTGCGAGGGATTTCTAGGGATTAGGCCTAGGTTAGATTTGTTTATCTACTTCTTTACCGTCAAAGAGGGAAGCCAAAGACAGCAAAGATGAACTTAGAAACTGCAGAACAATTAGATTTAAGATCCGGCCTGGCCGGTGGTTCCTCGACATTGTGGGACACAAGTCCTACAAAAATTAACAACAAAGCTATTTATACGGCCAGATATCCCTCTAGCTGGCCGAGAAGGCTCATACCCGGACATCATCGACGGGGTCGCTGCTGAAGCCACCACGTGGAGGTCCCAAGCCCTCCTGCCCTACGACGACGAAGCCTCTCGCACCGTAAGGCGGATAGAGTAGCTTGTTGACGCAGTCTTGACCGGCTTGGACTTAGCCATGTGCTGGTTCATAAGACTAATGTGTCAGTACACCAAGGATAGGAAGGATAACCTCAGGATCTCCGAGGATAACTTCTCTAGTGACGCCATCAAGCTCCGCCTCAGGGACATCGTCAATGTGAAGGACCGGAAGTTCGGCTTTACCATCACCTATGACATGTTCGAGGACAACAAGTGCCCGAAGGTAATTTTTGATTCCTTCATTGTTTGACATATACTCAAGTTATGTTGCCTTTAATGCATCAGTTCATCTAACAATGACCACTTAACAGCTAGGGGATTTGGAGGATATCGACATGGCTCCCCAAGATTATGAACCCGAGATGAAGGATGTCACTGTTGTGTCCAACGATGACGCCCGAGCAACATGGATGTAGAAGATATCCACCTCTGACATTGCTGTTGGAGGAAAGAAGAAGAAGACGGAGAGTGGAGTCTCAAAAAAATCCATCACCTCCCTGGAGGCAGAGAAAAGAAAACTATTGGTATCCCTTTAAACAAGGCGCCAACCATTGTGTAAATCTTTTTTCCTCCAACTTTTTTGTTTGCATTGCTTCTTCCTATACTTATACTTGTTATTTGTATGTTTCAAGAAAAATACTAACTTGAGTTTGAAGAAGACCACCAAGATTGTTGGGGCTTCTAAGAATATTCGTGATATGCTGACCCAGGCTTTTCCCGCCATCAGTCCCCCTACTCTTGACGTCCAACCCTCTGCCTCTCATGCCAGATCTTCGATTATGACCACATCTGAGCCCTCTGTCATGGAGGTGGATAACAGTCCTTCGCACGATGTCCTAGATGTTGCTGAGATGGTCGTTGCTCCCGGCGGCCAGGCGACGCTGGATAGCACCTCCTCCCAAGTGGTTGAAGCTCCAGCTAAGGATGCAACCAAAAAATGGAAGGTGCTTGATGGGAATATGCCGAGTGGGGTATACCCAGCAGGACGTTCCCTACTTGATCCCACTTCCAGCGAGTGGGCATGTAGGACGGCGACTGGATCACGACCCAAGGAGGGGCCAGGCAACTGGAAGCTGAAGGCCCAGAAGCATAACTAGGCCTAGTCGGATTAGGTCCAAACCCTCTAAGTCCTTATCCAACTCGGTTGTAGATATATAAACCCTAGCGAGGTACCCATATATAAGCCTCCCTAGGGTGCTCTATTACTTATGCTCCATCATACACCCCATCAACTCGCAGCCTAGCCGCCGAGCTCGCCACCACTGTAATCTCTCGATAATACAATCTAGCAGGAGCAGGTCTTTACCCTCCGGGAGCCGAACCTGGGTAAAACCTTGTGTCTCTTCCCTCATCTCGCACCGTAGATGAATGGCCGCCCTTGCCCCTTGTTCTACTACTCGCTGTCAATCGCAGCATCTGTCGTGGCCATTCCCACGATAGTGGCACCCACCATGGGGCCTGGCCGGTCAGGACTGAGTTCTGCGGCCAGACCCTACTTGCCAATCAACCAGTCGATCGCCACAGGCCGCATGATCGTGGCAGCAAGATCCTTCAGATCTTTCCCAACAGCAACGTCCCGGCGTCGTGCCCGGTCACGCACAGCATCATCATGCCACTAGGCACCATCAACCTCTTGGTCGGCTTGACGGACATCATCATCTCCAAAGATTCGGCGCTCATCAGCGAGTCGCCACCACGGGATCGGCTCTCTGAGAGCCAGGTCTACATCATCCACTCCCTCGCCTCCGAGTACAACTCGGCCAACAACGACGTGGTCGAGACCGACGCGGCCGCGGATGACGCGGCCCTCCACTAGGTTAACTCTTAACCATATGTAGCACGGCCATGCATTTCTAGATCTAATCACTTGAGGGGCCCAGAGATATCTCTCTCAAGTAGAGAGGGGGAAATCCCATCTTGATTGACCATGCCTTGCAGCATGCTTCAGGACAAACCCAAAAGTTGCCTTTATAACTACCCAGTTACGGAGTAGCGTCTGATAGCCCCAAAGTAGGTTGATCCACATCTCAAGTACATGCGACAATCTCAAGTCTAAGGACAAAACGTACACGATGTGTAGAGAGAGCTGCAACTAATTGACAGTCTCAAGTTGGGTCAGTCCAACCCCATGTTCATAACAGGTGTGCACATCATTGGTTTGACATCTCCATGTCTATGACTTGTGAAACATAGTCATCAACCAATCGATGTGCTAGTCTAATATTCACGTGTGTCCTCACATGAACTCCGACTATGGACAACTATTAGATAACCATACAAGTAAAGAGTTTCACAAAGAATTCACATAATTTCCAATCAATAAAAGTTGCCTGATATGGATATTCAAGGAACATTACAATAACTCATGGATACATAAGAAATATAATCATCTCTATGATTTCCTCTAGGGCATATTTCATTCAATGGTGCGACCTACTCCTGTGCCTATTGTTGTCGATGCGCTCTCCATCACTCTGAGGCTGCTCCACATTATCGCAGATGATGATGCCACCCTGGGGGCGTCTAGGTGGAGGCATGCTCGTGCGATTGTGAGATTTTGGGTCTTCGTGATGCCGGGTATGTCGGGGCGGTGGGCGTGAGCAGCGAGGCTGAGCCTTACCTGCATGGTGGGAGGATATGGGGATAGCATCAGTCATGTTGTGTGCATCCCTCCGTCCTCATTATGATGAACCCATTTTAGATCTGACATTGAGAGGAGATCTTGCCATGTGCTGCCTCCGTGCGCTAGACTAACAATATGTTGGGTTGGACTCCAGCCTCTGAGAAGTGGCATTTTCCTGCTGTTTAACGGCCTTGGCGACAAGGTCATAGACCTAATCCAGATCCTCGGGCGATCTATCCTTCTCTAGTAGAGTCTTGGCGACGGCCATGTTGAGGGTGGGCGTTGGCATGACTTGCCTTGCATATTTGTCAATGTATGGCTTATCTTGTGTCGGCTTCGTCGGAACCCACCCTAAGTTACGACATACGCCGGGATCATTGACGATGTGAGCTGGAGCCATCTTGTTCTTCTGCCGCTTGAGCAGATTCTTGTACTCTATCTCCATGGCCATAGCCGCTTTGATCGATTTCTACGCCCTGGACAGATCTTGATCTAGCTTTGCACATTGCTCCATGATATTCTATGCCTCCTCCAGAAGCTGTTGGCATTTCTCATCAAGTTGTACGATGTTCCAGATATGGGCCACAGTCATGGGCTTGACGAGCAAATTGTTGTACATCACTCTATCTACTGGGGTGATTTGGGCGGCCACATACATAGATGGTGATGGCGGCAGATTTGCAGGATTGGTGTTGTTGGGCCTGGTGGTGAGTTTAGGGGGCTGCTACGCAGGGACAGCTGAAGGGGCATGGCATTTGCCAGAAGATCCTTGGCGTTGTCGGCTGGTCCCTTCTCGGTGTCACGTGGCTTTGGCAGAGCTGCTCCGGTTTGCTGATCTTATTCTATCACACTCCCGATAGCGACTAGCACCTGATGGGAGGTGATGACCTTGTCGGCGCGCTCCTAGCATTTGATCTCCTTCTCCATCTCCTTCATGGCAGTGTCGAGCTCTTCCGCGTTGACGTCAACTTCCTCTGAGTCCATGCTGATGTCGGCGTTGAGCGTATCTAGGATGGAGTCAGAGGGAGCGGGAGCCTCTTTGATGGTGGAGGACAATGCTGAGGAAGCGAGGCCATTGGATGGTGGCGGCGATGGCCTAGGTAAGGCGTAAGGGCCGGCCTGGGTCTGGTCTTCGGCAGCGGTGAAACTATTAACAATGTCGACCATCTAAGAGAGAGTGAGGTTCCATGTGGCATGCTGCCTCGTGAGCGTATTCCAGAGAAGTGTACCGCGGGAGAGCCCTTCGACGAAGTGGTAGATCGCGTCATTGCTGGGATCCAAGTTGGCCCTCATCCGGAGCCATTTGGCGAGGTAATCTCGGGGGTTCTCACCATATCTCTAAATGCAATGAGCTAGATCGAAGATGGTCACGACACCAACAAAGTATGACCGCTGCTTTCCAGACGCACGGGGTAAGACGACGTATTTGCATTGGTCTTCCGCCATTATATCCTGCACAGGGGTGGTTTGGGTGGGCCTTAAATTTTTCTGATCTAAGCCAGCAAACTCCAAAGAGAGGCCCAACTTCAATCCTTTAGCGAATGTATCCCTCCCGGTGGCGGTCCGTGCAGGCCTTGACGATCCTCTAACTTCTTGGGAGCGAGTGCCCGAGCCGGTTTCACCGATGAAGAGGTGGATGTCCCCGATTGGAACAATTGAGAAGCGGGTGGGGTTCGACTTCGCCGGGGTCCAGAATTCGTTAGGAGGGGCGATCGGAACATTGTCGGAGAATAGGACGCACCCGATGGCTATGGTATCGCTCATTCCCTGGAAGAGATTGGACCTTGCCCGGTGTAGAGCTCGAAGTGCCTCTTGCCCCAGGGTGGGATCCAACTGTCGTGGTATTGCTGACGAGTGCACCATGGAGAGGTCCTCACAGAGCATGTTTAGAGAGGTGGGGGAAGGCGGCGAGTTGGCGGGTACGAGGTAACATAGCTTACCCAGGTTCAGATCCCACAATGGTGGCGAAATCCTAGTCATGCTATAAATCACTATAATGGCAATACGCCGAGTTACAGGGATCGGTTCGTTGTGCGAGGTGATGAGTTGTACGTGCCCTAAAGGCTCCCAAAGGTCCGGCTTATAAAGGCACCAGAACCTAGGGTTACAGGGAAAAGTCCTATCCGGAATGGTTACAGAGTTCTACACTAATATAAACTAGTCTTACGTGTCTTGCACTCCAAGGCTCCGAGTTGGATGACAACTACACTGTAGCCTGCCTTTATTTGTCATGGGCCTCCCTTCTCGATCCGTCTAACTAGGCCGCCCAGCAGGTAATGAGCCTTGCTACCAATTGTGGGCCACCCGGGTTAGCTAGAATAGAGACATGCAATGGTGATACCCATTTAGCATATCCCCAAGAGAAGGCAAGGTGGCACCATAAACTTGGTGCTAATCTGCGCCCTCGATGGAGATCAAGGCACAACGACCACCACATATCACATATGAACTATTTACATTGGATGTCAATTGTTTGTGTGTCTTATTATGCTAGTATTAGACTTGTGATGATAGTATAATAAGAAGATCCCTCAAACGTAATTCCAATATGTGTGTTCTCCCTTTGGTGTGCACCACCAAGAAATTCCATCGTTGTGGAGCAGGTCGTGATGATTGGGTGCAAACACATCTACGTTTGCATATAGTGGGTGTAAGCCATGTATGCATAGCAATACACCAAAGGCTAATGTTGGCGATCCTAGCATGTATAGACATGGTCTTGTAACACAAGTGACCGAAAGGTTAATCATGAGTCACATGTGATTTTATGAATGGACAATAGTCCACCTTGGCAGATGTATCAAAGGCCGTGACGATTAGGGATGATATAGTGTAAAGGGATCGTGTAGTCATCGAACGAACATTGAGGGATGTTCGTTTGAGTGGGAGTTTCGGTATTTAGTTTATCTAAATAAGGAACCAATATTATGAACATTAAGATTAATGACTTTGCAAACACCACTATAGATGTCTTGCCCCACCTTCAACCTTGGCCCCTTCCTTGAGAAAGAAAATCTAAAAACTGATGGGTCAAACTTCATTGCCTGGTCTCGCAATCTAAGGATTCTCCTTGTTCCCCTAAAGCTCTCCTACATACTTGAAGCCGCTATAGGTGACCAACCCGCTGCCAGCGCCTCTCAGGATGATAAAAAAAATTATTAGCAGAAGGCTGATGATAACGCCTTTGTCTAGAGTGGCATGCTCTATGCCATGGAGGCGGACCGCTTTGAGAATAAGAGCGCCTTTGAGATCATATCTGGTCTCAAGGCCATCTTTGCGCCCCAGTCCAGGTCCGAGAGGTATGAGGTTTCAAACCTCTTCTTCTCTGCCAAAATGCAAGAGCACATTAGCTTGAGTGAGCATGTGGTCAAGATGCCTAGCTATGTTCAATTCCTAAAATATCGTGATTGCAAAATCAATGAGGAGTTGATTGATAGGGTGTTTCGGTCTCTTCCCCTATCTACAAAGGGTTTATGCTAAACTACAACATCCAGGGTATGACTAAGACCCTGTCTGAGTTGTTTCCATGCTCAAGCATGTTGAGGTGGATAGCAGGAAGGAGCACACCGTATTGATGGTCACCAAAATTGTTGACTTTAAGTAGTCTGCCAAGAAGGACGTCATATCTTTTCCGCTTCCTCGAAGGTGCCCAGGACCAAGCTCGGCACGACGTTCTTCTACTTCAAGGTCGAGGGTCACTATAAGCGCAATTGCTCCAAGTATATGGAGGATAAGAAGGTTGTCAAGATTGTTGCCAAAGAGAAAGGTATATATGATATACATGTTATCAATGTTTTCCTCACAAGTGCCAAGAGAAGCATTTGGGTATTTGATGCCAGTTATGTTGCCCATATTTTTAACTCTCGGGCGGAGTTGCGGAATAGCCGGAGCTTGGTAAAGGACGAGGTGACGATACATGTCGGCAATGGCCATAAGGTGTACGTGATGGTTGTCGACACTCTCCCTCTCCGTCTACCATCAGGATTGATTTTAAATTTGAATAATTGTTACTTTGTACAATCATTGAGAATGAATATTGTGAGTGGATCTTTCTTGTTGCGAGATCATTATACATTTAAATCAGATACAAATATTTGTTCTATTTACACGAATAATGTATTTTATGGTCATGCGCGGGAAAGTAAGGGTTTATTCTTATTGAATCTCGATTATGATGACACTCACAATTCACGTCCATAGCATAGATGCCAAGTGATGCAAGCATGGTGATGATAATTCCATGTATATGTGGCATTGTCGTCTAGGTCACATCAATGTCAAACGGATGAAGAAGCTCCATTCTGATGGACTTATAAAATCATTAGATTTTGAATATCTTGATCAATGTGAACCATGCCTTATGGGAAAATGACCAAGATGTTGTTCTCCAGTATGATAGAATGGGTTGCTGACCTATTGGGAATTATACATTCGGATGTATGTGGATCAATGAGTTTCTCCACATGCAATGGTTATCGTTACTTTGTCACCTTCACTGATGATTTGAGTAGATACGGGTATATCTACTTAATGAAACACAAGTCTCATGCCTTTAAAAGTTCAAATAGTTTTAGAGTGAAGTTCAGAATCGTCTCGATAGAAAACTCAAGCACCTTCGAACTGATTGAGGGGGAAAATATTTGAGCTATGATTTTTGAGCACATCTAAAGGCTTGTGGTATTGTGCCACAACTTACGCCATTTGGAACAACACATCAAAATGGTGTGTCTGAGCGATGTAATCATACACTATTAGATAGCATGGGGTCTATGATGTCTCTCACTACCTTATCTGTATCTTTCTGGGGATATGATCTTGAAACAGTCGCATTCATTTTAAATAGAGCGCCATCCAAGTCCGTGGACACAAAGTCGTATGAGATATGGCATGGCAAGAAGCCAAAGTTGTCCTTCTTCAAAGCTTGGGGATGTGAGGCTTATGTTAAAAATCTAAATCCTGACAAACTCGAACCGAAAGCGGAAAAATGCATCTTTGTAGGATATCCAAAGGAGATTACTAGATACACCTTCTACAACCAAGCTAAGGGGAAAACATTTGTTGTGAAAAATGATACCTTCCTCTAGAAAGAGTTTCTCACGAAATGTGTAAGTGGAAGGAAGATAGAAATCGATGAGATTATCAACCCTGATCTTCAAATAATGAGTGTCACAGCAGAAGTTGTTCCGGATCCACCCTCATTAATTGAAGTTGGAGAAAATGATATGATCATGAACCTCATGAGGAGATAGCTATCAAACCCCGTAGGTCAACAAGAAAACATGCTACCCCTAATTTTTACAGTTATCTTGTGAACATGGTCATGTTAGTTGAACATGATGAACCTGCAACCTACACGGAAGCAATGGAAGGCCCTGAACTCGAGAAATGGCGAGAAGACATGGAATCTGAAATCAAGTACATGTATGACAACTAGGTATGGACCTTGGTTGATATTCCCGAAGTCCGCAAGGCTATAGAGAATAAATAGATCTTCAAGAAAAAGACAAATGCTGACGGAAAGGTCATTGTCTACAAAGTTTGACTTGGCGCAAAAGGTTTCTAACAAATTCAAGGAGTTGACTATGAAAAGACATTCTCTCCTGTAGCAAAGCTGAAGTCTATTCAGATCCTACTAGTAGTTGTTACACATTTCGATTGATAAATATGGCAAATGGATGTGAAAACTTCCTTCTTGAATGGCAACATTGAGGAAGAGTTATATATGATGAAATCGGAAGGTTTTGTTAATCCAAGGGATGCTGGTAAAGTGTGCAAGATCCAGAGGTCCATCTATGGACTGAAGCAAGCATCTTGGAGCTGGAATCTTTGATTTTATCAAGTGATCAAAGGTTTTGGATTTATCCAAAATGGAGAAGAGGTCTACATCTATAAGTAAGTGAATGGGAATTTAGTAGCATTCCTTGTACTATATGTCGATGACATATTGTTGATTGGAAATTATGTGAATCTTCTAAATAACATAAAAGATTATTTAAATAGTAAATTCTCTATGAAGTACATGTGTGAAGATGCATATATACTAGGCATTAAGATCTATAGAGATAGATCAAAGCGCCTACTAGCACTTGGTCAAAGAACTTACCTAGAGAAGATTCTGAAATGGTTCATAATCGATGAGTCAAAGAGAGGTTCTTTGCCTATCATAAAAGGTAATCTGTTAAGTATGACTCGATGCCTAGAGTCGGAACATGATAAGGAAATAATGAGGGGAATTCCTTATGCCTCGACCATTGGTTCCATCATGTATGTTGTGTTGAGCACTACACCGGATGTAGCCCTGGATCTTAAGCTGACGAGCCATTTCCAAAGTAACCTAGGTTTGGTTCATTAGACTGAAGTGAAAAATATCCTCAAGTACTTGAGAAGAACTAAGGATATGCTACATGTCTTTGGAGGACATGAAGAAGAACTTGTCGTAACTGGTTACGCTGATGCAAGCTTCTGCACGGATCCATATGACTCAAAGTTTCAAACAGGGCATGTATTATTGGTTAATGGTGGCACGGTAAGCTGGAGGAGTGGAAAGAAATCCTCGGTGGCTCAATCTATAATGGAGTCAGAGTACATGGCTGCCTTAGAAGCAACCAATGAAGTTGTTTGGATGAGGAAGTTCATCGCTGAACTTGTAGTGTTCCCAACCACGCAAGACCCTGTGTGCATCTACTGCGATAACATGGGGGCCATTGCGAATGCAAAGATCCAAGGTTCCACTCTACGACCAAGCATATTCTCCGATGTTACCATGTAATAAGAGATTACATAGCTGAGGGTAACATAAGAGTTTGCAAAGTATATACATGTGTGAATGTAGTTGATCCATTCACAAAGCCGCTACCACAAGCAAATCATGATCAACACCAAGAACCTATTGGTGTTAGATTATTGCCTATGTAAACTAGTGTAATTGTACTCTAGTGCAAGTGGGAGAATGAAGGATATATGCCCTAGTAGCCAATAATAAATTTGTTTATTGTTACATATCTCTAATGTTCATAATAGTTTTGTATCATGCTATAACTGTATTAAGTGAAAACATTAATACAGGTGCGGTATATAAACAACCAGGTCCTTACTATCCTCTAGTAATAGTTCGTTGGGCAGCTAATGATCGAGTTTCCCCAATCATGTACTGACACAAACGTCAACTGACAATGAGGTCACTTCATTGATGAATGAAGTGATGGACACACACGACCATAGAATTGCAATGTGATTGAGTCACAAGTTTCAAACGTTGCAATATCTAGCAAAGCGTAGTGATTCAGTCCTTTGACCATGAGACCATATTAATCACTACCTCCTACGGATGCTTTGATCACATCTGTAGGGGTTCATAGCATCGAAAACAAAAAAATTCTACCGCATGCAAACAAACAAGCCAAGATCTATCTACTAGATTGTAGCAACGAGTCGATAGAGGAACTCACCCTCGAAGATTCCAAAGCGGTTAACGAGAGCAGATTCTCGTGGGTGATGTAGTCGTACTCTTGCCGATCTCAAGATCGCGTAGACGATTCTTCCGGCACTGCGTTCCTGCAGCGCTTCCGAAGTCGGACACACGTTCGGTACTCGATGATGACCTTCCTCTCCCTTGTTCCTGCAGGCAGTGGAGGTTGTAGCACTCTCCTCACGATTCCGGCAGCACGACGGCGTGGTACCGGAAGTAGAGGGGAGATCTCGCAGGGCTTCGCCTTAAGCCGGAGCGAGTATGGTGGACTATGAGAGAGGCCTTGGCGATCTAGGGTTTAGAGGCACCAAGGGAGGAAGCTTGGCCGGCAGCTAGGTCTTGGGGAGAGCCCCAACTCGGCGGCTAGGAGGAAACCCTAGGGCGGCGGCGACTTGTGGTGGCCGGTGGCTAGGGCTAGGGTTTGGGTGGTGTTGGGTGTAGGGAAGAGGGGCAGCCCTGCCCCTCCTTTTATAGGTGGGAGGGCGCGGCTTGGGAGAAGGGAGTCCTCCCCCAAGTCGGCCTCCTTGGCTGGCGGGTGGATGGAGAGGAACTCCTCCCCAAGTAGGTTTCCTACTCTCCCTCCACCAAGCAAAACTGTCGTTTGACTTTTTCAAATTGGTGTTTGACTTTCAAACTAGGATTTGATTTCTCCCTTTATTTTGCTCATCCATGATACCTAGTACATGATGCAACCATTCCACATTGTCATGACACATTCATGTACCCTTCCCCTCCGGAGTGCCGAACCTTCCGGACCCTTCTAGAACATTCCCGATGAAAACACCGGAATCATTCCCCAACTCCGAAACAGGACTTTCCTTATATGAATCTTATTCTCCAGACCATTCCAGATCTCCTCGTGATATCCCGGATCCCATCTGAGACTCCGAACAACATTCGGTCTCTTACTCATCATTCCATAACTACTCAACAACATTGAATCCTTAAGTGTGTCTCCCTACAGTTCGTGAATTGTGCGGACATGATCGAGACACTTCTCCGAACAATAACCAATAGAGGACTATGGAAATTTATATGGCTCCCACATATTTCTACAATTACTTTGTGATCGAATGAACCACTTACATACGATACCAATTTCCCTTTGTCTCACGATAGTTTACTTATCCGAGGTTTTGATCGTCGGTATCTCTGCATACCTAGTTCAACCTTGTTACTGATAAGTACTCTTTTCTCGTTCCCGTGATATGTGATCCCTTGTGAACCAGTCACATGCTTGCAAGCTAATTGGATGACATTCCACCGAGAGGGCCCAGAGTATATCTATCCGTCATATGGATGGACAAATCCCACTCTTGATTCATGTATCTCAACCCATACTTTCCGAACACTCAATGCCACCTTTATAGCCACCCAGTTACGGTGTGGTGTTTGATGTCATCAAAGCATCCTTCCGGTGATGGTGATAAGCATGATCTCATGGTCGAAGGAATTAGGTTACTATGTATCAGAAAGCTTATAGCAATTGAACTATTAAAATGACATGATCTTTATGCTATGCTTATCTATAGGAGTATGTCCATCATACCATTCTCCTAATGATATGATCTTGTTGTTAATAACATCTCAATGTTCATGATAGGTTAACCACAATCATCTATTAACCAACAAGCTAGTATTATGAAGAGGCTTTACTAGGGACTCTAATTTAGTTTACAAATCACACAAGTATTAATGTTTCCTGGTTAATACTGTTATAGCATGAATGTAAACATTTATCATAAAAACAAAGATATAATAATAACTACATTTATTATTGCCTCTAGGGCATATGTCCAACAGTCTCCCACTTGCACTAGAGTCAACTAATCTAGATTATATGGTAATATACCGAACACCCATGGCAGTTTGGTGTTGGTCATGTTTTGCCCTCAGGAGAGGTTTAGTCAACGGATCCGCCACATTCAGATCTGTGTGTACTTTGCAAATCTTTATGTCACCATCTTGGACATGTTCTCGAATAGCGTGAAAACGTAGCTTGATGTGCTTCAGCTTCTTGTGTGACCTTGGTTCTTGCGCATTGGCTATGGCGCCCATGTTATCACAGTAGATAGACATTGGGTCCAGCGCACTTGGAACCACATCGAGCTCTGTAATGAACTCCTTCATCCATATCGCTTCTTGTGAAGCCTCCGAAGCAGCTATGTATTCCGATTCAGTTGAAGATCTCGCCACAACGCTTTGCTTTGCACTCCTCCAGCTAACTGCTGCACCATTCAAAGTAAATATGTATCCAGATTGAGATTTAGAATCATCCGGATCGGTGTTCCAACTAGCATCGGTGTAACCATTAACAACGAGTTGTTCATCATCTCCATAAGAAAGAACCATATCCTTAGTTCTTCTCAAGTACTTAAGGATGTTTTTGACCGCTGTCCAATGATCCACTCCTGGATCACTTTGATATCTGCTAGTCAAACTAACAGCATATGCAATGTCGGGTCTAGTACATAGCATGGCATACATTAGAGATCCTATGGCTGAGGCATAGGGAGTCTTACTCATCCTTTCTCTATCTTCTGTCGTTGCTAGACTTTGAGTTTTACTCAAGGTCGTATTGGGCAACATGGGCAAGAACCCTTTCTTGCTATCTTCCATTCCAAACCTCTTTAGAACTTTGTCCAAATATGTACTTTGTAACAATGATATTAGGCGTCTCAATCTATCTCTATAAATCTTTATGCCTAATATGTAAGCTGCTCCGCCAAGATCTTTCATTGAAAAACTATTATTCAAATATTCCTTGACACTATTAAGAAGGTCTACATCATTCCCAATCAACAATATGTCATCTACATATAGTATTAAGAATGCTACAGAGCTCCCACTCACTTTCTTGTAAATACAAGCTTCTCCATAAGTTTGTATAAAACCAAAACTTTTGATTACCTTATCAAAACGTTGATTCCAACTTCGGGATGCTTGCTTCAATCCATATATGGACCGTTGAAGTTTGCACACCTTGTTAGCATCTTTAGGATCGACAAAACCTTTGGGTTGCATCATATACAACTCTTCATCAATGTCACCATTGAGGAACGCTGTTTTGACATCCATCTGCCATATCTCATAATCGTAATATGCAGCGATTGCTAACATAATCCTCACAGACTTTAGCTTCGCTACCGGTGAGAAAGTCTCATCGTAGTCAACTCCTTGAATTTGTCGAAACCTTTTTGTGACAAGTCGAGCTTTATAGATAGTAACATTACCATCAACATCTGTTTTCTTCTTGAAAATCCATTTGTTCTCGACAGCCTTTCGGCCATCTGGTAAGTCCACCAAAGTCCATACTTGGTTTTCGTACATGGATCCAACCTCGGATTTCATGGCTTCTTGCCATTTATTGGAATCTGGGCTCATCATTTCTTCCTCATATGTTGCAGGGTCATCGGTGTTGTCCACCAACATGACACTCATAACGGGATCATACCAATCAGGAGTGGTATGATTTCTCATTGATCTGCGAGGCTCTGTAGCAACTTCAACCGAAGTTTCTTGATCATCATCATTAGCTTCCTCTCTTATTGGTGTAGGTGCCATAGGAACTACTTCCGGTGCTGCGCTACTCGCAAGTTCGAGAGAAGGTTCAACAACCTTGTCGAGTTCTACTTTCCCTCCAGTCACTTCTTTTGAGAGAAATTATTTCTCTAGAAAGGATCCATTCTTGGCAACGAAGATTTTGCCCTCGGATCTATGATAGAAGGTATACCCGATAGTTTCCTTCGGGTATCCTATGAAGACGCATTTTTCCGCTTTGGGTTCAAGCTTGTCCGGCTGTAACTTCTTTACATAGGCTTCGCAATCCCAAACTTTAAGGAACGACAATTTAGGTTTCTTCCCAAACCATAATTCATACGGTGTCGTTTCAACGGATTTAGATGGTGCCCTATTTAAAGTGAATGGGGCTGTTTCTAATGCATAACCCCAAAACGATAGTGGTAAATCTGTAAGTGACATCATAGAACGAACCATATCTAAGAGAGTTCGATTACGACGTTCGGACACACCATTACGCTGTGGTGTTCCCGGCGGTGTCAATTGTGAAAGTATTCCGCATTTCTTCAAATGCTCGCCAAACTCGTAACTTAGATATTCACCTCAACGATCAGAACGTAGAAATTTAATCTTCTTGTTACGTTGATTCTCTACCTCACTTTGAAATTCCTTAAACTTCTCGAAAGTTTCGGACTTATGTTTCATGAAATAGATATACCCATATCTACTCAAGTCATCCGTGAAGGTGAGAACATAACGATAACCACCGCGCGATGCTACACTCATTGGACCACACACATCGGTATGTATGATTTCCAATAAGTCCATAGCTCGCTCCATCATACCAGAAAATGGAGTCTTAGTCATTTTACCCATCAGACATGCTTCGCGTCTTTCAAGTTATTCGAAATCAAGTGATTCAAGAAGTCCATCGGAATGGAGTTTCTTCATACGCTTCACTCCGATATGGCCAAGACGACAGTGCCACATATAGGTCGAGTTATCGCTCAATTTCAAACGGTTAGCCTCAATGTTATTTATGTGTGTATTACTACAATCGAGATTCAATAAGAATTGACCATCTATCAAAGGTGCATGTGCATAAAACATATTACTCATATAAATCGAACAACCATTATTCTCGGAATTAAACAAGTAACCATCTCGCAATAAACAAGATCCTGATATAATGTTCATGCTCAACGCAGGCACCAAATAACAATTATTTAAGTATAAAACTAATCCCGATGGTAGATGAAGAGGTAGCGTGTCGACCGCGATCACATCAACCTTTGATCCATTTCCAACGCGCATCGTCACCTCGTTCTTCGCTAGCTTCCGTTTATTCTGCAGCACCTGTTTCGAGTTACAAATATGAGCAACCGAACCAGTATCAAATACCCAGGCACTACTACGAGTACTAGTGAGATACACATCAATAACATGTATATCGGATATACCTTTCTTCTTGATGTTGCCGTTTTTCAAATCCGCCAAGTACTTTGGGCAATTCCGCTTCCAGTGACCTTCTCCCTTGTAGTAAAAGCACTCAGTATCAGGCTTAGGCCTAGCCTTGGTCTTCTTCGCCGGTGCGGCAACTTTCTTACCACCCTTCTTGAAGTTTACCTTTTGCTTAGACTTGCCTTTCTTGAATTTGGTGGTCTTATTGACCATCAACACTTGGTTCTCTTTCTTGATCTCCACTTCTGCAGATTTCAACATGGAGAAGAGTTCTGGCAACGTCTAGTTCATGTTTTGCATATTGTAGTTCATCACAAAGTTCTTGTAACTTGGTGGTAGTGATTGGAGGACACGGTAAATCCCCAAGGCATTAGGAATCACTATACCCAAGCTTTGGAGTTTGTTTGCGTGCCCAGACATCTTAAGCACGTGCTCACTGATGGAGCTGCCCTCTTCCATCTTGCAGTTAAAGAACTTTTCAGAAGCCTCATAACTCTCAACTACCGCGTGAGCCTCAAATATCATTTTGAGTTCACGGACAATATCATGTGGGTCATGGTTCTCAAACCTTTTCTGAAGCTCCGATTCCAAACCATACAAGATAACACACTGAACTGTGGAGTACTGATTCTTCCGACTGAGGTAAACATTCTTTACTTCATCGATAGCATCAGCTGCAGGCGGGTCACCCAGCGGTGCATCCAGCACATAGGTCAAATTACCAGCATTGAGGACAATCCTCAAATTGCGGAACCAATCCGCGAAGTTGCTTCCATTGTTTTTCAACTTTTCTTTCTCTAGGAATGCATTAAAATTGATGGTAGGGGCCGCCATTGATCTACAACATATTTGTAATAGTTTAGACTAAGTTTATGACAAATTGAGTTCTAATTAATAGTTAAATTAATCTAGGTGAACTCCCACTCAAAACAATATCCCTCACATTGTTTTAGTGATCACACGAACCAAATCCACCACATCAAAACCGATCATCACGAGAGTTGATGTAGCTTCAATGGCGAACAATCAACATGTTCATCATATCTACTATATGACTCATGCTTTACCTTTCGGTGATCCGTGTTCCGAGACCATGTCTGTACATGCTAGGCTCGTCAAGATCAAACCTTAGCTTCCGCATGAGCAAATCTGGCTTGCTCACGTTATATACACTTGCAGAATCGATCATCACGTGGTGCTTCGAAACAACAAGCTTTAGCAACGGTGATTACTAAGGATAAACACTTTAAAACTTGAAATTTGTGTGCTTGAGGGATCATCTTATAATGCTACCGTCGTTAACTAAGCAATACAAGATGCATAAAGGATTAACATCACATGGAATTCATAATATGTGATATGATATGGACTTTCTTCTTTGTGCTTCCGATCTCCATCTTCAAGCATGAACATGATCTCCATCATCATCGGCATTGCATCAAGGTCAATGATGTCGTTCCATGGTTGTCGTCTACCAGCTTCAACTATTACAACTACTTTGAATAGACACGCGGTTCTTAACAGAATTTAAAGACAACCATATGGCTTCTGCCGGTTGCCAACTTACAATAAGGAACATTGCATACATCAAATATAATCACAATCATGGCCATATCACACCACAGCACACCCATGCAAAACAAAGTTAGACGCCTCTAATTTTATTTGCATATTTTACGTGGTTTGGGGCTTTCAATAAGTGTCGCTCTAACTTACGAACAAGAACCACAACGTTGATGCTTGAACTATCAAGTGCCCGTCGTAAATTGGATCTATACTATAATGGGAGAGACAGACACCCGCAAAGCCACTTATGCAATACAAGTTGCATGTTGAGCGTGGAGCAAGTCTGATGAACGATGTCATGTAAGGTTAGCCCGGGCCGCTTCATCCCATCATACCGCAAGATGCAAAGTACACAAGAAGCAATTGATAATAAAAGCACCACCGCCCACAACGACCATTGTGTTCTACTCGTGCAACAGATTTACATATACACACGGCTCTGATACCACTGTAGGGGTTCGTAGCATGGAAAACAAAAAAATTATACCGCATGCAAACAAACAAGCCAATAGCTATCTACTAGATGTAGCAACGAGTCGATAGAGGAACTCACCCTCGAAGATTCCAAAGCGGTTAACGAGAGCAGATTCTCGTGGGTGATGTAGTCGTACTCTTGCCGATCTCAAGATCACATAGACGATCCTTCCGGCGCTGCGTTATGGCAGCGCTTCCGCAGTCGGTCACACGTTTGGTACTCGATGATGACCTTCCTCTCCCTTGTTCCAGCAGGCAGCAAAGGTTGTAGCACTCTCCTCGTGATTCCGGCACCACGACGGCGTGGTACCGGAAGTAGAGGGGAGATCTCGCAGGGCTTCGCCTTAAGCCGGAGCGAGTATGGTGGACTATGAGAGAGGCCTTGGCGATCTAGGGTTTAGAGGCACCAAGGGAGGAAGCTTGGCTGGCAGCTAGGGCTTGGGGAGAGCCCCAACTCGGTGGCTAGGAGGAAACCCTAGGGCGGCGGCGACTTGTGGTGGCCGGCGGCTAGGGCTAGGGTTTGGGTGGTGTTGGGTGTAGGGAAGAGGGGCAGCCATGCCCCTCCTTTTATAGGTGGGAGGGCGTGGCTTGGGGGGAGGGAGTCCTCCTCCAAGTCGGCCTCCTTGGCCGGCGGGTGGAGGGAGAGGAACTCCTCCCCAAGTAGGTTTCCTACTCTCCCTCCACCAAGCAAAACTGCCATTTGACTTTTTCAAATTAGCATTTGACTTTCAAACTAGGATTTGATTTCTCCCTTTATTTTGCTCAACCATGATACCTAGTACATGATGCAACCATTCCACATTGTCATGACACATTCATGTACCCTTCCCCTCCGGAGTGCCGGACCTTCCGAACCCTTCTAGAACATTCCCGATGAAAACACCGGAATCATTCCCCAACTCCGAAACAGGACTTTCCTTATATGAATCTTATTCTCCGGACCATTCCGGATATCCTCGTGATATCCCGGATACCATTCGAGACTCTGAACAACATTCGGTCTCTTACTCATCATTCCATAACTACTCAACAACATCGAATCCTTAAGTGTGTCTCCCTACGGTTCGTGAATTATGCGGACATGATCGAGACACTTCTCCGAACAATAACCAATAGAGGAATCTGGAAATTCATATGGCTCCCACATATTTCTGAGATTACTTTGCGATCGAATGAACCACTTACATACGATACCAATTTCCCTTTGTCTCACGATAGTTCACTTATCCGAGGTTTTGATCGTCGGTATCTCTGCATACCTAGTTCAACCTCGTTACTGATAAGTACTCTTTTCTCGTTCCCGTGATATGTGATCCCTTGTGAACCAGTCACATGCTTGCAAGCTAATTGGATGACATTCCACCGAGAGGGCCCAGAGTATATATATCTGTCATATGGATGGACAAATCCCACTCTTGATTCATGTGTATCAACCCATACTTTCCAAACACTCAATGCCACCTTTATAGCCACCCAGTTACGGTGTGGTGTTAGATGTCATCAAAGCATCCTTCAGGTGATGGTGATAAGCATGATCTCATGGTCGAAGGAATTAGGTTACTATGTATCAGAAAGCTTATAGCAATCAAACTATTAAAATGACTTGATCTTTATGCTACGCTTATCTATAGGAGTATGTCCATCATACCATTCTCCTAATGATATGATCTTGTTGTTAATAACATCTCAATGTTCATGATAGGGAAACCACAATCATCTATTAACCAACAAGCTAGCATTATGAAGAGGCTTTACTAGGGACTCTAATTTAGTTTACAAATCACACAAGTATTAATGTTTCCTGGTTAATACTTTTATAGCATGAATGTAAACATTTATCATAAACACAAAGATATAATAATAACTACATTTATTATTGCCTCTAGGGCATATCTCCAACAACATCAACCGTCATGTCGGTAACTGAGTGGACATAAAGGTGTGTATTGGGTACTCCAAGGGAATAGGTTGAGGCTTGTGTGTCAAAAGCGGGATTTGCTTATCCGAGTGACGGATAGATACCCTGGCCCACTGTCGTGGTATTGCCGACGAGTACGCCATGGAGGGGTCCTCACAGTGCGTGTTTAGAGACGTGGGGGAAGGCGGACGATTGATGGGTACGAGGTAACACAGCTTACCCAGGTTCAGATCCCACAACGGTGGCGGAATCCTACTCCTGCTATAAATCACTATAAGGGCAATACGCCGAGTTACAGGGATTGGTTCGCTGTGCGAGGTTGTAGGTTATCATCTGAGATTGTCTGAAGTTGTGACCTAAAGGCTCCCATAGGCCCGACTTATATAGTCGCCAGGTCCTAGGGTTACAGGGAAAAGTCCTACCCGGACAGGTTATAGAGTCCTACACTGTCTATTACAAGTCTTGCGTGTCTTGTACTCCAAGGCTCCAGGTACGTCGGTGACTCCAACCGTAGCCTTCCTTTATCTGGAATGGCCTCCCTTCTGGATCCATCTAACTGGGCCGCCCAGCAGGCCATGGGCCTTGCTACCAACTGTGGGCCACCCGGGTTATCTGGATAGAGGACATGCTATGAGGATACCCATATAGCATATCCTCAACAGTAGCCCCCGGAGAACTCCGAGATCTTGCGCTGTCTTGCCTCTTCACGTGAAACGCTCCATCTAGATGGATGTCGGCAAATCGTCAAGCAACATCTTGTAGTCCTCCCAAAGAACCCTGCAAGGTTTTATCCGTCTTCAACTTTGTAAGTCGGAGAAATGCTGAATCTTCCATCATACTCTTCTGTAGCCGGACTGGATCTGTCCATGCCGGAATCTTCTGATGTGACGGCTCATCTGCCTATGTCAGCTAGGGTGACATAGACGTAGGTCAGCGACGCCTCGTAACTCACACATGCAGAGAACACAATCATGTCCGATTTTCCTGAGCGAACGATACGAACCGTTGGCCGCGACGGTTGGGACGTGGTGAAATTTCCACGCACGTTCGCGCACACGTCGTCTACGCGGCAACCGTCTGATCAAGATGCACGAATCTTGATGCTGGAGATCATAAATAGTAACTGCGGTGGAACTTTTTACTTTTCACCTAATTCTCTCCTCGCATCGTCTTCTTCCTCCAGCGAGCGCCCCCTCGAGCTCTCCGCGCAATCTCGTGAAAAACCCTAGCTCCAATTCTCGCCAGTCACCTCCAAACTCACTCAATGGCCAGCAGCAGCTCTTCTCCCTCGATAGCGGCATCGGGCGAAGCTGGCGAGCTCCATCGTCGTGCCCCCAGAAGGTCTGGTCATCCCCATCACTGTGGTGGTTGAGACCACCGGCGGCGACCACAATCCAGCGGCACTGGAGCCGCTGGAAGAGGAGCTTGACTCCCACAAAGGCGATTAGCGCGGTTCGGACATCACGGACCGCGACATCAAAGAACTGATCGCTGAAGGCTACCTCCCTGCGACGGAGGGGCTCGCCTGGCGGGTGGCGCCGGCCATCAAGGTGACACCTTCTCCCCAAGCCGGAGAAAAGGTGTACCTCAAAGCCCAATTGGTACGCAGCGTCTCCCTGCCCATCTCTAACTTCTTCCTTTCCGTCTTGAATCACTATCGAGTCCAGACCCAAAACCTCTCTCCCAATAGCATCCTAGCGCTTAGCAATTACGCGGCGCTCTGCGAGGGTTACTTAGGGATTAATCCTAGGCTAGATCTCTTTGTGTATTTCTTCACCGTCAAGCGTGAAGCCGGAGCCAGTAAGGACGAACTTAGAAATTGCGGCACCATAAGCTTCAAGATCCGTCCTGGTCGGCGGTTCCCCAACATCGTCGGCCACGAGTCCTGCAAAAACTGGCAGCGTACTTACTTCTATGGCCCAGATATCAATCTGGCTGGCCGAGAAGTAACGTACCCGGACTTCGTCGATGGAGCCGCCACCGAAACTTCAACATGGAGATCCCAAGCCTCCCTTCCCTTCGACATCGATGCTTCCCGTGCCATCAGGCGGATAGAGTGGTTCGTAGAGACGGGTTTGATCGGCTTGGACCTAGCCATGTGCTGGTTCATCAGGCGAATCCAACCAATGCAGCACCGTGCGAAGCTGATGCACGAGTATACCAGCGATAGAAGGGATAGCCTCCGCATCTCCGTGGACAATTTCTCGAGCGACTCCGTCAAGCTCCGTCTTAAGGACATCGTCAAGGTGAAGGACAAGAAGTGTGGCTTCACCATCACCTACGACATGTTCGTAGATGGAAAGTGCCCAAAGGTAACTGTTTATTTTCCGTGTATGACATATACTCCAGTTCTTCCGTCTAGCCATTTCCGTCCCATCTAACACAATGACTTCTCACTTAACAGCTTAGCGACATAGATGAGGACAGCATGGCTCCTCAAATCTATGATCCAAAGATGAAGGAAGTCATAGTCGTGTCTGACGACGATGCTCCATTGGCGCAAAAGCGGAAGAGCTCCGCCTCTGACGCTGCCGACAGAGACAAGAAGAAGAAGACGGAGGGTGGAGCCTCCAAAAAGACTACCGCCGCCCTGAAGGCGGAGAAAAGAAAGATTACCGGGATCCCCTTTGCCAAAGCACCCCCACTTGTGTAAGCTTCTTTCTCTCCGACATTGACTATTTATCTGTCTTGCTCCTGTACTTATGCATGTTGCACGTTTTAGGAAGAAACCCACGACCAGCCTGAAGAAGACCTCCAAAACATTGCGGGATTCTAGAACCATTAAGGACATGTTGCATCGCGATGCATCTCCCGCCATCGCCCCTGTCACTCCCTCCGTCAAGCCCTCGTCTGCCCCGACAAGGTCGCAAGATAAGGAGGCATCTGGCCCTTTCGCCATGGAAGTGGACTCAGGTGCCTCTACCGAGGTCGCTGTTGTCGGCGAGCAGGCGACGCAGGAGAGTGCCGCCCACCAAATGGCTAAAGCTCCGGCTAAGGATGCCATCGGTGGCGGTAAGGCGGTGGTGGAAGAAGGTACTTCTGCCGTAGGCGGCGCCCACGCACCCAAGAAAGCCATAGAGTATCCAAAGATAGTCTATCCGGTACTTACGCCGGATAGAACTGCTCTGGTTCCTGGTGCGGCGCCAACATCTCCGACGTGCGGTCTAGAGGAGCTCCTCCATCAAGCAGAGATCTTGCAAGGAAACAGCATATCCTTTGGCAAGCTGCTGGCTGAGAGTGCTACCAACCTCAAGATCATTGCACTTGTAAGTTTTATTTGCCTTCTGCATTTCATATGAGTATCCCACTGTAGCCCCCGAGGATGTAGACGGAAAACCATAGGTCTTTACATCTAGATGCTCTAAGAGTGACTAAGCTAGAAAACCTCTCACTGTAGCCCCCAAGCATATAGGTGGAATGAATTATTCCGACTAGATGCTTTAAGAGTAGCATACGCAGTGTTTATAAATTTCAATACTGTAGCCCCCAAGCCTCTAGTTGTAACTAAATTAGTTCCGACTAGATGCTTAAAGAAAAGCTAAGCATATATCCGAGTTAAAAACTTTATACTGTAGCCCCCAAGCTTCTAATCGAGAACTGAATTAGTTCTGACTAGATGCTTAAAGAAAAGCTAAGCATATTGCTAAGTCAAAAACTCTAGCTATAGCCCCCGAGCGTCTAGGTGGAAAATTTCCAGCTAGATGCTCCAAGCAGACCAAACAACATTTTGATTTCTCCTTTGTTCCATAGAACGAGAATACTCGGAGGGGCATGGCCAACGAAAAGTATCAGAAGATGCACGCAGACTTGGAAGCTGAAAAGGGTAAAACTGCCTTCTTGAAGGAACAGATCACCAAGAGCAAGCGTCTGTTTTCTTTTTCGCATTCCGACTTGGTTTTGTGCCCACATTCTCCGAGTACTCACTGTGTACTTTGCTTTCTCCGACTTGCAGAAACCATTGCCAAGGCTAAGGACATTGTCGAGCAATCCAAGCACATTCAGGAGCTAGATAGCGAGAACAAGATCCTTAAGCAGGAGAGGAAGGACATGCTGAAGATGCATGAAGAATCCATGAAAGCCCTACAGGACTCCGCCACCGAGGAGATGAACCGCTTGAAGGAGGATATCTTGATCTTAAGAGATCAGAAGAAAGATGCCGATGAGCAGAATCAACGCCATCATGAGGCGTACAAGCTTCTCCAACAAGAACGGGACTCCTTGGCGGACACCCTCTGGCAATCTGAGGCTAGCATCTTCAGTAAGTGTTTCTCCGTCTTGGATTTCTGTAGTCTAGATACTCTGAATTTTTTAACTCATGTGCTCCTTGTCGAAATTTGCAGCTCCTATGGGTTTAACCCGTTCGCCTCCTCCAGCAAAGGAATGCATGGTTCTTGCCGGCAACTTCATCAACACCGCCATTGCGCAAGCAAAAGAGATTTCCAAGCCCCTCCAGATCAATATCAAGGCATCGGACTCTATGGCGAAGTACTCGGAGATCCTGCACCGAGCCCCCGAGCGTATGACAAGCTGGAAAGCTTTATGTGCACGGGCTGGTGCAAGGATGGCGCTGTCAATGGTGAAGGCACACTACGAAGATGCCGACATCGACACGGTGACCTCTGGCATTCCCGAGGTAGATGACGATGGCAACGAGATTAATCACGAATCCATCTTGTCGTCACTCGCGGGCTATGATACCAGAGTTGCCGAGTTAGTCGACGTCAATGTCTTCGTGCCGATGAATACCATCTATAGCGACAACCAAAGCTCCTCTGAGTCCCTTCACACTGCCGACTTCGAGGGTGGTTCTCCTGCTGCTGATGATGCTGCTTCCAAGTCGCCTGCACCAAACGAATGAAAAACAACTTGTAATATTTGTTTCACCTTTGATGCGTATGCGGAAAAAACTATGTATTTAACTGAAGGCGAAAAACAATGTTGTATGTCCTGCTACTTAAGAACCAGTTTCAGCATGTACATATTTTTTAAGTAAGTGTTGGCTTATCCATTACTTTGGTTCTTATGCTTGACCTTTCGTGAGTCGGAAGACTCGTTGTCGGAACCATGCGCTCAGGTGATGATGCCCAATGGCACCGTCAATAACCTAAGCACAAAATCACCGACAATAAGTGCCGAAAGTCACTACTCCAGAATCCACATAAAAACGACAAAGAACGTGTAGACCGGAAAACTTAAGCTAACCCACGTAGGCGGAATTTTCACAAGTGCAATCGCAAAACTTGTGCATAAAGGTTTTACATGATCCAAAAATGAACAATAAAGGAGGTAAAAGACTCAGAAATATGAGTGAACCAGAGAGCTTTATTTCATTGATCATATAAGAGGTACACAATTAGATAAAAAATGCTAAGTGTAAAAAGGACGTAGCTATGCTATGTTCCATGGCCGATCAAGCTCTGGGTAGTCATCATTCGGGTCACGTCACTTACGCTTATGATCCTCGTTGGGTCTATCCTTCAGTTCACGATTGTCAACGAGGTAGTAAGACCCATTGCGTAGCGCCTTTCTTATGATGAATGGTCCTTCCCATGGCAGGGATAATTTGTGTGACTTCTTTTGCTTAAGTCGGAGCACCAAATCCCCCTCTTTAAACGAGTGATGCCGAACGCGGCAACTATGGTAGTTGTGTAGCTTCTGCTGGTAGATTGCGGATCTTTGGCATGCCAAAACGCCTCCTCCTCGAGAAGGTCCACATCTAGGCATCTGGATTCTTCAGCGTCATCTTCGTCGTAGGCGGCGAATCTTGGTGCATCGTGAAGTATGTCGGAAGGTAGGATGGCTTCTTCTCCATATACCATTAAGTAAGGGGTGTAGCCGGTGGATCTGTTGGGTGTAGTTCGTAAACTCCACAGCACAGATGGCACTTCTTCCGCCCAGGCTCCAGCTGCTCTATGTAGCGGTGCCTCAAGACGTGTCTTGATTCCCTACAAAATTAATCCATTGGCTCGCTCAACCTGACCATTGGATTGTGGGTGTGCCACAGATGCAAGGTCAAGTCGGATGCCTTTCTCCCAACAATAAGCCTCCACTTCTCTGAGTGACAAGTTGTTGCCGTTGTCGGTGATAATGCTATGTGGGAGACCAAATCTCACCACTAGATTCCGGACAAACCTAAGGGCAGTTGCCCCATCAAGCTTTCTAATGGGTTTAGCTTCTATCCATTTAGTGAATTTATCAACTGCTACAAACATATGCATAAACCCACATAGTGCCGTCTGTAACGGTTCCACCATGTCTAGCCCCCAGACTGCAAACGGCCAAGTTTGGTATTGTTCGCAATTCTTCAGCAGGAACATGTGGTTGTCGGGCATAATACTGGCATCCCATGCATGTCTCAACCAGCTTGTCGTTGTCCGCCCTCGCGGTCAGCCAGTAGAATCCTTGCCGGAAGGATTTCGCGACCAACGATCAAGGAGCGGCGTGATGCCCGCAATCTCCGAGATGGATTTCGTGTAGGATTTCAATACCTTCTAGCTAGGAAACACACTTTAGGTATACACCAGTAGTGCTCCTTATGTAGAGTTGTCCATTGATTATGATATAACCCTTTGATCGTCGTACTATTTGCCGTCTTTCGACCTCGTCATCGGGCAAAGTTCCGTGTTCGAAATATTCCATGAACGGTTTTGTCCAAGCCGGAGGAACCTTTGTCACAATGTTGACGAAAGAGTCAGCTCTATCCGGGTTGTCAATGTCGGCTCCCTTCACAGATGGTGTACGTAGATGCTCTAGGAAGACTCCTGGCGGAATTCTTTTGCACCCTGATCCAAGCTTACATAGCACATCAGCCGCCTTGTTTTGCTCCCTAGGTACATACTTGAATTCGTAGCCCAAGAAGCTCTTGGCTATCTCATCCACTTCGTCTCGATATGCCGCCATCATAGGGTTTCGCGCATTTCAGGTGCCAGCCACCTACTGGGCAACCAAGTCGGAATCTCCACAGCAAACTATGCGGTTGATGCCAATATCCTTAGCTACACGTAGTCCGTGAATGAGTGCTTCATATTCCGCCATGTTGTTTGTGGCCTCGAAGTGGATCTACAGAACGTAGTGTAGCTTGTCTCCTGTTGGTGACTGTAGCAATACACCATCCCCCGAGCCGTTGTGTAACTTGGATCCGTCAAAGTTCATCACCTAGTACTCTGGTTCCGGCAACGGAGTAGCATCTGGCATCTCTGTCCAATCTGCAACAAAATCCGCCAAGGCTTTTGACTTAATAGCGTCGCGTCTCTTGTAGGTGATCTCGAAGGCGGCAAGTTCAATGCCCCACTTCGCAACCCTTCCCGTAGTGTAGTTGTTGTTGATTATGTCGGACAGTGGAGTCTTGATCACCACTGTGATTGGGTGCTCCTGAAAGTAATTCCTCAGCTTCCGAGAAGCAAGGAATACTCCATAAGCTATCTTCTGGTAGTGCGGGTAACTCTGCTTGGACTCCGTCAAGACCTCGCTCACATAGTAAACTGGTTGTTGAACTTCATGCTCATAGCCTGGTTCCTTCCGTTCTACCACGACGACGATGTTGATTACCTGGTTGGTTGCCGCCATGTAGATTAACAGGGGCTCTCCAGTCTCGGGTGCTGCAAGTATGGGCGCTGAGGAAAGAATCTCCTTGAGATGCTTCAATGCTGCATCTGCTTCGTCCTTCCACGTGAATTTGTCTGCCTTCTTCAGCAACTTGTACAGCGGCAGAGCCTTCTCTCCAAGTCGGCTGACGAACCGACTAACTGCTGCAACACAACCTGTTAGTCGTTGAATGTCCTTTAGGCATGTCGGACGGTTTATGTTTAAGATGGCCTTGATTTTCTTCGGATTGACCTCGATTCCATGCTGGGAAACGATGAAACCCAACAATTTGCCGGCTGGAACCCCGAAGACGCACTTCTTAGGGTTAAGCATCATGTTGTATTTCAAGAGATTATCAAAGGTTTCTTTTAAGTCGGAGATTAAGTCATTTGACTTTTTAGACATCACCACGATATCTTCCACATAGGCGTGAACGTTCCGACCAATTTGGTCGTGAAGGCAACGTTGCATTGTCCGCTGGTACGTAGCACCTACGTTTTTCAGCCCGAAGGGCATCATAACATAGCAAAACATGTAGTATGGGGTAGTGAACGAAGTGGCCAATTGGTCCGACTTCCTCATCTTGATCTAGTGGTATCCTGAGTATGTATCGAGAAAACACAAAAGTTTCGAGCCAGCCGTCAAGTCAATGACTTGGTCAATGCGAGGCAAAGCAAATGGATCTTTGGGACATGCTTTGTTCAAGACGGTGTAATCAACGCACATTCTTAATTCTTTAGTTCCCTTTTTGGGGACAAGTACAGGATTGTCCACCCATCGGGTGTGAAGGACTTCTCGGATAAATCTAGACTTAAGTAACCTAGCTATCTCTTTGCCAATGGCGCATCTCTTCTCGTCTCCGAAGCGTCGTAGGGGTTGTTTCACTGGTTTGCATTTTGGATCAATGTTTAAGCTGTGCTCGGCAAGTTCCCTAGGTACACCTTTCATGTCGGCAGGTTGCCAGTCAAAGATTTCCCTATTCTCACGGAGGAACTCGACGAGCGCACTTTCCGATTTGGGATCCAGGTTCGTCCCAATGGTGGTGACCTTGGAGGCATCGCCTACCACAAGTTGTTCTCGATGGCGGCCTTGAATGCAGGAGCGGAGTCAGAGATCTGTTTCTTTGACGCGGGCATCTCTGAGTCATCGACCTTGCTCTGGATCTCTTTGAATTCTTCACTATAGAGGACAGCTTCCGCGAAGGATGCTTCGTTAATCTCGCAATCTCTTGCCTTGGTAAAGCTTCCGGATACGGTGATGACACCGTTTGGTCTGGGTATCTTGAGTTTGTTGTAGACGAAGCATGGCTTGGCCATGAACGTGTGGAATATGTCGCAGCCGAATATGACGCGGTACACGCTCTTGAAGGGGACCACCTCAAAGGTCATGTGCTCTTGGCGGTAATTATTACCATCGCCAAAGGCAACCTGAAGTGTAATGCACCCAAGGGACCGAGCCTCCCGACCAGGAACTATGCCGTGGAAGATGGTGTTGGTCCGCCTTAGGTTTGCCTCCGTCAAGTTCATCTTCTGCAGTGTATCCAGGTACATGATGTTGATGCTGCTTCCACTATCCACCATACACTTGGTGAACTCCACGCCGTTAATCAAGGGGTTGATAATCATGGCATATTGGTTCTCCGTAGGAATAAGTTCTGGGTGGTCCGTCCTGTCCCAAGTAATTGGAACCTCCGACCAGCGCAGGTACTGGGGGACTGGGGGTAGAGTAGCCATCAGGATCCTCAGAGAGGTCTTCTGTTGTCGGACGGTGGGGGTGTCAAGGAAAGTGTGGTAGACTGGCGCCTTCTTCACGAAGGGGTTCTTGCCCTTGTCGTCGCCCTTGGCGGCGTGCTTGGGGTCAACATCCTCATCCATGTCACTTGAATCCTTGGACTCCTCCTCCTTCTTCTTCCCCTTGCCCTTGCCTCGTGGTATATTCTTCCGACTTTGCTTGTAGCCGGACTTCGGGTCTTCCTTGAGGTCGTTGATGAACTTGTAGTGTCGATTGGTATGGGTGGCCTCGCCATTGACATCGAGGTGTACGAGGAACAACATATCGCGGTACTCCTTGTAGGTTTGGGGAACGCGGAGTGGCGCCGAGGTAGTTTCACTTCCTCGTTGCTGCCCATGGCCAGCTCCCCGTCCTCGGCCACGTTGTCCGCCATCACCTTGTCGTGCAAAAGTCATGGCGACCATGTCGGTAGATTGCTTTTCTTCTGGAGCGGTTTTCCTCTTTGTACTGCTGTTCCTCCGAGCTTGAGTTGGAACGGCCGTTGCTGGCAAGGAGCCGCGAGCATCGTCGTCGGCAGCTGCGAACTCACTAGCCAACTGAATCATCTGGTTCAGGTCGAGCTGGTGATTGTCCTGCAGGCGCTTCAGCTTATGTCGGAGAAACGTGCCTCTTTCCAACCCATCGATGAAGGCGGCCATGGTGGTCTGAGCGTGCACTCCTGTGCAGGAATTCTTCATGTCCAGCCAGCGGGAGAGGTAGGCGCGAGATGTCTCGTCTTTCTCTTGCACGCACCGATGTAGATCGCCAACAGTGCAGGGACGTTTGTATGTGCCCTCAAAGTTCTTGGTGAACGCTTCTTGCATGTCCAACCAGTTGCAGATGGATTTCTCCGGCAAGTCGTCGATCCATTGACGGGCCATGCCCGCCAAGATCAAAGGGAGGTACTTGACGGCAACGTTGGGGTTACCCTCGGCAATCTCCACCGCATTGCCGTAGTCCTGCAACCATGTGGCTGGCTTGGAGGTGCCGTCATAGGGCTTGATGGTCTTCTCAATCCGGAAACCTTTGGGGTAAGTTGCGGACCGTATTGCAGGTCCAAAGCAACGTGGTCCCAGGTATGGTCCTTCCCAGGCCTCATGGATCTTATCGATCCGTGAACGTGCATCGTATGGCTCCGGGTCTTCTTCTTCTTGTCAACAGGGGATGGGCTGCGTGAACGACACGGGCCTCCTCCGCCATGGTGACTGCTAGGTGGCGACGGAGGCGGAGGTGGCGGTGAGTTAGCCTTTTTGCTGTTACCCTCCTGCGACACCTCACGCTTGTCACGGTTGCTTGTCGGACACGAAGGGTCATGGCGTGACCTGCTCTTGTGTCCTTGGTTGCACTCTCCGTCATGACGGGTCTGCTCCGCATTGTTGCGGATGACGATGCCCCACTGCCTTGGCGGGGGCATATCCATACGATGGTGAGCCTTGGGGTCTTCGTGATGTCGGGGGGATCGGGGCGGTGGCAACGGGCGACGAGGTCGGGCCTTTTCTCCGTGGTTGGAGGATATGGGGATAGCATCCTTCCTGTTGCGTGCATCCCTTCGTCTTTGTTCTGATGAACCCGTCTGCGACTCGACATCAAGAGGAGATCTGTCCCTTGGCGGCTTATACTGGCTAGACTGGCAAAGCGCTGGGTCAGACTCAAGCCTCTGAGAGGTGGCCTTTTCCTGCTGCTTCACTGCCTTGGCCACTAGGTCATAGACCTGTTCCACTGCCCCAGGCGATCTATCCTGCTCCAGAAGGGTCTTGGCAACAGCGAGGTTAAGGAGTGGGGTGGGCATCACCTGTTTGCCTTCACTGTCAATGTATGGCTTGGCCTGTACTGGCTTCGAGGGAGCCCATCCTAGGTTTCGCCGTACACCAGGATCGTTGATGACGCGAGCCAGAGCTTTCTTGGCCTTCTGCTGCTGCAGCAAAGTCTTGTACTCAGCCTCCATTGCTCTAGCTTTCTCTATGGACTTCTGCGTGTTGACTAGATCTCGATCTAGCTTAGCGCCTTGCTCCGCGATGGCATGCGCTTCCTCCAGTAGCTGCTGGCGTTTCTCGTCGAGCTGAGTCACGTTCTGGATATGAGCTACGGTTAGTGGCTCAACAAGGAGATTGCCGTACATCACTCTATCAGCTGGAGTAACTTGGGCAGCAGCAGACATAGATGCCGGAGGCGGCAAGTTTGCAGTGTTGTTGTTGCTCGGGCCGGTGTCGAGTTCCTACAGCTGCTGCGCTGGGTTAGGCGGAGGAGGCATGACCTTTGCGCGATCATCGTCAGCAGCAATAAGTGGCCCCTTCCCCTTTTCCAGCGCTGTAGGCGGAGCTCGTCCGGGTTGATCTTCATCCATCGCTGTCCCAATGGTGACGAACACCCCTCGAGACGTGACGGCATTGTTGGCTTGCTCCTCGCGCGTGTTTTCCTCCTCCATCTCCTGCATGGCGGAGTCTAGTTCCTCTAGACTGAAATCTATCTCCTCCGAATCTGCACTGAAGTCGGCATAGAGCGCGTCAATCACAGAGTCGGAGGGTGCCAGGACTTCCTCGATGACGGGCGGTGGAGGTGCAACAGGAGCGACGATGACTGGAGGTGGCGGTGCGGCTGCGACGATGGCGGTCAGAGGCGGTAGTGGCGGTGGCTGAATCGGAGGGGCTCCGTCAATGAGCGCAAGTGCTGTCTGAGCTGTCGTTTCAGCCTCCGCGTAGTTATTGACGGTGTTCACCGTGCCTTTGAAGGTAAGGCATCCTGACACCTGCTGCCGTCTTAGAGAATGCCGGATAAGCGTGCCGTGGTCTAGTCCTTCCACAAAGTGATACATAGCATCATCATTGGGGTAGTGGGCCAGATCGGCTCGTATGCGGAGCCACCTGGCCAGGTAATCGCGGGGGTTTTCGCCTTCTCTCTGAATGCAACGCGCCAGATCGATGATGGTAACCACGCGACAAACTTGGATCTCTGCTGTCCAGACGCACGGGTGAAGCCGGCGGACTTGCAGGGATCTGCCACCTTTATATCCTGCACAGGGGCGGTTTGGGTGGGCCTTGAATTTTTCCGATCTTTGTCGGCAAACTCCAAAGAGAGATCCGACATCGATCCTTCCGCGAACGTATCCTACCCGTAGGCGGTCCGTGCGGTCCTTGATGCTCCTCCGACTCCCAGGGAACTAGTGCCCGAGTCGGTTTCGCCAATGAAGAGGTGGATGTCTCCGATAGGAACGATCGAACACCGTGTAGGGTTCGTCTTCGCCGGGATCCAGAACTCGTCGGGGGGACGATCGGAACGTTGCCGGAGAAGAGAACGCGACCGATGGCCACGGTTTCGCCGATTCCCGCGAAGATCTTGGTCCTCGCCCGCTGAAGAGCCTGAAGCGCCTCTCGCCCCACGGTGGGCGCCAACTATCGTGGCATTGCCGATGAGTACGCCATGGAGGGGTCCTCACAATGCGTGTTTAGAGACGTGGGGGAAGGTGGACGGTTGACGGGTACGAGGTAACACAGCTTACCCAGGTTCAGATCCCACAACGGTGGCGGAATCCTACTCCTGCTATAAATCACTATAAGGGAAATACACCGAGTTACAGGGATTGGTTCACTGTGCGAGGTTGTAGGTTATCGTCTGAGATTGTCTGAAGTTGTGCCCTAAAGGCTCCCATAGGCCCGACATATATAGTCGCCAGGTCCTAGGGTTACAGGGAAAAGTCCTACCCGGACAGGTTATAGAGTCCTATACTATTTATTACTAGTCTTGCGTGTCTTGTACTCCAAGGCTCCGGGTACGTCGGTGACTCCAACCGTAGCCTTCCTTTATCTGGCATGGGCCTCCCTTCTGGATCCATCTAACTGGGCCGCCCAGCAGGCCATGGGCCTTGCTACCAACTGTCGGCCACCCGGGTTATCCGGATAGAGGACATGCTATGAGGATACCCATATAGCATATCACCAACACCCACTCGCTGAGATTACATCAAATGAGCTTACAAGCATGTGACTAGGTCACAAGGATGTAATATCACGGGAACGAGTAACCGTGTTTGTCGGTAACAAGATCAAGCTAGGTATAGCGATACCAGTGATCAGGTCTTGGACAAACTAGGTGTCATAGTGCAAAGGGATTGAGCCTTCACGTCTAAAAGGTTCAAGCGATCAATTAGATTCATGGAATGTGAAGGGACCACCATGTGTTTCTTGACACCGATGTTGGCCATTGATCTGAGAGATATCTCGATCATGTCTGGTCATTCCCGAACTGTAAGGGTGTCACGCTTAAGGGTAGAGACCTTGCGGGAAGATCTGCAACCCTAAAATAAATAGGAAGAGAGAACCAGAAGTGTTCCAGGGAGATACTGAAAGCGTTTCTGAGATATCTGATGATGATCGGAGGGGTCCAAAAGGTATTTCAGAATGATAGGTATTAAATAATATGTATTTAATATTAACTAAAAAAATATTAAATATATATTATTTAAATGGATTTATGGAGCAGTGCAGCTAATTGGGCCTCACCGGAGGAGGCCCAAGAGGGGGCCATGCCCTAGGGAAGGCCAGGGGAGGCCGGCGGCCACTAATGGGCCTCCCCACCACATGGGGCCCATGGGGGGCTAGCCAGCGGCACCTCCCACCTCCTCCCTCTAGTTTAGTCCCACCCCGGGACTTTGAGGAAGGTGGTGCCTCCCTTCCACCTATATAAAAAGGGGCACCCCTCTCCCCAAATCCATCCCCACAATTGGCATTTTCCATTCTATCTCTCCCTCCCTCTCTCCCTCTCATGTGTGTTCCCAAGTAAGGAACGTGCTCCACGATATAGAGAACTCTCCACCCAGCGCACATCGTCGTGCTGCTGGAATCGGTATGAATCTTCTTCTCCCGCTGCCTTATTCGACCGGGCCCGGGAGATGTCTTTTACACCGAACATGTGTAAAACTCCACGAGACACTGCCATTAGTGGTGATGGACGCTTGAAGCCTTCTAGACTACAAGGTATGCTACGCTCGGCTTCATCAGCAACTTTTGTGCGGGAACATAATCCCGCATTCGGTCTTCAAAGATATGAAGATTATATCCCGCTCTTTACTATACTTCTCCATAGATAAATCTTGTGTTGGTGCGTTCTCGTAGTAGGAATTTTTTGTTTTTCTGCCATAGAACCCCTTCAAGTATGAGTATGTTGTTTAATAGTTTTGCACGAGGGAGTAAAGTCCAAATCAAAACTTAAAATCACAGGGGTTAGCTAAATCGAATTAGAACTTGGATCCCGATAATTGGCGCACCAAACTTTGGGCATCTCCTGGCACGATCCAAGCGGTCCCGCCGCGTTTGAAACGGTCCGCGCAGACACGAGTCTCGTGCGCATGCTCTAGCAGCACGACCCAAATAGACCGACACATTCAGCGCGACACGTCGGCTCACCAAATTTGGGCAACGGTTGCGTCCGATCAGACGTGCCGCAGACGAAGTGCGTGTTCGGGAGTCGGTCGACTGGGCCCGTTTGTAAGAAGCACACATTGGCCGATGGAAACTGATGCTTACCTATTGTCGCTGACTCCTGCGACACCGCTTTGCCGCCTGCACCATTGGATGTCGAGCCAGTTCCTGTGGGTTCCACCATTTTCTTGCCCTTTCCCATCTATGGTGCTGACTATATCTTGGTCACTTTCAGTCGCCATTGTCATCTACCTCCTATAGTTGAAGCAGGGGAAACCAACCAGAGGACCACCCTCATGTACAGCGGTCGCTGTTGTCTTCACTTTTGGGAGGCGTGCGCCTTGTACAAGGTGAACTATCCAGTTCCTCTGTACTCCTTATGCCCCAACGGGTGGGCGATGAGCGTCGACGACATCCCGATCTCAAAGGCGCCGCATGGTGTGGAGATGCAGGCGGCCATAGAACACGATTACGTGGTTCGGTACACGACGGAGCAGCGGCCGGATCCGGACTGGGATCCCAACAACCTAGGCACCCCGCTGGAGTTCTTTCGCTAGCGTCGGAAGAGGGAGCTCGCTAGGAACTGCAGCAACGGCTCACTGCAGGCAGACAACAACACTGGCGGGCGTAGTTTCTAGCAGAGCGTGGCAGGCCACACGTTGGCCTCCGTCGTGAACTACATCGTGGCCGGAAAACTACTCGCGCCTTCAACAATCTCCGCCACCTCTTTCTCCTAGCACGTCGCCTTTTCATCAGCCTCACGGAGGACGATGACGAGTAGACTTCGCCGAAGATAGGAAATCGGAAGCCAAAGTCCATGTATTCCGAACACTTCGTTTTCGATGTACTCTCTCCGTCCGCAAATAAGTGTACATCTAGCACTTAAAATTTGTCTCAAAAAGAATATACATCTAGAATACCTAGACACTAAATAAATGCAATTAGCTCCTCGTAATCACTCACTCATCTCATCCTCCAATCTCTATTCTTTTATTCCATATCATCCACCAATCCTCATTCTTCTCTTTTCTTAATAATTAATAGAGCCTTATATAAAGAAAGAGAACTTTCTGATATTTTCTAGATGTACACTTATTTGCGGACGGAGGAAAGTATTGTAATGTTTTGTCGATGTAATTGTTTTGAGAAAAAAAAAGAGATCGAGTAGAACCGTTTAGATCACGCCGCCGCGAACACTGGGGCGGCTGACTGACCGCGCCCTTATCTGAGGTAGCATGGGCGTTGGCGAGCACCGAACTATTCAAATCACTTTGCACATCAGAAGGACTGAAGTCCGCTCAAAAAAACAGAAGGACTGAACTGGCTCTTGAGTCCGTACGAGTGTAGAAAATACTCACTCCATCTTGCGTATATATTGCGGAGCAAAGTTTGATCAACAATATACAAAATAATATAAATATGTGTGATATAAAATATATATATTATAAAAATATATTTTAAGATAATTTTAATATTATTAATTTTACATCATATAAATTTATAGTTATAGTTTGGTCAAACATTGTATAGTTTGATAAAATTTTATGTGCAAGTTTAATTGTGACTGAGGGAGTAGTAAATCGTACGTGCTCCACTTCCGGAGTTCTTTAATAGACGTGGCCAAAGCGCGGTTCGTCGAGTGCCGCGGCCGCTCGGGCGACAACACCTGGGGCGGCACGGTGTCGTACTCGCACCTGATTGCTCTGCAGGCGCGATACCCTGCCACGTTCCCTAGACGGCTCACGAAGGATGGACGCATGGCGGCGCCCGACAGTTCCGAACATCGCCGTGCATAAAGTACCACAGTCGACATCTCCTTGATAATCCATATGCGCCCGCGCCGTAATAATCCATAAATTCATCTTTATCGAGGACATATTTAATTTAAAACCTCTGAAATGTTAAAGGACATGTATGGATAAGTGTAGATACATGACATTTGACCTTTGTAATTGTATTTTAACGGTGTACAACAAACTGGCCTAGTTTTTGTTGGGTATGGCCTCTACCAGGCTAGGGTTGTCCATGTGGTATTGTGTCTCCCTTTAGCCTATAAATAGAGGAACAATCTGTGTACGGGAGTTTACCGAGAGAGTTTTCAATAAATTTTCCTTTTGTTCCCTGTGTCATCTACTTGTGTACTGTGTGTGATTTCTCCTAGTCTTCTTCTCGGGTATGGAACAGCCTCGGAACCGGCCAGTCGGCAGGGGGTCAGCACGTGTCTCTCCGTCAAGCCACCGCCGAGCCTGCATCACGCAGGCTCTCGTTGAAGGTAACACAAATCTGACCGCAAAAATGGATTCGTCTCGCGTTTTCCTTTCAAGATTTGCGTTCAGATCTTAGATCAGATCCCATCTGGGATACGGATTTTCCTTTCCGGGAGTCGAACTGACCTGCTGTCACCGACCAATATCGATTTAATCACTCCCAGATCAGAAACTTGTTGACTGTACCAGTGCATCTGTTGTGCCGATCTAAATTTAATTTAGTAGATCGGACTGATCATGTCTAATTTTATTAAGTAGATCGGATCGGATCTACATTTTTTTTGCATGTCATTTTTTTTTTTAACTGCACATGCACTCGGGCGAGCTTGATGCACCGGCCATGGCAGCCAACAGCGAGCACGCGCGGCCCCGCTGGCCGCCGCCGCGTCCGCCGCCTGCGCCGCCGCGCTAGCAAAGCCCTGGCCGAGCTCGCCGCAAGGCGCCGCCACGCCGCCGCCTGGCCTCGCGCGCCGCGCCACCGCCTGGCCCCGCCTGGCCGCACTCGCGTGCCGCCGCTTGGCCTCGCCCGCGAGGCCGCGCCGCCGCCTGGCCGCGCTCGCACGCCACCGCCTCGTCGGCCTGCTGCCGCGCCGAGGCCAACTGTCGCGCCCGCGCGCCCTGCGCCGGCCCCGCCGACGCACCTCGCCGCCGCGCGTGCTGGCTGCTCGCCGCGCGCCTCGCGCCGCAGTGCGCCGCCCCGCCGCCGCCCGCTCTGGCCCTGCTGGCCACGCCCGCGCGCCGCTGGCGTGTCCGTCGCACGCCGCTGTGCCTGTTGCACCCGCCGCCGCACCGCGCGCCGCCCTGCGTCTGCGCGTGCCACGGGCCGCCGGCCACCGCTGCCTTGCGCCGCCGCACGCGCCGGCCCTGCTGGCCGCCGCCGCGCATGCCGTCCCACCCCACTCGCCCTCGTCCCGCCGCCGGTGCGGCCTCCTGCCGCCGCCTCCCCACTCGAGAGCACACCAGTGCTCTGTTCCCCCGTTTTCGGGCAGGGACGGTGTGTGGTGGACCGGTCCACGGGCGACCACGCGTTTTTTCGGCCATTTTTGTGCCGATTTTGGGCGTGGGAACACGCGTTTGCGGGGCTGTTGGACCGTTTCGGCTCTGTTTTTGGCCCGATTTTAAACAAGCTTTTGCACTATGTTTTACAATAGTTATTAATTACCGCATGTTGTTAATACTTTGTATCTCATAGATAGCTTGTACCGTTTTTTCAATTTTGGAATGCCGTCATATTTGAATTAATGTATCGATTATCGCATTTATGCAACCGATTACCTGCTGTAATCTTACACACTTTGCATAAATTGCAGATAACCGGAATCGTCAGCCGCAAGTTCCCGGAGTTGACCCAGGATGGGCTTAACTACCTGACTTGGGCCTCGGACGTTGAGATCGTCCTTGAGGGCCGATGCATCAAGGATGCGTTGATTGAGGGGACCCCGACGGCCCCCAGCAAAACCATCCCGGCGGATAACGCCAAAGCCTTGCACTTCCTCCGCCATCACATGTGTGAGACTCTCAAGAATGAGTACATGGCAGAACGGAGTGCTTCTGCCCTTTGGACCGCCCTCAACAAGCGGTTCTCTAGGCTGAAGTACATCATTCAGCCACAGGCGGAGGCAGATTGGATACGTCTGAGGTTTGCGGACTTCAAGACGGTGGGAGAGTACAACTCCAGGTTGCACCGGATTTGTACTATTCTTCAGCTGTGTGGGACCAGTACCACCGATCAGCAGAAGATAGACAAAATCCTCTCCACATTCCATCCGGACAACATCCAGTCCTCGCGAAACTTTCGCCAGGAAGGATTCACGGAATATGCAGCGCTTATTGATGCTCTCTAGGTGGCCGAGGCGCAGGATAATGTTCTGAAAAAGAACTTCTCCGCGCAACCCTTCGCAGGGGGCCCAAGTCATGAGGCCAATGCTGGTGCCTACAAGGTGCGCAAGCCCATCCACAAGAAGAGAGGCAACAAGGGCAAGAAGGGCCCCAACTCCTCCAACCCGGCCAAGAAACGCAAGGCGGGCAAGGGGGAGGCGAGGCCCCAGGACTGCTTCCGCTGTGGCTCCAAGACTCACTTCTCCAGGCAGTTTTTAGCCCCTAAACACGTCGTGGACGCGTTCAAGGCTAACAAGAAGGCGCGCGAGACACATCTTGTCCAGGTTGAGGCACCACTGGCGCCCGGAGCGGCGCCTGTGCAGAACGTCGCGCACGTAGTGGCGCAGGACGTAGCACAAGTGGCAGCACCCTCGGCGGTCCCCACGGACGCTGCTATGCCCATGGAGGTTGAGCACGTTGTGCCCCCGCCGCCTCAGCTAGGCCCCTTGTCCATGATGATGGCCAACAAAGAGAAGCCCACTGACCTTGAGATACTGGCTGAGCTTGGTGGTTTCTTTGCAGAATCCACCTGAGCTCCTTTTTGTTGAGATGATTCCTTTTTCCGCAATAATCAGATACAATTTTTTTTCGATATGGTTGTAAGCTCTATGAGAGCATAACACTTATTTTCGGCGATTGGATGACATTTATTTCATTCATTTATTCCATTATTTGATTATGTGATGTTCTGAAATGTCTATGTGTTTTACTTACTTGATGTAGCAACTTCCTCGCTCCATTATATTAATTAGGCACTATATTTTAGAACGCGTGTGGCGCCCAAATGGAGGAAACGTGCCTTGCTGATAGCGGCACCACCAATACCATCTTGAGAGAAACAAAGTATTTTGAGTCCATTACCAAAAACCCTGGTAACATAATGACGATCGCCGGCTGCGGTTCGAATGTAGTTGGCTCTAGAAGAGCAACTATCATACTCCCAAATGGAACAACTCTGATCATTGAAGAGGCATTGTTGTATCCGGAGTCGACTCGTACTCTCTTAAGTTTTAGAGACATCCGCGCAAATGGTTTCCATGTTGAAACCGATGATGATGAGAATGGAAAGGAGTTCCTACTCATTACCAAGTGCGACGAAAACGGTAAACATGTTGTCGAAAGACTCCCTTCATTAGCTACTGGGTTGTACTACACTAAGATAGTAGCACCACCTATTTACACTGCCCTTAAGACTGTCTTTCGAAGCTCCGAACTATTCTGCCTTTGGCATGATAGGTTAGGCCACCCCGGTCTTAGGATGATGAGAAATATAATTAACAACTCGAACGGTCATAATGTTAATGTGAAAAATTTCCCGAATCCCGATGACTTCGTGTGCTCCGCATGCGCTACGAGGAAATTGATCATTAGACCGTCCCCCCTAAAGGTGAAGGATGAACTCCCCGCGTTCTTGGAACGCATTCAAGGGGATATATGTGGTCCAATTCAGCCCCTCTCAGGGCCGTTTCGGTACTTCATGGTGCTCATCGATGCTTCCTCTAAATGGTCCAATGTTTGCCTGCTGTCAACAAGGAACCATGCTTTTGGAAAGTTGATCTCCCAGATCATACAAATAAGAAATAAATTCCCTAATTATCGTTTAAAGTCTATTCGAATGGACAATGCCAGAGAATTTACTTCAAAGGAATTCGATAATTATTGCATGGCAACTGGAATCAAACTTGAGCACTCCGTACCGCATGTCCACACTCAAAATGGACTTGCGGAGGCATTGATTAAAAGAATTAAATTCATTGCCAGACCACTCCTTCAGGGTTGTAATTTACCAACTACATGTTGGGGACACGCGGTGTTACACGCCGCTAATCTCATCAACTTTCGACCATCGGCCTACGACATCCACTCTCCCATCCAACTTGCGCAAGGGTCGGCACCGAAAATTTCCCACCTACGTAGGTTCGGCTGCCAGGTATATGTACCTATACAACCACCCCAGCGATCAGTAATAGGACCGCTCCGTAAGTCGGGGATATAAGTTGGTTATGAGACTGTGTCCATAATCAGGTTCTTGGACCCCTTGACAGGTGACTGTCACACGGCCCGTTTTGCTGACTGCATTTTTGACGAGGATCTTTTCCCGACTTTGGGGGGAGGTAATCAACCCCTGGATGACAAAAGTCGAGAAATCACGTGGAAAGCCACGGGGATCCACGCTCATGACCCGCGCACTGTTGAGACTAATAGAGAAGTCCAAAAGATACTAGATTTGCACTCCCTAGCGAATCAACTGCCCGATCATTTTAGTGATTTAAAGACTGTGACCAAGTCGCATGTGCATGCACGCAATGCACCGGAAAGGGTTTAAATACCAAAGAAAAATGATGGTATACCCGCTCCTGCTCCAAGGCCTAAGAGGACGCGGATTCCGGTTTCTCAAATCCCAAGTACCCAGGGACGCCCGAAGAAAAAGGATAAGAGAGATTTATTACAGTCTGCCCTTGTTGAGGGGAGCCAGTTGAGACCTGGCACAAGTACGGATATTTCAGTGCACGAAATTTCGGACTTGAACTTTCCTATATCGGAAATACCCAGCGAAGTTGTGTGCGCACACATCGGAGCGGGAAAGCTAAAGGACCTAGCTCCTGGATTGGGAAATCCGGTGGAGCAAGAGGATGTGCCTGATGCACTCCATGACGAAATGTCCATTAACTATGTTAATTCGGGCGAGTCATACAACCGAGCCATGGCAAATGTCGACGTTAATTTTGCCAAGAAAATTGCCTCAATCATAGATCTTGACCCTGAGCCTAACACGCTCGCTGATTGCAAGAAAAGGTCGGATTGGAAAGATTGGCAGAAGGCAATTACCGCTGAATTATTATCGTTAAACAAAATAGAGGTATTTGGACCTGTTTGTCTAACTCCTCCCCACATTCGCCCTGTTGGCCATAAGTGGGTTTTTGTTCGAAAGAGAAACGAGAATAATGAAGTAGTAAGGTACAAAGCAAGGCTCGTTGCTCAAGGTTTCACTAAGCGACCAGGTGTCGACTTTGAGGAAACTTACTCCCCAGTCATGGATGGAATTACCTTTAGATACTTGATCTTAATGGTAGTAAACATGGACTTAAAAATGAAACTAATGGATGTTGTCACTGCTTACCTATATGGTAACTTGGATTTGGACATATACATGAAAGTACCAGAAGGTATCCCTGTCCCGAACCAGGATAGAGCAAACAGGAGCTTATACAGTGTTTAGCTTAAGAAGTCATTGTATGGACTAAAGCAGTCAGGTAGGATGTGGTATAATCGTTTAAGCGATTTCCTTCATCAGAAGGGATACGCGAGCAATGAAGATCCCAGGATGGTTTCTGTGTTATCTCGGTGTACGTGGACGATTTGAATATAATCGGTACACCTGACGATATTGAGGAAGCGAGTTCCTACCTGATGTCGGAATTCAAGATGAAAGACTTAGGCAAAACCAAGTTCTGCCTGAAGGGAATATGCCCTGAGAGGCAATAATAAAGTGTTTATTATGTGTATTCCAAGTATATGATAGATGTTTATTTTGCATGCTATAATTGTATTAATACGGAAACATTAATACATGTGTGTTTAATAAACAAACAGAAAGTTCCTAGTTATGCCTCTCTCATAAACTAGCTCGTTGATTAACAAGATGATCAAGGTTTCCTGATCATGGACATTGGATGTTGTTAATAACGGTGTGATGAACATTCATCCGAAGTATAGCATTACGATCAAAGTCATTGAGTTTATATTGCTATAACAACTTACGAAGTGATCCTAATCCTTAGACCATGAGATCATGTCAATCACTAACACCGGAAGAGTTTCTTGATAACATCAAACGTCACACCATAACAGGGTGATTATAAAGATGGATTCAGAACTAATAAAGTATTATGTTGAGGCTCATGGATCGAGAGTGGAATTTGTTCATCCCGATGACGGATAGATATACTCTAGGCCCTCTCGGTGATATCACATTGATTAGCTTGCAAGCAAGTGATTTGATCACTAGAATGTTATATCACAGGAACGAGAAAAGAGTGCATGTCGGTAACGAGATCAAACTAGGTATGGAGATACCTATGATCGAATCTCGGACATGTAATATATCGTGAAACAAAGGGATTAAGATACTAGCATAAAAGGTTCCGACGATCACAAGAAAGTCATCGTTGAATGTGTGGGAGTCAGTATGGGTCTCCAGATCCCGCTTCTGATTATTGATCCGAGAGGGGTCTCGATCATGTCCGCATTATTCATGAACCATAGGGTGACACACTTAAGAGACACCGACATCCAATTGGAGCAAAAGTTTCATGCCGAAAGAATGAACAAGCGTAGGAATTTATTTCACTAGATACCGAAACAGGTTTTCGGGTGAAATTGCATAAAGTGGTTATGCATGTGAAATGGAATTCTAGCAAGGGGTTATTTGCGAATGTTTTTCATTAATGTAATTGACAAAATTCTGAATAAAATAAAAGAGTTTTATTTAATGAGAGTTTGCATTAAATTTGGTGGAAATTTAATGGGAATTTGAGTGGACTTTTGAGTGGAGGAAATTTAAAGGGCATTTTGCGAGTGGAGTGTCCACCGACATGAATGAAGGAGGGGAGGGGGCAGCCCCCATGGCCGGCGGCCACCCCCTTGGGTGCCCCCCCTCCTCCTATAAAAGGAGCCCCCTCCTCACTTGTCTCACACACCTCCTCGTGAAGGATCTCTCTCCCCCTCTAGAATTTATTCCCCATGGTCTCGGACTAGCGAGATACATGTTCCCGGTGGCTATTCGGCAAGAAAGAGTTGTGCTTCCGCTGCATCGCTGGATCGAGGAGGCGGAGGTTGCTCGGTGCCTCGAACGTGTGTGCGAGCACGGATGCGCTGCTGATTTGCGGCGCTAGGACTTCCTCTCGATCTTGAGATCGGCAAGAGATCGTCTACATCAACCACGAGTTGAACTCGTTAAGCTTTGTCGGTCTTCAAGGGTATGTTCTCTACGGATATACATCCGCCCGTTGTTTGTATCTAGTAGATAGATCTTGGTACATAGTTTCCATCGTAGGAATTTTTTTTGTTTTCTATGCTACGAACCCTACAGTGGTATCAGAGCCGGATCTATGCATAGATACTTTACACGGGTAGTACACATATGAGTATGTGGGCGATGATGATCATGTTGTTGCTCCTTTGTTGTAATTTTGGATATTGGTGGCATAGTGGGATGAAGCGGCCCGGACAAACTTTACATGTCCTCGCACATGAGACCTGTTCCACGCTTGACATGCAACTAGTTTGCATAAGTGGCTAGCGGGTGTCTGTCTCTCCTACTATAGTCAATATCTATTTTGCAAGCGAGTTGTCAAAAATTTGATTATCCTCGTTGTGGTTCATGTTCGTAGGTAAGAATGGTTCTATCTCGATAGCCCTAAGCCACGTAAAACTTGCAATGGATAAATTAGAGGCGTCTAGTTTAGATTGTTGCTGGGCTAGTGTTATGATATGGTAGTGTTGTAAGTAGAAGTATGAGATGATACTCTTACAACACACATAGCGTGTAAAATCCATTGACCTTGGATTTACACATATAGGTATGATAGTGATCATACCACGATGCACATGATAGAGATCATCGCGGGAACCATATCATTTCACTAATAAACATATGATGTTTGATTGCATCTTATATTGCTTGTTTAGCGCTTTGTTAGCATAATAAGATGATCCCTCATTTAAATATCAAGATAAGAATGTGTTCTTCCTTTAGTATGCACCGATTATGTTTTCGTCGCTCCAAGACATCACGTGATGATCGGGTGTTCTTGGATCCACGACCATATTTCGGGTGTAAAACAGTTACACACGCGAATACTAAGGTTCTAACTTGGCGAGCCTAGCATGTACAGACATGGCCTCGGAACACGGACCGAAAGGTTAAGCATGAGTCATATAGTTGATATGATGCCCATTTGATGCTTGCCTTTGAAGCTATACCGACTCACGTGATGATCGGACTTGGTGTAGTGGATTTGGTTCATGTAATCACCAAAAAGGCACGAGGGATGTCGTTTTTGAGTGGGAGTTCATTCGTAATATGGATTAGTTGAACTCAATCTATCATACACTTAGTTTAAACTTTACAAATTCTGTTGTAGATGGCACCACCTGCTTTTAATTTCAATGTGTTCATGGAGAAAGAGAAACTAGCAACAAACGGTAGCAACTTTACCGAATGGGCCATGAATTTGAGGATTCTCCTCTCTGCTGCACAAAAGCAATATGTGCTAGAAGCGCCGTTAGGCCTCCCCCACCTTTAGATGATTCCCCTGACGAGGAGAAGAATGTCTATCAGACTCGTCAGGAGGACCACAACTTAGTTCATTGCAGCATATTGTATGGGCTAGAGCCGGAACTTCGAAAGCGTTTCGAAAACGACAATGCATTTGATACAATGGGTGAGTTGAAAATGATTTTCGACACACATGCTGCTGTAGAGAGCTACAACGCTTCAGAAAAGTTCTTTAGCTGCATGATGGAAGAGCACAGCTCCGTTAGTGAGCATGTACTCAAGATGTCGGGTTACGCCGATAAGCTTGTGTCCTTGGGAATATCGATTCCCATTGACTTAGGCATCCATCATGTTCTGCAGTCTCTGCCACCTAGCTATAAGAGCTTTGTGATGAACTATAATATGCAAGGCATGAAGAAGTCTCTCCCCGAGCTTCTGTCAATGCTTAAAACTGCAGAAGTGGAGATCAAAAAGGAACATCAAGTGTTGATGATCAATAGGAACACTGGTTTCAAGAAAGACAAGAAGGGAAAACGGAAGTAAGGGCGGCAAGCCTATTGCCGCGCCTGAAAAGAAACCCCGAGTTGGACCTAAGTCTGATTCCGAGTGCTACTATTATAAGGGGACTGGCCACTGGAAGCGCAACTGCCCCAAGTATCTGGCAGACAAGAAGGCCGGCAAGGCAAACAAAGGTATATATGATATACATGTTATTGATGTGTACTTGACTAGTGCTCGCAGTAGCACCTGGGTATTTGATACCGGTTCAGTTGCTAATATTTGTAACTCGAATCAGGGGCTGCGGAACAAGTGACCGCTAGCAAGGGGTGAGGTCAAGATGCGTGTCGGCAATGGATCAAGCGTTGATGTGATCGCCGTCGGAACGCTGCCTCTCCACTTACCGTCGGGATTAGTTATAAACTTGAATAAATGTTATCTGGTGCCTGCACTGAGCATGAACATTGTATCTGGATCGTGTTTGATGCGAAGTGGTTATTCATTTAAATCCGAGAACAATGGTTGTTCCATTTATATGAATGATATCTTTTATGGTCATGCACCGATGATGAATGGTTTATTTCTATTAGATCTCGATGATAATGTTACACATATTCACAATGTTGATGCTAAAAGGATTAAACTTAATGATGATATATCCGCATATATGTGGCACTGACGTCTAGGTCATATTGGCGTTAAACGCATGAAGAAGCTCCATTCGGATGGACTTTTGGAATCACTTGATTATGAATCATTTGATACATGTGAGCCATGCCTTATGGGCAAGATGACTAGAACGCCGTTTTCCGGTTCAATGGAACGGGCGACAGATTTATTGGAAATCATACATTCTGATGTATGTGGTCCAATGAGTGTGTCGGCGCGAGGTGGATATCGTTATTTTGTTACTTTCACGGATGATTTGAGTAGATACGGTTATATCTACTTGATGAAACACAAGTCTGAAACCTTTGAAAAGTTCAAGGAATTTCAGAATGAAGTGGAAAATCATCGTAATAGAAAGATCAAATTTCTACGGTCCGACCGTGGAGGTGAGTATCTAAGTTACGAGTTTAGCACTCACATGAAAGAGTGTGGAATTGTTTCACAACTCACACCTGCCGGAACACCACAGCGAAATGGTGTGTCGGAACGTCGTAATCGTACTTTATTAAATATGGTTCGATCTATGATGTCTCTGACGGACTTGTCGTTGTCATTTTGAGGTTATGCACTAGAAACTGCTGCATTCACTTTAAATCGGGCACCATCTAAATCCGTTGAAAAGACACCGTATGAATTGTGGTTTGGAAACAAACCTAAGCTGTCATTTCTTAAAGTTTGGGGATGCGATGTTTATGTGAAGAAACTTCAACCGGATAAACTCGAACCCAAAGCGGAAAAATGCGTCTTCATAGGATACCCTAAAGAAACTATTGGGTATTCCTTCTATCACAGATCCGAGGGCAAGGTTTTTGTTGCCAAGAATGGATCCTTTCTAGAGAAAGAGTTTCTCGCGAAAGGTGTGAGTAGTCGGAAGGTAGAACTCGAAGAGGTTTTGGAACCTTCTCTTCGAAGTATGGCGAGTAGCGCAGCGCCGGAAGTTGTTCCGGAGTTGGCTCCACCTGTTGAAGAGGGAACTAATGATAATGATCATGAAACTCCGAAAGAGAGTACTGCCGAACCTCGCAGGTCAAACAGGACGCGTGCAGCTCCCAAGCTGTACGGAAATCCTGTCATGAATTTCATGGTTGATGAAAATGATGACCCTGCGACGTATGAAGAAGCGATGATGAGCCCGGATTCCAACAAATGGTTAGAAGCCATGAAATCCGAGATGGAATCCATGTATGAAAATCAAGTTTGGAACTTGGTGGAATTACCTCACGACAGAAAGGCCGTGGAGAACAAATGGATTTTCAAAAGGAAAACTGATGCTGATGGTAATGTGACCGTCTATAAAGCTCGACTTGTCGCAAAGGGGTTTCGACAAATTCAAGGAGTTGACTACGATGAGACATTCTCTCCCGTAGCGATGCTAAAGTCAGTTAGGATTATGTTAGCAATTGCTGCATATTTCGATTATGAGATATGGCAGATGGATGTCAAAACCGCATTTCTCAATGGTAATATTGAAGAAGAGTTGTATATGATACAACCAAAGGGTTTTGTCGATCCTAATGATGCTAACAAGGTGTGCAAGCTTCAGCGATCCATCTATGGATTGAAGCAAGCATCATGAAGTTGGAATCTCTGCTTTGATGAGGTGATCAAAGAGTTTGGATTTGTCCAAACTTATGGAGAAGCTTGTATTTACAAGAAAGTGAGTGGGAGCAATGTGGCATTTCTGATATTATATGTGGATGACATATTATTGATCGGAAATGATATAGATCTTTTAAACAGTGTTAAAAGTTATCTAAACAGCAAATTTTCAATGAAGGACCTAGGTGAAGCGTCATACATATTAGGCATAAAGATCTATAGAGATAGATCTAGGCGCCTAATAGGGCTATCGCAAAGTACATACCTTGATAAGATTTTAAATAAGTTTAAAATGGAAGGAAGTAAGAAGGGGTTCTTACCTATGTTGCAAGGCAAGCCATTGAGTAAGACTCAAAGTCCGGCTTCGGCGGAAGAAAGAGAGATAATGGACAAAGTCCCCTATGCTTTAGCCATAGGCTCTATAATGTACGCCATGCTATGTACAAGACCGGATGTGGCACATGCTATTAGTTTGACTAGTAGGTACCAATCGGATCCAGGTTCGGAACACTGGATAGCGGTCAAGAATATCCTTAAGTACTTACGAAGAACTAAGGATATGTTTCTTGTATACGGAGGTGAAGAAGAGCTCGTCGCTAAGTGTTATGTCGACGCTATCTTTGACACCGATCCGGATGACTCTAAGTCTCAATCCGGATACGTATTTCTCATGAATGGCGGAGCGGTTAGTTGGAGGAGCTCCAAACAACCTGTGGTAGCGGGATCAACAACGGAGGCCGAATATGTTGCTGCTTCAGAAGCGGCTCAGGAAGCAGTTTGGATGAAGGAGTTCATATCCGAACTAGGAGTGGTGGCAAACGCGTTGGACCCAATGGTGATCTATTGTGACAACAATGGTGCCATTGCCAATGCCAAAGAGCCAAGGTCTCACAAGCATTCCAAGCATATTAAGCACCGGTTTCACTCCATCCGCGAGCATGTCAAGGATGGAGATATAAAGATTTGTAAAGTACATACGGATCTCAATGTAGCAGATCCGTTGACTAAAACTCTCCCTAGAGCAAAACATGATCAACACCAGAACTCAATGGGTGTTAGATTTATCACCATGTAACTAGATTATTGTCTCTAGTGCAAGTGGGAGACTGAAGGGAATATGCCCTGAGAGGCAATAATAAAGTGTTTATTATGTGTATTCCAAGTATATGATGGATGTTTATTTTGCATGCTATAATTGTATTAATACGGAAACGTTAATACATGTGTGTTTAATAAACAAACAGAAAGTTCCTAGTTATGCCTCTCTCATAAACTAGCTCGTTGATTAACAAGATGATCAAGGTTTCCTGATCATGGACATTGGATGTTGTTAATAACGGGATCACAACATTAGTGTAATGGTGTGATGAACATTCATCCGAAGTATAGCATTACGATCAAAGTCATTGAGTTTATATTGCTATAACAACTTACGAAGTGATCCTAATCCTTAGACCATGAGATCATGTCAATCACTAACACCGGAAGAGTTTCTTGATAACATCAAACGTCACACCGTAACAGGGTGATTATAAAGATGGATTCAGAACTAATAAAGTGTTATGTTGAGGTTCATGGATCGAGAGTGGAATTTGTTCATCCCGATGACGGATAGATATACTCTGGGCCCTCTCGGTGATATCACATTGGTTAGCTTGCAAGCAAGTGATTTGATCACTAGAATGTTATATCACAGGAACGAGAAAAGAGTGCATGTCGGTAACGAGATCAAACTAGGTATGGAGATACCGATGATCGAATCTAGGACATGTAATATATCGTGAAACAAAGGGATTAAGATACTAGCGTAAAAGGTTCCGACGATCACAAGAAAGTCATCGTTGAATGTGTGGGAGTCAGTATGGGTCTCCAGATCCCACTTCTGATTATTGATCCGAGAGGGGTCTCTATCATGTCCGCATTATTCACGAACCGTAGAGTGACACACTTAAGAGACACCGACATCCAATTGGAGCAAAAGTTTCATGCCGAAAGAATGAATAAGCGCAGGAATTTATTTCACTAGATACCGAAACAGGTTTTCGGGTGAAATTGCATAAAGTGGTTATGCATGTGAAATGGAATTCTAGCAAGGGGTTATTTGTGAATGTTTGTCATTAAAGTAATTGACAAAATTCTGAATAAAATAAAAGAGTTTTATTCAATGAGAGTTTGCATTAAATTTGGTGGAAATTTAATGGGAATTTGAGTGGACTTTTGAGTGGAGGAAATTTAAAGGGCATTTTGTGAGTGGAGTGTCCACCCACATGAATGAAGGAGGGGAGGGGGCAGCCCCCATGGCCGGCGGCCACCCCCTTGTGTGCCCCCCCTCCTCCTATAAAAGGAGCCCCCTCCTCACTTGTCTCTTACACCTCCTCGTGAAGGATCTCTCTCCCCCTCTAGAATTTATCCCCCATGGTCTCGGACTAGCGAGATACATGTTCCCGGTGGCTATTCGGCAAGAAAGAGTTGTGCTTCCGCTGCATCGCTGGAGCGAGGAGGCGGAGGTTGCTCGGTGCCTCGAACGTGTGTGCGAGCACGGATGCGCTGCTGATTTGCGGCGCTAGGACTTCCTCTCGATCTTGAGATCGGCAAGAGATCGTCTACATCAACCACGAGTTGAACTCGTTAAGCTTTGTCGGTCTTCAAGGGTATGTTCTCTACGGATATACATCCGCCCGTTGTTTGTATCTAGTAGATAGATCTTGGTACATAGTTCCCATCGTAGGAAAATTTTTGTTTTCTATGTTGCGAACCCTACACTGCCTCGGTCTGCAACTTGAGCATTCCCCTGCTGGGATTCTAGTTCACCAGTCGGCCTACACCCAGAAGGTGTTGGAACGATTTGGGTTTGAAAAGGCATATCCTTCTAAGACCTCGATGGTCGGAAGATCTTTGCAGCAAGACAAGGACCCGTTCAGGCCTAAAGAAGAGGGGGAGGAAATTCTGGGACCGGAATTCCCCTACTTAAGTGCAGTTGGCGCACTTATGTATCTCACAAATTGTACACGGCCGGATATTGCATTCGCCATCAATTTGCTTGCAAGGTACAGTTCTGAGCCTACCAAGAGACATTGGAAAGGCGTTAAGGACATCTTTAGGTACATACAAGGGACTAAGGACCTTGGCTTGTTTTAACAAAAGAACCAAGACCTATCTGTTGTAGGCTATGCTGATGCTAGGTACCTTTCGGACCCGCACACATCCAAGTCGCAGACTAGATATGTTTTCCTTTGTGGTGGAACAGCTATTTCCTAGAAATCGTCTAAGCAAACTCTTGTGTCAACTTCGACGAACCACTCGAAAATCATAGCATTATATGAAGCATCACGAGAATGTGTATGGCTTCGACGAGTAGTCAGTCACATCCAGATGTCATGTGGACTGAACATCGTACAAACCCCAACAATTATCTATGAAGATAATGCCGCTTGTGTTGCACAAGTCCAGACGGGTTACGTGAAGAGCAATCTCACAAAGCATATAAACCCCAAGTTCTTCTATGCACATGATTTGCAAAAGATGAACGAAGTGAAAGTCTTGCATACTAAGTCGTGTGAAAATCTCGCTGATTTGTTCACTAAATCATTGCCGGCGTCTTCTTTCGAGAGATGTGTCCGAGGGATCGGCATGATGAGACTTAGGGAGATGCAAGGTTCAGGGGGAGAATCTTCACAAACTCATCGCTGAAATCTTGATCCCGATGATTGAGTACTTAACTTTATAGTTAAGTGAATTGTACTCTTTTTCCCTTAGTGAGTTTTTATGAAGTTTCTCACATGAGGTTTTTAATGAGGCAATTCGTGCAACATAGCAAGAATTATACCGTGTGCATTTCTCCATATTTTTCCCACTGGGTTTTTCGGAGTTTTAAGCCATGGTTATACAAGATAAGATACCTAGGGGGAGTGTTGGAAAACTGGGCCGGTAGAGGCCCACTCGGTGTGGCCTCTACCAGGCTAGGGTTGGCCCATGTGGGTATCGTATCCCCCTTTAGCCTATAAATAGAGGAACAATCTGTGTACGGGAGTTTACCGAGAGAGTTTTCAATAAAGTTCCCTTTTGTTCCCTGTGTCATCTACTTGTGTACTGTGTGTGCTTTCTCCTAGTCTTCTTCTAGGGTGTGGAATAGCCTCGGGACCGCCCAGTCGGCAGGGGGTGTTCCAACAGTTTTTAGGACGTGAGGATAGCCCACGCCTCGTTCGATCGTAGACTCGTACGATCTTTTCCTTTTTTTTATTTATATGACTGAGCTCGATAAGATAATAAAAAGGGTTGTTGTGTGGACAAATTCTGCAATCTGTCTTGGTATCAGAGCCAATCTCTCTCTCTTCTCCCCGCTCTCCCTCAATGGCCACCACCGAATCTGCTATGCACTCCCAATCCTTTTAAGCCCTCGACGACAGCGGCACAGATGCCCTTCCTCTCTCATCGCAACTAGCCAATCTCCAGCTTCTGCCTTCTCCTCCCACCACAAATGGCGTAGACATCACCAAGTACATCAAGTTCCATCTCGACGCGGTTGTCGGCAACTACCACAAGTGGAGGAATCTGTTCCTCTTTGTACTCTCTAGCTTCTGCCTTCTCCTCCCACCACAAACGGCGTAGACATCACCAAGTACATCAAGTTCCGTCTCGACACGGTTGTCGGCAACTACCACAAGTGGAGGAATCTATTCCTCTTCGTACTCTCCAAGTACAACGCCCGCGAGCATGTGGAGGAGGAGACCTCTTCGCACCTCGCCACTAACGAGTGGCGCTCCACCAACGTCGACATCGTGCTGTGGATTTACACCTCCATCTCCGACGAGCTCCAGGATGTGATCTTGGTGGAAGATTCTACACGGCCTGGCAGAAGCTGCAGCACTTCTTCACGGAGAACGCGGATGGCCGCGAGATCCTCCTTGACAAGGAGTTCCAAAGCATCTCTCAGGGTGACATGACGATCGTCGCCTACTGCCGCAAGCTCAAGTTAGTGGCCGATCATATGGGAGACGTCGGCGCACCGGTCACGGACAAGAAGCTCACCATGCGCCTCATCGATGGCCTCAGCGAGAAGTACAAAAATCAAGGTGAGCTCCTGGAATCCTTGAAGCCGTTCCTTTCCTTTATACAAGCCCAGTAGAGGCTGCAACTCGTCGTGGTGAAGCTCAAGTCCAAGGAGAAGGCCGCGCCGCAGATCCTCAACATCAACACGAGCGCCAATGGCAATGGCGGTCCCCGCTTCTTCGGCAACTGCTACTCCTACGGGGAACCTGGCCATCCTGCCAGATCCTTTCCCACCGGCGGGCGCGGCGGCTACGGACAGCAGCAGCAGGGGCGCGGGTACGGTGGCGGCCAAGGCTATGGTCAGCCACACAGCGGCGACTACAACGGCAATTTTCACCGTGGAGGCTACTATGTAGGGTTCGCAGCATAGAAAACAAAAAATTTCCTACGATGGGAACATCTATGTACCAAGATCTATCTACTAGATACAAGCAACAGGTGGATATACATCCATAGAATACATACCCTCGAAGACCGAATAGCGTTAACGAGGTTGTACTCGTGGTTGATGTAGACGAACGCTTGCCGATCTCAAGATCGTGATGAAGTCCATCTGGTCCAGCCGGTCCAGCACGATCAAGTCCAGCACCTCAAAGCAGTGGTGCATCCGTCATCGCACACACGTACGGGTACCCCGACAACCTCCGTGCCCTCGCTCCAGCGAAGCAGCGGAAGCAACAAATCCTTCCAGAAAAATCCACCGGGAACATGTATCTCGCTGATCCGAGACCTTGGGGAAATTCTAAAGGGGGGAGAGAGATCCTTCGCGAGGAGGTGTGCTTTGAGAGGAGGAGAGGGGGCCTTTATAGGGGAGAGGGGGGCACCCAAGGGGCATGGTGCCCAGCCATGGGTCTTCCCCCACCTCTTCCACATTCATGTGGGTGGAGCTCCCACTCAAAATGAAAAGCCTCCACTCCCATTAAAAAGCCTCCACTCAAAAATCCACTCACATGCATTAAATTTCCACCAAATTTAATGCAAGCTCTCATTTAAATAAAACTCTTTTATTTATTTATTCAGAATTTTGTTAATTACTTTAACTAACAAACATTCACATAAAACCCCTTACAACATTTAAATTTCACATGCAGAACCAGTTTCAGCAATTTCAACCGAAACAGTTTCGGTGTCTAGTGAAATAAATTCCTCGCTTTCCTTTTTCTTTCTCTGGCATATCATTTGATTCGAATGGTGTCGATATCCCTTAAGTGTGTCACCCTATGGTTCGCGAATAATGCAGACATGATCTAGACCCCTCTCTGATCAATAATCAGCAGCGGGACCTGGAGATCCATACTGACTCCCACACATTCAACGATGACTTCTGTGATCGTGTGAACCTTTTACGCTAGTATCTTAATCCCTTTGTTTCATGATATATTACATGTCCGAGATTCAATCATCGGTATCTCCATACCTAGTTTGATATCGTTACCGACATGCACTCTTTTCTCGTTCCCGTGATATAACATTCTAGTGATCAAATCACTTGCTTGCAAGCTAATCAATGTGATATCACCGAGAGGGCCCAGAGTATATCTATCTGTCATCGGGATGAACAAATTCCACTCTCGATCCATGGGCCTCAACATAACACTTTGTTAGTTCTGAATCCATCTTTATAATCACCCAGTTACGATGTGACGTTTGATGTTATCAAGAAACTCTTCCGGTGTTAGTGATTGACATGATCTCATGGTCTAAGGATTAGGATCACTTCGTAAGTTGTTATAGCAATATAAACTCAATGACTTTGATCGTAATGCTATACTTCGGATGAATGTTCATAACATCATTACACTAATGTTGTGACCTTGTTATTAACAACATCCAATGTCCATGATCAGGAAACTTTGATCATCATGTTAATCAACGAGCTAGTTTATAAGAGAGGCATAACTAGGAACTTTCTTTTTGTTTATTAAACACACATGTATTAACGTTTCCGTATTAATACAATTATAGCATGTAAAATAAACATTTATCATAAATAAGGAATACGATAATAACCACTTTATTATTGCCTCTCGGGCATATTCCCTTCAGTCTCCCACTTGCACTAGAGACAATAATCTAGTTTGAAAACTTTGCTTATTGAACAGCTATGGCTTTCTGGTGTTCCATATACGCAATTGCAAGTGGTTAACATAATCTACGGATCTGACGCTTTCAGGTCCGTGTGTATTTGCATGTCTTTGCGTCTCCACGCATCACTCATTCTCCAATGAGATGGCATTGTATAAATTTGGTCTTTTGGTGAGACCTTTAGTTCCTTGGGGTTAAAACATGTCGATACTATTGTCATACAATATATCTTTAGTGTTAGCCCATTGTGAACCACACCTTAGTTTGATAACAAACTACTTGACACAAATTCCCTCCTTTGCTGCTACTATAGCAGTCATATACTTAGCCTTTTTGTTGTAGTATTCGTCACAATGTCTTAACTATGGATTTCATCCAAATCCATCATGGAATCTCCTTTCCATTACATTGTGCCACCCATAGTTTTAAATTGAGATAAACTTAATTTGTATCTTGTGACAAAACTAGTATCAATGTAACGCTTTACAATGAACTATTTGTAATTATTTGTCATCTCTACACAAATATATTCTTAGTTCTTCCAAAAGACCATAAGAATATCCTTACTATAGTCCAATGATCATTTTACGATTCATTCTGGTATATGCTCATAACACTTAGAGCATAGGACATATCTGGATGTGTACATATCATGGTATGATTGATCAAAACATTCTCGTGATTTCACTCATCAAGTGTCAAAGCACTTGAATCTTGTTTGACTTATCAAGTGTCGATACACTTGAATCTTGACTCAATTCCTTTCCATGCGAAAAGAACCGTTTCTAGTCGTTTCTATATTGAACTCCTTCAATATCTCATATATGTACGTTTGGCACAACCATATTAGCGTCACAGTCTATCCACTATAGATATTCATGCTAAATATTCAGGTTTTGCCTAAGTCTTTCATCGAAATGAAATTCTTAACCTTTGTCAATAAAAGATACATCATTTCTAATCAACAAGATGTCCTCCACATAATGTATTAGAAATATGTCTCAGCGCTCCCACTTAATTTCTTGCAAATGCAAGCATCTTCATCGTCTCCTGATGAAAACTCCTTTTCATCATGGTGAAGATTCCAACTCCGTGATGCTTACTTCAACCATTGAAGTTTGCATGCCTTTTAGCATCCTTTGAATTAACAAAACCCTTTGGACCGTGTCATGTACACGTCCTAGGTAACCATTCTTTTAGAAGAATTTTGTTTTGTGTATTCATCTACCATATACCAAATTATATGTAGTGGTTGCTACTTTAATCCGTCCAGACTAAATATCGCTATGAAAGATCAAATCTTGTCATAGTCAACTCCTTGAACATTCTCATAAAATATTTTACGACATGTCGACTATTTCATAGATGTGAAACATCCATGTCTGTTTCTTTATAGATCCAAATACGACCGATAGGTTTTTACACCTTTCCGGAGGGTCTTCCAAGTTCAAAACTTGATTTCTCGTGTATGGAACTATCACGGATTTTATGGCTTCAAGCCATTTGACGGAGTCAGGGCCCATCATCGCTTCTTTGTATGTATTCGGTTCATCATTGTCAAACAATAATGATTTACTCTCAAATCTTAGCATTTGATTGTTTAATCGACCTACTTGGTTCAATAGGAACTTAGATCTCCGTGACCACAACCTTTGAGGCACATAAGCTATGAGCATTATGGCAGCCTTCGGAACGATTTCCAGCGCTGCGCAACTCAGCACATATAGCTAAGGTTCGTTAACCTTATCAAAGTTCTATTGTCCTCCCACTTAACTTTTACGAAAAATTCCTTCTCCAAGAAACTTCACGTTTCAAGCGACAAACCCTTTTGTCCTTGGTGTTATGAAGGAATAACCAATTGTTATTCGAAATAACGTACAAAGACATGCTCATCCGACTTCGGTTGTAAACATCTTACTTATGTTTAGCATACTAAAATTTAAGAAATGACAACTTGGGTTTTACCCCAAACCATAACTTCCATGGTGTCATTTCAACGGATCAAGATGGAGCTCTTTTCAGTGTAAAAGCGGTAGTCTCTAAAGCTTTAATCTTTTAAAACATAATGGCAGTTTTATCAATAACACCTTTGATCCAACCATGTCAAACAAGGTTTCATTACAAATCTCAAACACTCCATATTACTATGGTGTTTCGGGATATGTAAATCTAGGTGTTTTGCTAAACTTGCAACTCAAATAAATCCCTTCATGATAAAATCATAATTCATTTATTTTCTTGTTACACTTGTAACTCAAACAAATCCCTTATGATAAAATCATAAACCATTTATTTTCTTGTTACAATGATTTTCCACTTCATCTTGAAAGTCTTTGAAACATTTTCAAATATTTCATACTTCTTTCTCATTAAGTGAACATTCACTCGAATTTCCGGAGAAAGCATATGAAGTTGAAATCCATCGCTTACGACTATACATAATGGACTACATACATCGATATGTATAAATTCCAATAATTTAGTCGTTCGTTCTTCTTTGGCCTTCGAACGAAGTTTTAATTATCCCGAGGAAAGTCTCACAAGCATCACTTGATCAAATCAAAGACTCCAAAAATCCATGAATATGGAGATTCTTCATGTTTTCTTTCCAATATAATTTAAACGGCGATGTCACTTTGTAAGTGATCTTTCAATCATTTGTCTTGTGACATTTTAGCATTAGGTTTTATGGATGTGATTTCTCCAACTAGATTTGTAAATCATCCATCTTATATGGAATACGGTAATTATTTGAACAACCTTTGTTCTCATAATACCTGATTCAAATAACAATTATTAAAACAAATCTTGAAGTCAAGCTTTGATGTCAACGAGAAATACAAACAACGGTTTATTTGTTTTCGATGAACATCATCACATATTCTCTTGCTAGTTACTTAGGCCATTGTGGTTTATGAATTATGTCGTTTCGTATGAAATTTCATACCAACCAATTCGGTATCCAATACCCAAGAACCACATTGTTTAACAAGCAAAGAATACAACCATAACATGTATATCATCCATATACCTAAATTGGATATTTCCAATCTTTTCTTTTCTACCAAATATAAGATTCTCTTTCAGCATTTCCTTTTCCTTTTTAAAAGAATCTATCAACATCAAAAGTGCTGCCATATGCATGACACATAGTCCAAAGCGTGTATATTCAAATAATAATACCTTTGGACTTGCACTTTGAAGTAGATCACCATCATCAAAATGATCGGTATTCTTTCAAAAGCCATTCTTTAGTAATCTTTTAGTGTATTAAACACTTTAAATACATCTTCTATTCATCCTTATCATGACGACTTTCATGATCAAGCTACTTTAGCTTATAAAGGAGAATCGTGAGTATAACATTACTTTCCAAAACCCTTTTGGATGATTAGGATGTCTAGCATCTCCAACCTTCATAAATTCTCATCCAATATGAGAAAATATATTATACTCTATCATATTGCAACCAAAACATCGTTTCAGATAACGTTATATCTGCCACTTTCAGCTCCTAGATAAACTTGATATTAAAACAATCAAGAATCATGGAGGCAAACATGATACTTAAGATACTAACACTGGAATTGTTACTCTCGATTTAATATCAATTATTAAATTTCACGGAGTAAATAGAGTTTGCTGAAAGTTTGCAATAGGACTTTAAACTTTAGATTGACACTCAACACAATACGATACCAGTTCGTAAAGTATATATCCAGAATTCTATAGTTCTATTATCTCAATTACAACTATGCATAAGGTGGTGAACGAATGCCAATGACTACAACAAATTATGCAAATTCACTTTGATTTAATTTATGATAAATTGAGTTCTACTAATCCAAATTAGAAATGAACTCCCACTCAAAAACGAGATCCCTCGTGCCTTTTTGGTGATTACATGAACCAAATCCACTACACCAAGTCCGATCATCACGTGAGTCGGCGTAGCTTCAAAGGCGAGCATCCATATGGTCATCATATCAAAACATATGACTCATGCTTAACCTTTCGGTCCGTGTTCCGAGGCCATGTCTGTACATGCTAGGCTCGCCAAGTAAGAACCTTAGTATTCGCGTGTGTAACTGTCTTACACCCGAGATATGCTCGTGGATTCAAGTACACCCGATCATCACGTGATGTCTTGAAGCGACGAAACATTGTCGGTGCATACTTAAGGAAGAACACATTCTTGTCTTGATATCTAAATGAGGGATCATCTTATTATGCTAATAAAACGCCAAACAAGCAATATAAGATGCAATCAAAACATCACATGTTTATAAGTGAAATGATATGGTTCCCGCATATGATCTCCATCATGTGCACCATGGTATGATCTCTATCATACCTTTACGTGTAATGCAAAGTATCTACGCATAGATCCGGCTCTGATGCCACTGTAGGGTTCGCAGCATAGAAAACAAAAAAATTCCTATGATGGGAACATCTATGTACCAAGATCTATCTACTAGATACAAGCAACGGGTGGATATACATCCATAGAATACATACCCTCGAAGACCGAATAGCGTTAACGAGGTTGTACTCGTGGATTATGTAGACGAACGCTTGACGATCTCAAGATCGTGATGAAGTTCATCTGGTCCAGCCGGTCCAGCACGATCAAGGCCAGCACCTCAAAGCAGTGGTGCATCTGTGATCGCACACACGTACGGGTACCCTGACAACCTCCGCGCCCTCGCTCCAGCGAAGCAGCGGAAGCAACAAATCCTTCCAAAAAAGCCACCAGGAACATGTATCTCGCTGATCTGAGACCATGGGGAAATTCTAAAGGGGGGAGAGAGATCCTTCGCGAGGAGGTGTGCTTTGAGAGGAGGAGAGGGGGGCCTTTTATAGGGGAGAGGGGGGGCACCCAAGGGGCATGGCGCCCAGCCATGGGTCTTCCCCCACCTCTTCCACATTCATGTGGGTGGAGCTCCCACTCAAAATGAAAAGCCTCCACTCCCATTAAAAAGCCTCCACTCAAAAATCCACTCACATGCATTAAATTTCCACCAAATTTAATGCAAGCTCTCATTTAAATAAAACTCTTCTATTTATTTATTCAGAATTTTGTTAATTACTTTAACTAACAAACATTCACATAAAACCCCTTACAACATTTCAATTTCACATGCAGAACCAGTTTCAGTAATTTCAACCGAAACAGTTTCGGTGTCTAGTGAAATAAATTCCTGCGCTTTCCTTTTTCTTTCTCTGGCATATCATTTGCTCCGAATGGTGTCGGTATCCCTTAAGTGTGTCACCCTATGGTTCGCGAATAATGCAGACATGATCAAGACCCCTCTCTGATCAATAATCAGCAGCGGGACCTGGAGATCCGTACTGACTCCCACACATTCAACGATGACTTCTGTGATCGTGTGAACCTTTTACGCTAGTATCTTAATCCCTTTGTTTCACGATATATTACATGTCCGAGATTCGATCATCGGTATCTCCATACCTAGTTTGATCTCGTTACCGACATGCACTCTTTTCTCGTTCCCGTGATATAACATTCTAGTGATCAAATCACTTGCTTGCAAGCTAATCAATGTGATATCACCGAGAGGGCCCAGAGTATATCTATCCGTCATCGGGATGAACAAATTCCACTCTCGATCCATGGGCCTCAACATAACACTTTGTTAGTTCTGAATCCATCTTTATAATCACCCAGTTACGATGTGACGTTTGATGTTATCAAGAAACTCTTCCGGTGTTAGTGATTGACATGATCTCATGGTCTAAGGATTAGGATCACTTCGTAAGTTGTTATAGCAATATAAACTCAATGACTTTGATCGTAATGCTATACTTCGGATGAATGTTCATCACATCATTACACTAATGTTGTGACCTCGTTATTAACAACATCCAATGTCCATGATCAGGAAACTTTGATCATCATGTTAATCAACGATCTAGTTTATAAGAGAGGCATAACTAGGAACTTCCTTTTTGTTTATTAAACACACATGTATTAACGTTTCCGTATTAATAAAATTATAGCATGTAAAATAAACATTTATCATAAATAAGGAATACAATAATAACCACTTTATTATTGCCTCTCGGGCATATTCCCTTCGTACTACGGCGGTGGCGGCCGTAACGGTCGTGGTTGTGGCCGTGGCGATCATGGCGGGCGCGGTGGTTACTGTAACATCCCAGGATTAGCATGTCAGAATAGACAGGACAGAGGTGTGTGCATTGCATTCATGCATCAGAAAATCCGAGAAATTTTTGCGCAAAACTAAAAGAGCTATATAGGGTTCGGGATCTCTCTTATTCTAATAGAAACATCAGTACAAGTGCGACAAATTTCGGCATGACCTCTCTAGTATCTTTTGTGCTTAAGGGGAAGATAATTTAAAATTGATTAGGATTCTTTATTAATACATATATACATATACTATTACATTATTAATTTACAACAGAAGAATAAAAGTAAATTAACATGAAATAAATAAATAGAAAAGGATAATGGAAAAGGGGATTACATAAATGAAATAAATACAGAATTCTTTATTGTAAGAAGATATATATTACATTGTCTTTACAAAAGAATAAACACTACAGAAACAAAAACCTAAACTATATTATTACAATGTTCTGGGATTAATCAAGATGTAAAGGAACACAAGAAATTACTAAAAAGAAAACTACAATAAGAAAGAAATCACTACACTAATCTTCAAGGAGATTTCTTCATCTTCCTGATCTTTTCTTCTTTATTGGATCTCTGCAAATGGGACAAGAAAACAAGAAAAGCTAGTAGAAAATTAAAAAACAAGAAAAGAATGTTGGGAAAATGAACTCTCAGGTTAGGCAGAGAAGTGCTACTGCCAATATCATCATAGAGTGATTCAAAAGGGGGGCAAATGGTAGAATCTGTTCTTATCACATTAATTGTGCCTCAGTCCTACATCATTGGCATAAGGAGGGGCAAGTTTCACTAGAGTGGTAGAAGTAAAAAGGAGGAGTATCAAGATATTTGTTCTTGTACTCATCCAGAACAGTGCAAGCAGCACACACACACATGCAAATTGGTGTGTTGTCCACACATGAGGGTTGTGAGAGGGAGTATTAAACACAGCCATTGCAGCAAAGACTCTTTCTGCTACACAAAGCCAGTACCACTTTGTCTTCATTCCCAATCTCAGTCCACAGCCATATCTCTTCACCTCAAGAACGCACACAATAAACAGCACCAGCAGATCAAACCACAACTCACCAACACAATCCATCAAGAAACCATCCAAGATGGTTACCTAATGGATGGGGTTGAATTGGTGGAAAGCAAGAGCAGCAGCACCAGGAGGTGCAGGCCAAGATCAAGGGCAGCAGCAGCACCAAAGTGGAAAAGATCAAGCATCTTGATATGAGTCTAGATGATCAAGAAGCATTAGTAACAAGCCAAGATCTCCAGCAGGCCATAGATCATTCCCCAACAGCAGGTAAAAATCATTAGAGTTGCCCACTAGATCATACAGCATATGTTCTTATACCTTGCATACAGATCTGGGAATTCAAAGAAAATAATACACATCAACCAATTCCATCTACCCTTCCACCAGATTTTTATCTAAGAGGATTGGATGGAGAGATTCTCTTAGACTTGCATGGAAGTGCCATGAAAGGTTCATCATAGAGATTTAAAGCCAATGGGAATATCTGCCCTTATCCAAAATATGCCTCAGCCTATGCATCATCGGCAGCCAACTATGGATCTTTAGTTAGTCAATCAGGTAGCATGTCAATAGATGTGGTGTTCACCACTATGCACACTTCTGAGGAAGGCACCACAGTGGCAGACACCACAACCACAGCCACCAGAAATCAAACTCAAGATCTATTCTTAATAGCTTGCACCATCAATACCTGGGGTAGATAAGGGAAAAAGCATCCAAAATAAATTATTACAACTACCCTTCAACTAGATCTAATCTAGGAGGATTAGAGGTAATATTTCCTCTCGGACATGCATAGAGTTGCTATGCAAAACTCATCACAGGGAAACCAGCCAAATAAAAGAAATTGTCCTTATTTATCCAAATCAGTGCCTCAGCCTTTTGCATCACTGGCCAGAGAATTTCAGGTCCTTAGCCACATATAAGTCATCTCAAATAAATGGTTCCATTTCCATTTATACAAGTACTAGAGTACAACAGATTATGCTAATTAAGATTCACCACTGTGCACACTTAAAATTGAGGCACCATAGTGGCATCTACAATAACATAAGACACTACTTTATCTTGCCACATCATTTTCCTAACAGCTGTTCTAGGAATCAGGTATGTAGGTTGTTTCATTGCAGAAAAGTTCTATAAAATAGATCCTTTCTTAAAACCTCAAGCAAGAATCCATTCATAATTTTCTTCTACAAAGCTTAAGCCTCAATTTAGGATATCATTGGCTAGAGAAAGTCCAAACTTCTAACTAGCAATGTTATAGTATGGATATATATATGATCTAGTTTATGTGCATCCTCCAAGGAGGTACCACATCAGCCAGAACAGTTTCAAAAAGCCAAGCACAACACTAAGGTATCTGCGAGCCTTAGGAAATTCTTCAAATCATTCCCCTAGCTAATTAACTAGAAGTCATTAAGTGTACTACTGCCTGATAGATTTACTGTCATGTATATAGTTAACCATCCAACTATTAATCATAACCAGAAAATATGCCTTAGTATAGTACAACCATTTGTACTCACTTTCACATCTTACATATACATACTGATTTGGGGATGGTGTAACATCCCAAAAATACAAAACTTGGATCATCAAACTCTAATCATCAAAATTAGGGTTAACAAAAACTTTTCTAAATAAAAATATGAAAGCATGCATGTGTGTATGCATCCCATTTTGAATTCTTTTGAATTGCCTTGTTTATGTGTTTCTTTGCTTGCAAATGGATTCTTAGGTGAATTAAACATCATCTAAACAATTCCCAAACTTTTCCCAAAGACAAATAAATCAAAATAAGCCAAATTGAGTGAATGGTCATTTTGACCAATTTAACTCCCATGCCTACTTTGGCTGTCCCAAACTTTCAGAACTTAAAAGAAACTTGTTTGGATCTTTACACCCCTTGATAGTACTCATAACAAAGTATCAAGGCCCACCTTGTGATCATCCAGAAACTTTCAAATGCATAGTTTAAATGACAATTCAAAATTGAATCTTTATCATATGGGAAGATCCCACTTTTTCAAAAACCACTCAAACAAGCTCAACTTTCAAAACCCAAGCATCTGCAGACTCACCAGCACCAACCTAGCACACCCACCAAAAATCTTTTCAAAATTCAAAACTTGAATTCTTGCGGCCATTTCATCAAACACCTTGCTGATTAAAATCAAATAAAATCTAAACACTATTGTGAGCAGTGATTGGAGCCTAACTTGTTCCCTCTCTAGCTCACAGCAACCTCAGTAGATCATCTAGCAAACTAAACCAAGCACTAGCCCCACTGTAAGCTTGGCAATGCCATCAATGGTGAACAGCCAAAGCTCACCATGTCACCCCAGTGTGGACAGTAAGCTAGGAGAAGAAACAAGCCTAGCCAACATGTCTGGGAGCAAGCCAACACCCCACCGCCACTCCCTGTCCAGCGCTCGAGCATTGCCAACCCCTGGACCACACGCACAGACCGTGCCCAGCTCGTCAGCAACCATGCCGATCATGCGCCAGAGCGCCGCCCTCGACACACGCCCAAAGACCGCGCGCCTCCCTCGCCGCGTGCATACACGATCACCACCGACCCAGGAGACCGCCAGACATCCTCGTTCGCCGCCCCATGCCTCACAGCCACCGCTCGCCGTCGAAGACACCGCCTCGGCCGCGCAGAGCATCGCATGTTCCAGAACGATTGCCACCGCCCCTACATGCGCATTAAAGCCGTAGAGCATTGCCAGGAGACCACCAAGCAATCTCCACTGCCGGCCATGCCTCTAGCAGCCCGTAGCCATGTCGCCATCGTCGCCTGCCCATCCCGTTCGGTCTCGTCGTCACGACTATAAATAGAGGCCACCCCCAGCCGAATTGAGCACACCATCTCACTCCCCTCTCCTCACTGATCGTTCCACCCCGTTCCCGAAGCAAGGCGAGCAGCGCTTCGCCGGAATTTCGCCGGAGTCCGCCGCCTCTGGAGAAGAAGGGAGCCATCGATTGGAGCCGCCCCAGGAGAAGCTGTCGGTACCCGGAGGTTCGCCGTCATTGACTTCGTCGTTCGCCCGCCTCGCCGACCCTCGCCTGAGCCCCGGTGAGCCCCCGACGACCCCCACCTCCCGCGTTAGGGTTCAGTCTCGCCGGCATTGCCTGACGTGGACGACGACCCTCAGCTGTTGGATTAGAACTAGATCGAACGCACCATATTGCCCCGTACCGCTTTGCACCCCCTCGTCTCACTGACGCATGGGGACAGCAACTTAACCAGCCCGCGTAAGCGCTGTGCTTAGCAGGCCGGCCCAGTATCGCTTCCCGCGCAGCCCAGTCATTTGAATTTAACCTTTTCCATTTTATTTCAAACACAGTTCTGTACCTAGTTTCAAAAATCAACCCAGCTCGATTCAGTGAACCAAATTGAATGAAACCAATTTTGTTAGAAAGGTCTGGAAGTGCTGAATCCAAGCCCGTTGGATTTAAATCATTTGGATCTGTAGATCACCCTTGGTAAAAATAACAAGGCAGAAGCTTTTCTGCATTCAAACATTTTTCAAATTTAAACCATAAAAGCTTTTGAGTTGTTTCCAACTCTCAAAAATCACATTTGATCATACCTTTCAGAATATATAAAAACATTTGGGTTTACTTTTAGAAATAATGTTCAAGTAATAAAAGAATGCCACATAGGCATTTCTAGTCACTTTATTTAATTATAAATAAAAGGTTAAACCTTATTAAATTGTGACACCACTTTAATTCACATTCCCATGGACTAAAATATGTGGTGATGACATGTGTCAACATGATCCCATGTTTGGTTTGGAGAATATTAAATCTTAAGTAGTGTTTCAATGAGTAGAAATTACTTTTCTAAAAATAAAAGGAATTAAACCAAGCTTTAATCTTGTAATGTTAGTGATGATGCTAGATCATCTATAGGACCCCTTTTGTGTGATGATTGCAAGTAGTTAAGTACTGTTTGGTGATTGTGCACCTCGTATTTATTCATAGAAGCTAGTACCGACCAAGGATACGAGGAGGAAGGAGGATACTACGAAGAAGAAGCCGAGGAAAACTTCAACCACTGCTCTGCACAAGGCAAGCCTTACTAATCAAGTTGACCTATGCAAGCAAATTCTTGCCTGTTACCATGCCAACTATATGACTTAAGCATATGTGATCATACCCACTTGATAACCCAATCCTAGTTTTACTTACAAGCTTTATACTTTATTTCTTTATCAAAGCTATTACTTAGAGCTTACTTAAGTGAATGGTAGATACTAGAAGGATATTTGAAGGTTGCATAAAGAGCATAAAATTTGGCCTAAGCTAGATAATCTTTATGTCATCCTAAGGCATGAGATTGAACTTAGTTCAACTCCACTAAGTTTACCACCCCTCATTTAGTACTCACTCCCATTTGTAGATGCTAGTGCTAAGCATAAAACTTGATCAACTTTAGATGGGAATACTTGGTGGAAAAATGGTTATGAAAACCTTGGAATGATGGATCATTCTATTGAGATGTTTTGACATGTGTTTCTGAACACCAGATGATTTTGATGATGAAAATGTTGAGGCAAGAGCCTTAGCCCCTTTATAAAACTGATGGTTGTCTGGATGCGATACCATTCCAATTTTACCGTACAACCACAATACTCGAGAATTGGGTAGGGCTTGACTGGAAACTTATATACCTTAGTATTAGTTCCCTCACGGCCAAGGTCTGAGCTGAGGCTACCTTGTGAAGATTGTCCACCTGTGCAGTACCCAAGATGACAGTTGGTCATGGTTGGGAGGCCAAACTCACAGGAGAGGTGCTTATACTAGGGCGTGTAATTGAAAGGTTAGGATTGATTATCCTCATACTGAGTACGGTGAATTCAGGATTTGTTCCTGACGGATGTATCGAATGTTGTGGTGAAAGTGTACAATCTCTGCAGAGTGTCAAACTATTCGAATCGCCACGTCCGCGGTTATGGACAGTTGGAGTGGCCATACTGTTTCCCCGTAACATGTTTTCAAAATGACTTATGAAATGAATTGAGATTTTTACTTGACCACAATAGAGTTGTGATATGAAATACAAGTTCCCACTTAGGTGTTATAAAATGTCAAATAGCTTTTCTTGCTTCTGAACTTAGTAGAGGTAAATCTGGCTTTTTGTAAACCAACCAGAGCTTAGTGTCCTATTACAAAAAAACCCCTTCTCTTGTTAGTATTAGTTTGCGAGTACTTAAAGAGTACTCATGGCTTTGTCCCTGGCTATTCCCATGGCCAGACTATGAAGGGGAGTACCTGGAAGATGGACCCCAGGAAGGTTACGACAACTAGGATCATCTCCCATCGTCAGCATTGCCTGTGACCCCGAAGATGGAGCTTCGCCTACACTACGGTTATTATTATGTATTCCGCTGCTTGTGTTGTATTAAGACTGGATCATGAGATCCTTATTTGTGTAAGACCTTATGTATGGTTTGTAATGGATGATGTACTGTGGTATCCAATTCTGTTATGTCTCGCAAAAATGGTAATCCTGGGATTGCGATGTATGGCATAACAGGCATCTAGGATTAAAAATCCGGGTGTTGACAAGTTGGTATCAGAGCCATCCTGACCATAGGAGACCCTAGTTAGACTAGACGTTTGAATCAAAAACTTAGTTTCAAAACCAAAGAAAGCAAATATTTACAAAAAAACTTATTCTCATTCTTACCTCTTGGACTCTTTCATAAAAAATCACGCTACTCCAAAAGCATTTCAAAGCTTACATCAAATTTTGCACCCTAGATCACTTTTAGTAAAACTCACAACTACGCTAGTGCCCAAACGTAGTGAGTAGTATTTGGTCCCACTGTATCGTAGTTTCCAGAATGATTCTTAAAACCATCTATTTTTCTTGTTTTGTGGTGTGTGTTTGTATCGTGTGAATGAATGAATGCAAAGCAAGTTGCTAGAAAATCTGAGTCAAACTTTAAAAACTTTTCAAAGCCCCAAAACCTTAGAAATTTCCCTCTTTTCTCATGATCTATCTCAATCCTCAGATGCCATGTGGAGGAAGTGGTTCATCCCCGGACCCGATGTTGCAGATCCTGCAAATGTTGGTTTCGGACCGCGAAGCTGAAAGAGCGGAACGTCAAGCCAACCTAGCCAACCTGCAACAGATAGCTCAGCTTGCCCACAACAATCAAGGCCACGGAAATCAGGACAACCATGGTTCTAAGCTCAAGAATTTCCAGAACACCAACCCACCTGTTTTCACTAAGTCGGAAGAGCCCTTAGACGCTGATGATTGGCTGCAAACCATGGAAAATAACCTAGAAGTCGTCGGAGTGGAAGCTAACGAGAAAGTTCTGTTCGCCACCCACTATCTAGCCAGAGATGTCAGAGCATGGTGGAACAGTGTTTGTGCAATGACCGGAGGCCAGATGATGACCTGGGAGGAATTCAAAGTCAAGTTCAGCAGAACCCATGTGCCACCGGGTTTGATCAAGAGGATGAGAGACGAGTTCAGAGAACTGAAGCAAGGAAGGATGACCGTAGTGGAATACCGTGACAAATTTTTGTCATTAGCTAGGTATGCCCCGGATGAGATTGACACTGAAGCCAAGAAGAAAGAAATATTCTTGAATGGTCTGGACGATGAGATGCAGACTGTGTTGGTCAATATTCCCTTTACGAATATTGAAGCCCTTGTTGACTCTACCATCCAGATGGAAGGAAAGATCAACCAAGCCAATGAGAACCGCAAGCGTCGCATGATGCATCAACCAGGAACCCATCAGACCCCAAAGTATCGCCCTAACCCATCTCCAGGATTTGCCCCAAGAACCAACAAACCCCCGATGAACTGTCCGACCTATCCCAACCGTGGAAACCCTAGGCCCGGAGGAAATCACAACAACCCTGCAACTCCAGCAATTTCAACCGTGCCCCACCTAAGTTCAACAACAACAATGCTACCGCCAACACCAACACTGCCCCGAGGACTGGAAGCAATGCTATGCCTGTAGCAGCAAAGGACAAGTCGCAGGTAACTTGTTATGACTGTGGAAATAAGGGCCACTATTCCAACGAGTGCCCCAACAAGAAGAATGCCGCAGCACCCAATGCAAATGCCCTAGCTCAGCAGCAGCATCGTGTTCAGCCAGGAAGAATATTTGCCCCAGGGAATTCACTCAACCGCAACGGCCGTCTTTTCCTCATGCATGCTTAAGAAGCTCAGGAAGCGCCAGACGTCGTGCTGGGTATGTTTTCTGTTAATTCGGTACTTGCAAGAGTGTTGTTTGATTCTGGTGCATCGCACTCATTTGTCACCGAAGAATTTGCATGCACTAGTAAAATTCAACCAACCAAACCGAAGCACGTTATGATTGTTCAAATTCCCGGATCAACCACAAAGGCTAGGCAAATTTGCAAAGCCGTCCCTATCCGAATCCATGGCATAGATTTTTATGCTAATCTGATAGTACTCAGAATAAAAGGTTTGGAAGTAGTACTAGGAATGGATTGGATGTCCAAACATAAAGGATTGATTGACTGTGCCAAGAAAGCCATAACCATGACCAGTACAGCCGGAATATCAGTCGAGCATATCTCTGAAACCTTACCTCGCCAATTCAAGTGCAACAATAGTATAGCCCAACCTACCATTGACCAAGTCTGGATAGTCTATGAATACCCCGATGTATTTCCAGATGTTTTGCCCGGTATGCCCCCAGATCGGGATATCGAGTTTATCATCGAACTAATCCCCGGAACAGAACCCATAGCCCAGAGACCATATAGTATGAACCCATCAGAACTACAAGAACTAAAGAAGCAACTAGATTCCATGTTGGAAATTGGATTGATTCAACCAAGTGTGTCACCATGGAGATCACCTGTTTTGTTTGTGGACAAGAAAGATGGAGGTAACCGTTTGTGTACGGATTACCGGAAGTTGAATGATGTCACCATCAAGAACAAGTACCATTTACCCAAGATAGAAGATTTGTTTGATCAGTTGACCGGTGCCAAAGTGTTTTCTAAGATTGATCTTAGAACTGGTTATCATCAACTCAAAATTCGTGCAGAGGATATTCCAAAGACTGCCTTTACCACCAGATATGGATTATACGAGTATACCGTTATGTCTTTTGGATTAACCAATGCTCCTGCTTATTTCATGAATCTCATGAATAAGATTTTTATGGACTTCCTGGATAAGTTTGTCGTTGTTTTCATCGATGACATTCTGATTTATTCTAAATCGAAATAAGAACATGAGCTACACCTAAGGACCATTCTTGGAACCCTTAGAGAGCATCAGTTGTATGACAAGTTTAGCAAATGTGAATTCTGGTTACAAGAAGTAGGATTCCACGGTCACATTGTATCAGTCGGAGGAATTGCCGTTGACCCTGCAAAGGTGAAGGATGTCGAAGATTGGCAAGCCCCAACCACTCAAACCCAAGTTCGTGCATTTCTCGGATTGGCGGGATATTACCGCAAGTTTGTCAAAGGATTCTCGAGTATCGCCAGACCCATGACCCAATTGCTGAAGAAGGACAAGAAGTTTGAATGGACCGACAAATGTGAAGCGAGTTTTCAAGAACTCAAGAGGAGATTGATTTCAGCCCCAATCTTGATCATGCCGCATATCACGAAGCCCTTCGATGTGTATTGTGACGCATCCAATATTAGTCTCGGATGTGTGCTAATTCAAGAAGGCAAAGTTATATCTTATCTATCTTGACAACTGAAACAACATGAGCAAAATTACCCAACCCATGACCTCGAACTCACAGCCGTAGTTCTAGCCCTGAAGACATGGAGGCATTACCTGATGGGAAACCGTTGTGAGATTTATTCGGATCACAAGAGCCTGAAATATATATTCACTCAGAAGGAGCTGAATATGAGGCAAATAAGATGGATTGAGCTAATCAAGCATTACGATCTGGACATTCACTATCACCCGGTAAAGCCAACGTGGTAGCTGATGCCCTTAGCAGATTGCTGTGCCACTTGAACTCCATGATTTTAAAGGAGCAACCAAGTTTACACAAAGAGATGGAAGATTTCCGAATAGAATTAGTGAGTGAAGGATTTTTGGCTAGCATAGAACTCCAGCCCACTTTGATCAGCCAGATCAAAGAGGCGCAGAAAGGAAATGCTAGTATCGATGGAATCAAGCGTCGTATTGGTATAGGCAAAGTACCCGGATTCACCGAAGATGAAGAAGGAGTTCTGTGGTACAAAGGACGCCTTTGTGTACCAGGAGATTCTGAGTTGAAAGAAGTGATCCTGAAGGAAGATCATGATACTCTTTATTCTATCCACCCCGGAGGAACTAAGATGTATCAAGATTTGAAAGAGGAATTTTGGTGGCATAAGATGAAGAGAGAAATCGGAAGCTATATCGCCAAGTGTGATATATGTCAGCGATTCAAGGCAGGACATCAAAGACCCGCTGGATTGTTGCAACCCTTGCAGATTTCGGAATGGAAATGGGATTCCGTTGGAATGGACTTTATCACCGGATTGCCTACTTCTAGTAGGGGAAATGACTCTATCTGGGTCATAGTCGACCGATTGTCCAAAGTCGCCCATTTCTTACCCGTCAAGACCACATATCAGAGTTCGAAGCTAGCAGAGTTATACATCGCTAGGATAGTTAGTTTGCACGGAGTCCCCAAGAACATCGTATCAGATCGAGGAACTCTGTTTACCTCGAGATTTTGGAAGAAAGTTCAAGAAGGTTTAGGCACCCGCCTAGATTTCAACACAGCTTATCACCCTCAGACCGATGGACAAACGGAGCGAGTAAATCAAATACTCGAAGATATGCTGAGAGCATGTGTGTTAGAATATGGATCCAAGTGGGAAGACTGTTTGCCGTTTGCAGAATTTTCTTACAATAATAGTTATCAAGCTAGTTTGCAAATGGCCCCATTTGAATTCATGTACGGAAGGAAGTGTCGCACCCCTTTGAACTGGTCAGAAGTAGGAAAGAGTCAGATTTTCGGACCCGACATCCTACAAGAAGCAGAATAGAAGGTTCACAAGATTCGTGAGCACCTCAAGACATCCCAGTCCAGACAGAAGGGTTACGCCGACAAGAGACGTCGATACCTCGCCTTCAACATAGGAGATTTTGTATATCTGAAAGTGTCACCATTGAAGGGAATGCAGCGTTTCCAACTGAAAGGAAAGTTAGCCCCCAGATATATCAGACCCTTCAAGATTCTGAACCGTCGAGGAGAAGTATCGTATCAATTGGAACTACCCAAAGAGATGTTAGCCGTGCACAATGTGTTCCATATCTCATTACTTCGCAAGTGCCTCAAAGTTCCAGAGAAGACTGAAGTGTTCAAGAATATTGATCACCAGACCATAGAGATCAACGATGATCTGACCTATCCCGAGGTACCCATCCGTATTCTGGAAGAAGCTTTCCGAACTACCAGAACCCTAAGCATCAAGTTTCTCAAGATTTAGTGGAGCAACCACACCGAAGAAGAAGCTACCTGGGAGCGCGGAGATCACATCAGGACAGAGTTTCCCGATCTCTTCAAATCCTAGGTAATATTTTCGTCCTTTTTCAAATCTCGGGACGAGATTTTGTTTAAGGGGGGAAGTTTTGTAACATCCCAAAAATACTAAACTTGGATCATAACTCTAATCATCAAAATTAGGGTTAACAAAAACTTTTCTAAATAAAAATATGAAAGCATGCATGTGTGTATGCATCCCATTTTGAATTCTTTTGAATTGCCTTGTTTATGTGTTTCTTTGCTTGCAAATGGATTCTTAGGTGAATTAAACATCATCTAAACAATTCCCAAACTTATCCCAAAGACAAATAAATCAAAATAAGCCAAATTGAGTGAATGGTCATTTTGACCAATTTAACTCCCATGCCTACTTTGGTTGTCCCAAACTTTCAGAACTTAAAAGAAACTTGTTTGGATATTTACACCTCTTGATAGTACTCATAACAAAGTATGAAGGCCCACCTTGTGATCATCCAGAAACTTTCAAATGCATAGTTTAAATGACAATTCAAAATTGAATCTTTATCATATGGGAAGATCCCACTTTTTCCAAAACCACTCAAACAAGCTCAACTTTCAAAACCCAAGCATCTGCAGAATCACCAGCACCAACCTAGCACACCCACCAAAAATATTTTCAAAATTCAAAGCTTGAATTCTTGCGGCCATTTCATCAAACACCTTGCTGATTCAAATCAAATAAAATCTAAACACTATTGTGAGCAGTGATTGGAGCCTAACTTGTTCCCTCTCTAGCTCACAGCAACCTCAGTAGATCATCTAGCAAACTAAACCAAGCACTAGCCCCACTGTAAGCTTGGCAATTCCATCAATGGTGAACAGCCGAAGCTCACCATGTCACCCCAGTGTGGACAGCAAGCTAGGAGAAGAAACAAGCCTAGCCAACATGTCTGGGAGCAAGCCAACACCCCACCGCCACTCCCTGTCCAGCGCTCGAGCGTTGCCAACCCCTGGACCACACACACAGACCATGCCCAGCTCGCCAGCAACCATGCCGAGCATGCGCCAGAGCACCGCCCTTGACACACGCCCACGGACCACGCGCCGCCCTCGCCCCGTGCATACACGATCACCACTGACCCAGGAGACCGCTAGACATCCCCGTTCGCCGCCCCATGCCTCACAGCCACCGCTCGCCGTCGAAGACACCGCCTCGGACGCGCAGAGCATCGCATGTTCCAGACCGATTTCCACCGCCCCTATATGCGCATTAAAGCCGTAGAGCATCGCCAGGAGACCACGAAGCGATCGCCACCGCCCACCATGCCTCTAGCTGCCCGTAGCCATGTTGCCACCGTTGCCTGCCCATCCCGTTCGGTCTCGTCGTCGCGACTATAAATAGAAGCCACCCCCAACCGAATTGAGCACACCATCTCACCCCCCCTCTCCTCACTGATTGTTCCACCCCGTTCCCGAAGCAAGGCGAGCAGCGCTTCGCCAGAATTTCGCTAGAGCCCGCCGCCTCTGGAGAAGAAGGGTGCCAGCGATTGGAGCCGCCCCAGGAGAAGCTGTTGGTACCCATAGGTTCGTCGTCGTTCGCCCGCCTCGCCGATCCTCGCCTAAGCCCCGGTGATCCCCCGACGACCCCCACCTACCGCGTTAGGGTTCAGTCTCGCCGGCGTTGCCCGACGTGGACGACGACCCTCGGTCGTTGGATTAGAACTAGATCGAACGCACCATATTGCCCCGTACCGCTTCGCACCCCCTCGTCTCACTGACGCGTGGGGACAGCAACTTAACCAGCCCGCGTAAGCATTGTGCTTAGCAGGCCGGCCCAGTATCGCTTCCCGCGCAGCCCAGTCATTTGAATTTAACCGTTTCCATTTTATTTCAAACACAGTTCTGTACCTACTTTCAAAAATCAACCCAGCTCGATCCAGTGAACCAAATTGAATGAAACCAATTTTGTTAGAAAGGTCTAGAAGTGTTGAATCCAAGCCCGTTGGATTTGAATCATTTGGATCTGTAGATCACCCTTGGTAAAAATAACAAGGCAGAAGCTTTTCTGCATTCAAACATTTTTAAAATCTAAACCATAAAAGATTTTGAGTTGTTTCCAACTCTCAAAAATCACATTTGATCATACCTTTCAGAATATATAAAAAAATTTGGGTTTACTTACAGAAATAATGTTCAAGTAATAAAAGAAAGCCACATAGGCATTTCTAGTCACTTTATTTAATTATAAATAAAAGGTTAAACCTTATTAAATTGTGACACCACTTTAAATCACATTCCCATAGACTAAAATATGTGGTGATGACATGTGTCAACATGATCCCATGTTTGGTTTGGAGAATATTAAATCTTAAGTAGTGTTTCAATGAGTAGAAATTACTTTTCTAAAAATAAAAGGAATTAAACCAAGCTTTAATCTTGTAATGTTAGTGATGATGCTAGATCATCTATAGGACCCCTTTTGTGTGATGATTGCACGTAGTTAAGTATTGTTTGGTGATTGTGCACCTCGTATTTATTCATAGACGCTAGTACCGACCAAGGATACGAGGAGGAAGGAGGATACTACGAAGAAGAAGCCGAGGAAAACTTCAACCACTGCTCTGCACAAGGCAAGCATTACTAATCAAGTTGACCTATGCAAGCAAATACTTGCTTGTTACCATGCCAACTATATGCCTTAAGCATATGTGATCATACCCACTTGATAACCCAATCCTAGTTTTACTTACAAGCTTTATACTTTATTTCTTTATCAAAGCTATTACTTAGAGCTTACTTAAGTGAATGGTATATACTAGATGGATATTTGAAGGTTGCATAAAGAGCATAAAATTTGGCCTAAGCTAGATAATATTTATGTCATCCTAAGGCATGAGATTGAACTTAGTTCAACTCCACTAAGTTTACCACCCCTCATTTAGTACTCACTCCCATTTGTAGATGCTAGTGCTAAGCATAAAACTTGATCAACTTTAGATGGGAAAATGGTTATGAAAACCTTGGAATGATGGATCATTCTATTGAGATGTTGTGACATGTGTTTCCGAACACCAGATGATTTTGATGATGAAAATGTTGAGGCAAGAGCCTTAGCTCCTTTATAAAACTGATGGTTGTCTGGATGCGATACCATTCCAATTTTACCGTACAACCACAATACCCAAGAATTGGGTAGGGCTTGACTGGAAACTTATATACCTTAGTATTAGTTCCCTCATGGCCAAGGTCTGAGCTGAGGCTACCTTGTGAAGATTGTCCACCTATGTAGTACCCAAGATGACAGTTGGTCATGGTTGGGAGGCCAAACTCACAGGAGAGGTGCTTATACTAGGGCGTGTAATTGAAAGGTTAGGATTGATTATCCGCATACTGAGTATGGTGAATTCAGGATTTGTTCCTGAAGGATGTATTGAATGTTGTGGTGAAAGTGTACAATCTCTGTAGAGTGTCAAACTATTCGAATAGCCGTGTCCACGGTTATGGACAGTTGGAGTGGCCATACTGTTTCCCCGTCAGATGTTTTCAAAATGACTTATGAAATGAATTGAGATTTTTACTTGACCACAACAGAGTTGTGATATGAAATACAAGTTCCCACTTAGGTGTTATAAAATGTCAACTAGCTTTTCTTGCTTCTGAACTTAGTAGAGGTAAATCTGGCTTTTTGCAAACCAACCCTAGAGCTTAGTGTCCTATTACAAAAAAAACCTTCACTTGTTAGTATTAGTTTGCGAGTACTTAAAGAGTACTCATGGCTTTGTCCCTGGCTATTCCCATAGCCAGACTATGAAGAGGAGTACCTGGAAGATGGACCGCAGGAAGGTTACGACAACTAGGATCATCTCCCATCGTCAGCATTGCCTGTGACCTCGAAGATGGAGCTTCGCCTACGCTACCGTTATTATTACGTATTCTGCTGCTTGTGTTGTATTAAGACTGGATCATGAGATCCTTATTTGTGTAAGACCTTATGTATGGTTTGTAATGGATGATGTACTATGGTATCCAATTCTGTTATGTCTTGCAAAAATGGTAATCCTAGGATTGTGATGTATGGCATAACAGGCAACTGGGATTAAAAATCCGGGTGTTGACAGATGTCATCAAATATGAATTTACCAAACTAATGTGTGTTGCTGTCCAAAATATACACTTCACTTCATCAAGTGATAAACCATAGAAACCAGGAGTACGACAAGTTAAAGCAACCAACATAACTAACCTGGCACTAGAATAAATTCTAGGAAGTTAGGAGGGGTCACTATAACTATATCCTTCTCATATTCCCAAATTGATGATCATGGAATCAATTCAATATAGTTTTTTTCTATAAACATAGGCTCATGCATATGAATGCTTAAGTAAACCTCCAGCACTAAAATCCATAGTCTAATTAAAATACCACCAGCAGAGATCATATGCTATCAAGTGTTCCAGCAAACTATGAAACATAGCTTCAGTTCAACAATACACTGAACCAGAATTCTACACCTAAACGAGTCCATCGGCTCGAAGCCGGTCACATGAATCTTACCTGACCAGAGACATGGTTAAAGTAGTAGAGAAGAAGGCTGATGCCGGGGTTGCAGATACTTGCCGTCCCACCGGTGTCCGAAAAGAGGCAATACCACATCACCTTCCCCACCACCATAGTCAAGTTTAGAAGCACCCGATCAAGGTCGTTGGGGCTACAGACACCCTTCCATTCCACCAGCATCTAGGTCAAAATTAGCCAACATGAATAGACCAAACAAGAGCATCAGAAAATAAGAACGCTAGAGGAGATTCCATGGTCATCCTCGAACAACAATCGTGGTGCAGGGCGTTACAACGCCGACACATCTGGGCCGCTAGCCTAGGGTTAGCCGGAGATGGGAGCTCGTACAGAGCAAGGAGACATCGAGGCGGCGGGATACTGAAGGAGTAAACTAGGCAAGCCGGCAGCAGGCAATGGCAACAGTAGGCACAGACGATGGCGGCCGGAGTGAGCCAGAGCGACCGAGGTAGGCGGCGATGCGCCAAAGGTGATTTGGGGGCACTCGGGTGTGTGCATAGTGGCGAAGGAGTGGGGTGAGGAAGAGATGGGGTGGGTCGGGGTGTGGTTGAACCAGGCTCAACCAGTTAGGCCGGAGTTTGGCCAGCGAGTGGCTGCGCAGGAGGCGACCAGCGACGACCGAAGTGGCAGGCGGCGGCGTTGGCGACGAAGCAGTCGCGCGTGAGGGGATGCGAGGCGGTGTCGTCTGCGTAGAGAAGATAAGAAAAATATCAGCGTTGGTTGGAGCCCAGATTGAACTGGGTCGGTCTATCGGGCCAAACCGACTTGGTCCAATTGGACCAGGTCCAGTTCTCACCAACTGGGCCACAGCCCAAATAATTACCACCACAAGCTTTTTCCATTTAAACTCTATAAAAATGTTTCTAAACAAGAATATCTATATAGAGAGAAAAATCCTCATATATATATAATCATAAAAAAATATTATTTACCAAATAAAATATAAATTCACTTGTTTGGGTTAAATAAAATAAAACTAAATATTAAAGCCACTAGAGTTCTCAATAAATTATAAAAATATAAGAAAATATCCTAAAAATTATTAAAAATCATTTTTGTATATAAAAATAAATCTACTATTTTATAAAAATACTAACCTAATGTTTTCATAAATAAAACTTTAAGTTAATATTCAAATACAATTGAACCTTTATGGAATTTTATAAACATAAGATTAATACTTTAAAAAATAATTTTTAAGATCTTGAATAAACATATTACACTAGGAAAATATTAAAAAAACCATTTCCAAAGGTTTTTAAGATTTTAAAGTAATAAATCCTTGTCTATTACCTATTTTGGAAATTCTTTAAACATTTATTAAATAAGAAATAATTATATTTCTCTAGAATATTAAAACTTTAAAATCTAATTACTAAGGTTCTAAACCATAACTAAGATTTATAATAAAACTTAGACATTAATCATTAACTTTATAAGATACTTTGAAACCTTAAATAAAAATTTAAAACCACAACCTTCAAAATAACTTTATTCATCATTCACTGATATTAAGGGGGAATAATCTCAAAGTCTAAATAATAGTTAACATGACTTTAAATCTAATACATTAATAATATCATCCAAATTATAATTTCATTTAATAATTGCATATCATTTTCATAATAGCAAAACAAATTCAATCTAGTCGTTCACTTAAATATAAAGTGAATAATTCCACACCTTAATCATATTTATCATAAATCCAAAACTTAAGTAAGAATAATTAAAACAAATTACACCTTAAGTTTATTTACCATTTTAAAGTTAACTTTAGTCTCAGTGCTTATAAACATCATGTCTAATAAACTACTTATGCTTTTATAGCTAACTTTGGTCTATTTCAATTAAGACATAAAGCATCTCAAGTCCAAACTAATTGATCAAACCCCAAAATACATTGATCACATTCTATTAATAATAAAGATTGTTTAAACCTTATAAAAGAAATCTTTTCTTCAAATGTTATTATTTCTGCCACTTCAAACAACAACTCTATAGTAGTTCCTTCAACTATTAACAACTCAACCCAGGGACTATTATTATAGCCATCAGATTAAAATTAATCATAATTACATTACTTTCTACTTTACTTGTATATTTAGAATTACTATCACTTAAGTTCCTTATAAAGGTCATTACTTATAAAGTAAAATTTGAAGATAAACCAACTCTTAAAAGAATCACCTAAATTCACTTCACTCAAAGCATTGGGAATTCACTTTGGGAGTTTTACAAAATGCATATCATTACTTATGCATAACTGCATATTGCTTCTTTAAACATTAGTCCTTACCGGACCAATGATGCTGATTTCAGATATTGGATCTTATATTGTCTCGAAGATCGTGAGTGCATAATCTTGCAATCACAAAAGGCAAGTTTACACTTGCTCATGTCCTTTGATTATTTTCTGTAAAGTATTTTGCATATCCAGTGTTGTCATCACCTGCATTTCAAAAATGTCAGAAAACACTATTTTCATAATAATTTGATTATAGGTTATATACCATGAGGTAATAACCTACTATGAAAGTTCCGGTGGTAAAGGAACATATTATCTAGGATTTAACAACCAATGTCGCCAGTGATTCTTGTGCTGTATATCACGCGTTAACCATGAGATTTGGAATGGGACGAGAAGTCAGATGTATCATTTTCCTCTCGTATGCAGGCAAGACGACCTTAACGTGACGTTGTGATCCCTTGTGCGGATCCAACATATGGGTGGGCACCCTTACGCCCCACACTTTTGGTGTCTAGATTATCTATGAATGGTGTTTAGTGGTATAGTCCATTTAATCTGGTACTTGCCAGGGCATCACCAGGTCATAGAGTCTTCAGGAACTCATCAGGGTTTTAGCCTGCCCGAAAGGGGGCTTAACGGAGGTGAGCCAGCCCTGAAGGATCGTGCAGACATATGGGGTCACGGAGAGGGCAGTGATTGGCTTGGATCATCTACCGGGCCCCACACCATAGGAAGTGTGGACGGGAAAGATCGCCCGGTTTGCAACAAGGATTTGATCTCTCATGGGTAAAATAACACACCTCTGCAGAGTGTAAGAACCGTAACTTCTTACTCCCTGTTCCGGGAAGGAGCTACGAACGCGGCGAGAAAGGAACTCCATGAAAGTTCTGGTAAACCCGTGAAGGCTGACGGACATAGCTTTTTAGAATAAAAGCAACCTTTGAAGAAATATTTACAAAAACTTGCATTGCCTATGACCTACGGTATGTGGCTATAGATACAGTGCATCAAACACTCCTTTCTAGTGAACTTGCTGAGTATGCTCGTACTCAACATATCTTCTTAACCCTTGCTAGATTCTAAAACCAATACGACGTCTACATCAACTTCTGCTCAAGGGAATCTTCATCAACAGCTCAAGCTCTTCAATGAAGTCCAGGAAGTCAAAATATACATCAAATAAATGAAAACGAAGTTGCTGATTAGATAGGAATATAATCTCTAGCCATAGAGCCTATTTTTGTAGAATATTGCAATAGCAGTAATAAAAGCCAAATAGTTAGATGATAATCTTCTTAGCATAATAGTTTTGAGTTGATTATTTCTGATTCTTCTTTGTAAGAAGTTTATTTCTCTCTTTAACCTAGAGTGTTCTCTGGATCTTATGTAAAGAGTCGAGTTCTAACCTATAGTCATGTCTTGGACCTGCTGTGTTTCTGTTGTACCACTCTGAGGGATGTAATACTAGTGAACGATGTTTCATTGGTGTTATGTCAACGACTATAGTCTACTACATCATGCAGTGGTATGCTGGGTCACCACAGTTACAACCCTGGGTACGAAACCAAGGATACCAGCCGAAGTAGCAGCACGGGTACGGTGGCGCCCCCTACGGCCAGCAGAGGACTCAGACTCGCCCTACCTGGGTGGCGCCTAACTCCGTCGGTGTCCTCGGGCCCCAGCCTGGCATGCAATCACAAGTGTACCCTATGATGTACTCCTCCAACCCTGCACCAGCCATGCAACCCGTGTACACTCCGCCATGTTCCAGGGAGCGCCAAGCTACAACACCCCGCACCCATGCCCGAGTGGATCATGGATTTCGGCACGTACACACACGTCACCAACATCACAGGTAACCTCGCCTTGTCTCATTCCCCCACAAACGTTTATTGTCGAAGCATTGTTGTTAGCAATGGGTCTACTCTTCCTATTCATTCTGTCGGTTCTGCCTCTTTATCTCCCTACCCATTCACTCTTAACCATGTTCTTGTTTCTCCTGACGTCATCAAAAACTTGATCTCTGTCCAAAAATTCACTACTGATAATTGGTGTATAAGTGCCTTTGACCCATTCGGTTTTTCTGTGGAGGATTTGGTAACGGGGAAGCTTCTTCTGAGGTCCAATAGTCGTGGAGACCTCTACCCCCTATTTGGTGATTCGACGCTTCCTGCCTTCGTTTTTCGGTCTCCACCACCCGTGATTTATGGCATCGACGCCTCGGCCATCTCAGCGATGATAGTCTCTCCAAAATTTCCCCTGATTTCTTACAATCATGTAATAAAAGTACCAAGTTGTCCCCTCTATGTGAGGCATGTCAATTGGGTCGGCAGCCTAGATTACCCTTTTCTTCCTCCTTTAGTTCCACTAGTGCTTCTCTATAACGTATTCATTGTGATCTTTGGACCTCACATGTATCGAGTTTTTCTGGTTATAAATATTACCTTGTTGTCTTAGATGATTATTCACATTACTCCTGGACGTTTCCTCTCAAATAGAAATCTGGCACCGCCTCTACCTTGCAATGTTTCTTTACATTCATCAAAACTCAACTCAATGTGGTTATTCAATGTGTCCAATGTGATAATGGTGGTGAATTCTTCAACCATGATTTGCGCACATTTTTCTTGGCTAAGGGTGTTTCCTTCCGCCTCACATGTCCCCACACCTCCTCAGAACGGCAAGGCCGAGCGCCTCATCCATACAACAAACGACGTCATTCGAACGCTTCTAGTCCAAGCCAACCTGCTGCCGCCATTCTGGGTTGAAGCCCTCCACACCGCCACCCATCTCCTCAATATTCGCCCATCCAGTGCCATCAACCATGCCATGCCACACTTTTCTCTGTTCGGCCAGTACCCCACATAGGATCATCTCCGTACATTCGGCTGCTTGTGCTTCCCAAACCTCTCCGCTACCACGGCTCACAAGCTCGCTCCCAGATCCACTCGCTGCATGTTGGGGATATGCTAAATGGGTATCACCATTGCATGTCTCTAATCCGGATAACTTGGGTGGCCCACGGTTGGTAGCAAGGCCTATGGCCTGCTGGGCGGTCCAGTTAGATGGATCAAGAAGGGAGGCCCATGTCGGGTGAAGGAAGGCTACGGTGGAGTCCTCAGCGTACCCGGAGCCTTAGAGTGCAAGACATGTTAGACTAGTTGTATATCGTGTAGGACTCTTTAACCTGTCCGACTAGGACTTTCCCTGTAACCCTAGGATCCGGCGTCTATATAAGTTAGACCTAGAGGAGCCTTTAAGAAAACAATCAGATAACTCAACTCATATCACGCACAGCGAACCGATCCATGTAACCTGGCGTATTGCCGTTATAGTGATTTATAGCAGGAGTAGGATTCCGCCACCGTCGTGGGATCTGAACCTGGGTAAGCTATGTTACCTCATACCCGCCAACTTTCTGTCTTACCCCACGTCTCTAAACACGCTATGTGAGGACCCCTCCATGGCATACTCGTCGGCAATACCATGACAGTTGGCGCCCACCGTGGGGCAAGAGGCGTTTCAGGCTCTACAATGGGCGAGGTCAAAGATCTTCACGGGAATCGGCGAAACCGTATCCATCGGTCGCATTGTCTTCTCCAGCAACGTTTCGATCATCCCTCCCAACGGGTTCTGGATCCTGGCGAAGACGAACCCCACCCGCTGCTCCATTATCCCAAGCAGGGACATCCACCTCTTCATTGGCGAAACCGACTCTAGCACTAGTTCCCTGGAAGCCGGAGGATCGTCAAGACCCGCATGGACCGCCTACGGGAAGGATACGTTCGTGGAAAGATCGAAGTCGGATCTCTCTTTGGAGTTTGCCGGCTTAGATCGGAAAAATCCAAGGCCCACCCAAACCGCTTCTGTGCAGGAAATAACGGTGGAAGATCGCTACAAATATGGCGGCTTCGCCTGTGTGTCTGGAAAGCAGAGATCACACTTTGTTGGAGTGGTGACTATCTTTGATCTGGCGCGATGCCTTCAGAGAGAGGGTGAAAACCCCCGCGATTACCTCGCCAGATGGCTCCGGATATGGGCCGACCTAGAACATTACCCTAGTGATGATGCTATTTATCACTTTGTGGAAGGACCGGACCGTAGTACACTTCTCCTGCATACGCTAAGACGGCATAAGGACGCGGGTCTCCTCACCTTTGAGAGCATGATCAGCACCGTCAATAGTTACGCATCTGCTGATGCAGTTGCTCAGGCCGAGATCGCTGCCATACCCAGGCCTCCGCCGCCTCAGCCGCCGCCTCCAGTCAACATCCCTGCCGCCTCACCATCATCCTCCGTCATCGATGAAGCCTGTGCACCCTCCTACTCCATTCTAGATGCGCTCTATGCCGACATCAGCATGGACTCGGAGGAGATGGATATCAACCCGGAGGAGATCGACTCAGCTATGCAGGAGATGGAGGAAGATATCAAGAATGAGGAGCAGGCTGACAGGTCCATCACATCCCGAGAGGTGTTTGTCGCCATCGGGAGTGTGATGGAAGAAGACTAACCCGGTTAAGCTCCGCCTAAGCCGCTGGACAAGAGGAAGGGACCAGCCGATGCTACCGACAATGATCGCGCAAAGGCCATGCCCCCTCCTCCTAACCCAGCGCAATAGTCGCAGGAACTCAACATCGGTCTGAGTAACACTAACACCGCAAATCCGCCGCCACCAGCATCTACATCTGCGGCCGCCCAAGTCACTCCAGCTGATAGAGTGATGTACGGCAATTTGCTCGTCGATCCTATGACTGTGGCCCATATACAAACATAGTCTAGCTTGATGAGAAGCGCCAGCAACTACTGGAGGAAGCGCAGGCCATCACAGAGCAAGGCGCAAAGCTAGATCAAGATCTGGCCAAGGCGCAGAAATCAATCAAGGCAGCTAAAGCCATGAAGGCCGAGTACAAGACTTTGATCAAGCAGCAGAAGGCTAGGAAAGCTCTGGCTCACGTTGTCAATGACCCTGGCATACGGTGCAACCTAGGATGGGCTCCCTCGAAGCCGCTACAGGCCAATCCATACATTGACAGTGAGGGTAGGTAGGTCATGCCCACACCTATCCTCAATTTGGTCGTCACCAAGACCTTACTAGAGTAGGATAGATCACCCGCGGTTGTGGAACAGGTCTACGGCCTTGTTTCCAAGGCTATCAAACAGTAGGAAAAGGCCGCCTCTCAGAGTCTTGAGTCTGATCCAGCATATTCCTAGTCTAGAAATCCTAAGCCACCGAGGGAGAGATCTCTCATGATGTGGGGTCCCATATGGGTTCATCAAAATGAAGACGGAGGGACGCGCGCAACAGGAAGGATGCTATCCCCATATCCTCCGACCATGGAGGCAAGGCTCATCCTTTTCGCCCATCTCCACTGCCCCGATCCCCTCGACATCACGAAGACCCAAGAGCTCACCACCATACGAGCATGCCTCCGCCAAGACGCCCTCAGGTCGACATTGTCATTCGAGATAACGCGGAGCAGCCTCATCATGGCGGGGAGCACAATGGCAATCAAGGACATAAGAGCAGGTCACACCATGACCCTCCACGTCGGACAAGCAATCGCGACAGACGTGAGGAGTTGTAGGAGGGTAACAGCAAGAAGGCTAACCCACCACCACCTCTGCCTCCGTCGCCACCTAGCAGCCATCATGGCGGAGGAGGACCGCGTCGCTCACGCAGCCCTTCCCCCGATGGCAAGAAGAAAAAAGCAAGCCTAGAGCCATACGATGCACGTTCATGCTTGGACAAGATTCAGGAAGACCGGGAAGGACAATACCTGGGACCATGTTGCTTTGGACCTGTGATAAGGACCGCAACTTACCCCAAAGGTTTCTGGATAGACAAGACGATCAAGCCCAATGACGGCACTGCCAAGCTAGCTACGTGGTTATAGGATTACGGCAACATGGTGGAAATCGCTGGGGGGAACTCCAACGTTGCCGTCAAGTACCTCCCACTGATGTTGATGGGCACGGCCTGCCAATGGATCGACGACTTGCCGGAGAAGTCCATATGCAACTGGTTGGACATGCAAGAAGCGTTCACCAAAAATTTCGAGGGTACGTACAAACGTCCCTGCACTGTTGGCGATTTACAGCGGTGCGTGCAAGAGAAAGATGAGATATCTCGGGCCTACCTCTCCTGCTGGCTGGATATGAAAAAATCCTGCGTAGGAGTGCACGATCAGATCGCTATGGCCGCCTACATTGATGGCTTGGAAAAAGGTACATTGCTCCGACATAAGTTGAAGCGCCTACAGGACAATCACAAGCTAGATCTCAATCAAATGATCTCATTGGCTAGTGAGTTCATGGTTACCGACGACGATGCTCGCGACTCCCTGTCGGCAATTGCCATTCCAACCCAAGCTAAGAGGAGCAACAACACTAAGCGAAAGAGTCCGCCAGAAGAAAAGCCAACCTTCGACATGGTCACAGTGACGTTTGCAGGAAGAGGTGAGGGCGGACAGCGTGGCCGAGGATGGGGAGTTGGTCCTGGGCAGCAGCGCGGTAGTGAAACTACCCCGGCAGCTCCCCGCATTCCCCAAATGTATGAGGAATACCATGATATGCCATGCCTTGTACACCTCGATGCCAACGGCAAAGCCACTCACACCAATCGCCATTGCAAGTTCATCAACAATCTCAAAGAAGACTCGGAGTCCGTCTACAAACAAAGCCAAAAGAACCAACCGCGAGGCAAGGGCAAAGGGAAGAATAAGGAAGAGGAGTCCAAGGATTCAAGTGACATGGACGAGGACGTTGACCCCAAGCACGCCGACAAGGGCGATGGCAAAGGCAAGAACCCCTTCGAGAAGAAGGTCCCCTCTACCACACTTTCCTTGGCACCCCAACTGTCCGGGCACAGAAAACCTCACTGAGGATACTGATGGCCACCCTACCCCAAGTTTCCCAATACCTGCGCTGGTCGGAAATTCCAATCACTTGGGACAGGAAGGATCACCGAGACCTTGTTCCAACGAAGAACCAATATGCCATGGTCATCAACCCTTTGATTGACAGCAACGAGTTCACCAAATGCATGGTGGACAGTGGAAGCAGCATCAATATCTTGTACCTGGATACACTGCACAAGATGAACTTAACGGAGACCAACCTAAGGCGGACCAGCACCGTATTCCATGGCGTAGTTCCTGGTTGGGAGGCTCGGTCCCTTGGGTGCATCACGCTTCCGGTCGCTTTTGGCGATGTCAACAACTACCGCCAAGAACGCATTACCTTTGAAGTGGTCCCCTTCAAGAGCGTGTACCACATCATATTCAGACGCGACATCTTCCACTCCTTCATGGCCAAGCCATTCTTTGTCTACAACAAGCTCAAGATACCTGGACCAAACAGTGTCATCACCGTATCCGGAAGCTTTTCAAAGGCAAGAGACTGCGAGATTGGAGAAGCAGCCTTTGCAGAAGTTGTCCTCTACAGCGAAGAATTCAAGGAGATCTAGAGCAAGGTCGATGCCTCGGAGATTCCGACATCGAAGAAGCAGATTTCTGACTCCGATCCCACCTTCAAGGCCGCTATCGAAACCAAGTCGGTGGAACTTGTGGTAGGTGATGCCTCCAAGGTCACCGCCATTGGGACGAACCTAGACCGGGTAATAGGAAAGTGTGCTCCTAGGTGAGAATAGGGACATCTTTGCGTGGAAAACTGCTGGCATGAAAGGTGTACCTAGGGAACTTTCCGAGCACAGCTTGAATATTGATCCAAAATGCAAACCGGTGAAACAACCTCTACAACGCTTCGGAGACGAGAAGAGACGCGTCAAAGGCAAAGATATAGCTAGGTTACTTAAGGCTATTTTATCCGAGAAGTCCTTCACACCCGATGGGTGGCCAATCCTATACTTGTCCCTAAAAAGGGAACCAAAGAATTAAGAATGTGCGTTGATTACACCGGCTTGAACAAAACGCGTCCAAAGGATTAGTTTGCTTTGCCTCGTATTGACCAAGTCATTGACTCGACGGCTGGCTCGGAACTTCTGTGCTTTCTAGATGCATACTCGGGATAACACCAGATAAAGATGAGGAAGTTGGACCAATTGGCCACTTCGTTCACCACGCCTTACGACACATTTTGCTATGTCACAATGCCCTTTGGGCTAAAAATGCAGGTGCTACATACCAGCGGACTATGCAGCGTTGCCTACACGACCAAATTGGTCGGAACGTTCACGCCTATGTGGACGATATCATGGTGATGTCGAAAAAGTCAAACGACCTAATCTCCGACTTAAAGGAAATCTTTGATAATCTCCAAAAATACAACATGATGCTTAACCCAAAGAAGTGCATCTTCGGGGTTCCAGCCAGAAAACTACTGGGCTTCATCGTTTCCCAGTGAGGAATAGAGGTCAACTCGGATAATATCAAGGCCATCCTAAACATTAACCGCCCGACATTCGTAAAAGTAATCCAACAGCTCACAGGCTGCATTGCAGCAGTAAGCCGGTTCATCAGCCGACTTGGAGAGAAGGCTCTGCCTCTATACAAGTTTCTGAAGAAGGCGGACAAATTTGTATGGATGGACAAAGCAGATGTTGCACTTAAGGAGCTAAAAGGGATACTTTCTTTGGCTCCTGTACTCGTAGCACACGAGCCGATGGAGCCTATGTTGATTTACATGGCGGCCACCAACCGGGTAATCAACATCGTCGTCGTCGTGGAGCAGAAAGAACCAACGCATGAGTACGGAGTACAACGACCAGTTTACTATGTAAGTGAGGTCTTGACGGAGTCCAAGCAGCGGTACCCGCACTACCAAAAGCTAGCTTATGGAGTGTTTCTTGCTTATCAAAAGTTAAGGCACTACCTTCAGGAGCACCCTATCACAGTAGTGAGCAAGGCTCCACTATCTGACAATAGCGACGCTACGGGACGGGTCACGAAGTGGGGCATTGAGCTTGCCGCCTTCAAGATCACCTAAAAGAGACGCGACGCTACCAAATCACAAGTCTTGGCGGATTTTATTGCAGATTTGACAGATCAAAATCTACTCAACGGCTCGGGGGCTGGTGTGCTACTGCAGTCACCAACAAGGGAAAAATTGCACTACGTTTTGCAGATCCACTTTGAGGCTATAAATAACATGGCGGAATATGAAGCACTCATTCATGGACTTCGCGTAGCCAAGGATATTGGCATCAAACGCATAGTTTGTTGTGAAGATTTCGACTTGACTGCCCAGTAGGTGGCTGGCACCTGGAACGCGTGGAACCCTATGATGGCGGCATATCGATACGAACTAAACGAGATAGCCAAGTGCTTCAAAGGCTACGAAGTCAAGTATGTCAAAAGGGAGGAAAACGAGGCGGCTGATCTACAATCAAAGCTTGGATCAGGGCGCAAACCAATTCCGCCTGACGTTTTTCTGGAGCATCTACGGACCCCATCCGTGAAGGGAGCAGACCCCGAGAACCCGGATAGAATAGACTCATTTGTTCATACAGTAACAAAAGTTCCTCCGGCTTGGACAAAACCGTTCATGGAATATCTCGTACACGGAATTTTGCCCATCGACGAGATCGAAAGTCAGAAAATAGTACGTCGAGCAAAGGGCTATACCATAATAAATGGGCAGGTCTACAAAAGAAGTACCACTGGTGTATACCTGAAGTGTGTCTCCCAGGAAGAAGGTATTGAAATCCTTCGTGAGATCCATATCGGAGATTGCGGGCATCACGCCGCTCCTCGATTGTTGGTATCCAAAGCCTTCCGGCAAGGATTCTACTGGCTAACCACAAAGGCGGACACCGACAAGCTGGTTGAGACATGCATGGGATGCCAATACTATGCCCGGCAACTACACGTATCAGCTCAAGAATTGGGAACAATACTAATAACTTGGCCGATTGCAGTCTAGGGGCTTGACATGGTTGGTACATTACATACGGAACCTTGTGGGTTTACGCATCTGCTAGTAGCAGTTGATAAATTCACAAAATGGATAGAAGCTAAACCCATTAGAAAGCTTGATGGGGTAACTGCCCTTAGGTTTGTCCGGGATCTTGTGGTGAGATTTGGTCTCCCACATAGTATTATCACCGACAATGGCAACAACGTGTCACTCCGAGAAGTGGAAGCCTACCGTTGGGAGAAGGGTATCCAACTTGATTTGGCATATGTGGCACATTGTAGCATCCCAATTATCTAACAGTTCCAATGCTACTTGGCTATTATTTATATTGCTACTTCCTACATTTCATTCTTGCATTGCATCATCATTATATCATGCTCATATCATCATGTCACCTTGCATTTGGGCAACATATAAAAACCCCTCTATTTGGTTTTTATCCCCTATGCATTATATATTGTATTACTTGTATTTGCTTCTTGATGAATTGTAGTTGGTTCTTGATATATTGTTTAAAGCCCAAGTTGAGTTGGGGCATATCTTTTGTTAACTCCACCACCTTTCTTTGTCATCACCTTAATTTTCCACCATCCTATTTATATGTGGGCACATGCTTTTATATTTGGTATTTATTTCTAGCTCATATAATTTGGGTAGGTCCAATTCCATTCCACCTACTTCCATACTTAGACTATATTTATTTCACAATATTTGATATGGATTTCTTCATGGTCTCTTGCTTGCCGTGTAGAATGTAGGAGAAGCTACAATTCAAAACTATGGTTCTATTCGGATTATGAGTCTAGTTGAATTAATAAGTTTACGTTAAACCTTAGTGAAAATCCACACTATATTGGCCATCTTAATTCAACTAGTCACTATAGTCGTGGTATCATGCTTTTGTTTTGTTTGCTTCCACATAAAACATGAATCAATCTTGCAGGCAAGCCATGCTCCCTCACCCCTCCTTTGTTTTCCTTTGGTTTTTGTAGGATTTGTATACAACCAGATAAACATAATCCAATTAAAAGGAAATACACAACTAAACTTTTTAGCTAATATTTCCTTGGCCCAGCCACAGTATCCCATTGTCTCTGGCCCATCTGGTTCCTGACTGTCCACAGTCCAGCCCAGGTCCTCTCCATCTTGCCTCAGTGACACCCAGCAAACGAACTGCTCTCATGCTCTTCTTCCTTCCTATACGGCAGCACATCCACAAGGTCCACCTGGACACCTGAGGAACGGGACGGTGATCCGTGCTTTCCCCAAGGCTACATGAGCACCCTGCCGTTCCGTAAACCCTAACCTTTCTTTTACCGGGCGCCTCCACCTCTTTTTCCCCTTCTCCCTTCTGTCGAGTGAGAGCACCATGGGGAAAACTTGAGCTCGCCCTGCCGTCGCTATAGTCCAAGACCGGGGACAGCTGCGCCGCTTCTTCCTCGTCCGTTGGGAGCGTCAAGATAAGCCGGAGCAGCCAAGAACCACCTCCCCGTCGACTTCTGTGTGGAGCCGAAGAGGGCCACCAAGGAGACCGCCCCAACCGCATTGTCGTCTCCATCTTTTTCCGGCCGACTCCCTCGACCTCGAGCACCAGCGCCTACGCCGACACCCTCCCGATGAGCCCGCGAACCAATACCGCTTGTCCTCCCTCTCTATCTTGCTCTGCTACCGATGCCCGGCGTCTTCCTATGTCGCTTCTCCGCTCGCTCGCCTGGTTTTCTTCTGTTCGGAATAACAGCCTGTGAGGTTCAGTAACTACTGCAGCAACAGCCCTGTTAATCCTCGCTTGTTTTCCCCTCTGTTCTTATATTTTCTTGTCCTGTACGAAATACCTCCGGTGCAAATCTTCCCCGTATCATGATCTTGGTTGAACCAGATTTCTACAGAATTAAACGGCGAGCGAAACAAAGACTTGAGCTGCTCGCAATCTTCCTCACAAAATCGCTGCATCTCGCAGAAACAGTCACGAGTTCATTAGTATGTGTTCGTCGTCAGTCTACCGTGAAATCCATCCCTGTTCATGATTTTATTCTGGCCTACCTAGTCTTCATACGGTGAAACTCCCTAAACAAAGTTGGTAGCCCTTTGTGCCCTCTTATCAAAGATAAAAACCACACCCTAAACGGAGCACCACAACTCCCATGATCTGCCAATGAATTCTGCTGTTTTTACCTGGGTTTTGCACCAACTGAAGATGACATGTTCTCATCAAGATCTCGACCAGCACAACCCATATCAGATGAAGCTTCCTTGACAAATCTAGGAGTTCTATGTCTCGTCTAACTCCAGGTTTTAACTAAGTTCAAACGGAGCCTTGTGCTTCTCACGATCATCCTCCGAAAATCGATCAAGCTAGTCGTGCGTGCTGCCAATTTCTTTCAGAGGTTATTCAGCTAATATCCCGTGTCCATGCCATGTTTGCAAGAGCCCCCTATCCACTTTCTTCTTCTCAACCCACGCCCTGCCAGCTCTCTACCTCAGACCCAGTCAGCAAATGCCCCACCAACAGGGACAGTGGCTAGATAACCCTGGGTGTAAAAATCTTCCACTTTCGTTTGCAATTACAGAAAATGGAAATAACTGGTTTTTTTCAATTGATAATTCATATCTTTTAAATGCCAACCCCAAAAATAATGTTTCATATGCGTTTTTGAATCAGAAAAATGTGAGGAACCTGTTTATGCTATTTATAATAACATTTGAGCATTTTAAATTTTTCGAAGTAATAAATATTGATAAATGCCTTCCTCTAATAAATTCATAACTTTGAATTTCTAACTCCGAATTCGACAAATGATATGTCTAAATCGATTAACTCAACGAGCCCGTTCTAACCATGCATTTCATGATATGAATTGAAGCATGCATCATATAAATATTGTAAAACCAGAACTGTTTATGGGAGTAAAACATGCCTAAATAAATTAACAAAGTGCTTTATTATTGTTTCCACACCTCACCCATGCTATGCTATGTTATGCCATGTAAATTGTGCATCATTCCATCATGACATACTTGTTTGCTTGTTGCATATGATTAATATAATTGTGCAATGTATTTATTTTGGCCTCTTATGTGTTTGGTTTTTATCCGGATAAACGCTAATCAAGGAGAATATCAGGAGTCTCAGTAGTATTACCCGGATCCATCTTATTCGGCAACTGAACTTTCAGGCAAGTATTTCCCCATGCTTGCACTACATATAGTACCTATTGCATCTATCTTATTCTTGCATCATGTGTCGCGATCCGAATAAAATTGAATCCTAGGTATTGCATAGCCTTTACTTTTAAACCCCACCGAAGCTTGTTCCCTCAATCCTATGAGCCATTACTACAGGAGTTGGTTGAGCCATGTGAGTCGTAGAATTGCATGTGTAGGGTTTGTGAGTGTCTTTGAAGAATGAGGTACCTAAACAACTTAATTGAGTAGTAATGGGATAACTAAAGAAAGATACACCGGTGGGCAATAGCTGAGATCTGGTTTTTATCCGCTCACTTGTGTCCCGTAGGACCCCGAGTACTTGATACCTGTTCCTCGACTATCGCGCTATCTGCATGTGGGACCATGAATCCCCTTAGCATGAGCTTGAGTCATATCTTATTTCTTGGGGCCACAAAGTAGTTTGGGGCTTTATTACTATCTTGTACTTATGCCATGCTTTACTGCTTTATTTACTATTGCGCGTGGAGCGCCTGTACTGTTTTGGAACCCCGTGCCATGTTTTTGCGGTATCGACAAGCCTAGTCACACTTTCGGGTTTCCAGTCGTTTATAGTCTTCGTCACAAACCTCTGGGTCCGTCTTGAAACCGGCCAACTTCGTTGCGAGTAGCTTAGTGGGGTGCCCCCATGAAATATTATATGAATCTTGTGATAAATTCTTTGTCGTGATGCTTCGTTGAGTTTTCATTTGGTTTTTCCGAGGTTGATCGTGCGTGTGTTGCTATTTGTGCACCCCTGCAGGATAAATCTTTCTGAAAGTCGTGTCTGCGGTTATGGACGACTTGGAGCACAGTTTATCGATCATAGACAAGCATAACTAAAGTACCGCTTATAAATTGACTAAAACTTGCCTAGTAATAGTGCAATATTCACGGAATGATTAATAAAACTGTCAACGGATGGGATGTTTTTCTGCCTTCTCGTTCGGAAACGGGGAGGTGCGCGAGTGAGCTTTATTTTATGTTGATGGATATCTGTTGGATAATTAACTGTTATTTAATTAACGAGCGTCCGTCTATCGCGAATGTTATATCGTGTCTCTATAGAACTGATAGGCTTTATTTTCGCTGCAATTGCGTCACCCTCAGGTCGTTCCCTTTAGATGCATAAAGACTTGCTGAGCCCCCTAGGGTCTCACACGATAAATATTTGGTTTAGATGGACATGTGTACTCTGAGGAAGATTACTGGTTCGAGGAGATCGATGGAGGTGGTAACGACCGTCTGGTGTAGAAATTCCGGGGATGGAGATCCGTGAGATTTGTGGGCGGGATGTGCTTATTTTCAGGACATATTATGCCAATTTGCTTCTTATCCGTACTTGGATCTTGTCTTCCTCTTCCGCTTGATACTCTGATGTGTGATGTATGAGGATGTATCCTAACTATTAGCTATCTAGTATTTTGAATCTTGCCGTATGGCGTTGAATATTTCTATTTCTTTTAGATGGTCTAGCTCTGATGTACTCTTGTATGTCGCTAACATACACAATTGTGTATGTTAAGTTTTTGCATGCCTACCGACTACGCTACTCATACTTGTCCCGATGTTCTTGCAAAGTGGGTGGGGTGTTGGTTGGTACCATGCCCTGTTCCGCTCAGACGGGACCTACCCGTGGGTGGCCCTGGGCCTCCTCGGTAGGACACCTCATGCACTTCGGGTTCATTTCAGGCTTGTTAGTTAGAGCGTAGTGTCCGAGGTATTACATCTGGTATCAGAGCCATTCCGCCCTTCAGGGTCTCAGCCAGGATGGTCGTTGTCAGTTTAGCAAATATTTTTGGTAGTTATCTATATTAGGGAAAAAACTAAAACGTGAGAGTAGGACTGCTTCTATTTTTCTTCTTACCCTCCCACCCACCCTTTTCTGGTAAGGAAGTGTAACGTTTATCAATCCTCTTCTAAAAATTAAAACTAGGATTTACATGTTTGGGATTTCTGTAGTACCATAGGATGTGTTAATTCTTTGTCGATTTGTTGCATACAACTTTGCTTCACAAATCTACCTTTGGTTATCAACTATTGGTACATTCCATACCGACAGGCTTTTGTCAAATCGATGTGATCTATCCAATTCCTTGTAAACCTACGCGGTCTTGTTAAGGGTGTTCATCCTTCCTGCATGTTTTCACAGAATGTGGAGTTGCTTATCTCTATCCTTAAGTTATTTTTCGCATTTATTGGTATTTTAATACCAAAAAATGCAGAAATTTTTTCTTTGATACATCTGTGTTTTCACACTCCTTTTCAGTCGTGTGTGATACATTTCACCATCTCTTTGTCGGCGTGTCCATGCTAACTCGATCTTTTGCTACGGGCGCTTCAATCTGGAGTTTTCATTTCACCTTCGAATCATTTGGTGCCAAATACATAACGTGTGTCAACCCGATGCTTGTGATTGTAATTTGGTTCTTGGCATATCTATATGATGCTTATCATTAGTGGAATATGGTAAATGCTATAAATCTAATCTTCCAGATGACCGTGGCTATCTCTTGTGATTTTAAGTTATACCGTGAGCATATCTACATCAAATTCAATTATCTTTGGCAATCCGGAGGTTTCTCCAAGCAATACAGTGGTGTATCATCCGTTATCATGCTTCACATCTTTTCGAAATCCATATCTGTAAGGTTCTCTTCGATGCGGGAGAATTTCATCCTTTCATCCTTGATAGCTTTGCATCAATGTATGAGCTATCATCGGTTCTTATCCAAAATATCTCTTCTTGTCAACCGGTGATCCGATCCACAAGGTGAAGAATTCAATATCTCTATTCTTATCCGAAGGACCAGATAGTCTATTCTTTCAATGCATCTTTCTAAACACCAATCCTTGATCTTTAGGTCAATCTTTCGTGGTGGTATATCTTGATGATATTCTCACCTATTCTATATCAGTGGAAGAACATCTAATTTTCATCCTCTCAAGCTTCGCGAACATCGCATCGGTGTAAAGTTCTCAAAGTGTAAATCCTGAATTTTAAAAGTCAACTATCTCGGCCACGTCCTTTCTGCTAAAGACATCACTACAATTTCGGAATCATCAACTCAATTGTTAATTCCATCCTTCACCTTCAACCAACTTATGAGATTTTCCTTGTTTGGCAAGTTATCATGGTTGTTCCGCTGAAGATTTCCTTAAGACGGCTAAATCTCTCTCAGATATTCTTAGAAAGGACAAGAAATGATTTTGTTCTTCCGCTCATCAAGAAATATTTTCAAACCCTCTCGCTTCATCTTATATCCTCAATCCGCCGGATGCTACGAAGATTTTCCAGATCTTTCATAATTCAAGAATGGGGCTATCCTTAATCTATCTATTGAACCTTTTATCTGTCTCAGTGATCTTCATTCATATCTTTCCGTTGGCTTGTGACTTCCGATAGGATGACAACATCATCATCCTTATCTATCTTTGAATCTGACGAATGGTTGCATCAATCTTTGTTTTCTTATGGAGCTTCATAAGTTTCTCCTTGTCAAGATATTAAGTCTAAAATTCTAAGAGTTGGGTTGCATAGTTTTTCTATTTATGTACGGAGTAATGCTTTGGATGCGGGATGGAGTAGCTACCATACCACTACTCTTATCATTCGCTCGTGTACATTGAATTGGTGGATTATTGTGATCTCTACTTATTCCATGGAAGTTAGAAGTGGCCTTTATCCCTCAATACTTTTACTTCCATCCTTGTTTTCTAGAGTGTTCTCTCAAGAACATAATCAATAACCTATTGTTGGTGGTCTCGTCTATTTCAAGATGAAGAAAAATCTTCAACGATCTAGTGGAAACAAACGCAAAATCTTCCCCTGATACTCTTCATCCTACCGGAGATCGACATCATCAAACAAGATGAATGGAAGATATCTCTGACTTTCATTTGTAAATTCTTTTGATCTGGTAAAGCCATATATGGTCGAAACCATCAATCACAAAATCTATTGCAATAACCTCATCGTTAAGAAAAGCAATAAGCATCTCTGGAATAATTACAGATCTTCTACTTCTTTTTCAAGATTCCACCATAAACTCATGTCACTCTTTCTCGAGGAGATTAATATACACACCTTCAATGCATAATCCTTTGGTTCTTACCGACGTCAAGAAGAATCTTATCCGAGAACACCTAAACCCAAATCTTTCAGTTGGAATCAAGGAGCTCTATTGTTTGAAGGCAATATTGTTTTTTGGACTTCATTTCTTAAATCCAAGGGAAGAAACAGTGCTATTTTTATAGCGGTTGATAAATTCTCCTAAATCGTTCTTTTTTTCAGCGAAAGAAATAATCATATTCACGTGCATATGATGATCTTTAATCCTAATGATGTGTCTTTCCTTTCTCTTCTCGATTCATCATCTTCTCAAACTCTTTCAAGAAGTGGTGCTTTCCTTTTATCGTGTTCCTTGACATCATCTGAGCTATGTACATCCTATCTTTCTTTACACAACAATCCTCCTTTCTTCTAGTCCTTTGTTTCCTAGAAGCAAAACGCAAGACTCGCAACAAGTCTAGCAAGTTTTGCAAGGTGTATTGGTCGCACCTTTCTATTAAAAAATCACCTTCGTTCTGAACACCCGCCTCTCCTTAGTCTTTTTCTTTTCCTAGGAATCTCGGGGTGAGATTCTTCTTTAGTGGGAGAGAGTTGTAGCATCCCAATTGGCTAACAGTTGCAATGCTACTTGGCTATTATATATATTGCTACTTCCTACATATCATTCTTGCATTGCATCATCATTATATCATGCTCATATCATCATGCCACCTTGCATTTGGGCAACATATAAAAACCCCTCTATTTAGTTTTTATCCCCTATGCATTATATATTGTATTACTTGTATTTGCTTCTTGATGAATTGTAGTTGGTTCTTGATATATTGTTTAATGCCCAAGTTAAGTTGGGGGTATATCTTTTATTAACTCCACCACATTTCTTTGTCATCACCTTACTTTTCCACCATCCTATTTATATGTGGGCACATGCTTTTCTATTTGGTATTTATTTCTAGCTCATATAATTTGGGTAGGTCCAATTTCATTCCACCTACTTCCATACTTAGACTATATTGTTTTCACAATATTTGATATGGATTTCTTCATGGTCTCTTGCTTGCCGTGTAGAATGTAGGAGAAGCTACGATTCAAAACTATGGTTCTGTTCGGATTATGAGTCTAGTTGAATTAATAAGGTCACGTTAAACCTTAGTAGAAATCCACACTATATTGGCCATCTTAATTCAACTAGTCCCTATAGTCGTGGTATCATGCTTTTGTTTTGTTTGTTTCCACATAAAACATGAATCAATCTTGCTGGCAAGGCATGCTCCCTCACCCCTCCGTTGTTTTCCTTTGGTTTTTGTAGGATTTGTATACAACCAGATAAACATAATCCAATTAAAAGGAAGTACACAACTAAACTTTTTAGCTAATCTTTCCTTGGCCCAGCCACAGTATGCCATCGGCTCTGGCCCATCTGGTTCCTGACTGTCCACCGTCCAGCCCAGGTCCTCTCCATCTCGCCTCAGTGACACCCAGCGAACGAACTGCTCTCATGCTCTTCTTCCTTCCTGTACGGTAGCACATCCACAAGGTCCACCTGGACACCTGAGGAATGGGACGGCGATCCGCGCTTTCCCCAAGGCTACATGAGCACCCTGCCGTTCCGTAAACCCTAACCTTTCTTTTACCGGGCGCCGCCACCTCTTTTTCCCCTTCTCCCTTCTGTCGAGTGAGAGCTCCATGGGGAAAACTTGAGCTCGCCCTGCCGTCGCTATAGTCCAAGACCGGGGATAGCTGCACCGCTTCTTCCTCGTCCGTTGGGAGCGTCAAGATAAGCCGGAGCAGCCAAGAACCACCTCCCTGTCGACTTCTGTGTGGAGCCGAAGAGGGCCACCAAGGAGACTGCCCCAACCGCATCGTCGTCTCCATATTTTTCCGGCCGACTCCCTCGACCTCGAGCACCAGCGCCTACGCCAACACCCTCCCGGTGAGCCCGTGAACCAATACCGCTTGTCCTCCCTCTCTATCTTGCTCTGCTACCGATGCCCGGCCTCTTCCCATGTCGCTTCTCCGCTCGCTCGCCTGGTTTTCTTCTGTTCGGAATAACAGCCTGTGAGGTTCAGTAACTACTGCAGCAACAGCCCTGTTGATCCTCACTTGTTTTCCCCTCTGTTCTTATATTTTCTTGTCCTGTACGAAAGACCTCCGGTGCAAATCTTCGCCGTATCGTGATCTTGGTTGAACCAGATTTCTATAGAATCAAACGGCGAGTAAGGCAAAGACTTGATCTGCTCGCAATCTTCCTCACAAAATCGCTGCATCTCGCAGAAACAGTCACGAGTTCATCAGTATGTGTTCGTCGTCAGTCTGCCGTGAAATCCGTCCCTGTTCGTGATTTTATTCCGGCCTACCTGGTCTATATACGGTGAAACTCCCTAAACAAAGTTGGTAGCCCTTTGTGCGCTCTTATCAAATATAAAAACCACACCCTAAACGGAGCACCACAACTCCCATGATCTGCCGATGAATTCTGCTATTTTTACCTGGTCGTGTTTGACAGTTTTGCTCCAACCGAAGATGACCTGTTCTCATCAAGATCTCGACTAGCACAACCCATATCAGATGAAGCTTCCTTGACAAATCTAGGAGTTCTATGTCTCGTCTAACTCCAGCTTTTAACTAAATTCAAAATGGAGCCTTGTGCTTCTCACAATCATCCTCCGAAAATCGATCAAGCTAGGCGTGCGTGCTGCCAATTTCTTTCAGAGGTTATTCAGCTGACATCCCGTGTCCATGCCATGTTTGCAAGAGCCCCCCTATCCACTTTCTTCTTCTCAACCCACGCCCTGCCAGCTCTCTACCTCAGACCCAGTCAGCAAATGCCCCACCAACAGGAATAGTGGCTAGATAACCCTGGGTGTAAAAAGCTTCCACTTTCGTTTGCAATTATAGAAAATGGAAATAACGGATTTTTCAATTGATAATTCATATCTTTTAAATGCCAACCCCAAAAATAATGTTTAATATGCGTTTTTAAATCAAAAAATGTGAGGAACCTGTTTATGCTATTATAATTACATTTGAGCATTTTAAATTTTTTGAAGTAATAAATATTGATAAATGCCTTCCTCTAATAAATTCATAACTTTGAATCCATAACTCCGAATTTGAAAAATGATATGTCTAAATCGATTAGCTCAACGAGCCCGTTCTAACCATGCCTAAATAAATATTGTAAAACCAGAACTGTTTATGGGAGTAACACATGCCTAAATCAATTAACAAAGTGCGCTATTATTGTTTCCATACCTCACCCATGCTATGCTATGTTATGCCATGTAAATTGTGCATCATTCCATCATGGCATACTTGTTTGCTTGTTGCATATGATTAATATAATTGTGCAATGTATTTATTTAGGCCTCTTGTGTGTTTGGTTTTTATCCAGATAGACGCTGATCAAGGAGAATATCAGGTGTCTCAGGAGTATTACCCGGATCCATCTTATTCGGCAACTGAACTTTCAGGCAAGCATTTCCCCATGCTTGCACTACATATAGTACCTATTGCATCTATCTTATTCTTGCATCATGTGTCGCGATCCGAATAAAATTCAATCTCAGGTATTGCACAACCTTTACTTTTAAACCCCATCGAAGCTTGTTTCCTCAATCATATGAGCCATTACTACAGGATTTGTTTGAGGCATGCGAGTCGTAGAATTGCATGTGTAGACAATCTTGGGAACCCCTCTTGGCGTCTTGGGTGCAACGTCTCCGCCTACGGTAGAAGTTTCGCCTTCCACCACCGCCTTACCGCTACCAGTGGCATCTTTAGCCAGAGCTTCAGCCACTTTGGAGGACTTGCTCTCCTCCGTCGCTCGTTCTCTGGCAACGTGGGACTCCGCGGTAGCATCTGGGACCTCCTGAGAAGGAGTTGGGTCCACTTCCATGGCAGAAGGTTCAGATGCTACCTTTGGTGGAGAACTAGTTGGTGCGGCAGAAGGTTGGACGCTCGGAATAGGAGGGGCGATGGCGGGAGATGCTTGTACAAACATTTCTTTGATGTTTTTAGAAGCCCCTGATGTTTTGGAGGTCTTCTTCAAACTCACACTAGCCTTCTTCCTGAAACATGCAAAAGTATAAGTACAGGAATAAGATAAGAAAAAGACGATGTTGAATGATAAGAAGCTTACACAACGGTTGGTGCCTTGTTCAATGGGATACCACTTATTCTTATTTTCTCTGCCTCCAGGGAGGCGGTGGATCTCTTGGAGTCTCCACCCTCCGTCTTCTTTTTCTTGCCTCCGTCGGCAGCGTCAGAGGTGGATCTCTTTCGCTTTCGCACCAATGGGACCTCGTCGTCGGACACAACAGTTGAAAGAACATTTCATAATCCCTAGTGTTTTGTGTGTTAAATAACAATATCAAGGATTATTTAATGTGTGTTGAAGTGCTGCACATATCTATCTTGAAAAGGGAAAAGAAACTACTTTTGGGGGGCGGATAATCCGCCCCACCCCATTTCCAGAAGGGCGCAACCCCCAGAGAGGGGGAGGATTTTTGGCCGGATTTTCTGGCCTGGCCAGATAATCCCCACCCCCCAGGATCAACTTCAAGTTTACCAAGGCGCAACCCCCAGAGAGGGGGCGGAGTTTCCCCTGGACTTTCCGGCTCTGGCCGGATTTTCTCCCCAAGCCGGATAGTCCGCCCCTTGAGGGGGTTGGATAATCCGCCCCCTCGAGGAATTTCACCTAGTCAAGACCTGCGTCGCTCTCTGTATGAGGGGCGGAGTTTTCCCTGCAGTTTCCGTCCTGCGGGCGGATTTTCCCCCCAGGGCGGATAGTCCGCCCCCAAATTTATCCAACGGCAAGATCTGGGCAGGGGTATTTAAGCATGTCTTCCCCCTCTTGCCAGAACTCTTGATTGATTCAAAAAAGTCAGGATCTGTTCATCATTTTTCAACCAAGAGAGCTCCACCTTCATCCACCCAAAGGCCCCGTCCCTTGGGGAATCGAAGGAGGAGAACTAGATCTTCAACTACTGCAATCAAGCGTTTCATCTCCTCTCCATTCATTTGGAGAATCACCGATCAAGTATTTCTTGCAAATATCTAGATCCTTGCTTTGGTTTATATTGATAAACCTTGTTCTTGTGACAGCTTGTTGTCATTACGGGATCCCCCAATTTAGTTGTGGGTGTGTGTCCCGGTAGAGTTGTAAAGGCACCGGTTCCCGCCTCGAAGGGTACCAATAGTGGAGAAGGTGGATCAGGCCTTTCGTGGCAAGATCCATCGGAGAATAGGGTGAGGCCTATTGTGGAGTGGTGGTCTTAGAACCGCTCATTCCTCCAACACAGATGTACTTCCCTTAACAAGGAAGGAACTATAGTAAAACAAATCCCTGTGTCTCCGCGTGCTCCACTACAGTTTCCTCGCTCCTCTTTTTACGTGCTTAGTAGCTAGTTTTGCATATAGGAAATTCTCATAGTTGAATATCTAGAGAATTTACTTTGTGTCAAGCCTAAAATTGAAAAAGAACTAAAAAATGTGTAGCACCTATTCACCCCCCTCTAGGTACCCATACGATCCATTTCAATTGGTATCAGATCCCCGACTCTTAATTCGGGCTTAACGACCTAAGAGAAGTATGGGTTCCAAGGGAGATGGGAGTGATGCTCCGGAGGTAGTCACCATGAACGATCTCAAGACGTTGGAAACAGCCTTGGTTAGTTCAACGGACGCTAAGATGGAAGAGATGCGTCAGTTGATAATGCGTCTCTCCACATCCGCAGCATCACCTCCATCTACTTCTGAGGCTACCACTCCGCAATCCAAAGAAACGGGTAAAACCGATGCCAAAGATAATGAAGTGGTTGGTGATGGCACTAGCAAGAGCTCCTCCTCGAAAAAGTATAGTGGTAAGGAAGGATACAATGAGGTTTCTCATGTGTATTCTCCTGATCCACCTATCCCACACCCACATATACATAATAGGGGTGATCCACCCAAACTTTCAGCATCTACTTTTAATCAATGGCAATTTTTGACAAAGTCTCATGTGTGCAGCTCCTCCATTGAGTTGTGGAAAATCATAGATAATGGTCTTTATGTTGGAGACCCCCACAACCTAACAAGAAGAGAGGTTGTTGATAGTCAACTCAACTCTACAGCTCTACACATGATCCAGCTTGGTGTGGGTGACAAAGACATGCCACACATTCAGCATCTTAGTACAGCTAAGGAAGCTTGGGATGCCCTCACCGAGCTCTTCATTGGAAATGAAAGTATGAGAAGGAATAGATATGATGCTTTGAGCAATGAAGCTAAAGGATTTTATATGTTGGATGGAGAAGACCACGAGGACATGTATAGGAGGCTCAAGTCAATTGCCACCACTTTCAGGAATCATGGTGCTTCTCATGTTGATGATGCGTGGATCAAGCGCAAGTATGTCAGTGCTCTTATGCCATTTGAGCCCGCAGATTTGAAGAGTCTCCAACGAAGGCATAATTACCACCTTATGACATCCAATGAGGTAATGCAAGAAATGGCAGATTTCAAAGTGTCTGCCAAGAATGCTGAAGATGCTCGTGCACGAGCTATGGGGATGCAAAAGGGGGTCAACGTGGCCTTGAAGACAAGTGTGGCTGATCATGATGAAGATGACATAGAAGGTATGGACTGTCCCGAGGATGTAAAAAGAATTCATGGACAATACATGGCCTTCTATGCTAGAAACTTTTGGAAGGATCCAGCGAAGGCCAAATCTGAACTAGAACACAAGAGTGGAACTTATGGAAGAAAGTAAAACGGTCCCAAGCTGAGAACTTGTTTCAACCGTGGAGACCGGCTGCACTTTGTAGCCGAGTGTCCATATCAAAGTTGGGAAGATAATGGAGGAAGACTCATTCTCAAGGAAAATCCAAAGGCTCCAAGCAAGAAACAGTTTGTAAAGAAGAATGGTCCTTTCAAGAAGCAACCAAAGATTGTTCTAGTGGCTCAAGAAGAATATTCTTCGGGAAGTGAAGATGAAGACGAGGATGATAGCTCTCGAGAGGTGGCTGCTATAGCCACCACATCTACACCAACATCTCTCTTTGACTCTTCGAACAAAAACGTCATCAACAAGAACGCTACTTGTCTCATGGCAAGAGGTTCCGAGGTATCAACTTCTAACACTTCTTTTCCTAAGGCTATGATTGACATGGATGATCCTACTAGTATTAAGGTTAAATAAGAGATTATTGCTTTGGACTATTTCTTCACTAACTTTCAAGGTGAGCACAAAATACATTTTGTGGCTCTTATGGACCAGCTGGCCCAAAATGAAGTGCTCCTTGAAGAAAAGTGCAGAATTGAAAGGGGGGATGCAATGGAAATTGCGTCCTTAAAAATGCTCTAGAAGAAGAAGAGGCACGGGCTTCTCTTGAAGATAGGCTTGAGACTATTGAGGAGTCACATGAAGAAATGGTGACAAATCTTGTTAAGGAGTGTGACGATGCAGTTGCCAAAGCAAAGAAGTTAAAGAAAGAAAAAAGATTGACTTTGGGGCTGCTCATGCTAGACTCTCCGAGGAATTGGAGAGACTTGACATCGCTCACAAGGCGTTGAAAAGTGAATTCTCCATTCTCAATGAGTCACATGATCAGCTCCAAAGTCGATTGACCAAGTATGATGTTCCTAGCACATCTAAATCAACATATATTCACAAAGAAAAAGCTAGTGTGAAAGAAGGGCTTGTCAATGAGACCACTCCCAAAGATAAGGGTGTACTTGATGAGGTACTTGGCAAGCAAAGGTCAAATCTTGGTAAAGAGGGACTTGGATATGTCACCAAGTCCAAGAAGAAGAACAAGAATAAGAAGACCAAGGGTGAACAATCAAAGACAAGCACCGCTGAGAAGAATGTCACAAAATACAAAACTAACAATATTGGTTTTGTAGGGTCTCACAATCCAAATTATGAACTCTTTTGTGATTATTATGGCGATGTTTATGCTTATTATGTTGGTCCTTTTGATGAATATGTTGCTTGGACTATTTGGGTTCCAAAGACCCTTGTTACTAACATGAGAGGATCCATTGAAAAATGGGTACCTAAAACCAAGAAGTAATTCTCTTGTAGGGCTATGCTTCCGGTGGGTCTAAATGGGTGCTGGATAGTGGATGCACTAGTCATATGACCGAAAGCAAGGAGATCATCACGGAGATGCGACCCAATCATGATAATATTAAAGTCTCCTATGGTGATAAGTCTAAATCTCAGGTATTGGGTCTTGGCAAGGTTGTGGTCGCCCACGATATCTCTCTCGTGGACGTCATGCTTGTTGAGACCCTCGGTTACAACCTTATTTCTGTTCGTGCCCTTGGTAAGATGGGGTTTGCTATTTTCATTGATGATGATTTGGTGGTACTCTTGTGGATCAAGTCTCTAAAGGTCGCTTTCGTTGGGTATGTCGAAAATTACCTGTATGTGGTGGACTTTTCGGGGAAAATCACATCGGGTCCAATGTGCCTATTCGGAAAGGCCGACGTGGGCTGGCTATGGCATCGCTGTTTAGCCCATGTCAACATGAGAACTTTGCAAAGTCTTCACAAGGGTGGCCACATCCTTGGACTAAAAGACAATGTTTCCTTTGCCAAAGATCGTGTTTGCAGGGCTTGTGTTGAAGGCAAAATACATGACTCTCCCCACAAGAGGAAGACCATTGTTTCTTCTAAGAGAATTTTGGAATTACTTCATGTGGAATTATTCGGTCCTCCATCTCATGCCAGTCTCGATGGGAAGAAGTATTGCTTGGTCATAGTCGATGATTACTCAAGATACACATGGGTCTATTTCTTCAAGCTAAAGAGTGAGACTCAACAAACGGTCATTGACTTCGCCAATGAGGTTCAACGTCAACACAATGTTCCCATCTTGGCAATAAGAAGTGACAATGGCTCCGAGTTCAAGAACTACACATTGAATGAGTTTCTAAGTGAAGAGGGATAATACATCAATATTCTGTTGCGTACACCCCTCAACAAAATGGTGTAGCCGAGAGGAAGAACCGCACTTTGATGGATATGGTAGATCGATGTTGGCTAAATTCAAGTCTCCTTACAACTTTTGGGCTGAAGCCATATCCACCGCTTGTCACTCATCAAATCGTCTCTACCTCTGCAAGATCTTGGACAAGACTCCATATGAAATACTCACCGGTAACAAGCCCAACATTTCGTACTTCCGGGTATTCGGTTGTAAGTGTTTCTTTCTTATCAAAGGTGTTCGTTTGTCTAAATTTGAGTCTAAAGATTTAGAAGGTATTTTTGTTGGTTATGGTGTCGAATCCCACACTTATAGAGTCTACAACAAGCTCTCCGGAATTATTGTGGAATCTTGTAGTGTGGAATTCGATGAAAATGATGGCTCCCATGTGGGGCAAGTGGATGTTTGTGATGTAGATGCTGAAATACCCCAGGATGCCATAAGAAGAATGAGCGTGGGATTTTTCCGCCCCATTAAGGAACCCCTTGTGGCGGATCGGGAAGGACAATGCTCCACTCAAGTGGATCCCTCATCTACACAAGATCAACAAGCCCCTACTGCTGGAGAAACCTCTGCACCAACACCGCAACCTGCTAAAGATCATAAGTCTTCTGGGAAAAATGATAGTCCCAGGCCGGACTATCCGCCCCCTCCAAGGGGCGGACTATCTGCTCCTGGCACTCCAACTCGCTCCAGTGGACTTCAAGAAGAACAAAACGGCCAAGAAAATTCTAGGCCAGATTCTCCGGCCCCAAGGGGCGGATTATCCGGCCCTGGAACTCCCAGTTCTGCTATCAGGAAGAAGAAGTTGCAGCCACATCTCCCAGGCCGGATAGTCCGGCCCCACCCAGGGGCGGATTGTCCGGCCCTGAAGAACCTGTTCAACAACAAGCTCCTGTTATCAGCTCAGATAAAGATCAAGGGCAAGGTAGTGGACAAGACAAGGATCCAAATGCTGAATCAACTCCTTCTGGAAACAATAAGGAAATTGAGGCTTGACACAAGGCTCGTACTGGTCGGAACCCTGAGTTAAAGGGTCACACTCTTGACAAGGCTATCGGTGATCTACGAAGAAGGGTGTCTACTAGAACAGAACTTGCAAGCTTATGTGATCATCAAGCTCACATTTCAATGGTTGAACCAAAGAAGGTCTTAGATGCTCTTGAAGATCCCGATTGGGTGGTTGAAATTAATGAGGAATTAAATAACTTCGAGCGCAACAAGGTTTGGAAGCTCGTAGAGAAACCCAAAGAATGTCGCAATGTTATCGGCACCAAGTGGATTTTCAAGAACAAACAAGATGAAAATGGCATTGTTGTGAGGAATAAAGCAAGGCTAGTGGCTCAAGGATTCTCTCTAGTGGAAGGAATTGATTTTGGCGAGGCTTATGCTCCTGTGGCTCGTCTTGAGTCCATCCATATCCTTCTTGCCTATGTCGCTCATCATAATTTTAAATTACAGTAAATGGATGTTAAGAGTGCGTTCCTTAATGGTCCACTACATGAGTTGGTATACGTCAAGCAACCCTCGGGATTTGAGGATCCCAAATTTCCGAACCATATCTACAAACTCGATAAGGCTCTCTATGGCCTTAAACAAGCCCCACGTGCGTGGTATGAGCACCTTAAAGAGCTCTTGTTAGACTGTGGATTCGAAGTTGGGCAAATCGATCCCACTCTTTTTACTAAGAAGGTTAATGGGGAGATTTTTGTATGCCAACTATATGTAGACGACATTATTTTTGGCTCTACTAACCAAGCTTTTAACGATGAATTTTCAAAGCTTATGACTGACAGGTTTGAGATGTCTATGATGGGAGAATTGAGGTTCTTTCTTGGATTCGAGATCAAACAACTTAGAGAAGGAACTTTCATTAATCAAGCTAAGTACATCCAAGACATGCTCAAGAGGTTCAAGATGACGGATCTCAATGGCGTTGCTACTCCAATGCAAACAAAGTGTCATCTTGAGCTTAATCCAAAGGGTAAAGACGTGGACCAAAAGGTATACCGATCCATGATCGGCTCTCTCCTTTACCTTTGCGCATCTAGGCCTGATATCGTGTTGAGTGTAGGAGTGTGTGCAAGGTACCAAGCCGCTCCTAAAGAAAGCCACTTAGTGGCGGTCAAGAGAATCTTCAGATATTTGGTTCATTCCCCAAATTTTGGTTTATGGTATCCCAAAGGCTCCAGTTTCTCTCTATGTGGTTACACTGATTCAGATTGGGCTGGTGACAAAGATGATCGAAAATCAACGCGGTGCATGCCAATTCTTGGGCAGGTCTCTAGTGTGTTGGTCTTCAAAGAAACAAAAATGCATATCACTCTCAACCGCCAAAGCTAAATATGTTGCTGCTGCAAGTGCTTGTACACAATTATTATGGATGAGGCAAACTTTAAAGCAATATGTGTCAATTGTGACTAAGTGCCTCTTTTATGTGACAATGAAAGTTCTATCAAAATTGCTTGCAATCCGATGTAGCATACAAGAACAAAACATATTGAGATTCGCAATCATTTCATTCGGGATCATGTTGCTCATGGTGATATTGCACTACCTTTTGTGAGCACGAAGAACCAACTTGCTGATATCTTCACGAAGCCTCTTGATGAAGCAAGATTTTTTTATTTGAGGAATGAGCTAAATATCATAGATTCAAGGAGCTTGGTTTGACAACCCTTGCATACTCACTTATTCTTCTTCATGTATTTGGTTTAGATGCGGGCATAGACATAGAGGAGTGTGGTCCTAATTGATTGGGATAACCCTCCCCCCATAATGTCGAAAGCAAGAAAAAATATTTCCCTTAATATCATTTTGTGATATGTGGGTCATCGATGAGCATTTGTTTTGAACTCAAGATACATCTTCATGGTGTCATGCCATGCGCTCCAACATGGTGGCTTCGTCCACCGCCCTCTTCCTTGAGAAGAGTTGGTTTCTAATGGATCTCTTTGGATTTGCTTGTATATCTCTTGTTCTTATGGAAAACACACCCAATTTTGGCTTTAAGTTGATTTTTTTCTTGCAATTAGGGTGTGTAGCACCATCTTCTGGGACGCTAGCATCGCTATTCTTCCTTTTTGGCGTTTCGATGACAAAGGGGGAGAAGTAGTTCTATTAGGTCACGGATTTGCATGGGTCGAGCGCAAGCACTTGCCTCTTTTTCATTCAGTTTATTTTATTGCTTGTGCTCTTTTAGCGTTGAACTTTGTGTGCTTGGTTTGTATAAGACTTGGTCGTGTGTTACTTTGTGCTCATGTATGGATCTTTGGAATTCTGGATTTATCTTGTGGAACTACTCATATGGAATTCTAGATTTATCTATGGAGTATGGTATTGTATTGATGACATATAGAATTATGGAATTATCTATTGGTGCATCAATATATTGGGATGTGTTTGAGGCCTAATTCTCGCATTATTCACATTGGCTATTTTCACATCCTAGTGGTATGACTATGCTTCCTAACTCACCTTATTTTAGTTGTCTTTGTTATGAAATTGGCTTGCTCTTTAATGTGTGCATTTGTATTCAAATGCAAATTTTAAATATGCACACAATTAGGGGAGCCACTTTCATTTCCTTAAAGGTGTTGTTAGTAGGTTTTATTGCAAATCCTAGTATTGTCATCTAACACAAAAAAGGGGGAGATTAAAAGAACATTTCATAATCCCTAGTGTTTTATGTGTTAGATAACAATATCGAGGATTATTTAATGTGTGTTGAAGTGCTGCAGATATCTGTCTTGAAAAGGGAAAAGAAACTACTTTTGGGGGGCGGATAATCCGCCCCTACCAGGGGCGAATAATCCGCCCCACCCCATTTCCAGAAGGGCGCAACCCCCAGAGAGGGGGCGGATTTTTGGCCGGATTTTCCGGCCTAGCCAGATAATCCGCCCCCCCCCCCAGGATCAGCTTCATGTTTACCAAGGCACAAACCCCAGAGAGGGGACGGAGTTCCCCCGGACTTTCCGTCTTTGGGGCGGATTTTCTCCCTAGGTTGGATAGTCTGCCCCTTGAGGGGGGCGGATAATCCACCCCCTCTAGGAATTTCACCAAGTCAAGACCTGCGTTGCTCTCTGTATGGGGGGCGGAGTTTTCCCCGGAGTTTCCGTCCTGGGGGCGAATTTTTTCCCCAGGGCGGATAGTTCGCCCCTAGGGGCGGATAATTCGCCCCCAAATTTCTCCAACGGCAAGATCTGGGCAGGAGGTATTTAAGCCTGTCTTCTCCCTCCTGCCAGAACTCTTGATTGATTTGGAAAGTCAGGATCTGTTCATCATCCTTCAACCAAGAGAGCTCCACCTTCATCCACCCAAAAGCCCCGTCCCTTGGGGAATCGAAGGAGGAGAACTAGATCTTCAACTACTGCAATTAAGCGCTTCATCTCCTCTCCATTCATTTGGATAATCACCGATCAAGTATTTCTTGCAAATATCTAGATCCTTGCTGTTTATATTAATAAATCTTGTTCTTGTGACAGCTTGTTGTTATTACGGGAGCCCCCAATTCAGTTGTGGGTGTGTGCCCAGTAGAGTTGTAAAGGCACCGGTTCCCGCCTCGAAGGGTACCAATAGTGGAGAAGGTGGATCAGGCCTTTCGTGGCGAGATCCATCGGAGAACAGGGTGATGCCTATTGTGGCGTGGTGGTCTTAGAACCGCCCACCCCTCCAACACAGATGTACTTCCCTTAACAAGGAAGTAACTGCGGTAGAACAAATCCCTATGTCTCCGCGTGCTCCACTACGGTTTCCTCGCTCCTCTCTTTACGTGCTTAGTAGCTAGGTTTGCATATAGGAAATTCTCTTAGTTGCATATCTATAGAATTTACTTTGTGTCAAGCCTAAAATTGAAAAAGAACTAAAAAATTATGTAGCACCTATTCACCCCCCTCCTCTAGGTGCCCATACGATCCAGAAATCCTTCATCTTGGGGTCGTAGACTTGGGGAGCCATGCTACCTTCATCCAGATTCCCTAGCTGTTAAGTGAATCCTAAAGTGTTAGATACAAAGGTATATGCAAGATGGTAGAACTGGAGTATATGTCATAAACGGGAAATAAATGAGTACCTCTAGGCATATGCTGCCTTCGAACATGTCGTAGGTGATGGTGAAGCCACGCTTCCGATCCTTCACCTTAACTATGTCCTTGAGGCAAAGCTTGACGGAGTCATTGGAGAAGTTGTCCTCGGAGATCCTGAGGCTATCTTTCCTATCCTTGGTGTAATGGTGCATAAGCTTCACGCGGTGCTGCAGAGGTTGGATTCACCTGATGAACCAGCACATGGCTAGGTACCTGCCGGTCAGACCCGTCTCTATGAACCAGTCAATCCGCCTTATAGCACGAGAGGATTCATCGTCGGAGGGGAGGAGGTCTTGGGATCTCCATGTCGGGGCTTTAGTGGAGGCCCCGTCGATAAAGTTTGGGTACGTTGTTTCTCGGCCATCCAAAGGGATATCTGGGCCGTAGAAATATGTCCTCTGCCAGATTTTGTAGGACTCGTGTCCTACAATGTCGGGGAACCGCCGGCCAGGCCAGATCTTGAAGCTAATCGTCCCGCTGTTTCTAAGCTCCTCCTTGCTCACTCTGGCTTCCATCTTCACGGTGAAGAAGTAAATAAACAGATCTATCATAGGCCTAATTCTTAGATAACCCTCGCACAGCGCCGCGTAGTTGCTAAGCGCGAGGATACTATTAGGAGAAATATTCTAAGGTTGAACCCGGAAATGTTGGAGGACTTGGATGAAGAAGTCGGAGATTGGGAGGGAGACGCCGCACACGAACTGAGCCTTGAGGTATACCTTTTCTCTGACTAGGGCAGAAAGTATGACCTCGCCGACCGGCGCCGCCTGCCATACCAGGCCCTCCGTCGCAGGGAGGTACCCTTCGGCGAGCATCTCCTTGATGTCGCTCCCGGAGATGTCCGAGCCACGCCACTCCCCTTTGTGGGAATCAGCTTCCTCCTCCAGCGGCTCCAGCCCCACTGGAATTTGGTCACCACCGGTGAATTCAACCACCACAGAACGCGGCACCACCACGCCCTCTGGCGGGACATGAACATAGCCTGATGACTTGGCCATGGCTTCGCCCAACGCCGCCATCGATGGAGCACTGCTGCTGCTGGCCATTGGGATGGGTGGAAGGTGACTGAAGATTGGAACGAGGCTAGGGTTTTCTCTATGGGCGCAAAGATCTCGAGGAGAGGCTTGGCTAGAGGAAGGAGATGACACGAGAAACAATGAGGTGAAAATATAAATGTCACCGCAGTTATAATATATAGTACTCGGCGTCAAGATTCGTGCAACTTGATCCAACGATTGATGCGTGGACAGCGTGTGCGCGAGCGTGCGCAAAACTTTTGCCACATTCCCACCACCGCCGCCAATGTTTCTGTAACATCCCAACATTTAGGAACTAACGAAGGGTAGATTTAGGAATATGGAATGTTGCATGCATCCATTTGTGAAAATGTGGGTAAATTTTTTGCCAAATAAAAACCTTAAGTGATCAATGTTTCTTTCATACTTTGAGATTAGGTTTAGTCTTAAAGGGTGATTGCTATAGACTTTGATATGATCTTTAAGGAGTTATGTGTTTTAAAATAAATTTGAATTTTAAACTTGAGTGTTTGAATTATAATTCAAATAAATTAGGGATAAGTTTCGAATCTTAATTTAATTAAGAAATAAATATTATAACTTAAATTCTATTCAAAGAAAAAAAATGAATATGAAACTTATTTCATATCATCAATATATAATCAAGTTACCAAAATTATAACTTATTGAAATCATCCATAGAATTCACAAAAATAAATATATAAAGAATAAGAAAATTATTTATTAATAATAATGTAATCTTTATTACAAAAGAATAAAATGAAGATTACAAAATAATAAAAAGAAAATTACAAAAATATGAAGAAGATTACATTGGACTATTTACTAACTATTCTATAAAATAAAACCTAATCTAAAAATCTTCATCTTTATATCTGTACCTGCAAAAAAAACAGAAAATATATAGAGAAATAAAAGGTTAGAGTTAGTACTATTTTCTCTCAAACATGTCACTGAAGTGCACTAGACAAATTCATCATTGAGAAATTTATAAAGGGGCAAGTTTCACCAATATGGAAGAATCCATCTTTCATAAAGTTAAAGCCAGAAGTCAAATGACAGCCAAGAGGGGCAAATTCACCAGCCAGGTGAAAGTAACCAGGTAATAGTAAGTTTCAAAATTCTGAACATATCCACAAGTGCACAGCAAGCACACAGGCAGGACACACACCAACATGCATGTGGTGTGTTGTCAACCTCACAGCACAGCCCCAAACTCACAAAACCACAAGCACAGCCGTGGAGAGGCACTAGTGCATCACTCCACTGTTTGCACACAAGAACAGCCAGCCTAGACAGCAGCTTACCAAGCACATCAGCTAAACCAAACCACCAAGGATCAACCAAACATCACCAGGATGGTGACATAAGGAGGGGGAAGGATGAGGTGAACAACAAGGCCAAGTCCAGGAGCTACGAGGAGCAGGCTAGCTCAAGGACAAATCCAGGAGCTAGGAGGAGCAGTCTAGCTCAAGATCAAGAACAGGAGTCTAGCAAAACCAGATCAAGATCATCACCAATTTACTCCACAGTCATCAGATTTTGTGGTGAGTTTCATAAAACCTTCACATGATCTAATCATCTTATTTAGAGAGAAGCATGTGTTGTTTTATAAAACAAACCCTCAGAAAGCACCCAAGTGGGGTGAATCCATCATACGGATTTTTAAACTCAAAAAGCAAACAACAAAGTACTTGGATCCAGCCAGAGCTCAGAGCAACATCATTGCTCTGGATTAGGCTATATATTACAATTCAAGCATAAATACATCTATGATCTATTTCTAGGCACATCCCTAAAGAAAGGGTAGCACCTTAGAAACAAATCTTTGGGATCCATAGAATGATCAAGCTTACTATCATTTTTCCAAGCTTTGATTCAAAAACAATAGCCGGTACCACTACCAGGAGTATCTATATGAATCAACTAGATAAGATCTGACCCCCTAAGCCTTAGACAAACATCATTGGTCTTAGGTAATTCAGACAAGAACATTTCCATTTATCTTTCAAAGCCAAGTTTGTCTGAAGCATAAACCAACCCAATCAATGGATTAGAATCAAACTTGTGTGCCATACCATGATGGTGTCACAAGAACAATTTTATATGAATCAGGATAGACATTTGATCATCACAAATTCAGACAATCAACTTACTAATCATTTTCCTGTTAACACAGGAATCATAACTAGGATATTCCTATATTAAACTTCATTGTTTGAGATCACCACACATTAGTTCTAAGCCAACATCACTAGGACAGTGAATTCATCATATCATAACCATGATCATAAACCCAGAAATGACAGTGAAAACTTATCAAGTCACTGACTTAATCAAGCATGGTTCCCAAGCAACTATACCATCTGAATCAGATGCAATCCAAGCATAAAATCATCTAATAAGCCACCAGAAACATCATAGATCATCTTAAGCAACAAGCCTCAGGACAATAATTATTTAGCATGTGTACAGACCATCCAAACATGATCCAATTCATCCAGTATATGATCAACCCCAGGATAAGAACCCTAAATGGATATGTCATCCTAATCAGAATCAGACAGTAGCCAGAGAGGACACTACCACAATCTAGCATCGGATCAGCAAGCACAGAGAGCACCATGGGAGAGGAATCGAACTCACCGTAGGTCCTCGCTGAAGACTAGAGGAGGAAGCAGAGGGGCCAACGACCATGGCGGCACGGGGAGCACCCCAGAGGGGGCGCTGCAACCCACACGGCGCCACAGCAGCGACCCTGATCACGCCTGGAGGTGCAGAGCGTCACCTAGACACACGACGGCCACAGCAGCACCTGGATCCATGCCCACCCCCAAACCCTAGGGTTCGGGACGGCATCGATCCATTGCAGGAGAGCCCTAGGCTCGAATCCAATTGGATAGAATGAACGGGCGTCGCCGACAACCCCTGTTGCACCACGGTGGCGACCAGAATGGCCTACGGCGGCGGGAATCGCCGGTGACGGCATCGCCGACCACAAGGTCGGGGTCAGAGGAGGAGAGGATAAGCTCGAGAGAGAAAGAGAGGCAGTGAGGAGTGGGCCGAGTTGGCCAAACCCTTCGGGGTAGTTCTTCTGTCTGTGACTAATGGGCTACTAGGGCCCAATAAGATAAACCAGCCCAGAAATCCTCACAGGCCTGTTTTAATAAAAAGGAAAAGACCAAAATACCCCTGGAATTAATTAAATCTTAGAAAATAAAATAAAAGTCCAAAAATTATAAGTAAAATATTTTTGGATTCCACTCGATCCAAATAAAATAAGATTTAAAATTTTGGACATTTAATTTTTTATAAGAATTTTGTAATTTATATATTCCTTATGGAATTTTACAAGATTATTGAAAGATGATAAAAATAAATAAAAATCACTTTCATTATATATTAATATTATAGTATTTTTGAAAAATACTAAATAAATATTTAATAACACTTTTTAATGTATAATTGATAATTCCTAAAGTAATTATTAAATCAATAAAAGTCAAATAAAATGGCAATAAAATAAAATAATTCAATATATGCTATAAATATTAAAAATTAATATTTATAAATGCTTTATTATTATTAAAAGGCACCTTATATAGGGAAAATGCATATAGAATTAAATAATGCATTACATTACTTGCATAATCATTTTTCTTCTTCAAATATTGTCCTTATCGGGCAATAATGATGTTTTTGTAGACATAGAAGCTCAAGGTCCAGTGCAAGCATTATACTTCACTACCTTGCCATCACAAGGCAAGTTCATCGCTTGCTCATGTCCTTTGAAGAGTCTTTATCAAAGTATTTGCAAATTGTGTGTTATCATATATGCTATAAAAGAAAGAAAATATTATTTTCACAAATAAAGAAATCATAGATATCATCCTAAGTGATGATATAATGGAGCAATAGAACTTAGGGTTCTAGTTGCAAACAATTATGGTCAAGTAGGGACTTAATAACCCCTGACATTAGTGATTCTAGCGCCGTATATTACGTGTTAGCCATGAGATTTGGAATGGGACAGAGAAGTCAGCTGTATCTTCTTCCTCTCACATGAAGCCGGATGTGCAGGTTGTGGCTGTTATCCTTGTAGCGTGCATATTTATTGGTAATTCGTAGAGGATATGCAGCATATGGGTGGGAACCCTCATCGTCCTAGGATAGTTCTGGCATCTAACGGTTTGTACAGACCATTGCCGTAATTCATTATGTGGGCATGGTGTAAACCAAGGAGGCATGCGGGGTCGCGAAGGGGGCAGTGATTGTCTTGGACCAACTACTGGGCCCCACATCATGGAATTGTGGACGGGAAAGTACGCCCGGTTGTGCAACAAGGAGTTGATCTCTGATGGGTAAAGTAACGCACCTCTGCAGAGTGTAAGAATTGTAACTTGTTACTCCCTGTTCCGGGAAGGAGCTACGAACGCGGCCGGAAAGGAACTCCATGAAAGTTCTGGTCAACCTATGAAGGCTGATGGTCATAGATTTTCATAATAAAATCAATCTTTGAAGAAAGATTTACAAAAATTGCATAATGCCAAGGATTTATAATCCGAGGTGGTAGTTAGAGCATCAATCTTCCCACCTTGCATATAATGAACTTGTTGGGTAACGTTGTTACTCATTCTTTCCTTTGATCCCTTGCTTAGACTCTGAGGATCCCGAAGACGTGCCAATGTATGCAGCTGAATGCCAAGAAGATGTGTTCTACGAGGAACCTGATCTATCCAGAGGTGTTGAAGGAGTGGATTACAAAATCCGCTATGGTGTCGATGATAACGAGTCCAACTAAGTATTTCTAGTTAATAGTAACCAACGGAGCCGAGCAGCATGAACTCTATAGAATAAGCCGTTGAGCTCAACTCCTAGACGGAGTTGTTACTTTTAAATTCCGCTGAAACACTTTATATTTTGGTTTGTAAGTTGAATCTTTTGAAAGTCTTGAACTTCCGGTATTGTAATAATAATAATGTGTGTACTTTTGTAATATGGATCCGCAATGTTTCTGTTGTACCACTCTGAGGGATGTGATATTTACGGAACGATGTCCTATGGATGTCATGTCAACGACTATAGTGTACTACACATGCAGTGGTATGCTGGGTCAATAGTTGGTATCAGAGCAAATTGCTTTGACCTTAGGTTGGAAACCTAGTGAAGGGTATTACCTGTAGGAAAATTAGCAATGATGAAGAATTCTCTAAAAGTAATATAATGGGTATTCAAATGCGAATATTCCGTTATATATTCTAGTGCGATAATTCTTTGTTATGATGCAATATATCATTTAATACTAATCAAAATTATTTTTCTGATATACAGAGATATGGCACCAAAGTTTCCAAAACAAACTTTGGTAAGGAAAGAGGAGACTATTGATGATTATGAAGGATCATTCACAGACCAACTTCGTCAACTTTTAAAGCTCTTTAGTTGTCCAACTAGAATTCCAGTGAACACTATCACTTACCTTGATGGATGGATGTTATCCAAGTATTGTGTGAGTATCCAACTTCTAGAGAAGCTTGGATTATATCACGATCTACCTATAGGAGAAGGTAGGAGTCATTTAGTAGCATATCATGTTGCTATTGTGGAGGCGATAGCTAATATCCGGGAGCAGAAAACCAAGGAGTTAGAAGGTAGCACATTCTCTGTGATACCTCATGATTCTATAGACTCGGAGCCTATACCGGATCATCTTACTTTGGTTAAGAAGCATCCTAAGTTAGCTTCCAAGTTTATGGATAGATACCGAACACTCGTTGTGTCTTTTTATAAGACCCATCAAGTGATTGTTGAAGACAAAAATGACATGTTAGAGGATCTAACCGATCCGGAAAGGAGGAAGCAGTTAGCATTCCAGCTAGAGAAAGAAGCAAGTAGTAGTGCAACACCTATCTTTAAGGATATACCTATAGATCCTGAATCTTTTATCCTTATTCACCAAGACCTGAACCTATGCATGATCCTACTATGGATATGTGGTATGCAGTACCACAGGGCTCAGAGGATGGTTCTGACTCAGAACTTCCTATTGAGAATTTGGATGGTTGGAGAATGGGATCATATGATGTATCTCATGAACACCAGATGTCCACAGATGGTTCCGAAAGGAATGTTGGATAATCTAGTTGGATGGGTGCCAGAATGAACCCTAATAATAGTAGTAGAAATACCATGTCAATAGATAATCAGGATGAAGAAGAAGATCCTGAGGAGAGAGTGTTTGAATCATCAACATCTTCTCAAAACCCAGGGAATATACATTATCCAGTGTTTAATTATCTTGCCCACGAGAGCACCTGGGAAGCAGCAGGATCTGCATATCCTGTTGACAACTCAAGAAATGAAGCTCAGGAGATGCAGGCTGGAGATAATGTTGAATATGTTTCTGAAGACTTTTCAGCTGAGCTGGAGGGAGTCAATGCGCTTAGGTTGAGTAATGACTCAAGTCCTGACACTTCAGATACAGAGTATATTCCTTCCGGAAGGCCATATGTTCCACAAACTGTGCGACGAACAACACGTCATCACGGTTGGACATCAGGCATGTACGATGAGCGTAGTTACTACTAGAAGGAGACAATTAGTTAGTAGTATCAAGTACCATGTATTGTACCCCAAGTAATAAGGTAGTTTTGTGATTATACCTATATGGTATATGTTGTAATGACTTTGTATCATTATGATATTATGTAAAATATGTGAAATGCATATTGGATTTTCTTTGGATCTTCATTGTGTGACTAGTTCTGTGCGTAAAGTCGAGCTCAGAACACATGTGCATGATGTAATTATGAGTATTTGCTTTATGTTGCAGGACTAGAGGGTCATGGATACGGGTGTAGGAATGGAAACTGAGCAGCAGCGGATGGAGCGAGAGGCCAAGGAAAAGGCCGATGCAGATGCAGCAAACCAAGAAGCATTACCACCACCACCAATGAGGCCGTTAATGGAGCAGAATTTTATGCAATGCATGCAAATGATGCAAGAGACCCAGAACAAGTTCATGGAAGCGTTGCTGGGACGAGCAAATCAGAGAGCACCTGAAGGTGGAGGAGTGAGTCTATCTGATTTCCAGAATGCAAGACCGTTACCTTTTGCATCAGCTCCTGAACCAATGGATGCAGAAGACTGGCTAGCAGATACTGAAAGGAAGCTGAAAACTGTAGGTTGCAATGATGAGGAGAAATTGAGGTATGCAACTCATCTTCTGACTGGACCTGCAGCATCATGGTGGGAAAATCAGTTGGCCATGCAACAACCAGGAAGAGAGTTTACCTGGGAAGAGTTCAAGCAAAGATTCCGTGAATATCATGTTCCGGAAAGTGTTATGGAGTTGAAGCGGAGAGAATTTGAGGAGCTTCATCAAGGATATACGAGTGTCATGAAGTACATCCGTGAGTTTAGTCAACTGTATCGTTATGCTGAGGAGGATGTCAACACTGAAGAGAAGCGGAAGAAGCGTTTCCTGCGTGGATTAAATCCATTTGTGAAGATGCAACTAAGGTTAGCCAATAAGCAAACTTATCAGCAGTCGTTCGATGCAGCCATTACTTTTGAGGATGATTATAAGAATGTCCAGGAGGACCGGAGGAAGAGAGCCAAAAAGGAAACCAAGAGGATTCAGGCAAGCAAACCTAAACCTAACCTGGAGTTCAAACCTCGGAATAGAAATTCTGGCAACAATAACAATAACAATAACAATAACAAGGGTGAAATGGATCGTATGGGCACCTAGAGGGGGGGTGAATAGGTGCTAACCAATTTTTAATACTTTTTCAATTTTAGGCTTGACACAAAGTAAATTCTCTAGATATGCAACTATGAGAATTTCCCTATATGTAACCCTAACTACTAAGCACGTAAAAGAGGAGCGAGGAAACCGTAGTGGAGCACGCGGAGACACAGGGTTTTGTTTTACGCAGTTCCTTCCTTGTTAAGGGAAGTACATCTGCGTTGGAGGGGTGGGCGGTTCTAAGACCACCACGCCACAATAGGCCTCACCCTATTCTCCGATGGATCTCGCCACGAGAGGCCTGATCCACCTTCTCCACTATTGGATCCCTTCGAGGCGGGAACCGGTGCCTTTTACAACACTATCGGGGCACACACCCACAACTGAATTGGGGGCTCCCGAGATGACAACAAGCTGCCACAAGAACAAGGTTTATCAATATAAACAAAAACGAGGATCTAGATATTTGCAAGAAATACTAGATCGGAGGTTCTCCAAATGAATGGAGAGGAGATGAAGCGCTTGATTGCTGATGATGAAGATTGAGTTCTCCTCCTTCAATTCCCCAAGGGATGGGGCCTTTGGGTGGATCTAGGTGGAGCACTCTTGGATGAAGCTTTCAGATCTGATCTGGTCTTTTCGTGATGAATCAAGAGTTCTGGCAGGAGGGGGAAGGCTGGCTTAAATACCCCCTCCCCAGATCTGGCCGTTGCACAACTTTTGGGGCGGATTATCCGCCCCCCACATATCCGCCCCCTGGGAAAACTCCGCCCCAAGGGCGGATTCTCTGGGGAAAACTCCGCCCTCTCTCTGGGGCTTGCGCCATGGTGAAGCTTGGTGAAGATCTTGGCGGGCGGATTATCCGGCCCCCCTGAGGGGCGGATTATCCGGCGGGGCCGGAAAATCCGGCCAAAATTCCGCCCCCTCTCTAGGGCTTGTGCCTTGGCGATGAGCAAGGGGGGCGGATTATCCGGCCCCCCTGAGGGGCGGATTATCCGGCGGGGCCGGAAAATCCGGCCAAAAATCCGCCCCCCTTCTGGGGCTTGCGCCTCCTTGGGCAAAGGGAGGGGCGGATTATCCGCCCCTGGTGGGGCCGGATTATCCGCCCCCAAAGGCAGAGATCTTTTCCCTTTCTTCTCAAATAGAGCTGCAACACTTCAACACACATTAAATGATCCTTGGTATTGTTATCTAACACACAAAACACTAGGGATTAAGAAATGTTCTTTCAATCTCCCCCTTTTTGGTGTTAGATGACAATACTAGGATTTGCAATAAAACCGGCAAACGCCACCTTAAATAATGAAAGACGCTCCCCCTAGATGTGCGCATATTTAAGATTTGCATTTGAATACAAATACACACACTAGGGAGAACACTACTTCCATAACCAAGATAATTGAAACGAGGTGGTTTGGGAAACAAGGTCATACCACCGGGATGAGAAAACAGCCAAAGCATACATAGATAATCCCATGAATCCATATGCCATCAAGTATGCTCCACAATTCCAGAATTCCATGAGGTCCATAATAGATAAATCCAGAATTCCGTGAATACCAAACATAGTACCAAACAGTGAAGTATGACATAGTCTTACAAAAACAAACACAAATAGCAACTGAGTTCACGCTAGAAAAGGGCACAAGCAAACAAATAAGAACGACTAAAATCGAAAAGCTTGTGCCTGAGTTCACGCTAGAAAAGGGCACAAGCAAGCAAATAAGAACGACTAAAATCGAAAAGCTTGTGCCTGACCCTTGCAAATCCACGAGACCTAATAGAACTACTTCTCCCCCTTTGGCATCGAAACACTAAAAAGGAAGAAGAGCATCAAGCTGAGTTGGTACTACACACCCAAATTTGCAAAAATCAAAGCAAACAAAAGCCAAATTTGAGTGTGTTTTCCATAAGAACATGAGATATGCAAGAAAATCCAACGAGACTCATGAAAAAACCAACTCTTCTCAAGGAAGAGGGCGGTGGCCGAGGCCACCATGTTGGAGCGCATGGCATGACACCACGAAGATGTATCTTGAGTTCAAAACCAATGCTCATCGATGACCCACACATCACAAAATGATATTAAGGGAAATGATTTTACTTGCTGTCGGCATTATGGGGGGAGGGTTGGCCCAATCAATTAGGACCACACTCCCCCTATGTCTATGCCCGCATCTAAACCAAATACATGAATAAGCGCAAGTGAGTGTGCAAGGGTAGTCAAGCCAAGCTCCTTGAATCTATGATATTTAGCTCATTCCTCAAATAACAAAATCTTGCTTCACCAAGAGGCTTCGTGAAAATATCAGCAAGTTGGTTCTTCGTGCTCACAAAGGATAGAGCAATATCTCCACGAGCAACATGATCCCGAATAAAGTGGTTGCGAATCTCTATATGTTTTGTTCTTGTATGCTGCACGGGATTGTAAGCAATTTTGATAGCACTTTCATTGTCGCATAAAAGAGGCACTTTGTCACAATTGACACCATATTCCTTTAAAGTTTGCCTCATCCATAACAATTGAGTACAAGCACTTGCAGCAGCAACATATTCAGCTTCGGCGGTTGAGAGTGAAATACAATTTTGTTTCTTTGATGACCAACACACTAGAGACCTGCCCAAGAATTGGCAAGCACCAGAGGTTGATTTCCTATCCTCTTTGTCACCAGCCCAATCTGAATCAGTGTAACCACATAGAGAGAAACTTGAACCCTTGGGATACCATAGCCCAAAATTTGGGGAATGAACCAAATATCGGAAGATTCGCTTGACTGCCACTAAGTGGCTTTCTTTAGGAGCGGCTTGGTACCTTGCACACACTCCTACACTTAACACGATATCGGGCCTAGATGCTCAAAGGTAAAGGAGAGAGCCGATCATGGATCGGTATACCTTTTGATCCACGTCTTTACCCTTGGGATTGAGCTCAAGATGACACTTTGTTTGCATTGGGGTAGCAACGCCATTGAGATCCGTCATCTTGAACTTTTTGAGCATGTCTTGGATGTACTTAGCTTGATTAATAAAGGTTCCCTCTCTAAGTTATTTGATCTCAAATCCAAGAAAGAACCTGAGCTCACCCATCATGGACATCTCAAACCTGTCAGTCATAAGCTTCGAAAATTCATCGTTAAAAGCTTGGTTAGTAGAGCCAAAAATAATGTCACCTACATAAAGTTGGCATACAAAAAGCTCCCCATTAACCTTCTTAGTAAAAAGAGTGGGATCGATTTGCCCAACTTCGAATCCACGGTCTAGCAAAAGCTCTTTAAGGTGCTCATACCACGCACGTGGGGCTTGTTTAAGGCCATAGAGCGCCTTATCGAGTTTGTAGACATGGTTCGGAAATTTGGGGTCCTCAAACCCCGGGGGCTGCTTGACGTATACTAACTCATGTAGAGGACCATTAAGGAAAGCGCTCTTAACATCCATTTGTTGTAATTTAAATTATATGATGGGCTGCATATGCAAGAAGGATACGGATGGACTCAAGGCGAGCCACAGGAGCGTAGGTCTCGCCAAAATCAATTCCTTCTACTTGAGAGAATCCTTGAGCCACGAGTCGTGCTTTATTCCTCACAACAATGCCATTTTCATCCTGTTTGTTCTTAAAGATCCACTTGGTGCCGATAACATTGCGGCAATCCTTTGGCTTTTCTACGAGCTTCCAAACTTTGTTGCGTTCGAAGTTGTTTAATTCTTCATGCATTGCAACAACCCAATCGGGGTCTTCAAGAGCATCAAAAACCTTCTTCGGTTCAACCATGGAAATGTGAGCTTGATGATCACAGAAGCTTGCAAGCTCTCTTCTAGTGGATACCCTTCATCGTAGATCACCAACAACCTTGTCAAGAGTGTGACCTCTTAGTTCAAGGTTGCGATCAGCACGAGCCTTGCGACGAGCCTAAATGTCCTTATTGTTTCTAGGAGGAGTGGATTCAATTGTTGTATCCTTGTCTTGATTACTGCCTTGCCCTTGATCTTGATCACCGTTACTGCCAGAAGATTGTTGCTGAACATTTTCTTCAGGCCCGGATAATCCGCCCCTTGGAGGGGCCGGACTATCCGGCCTGGGAGGAGAAGTACCAGAACCATCTTCCTGAGAAAGCCTGATAGGAGTTGGAGACCCAGGGCCGGATAATCCGCCCCTAGGGGCCGGAGAGTCCGGCCTGGGAGCTTCAGAGTTGTTGACTTCTCCTTCGGATCCTCTGGAACGAGTTGGAGTGCCAGGGGCGGATTGTCCGCCCCTTAGAGGGGGCGGATAGTCCGGCCTGGGACTACCAGCTTGTCCAGGGGACAGATGGTCTTCAGCAGATTGTGGTGTTGGTGCAGGATTGTCTCCAACAGTAGGAGCTTGTTGATCTTGTGTAGATGAGGGCTCCACATGTGTGGAGCATTGTCCTTCCCGATCCGCCACAAGGGGTTCCTCAATGGGGCGGAAAAATCCCACGCCCATTCTTCTTATGGCATCTTGGGGTATTTCAACATCTGCATCACAAACATCAACTTGCCCTACAAAGGAGCCGTTATTTTCATCGAACTCCACACTACAAGATTCTACAACAATCCCAGTGAGCTTGTTGTAGACTCTATAAGTGTGGGATTCGGCACCATAACCAACAAAAATACCTTCTAAAGCCTTGGATTCAAAGTTTGACAAACGGACACCTTTAATAAGAAAGAAACACTTACACCCGAATACCCTGAAGTATGAGATGTTGGGTTTGTTACCGGTAAATATTTCATATGGGGTCTTGTCCAAGATCTTCCGAAGGTAGAGCCGGTTTGATGAGTGACAAGCAGTGGATATAGCTTCAGCCCAAAAATTATAAGGAGACTTGAATTCAGCTAGCATAGATCTTGCCATATCCATCAAAGTCCGGTTCTTCCTCTCGGCTACACCATTTTGTTGAGGGGTGTACGCAGCGGATAATCCCCTCTTCGCTAAGAAACTCGTTTAAAGTGTAGTTCTTGAATTCTGAGCCGTTGTCACTTCTAATTGCCAAGATGGGAACATTGTGTTAACATTGAACTTCATTGGCAAAGTCGATGACAGTTTGTTGAGTCTCACTTTTCAGCTTGAAAAAATATACCCATGTATATCTTGAGTAATCATCGACGATGACCAAGCAATATTTCTTCCCACCAAGACTTGCATGAGAAGGAGGACCAAATAAATCCACATGAAGTAATCCCAAGATCCTCTTTGATGACACAATAGTCTTCCTCTTGTGGGGAGAATCATGCATTTTTCCTTCAACACAAGCCCTGCAAACACGATCTTTGGCAAAAGATACATTGTCTTTTAGTCCAAGGATGTGGCCACCCTTTTGGAGACTTTGCAAAGTTCTCATGTTGACATGGGCTAAACGGCGATGCCATAGCCAGCCCACGTCGGCCTTTCCGAATAGACACATCGGACCCGAAGTGGTTTTCCCCGAGAAGTCCACCACATACAGGTCATTTTCGACGTATCCAACGAAAGCGACCTTTAGAGACTTGCTCCATAAGAGTACCACCAAATCATCATCGATAAAAGCAGCAAAACCCATCTTGCCAAGGGCACGAACAGAAAGAAGATTGTAGCCAAGGGTCTCAACAAGCATGACGTCCACGAGAGAGATATCGTGGGCAACCACAACCTTGCCAAGACCCAATACCTGAGATTTAGACTTATCACCATAGGAGACTGTGATATTATCATGATTTGGACGCATCTCCGTGATGATCTCCTTGCTTCCGGTCATATGACTAGTGCAGCCACTATCCAGCACCCATTTCGACCCACCGGAAGCATAGCCCTGCAAGAAAATTACTTCTTGGTTTTAGGTACCCACTTTTCAATGGGTCCTTTCATGTTAGTAACAAGGGTCTTTGGGACCCAAATAGACCAAGCAATATATTCATCAAAAGGACCAACATAATAAGCATAAACATCGCCATAGTCATCACAAAAGAGTTCATAATTCGGATTGTGAGACCCTGCAAAACCAATATTATTAGTCTTGTCTTTTGTGACAACCTTCTCAGCAGTGCTTGTCTTTAATTGCACATTCTTGGTCTTGTTCTTCTTGGTTTTCTTCTTCTTGGACTTGGTGACATACCCAAGTCCCTCTTTACCATGATTTGACCTTTGCTTGCCAAGGACTTCATCAAGCACACCTTTGTCCTTTGTAGTGATGTCCTTGATCACTTCTTTTTCCACACTAGCATTTTTCTTGTTACTATATGTTGAGTTGGACGAGCTAGGAGTATCATATTTGGCCAATCGACTTTGAAGCTGATCATGTGACTCATTGAGAATAGAGAACTCGTTTTTCAACGCCTTGTGAGCATTGTCAAGTTTCTCCAATTCCTCGGAGAGTCTATCATGAGCAGCCACAAAGTTAATCCTTTCCTTCTTTAACTTCTTTGCCTTGGTGACAGCATTGTCACGTTCCTTAACAAGTTTAGTCACAATTTCTTCATGTGACTCTTCCATAGACTCAAGCCTCTCTTCAAGAGAGACTCGAGCTTCTTCTTCTTCTTCAAGAGCATTTTTTAGGGATGCAATTTCCATTGCATCCTCCCTTTCAATTCTGCCCTTTTCTTCGAGGAGTGCTTCATTTTGGGCCAGCTGATCCATAAGAGCCTCAAAACAAAATTTGTGCTCACCTTGCAGGTTAGTATAGAAATAATCCAAAGCAATAATCTCTTCTTTAACCTTAAGACTAGCAGGATCATCCATGTCTATCATAGCCTTGGGAAAAGAAGAGTTAGAAGAAGTTACCTCGGAGCTTCTTGCCATGAGGCAAGTAGCATTCTTGTTGATGATGTTTTCGTTTGGAGAGTCGAAGAGAGATGTTGATGTAGATGTGGTGGCTATAGCAGCCACCTCTTGAGAGCTATCGTCCTCGTCCTCATCTTCACTCCCCGATGAATATTCTTCTTGAGCCACTAGAACAATCTTTGGTTGCTTCTTGAAAGGAGCATTCTTCTTTACAAACTGTTTCTTTACGTGGAGCTTTTGATTTGTCCTTGAAGATGATCTTCCTCCATTATCCTCTCTACTTTGATATGGACACTTAGCTACGAAGTGCAGCCGGTCACCACAATTAAAGCATGTTCTCAGCTTGGGACCATTTTCTTTTCTTCCATAGGCTCCACTCTTGCGATCTAGTTCAGCTTTAGCCTTGGCTGGATCTTTCCAAAAGTTTCTTGCATAAAGAGCGAAGTATTGTCCGTGGATCCTTTTTATATCTTCGGGACAGTCCAGACCTTCTACCGCATATTCATCATGATCAATCACACTAGTCTTCAAGGCCATGTTGACCCCCTTTTGCATCCCCATAGCTCGAGCACGAGCATCTTCGGCATTCTTGGCAGCCACTTTGAAGGCGGCCATTTCTTGCATTACCTCATTGGATGACATGAGGTGATAGTTATGCCTACCTTGGAGACTTTTCAAATCTGTGGGCTCAAATGGCATAAGAGCACTGACATACTTGCGCTTGATCCAAGCATCATCAACATGAGCTGCACCGTGGTTTCTGAAGGTTGTGGCTATTGCCTTGAGCCTCCTATACATGTCCTCGCGGTCTTCTCCATCCAGCATATAAAATCCTTCAGCTTCATTGCTCAAGGCATCATATCTATTCCTTCTCATACTTTCATTTCTGATGAAGAGCTCGGTGAGGGTATCCCAAGCTTCTTTGGCTGTGCTAAGATGCTGAATGTGTGGCATGTCTTTGTCACCCACACCAAGCTGTATCATGTGTAGAGCTGTAGCGTTGAGTTGGCTATCGACCACTTCTCTTCTTGTGAGATTGTTGGGGTTTCCAACATGAAGACCATTTTCGATGATCTTCCACAACTCTATGGAGGAACTGCACACATGAGATTTCATCAAAAATTGCCATTGTGAGAAAGTAGATGTTGAAAGTTTGGGTGGATCACCCCTATTATGTATATGTGGGTGAGGAATAGGCGGATCAGGGGAATACACATGAGAAACCTCATTGTATCCATCCTTACCGCTATCCTTTTTCGAGGAGGAGCTCTTGCTAGTATCATCATCTACCACTTCGTTATATTTGGAAACAGTTTTACCCGTTTCCTTGGATTGCGGAGTGGTATCCTCAGAGTTAGATGGAGGTGATGCTGCGGATGTGGAGAGACGCATTATCAATTGACGCATCTCTTCCATCTTAGCCTCCATTGAACTCACCAAGGTTGTTTCCAACGTCTTGAGATCGTTCATGGTGACTACCTCCGGAGCATCACTCCCATCTCCCTTGGAACCCATACTTCTCTTAGGCGGTTAAGCCCGAAATAAGAGCCGAGGCTCTGATACCAATTGAAATGGATCGTATGGGAACCTATAGGGAGGGTGAATAGGTGCTAACCAATTTTTAATACTTTTTAAATTTTAGGCTTGACACAAAGTAAATTCTCTAGATATGCAACTACGAGAATTTCCCTATATGTAACCCTAACTACTAAGCACGTAAAAGAGGAGCGAGGAAACCGTAGTGGAGCACGCGGAGACACAGGGATTTGTTTTACCGCAGTTCCTTCCTTGTTAAGGGAAGTACATCTGCGTTGGAGGGGTGGGCGGTTCTAAGACCACCACGCCACAATAGGCCTCACCCTATTCTCTGATGGATCTCGCCACGAGAGGCCTGATCCACCTTCTCCACTATTGGATCCCTTCGAGGCGGGAACCGGTGCCTTTTACAACACTATCGGGGCACACACCCACAACTGAATTGGGGGCTCCCGAGATGACAACAAGCTGCCACAAGAACAAGGTTTATCAATGTAAACAAAAACGAGGATCTAGATATTTGCAAGAAATACTAGATCGGAGGTTCTCCAAATGAATGGAGAGGAGATGAAGCGCTTGATTGCTGATGATGAAGATTGAGTTCTCCTCCTTCAATTCCCCAAGGGATGGGGCCTTTGGGTGGATCTAGGTGGAGCACTCTTGGATGAAGCTTTCAGATCTGATCTGGTCTTTTTCGTGATGAATCAAGAGTTCTGGCAGGAGGGGGAAGGCTGGCTTAAATACCCCCTCCCCAGATCTGGCCGTTGCACAACTTTTGGGGCGGATTATCCGCCCCCCACTTGGGGCGGATTATCCGCCCCCTGGGAAAACTCCGTCCCAAGGGCGGATTCTCCGGGGAAAACTCCGCCCCCTCTCTGGGGCTTGCGCCATGGTGAAGCTTGGTGAAGATCTTGGGGGCGGATTATCCGGCGGGGCCGGAAAATCCGGCCAAAATTCCGCCCCCTCTCTGGGGCTTGCGCCTTGGCGATGAGCAAGGGGGCGGATTATCCGGCCCCCCTGAGGGGCGGATTATCCGGCGGGGCCGGAAAATCTGGCCAAAAATCCGCCCCCCTTCTGGGGCTTGCGCCTGCTTGGGCAAAGGGAGGGGCGGATTATCCGCCCCTGGTGGGGCCGGATTATCCGCCCCCAAAGGCAGAGATCTTTTCCCTTTATTCTCAAATAGAGCTGCAACACTTCAACACACATTGAATGATCCTTGGTATTGTTATTTAACACACAAAACACTAGGGATCAAGAAATGTTCTTTCAGAGGGCAGTGGTGGAAATCAATCCAATCCGAGAAGGAATGTTATTTGTAACAATTGTGGAATTCCAGGGTATTTCCAGAGGGAATGCAAAAAGCCTGTAGTGATTTGTTACGGCTGTGGTCAGAAGGGGCATATCAAGACAGATTGTCCGAGCAAACCACCTGAAGGATGGCCTACCAAGGGAGGAGGACAAGCCAGTGGAGGAAACGGACAACACAATAAAGGAGGAAATAATGGCAAGAACAACAATGGCAAGAGGAACCGACCTACTGGGAAACTGAATTGTGCAACCCTCGAGGAGGTGGATAATTCGGAGCATGCAGTGATAGGTACGCTCAATATCCTTACCAATCCCGGCAAAGTTCTATTTGATACTGGTGCAACTACTTCATTCATTTCTAAAGAATTTGTGATAAGTTCGGGATTAGAAGGGCAATGTTAGAAAGTCCTATGACCGTAGTTACGGCAGGAGGGAATGTGATTGTATGCCACATAAAACAAGATCAGGTTATCTCGATCTGTGCTTGTACATATTTCGCAGACCTTTATGTGATTCCTTTGAAGGGAATTGCAGTAGTGCTGGGAATGGATTGGATGATGGAACACGGAGCTCAGATAAATTGTGAGGAGAAAATTGTCTCAATCAAAACTCCAAGTGGAGCAAGGATAGTTTACCAAGTAGATAAGCATAGTCATATCATGGTGGATCTGTAGTTGAATTCAATGAAAGAAGTTAAATTGGAAGAGATTCCTATAGTTAATGAATTCCAAGATGTTTTTCCAACAGAGCTACCGGGAATGCCACCAGACCGGGAGATAGAATTCACTATTGACCTAATTCCGGGTACAACACCAATAGCTCAAGCACCATATAAAATGGGACCCAAAGAGTTGAAAGAACTCAAGGAGCAAATTGATGAGTTAGCTAGAAAAGGATTTATACAGGAAAGTGTATCTCCATGGGGAACACCAGTAATCTTTGTGGATAAGAGAGATGGTGGAAGACGGATGTGTGGTGATTATAGAAATCTGAACAACGTGACTATCAATAATAAGTATCCTTTACCAAGAATTCAAGATTTGTTTGATCAAGTGAAAGGAGCTAGAGTATTTTCAAAGATCGATTTAAGGTCTAGATACCATCAAATAAAAATCAAACCGGAATATGTTCCAAAAATAGCATTTGTCTCAAGATATGGACACCATGAATATCTGGTAGTACCATTTGGTTTGACCAATGCACCGGCAATATTCATGAATCTGATGAACAAAATCTTCATGCCATATTTGGACAAGTTTGTCATCGTCTTTATTGATGATATTCTGATATATTCCAAGGATAAGGAAGAGCATACTGATCATTTAAGGATAGCATTGCACACTTTAAGAGAACACAAACTCTATGCTAAGTTCAGTAAATGTGAATTTTGGCTTGATGAGGTAGAATTCCTCGATCATGTGATCAGTAAGGATGGAATTGCTGTGAATCCATCTAAAGTTTAGTCAGTACTAGAGTGGACTGCACCGACCAATGTGAAGCAAATTTGAGGTTTCTTAGGAATGGTTGGTTATTATCGGAGATTCATTGAAGGTTTCTCCAAAATAGCCGGACCAATGACCAAATTATTAAGGAAGAATACACCATTCAAGTGGGATGAGAAATGTGAAGCAAGTTTCCAAGAGTTGAAGACTAGATTAACCATAGCTCCAATCTTAGTAGTTCCTGAAACAGGGAAGGATTTCACAGTATATTGTGATGCGTCTAAAGAAGGTTTGGGTTGTGTATTAATGCAAGATCGAAAAGTGATTGCTTATGGTTCAAGACAACTAAAACCACATGAAGTCAACTATCCAACTCATGATTTAGAGTTAGCAGCAGTAGTATTTGCACTGAAAGGATGGATGCATTTTCTTTATGGAGCCTGATATGAGTTATACACTGACCATAAAAGTCTCAAATACTTCTTCACTCAAAATTAATTGAATATGAGACAGAAGCGTTGGTTGGAACTAATCAAGGATTATGATTTAACAATCAACTACACCCCAGGGAAAGCAAATGTTGTAGCAGATGCTTTAAGCAGAAAAAGTGCAGATATTCAGCCAAGCAATAGGAAGTTACCAAAAGAGTTACAAATGGATTTGGAAAGATTAGAGCTTAAATTTACCAGAAAAGAGGTTCTTGGAGGATTAGATACTATGCAGGTAGTTGCAGAGCAGGACAGTGATCTTAAGCACGAAATTTTTAGACATCAAGAAGAAGATCCTTTTATTGCTGAGGAAATTCGGAGGATGTCTCAAGGGCAAAAATCAGTTTTTCGCCTTGGAGATTATGGGTCTTTATGGTTTCAAGACCGTCTTTGTGTTCCAGATGTGACCGAGATTAGAAATGTCATACTCAAAGAAGCACATGATACACCATATTCTATACATCCAGGGAGTACTAAGATGTATATGGATTTGAAAGAACTATTCTAGTGGAATAACATGAAAAGAGATATTGCTAAATATGTATCTGAATGCCATACTTGTCAAAGGGTGAAGGCTGAACATCAAAGTCCAGCAGGACCATTACAACCCTTAGAAATTCCTGAATGGAAATGGGAGGAAATAGGTATGGACTTCATTACAGGATTGCCTATGACACCAAAAAGGAAGGATATGATATGGGTAATTGTGGCCAGACTCACTAAGAGTGCACATTTTATTTCGGTGAATCAAAAGGATAATGCCGAGAAGTTAGTTGAAGTATATGTCAAAGAGATAGTAAGTAATCATGGAGTACCCAAAAAGATCGTAACTGATAGGGATCAGTGTTTACTTCAGCATTTTGGAAGCAATTGCATGAAGCACTTGGTTCAAAGTTAGATTTCCGCACAACATATCATCCTGAGACGGGAGGTCAAACTGAAAGAACAAATTACTAGAAGACATGTTAAGGGCTTGTGCATTAGATTTTGGAGGAACATGGTAAGATCATCTACCATTGGCAGAATTTTCTTATAATAATAGCTATCAGAGTAGTCTGAAGGCAGCTCCATATCAGGTTCTGTATGGAAGAAAGTGTAGATCACCAATCTGTTGGTATGAACCTGGAAGCAGCAAAGAATTTGCACCGGATTATATCAAGGAAAGACAAGACATCATTGATAAGATCAGGGATAGACTGAAAATAGCCCAGAGTAGGCAGAAAAGTTATGTGGATCAAAGTCGAAGATCACGGCATCCAAAAGTAGGAGATATGGTATATTTGAAAGTAAGTCCAATGAAAGGAGTGAAAAGGTTCGGAGTAAAGGAAAATTGAGTCCAAGATACATCAGACCATTTAAGATATTGAGTCAAAACAGAACTAGAGCTTATGCTTTAGAGTTACCATCAAGATTGGCTCAAGTGCATAATGTTTTCCATGTGTCACAACTTCGTAAATGTTTGAAAGTTTCGTATGATGCAATCACACACCAGGAGGTAGAATTACAAGCAGACTTAACCTATACTGAAAAGCCCTGTAAGATTCTGAAAGAAAACTGGAAAAGATTGAGGAACAGAGCAATCAAATATTGCAAGGTACAGTGGGAACATCACCCTGAAAGGGAAGCCACATGGGAGAAAGAAGAGGATTTAAGAAAAGCCTATCTAGAACTATTCAGGTACATCTCCACAAACTTCGGGACGAAGTTTAATTTAAGGAGGGAAGTCTGTAACATCCCAGCATTTAGGAACTAACGAAGGGTAGATTTAGGAATATGGAATGTTGCATGCATCCATTTGCGAAAATGTGGGTAAAATTTTCGCCAAATAAAAACCTTAAGTGATCAATGTTTCTTTCATACTTTGAGATTAGGTTTAGTCTTAAAGAGTGATTGCTATAGACTTTGATATGATCTTTAAGGAGTTATGTGTTTTAAAATGAACTTGAATTTTAAACTTGAGTGTTTGAATTATAATTCAAATAAATTAGGATAAGTTTTGAATCTTAATTTAATTAAGAAATAAATATTATAACTTAAATTCTATTCAAAGAAAAAACAATAATGAATATGAAACTTATTTCATATCATCAATATATAATCAAGTTACCAAAATTATAACTTATTGAAATCATCCACACAATTCAAAAAAATAAATATATAAAGAATAAGAAAATTCTATATTAATAATAATGTAATCTTTATTACAAAAGAATAAAATGAAGGTTAGAAGATTACATTGGACTATTTACTAACTATTATATAAAAGAAAACCTAATCTAAAATCTTCATCTTTATATCTGTACCTGCAAAACAAACAGAAAATATATAGAGAAATAAAAGGTTAGAGTTAGTATTATTTTCTCTCAGACATGTCAATGAAGTGCACTAGACAAATTCATCATTGAGAAATTTATGAAGGGGCAAGTTTCACCAATATGAAAGAATCCATCTTTCATAAATTTAAAGCTAGAAGTCAAATGACAACCAAGAGGAGCAAATTCACCAGCCAGGTGAAAGTAACCAGGTAATAGTAAGTTTCAAAATTCTGAACATATCCACAAGTGCATAGCAAGCACACAGGCAGGACACACACCAACATGCATGTGGTGTGTTGTCAACCTCACAGCACAGCCCCAAACTCACAAAACCACAAGCATAGCCGTGGAGAGGCAATAGTGCATCACTCCACTGTTTGCACACAAGAACAGCCAGCCTAGACAGCAGCTTACCAAGCACATCAGCCAAACCAAACCACCAAGGATCAACCAAACATCACCAGGATGGTGACATAATGAGGGGGAAGGATCAGGTGAACAACAAGGCCAAGTCCAGGAGCTAGGAGGAGCGGGCTAGCTCAAGGAAAAATCCAGGAGCTAGGAGGAGCAGTCTAGCTCAAGATCAAGCATAGGAGTCTAGAAAAACCAGATCAAGATCATCACCAACTTACTCCATGGTCATTAGATTTTGTGGTGAGTTTCATAAAACCTTCACATGATCTAATCATCTTATTTAGAGAGAAGCATGTGTTGTTTTATAAAACAAACCCTCAGAAAGCACCCAAGTGGGTGAATCCATCATAGGGATTTTTAAACTCTAAAAGCAAACAACAAAGTACTTGGATCCAACCAGAGCTCAGAGCAACATCATTGCTCTGAATTAGGCTATATATTACAATTCAAGCATAAATATATCTATGATCTATTTCTAGGAACATCCCTAAAGAAAGGGTAGCACCTTAGAAACAAATCTTTGGGATCCATAGAATGATCAAGCTTACTATCATTTTTCCAAGCTTTGATTCAAAAACAATAGCCGGTACCACTACCAGGACTATCTATATGAATCAACTAGATAAGATCTGAATCCCTAAGCCTCAGACCAACATCATTGGTCTTAGGGAATTCAGACAAGAACATTTCCATTTATCTTTGAAAGCCAAGTTTGTCTGAAGCATAAACCAACCCAATCAATGGATTAGAATCAAACTTGTGTGCCATACCATGATGGTGTCACAATAACAATTTTATATGAATCGGGATAGACATTTGATCATCACAAATTCAGACAATCAACTTACTAATCATTTTCCTGTTAACATAGGAATCATAACTAGGATATTCCTATATTAAACTTCACTGTTTGAGATCATGATCTCAAACCACACATTAGTTCTAAGCCAACATCACTAGGACAGTGAATTCATCATATCATAACCATGATCATAAACCCAGAAATGACAGTGAAAACTTATCAAGTCACTGACTTAATCAAGCATGGTTCCCAAGCAACTATACCATCTGAATCAGATGCAATCCAAGCATAAAATCATCTAATAATCCACCAGAAACATCATAGATCATCTTAAGAAACAAGCCTCAGGCCAATAATTATTTAGCATGTGTACAGACCATCCAAACATGATCCAATTCATCCAGTATATGATCAACCCCAGGATAAGAACCCTAAATGGATATGTCATCCTAATCAGAATCAGACATTGGCCAGAGAGGATACTACCAACATCTAGCATCGGATCAGCAAGCACAGAGAGCACCAGGGGAGAAGAATCGAACTCACCATAGGTCCTCACTGAAGACTAGAAGAGGAAGCAGAGGGGCCGACGACCATGGCGGCACAGGGATCACCCCAGAGGGGGGGCTGCAACCCGCACGGCGCCACGGAAGCGACCCTGATCATGCCTGGAGGTGCAGAGCGTCACCTCGACACACGACAGCCACAGTAACACCTGGATCCATGCCAACCCCCAAACCCTAGGGTTCGGGACGACATCGATCCATTGCAGGAGATCCCTAGGCTTGAGTCCAATTAGATAGAATGAACGGGCGTCTCCGACAACCCCCTATTGCACCACGGTGGCGACCAGAACGGCCTACGGCGGCGGGAATCGCCGATGGCGGCATCGCCAGCCACAGGGTCGGGGTCAGTGGAGGAGAGGATAAGCTCGAGGGACAAAGAGAGGCAGTGAGGAGTGGGCCGAGTTGGGCCAAACCCTTCGGGGTAGTTCTTTTGTCTGTGACTAATGGGCTACTAGGGCCCAATAAGATAAACCAGCCCAGACATCCTCACAGGACTGTTTTAATAAAAAGGAAAAGACCAAAATACCCCTGGACTTAATTAAATCTTAGAAAATAAAATAAAAGTCCAAAAATTATAAGTAAATTTTTTTGGATTCAAAATAATCCACTCTATCCAAATAAAATAAGATATAAAATTTTGGACATTTAAATTTTTATAAGAATTTTGTAATTTATATATTCCTTATGGAATTTTACAAAGTTATTGAAAGATGATAAAAATAAATAAAAATCACTTCATCATATATTAATATTATAGTATTTTTCAAAAATACTAAATAAATATTTAATAACAATTTTTAATGTATAATTGATAATTCCTAAAAGAATTATTAAATCAATAAAAGTCAAATAAAAAGGAAATAAAATAAAATAATTCAATATATGCTATAAATATTAAAAAGTAATATTTATAAATGCTTTATTATTATTAAAAGGCACCTTATATAGGGAAAATGCATATAGAATTAAATAATGCATTACATTACTTGTATAATCATTTTGATTCTTTAAATATTGTCCTTACCAGGCAATAATGATGGTTTTGTAGACATAGAAGCTCAAGGTCTAGTGCAAGCATAAGACTTCACTACCTTGCCATCACAAGGCAAGTTCATCACTTGCTCATGTCCTTTGAAGAGTCTTTATCAAAGTATTTGCAAATTGTGTGTTATCATATATGCTATAAAAGAAAGAAAATATTATTTTCACAAAAAAAGAAATCATAGATATCATCCTAAGTGATGATATAATGGAGCAATAGAACTTAGGGTTCTAGTTGCAAACAATTATGGCCAAGTAGGGACTTAATAACCCCTGACATCAGTGATTCTAGCGCCATATATTACGCGTTAGCCATGAGATTTGGAATGGGACAGAGAAGTCAGATGTATCTTCTTCCTCCCGCATGAAGCCGGATGTGCAGGTCGTGGCTGTTATCCTCGTAGCGTGCATATTAATTGGTAATTCCTAGAGGATATGCAGCATATGGGTGGGAACCCTCATCATCCCACGATAGTTCTGGCATCTAACAGTTTGTACAAACCTTTGTCGTAATTCATTATGTCGGCATGGTGTACACCAAGGAGGCATGCAGGTTCGCGAAGGGGGAAGTGATTGGCTTGGACCAACTACTGGGCCCTACATCATGGAATTGTGGACGGGAAAGTACGCCCGGTTGTGCAACAAGGAGTTGACCTATCATGGGTGAAGTAACGCACCTTTGCAGAGTGTAACAATTGTAACTTGTTACTCCCTGTTCCGGGAAGGAGCTATGAACGCGGCAGGAAAGGAACTCCATGAAAGTTCTGATCAACCTATGAAGGCTAATGGTCATATGTTTTCATAATAAAATCAATCTTTGAAGAAAGATTTACAAAAATTGCATAGTGCCAAGGATTTATAATCTGAGGTGGTAGCTAGAGCATCAAACTTCCCACGTTGTATATAATGAACTTGTTGGGTAACGCTGTTACTCATTCTTTCCTTTGATCCCTTGCTTAGACTCTGAGGATCCCAAAGACGTGCCAATGTATGCAGCCGAATACCAAGAAGATATGTTCTACGAGGAACCTGATATATCCAGAGGTGTTGAAGGAGTGGATTACAAAATCCGCTATGGTGTCGATGATAACGAGTCCAACTAAGTATTTCTAGTTAATAGTAACCAACGGAGCCGAGCAGCATGAACTCTATAGAATAAGCTATTGAGCTCAACTCCTAGACGGAGTTGTTACTTTTAAATTCCGCTGAAACACTTTATATTTTGGTTTGCAAGTTGAATCTTTTGAAAGTCTTGAACTTTCGGTATTGTAATAATAATGTGTGTACTTTTGTAATATGGACCCGCAATGTTTCTGTTGTACCACTCTGAGGGATGTGATATTTACGGAACGGTGTTCTGTGGATGTCATGTCAACGACTATAGTGTACTACACATGCAGTGGTATGCTGGGTCACCGCATTTTCGTATCCTTCACGTGGTAAAAACGGCTAAGATTACGTTCTCTACATGTGTAAGTTATGAGGCGTCGCTGGCCTATGGTCTACGACACTCTTTTCACATAGGCAGGTGAACGATCCCATCTGAAGATTCCGACATGGACGGATCCCATTCGGCTACGAGAAGAATATGATGGAAAGCTCGGTGATTCTCCGAATTACATATCAAAGACGGTGAACATCACAGGGTTCTTGGGAGGACTACAAGATATTGCTTGACAATTTGCCGACATTTATCTAGACGGAGAATTCAGCTTGAAAAGGCAAGACGACGCAAGATCTCGGAGTTCTCTGGGGGCTACTGTTGGGGATATGCTAACTGGGTATCACCATTGCATGTCTCTAATCCGGATAACCCGGGTGGCCCACAGTTGGTAGCAAGGCCTATGGCCTGCTGGGTGGCCCAGTTAGATGGATCCAGAAGGGAGGCCCATGTCAGGTGAAGGAAAGCTACGGTGGAGTCCTCAGCGTACCTGGAGCCTTGGAGTGCAAGACACGTTAGACTAGTTGTATACCGTAGAGGACTCTGTAACCTGTCTGGCTAGGACTTTCCTTGTAACCCTAGGATCTGGCATCTAAGTTAGACCTAGAGGAGCCTTTAGGGCAACAATCAGATAACTCAACTGATACCGCGCACAGCGAACCGATCCCTGTAACCCGGTGTATTGTCGTTATAGTGATTTATAGCAGGAGTAGGATTCCGCCACCGTCGTGGGACCTGAACCTGGGTAGGCTGTGTCACCTCGTACCCACCAACCTTCTGCCTCACCCCACGTCTCTAAACACGCTCTATGAGGACCCCTCCATGGCGTACTCGTCGGCAATACCATGACACTACGTGTTCATCGGATACCCGCGGGAACAGAAAGGGCACCGGTGTTTCGACCTTGCCACGCGACGTGTCATCGTTTCTCGGCATGTCACGTTCGACGAGAGTATTTTTCTGAGTCACCAGCCACACCCCGTGACTCATACCCACCTGCCACATCCGATCCTGCCCCAATCCCCTTCGCGATCCGCGCCATTCCCGCTCGCCCAAATCCACCTGCGCCCACATCTCCCTCAGAATCGTTGTCGGCCAAATCTCCCTTGGGATCATCCGCGTCAGTGCCAGAAAACGCGTCGCCCGTACAGCAGAGCCCCACCACCAGCATTCCACCCACCAGCGATATTCCCTCTGTTCCCCAGCCAGAATCACCACCCACCACTCCGCCGCTGCCACCTCAGACCGCTCTGCCTCCCCATGCCGTCCCGGTAGAGCCACCCGATAACGCACACAGGATGCACACTCGCGCTAAAACTGGTTTTCTCATGCCCAAGCGCTTGTTTAATCTTTCTGCCACCACCACCACTATCTCTCCCATGCCCTCTTGATACAAACAAGCTCTCAAGGACCCTCATTGGCGCAACGCAATGTTATATGAATTTAACGCTTTGTTGCGGAATGACACTTGGTCGTTGGTTCCTTGTCCTACAGGTGTGAACGTGGTCAGCGGCACATGGATCTTTCGGCACAAAACAAACCCTAACGGCTCTCTTTCGTGGTACAAGGCTCAGTGGGTGCTATGTGGCTTCACTCAGAAGGCCGGGGTGGACTATGATGAAACATTCAGCCCGGTCATCAAGCCGGCAACTATTCAAGTGGTACTATCCCTTGCTACTTCTCATGGATGGGACATCCATCAACTTGACGTGAAAAATGCATTTTTGCACAGGCATCTCCAGGAGATTGTCTATTTCTCTCAACCCTCTGGTTTTTTGAATGCCGCTTTTCCCCATCATGTTTGTCGACTTAACAAATCCTTGTATGGGCTCAAGCAAGCTCCTCACATATAGTTTCATCGTTTCACCACATTCCTTTTGTCCCTTGGTTTTTCGGCCTCCAAATGTGATTCCTCCCTCTTCATTCTGCGCCAAGGTTCAAACACTGCTTATTTGCTCTTGCATGTCGACGATATTATTCTAACAACCAACACTACACCACTCCTTAGCTCCATCATTTCCTCACTCCAAAAAGAATTTTCCATGTCTGATCTCGGTGAGCTTCATCATTTTCTCGGCATCAACGTGCATCGCAATGCCTCTGGCCTTTTCCTCTCCCAACAACAATACACCCTTGAGATCTTGGACCGTGCCAACATGCTGAATTGCAATCCCATCTCAACCCCCATCGATACTCCGAGCCAAGCTATCTGCCAGCGATGGTGCCCCCTTTCACGTTTTTTTTTTGCCTCTTTATGCATGCTCCAAAAACCTCTCACTTCCAACTGATCAAAGTGGTTTTGCGTTACCTACGTGGGACTACTCATCTTGGCCTCCAGTTTTATCGATCCTCTTCACATGACTTGGTGGCTTATATCGACGCCGACTGGGCGGGGTGCCCCGACACCCGCAAGTCAACGTCTGGCTTCTGCATGTTCCTTGGGCAGAACCTCGTCTCCTGGTCATCGAAGAGGCAACCCACGGTCTCGCGATCGAGTGCCGAAGCGGAATATCGGGCAATCGCAAACTGCATCGCCGAATCGTGCTGGATGCGTCAACTCTTGGTAGAACTTCGCCATCCTCCTGCTCGAGCCACCATTGTCTATTGCGACAATGCCAGCGCCATGTACCTCTCCTCCAACCCCGTACAACATCAACGCACGAAGCACGTGGAAATGGATCTGCAGTTCGTCCGGGATCGCGTGGCGCTCGGAGAAGCCAAAGTTCTTCATGTTCCTACCACGTCGCAGTTTGCAGATATCTTCACAAAAGGATTGCCGTCGCCTGTCTTTGCAGAGTTTAGATCCAGCTTGAACATCGTCCACAACCACGTTCAGTCTACGGGGGCTGTTGAAGGACCTGTACCAATAAGTATAGATACGTGACATCTGATGGTTGTAATTGTATTGTAACGTTGTACAACAAACTGACCTAGTCTTTAGGACGTGAGGATAGCCCACGCCTTGTTCGGATCGTGGACTCGCACGGTCTCTTCCCTGTTGTACTTATATGACTGAGCTCGATAATGAAAAGGTTGTTGTGTGGGCAAATTCTGCAATCTATCTTGAAACAGCATATCTTTTGGCCGGAAGAGCTTACATGTCGCGTTTTGAGCATGACGAAACAAGAAAAACAATGTGTGCGTGGCCACCTAAGAATAACTTTGCTAATCTTCACGAGCGTCAGCTGGAACTTCCGTTTAAAAGGGAGACTGATAGCTGTCAAACTGATCCATTCAAATCTGTGGCTTGCGCCTGGCTGCCTGCGCATTCAAAACACACTCTCTCCCGCGTTTTCCTTTTTCTTCTTGTTTAGATAATTCGATGTGCATTTAACCACACCAACTATCCCAAGCAGTCATGTAAAAAAAAAAACTAACCCAAGCAGTGAAAAAATAGTACTCCCTTCGTTCTTAAAAACGTGTAGTAATTTTGTCAAAATTTGAATATATTTAAATAGCGTCTAGATGTATCTAAACTTAGACAAATCTGCGATAATCTTTAAGACGGAGGAAGTACTACTACTTTTTACCTTAATCAAATAACTTTGGATCCAATTTCTCTTACATGAGTCATAGCAATGTGCAAAGTGACGATCATGGTTCGAGGATATTGGGAGGACGACCATGAATGTAATAAATAGAAAAGAGAAGGTTGGACATATGATCGTGATGACTCCATCCGAGGTTTATACCATGATTGGCCAAATGTTTCAATACGGTAATGTTGCTTCCAAGCTATTTGATAGAATTACACTTCTCGAAATATTGCTGTCACCAATACACAACTAGAGGCTAGAGGTAAAACATAAAATTCACTCTTTCATTTACGTTCACTTTTGCAATTTGAGGATTACAATAAATTACATAGTAGAGTATTACTCCCTCCGTATATTTTATGAGTTCTGAGCTAATAGAGCTAGCCCATCATTCATTTGAAAAAGATAAAACAACATGATTTTAAAAACATACACTACAGTATTAAATTGATGCTCTAGTCATTCGAACCAAAAGTATGAAAAAAGCTAAGGCTATATATTTATATTTTTAACACTCCTATCATGTTTAGGTTATTTTAATTCTTAGCGTGGGTTCAGACAAACCGTGTAATATTTTTTAAAACTACATAAACAAATTTTGAATTTGATCTCTTGACTCTAAGAGCATCTTCACTCGTTGGGCGAACCCAGGCCAAAATCCGGACCAAACTTTGGCCGGACGGCGCAAGTCTTCGGCCTAGGTACGCCCAGTTTCACGCTCGTGTACCCAGGCCGAGTTTCCGGGTCGCCTGTTTCTGCTCAAATTCGGCTCAAATTCGCCTCAAGTTCGTCCATATTTCGGCATAGTTCGTCATACAATGAATACAAAACACTTTAAGACCAAAGTTCGGTGAAATTTTAAACAGAGTTCGGCGTAAATGTAAACATAGTTCGGTCAGAAGTCAAAATACAACATATTTCGACCAAGTTCGGCCTGGACATCTACGACGTGTTGCCCCTGCGTATCCATAGGTGCTCAACAAGATCATCCTGCAGCTGTTGATGCATCGCCGAATCTCGGATCTCCTGACGCATTGCGATGAATGCAGCCCATGTTGGAGGCACCTGATGATCAGGCTCGGCAAGAGGACCCTGTCTGTAGTATGGCTCGTCCTCCTCGAGCAAACTCACTGGATTCTTCCTCTCATCATCAATGATCATGTTGTGCAAGCTCACACAATAGTTCATCATTTCCCACATCTGATCTTTCGACCAGGTCATATCAGGGAACCGGACAACTGCAAACCTCTGCTGGAGCACAGCAAATGTCCGCTCCACGTCCTGCCTGCAAGCTTCTTGTTCCTTGGCAAAGTGAGAATGCTTGGGGAGCATTGGGCTTGAGATAGTCTTCACAAATGTTGGCCATCTTGGATAGATGCCATCTGCTAGATAGTATCCCTTGTTGTAGTGGTGTCCATTGATCTCAAATTCCACAGGGGGAGCATGACCCTCAACAAGCTTGGAAAAGACAGTTGAGGAGTTGAGGATGTTGATGTCGTTGTTCGATCCTGTCATGCCAAAGAAGGAGTGCCAGATCCAAAGATCATGTGTAGCAACTGCCTCAAGTATCATAGTGCATCCTCCTTTGTGACCTTTATACATTCCTTGCCATTCAAATGGATAGTTCTTCCACTCCCAATGCATGCAATCTATGCTTCCAAGCATACCAGAAAATCCTCTACTTTTATTGACTGCGAGGATCCGAGCAGTGTCTTCAGCAGTGGGTGATCTCAAGTACTCTTCCTCGAACACTGCAATCACTGTCCTATAGAACATGTACAAGCAATCAATGGCAGTGGACTCGGCGATGCGGAGATAGTCATCGGCAACATCAGCCGGCGCTCCATATGCAAGCAACCTCATCGCCACGGTGCACTTCTGAAGCGAGGAAAACCCAACCAAGCCAGTGCAATCCTTCTTGCAAAGGAAATATGGGTCAAACTCCCGGATGGCATGCACGATCTTGAGAAAGAGCTTCCGGCTCATCCTAAAACGGCGGCGAAACACGTCCTCTCCATGGAGTGGCTGGTCGGCGAAGTAGTCGGCGTACAACATGCAGTAGCCCTCTATCCTTTGTCTCGCCTTGCACTTCATGCGACCTGGCACCGAACCACCGCGCTTCGGCTTCGCCATCTGCATGTACAGCTGGGCGAGCGATGCGAGGATCTGCAAGTGCTCTTCACCTTCGGCGACCTCGGCGCTCTCCTCCTCTAGGAGTACGGCGAGCATCTCCTCGTCGTCGGAATCCATGGCGAGTATATCGTCCTCGTCGGAGTCAGTGGCGAGTATCTCGTCGCCGTCGGAGTCCATGGCCGAATCCGGCCAAATGTCGAACACTTGGCGGGCATGGTGGTGGGAGCACGCAGCGAACCAGAGCTACGGCGAGGCTAGGTCGGCGAGATCGGTGGCTGGAAGGCGTTGTGTTGGGCGGCAACTACGGCGAGCGTAGCTAGAGGCGTGGGCATGTCTCGCGCGCGCAGGAGCTCCGCGAGCAAAGTCATGACGACAGGGGCGCTGGGAGCTCTTCGTGGCAGTCTGGGCGAGCGGAGTGGGTGGGAATGGGAATGTCTCACCGATAGAGCTGGCTCACGTCCTTTTTTGCGGTGTCCGGCGTCTTCAGGGCGTACCCAGGAACCTGGGTTCGGCCTGGATAGGCCGGACCAAAACACGCCGAAATCCGGAAAAAAAAAAGGTCCCTTGATACGTGACTAGGCCGATTTTCGGCGTCCGGACCGAATTTCGGCGTCTGGATCAGCGTGCTGTGTAGACGAGTGGAAGATGCTCTAATACCATATAATCTGGCTGTCAAGGCTCGCCTTGATCTTGGCAGCGGTTACGTGTTTATATGCGCCGGAACAGCCCCTGGCGTGGCTCAAAACAAGGAAGTCAATCAGCCTTAACGGGCTTTGATGGGTCAGATTACAATCGACAATTACTAGCCTATTTGATTACACGGTTACACAAAATATGAAGGATGGGATCCTGCCGGTTGGTGCACATTACACGGTATCAGAAAATATCGCTAACATACGGCACTGTGCAATCATGAAATTGGCGCGTCGCCCCCGTCCCGGAAGCTGCCGTCCACCATCACTAGATTCCTACGCGCCACCATCGGGGAAGCCCCGTCCATGCCCGTGAGGCCGCCCATGGCTGCTTGTCGACACGTGTCGCAGTCCCGTGAATCCTCCCCACGTGAAAGAACACGTGTACGTCTTCTCTACAAATAGCTTTTGGCCGCCGCGAGTAGAACAAGAGAAGAGGAGAGATTTCTGAACCGTGCAATAGATTTTGTACATGCCATTTTGTTCTGTCGGTTCGCTCCAAACCCAGTTGCCATTTTTGCCCGATCGTGCGCGAGATGCCACCGCACGAGCGTAAGTCGCCGCCGGCTCGCCGGATGCTGGCGCTGCCGGCGGTTTGCCCGTGCGAGGCCATCTCCCCTGGGACGCTGCTGGCGTCGCTCCTCACCCTCGCGGTCGACGTCGCCGCCCGTGACGCCGGCACGTTCCCCGTGCTCCGGCGAGGGGCCGGCGAGGCCCTGCGTATCACACGCGTCCTCCTGGCGTTCCTTGAGGAGCTCCGCGAGGCGTCAGCCGCCGCGCCGCTTCCCGGCGCCGCGGTGCTCGGCCTGTCCGAGCTGCACGTGGCGATGCAGAAGCTTCGCTTCTTGCTCGCGGACTGCGCCAGGAGAGGGGCGAGGGTGTGGGTGCTGATGAACGCCGAGCTGGTCGCCTCCGAGCTCCGGTTTTTCCTCGGCTCCGTGGCCACGGCGATGGACGTTCTGCCGGCGGACGTGGTCGGGGCGTCCGTCGAGGCCCAGGACCTCGCGAAGCTTGTCTCTGAGCAGGCGTGGCGCGCGGTGGTGAGGCCCGACGCCGACGACGGACGCTCGGCGTGGAGCGTGCGCTCCATGCTCGCCAAGTTCAAGAGCAGCGCCACGCCGCACGCCGAGGACGTGAGGATGGTGCTCGGCCGCGTCGGCATCAACAGCTGGTGGGACTGCGCCGAGGAGGTGGCTTTCCTGGAGGCCGAGCTGTTGGAGCGCCTGGAGGACGGCCGCGAGAACGACAACGACCTCGTGCTCATCAGCGGCCTAATGGCGTTCCTGGTGTACTGTCGTGTCGTCTTGTTCGACCGCGTTGATGCCAAGAAGGCTGACGCGGCGGTGCCCGAGCCGATGCCAGCATCGAGCTGCGCGGCGTGGACCAGCCAGGAGGCGCTGCTGTGCCCAATCACTCTGGAGCTGATGACCGACCCGGTGACCGTGGCCACCGGCCAGACGTACGACCGGACGTCCATCAAACGGTGGGTTAAGAGCGGGTGCCCGACCTGCCCTGTCACCGGCGAGAAGCTCCGCAGCGCCCAGTTCGTGCCGAACGTAGCGGTGCGCGGCATCGTCGAGCAGCTTCTCATCAGCAACGGGGCCTCGCTCCACTGGCAGCCAAGCAACAAGCACCGGTCCGCGGTCGACAAGACCGTCGCGGCGTTCGGCCCTGCGGCGGCCGGCGGCGTGCGTCTCGCCGTGGCCTGCCTTATCGCCAGGCTCTCGAGGGGCACGCCTGAGGAGCAGAAGAAGGCGGCGTACGAGGTCCGTAAGCTGGCGAAGCGCAACGTGTTCCACCGCGCGTGCCTGGTGGAGGCCGACGCCGTGCCGTGGCTGCTCCACCTGCTCTCCTCCACGGACGCGTCCGTCCAGGACAATGTCATGGCCAGCCTGCTGAACCTGTCGAAGCACACGGCCGGGCGGCGCGCGCTCGTGCAGGCCGGCGGGCTGAGCCTCATCGTGGACTCCGTGAACGTGGCGGCCAAGGTGGAGGCGCAGCAGAACGCGGCGGCCATCCTGTTCTACCTCTCGTCCAACAGCGACTACTGCAAGGAGATCGGGCGCATCCCGGAGGCCATCCCGACGCTGGTCCACCTGATGAGCGAGGGCACCTACCGCGGCCGCAAGAACGCGCTGGTGAGCCTCTACGGGGTGCTCCAGGGCGCGGCTAGCATCGCGAAGGCAGTGTCCGCCGGCGCCGTGGCCGTGCTCGCGAACCTCCTGTCCAGCGACCGGGAGGACATCGTGAACGACTCCGTCGCCCTGCTCGCGAGAATCGCCGAGCAGCCCACCGGCGCGACGGCCGTCCTTGCCAGCTCGGAGCTCGTCACGAGGCTCGTCGACTTCCTGGGCACGTCGTCGTCCCGGTCGGGGAAGGACCACTGCGTGGCGCTGCTGGCGTCCCTGTGCCGGCACGGAGGCGACAAGGTCGCGGCCCTGATGGGCAAGATGCCGGGGCTGATGCCCACGCTGTACGCGCTCATCGGCGACGGCAGCCCCGTGGCGGGCAAGAGAGCGAGGTGGCTCATCAACGAAATCCACCGGGTGTACGAGCAGCGCCAACCGCCACCGCAGGTCGCGCCGCCGGCCGGTGACCTTTTCATTCGAGTATAGCACGCGAACTTTGTGTCACTCATACCTACCGTGTACACATTTGAATCCTTGGGTTTGGGTTTCCTTGGAGGTAGTTTTTGGTTTTCTCTGTCCCTGCTCGCCTTTTTGAAGAGCAAGGATGGATTTTCTTCACACTACTACGGTATTGACGTGTATATAATGTAAGGTTGTACAGAGAACGATGTGTCCAAATGAGCGATGACTTGAATAATAACCAAATAAGTCGTTTCCACGCGGCAAGAGGTTTTGATGATTGCAACTTCATAGTATATAATCCAAGTGCCGAAGTGCGTAAATTGCCGGCGTGGGTGATTTGTTTGTAACCACTGTTGCTTGTGATTTGCAATTCGGGAAGGGGTTAGAGCAAGCATCTGGTTTGCAGCAACCGAAGTATCTTGCTCCTGTTTGTCTAGCAATACCCACTGTTCCCTGTGAATGATCCCTCTAACCCTCTTTACTGGCGAAGAAAGAAAAGCGAACGGTTTCCGGATAGCTGAAGCTCCATCTGCATGAAATGTTTCAAGAACGATACTGAAGAAGAAAAATGCCTGCTTTCTGTCAAGGTATCTTATCTATCAGCCGCAGCATGGAACAAAACCGTAATTCTGTCATAAAGGTATCGTATATTTTGAACCGTCCAGGTCCAAGTCGAAGGACGAAGAGGAGTCCAAGAGGAACTCCATGGTCAGCGAGAGCGACATCTACAAAATCCAGAGGATAAACTCCATGATCAACAACTCATCGGCCAGACGAATCGAGAATGAATCTGACCGAATCTTCTAGTCATACTGGAAGAGGACGCAGATAGGCACCGCCGCCGCCGAATTCGGTCTTCTAGCTCGAGGGCACGGCCGAATCCAAGCTCCGCCGCGGATCCAAGAAAACTTCCACCGGGAAAGCTTTCGTGAACTCCCCTGCGAGTTGCGACCTTTCACCGACGCAGCGAGGTGCAGGGCACTTGTCTGCGGTGGGGCACGGCAGCTAAGGCTGGAATCGATGGCAATGGCTCGGCGGGAAAGAGGGAAGCAAGGAGGAAGAAAGCGAGGGCGGGGGAATGTGAAACTTCAGCGCGCCATCTCTGCCCAAGTTCTCTTTTCTTCTGATAGATTTGTATTTTACGTCCATGATCTGGCCTTCTTCTATCAGGGGAAGAGTCCATCAGATCTGCCACCCTGTTTTGTAGGAGTATTTTGCAGGAGACAAATGCCAAGCACCTGAAGGAATACCAATGTAGGTCCCGCATGTCAGATGTGAGGAAAGAATAAACAGGTAAAATTTTGTGAGCCGTTGAAGGTTCGAAATCGCGGCCGATCTATAGACCACGAAATTGGCACAACCAGAGAATCTCCTCATACTTTGTAGCAATAGAGTGAACCTTTACTTATTATACAACGAGTATCCCCACGATGATTGCAGCGCAGACTGACCAGCGCCTTATGTACGTACCTAAGAGCAATTCTAATAGCCGCTTTAAAATACCGCCAGATGCAGCAGCTTGGGAACAAAAAAAATGGCTCCAACAACTATTGCATCGCGATTTGGTGCTGCAAATATTTTGCGGCAATATAGTCTCATGCTTCCTACATGCGACAACCACAGAGCTGTCGCAAATCCTAGCCAAGCAAACACATGCATCCCAACCGCCGAATCCTCGACCTACCACCCTCAACTTTCCTGATGTGCAGTCGCTATAGGAGGCGGATTTTCTCCCGCTAGAGATGCAGTGGGTGGACCGCGATGCCCGCCGACAGCGGGTCAACGACATGAGAATGTCGCAGCTCCGCCTCAACCACCTTGAGTACATGCAGGCGAAGCTACGCGTTGGCAACGCCAAAGAAGTAGAGTTTCGATATAGCTGATCCGTCCAACCCCGTGTCGCCGCCACCCGTCGCCGTCGACGACTCATTGCCCCTAGGTTCATGGAGCTATTGTTTTCAAATTTTCAAATTTATTTTAAAATTGAAACTATTGTTCTCAAATTTTCAAAAAAAAGGAGCTTCATGGAGCTCATAAACCATTTTTAAGTTTCCGGTGGTGATGTGGGTAGTAATGGTATTCGCTAGTCACCAGTCGTATTTAGATTGCCGCTAAATTTTTTATTTTAATTTATTTTAAATCTCACCGTACTTACAGTTAATCATTACTTAATAATCAATTGAATAATAGATCTTGGGATAGAATGACCAGCAGAAAAGTCCACTGGATGTCTTGAGATAGAATGACCAGACCAAAGAGCCATGGAGGAATTGGAGACATGAGGACACTTCTGGCCAAACAGACCTGGCGTTTAATTGAGTACCCTGATGGCTTATGTGCAAGGTTACTAAAATCTAAATACTATCCTGCTGGCCATCTTATTGACACTATTTTCAGTAAAAATGTTTCTCCATGCTGGCAAGGCATCTCTTATGGACTTGAGCTTCTTAAAAAAAAGAATAATTTGGAGAATTAATTTAGGAGCCAAAGTGCAAATCTGGCGCGATAACTGGATTCCTAGAGGGAACCTTAAGGTCATGGGAAAAGCCAACCACATGAGAACACGATGGGTTTATGATCTTATTGACCAGAATACTAGAAAGAAGAGGAAGTGAAATCACTTCTCTATCCACCGGACGCTGAACCTGACTGTGCTGCAAATTAAAACACCCTCGGTTAATGGAGAAGATTTCATTGCTTGGCGCCATGAAAAAAGCGGCAGATTCTCGGTAAGGAGTGCTTATAGGCTAGGTATGGACTTAATGCACATGGACAATCAAGAATCAACAAGAAGTAACCCAGGTGGCGAGAGAGGCCTTTCGAAAATCATTTGGAATGCCAATGCCTCTCCAAAAATAAAAGTTTTTGCCTGGAAGCTTGCGACCGATCCCTAGGTTTCCAAGTGCACCGATGCAGGAGAAACATGGACGTGTTTCCCACTTGCCAGATCTGTGGAATGGAACCTAAGACGGCTCATCATGACGTTTTGGCCTGCCCAAAAGCCAAGGCCCTGAGACAACGTTTAAGAGATATATGGTGCTTACCTCCTGAAAGTAAGCTATGTTACACAGGTTCTAATTGGGTTCTTGTCCTTTTAAATCAGTGCAGCGAAGACATGATATCAAAACTGTTGTTCCTGTGGTGGAGAGCTTGTCACATTCGAAACAACTCCATTTTTTATGATGGTAAGTGCAGAATTGATCAGTCGGCTATTTACCTCCAATCCTACCTTGCTTCTTTTCAGCAAAGCGATTCTGTAGCGTCTGATACACATAACAAAGGAAAGAAAGCAATCTATGACCTGGGAGATGAAGCGCCCATCCAGAAAAAAGAAGCAGCCAAAGTACCATGGAGGAGGCCTGACACGGGGTGGACTAAGCTAAATGTTGATGCTAGCTTCTCTACAGAGAGTAACGGTGGAACGTGGGGTGCCGTTCTTCGGGACGATAAAGGCTTTGTCATAATCTCTGCTTGGGGACTTATTGACAGATGTCAATCGCCTGAGATTGCTGAGGCCCTGGCTTGCCTTGAAGGTATCAAGGCTATTCTACCTGTTACTCCAAAACCAGTCCAGCTGAAGTCCGATTGTGCTGGTTTTGTCGTCGAGCTGACAGTAAAAGGGAGTAGCAAATCTGAAATCTCCCAAATAACTTCTGAAGTGAAACACTTGATGCAAGTTGTGTCTGTGTTCCGTGTCAACAAAATCAAGAGCGAGGCTAAGAGCATATCCACTCGGCTTTCCAAGACGCCGATTTTGGGGCGAAATTTAGGTCCGGACGTCGAAAATCGGCCCAGTCGCGTTTCCAAGATCCTGTTTTTGCCTGGATTTGGGCAAACTTTGGTCCGGACTTCCTAGGCCATTCCCAACATCCCGGGAACGCTCTGGGAATGCCGAAAGAAGCGAAAATAGGCGTGGACCAGCTCTGTCGGCGACAGAAGGCCGAATTCCCCCCACACCCGCTCGCCAAGTCTGCGGCGAAGATCCCCCAGCTTCCTCTGCCGTCATGGCTTCGCCGACGGAGCTTGTCCACGCCGAGACATGCCCACGCCTCTAGATAGGCTCGCCACCCCTTCCACCGCCGCTTTCGCCGCCCAAACTTCGTTGTAGCTCGGCTTCGCTGCGAGCTCCCACCCGCCAAGTGTTTGGTGTTGCCGGTTTGGCCATGGACTCCGACGACGAGGAGATGCTCGCCGTGTTGCTGGAGGAGGAGAACGCCGCTGTCACCAAAGATGCAGAGCACATGCAGATCCTCGCCTCCCTTGTCCAGTTGTACCTGCAGCGATGAAGCCGAAGCACGAAGGATCGGCGAAGGGTCGTTGTAGCGACCCCGGAATTTCTTCTGAGATTACCCATTACGCAAACCACCACAATCCCATGATTAGTGACTCGTGGAGCATAATCGACATAGTATCAAAGTACACATCTATTACAGTACCGAATACAACAAGTCTTACATAGATAGTCTTACAGCAGGGCCATGAGGGCGCAAATAGATAATAGAAGTGGAACAATTAAACACGAGTCATGCCATAGCCCATAGGGTTCGTGACTCGGAGTAATGCCCTAGTTCGAGAAGTCGTCATCGTATCCTCCATCGTTTCTATCATCCTGTTCATATTCTGGCCAAGTAAATAGTCAGGGACAATGCCAGTGAGTACTTTTGAATGTACTCACAAACCACCCTAACAAGATAATAACAAGAGTATGCACCTGTGGTTATGTATAGGATGGCTCCAAAGGGGTTCCTTTATAAACTAATTTCTCTTGTAGATATAGCCTTCCTCTATATATTGGTGGAATAACTTTTGTAAAACATTAGGGAAACCATTTTGATAAGTTTTGGAAACACTAGGATTGGGTCACCCATATGCCTTTCTCTCCGGTCATCCCATGACTAAATGTTCTTTTCTTCCTTTCCGACCATCCCATGGTCAAAACATTTCCAGAAACAGTTTATAAACCAAAACCACACCGCTAAGCAGCAACCTTCCCAACCGTCCATGACCGCGGACACGTCTATTCGAATAGATCTACACTCTGCAGAAGTTGTACAATTTACACACAAAATTTGATACATCCACCGCGAACAGTCACAGATCATCATACGCAAGTATCCGGGGTTCGGATAATCAAACAAGGCCCTTGTGAAGTCTACTCTAATACAGGCACCTACCCTATGAATGCTACCCCCTCAAGACCGGGACATTGGGTATCGAGGACCAACCGGAGCGCATTTTACACTACACAAAATGGGCGCTTTTAGTGAGGGGCTCATTGTAACGCATGGCTGCTCGTAGATAGTTCGTTTCTTCTCCAAACCGATGTCTCACATGGGCCTTTACAGGAGAAGACCCAGCCTCCGAGGACCGAGGTCCCTTGTAGTAGTTGTGAGGCACTTATATCAGAGTAGACAACCTTCAGACCTAGCCCCTTCCCATATAGGAGTAATTGTGGTTGCACGGGTAAGTTGTTTGGGCAAAACTACATAGCCCGGTGCGTTTTCACACATGGTTTTTCCTCCTTCTCCCTTCCTCATGTACCATTTTGAGAAACAAAAGCCTTTTTCCTTTTTGAAATTCTCCCGGCAAGTCCCACATGCCAAGGTTTTTATCAAAGCCTTTGAAAAACATTTTTGCCTTCCGGGTTCCAAACCTAGAGTTTATAAAGGCAAGAAGAGGGTTTCCAACAGGGTTGTGGCATAACCGCCACCTATATCTATCAGGTGAGATAGGTGTATCCCAAGGGTGTACTACTGTACTTTAAGTACGGGTTTGGAGGAGCCAAACCAATACTTGCATAGAGACATAAATAGAGATAAAACAATGCATCTATAAAGATAATCCAAATGAGATAATGCATAAGTAAGATATGGGTCAAGTCTCATGAGGGTGTAGGTGGATTGCCTTTGTTGGCAACTTGTCCCTGCTCTTCTTCTTCAAAATCCTCCCAGTCATCTTCCTTGTACCCGTCCTCACTCGTTTCTATCGTCGCAAAAGAAAAGGGGCAAGCAACAACACCATATATCAACCACAGAGCAAACATAGCAAACAGTACAAATCAGGTACTCAACTTGACAAATCAAACCACACACTTGTAGCTACAGAATATATTAAACTAATGCCACTGGAATCAACCCAAAAGGGCAATGCAAACAAATATGGTGATTTTAATGGTGAACACTAGATTAGCAAGGAAAACCAATGACTCAAACAGATTCTATGAGTGATCAGTGACTAAAAGTTATATCACCTAGAAGATATTGGAATTACCAATTCAACCCAACTGGATTCATATTTTTAGCTATTATGGTTGATTTTTAGTAGTTTATTTACTGCAAACAGCACTAGGAAAAGTAAAATAATTCTCTACACAGATCTATTGCAGATAAAAATAAATCCTTATGGAAGGAGGTAGTGCTAGAAGAGGCACATCTCCTGGAGTTGGAATTACTCCAAAATGGGTTTCACAGAAGCTTCTAGAACTTGTGCAAGGATCTTCTGTCCTTAACTTGATAAATTGATTACAGATGCTAAACAACTCCTAAATGTGTGATTCCAATTTTTTGGATAGGTAGTTTCAAAAGCAAGGCATAGAAAGTGGTTTCATATTTTATAATTTACAGAGACATTACTATGAATAAAAGAGTGTAAACAGCATCATTTTACTACAAAAATTCTTAGTAAATCCTCAGGTATTGTTTTGCAAAACTACTAGTGCAAGGTGATGAGGATGTGTATAAGCTACCAAACAAAATTTGAATCATGCCAAAAGGTGGTACAGGTGAATTTTTGTGGATTTAAAGCTATAGCAAACAATCATGCCAAATAATTTAACAGGAAAAAGAAAAAGGCAGTGGGTATTGGGGGCCTAGGACACAATCCGCGTGGAGGCTGGGTCGGCCCATCTGTACGGCGGCGCACGCGGGAGCTGGGTATTTCAAATACCCGGCGAGGGCCTCGTGTGTCAGCGACAGCTGGCCAGCGAAGGGGTATGGGGCATCGTGGGCCGCCAGATCTAAACAGATCGGACGGCCAAGGTTCATCATCCTCATAGAGAGGTGACGCCGGCGGTGCAAACCCTAGAGGCGACGGGCGGTGGCCGGGGAAGCTTACCCAGGAGAGGAGAAGGGTCGTCGATGGCGGGGTTCGACGCGGTCAACGACGGGGGTTCAAACGAGGGGCGACGAAGGTGGTTTCGGCTCCTTAGGCAGTCAGGGACTTGCTCGCTGCATCGGCATCCATGGCTCCTCTTCGGCGGCCTCCTAACGGTTCCTGGGAAAAGGGAGGACAGGGTCAAAAGGACTCGCGCGAGGCATGCATGATGGGGAGAAGGGTTAGGGAGGAGAGATAGAATGGAGACGGCAACCTTCACCGGCCTTCTTTGGTACCGCGGTGGTGCGGCGAGTGGTGGAGGCGGCAGGGGACGAGCGGGCTCGGCTCCGCTCTGGGGGTGGAGTGGGGGTTGATGGAGAGTAGAATGGTGGGTGTGGCGAGCGCTGGGGTGGCGTGGGGGCTTTAAGCCGAAGAGTGGACGTCCACGGTGCACCGGGTGCAGGTGCAGCCATGGCGAGAGCTGTGGGGTTGGGATTTGCTAGGCGTGCCGGCGGGGGAGCGTCTCCTCATGAGGAGAGGGTGGTTTGGCACACGATGGCTGGCTCAGAGCCTCGGGACAGCACACGGGTGGTATGATGGCGTCCTACACGCGAGGTGCTCGACGTAAGGTCACGTCTGACCGGGGCTCGGGACAGGCGGTGTGCTACGCGGCTCTCGACGCGGGATGGTTGGGAGGGAGAAGAGCGGTCTCCTCTACGCGCGGGCGGCAGCGTTTCGCACTAGGGGGACGGGGTGCATCGGCGTGCGCGACATGGCCAGGGCAACGTGGCCAGCACATATTGGGGGTAGCTAGGGTCGCGGGTGAGCGAGGGGAGGGGAGAGGGCGGTGCCTAGGGAAGGTGCGCACGAGGTGCGGGCCCAGGCGCGGCAGAGGGGAGGTGGGCTCGGCTAGGGATGGGTCAAGCAAGATCTTGGGCGATCTATCGCCCTGTCTCTCTCTCGGCTTGGGGTGGCAAAGGACGACCAGGGGTGGTCGTGGGGTGCGTCCTGGCACGTTTGAGTCATGCCAAATCGTTTGCATGCGACGCAGCAGGTGGAGAGGTTGGACATGGGGTTTGGGTGATCTAGGGCAAGGTGGCTCGGGTAGTGACTTTGCTCGATGCATTCTTCGAGCTCAAGCTTCTAATGGCAAACCAAGGTTATCCTAGTGGTTATCAAACATTGTTCAAAGACCTTAGCATGTAAGCAAACAAGAAATGGCAACACTAGCATGTCAAGCACAAGGGTAACATGGCAATACAAAAGATTATGCAAGCTAGGTAAGCAAACAAACTAAGCAAGCAAGTACTAAAAAGTTTTATTTCCCCCTAAACTCTGGATTCATACCTAAGCAAACATGATGCAAAAGTTGGGAGGCTACAGACCTTCCCCCCCTAAAAGAATCTCGTCCCGATATTCATGAGTTGAGGCGTTAATAGGTGAGTAAACTCCTTCCTGAGATAATCTTCGCGTTCCCAGGTGGCTTCTTCCTCTAAGTGGTTGCTCCATTGGACCTTCTAGAAGCTTATGTTGCAGCGTCGAGTAAGTCGGTTGGCCTTCTCCAGAATTCTGACGGGCACCTCTCGATAGGTCAGATCTTGATTGATGTCAATATCACGATAGTCGATTTCCTTGAAGACTTCGGGCTTGTCAGGTACTTGGAGACATCTTCGAAGTTGGGATACATGAAAGACGTTATGGAATTCTGACAATTCTGGGGGTAGCTCCAGCTGATATGATACCTTTCCTCGTGGAGCGAGGATCTTGAAGTGTCCGATGTATCTTGGGCCGAGTTTCCATTTTTCATGGAAACGTTGCATTCCCTTGAGAGGAGACACGCGAAGGTACGCGAAGTCGCCCTTGTTGAAACTCGCATCCCGACGTTTAGCGTTGGCATAGCTCTTCTGGCGAGCTTGAGCAGCTTTCAAACGATCACATGCTAGCTGGACTTGTTCCTCGGCCGCTTTAATTACATCTGGGCCAAATATTTGGCTCTCTCCAGTTTCAGTCTAGTTCAGGGGTGTTCGGCACTTTCTCCCATAGAGAAACTTAAAGGGTGCCATTTTAAGACTTGCTTGGTAGCTTTTGTTGTAGGAGAATTCAGCGAATGGCAGGCAATCCTCCCATTTGGCTCCATACGCTAGAACACACAAGCAGAGCATATCTTCCAGGACTCAATTGACTCTCTGAGTCTGTCCTCAGGTTGAAGGATGATAGGTTGTGCTGAAGGATAGATTGGTACCTAGGGCTTCGTGAAAACTCTTCCAGAAGCGGGAGGTGAATTGTGGCCCGCGATCGGACACGATTTCCTTGGGTACCCCATGGAGACTCATGATTCTTGATATGTAAAGTTCTGCAAGTTACTGTGTGTTGTAGGTGGTATTTATGGGAAGGAAGTGATCGACTTTAGATAGGTAGTCAATTATAACCCAGATAGAGTCATGACCCCTACTGGACTTGGGTAATCCGGTGATAATGTCCATACCAACCTTCTCCCATTTCCATTCTGGAATCTTTATCGGTTGCAATAATCTGATGGGGCGTTGGCATTTGGCTTTGACTCTCTGGAATATATCACACTTGGATATGAATAGGGCGATCTCTCGCTTCATTCCATGCCACCAGAATTGCTCCTTCAGGTCCCGATACAGTTTGGTACTCCCTGGGTGGATGGAATAGAGGGTCTCGTGTGCTTCCTTCATGATGGTCTGTTTCAGCTCGGGCTTATTGGGTACGTAGATGCGTCCTTTGTACCACAAAACACCACTATCATCAACCTTGAATTCGGGAACATTTTCTCTCTCCATTCGGTGCTTGATTCCTTCTATGCTTCGATGACCTTTCTGAGCTTCCATAATTTGGTCCAAGAGGGTGGGCTTTAGCTAGAGGTGGGCTAGGAATCCAGGGCTGACTAGTTCCAGTCCAAACCTTTCTAATTCCTGACTTAGTTCAGGTTGCTCATGTGTAATCATAGCATTTAGGGAGCAGGGTTCCCGGCTGAGGGCATCGGCTACCATGTTGGCTTTTCTGGGATGGTAATGAATGCCAAGATCATAGTCCTTGATCAGTTCGATCCATCTTATCTGCCTCATGTTCAACTCCTTCTGTGTGAAGATGTATTTTAGACTCTTATGATCCGTGTAGATCTCACATCGATTTCCCATCAGGTAATGATGCCAGGTTTTGAGGGTGTGTGCCACAGCTACAAGTTCCAAGTCATGGGTGGGGTAGTTCATCTCATGCGGCTTCAATTAGCGATATAGATAGGCAATGACCTTTCCTTCTTGCACCAGCATGCTTCTGAGTCCTAGCTTGGAGGCGTCGCAATAGACTTCAAAGTTTTTGGTAATGTCCGGCATGGTTAGGATAGGGGCAGAGACTAATCTCCTCTTGAGATCCTAAAAACTCTCATCGCACTTGTCCGTCCATTCAAACTTCTTGTCCTTCTTCCGTAACTGGGTCATTGGCTTCGCGATGCTGGAGAATCCTTCAACAAACTTGCGGTAATATCCGGCTAAACCCAGAAAACTTCGGATCTCAAATGGATTCATGGGGGATTTCCATATCGAGTACTGACTTGATCTTGGTGGGGTCGACTGAAATTCCTCTGGCACACAGAACATGGCCAAGGAAACCAACTTCCTTTAACCAGAACTCACATTTACTAATCTTGGCATATAACTGGTGTTCTCTAAGGGTACCTAGTACCGATCTCAGATGCTTCTCGTGATCTGCTTCCGTTTTGGAGTAGCTTAGGATGTCATCGATGAACACCACAACAAACTTGTCCAGGTAGAGCATGAATACCTTATTCATGAGGTTCATGAAATAGGCAGGGGAATTGGTTAGTCCGGAACACATAACAGTGTACGGGTGGTAGAGGCGGTCTTGGGGATGTCTGATTTTCGGATTTTGAGTTGGTGGTATCCTGTACGGAGGTCTATCTTGGAAAACACCCAGGCTCCATTCAACTGGTCAAACAGATCTTCAATCTTTGGCAATGGATACTTGTTCTTGATGGTGACATCGTTGAGCTTCTGGTAATCCTTGACTAGTCAGGTGGTTCCATCCCTTTTTTCCACAAAATGGACCGGGTGATCCCCAGGGAGAGGCGCTCGGCTGGATATGACCCTTGTGCTCCATGTCATCCAGCTGCTTCTTTAATTCAACCAACTCCTCGGGGCTCATACGGTACGATCTTTGGGCTATAGGGGCTATTCCGAGGACTAACTCGATGATGAACTCGATATCCCGATTAGGGGGCATACCGGGCAACTCTTTAGGGAACACATCCGGATACTCACAGACTATTGGTACTTGCTCTAGGGTGGGTCCGGCAATACCCTTCTGACAGTAGAACCGAGATGAGGGAGTTGTCGCCCTATACTCGACTTGCACTCCTTCACTACTGGTCATTGAGATGGTCTTTCTGGCGCATAACGAGACATCCATTCCTAGTATCACGTCTAGAACTTGGGATCCCAATACTATCAGATCGTCCTTGAAGGTTACACCATGAATAACTACGGTGATATTTCGGAAGACGGATTATGTTTTGGCCGTCGAGCCAGGTATTTGTACTAGCATGAGCCTATCTAGATGACTAGGTTCCATCCCACTTCTCTCAACAAATGGCTCAGTAACAAACGAGTGTGATGCTCCAGAGTTAAAAAGTACTATAGTAGGGACGGAGTTGACAAGGCCTGGAGGAATATGGCGCTTACGGAACCTTTCCTTGAAATCCTCCCATGTGATGGCTTGTCCGGCAGGCAGGATGTCCTTGACGCTAAGCCACCACTCATTGGCTTGTCCGGAGAGAAAGTGGGTTGCCAGAAGTACCTTCTCTTCATTACCCACACGGGCTATATCCAGATTGTTCTCAATGGTGTGGAGCCAATAATCAGCGTCCAGTAGGGTAGTGCACTTGGCAAACACGGGTGGATTGGTGTTCTGGAAATCCTTGAGACGGGATCTCGGTTCTCCATTCCCTTCTTTGCCCTCATTATCATGGGTGTTTCCTGCTGCTGCTTGGACAAGCTGCTGGAGTGCAGCAAGGTTGGCTTGGTGTTCAGCGTTATAAGCTTGGTGGTCTTCCATGAACATGTGCAGGAGTTGAACCATGGTTGGCTCAGGTGGAGGGGATGGCTGACCGTAGGGACACACCATCCTGAAGGTATACGATTAGGATGGGTTTGAAACAAGGTGGTTCTTAGGAGAAACCGCATGGCAAGGGAGATAAACAACATGACAGGCATACATGCATTAGAAAGCAAACACTTAGGGAAATAAGCAAGCATAGTTCCAACAACATACCAACAAGGTTCATGCGTCACATCTCGATGCTAGATAGCCAAACCACAAGTTCATCAATACATGGTAAATAGAAAGCAAACACGTCGCCACTAAAAAGGGGAACACTACGATAGGTCTCACTTGCCCTCATAAACTAGCGCATGACCTACTCCTCATCGTGGTGTGCGGTGGTATCCTCCTCGATGATGATCTTGGTGTCATCATCCTCGGGCTCAAAGACTAGTTCCTATGGATCCTCTTCCTCCTCTTCCATATGATCCTCGTCCTCTGGGTCACTTTGTGGATCCATGCCAAAGTCCTCATTGTGAGCAGCATCATTGTCGGTCCCATCCAGCAGGTCATCATGATCCTTGCAGAGCTCATCGCGCTCCTCCTCTAGCTCCTCTATCTTGGCCTCCATGGTCACTAGGAGCTCCTTCTGGTCCTTCATCTTCTTCATAAGGCGCTTGTTCGTAGCGACCGTAGCTTTATTTTCTAGTAGAGCAAGAGCGCGTCCAGCTTGTGACTCCTTCAGACTCTCTTCCCTGACAAGTAGTTGCGTAGCCTTGAGATCCAAGTCCATTCGGGCTTGGTCCATGGAAGTCTGGGCCTTCTTCAGGATATACTCCATGTTTTGGATGTACTTCCCAAAGTCGGGGTGCTGGGGTGTCTCGATGGCGTACCCTTGCTCGTGACGCCTCCAAAAGAAGCGAAAACGAGTACCCTCCAGCTTTTGGCGGTGATGGTAAGACAGGCGTTCCAGGGCCTCCTGGGCTACGCGGAGTATGCCATCACCCCACTCCTTCTCAACCACATTGACTTCTATCTCTTTAGAGTGTGGGGGCACTACTCCTCTCATGGTGCACACCACTAGCCGGGTGAGCTCTCCGTCAATGAGCGTTGGGATGTGGGTGCCCTTGATCTCAGGGGTAGGGCGTCCCACATAACGGGCCAACTCTCCGAGCTCGTCCTCGAACAACTGGAGTGGCAGGTCCAGTCCTACCTGATGGAACTTGGTGAAAGAAATAGCCATCTACAAAATTTTAGATAGATTAGGTTAGTGAACAGTGCGCAAAATTTGAAGTAGGCAAAGCTTGAATTTAATGCAAGTAGTTTTCGAAATAGAGGGGAGGATACATAAGCATTGTTTTTGCAAATACCATACTCCTTCCTTTATATAGTGAAAATAGTTTTTGGTCCTTGACTAACGTCCAAGCTAACTAGGGGCTCCTAAAGATAGGATGGCTCTGATACCAAGCCTCTAGCGACCCTGGAATTTCTTCCGAGATTACCCATTATGCAAACCACCACGATCCCATGATCAGTGACTCGTGGAGCATAATCGACATAGTATCAAAGTACACATCCATTACAGTACTGAATACAACAAGTCTTACATAGATAGTCTTACAGCAGGGCCACGAGGGAGCAAATAGATAATAGCAGCGGAACAACTAAACGCAGAAGACCCGAGTCGTGCCATAGCCCATAGGGTGCCTGACTCGGAGTAACGCCCTAGTTCGCGAAGTCGTCATCGTATCCTCCATCGTTTCCATCATCCTGCTCATATTTTGGCCAAGTAAATAGCCAGGAACAATGCCAGTGAGTACTTTTGAATGTACTCACAAACCACCCTAACAATATAATAACAAGAGTATGCACTTGTGGTTGTGTATAGGATGGCTCCAAAGGGGTTCCTTTATAAACTAATTTCTCTTGTAGATATAGCCTTCCTCTGTATCTTGGTGGAATAACTTTTTAAAACATTTTGGAAACCATTTTGATAAGTTTTGGAAACACTAGGATTGGTTCACCCATATGCCTTTTTATCCGGTCATCCCATGACCAAATCTTCTTTTCTTCCTTTCCGACCATCCCATGGTCAAAACATTTCTAGAAACATTTTATAAACCAAAACCACACCGCTAGGCAGCAACCTTCCCAACCGTCCATGACTGCGGACACGGCTATTCAAAAATATTTACACTCCGCAGAGGTTGTACACTTTACCCACAAAATTTTGGTACATCCGCCGCGAACAGTCATGGATCGTTATATGCAAGTATGCGGGGTTCGGATAATCAAACAAGGCCCTTGTGAAGTCTACTCTAATACATGCTCCTACCCTATGATATGCTATCCCCTCATGACTGGGACATCGGGTACCGAGGACCAACCGGAGTGCATTTTACACTACACAAAGTGAGCGCTTTCAATGAGGGGCTCATAGTAACGCATGGCTGCTCGTAGATAGTTCGTTCCTTCTCTATGCCGATGTCTCACATGGGCCTTTACAGGAGAAGGCCCAGCCTCCGGGGACCGAGGTCCCTTGTAGTAGTTGTGAGGCACTTATATCAGAGCAGACAACCTTCGGACCTAGCCCCTTCCCATATAGGAGTAATTGTGGTTGCACGAGTAAGTTGTTCGGGCAAAACTACATAGCTTGGTGCATTTTCACACACGGTTTTTCCTCCTCCCTTCCTCATGTAGCCATTTTGAGAAACAAAAGCCTTTTTCCTTTTTGAAATTCTCCCGGCAAGTCCCACATGCCAAGGTTTTTATCAAAGCCTTTGAAAAACATTTTTTCCTTCCGGGTTCCCAACCTAGAGTTTATATAGGCTAGAAGAGGGTTTCCAACAGGGTTGTGGCATAAACGCCACCTATATCTATCAGGTGAGATAGGTGTATCCCAAGGGTGTACTACTGTACTTTAAGTACGGGTTTGGAGGAGCCAAACCAATACTTGCATAGAGACATAAATAGAGATAAAACAATGCATCTATAAATATAATCCAAACGAGATAATGCATAAGTAAGATATGGGTCAAGTCTCATGAGGGTGTAGGTGGATTGCCTTTGTTGGCAACTTGTCCCTGCTCTTCTTCTTCAAAATCCTCCCAGTCACCTTTCTCGTACCCGTCCTCACTCGTTTATATCGTCGCAAAAGAAAAGGGGCAAGCAACAACACCATATATCAACCACAGAGCAAACATAGCAAACAGTACAAATCAGGTACTCAACGTGACAAATCAAACCACACACTTGCAGCTACAGAATATATTAAACTAATGCCACTGGAATCAACCCAAAAGGGCAATGCAAACAAATATGGTGATTTTAATGGTGAACACTAGATTAGCAAGGAAACCAATGACTCAAACAGATTCTATGACTGATCAGTGACTAAAAGTTATATCACCTGGAAGATATTAGAATTACCAATTCAACCCAACTGGATTCATATTTTTAGCTATTATGGTTGATTTTTAGTAGTTTATTTACTGTAAACAACACTAGGAAAAGTAAAATAATTCTCTACACAGATCTACTACAGATAAAAATAAATCCTTATGGAAGGAGTTAGTGCTAGAAGAGGCACATCTCCTGGAGTTGGAATTACTCCAAAATGGGTTTCACAGAAGCTTCTAGAACTTGTGCAAGGATCTTCTGTCCTTAACTTGATAAATTGATAATAGATGCTAAACAACTCCTAAATGTGTGATTCCAATTTTTTTGGATAGGTAGTTTCAAAAGTAAGGCATAGAAAGTGGTTTTATATTTTTATAATTTACAGAGGCATTACTATGAATAAAAGAGTGTAAACATCATCATTTTACTACAAAAATTCTCAGTAAATCGTCAGGTAATTTTTTACCAAACTACTAGTGCAAGGTGGTGAGGATTTGTATAAGCTACCAAACAAAATTTGAATCATGCAAAAAGCTAGTACAGCTCAATTTGGTGGATTTAAAGCTACAACAAACAATCTGGCCAAAGAAATTAACAGGAAAAAGAAAAAGGCAGTTGGTACTGGGGGCCTGGGCCACGACCCGCACAGAGGCTGGGTCGGCCCATCTGTACGGCGGCGCACGCAGGAGCTGGGGATTTCAAATCCTCGGCAGGGGCCCCGCGTGTCAGGGGCAACTAGCCCGCAAAGGGGTATGGGGCATCGTGGGACGCCAGATCTAAATAGATTTGGACAGCCCGGGTTTGTCATCATTGCAAAGAGGTGACACCGGTGATGCAAACCCTAGAGGGACGAGCGGTGGCTGGGGAAGCTTACCCAACAGCGGAGAAGGGTCAGCGATGGCGGCGTTCGATGTGGTCGACGACGGGGGTTCGAACGAGGGGCGGCGAAGGTGGTTTTGGCTCCTAAGGCGGTCGGGGACTTGCTCGCTGCGTCGGCATCCATCACTCCTCTATGACGGCCTCCTAACGGTTCCTGGGAAAAAGGAGGGCAGGGTCAGAAGGACTCGCGCGAGGCATGCATGATGGGGAGAAGGGCTAGGGATGAGAGAAATCATGGCGACGGCAACTGTAACATACCACCCTTTTGTGTAATATAAATAAAGACATGTTTGAGCATTGCATGCATGCATAACACTTGCACTTTGGTATAATTAAGAAAGAACAAACAAAACCCTAAACCCTAATAGCTTCCTCTCTCTCTTTTAATCAATTCAAATGGTTTCTATATTTTGAAAATTCTCAAAACAAATGGCCAAATTGTGTTGAGGGCCCCTTAGTGTTTTCAGATATCATATAAAATTTTCTGTGATTTTAAATTATTCAAAACAGATTTGTAATTCAAAATATAAAAGGAAATCAGAAAAACAGAAATAGAAAGGTTTCTGAAATAAAAATCTAACTAACCTAGATACTGGGCCGAGCCCACCTCTCCCCTCTCTCTCTGCCGCCCAGCGCAGCCAGCCGCCAGCCCACCCGGGGCCCAGGCCTGCCCAGCCTGGCTCGTACCGTTTCGTCGACGCTATCGTCGTCGTCCACCTCTCGCCGCGCCCAAAGCAGCTCGGTGTCGCCTCGCCGCCGGCTGCCGCGCGCCAAGATCTGTGTCGCTGCCCCCGAGCGCCTACAAGACCCTGCCGGACGCATCGACGAACCCTAGCACCCTCACACTTCTCCTCTTCCTCTCTCTCCCTCGCGGCAGCGCCATGGCCGAAGAACCCTAGCTGCCAGTCGTCGTCGGTCTCGCCGTTTCCGGGCCACCCCAGCTCAAGCCGACACCACTGCTAGAACCGCCGTGTTCGACTCTCTCTCCCTAGCCCCTTTCCCCCCTCGCGCGCGACCTCAATCGAGCGAATCGGAAGCTCCGGCCGCCGTCGGTCTCTGTCGATCCTTGCCGATCCCAAGCGCGCCCCCGCTTCGCCGTCAAGCCCGTCTTGCTCACGGTGAGCTGCTGATCCTCGCAGTACCCTCCGCTCCCTTCCTCTCCCTCTGTATCTTCCTCCCCACGTGAGCCCGACGCCGCCGCCGCTCGCCGCCGTTGCACCGCCGTCTCCGGTGACCAAGAATAGGCGGCGCCGCCACCAATCGACTCCCCATCGTCACCTGCGTCCAACGCCCCCAACCTCGCATCCAGGCGCGCTCGGAATCGCTGGATTCGAGCTCGACCTGGGAGCAACTCCATTGATGACATCAGCATGATGGCATGCTGATGTCATATCTCTTTTTCTTTTCTTTAATTATTTCTATAAATGGAAAATCCCTGACAGGAGGGCCATACCTGTAAGAGTTTTATTATTTTCTGTAAATATTTTATGAAATGATTAAAAGTCTGACATGTGGGCCCAAGTTTGGAAATTATTTCAAATATTCCAAAAATGATTTAAAATGAATTAAAATTTGGGAAATTCATAACTAATTCATTTTAAATCAGAAAAATACAAATAATATACCAAAATGATCAGAAAAATTAAACCTATCTAACTAAGCTATAATCATACATTGTTAATCAACTTTGATGGCAAGTTTAATTAGAAGAACCAATTGAACCCCATAGGTGAATCTGAGGATCCCCCTGTTCTAGGGTTTGGACCTCTCAGACCCCCTTTAAATTGACCAAACATGTTTTAGGTTTCATTTCAACGCTATTCAACTTGTCATATCATCCATATTGTATGAGCATTGCACATGCCATGTGTTGAGTGTTGCTTTATCTTTTTTGGTGATTGGTTCTCGCGAATAGGAACCGAACCCGAAGCTGAAGTCAACGCCACTGAAGAGAAGTATCAGTCCAACAACGGACAAGGCAAGCGAAGCCCCACTCATACATATGAATCCTATGTTGACATAGTATTTCATTCTCGTCATATGCATTCGGTTCAACAGTCTTTTATCAGTAGATAGAGTAATCCTATATGATGCATGTTTCTCCTTGTGAACTAAATACCTAATCCACCGCTCCTAGCATAACTAGGGTTTGGCTTATGAGCATCGCTAGTGCCACAGTTCATTCAAGCTTAGCCATGCTTAGTGGTCTGATGCTGATCATTCAGGTGATGCGCCAGAGATGCGAATGAATCCTATATGGTAGGATGTGGTGATGTGATCAGAGATGGATGATAAACATGCTAAGGCTTGTATGGGAGGCCACTTGGGTTATGCTTTTGTATTCCCATACTTCCCACCCCTAGGACCCGATGTTCTTGCCTCTTGAACCAAGACGTGCGTACAACCACACGAGGGCCTAGAAACCCCCTCGAATCACTAACTTGCCTAGTAGATTCCATGAGTCACATAGTCCGGGCTTTCCATTCGACATACGCATATTGGTTGTTCTTGAATGGAGGTGCATTCATAACAGGTGGGTAAGCGTGGCCGGGAACAAGAGATGCCCGGCATCCGTAATCTTGAACCATGCGCACATCATTAGGGACCGGCTTCGGGACTTGACCCGTTATGGCGGCATCTCCCTAGTGCGGGACTCATGGTCTCGGTGAAATCAAGGTAAAGGTCGTGGTCAACCACTCTCTGTCGGCCTTGCAAGGAAGAGGGATAATAATTTGGCATTAAGAATCGGTTGGTACATGTGGGTAAAGTTGTGCACCCCTGCAGGGTTATTAATCTTTTTGAAAAGCCGTGTCCATGGTTATGGACGACTTGGGAACGGACATGAAGATCATAGAGAACTATAACCGAATGTTAAAACTTGTCAACTAATGTGAGATCCGGAGTACTTCCTCGGGGTTGTTTGAGGGGTTAGTCCGGGAAGAGAGGTTCTGTTGATGATGGTTCTTGGTGGATATCAGATGATTTTAAGAGCTAGAGTTGAAGTCTTCTTATCCCCTTTTGAAAATGATCTGACTAGACGAGTTTCTTCTCCCTCTTGTTTCGAAAACAAAAGATGGCTTTATGCAAAGTAATTCCACTAGCCATAAGTCTTGCGGAGTACACCCTATACTCAGTCGTGCTTCGTTGATGTTTTTATACAGATGATGCTACTCCAACTGAAGGTGGTTTCTACGTCGAAGTCGACGAGTAGTCGGGGTTCCCGGGCAGCAGCCTAGGATCTATGGAAGGGTCGCTACTTCTGTTTAATGCCTCTTAGGCCTTTTGCTAAGTTTGTTGTTTAGAACAACTTGTTTGCTTCCGTTGTTTGATGTAATGATGGGTCTGTGACCCCTGGTTTGTATGACTGGTTTGTAACTCTCTTAAGAGTTTACCTTATTAATGTATGGTTTCTATGTTCTGTAATGTTACCGATCTTTCCCTGCGTGCTTCGGAATTTAGGTTAGGCTTATATCAGATGAGGATCTTGTATTTGTCTAGCCCTGATCCCGAGTCGTGACAGATTTTGGTATCAGAGCGGGACTGCCTGTAGGAAACCCTTCTAGCTGGTCATTGTTGAGTCTAGAGTTTGAGAAAACTATTTGAAAGCTAAAAACTATTTGCAAAACTCTGAATAGGACTCTTTTTACTCCTTATCCAAGGTTGTTCAATTGCTGAGTTATCTTATCTCGTTAGTTTTGCAAGGTTTTCACTTCTCGTCTATCATTTCAAGCTTCTAGGATATACGTGTTTGGGTTGTTTTCCCTAGTACTTCGTACTTGGTTGCAAGTCTCAGAGTTCTCAAGTTATACCTGTGCACCTAAGCATTGTTTTTCAACTTTGCTAAGGATGCCTCTAATTCCGCTCTCATCTCTTTTGTGACTTGTTGGTATCATATCATGCTTGCATTCCATTGTTATGGTTTGTATCTAAGTTGGTAGCGTATACGTTCCGTATGCTTGTTCTACTGCCATACTTAATGCATCGATATAATCTTCATCCACATGTTCACTTCTACCATGATCTTTTGATATGGTTTCCGTCATTCTTTGATGTACCCTTTTTGGTGAATCCATTCTCATGGTTTTTGTTTTCTCATCAGGATGTAATCTGGTACTCGTGATTCTGTTGGTCGTCGAGCAAACAACAATGTTGATCAGGAACTTCCGCCACCTCCCACAATGGCCGAGGTTCTCAACAACATTGATACCAACCGTCCGAGGAATGAACGCCTTCTGGAGCGTGTGGTGCAGAACATTGAACGTCGTCCAGACGACTGTGTCACACTTGGATATTTCATCCGCTCTTTTCCTCCAATCTTCACCCACTCCAAGGAGCCCCTTGAAGCTGATGATTGGCTCCACACCATAGAGCGCAATTTCAGTGCTCTCCGTGTCCGTCCCGTTGACCGTGTCAACTTTGCCACCTATCAAATGGAAGGTGAGGCTGGTGTTTGGTGGGAAGGTTTTCTGAATCTGCAAGCTCATGGACATGTTGTTACTTGGGAGGAGTTTGTTGCAGCATTGCGTGCCTCTTATATCCCTAAGCCCATCATGGATCTCAAAAGGAGGGAGTTTCTCGATCTGACCCAGGGGCGCAAGGATATTGAAACCTATGGGTGTGAGTTTACTCGTCTGGCTCGCTATGCAACCAGGGATGTGACCAATGATGAAGATAAGCAAGAGTTGTTCCGTGAGGGACTTAACCCTGCACTTCTCTATGAGTTGCTTCCCTTCAAGTTCTAGTCTTTCCAGGACTTGCACAATCAGGCTCTTACCCTGGAGCATGGAAGGAAGGATATGGAAGTCTCCCAGAAGCGTGAAGAAGGAAATTCTCGTGCTTCTTCCTCTGGTAACAAGAAGTGTCGTGTCTTTGTTCCATACAGTGTTGTGCCTCGTGCTCCTTATGCACCCAAGTCCTCTGGCAATAATTCTCGTCAGCCACAGTCAAACACTGGTGGAACAAATTCTCGTTCTCCTGCTGGTTCTCACACTGGAGTTACCTGTTACTCATGTGGTCAGCCTGGTCACTACTCAAGGGAGTTCTCCCAAAGGGCTGTTGGACGCAATGATCAACAGGCAAAGAAGAATGATAAAGCTCAAGGTGTTGGACGTGGTCGCCTGACCCATGTCACTGTTGAGGAAGCTCAGGAAGATCCACGCGTCATTCTGGGTATGCTCCGTGTCAATTCAATTCTCGCAACAGTCTTGTTTGATTCTGGAGCATTGCATACATTCATATCACAAGAGTTTGCACGGGAGCATAACATACCTTTTGAAGCAATGTCTTCCCCTCTAGAGATTAGTACTCCTGGGTCTCGTTGGCAGACCATTTGGGTTACTCATGGGGTTGAGATAGATATAGCATATCAGAAGTTTCCCACGTCTCTAATTGCACTCAAGTCAACTGACATAGATGTCATTTGGGGCATGGACTGGTTAACCAAGTATCAAGCCGTCATTGACTGTGCACTTAGAACAGTTTCGGTGACCTCTCCTACTGGTGTAACTGTCAAGTATTGGACTGATGGTTCAAAGTCTCCGTCAGCAGTTCTTAAGCCTTTCTCAGAGTTGTATGCCATGGATGTCCTACCTATTCTCGAGGTCCAAGATGTCCTTGTAGTCTGTGATTTCCCGGATGTCTTTCCTGAAGAGTTGCCTGGCATGCCACCTGATCGAAGTGTGGAGTTTGTCATAGAGCTAGTTCCTGGAACTGCTCCTATCTCCAAAAGACCTTACCGCATGCCTCCTCATGAGTTGGTTGAGTTGAAGAAGCAACTTGAAGATTTAGAGGGTCTAGGATACATCCAACCTAGCACATCCTCTTGGGGTTGCCCTACCATCTTTGTCAAGAAGCGGGATACAAATATTCCAAGATTGGTGGTTGATTATCGTCCACTCAACACGGTGACAATCAAGAATAAGTACCCACTCCCTCGGATAAATGACCTCTTTGATCAATTAAGTGGTGCCACTGTCTTCTCCAAAATGGACTTAAGATCAGGGTATCATCAAATCAAGATCAGAAAGGAATATATCCCAAAGACAGCATTCACAACTCGTTATGGTATTTACTAGTATACAGTGATGTCCTTCGGGTTAACCAATGCCCCTGCCACATTTATGAGGCTCATGAACTCCGTCTTCATGGAATATCTTGACAAGTTCGTCGTGGTATACATTGATGACATTCTAATATACTCCAAGACCGAAGAAGAGCATGTCGAACATCTACGTTTGGTATTGACTAAACTTCGTGAACATCGTCTCTATGCCAAGTTCTCCAAATGTGAGTACTGGTTACAAGAGCTCGTCTTCCTTGGTCATGTTGTGTTTGCAAGTGGTGTCGCCGTCATACCGGATAAGGTTCAGACCATTCTGGAATGGAAGTCACCTACTTCGGTCAAGGAAGTCTGAAGTTTCCTTGGAATGGCTGGATATTACCGCCGATTCATCGAGAACTTCTCCAAGATAGCCAAGCCTATGACTGATCTTCTTAAGAAAGATAAGAAGTTTGAATGGTCGGAAAAGGCAGAAGAAAGCTTCCAAGCTTTGAAAACAAAGCTAACCACCGCCCCTGTGCTTGTCCTTACGGATACAAGCAACAATTTCGTCATCTATTGTGACGCTTCCCTCCAAGGGCTCGGTTGTGTGTTGATGCAAGATGGTCATGTAGTGGCCTCTGCTTCTCGGCAATTGAAGCCACATGAGAACAATTATCCAACCCATGATCTCAAACTCGCTATTGTTGTTCATGCCCTTAAGCAATGTCGACATTACCTCATCGGTAACCGTTGCGAACTTTACTCAAATCATCAAAGTCTGAAGTATCTTTTTACCCAGCCAGATCTGAATCTCAGGCAAAGACGATGGTTGGAACTCATCAAAGATTATGATTTGGGTCTCAACTATCAACCCAGCAAAGCCAATGTCATTGCTAATGCGCTAAGTCGGAAGTCTTATTGCAATAATCTGATGATTTCACAAGCCCAACATGCTCTCTACAAGGAAATCAAGCGTTTTAACCTTGAAGTAGTTTCTTGTGGATTCCTTGCTAACCTTGAAATAAAATCTTCTCTAGAGGATCAAATCAAGGAAGCTCAAAAACAAGATGGTGAGATCACTGAGATCAAAGAACGTGTTGCAAGTGGTGAAGCTAAATGTTTCTCCATCAATGATCAAGGTAATCTCTATTTTGGTAACCGGCTAGTGGTTCCAAACAGTCGGAAAATCAAAGATCTAATCCTTTTGGAAGCTCATGAATCCCCTCTGTCTATCCATCCTGGTGGTACCAAGATGTACTGAGATCTCCGTCAAAGATTCTGGTGGAGTGGAATGAAACCAGAAATCGCTCGCTTTGTTGTAGAGTGCAACGTTTGCCGTCATGTGAAGGTTGAACACCAAAGTCCCGCTAGACTTCTGCAACCATTGAAAATTCCTGAGTGGAAATGGGATGAAATTGGTATGGATTTTATCGCTGGACTCCCAAGAACACAAGCAGGAAATGATTCCATATGGGTAATAGTTGATCGGTTATCTAAAGTTGTTCATTTCCTTCCAGTTCGAGAAACTATCCATGCTAGTCAAATGGCTGACCTATACATCTCTCGGATCGTCGTTCTTCATGGTGTTCCCAAGAAGATCATCTCTGATCGTGGAAGTTTGTTTACTTCCAAATTCTGGCAAAGTTTCCAAGAAGCAATGGGAACTCATGTATCCTTCAGCACAACCTATCATCCTAAAACCGGTGGTCAAACCGAAAGAGTAAATCAAATTCTTGAAGACATGCTCAGAGCGTGTGTCATATCCTTTGGAAAGAACTAGGAGAAATGTCTTCCTTTTGCGGAGTTCTCTTACAACAATAGTTTTCAATCGAGTTTGGGCATGGCACCTTTCCAATTCCTATATGGGAGAACATGTCGAACACCTCTGAACTGGACAGAAACAGGCGAAAGACAATTCTTTGGTCCGGACATGATCCAAGAAGCAGAAGATCAAGTTCGCATAATCGAGAGCGTATGAAGGCCGCTCAATCTCGTTAGAAGACCAACTATGATCGTCATCATCTTGATGTTCATTATGAAGTTGGTGATCAATTTTATCTCCGGGTCACTCCTCTGAAGGGTGTCCATCAATTCGGTATCAAAGGCAAATTGGCTCCTCGCTATGTTGGTCCCTTTCGCATTCTCTCCAAGCGGGGTGAGCTTGCCTACAAATTGGATCTACCTTCATATTTTCCAGAGGTTCATGATGTCTTTCATGTGTCTCAACTCAAGCGTTGCTTCAAGGATCCCATTCGTGGTGCGGACCATGAAACTTTGGATCTTCAAGATGATCTAACCTACCGAGAATACCCTGTTCGTATTCTAGATGAAACCGAGCGCAAGACTGGTCGTCAAACCATCAAGTTCCTAAAAGTTCAATGGTCTCATCACTCTGAGTCAGAAGCAACCTAGGAACACGAAGATCGTCTTTGATCTGAGTACCCTGCCTTCTTTTCTAAAACCTAGGAATCTCGGGTCAAGATTCTTGTAAGTGGGGTAGAGCTGTAACATACCACCCTTTTGTGTAATATAAATAAAAACAAGTTTGAGCATTGCATGCATGCATAACACTTGCACTTTGGTATAATCAAGAAAGAACAAACAAAACCCTAAACCCTAATAGCTTCCTCTCTCTCTTTGAATCAATTCAAATGGTTTCTATATTTTGAAAATTCTCAAAACAAATGGAGCCCAAATTGTGTTGAGGACCCCTTAGTGTTTTTAGATATCATATAAAAGTTTCTGTGATTTGAAATTATTCAAAACAGATTTCAAATTCAAAATATAAAAGGAAATCAGAAAAACAGAAATAGAAAAGGTTTCTAAAATAAAATCTAACTAACCTAGCTACTAGGCCGAGCCCACCTCTCCCCTCTCTCTCTCTGCCGCCCAGCGCAGCCAGCCTCCAGCCCACCCGGGGCCCAGGTCGGACTAGCCTGGCCCGTACCATTTCTTCGACGCTATTGTCGTCGTCCACCTCTCGCCGCGCCCGAAGCAGCTCGGTGTCGCCTCGCCACCGGCCACCGCATGCCAATATTCGTGCCACCGCCCCGGAGCGCCTATAAGACCCTGCCGGACGCGTCGACGAACCCTAGTGCCCTCACACTTCTCCTCTTCCTCTCTCTCCCTCGCGGCAGCGCCATGGCCGAAGAACCCTAGCCGCCATTCGTCAGTGGCCTCGCCGTTTCCGGCCGCCCCAGCTCAAGCCGACGCCACCGCTGGAACCGCCGTGCTCGACTCTCTCTCCCTAGCCCCGTTTCTCCCTCGCGCGCGACCTCAATCGAGCGAATCAGAAGCTCCGGCCGTCGTCGGTCTCCGTCGATCCTCGCCGATACCGAGCTCGCCCTGCCTTGCTGTCAAGCTCGTCTTGCTCACAGTGAGCTGCTGGTCCTCGCAGTACCCTCCACACCCTTCCTCTCCCTCTATATCTTCCTCCACACGTGAGCCCAACGCCGCCGCTGCTCGCCGATGTTGCACCGCCTTTTCCCGTGACCAAGAATAGGCGGCGCCACCACCAATCGACTCCCCATCATCGCATGCGTCCGACGCCCCCAACCTCGCATCCAGGTGCGCTCGAAATCGCTGGATTCGAGCTCAACCTAGGAGCAACTCCATTGATGACATCAGCATGATGGCATGCTGATGTCATATCTCTTTTTCTTTTCTTTTAGTTATTTCTGTAAATGGAAAATCCCTGATAGGTGGGCCATACCTGTAAGAGTTTTATTATTTTCTGTAAATATTTTCTGAAATGATTAAAAGTCTGACATGTGGGACCAAGTTTGGAAATTATTTCAAATATTCCTAAAATGATTTAAAATGAATTAAAATTTGGGAAATTCATAACTAATTCATTTTAAATCAAAAAAATACAAATAATATACCAAAATGATCAGAAAAATGCAACCTATCTAACTAAGCTATAATCATACATTGTTAATCAACTTTGATGGCAAGTTTAATTAGAAGAACCAATTGAACCCCACAGGTGAATCCGAGGATCCCCCTGTTCTAGGGTTTGGACCTCTCGGACCCCCTTTAAATTGACCAAGCATGTTTTAGGGTTCATTTGAACGCTATTCAACTTGTCATATCATCCATATTGTATGAGCATTGCACATGCCATGTGTTGAGTGTTGCTTTCTCTTTTTTGGTGATTGGTTCTTGCAAATAGGAACCGAAGCTGAAGCTGAAGTCAACGCCACTGAAGAGCTGTATCAGTCCAACAACGGACAAGGCAAGCGAAGCCCCACTCATACATATGAATCCTATGTTTACAAAGTATTTCATTCTCATCATATGCATTCGGTTCAATAGTCTTTTGTCAGTAGATAGAGTAATCCTATTTGATGCATGTTTCTCCTTGTGAACTAAATACCTGATCCACCGCTCCTAGCATAACTAGGGTTTGGATTATGAGCATCGCTAGTGCCACAATTCAGTCAAGCTTAGCCATGCTTAGTGGTTCGATGCTGATCATTCAGGTGATGCACCGGAGATGCGAATAAATCTTGTATGGTAGGATGTGGTGATGTGATCAGAGATGGATGATAAACATGCTAAGTCTTGTATGGGAGGCCACTTGGGTTGTGGTTTTTGTAGTCCCATACTTGCCACCCCTAGGACCCGATGTTCTTGCCTCTTGAACCAAGACGAGCGTACAACCACACGGGGACCTGGAAACCCCCTCGACTCACTAACTTGCCTAGTAGATTCCATGAGTCACATAGTTCAGTCTTTCCATTCGACATACGCATCTTGGTTGTTCTTGAATGGAGGTGAAGGAGGTGCATTCATAACATGTAGGTAAGCGTGGCCGGGAACAAGAGATGCCCGGCATCCGTAATCTTGAACCCTGCGCACATCATTAGGGACCGGCTTCGGGACTTGACCCGTTATGGCGGCATCTCCCAAGTGCGTGACTCATGGTCTCGGCGAAAGCAAGGTAAAGGTCGTGGTCAACCACTCTCTGTCGGCCTTCCAAGGAAGAGGGCTAATAATTGGGCATTAAGAATCGGTTGGTACGTGTGGGTAAAGTTGTGCACCCCTGCAGGGTTATTAATCTTTTCGAAAAGCCGTGTCCACTGTTATGGATGACTTGGGAATGGACATGAAGATCATAGAGAACTATAACCGAATGTTAAAACTTGTCAACTAATGTGAGATCTGGAGTACTTCCTCGGGGTTGTTTGAGGGGGTAGTCCGGGAAGAGAGGTTCTGTTGATGATGGTTCTTGGTGGATATCAGATGATTTTAAGAGCTAGAGTTGAAGTCTTCTTATCCCCTCTTGAAAATGATCTGACTAGACGAGTTTCTTCTCCCTCTTGTTTCGAAAACAAAAGATGGCTTTATGCAAAGTAATTCCACTAGCCATAAGTCTTGTGGAGTACACCTTGTACTCAGCCTTGCTTCGTTGATGTTTTTTTATAGATGATGCTACTCCAACTAAAGGTGGTTTCTACGTCGAAGTCGATGAGTAGTCGGGGTTCCCGGGCAGCAGCCTAGGATCTATGGAAGGGTCGCTACTTCTGTTTAAGTCCTCTTAGGCCCTTTGCTAAGTTTGTTGTTTAGAACAACTTGTTTGCTTCCACTGTTTGATGTAATGATGGGTCTGTGACCCCTGGTTTGTATGACTGGTTTGTAACTCTATTAAGAGTTTACCTTATTAATGTATGGTTTGTATGTTATGTAATGTTACCGATCTTTCCCTATGCGCTTCGGAATTTAGGTTAGGCTTATATCAGATGAGGATCTGGTATTTGTCTAGCCCTGATCCCGGGTCATGACAGCAACCTTCCCTGGCCTTCTTAGGTACAGTGGTGGTGCGGCGAGTGGTGGATGCGGGAGGGGCCGAGCAGGCTCGGCTCCGCTCTATGGGTGGAGTGGGGGTTGGTGGAGGGTAGAATGGTGGGTGTGGCGAGCGCTGGGATGGCCTGGGGGCTTTAAGCCGAAGAGTGGACGTCCATGGTGCACCGGGTGCAGGTGTCGCCATGGCGAGAGCTGTGGGGCTGGGATTGGCTAGGCATGGCGGCGGGAGAGTGTCTCCTCATGAGGAGAGGGTGGTTTGGTGCGCGAGGGGTGGCTCAGAGCCTCGGGATAGCGCGTGGGTGGTATGATGGCGTCCTGCATGCGAGGTGCTTGACGTAAGGTCACATCTGACCAGGCTCGGGACAGGCGGTGTGTTGCGCGGCTCTCGACGCGGGGTGGTTGGGAGGGAGAGGAGTGATCTCCTCTACGCGCGGGCGGCGACGTTTCGCACCAGGCGACAGGCTGCAGCGGCACGCGCGACGTGGCTAGGGCGACATGTCCAATACGGGTTGGGGGTAGCTAAGGTCACCGGGTGAGCGAGGGGAGGAGAGAGGTCGGTGCCTAGGGAAGGTGCACGCGAGGCGTGGGCCTGGGCGCGACAGAGGGGAGGTGGGCTCGGCCAGGGATGGGTCGAGCAAGATCTTGGGCGATTTGTCGCCCTCTCTCTCAGCTTGGGGTGGCAAAGGACGATCAGGGGTGGTCGTGGGGTGCGTCCTGGCACATTTGAGTCGTGCCAGATCGTTTACATGCGACACAGCAGGTATGGAGAGGTTGGACAGGGGGTTGGGGTGATCTAGGGCAAGGTGACTTGGGTAGTGACTTTGCTCGATGCATTCTTTGAGCTCAAGCTTCCAATGGCAAACCAATGTGATCTTAGTGGTTATCAAACATTGTTCAAAGACCTTAGAATGTAAGAAAACAAGCAATGGCAACACTAGCACGGCATGTACAAGGGTAACATGGCAATACAAAAGATTATGCAAGCTAGGTAAGTGAACAAACTAAGCAAGCAAGTCCTAAAAAGTTTTATTTCCCCCTAATTTTTGGACTCCTACCTAAGCAAACATGATGCAAAAGTTGGGATGCTACAATCGCCGAAACTGCAAGGCAAGGAAAAGGATAGAGGGCTACAACTTGTTGTACGTCGACTACTTCGCCGACGAGCCGCTCCACGGAGAGGCCGTGTTTCGGCGCCATTTCAGGATGAGCCGGAAGCTCTTCCTCAAGATCATGCATGCCATCCGGGAGTTTGACCCCTATTTCGTTTGCAAGAAGGACTGCACCGACATGGTTGGGTTTTCCTCACTGCAGAAGTGCACAGTGGCGATGAGGTTGCTTGCATATGGAGCGCCGGGTGACAGTGCTGATGACTATCTCCGCATGGCCGAGTCCACTGCCATCGATTGCTTGTACAGGTTCTGCAGGGCAGTGATTGCAGTTGTTGGGGATATACATTTCGGGTATACCCACAGGACTCGCTGACCAGGGTGGCCCACTAACGGGTTAGATATTTGCTTCATGGGCGGCCCAGTCAGAGAAAGAGGAGGAGCCAGTTCCGGCTACGACAAGGCCCAGAAGAGTTACCGACTTAGGCATGTAGTATTACTTGTAGTCCAAGCTGTACATAGTTACCGACTCTGTAACGTAGTCGGATATGTCTCTCCCTGTAACCCTAGGCCCTGGTGACTATATAAAACGGCCCTATGGGAGCCTTTAGGGAAACAACTCAATAGACAACCACAACCAACTCGCACAGGCGAACCTCTCTTGTAATCCATTGTAACATCTAGCTTACGCCGACATATTATTGGGTTTCTAGCAGGAGTAGGATCCGATCACCGCAGTTGGTTCTGAACCTGGGTAAACTTGTGCTCACTGCTCCTAGAACATTCGACGTCTCACACCCCATCCTTCCAACGCCACTAGGACCCCCTATGGCGTACTTGTCAATAATCCGATGACAGTTGGCGCCCACCGAGGGGCAGGTGACCTTTGGAGCATCGTTCCAGGCGGAATATGCGCGTGCAGGAATCGACGAGACAATCGCCATGGGTCGCGTGGTCTACGCCAGTGATGTCCCTCTCATCCTTCTCGATGAGACCTAGATTCCGGCTTCAAAACCCGTGACGACCTACACAATCATGTCCATCGGCGAGATCGATATCTATCTAGGTTTCGCTGATCCCGCCCAACCCACCCTTGAGGTGATGACCATGGCGGAAGAAAAATCCGGATCTACTTTGTCCGCAGAGCCGGAAGAGTTCAGGGTCTCAGAGAAAATCAAACCCACCCAACCCACTCCCGTAGTGGAAGAAAAAGTGGAAGAAGAAGTCAGATCCGATCTCTCCAGCGAGATCGGATACATAGACGAGGAGTACATCCGCTATGGATCCAGCTTGGCTGACGTCGAAGCGAAAACCAAGTTATACAAATACCTCAAGAACATGAACAAGAAGAAGCACTGTTTCGTTTACCATGTAAGCACTGGATCCAACTTATTCGATGATGGAGCTGGTAGCGACTCGTTCCTAGACACAATCGAAGAAAACACGGACTTACCTGGCTCCCCAGCAGAGTCAATCATGTCGCGGGAGCTTCAAGACTTCGACAAAGAGATAGAGGAGTACGAGCAAGAGCACGTCTCCAGAAAAATGCCAGGTGAGCCGGAAACTCCTCCTAGTCCATATGATAGCATGGACGAAAGCTACACTTCGCAGGATGACATGGACACCGAAGATTCCTCCGAGGTCTACAAGTCAACCATGACGGAAAGTACCGACGGAAGTTTATCCCCCGGTACCAGACCAAAAGTCGTCTTTGCCACTGGTACGCACGTTAAGGCTACTGGGCGGTCAAAGAAGAAGAAGAAGAACAAGAATCTGACTCCAGTGGATCTTGACGTCGAGGAAACCAACGAAGAAAAGGTTGACAAAGAGATCGAGATGGAGAATCAGGATGGAGATACGATTAATCCCACCCCGATCGATCCTCCTGTGGATGGACACGTTGTCACCAAAGGTGCACGCGAAATCTACGGAGATGCTCTCACAATTCCAATCCCAACGTCTTTGGACCTTACGCTGGAAGCACTGGAGAAAAGGGCTGAGGACCTAGAAAAGCATCGCCTGTTTCTACTTGAAGAGGTCGTGCGCCTCGTCGAGATGAGACAACAGTTAGACAGTGATCCTGCCAGATATCAGTCAGATTTCAAGCGACATCCAAACAAAACAAGGGGAGGTCCATTTCTTGAAAACAAGAATCTGGATATCCACAAAGACCTATTCGACAAAAAAGATGGAGAGAAGATCCGAGTCTATAGCACGCCGGTGGAAAACGCTACTGCAGCTCAAGCCATCCTTGCCAACAGTCCGTCTCCGCAGCAGGTCCAGCAGTGTGTTGTGTTGCTAGACAAAGGATTAAAGCAGAAGAAGACGGCCGTGTCATTTAGTGGTAAGCTAGCCTCAAAATCCAAGTTTTGCCACACTGGCGCTGACCAAAACGCTGACGTAAGGCTCCGCAGGGATACGACTCAGCGCTATCGTCCTCGTGGAGAAGAAGAAAATTCCAGGACCGTCTCCAACGGCCACTCCCGCCAGCCGGCACGTGACTGGGCAAGAGTTATTCCGGCTGCGGCCAAAGACGCCATCAGGGCTATGGTTCCTCATCAGGACCATCGTTGGCAAAGAAATCTCTATAGAGAAGACCCGGAAACACACCGCCAGCGAGAGGAGCAAGATAGGCTAATGATGCCACCATCGAGTTGTCCGGCTAGCAACGTCGGACGAAGAGATGATCCGGATCGTCCTGAATCTAGTAGGGATGGTGCCCGAAGAAAAAGGCATCGGAGTCAGCATAATGAGGCTCCACCGCCACCACCAAGAAACCCAGCCGAAATAATCCACCAGGGCCACCGTCACCTCCCAGCAGCGACCATGAAGGATCACGCTGTTTCCATGGAAGCCGCAGGGGCGGAGGCGGCAATGGTGAGAGAAGAAGCAGAAATCCGACTCCACCGCGCAGAAGCCGCGAGCCTCCTAGGCGCAGATCTCTCTCGCCAAATGACGCTCGTCATCGCGTCGAATCAAACATAGAAGCGCGGCGGTACGAGGAAGAGGATGTGTACGTGGGACCCAAGTGCTTCGGTCCATGTATACGTCAGACAAAATTTCCGATTGACTTCGGCATCACCAAACATATTCAGCCCTATGACGACGCAACTCGGCCAGATACTTGGCTCTAGGATTTTTTCCAGTCCTGCTGCATCGCCAAAGGAGGAAACATCCTGGCTGCAGTCAGATATCTCCCACTGATGCTGAGGAAGACGGCTCGATCATGGCTCAATGAACTGCCAGAGAATTCAATTCATAACTAGTATGATATGCAAAGTGCGTTCTTTTCAAACTTCGAGGGAACATACAGGAGGCCCTGCATAGTCGGAGACTTGTAGCGTTGCACCCAAACACCCAAAGAAACGTGCCAGGATTACCTCGGACGCTGGATCGATATGAAGAACTCCTGCGAAGGCGTAAATGAGCAAACTGTGATAGAAGCTTTTATTGCAGGACTTCCATTCGGACTTTTACGTCACGGGCTAAAGCGTGACCACGTCACAGATTTGGGAGAAATGATAGAGACGGCAAGCAAATACGCTAATGCTGATGATGATTCAGAAGGGCTGCTAAATATTCTGGCCAATTCCAATGCGGCCAAACAGCCAAAACAAACTCAGAAGCGCAAGAACACCTTGGACGAAGAAACGTCTCCAAACAACGCAGTTGTCAACGCAATGTTCGGATCTGGAGGACGATGAGGGCATGGATGTGGCCGTGGTAGAGGCCGAGGAACTTCCCGAATCCAGGGCAGAGGAGACAAACAACCCGGAAGAACCTATACCTGGGCTGACATTGCCAATAATCCCTGTGTCCACCACTTGGATTGTAACGGAGGATCTACCCATACAAATGCCGAATGTCGTTTCAATGACGACATCAAGAAAGACTAATCCGCTGGCTATAGAGACAAGCGATGAAAATGAAAGAAAAATTTTAAGAAAGGAAAGGAGCCCAAGGAAGATTCTGACATGGAAGAGGCGGAAGCTACCGCAGAACCCAAGCCGGATGGAAAAAAGACTTCTCCGACTAAGAAAGACGCATACGTCTGCTTCCTTGGATCCCAACCAGCTAAGCACAAAAAGGCGGTTATTCATGAGCTCAATGCCATGGTTCCGGCTGTCCCCCAATTCCTAGACTGGTCAGAGGTGACTATCACCTTTGATCGTTCAAATCACCCGAGGAAAACATATCGTCGGGAAAAGTACCCTCTGGTCGTCAATCCTCTTATTGATGGCTACGAGTTCTCAAAAACACTCATGGACGGTGGGAGCGGTATCAATATCCTCTACATCGAAACACTCCACCGCATGAAGCTACACGAGAGCCAGTTGAGTTACAGTAGTGTAAATTTCCATGGCATTGTACCAGGAAGACAGGAAAATTCTCTGGGTGAGATTACTCTGGACGTGACATTCGGAACTCGAGATAATTACCGGACCGAGCCACTCTCCTTCGAGGTGGTACCGTTCAAAAGTGCTTACCATGCCATCTTCGGACGTCCGGCTTACTGGGCGTTCATGGCCCGTCCCTGTTACATCTATAACATGATTAAACTTCCAGGTCCAAAGGGCGTAATCACCGTACGAGGAAATCCAAGGAAGGCGCGAGAGTGTGACGATGGATCTGCTGCCTTCGCCGAAGCCATGCTACACGCCCAGGAGTACCAGGAGATCAAGAAGACCATCAATCCGTCCGAGATGCCCGCTATGAAGAACGAGGTACTAAAGCTAAGTTTGTAGTTCAAGGCGTCGTAGAGACGAAGAAGACGTCGCTGAAGGAAGATGATCCCTCCAAGACGACGAACATAGGGGTAGGCTTAGGCCACGCATAGGAAAGCGCGCTCGTCGAGTTCCTCGAAGCTAATAGTGACATCTTCGCATGGAAGCCATCTGACATGACCGGAGTACCTAGGGAACTTGCCGAGCACTCTCTTAATGTGTACCCAGACGCTAAACCTGTCAAACAGTCCTTACGACGGTTTGGTGATGAAAAGCGCAAAGCAATAGCCAAGAAATTAGCCCGCTTAGAGCTAGCGGATTTCATAACAGAGGTTATCCATACAGATTGGGTGGCAAATCCTGTACTCGTCCCTAAAAAGGACACCATTGATTTAAGGATGTGTGTTGATTGTACCGCTTTGAACAAGGCATGCCCAAAAGATCCGTTTCCTTTGCCAAGAATCATCAATTTATCGACTCAAATGCAGGGTCGGAATTACTCTGTTTTCTCGACGCATACTCCGTATATCACCAAATACCGATAAAAAAGTCGGATCAAATTAAGACGTCTTTCGTCACTCCTTTCGGAACCTTCTGCTACAAAACTATGCCTTTTGGCTTAAAGAACGCAGGAGCAACATATCAACGTACCATGCAACATTGTCTCAATGACCAAATCGGACGCAACGTCCACGTATACGTAGACGACATAGCAGTTATGTCCAAAAAGAAGGAAACTTTAATTTTCGACTTAGATGAAACATTTGCTAGTCTACGAAAATTCACCATGATGCTAAATCCAAAGAAGTGTTTCTTTGGAATTCTAGCCGGAAAATTGTTAGGTTTCATCGTCTCCGAGCAAGGCATAGAGATGAACCGCGATAAAATCAAGGCTATCTTAAACATTACCAGGCTGACTCGCCTGAAGGACGTACAGCGCCTCACTGGTTGCATTGCAGCGGTGAGTCGGTTCGGTGAAAAAGCCACACCCTTGTACAAACTCTTGAAGAAAACCGACAAATTTGTCTGGACCCTAAAAGCCGAAACTTCCCTGCAAAGTTTGAAAGATCTGCTTTCAAATCCACCAGTTCTTGTAGCGCCGGAACCTCAGGAACCTATGTTACTCTACATTGCAGCGACCAACAAGGTCATAAGCGTGGTAACAATAGTTGAGCGTGAGGAAGAAGGCCATGAGCATAAGGTACAGTGGCCAACTTATTATCTAAGTGAGTTCCTGACAGAATCAAAGCAACGATATCCACATCATCAAAAGCTAGCCTATGGAGTGTTCTTTGCATCCAGAAAGCTACGCCACTATTTTTAAGAGCACAAGATCATAGTAGTGAGCACGGCTCCTCTGCGAGACATAATCAACAATCACGACACCACAGGACGTGTCACAAAGTGGGGAATAGATCTTGCAGCTTTCGACATTGAGTACAAACCACGTACAGCAATCAAGTCCCAAATTTTCGCCGACTTTGTCGTTGATTGGACAGAAACGGTAAAAAACTCAGGCCCTCCAGACTTGGAATTTTGGACCCTTCACTTTGACAGATCAAAATCACGAGGAGGCTCGGGAGCTAGCGTGGTGCTCAAATTACCCCAAGGAGATAAGTTGTTCCATGTGTTGCAAATACACTTCACGGCAACCAATAATATTTCCGAGTATGAAGCACTGCTACATGGAATACGCATGGCCAAAAACATTGTCATATCCCCTCCATAGTCGGAGTTGATGAGGACTATCCGACGAAATCCGACTCACCTTTAATAGCAGTTCTGGCTGTAATTCCCAGCTAGACAAAACCCTTTCTGGATTTCCTGATAGACGGAAAACTACCCGAAGGCAAAGTCTTGAGCCGGCAGATTGTCCGACGAGCAAAAGCCTACACTATAATAAATGTGAGCTCTATAAACGGAGTGTTTCTGGCGTGTTTCAGAGATGTATTTCTTCGGAAGAAGAAGCGGAAATCCTGAGAGAAATCCATGAAGGCGAGTGTGGTCACCATGCTGCAGCCATATCCTTAGTGGCAAAAGCTTTTCGACACGGATTCTTTTGGCTTACAGCTAAGGCAGATGCCGATAAATTGGTCAAAACATGCAAGGGCTGCCAAAAGTACGCTCATCAGGCACATGTTCCGAATTAACAGCTACGAACAATCCCTATTACATGGCCGTTCGCGGTCTAGGGGCTTGATATGGTAGGACCGTTTCGCACGGCAAAATATGGATTTACTCAACTACTAGTTATGGTGGATAAATTTACAAAATGGATTGAGGCTAAACCCGAAACAAGTTGCGATGGAGTCACAGCCAGAAGATTCTTCGAGGACGTAATCATCAGATTCGGATATCCTCATAGTATAATTACCGACAACGGGAGCGACTTTTCCATGGGGGAACTTGCCGAATTCTACGAAGAACAAGGGATCCGACTTGATATTGCATCAGTCGCACATCCACAAGCCATGTGACAAGTCGAAAGAACTAATGGCCTTATTCTACAAGGAATCCGACCTTGCCTCGAGGCACCGCTTCGCCGGGCCGCGGGGGCTTGGGCAGAAGAATTACCGTCTGTGGTATGGAGCTTACGTACAACTCCTAACAGGTCAACCAGCTATACTCCTTTCTTCTTGGTCTATGGTGCAGAAGAGGTTCTTCCAAGTGATCCGATTCATCAGGCTCCACGAGTCAAAGCGTATATCGAGGAAGATGCAGAAGTTTCTCGGCAAGATGATCTCGATATAATCAAAGAAGTACGCGTCATTGCTGAGCATATATCTACAGCCTATCAGCAGAAGTTACGCAAGTATTATAGTCAGAGAGTGCAAAACCATTCTTTCAGAAAAGACGATTTAGTTCTCCGGTTTGTGCAAAAGAGAAAGCACAAACTTTTCCTAATTTGGGAAGGACCTTTTATGGTTAGCAGAGTTCTGCATAATGGGTCATATTATTTAACCGACATGAGACCAGTCAAGGAAAGACCTAATACTCGGAAAAGGAAGAGAGCTGGTGGCAGCACAGACCCGGATGAATAGACCGTCCATGGAATATTGCACGGCTACGTCCCTTCTATTCTTAGTTATATTTTCTTGTAACCATATATGTACATGTTCAAAGTGAAATAAAGTATTGGCTTCCTCATATTGTTATTTTTGAGACGTTTTTGCCATCTTATTTCTAAAAGAGCATGTAATTTTTTCGAAAATCCCAGAATGCTTGAAAGCACTTTATGCTCATGTTCATTCTGGTTACGATTTTTGAAACAAATCTAAAAATATTACCTTAGGGTACAAAATTTAAAATTATTCTCTATACTTTGATTCTTTATCTCATTGCTTATACTTTGATTACTTATCTCATTGCCATAAGTTTAAGATAATGCATAGAAATTGTCTATGCTGCAGGCGGTGGTGATGAAACAGGTGGAACACTGTAATCAACAGCAGTGTCGCCCTCGATCTCAGACTCAAAAGCGATGCTGATTTCTGGCTCTTTAGGCGAAGGAGGCGCAACGACGGATTCGAAGAATGGCGTCGTGTAGTTGGTCATCTCCGCCACCCGACAAGCGTAACATGCACAAGATTCTTGGATGGCCTTGATATCTTGCGGGTTACCCTCATCATCCTCCTCGGCAATGCCCTTGGTGACATGCCAGATTTCCATCTCACTATGATGGCTCATCACCATGGTTAGAGCTGTTTGCGCAGCAGTCCGGGCGTAGGAGATCTTCCGGTCCTCAATCAACTTCGGAATCTCCTTAACTTTGTCCCTCACCTCATGCACCGACATTGTGTGCAAGTAGTAAATCTTGACGGCTTTGTCAGCCTCTTCTAGAGTTTGGCGGAAGTCGAACAAGACATCTCCAACAAGCTTAATGCGCTCGAGGCGAGTTTCAGAAGTGGAAGATTCGAAAAGATTCAGGGGGGCTGGGAAAGAACCAAAAAGTCAAATTCCGGCTAAAACGAAAGTCAAAAAATGAATAAAACAAAGAAAAGATTCAGAAATCTTACCAAGAACGAAGTGATTCCATTCAGCATGCTCCTTGCGGAGGCTGTCTAGTTCACTTGCAGAGGCCTGGGCAAGATCCTTATGGATATCAAAGTCCTTCTTGAGATCAGTAAACTCCTTATCTCGGAGGGCTAGGAGCTTCTCGAGCCTCACAGTCTCGTGGTTCCTTGACTCCAGGACAGCGGCTACGGATTTCTCCGATTCCACAGTTAGCGTCTCAAGCTTTTCCCGGAGTTCAGCATTTTCTGCCTCCAAGACCTTGAAGTTTTCGGCCTGCTCCACCATTTTGCTGGATTGGCATAACAATTCTGCAAAGACAAAAATATCAGTCGGATAAAGTAAATTCGACTATGACAAAACAATTAATTGACAAAGAGGAAGCCGGAAAAGTTTACCTTCTGCTTCATCTTTTTCAACTTTCAACTTTGAATTCTCAAAGCGCAAAGCTTTGATTTCTTTGCTCTTATTGGAAATATTCTTGAGCAATTCCTGGTTAGAACATGCAATTTTCTATAAGTTTAGAGACGGAATACCGTCAGACGGCTACTAAGACTCGGGCTGCAAATTCAACTAAGTAAAATTACAGCACGAGCCTTGGGGGCTGCACTACATCGTTCTTTTGCAACCTAAAAGCATCAACCTGGATCCAGACATGTTTATTCGACGTTATGATTGGGGGCTAGAGGATATGATAATAAATGAAAATAAAAATCGGAAACTTACAATATGTTCTAGGTGCAACTTTCCAAATCCGATCTTTGTGCCGTGAAACACCTTCTCGGTAAGGGTGAGGGACGGAACATCCGTCGCTAGAAGCTCGCCAGATGCAACTTTAGCATCCCGGGTCAAAATTTGATCCAGGAGGCTGACCAGCTTGACATCTTCCTCCTCTTGGCTCGCGGATTCTGGGGTTAAGACTTGCTTCTCAAGACTGGACTGAGGCAGTTTGAGGATCTCTTCTTTCTCCTTCCTCTTGAGGACAGGAACAGCTGAGTCAACCACTTTAGCCACCGTACATGTGGTCATTACCATGGGATCATTACCCTTCACGGGTTCACCCTTGTCAGTTGCCTGGTCATCAACGGTGACCAGGGATTTCGCAATCTTTCCAGCGTCAGGGGATGCAGAAGCTCCCTGCACTGACGGAGTAGTGGATGGGGTCGACGGTGGCATAGCAGGGGAAATTACAAGCTTCTGCTGATGCATCTGCTTGCCCGGCTTGCTGTTCGGCTTTATCTTGCTCTTCAACGATGATTTAACTCTAGAACATGAAAATCCTAAATATTAGATGTGCTCTGGAAAGATAACAAAGGTACAAGAGTACTAAAAAAGGTGAGGTGCTTACTTTTTAACTACTGGCAGCACTTGGCTACCAGCAGTGACAACTTCCTTCTCCTTACGCTTCTTGGAAGCGGAGGCGGCAACCTCTTGCACCTCATCATCCTCTGTCGCCTCTGGGTCGTCTGAGGCATAGCCCTCTAGTGGAGCTAGCTGGGACTCGGAGAGTTTCTCGAGCTGACAGAATCGAAAAAGCATCGATGAAAATAGAGTCGGAGAAAGAACCAAAGAAAACGACGAAATGTGATAGCAGAGTCGAAATATTTACCGGGGTCAGAGGACGGCTGGATGTATACATCTTCATGGAAACTTCCGGAACTTTTTGTTCCACTCTTTCCTTGACCAAATATTGCATAAGGGTCGTGTAGTCCTTCGGTGAAAGCCGGTTCGGGCTGACCTTCATGTTGTCCTTCTTGTCGCCGGTGATTTGGTGCATGAGGCGGTCTCTGTGGTGCTGGAGAGGCTGAATCCGGCGCTCCAGCCAGCAGCGGATCAAGTCGGATCCACGAAGTGTTGGAATTATGCCCTAGAGGCAATAATAAAGATGTTATTATTATAATTCTTGTTCATGATAAAGTTTATATTCCATGCTAGAATTGTATTAAGCGGAAACATTAATACTTGTGTGGTTTGTGAACAACACCGTGTCCCTAGTACGCCTCTATGGACTAGCTCATTGATCAATGATGGTTAATGTTTCCTAACCATAGACATGAGTTGTCAATTGATAATGAGACCATATCATTGGGAGAATGATATGGTGGACAGACCCAAACTAAGCGAAGCAATTAGATCGTGTCTTTGTGTTCATCTTTGCGAAGCTTTTCCTATGTCAAATATTGTATTCCTTAGACCATGAGATAATACAACTCCCTGGTATCGGAAGAAAGCTTTGAGGTCATCAAACGTCATCCTATGAGAGGGTGATCATAAAGGTGTCTCTCAGGTGATCGGAAAGTATATGTTGGGTTGTATGTATCGAGATGGGATTTGTCCCTCCCAAGTCGGAGAGATATACTTCGGGCCCACTCGGTAATCGATATCAACACCGCTTGCAAGCATGTGGTTAAGGAGTTAATCACAAAGTGATATCGGATTACGGAACGAGTAAAGTACTTGCTGTGAACGAGATTGAACTAGGTATGACAGTACCGATGATCGAATCTCGGGCAAGTAAAATATCGCGAGACGAAGGGAATATGTATATGGGATTGATTGAATCCTGGCATCGTGGTTCATCCGATATGATCATCGATGAATGTGTGGGAGTCAATATGGGTGCCAAGACCCCGCTGTTGATTATTGATAGAAGATCATGTCTGCATATTCTCGAACCCGCAGGGTCACACACTTAACATGTCTCGACGCTAGGATAGATTGGATACTTGGTTTATGAATTTTTGTTCGGAGTCTCGGATGGGATCCGGGACATCACGAGAGGTTCCGGAGTGGTCCGGAGAATAAGATTCATATAAGGCAGTGCAGTTTTTGGAGTTCGGAATTGTTCCGGATTAATCGGTATTGTACCGGAAGCTTCTAGAACCTTCCGGAAGGGGACCAACGTGGCCCCACCTTCCGGGAGGGGGCATGGGCCTATGAGGGAGTGTCCTGGCCGCATTGGGCTAGGGGCACAAGGCCCCATAGGGCCCAACCGATCCTAGATAAGTTTAAACTCGTTTAAACTAGAGATAGGGTTTCTAGATAAGGGAAAGTTTAAATCGTTTAAACTAGAGATAGGCTTGGAGGATGGGCAAGGGCTGGCCGCACCCCCCCTCTATATATAGAGGGCTGGTGCGCCCCCTCCCCCCACACACACCTTCCTCCAAACCCTAGTAGCCCTGCTGCCTTCCTCTCTCCCTCCCGACGGTTTGTAGGCGAAGCCCTGCTGTAGAAATTCTCCACCATATACACCGCGTCGTCGCGTTGTAGATCCAATCTATCTCTCCACCATACTTGCTGGTCCGAGGAAGGAGGAGACGTCGAGGTGCTGCACGTGTGCATCTCACGGAGGCACCGCCACTTGTGGTGCTAGATCGGATCGGATCGCGAGGAGGAGAAGCGAGTACGACTACATCACCCACGTTCCGACGAACGTTCCGCTGTGCGAATCTTCAAGGGTATGAAGATCTAATCCAATCTCTCTCGTTGTTTGCATCTCCTAGATTAGATCTTGGCTTTCCCTCTGTTCGCTTCCGTAGAAAATTTTGATTTACTATGCTGCGAAACCCTTCAGTGGTATCAGAGCTAGATCTATGCGTAGATGTGATTCACGAGTAGAACGCAACATGGTTGTTGCGGGCGTTGATGTTTTATGTTGCAAGCCTCTTGTTTGTGTTCTTCTTATGACGCGGGATAGTGAGATTGAAGCGGTCCAGGCCAACCTTACGCGACGTCGTTCGCGAGACCGGCTCCGCACTTGACGTGTGGCTTGTACCACACATGCGGCTGGTGGATGTCAGTTTCTCTCACTATAGTTGTCATGGGATTAACACCGGAGTTTGGCAACCATAATATCACCGTTGTGGCTTTCCGTAGGTAAGAATCGTTCTTAGCATCTACTCCCATGAGCCACGTAAAACATGCAACAACAAAGTAGAGGCGTCTAACTTGTTTTTGCAGGGAGTGTTTTCTGTGATATGGTATGGCCCAAGATGTGATGTGTATATTGTATGCGATGATCATGTTTTGTAATGTTTCACGACTTGCATGTCGATGAGTACACAACCGGCAGGAGCCATATGGTTGTCTTTATAATTGTGTATGACCTGCGAGTCAACTTCTTATACGCCATGTAATAGCTTTACTTTATCGCTAAGTAGTTAGCAATAGTTGTAGTTGCTATTCATGGTGGAGGCAATCATGGTGGAGTGATGGAGATCATGCCGGAATGCCCAAGATGGAGATCATTGCGCGAAGATTGGCTATACCATGTCACATAAAGTTATATGCATGTGATGTTTATCCTTTTATGTATCTTATTACGCTTAGATCGCGACGGTAGCATTATAAGATGATTCCTCACTTAAAGATCAAGATAAAACTGTGTTCTCCCCAAGTATGCACCGTTGCGAAAGTTCGTCGTGTCCAAGCATCACGTGATGATCGGGTGCTATAGACTCTACGCTCACATACAACGGGTGCAAGCCAGTTTTGCACACGCGGAAATACTTGGGTCTAACTTGACGAGCCTAGCATGTACAGACATGGCCTCGGAACACATGAACCGAAAGGTTAAGCATGAGTCATATGAATGATATGATCGACACTTCGTTGTCCACCATTGAAACCACATCTCTTCTCGTGAAGATCGGATTAGGTGTGGTGAATTTGGATCGTGTTCACTAAACAACTTGAGGGATGTTGAATTTAGTGGGAGTTCATCTAGTAATTTGATTAAGTTGAACTATTTATCATGAACATAGTCTAAATTGTACTTGCAAATACTATAGATCACATGGCCAAGTCCAACTTCAACTTCAACGTTTTTGCTGAGATAGAAAAGCTTAGAAACAATGGATCTAACTTCACCAAATGGTTCCGCATTCTGAGAATCATTCTCGCTGGCGGACAAAAGGACTATGTCCTTGAGAAAGCGCTAGGTGACGCCTCTGCTATAGATGCGTCGGCTGATGAAAAAGCTGTTTATCAGTCGCGCAAGGATGATTATGATTTGATTAAGATCGCCATGTTGTATGCTATGGAATCAGATCTTCAAAATCGTTTTGAGGAGTTCGCCGGGCCCTTTGAGATTCTCGAGGAGCTGAAAAACATGTTTCAGACTCAAGCCCGTTCTGAGAGATATGAGATCTCTAAGAAATTCTTTAACTACAAGATGGAGGAAGGGAGTTCCGTTAGTGAGCACGCCATTAAGATGACGGGCTACACTCAACGCCTTGAGCAACTGGACTGCAAGATTCCAGAGGAGCTCAAGATTGACACTCCTAGCTACAAAAGTTTTGTAGTTGATCACAATCAGATTGGTTCCACTGATATGATCACTGAGCTCTTTGCTAAGATGAAAGTAGCGGAGGTGAACATCAAAAAGAATAATCATGTGTTGATGGTCAACAAGCCCCCCCACCTTCAAGAAAGGTAAGGGTGCAAGGAAGCCCTTCAAGAAAGGCGGCGGCAAGCGCGTTGCCCCTGCTGAGAAGAAGCTCAAGTCTGGTCCTAAACCGGACACTGAGTGCTTCTATTGCAAGGACAAGGGTCACTGGAAGCGCAACTGTCCGAAGTACTTAGCGGACAAGAAGGCTGGCACCATCAAAGGTATATTTGATATACATGTTATTGATGTTTTCCTTACTAGCCCTCGTTGTAGTGCCTGGGTATTTGATACTGGTTCAGTTGCTAATATTTGTAACTCGAAACAGGAGCTACGGAATAGACGGCGGCTTGCGAGGGATGAGGTGACGATGCGCGTTGGCAACGGATCAAGAGTTGATGTGATGGCCGTCGGCACGCTCTCCTTAGTTTTACCTTCGGGATTAGTTTTAAACCTTAATAAATGTTATTATGTGCCTGCGTTGAGCATGAACATTATTTCTGGATCGTGTTTATTGCAAGACGGTTATTCATTTAAATCGGAGAATAATGGTTGTTCTATTTATATGAGTAACATCTTTTATGGTCATGCACCCCTTGTGAATGGTTTATTTCTTCTAAATCTCGAAAGGGATGAAACACACATCCATAACATTGAGGCTAAGAGATGCAAAGTAGATAGTGATAATACTACTTATTTGTGGCACTGTCGTCTAGGTCATATTGGTGTAAAGCGCATGAAGAAACTCCATTCTGATGGACTTTTGGAGTCTCTTGATTTTGAATCATTTGACACATGCGAACCATGCCTCATGGGCAAGATGATCAAAACCCCGTTCTCCGGTATGATGGAGCGAGCAACGGACTTGTTGGAAATCATACATACCGATGTATGCGGACCGATGAGTGTTTCGACGCGCGGTGGATATCGCTATTTTCTCACTTTTACCGATGACTTAAGTAGATATGGGTATATCTATTTAATGAAACATAAATCTGAAACGTTTGAAAAGTTCAAAGAATTTCAGAATGAAGTGGAGAACCATCGTAACAGAAAGATTAAGTTTCTACGATCCGATCGTGGGGGCGAATATTTGAGTTATGATTTTCTCACGCATCTCAAAGCAAGTGGAATCGTTTCACAACTCACGCCACCCGGAACACCACAGCACAATGGTGTGTCTAAACGCCGGAATCGAACCCTATTAGATATGGTCCGATCGATGATGTCTCTTACTGATTTGCCGTTATCATTTTGGGGTTATGCATTAGAAACCGCTGCATTCACTTTAAATAGGGCTCCATCTAAATCCGTTGAGACGACACCGTATGAACTGTGGTTTGGTGCTAAACCTAAGTTGTCGTTTCTTAAAGTTTGGGGATGCGAAGCTTACGTCAAGAAGTTGATGGCGGACAAGCTCGAACCCAAAGCGGAGAAATGCGTCTTCATAGGATACCCTAAGGAAACTATTGGGTATACCTTCTATCACAGAACCGAAGGCAAAGTGTTTGTCGCAAAGAACGGTTCCTTTCTTGAGAAGGAGTTTCTCTCGAAAGAAGTGAGTGGGAGGAAAGTAGAGCTAGACGAGGTTATTGAACCTTCTCTTGAATTGGAGAGTAGCGCAACACCTGAAATTGTTCCAGTGCCGCCTGCACCAACAATAGAGGAAGCTAATGACAAGGATCATGAAGCTTCGGACGATGCTGCTACTGAACGTCGCAGGTCGACAAGGTCGCGTGCCCCTCCTGAGTTGTACGGCAACCCTGTCTTGACAGTCTTGTTAGTAGAAGACAGTGAACCTACGAACTATGAGGAAGCGATGATGAGCCCAGACTCCGAGAAATGGCTAGAAGCCATGAAATCCGAATTGGGATCCATGAGCGAAAACCAAGTATGGACTTTGGTGGACCCTCCTAGCGACCGAAAGGCCGTTGAGTGCAAATGGATCTTCAAGAAGAAAACGGACGCGGATGGTAATGTTACCGTCTATAAAGCACGGCTTGTTGCGAAAGGTTTTCGACAAGTTCAAGGTGTTGACTATGATGAGACTTTCTCTCCCGTAGCGATGTTTAAGTCCATTCGGATTTTATTAGCAATTGTTGCGTTTCATGATTATGAAATATGGCAGATGGATGTCAAGACTGCTTTCCTCAATGGCAACATTGATGAAGAGTTGTATATGATGCAACCCGAAGGTTTTGTCGATCCTAAGGATGCTGATAAAGTATGCAAACTTTAGCATTCCATTTATGGACTGAAGCAAGCATCTCGGAGTTGGAACCTTCGTTTTGATCAAGTGATCAAGAGCTTTGGATTTGTTCCAAATTGCTATGAAGCTTGCATCTACAAGAAAGTGAGTGGGAGCTCGGTGACGTTTCTGGTACTATATGTGGATGACATATTGATTATTGGAAATGACATCAACATGCTTAACGATGTGAAGAGTTATTTGAACAAGTGTTTTTCAATGAAAGACCTAGGTGAAGCTGCTTATATATTGGGCATCAAAATCTATAGAGATAGACAAAGACGCCTGATAGCTTTAAGCCAGAGTACATACCTAGACAAAGTTCTGAAAAGGTTCAGAATGGATAAGTCATTGAAAGGTTCAGTGCCTATGTTGTCAGGTAAGATATTGAGCAAGGCTCAGTGTCCAGCTATGGTAAATGATAGGGAAGCTATGAGCAAAGTGCCTTATGCCTCGGCCATAGGTTCCATCATGTATGCCATGCTGTGTACTAGACCGGATGTGTCCAATGCTCTTAGTTTGACGAGCAGATATCAAAGTGATCCAGGAGTGGAACACTGGATAGCCGTGAAGAACATCCTAAGGTACCTAAATAGGACTAAAGAAATGTTCTTAGTCTATGGGGGTGATGAACAGCTCGTCGTAAAAGGTTACGTCGATGCTAGTTTCGACACCGAGAAGGATGATTGTAAATCTCAGACAGGATACGTGTATATTTTGAATGGAGGAGCTGTGAGCTAGAGAAGCTGCAAGCAAAGCGTGATCGTGGGATCTACAGTAGAAGCGGAATACATGGCTGCTGCAGAAGCGTCAAGTGAAGGAGTTTGGATCAGAAACTTCATCACTGAGCTTGGCGTGGTTCCAAGTGCATTGGACCCACTGGAGATATTGTGTGACAACACTGGCGCCATAGCACTCGCTAAGGAACCAAGATATCATCCAAAGACCAAGCATATCAACCGCAAGTTTCATATAATCTGAGATTATATAGCAGATGGAGATCTGAAGATCAGCAAAGTACATACAGATCTGAATGTCGCAGATCCATTGACTAAACCTCTTCCACGTGTAAAACATGATCAGCACCTCAGTGCCATGGGTGTGAGATTGTTGCCAAATGTAAACTAGATTATTGACTCTAGTGCAAGTGGGAGACTGTTGGAATTATGCCCTAGAGGCAATAATAAAGATGTTATTATTATAATTCTTGTTCATGATAAAGTTTATATTCCATGCTAGAATTGTATTAAGTGGAAACATTAATACTTGTGTGGTTTGTGAACAACACCGTGTCCCTAGTACGCCTCTATGGACTAGCTCATTGATCAATGATGGTTAATGTTTCCTAACCATAGACATGAGTTGTCAATTGATAATGAGACCATATCATTGGGAGAATGATATGGTGGACAGACCCAAACTAAGAGAAGCAATTAGATCGTGTCTTTGTGTTCATCTTTGCGAAGCTTTTCCTATGTCAAATATTGTATTCCTTAGACCATGAGATAATACAACTCCCTGGTATCGGAAGAAAGCTTTGAGGTCATCAAACGTCATCCTATGAGAGGGTGATCATAAAGGTGTCTCTCAGGTGATCGGAAAGTATTTGTTGGGTTGTATGTATCGACATGGGATTTGTCCCTCCCAAGTCGGAGAGATATACTTCGGGCCCACTCGGTAATCGATATCAACACCGCTTGCAAGCATGTGGTTAAGGAGTTAATCACAAAGTGATATCGGATTACGGAACGAGTAAAGTACTTGCTGTGAACGAGATTGAACTAGGTATGACAGTACCGATGATCGAATCTCGGGCAAGTAAAATATCGCGAGACGAAGGGAATATGTATATGGGATTGATTGAATCCTGGCATCGTGGTTCATCCGATATGATCATCGATGAATGTGTGGGAGTCAATATGGGTGCCCAGACCCCGCTGTTGATTATTGATAGAAGATCATGTCTGCATATTCTCGAACCCGCAGGGTCACACACTTAACGTGTCTCGACGCTAGGATAGATTGGATACTTGGTTTATGAATTTTTGTTCGGAGTCTCGGATGGGATCCGGGACATCACGAGAGGTTCCGGAGTGGTCCGGAGAATAAGATTCATATAAGGCAGTGCAGTTTTTGGAGTTCGGAATTGTTCCGGATTAATCGGTATTGTACCGGAAGCTTCTAGAACCTTCCAGAAGGGGACCAACGTGGCCCCACCTTCCGGGAGGGGGCATGGGCCTATGAGGGAGTGTCCTGGCCGCATTGGGCCAGGGGCACAAGGCCCCATAGGGCCCAGCCGATCCTAGATAAGTTTAAACTCGTTTAAACTAGAGATAGGGTTTCTAGATAAGGGAAAGTTTAAATCGTTTAAACTAGAGATAGGCTTGGAGGATGGGCAAGGGCTGGCCGCACCCCCCCTCTATATATAGAGGGCTGGTGCGCCCCCTCCCCCCACACACACCTTCCTCCAAACCCTAGTAGCCCTGCTGCCTTCCTCTCTCCCTCCCGACTGTTTGTAGGCGAAGCCCTGCTGCAGAAATTCTCCACCATATACACCGCGCCGTCGCGTTGTAGATCCAATCTATCTCTCCACCATACTTGCTGGTCCGAGGAAGGAGGAGACGTCGAGGTGCTGCACGTGTGCATCTCACGGAGGCACCGCCACTTGTGGTGCTAGATCGGATCGGATCGCGAGTAGGAGAAGCGAGTACGACTACATCACCCACGTTCCGACGAACGTTCCGCTGTGCGAATCTTCAAGGGTATGAAGATCTAATCCAATCTCTCTCGTTGTTTGCATCTCCTAGATTAGATCTTGGCTTTCCCTCTGTTCGCTTCCGTAGAAAATTTTGATTTACTATGCTGCGAAACCCTTCACGAAGCCCTTATGCTTCATCAAAAATTCAATCCGCCTCTTGGTGAGAATGAAAACATCCGACAGCTCCGGCGCCTCCGTGTCCCATGAATCTTGGTGGGGAGCGGCGCCATTGGCGAACGCTGGAGCCAGAATATCCTTATGGTAGAAGAAAGTTCTGGCCCAGCATTTGACGGACTCACTAGCGTTAATCCTAGGATAGATCCGATTCCTCCTAAGGACTAAGCTAAGAGTGCCGGTGACATAAGGCATACCAGCACTGATGGAATTCTTCTGAGTACCATAGTAGTACCGGAAAAGGGTGAGACTTGGCCTAATGCCAAGAAACCCTCGCACAGAGCTGCGTGAGCACTAAGCTAAAGCAGAGAGTTGGGAGCAAGATTATGGAGTTGCACACCGTAATGGTTGAGGACCTCAACGAAGAAGTCCGACGATGGCAGGCTGAGGCCGCGGTCGATGTGAGTACTGAACAACACCCTCTCGCCGTTTTTCGGCGCGGAGATGGCGTGTCCAGAAGCGCTCCATCACGCGTCGGCAGCGATGAACCCCTCATCCTCCATGACTAGGAGCTCCACAGTATCCAAGACCCCGCATTTTCTTCTCGTCCGCCGCCGATGAACCCGCCGTCGCTGCTCCTGAGGACGAGGCAGATGCCATAGTTCTTGGAGGAAGAAGGGCTCGTGGGGAAAGGAGAGATTTTTTCTCAATGGTGTGTAGATTGGAACTAGTGTGTAGAGCTCGAGGAGTACGAGGAAGCAATGAATGAATCGACGGAGAAGTGAATCTGAGAAGAAGGGTTTTCTCTCCTCTTATTTGCCTCTGCGTCAAGATTCGTGCGGTTAGACGCACGATTATCGCCACGCGTATAGGAAAGGGGGAGTTAGCTTCCTCGCGACTCTTCCGCCCCCTCGATTTTTGCGCAGGTATTGAAACGTCGTTATGTTCCATAACGAACGGACCCACCAACGGTCATGCTGATGGAAATCCTGTCAGTGATGGGACCTGGCTTGTAAAAGTTGTCAGTCAGCACGCCACTGTAAAATAAGGCTTATGTTTCAAATCAAGCAAGGAAAAGATTAAGGTCAGAACAGAATATATCCGACTCAACTGACTCGGAATCCTACATCAATGAAAGAATTTTTCGGGAACCCTTCAAGATTCTCAAGACGAAGAAACCATCAAGCTAGACTATTTACCCAACTTCAGATCTTGAAGACTTCCGGGGGCTACTTGTAGCACCCCGAGTAAAACCACTATTAAAAAATCGCTTCGTGTTTTTGGTTTATGCATCATCATGGTATCATACTCATGTCATCATGCCACCATGGCCTTTTATTTTCTTGCCTGATTGTTCTCAATAAGTCCTGGATACAAGAAATAAACCACTAAATCAGAAACTCTTCAAAAATCTTAAACAAAACAATGCAAACAAACATTGTTAAAATAAAACATGAAATAAATAGCAGCAGCTTACCTGGCCATCCTGCAGCCCATCTTGCCTGGCCCAAACCGCAGCTCCTCTTCTCCCCTCTTGGGCCGGCCTTTTCTTCTCCTCGCCAGCAGCCAGTCTGCCATGGCCCGTACCGATTCGGAAGACGGTGTCGTCCCTCCCCTGTTTATCTTCCCCTTCCACCCTCTCTCTGCAACTCACGGACGGAGCAGGTGGGCGTTGCCCCGTCAGCCGCGTCACCTCCCACCATCGATTCCCCCTTCTTATCCTCGTGCGCTGGAGCCACCCCTCCTCTGGAACCCTAGCCATCCCCCTCCTCGCGTCGCAGCTCCCTTCCCCTCTCCTGTATACCACCACCAGTATCCTCTGATCCTCGATGTTCTGGAGCCCTACGTAGCCCCGAGCCCGGAAGAGGCCAGCAGCCGCTCCTCCACTGTTCCCCGTGTCGGACGCACCTGGAGAAAGGATCCCCATGTACCCGGAGCACCACTTTCCTCTTCTTCCTGGTGGAGCCAAAAGATCCGTCGAGCTTCCGCCCTTCTTCTCGGAGTTCCTCGTCGTCCCCAACTTCCCTTTGGTGGGAATCGTTCGAGGAGAGACATCTCTCCCCATCCCCGCTCTCCCCAAATTGTCTCCGTTGCCCAGATATTCGCCCCTTCGTTTGAATTGGCAACGTCACGTGCGAGCATGCAGGTTCAGAGATTGGCGTCCGTTCTCTTCAGTTTTCATCGGCGGGATCATCCAAAAGTACACCCCCGGATCTTTGTGTCCAGTTCGAATTATGAAAACCTTCCAACATTAAACTTACAGAGCTGAGGTTCCTCTAAAAATCTTTACATTAAGGCGTTTGCGAATTCTCATCAGATATCTCGCCAATCTCTCCGGAAGTCGCGTCGATCTTGCAGCTTGTTGACTGTCGAAAACTGCAGTAAAACGGCCACTTGGCGCTCGCGTTTTCTCTCTGTTCTTCGTGTGTTTCATGCTGATGCAGGCCTCCTACTGGAAGTATCCATGAACGTGATATGTATCCATGAACGTGATATTCGCATCATTAAATTTCCGTGTCATGCATCATATCATGATCATGCCGGTTCTTTCGCATTAGTTGTAATTTGTTGCATCGCTTGTTCCTTTTAGTGTTTTGCTTCTTCCCGGATAGGACGATGAGATATTGTGAGCTTCGACAAGTTCTTCGGATGAACCTTCGACAATGTTTCCAGGCGAGCATTCTCCTCCTTTCTATCTATTTTACATTTATAGTCTTTACTTCCTCGTGTTGATCTATTGTTATTTGTGTTCCGATGCTTTAAATTCTGTACCCATTTATATATCCATGCAGCCTTTATATTGACTTGGACACCTCCTCTTGCCTGTTGTTTGGGTAGACAGTTGGCCTTGCGAGTCGTAGTCGCTTGCTCAGGTGCTGCTTTGCGTTGTCGATGTTCCACTGATGTTGGGGGTTGGCATATTCATAAAGGTGAAGATGATCGTGGTTTTAATTATAGTTGGTTACTTAAATATTAAAATGGATATAACTAATGAAGAGGCATCGGTGGGTAATAGCTAAGATCTGGTTGTTATCCCGCCCTCCTGTGTCCATCTAGGGCCCAAGTTCTTGACACCTATTCCGAGACTGAGCGCGCTAACCACATGTGGGGTGTCTAGGCACCCCTATCGGCTTAGTACCTAATTTCAAAGTAATGTACTGGGGGCCACAAACTAGTTTGAAGTTTTTATGCCACGTTATGCCATGTATGCCATGTTATGCCATGTTTATTACCTATTGCTTGATGAGCGTTTATTACTGTTACGTAGGTGCGGCACTCTGTCATGGGAATATTTTGTCCATGAGCTCTGCTCCCATGCAAGTGTACGCAACCCTAGAGTCTATACGAGGAGTATTAGCTATACCTCATATGGGTAGCTCTTTTGGGTGGCCCCAATGTACTTGCTTTCGGTTTAGGAAAGCGTCGTGTCCTAGGCCTTGCCGACATACGTATGGAAGTATGTTAACTGATCTGGCAACAAGGGTCGAAGTGCGCGTGGAAACTTTGGTGCACCCATGCAAGGTTAAATCTTTTCGAAAAGCCGTGTCCGCGGTTTTGGACGACTTGGAGCACAGTATCTTGATCATAGACAACTATAACTAAAGTTTACTATTATAAATTGACTTGTATCTGATATGACTAGTAAGTTGGATAACCACCATGAAAAGAATGTATAAAACTGCCAATCGTGTGAGTTTCCTTGGCTGGACTTCCTCGTTTGGTCTCGAGGGGGAAATATCAGGATGGGTATGTTTGGTGGTAGTATTAGGATGGTTTCGAATAGGTATTTCTTATCTCTCTCTAATAGCCGACGGTTGTATTGAGTCTCTATAGATTGTTTAGTGCATGCTTCGTTGCCGCTTCAGTCCACCATACCTATGTAGGCGAGGCCCGCCGAATTATAGTCTCGCCGTGTACTGGCCTCAGTACGGACCGCTCTCTTTTTCCTTTTCCCTTTGTCGGCACCCCTTTTGTTAAGCAGGTTTGAGATCGACGTCGTTAGCAGGGTTACTCTTCCGGCTTGGCCTGGGCAGGGTTATGGATGCCATTGATTATTCTTTAGGGCTCTTAGCTCAATTTGCATCTTGTCCGTAGTCGGATGTTGTATCGTTTTTAAGGTGATTTGGATCTTTGTATTGTATATCTGTATTCTTGACTCATGGAGACGTTGTTGTATATATCTGTTCTGTGGGTTCCATCATGGACTAATGTGTAATGGTATTACTTCGTTTTCCACCCGCACGAAAGTGCCTGGTGGGCACCTTTGAATCGTTTCTATGCGGTTTTGGGGAAAATCGCTAAAACTTGCATAGGACCGATCCGAGGGTATTATAGAGTGGTATCAGATCTCAGCAGTTATGATACCCCACTGGTCCAGCCTGTAGGATAACCTAGCTAACGGCCATTGTAGTGTGTCAAAACTATTTTGGAAAATCGATTGGATAGATCTGATTAGGTATAATTTTACTCTTTATCCCTTTGCTATTCTCCTCTTACCTACGCGTGTTTTCAATCTGCCCTCTTACCTTTTCCTCGAGTTCAGTAATTCTCATGGCTGGGTTTCCGTTGTACCTTTAGGGTTTCGCTTCTGTCCTCTTATAACGGTGCTTCAACATCCGGCCTTCATGCTATTTGATGAATATTTCATCTGTTGTACCTTTTAGTGGACCAAAATTCACTAAATAATTCTTTATATCTTTCGGTGTTTTCCAACACGATGACATCATGTGCAATCCGATCCGGTGTAGAGCCTGCATCACCCGTTTGTATCTGAAGCTTCCCGAACCTCGCTTGTCGAGAACTTCAGTCTGAAATCCAAGAGTTTGTTGCATGATTCTTCTATTCGTGTACAGAGTAATGCTTTGAGTGTGGGATGGAGTCGCGACCATACCATTACTCTTATCATTCGTTTTTGTACATTGAATGGAGGACCGATGCAATTCTTACTACTTCCACGGAAGTTAGAGGTGGCCTTACCTCATGATACCTTTACCTTTGTCCTTGTCTCTTCGGAGTGTTCTCTTGACAAACGTGAGAAACGACCCCGTGTTAGTGGTGTCGTGAAGATCTACATGAAGTGAGAAAATTCAGATCGTCGGCATTCGTTTCCATACCAGGAGGCGAATCTCGAGGGCGAGATCCATTGTTAGTGGTGTCGAAATGTAGCACCCCGGGTAAAAACCACTAGTAAAAAATCGCTTGGTGTTTCTGGTTTGTGCATCATCATGGTATCATACTCATGTCATCATGCCACCTTGGCCTTTTATTTTCTTGCATGATTGTTCTCAATCAGTCCTGGATACAAGAAATAAACCACTAAATCAGAAACTCTTCAAAAATATTAAACAAAACAATGCAAACAAACATTGTTAAAATAAAACATGAAATAAATAGCACCAGCTTACCTGGCCATCCTGCAGCCCATCTTGCCTAGCCCAAACCGCAGCTCCTCTTCTCCCCCTCTTGGGTCGGCCTTTTCTTCTCCTTGCCAGCAGCCAGTCTGCCCTGGCCCGTACCGCTTCGAAAGACGGCGCCGTCCCTCCCCCTGTTTATCTTTGAGAAAAACGCACCCGCGGTCCCTATTCTTTCCTCCGTGGGTCAGTTTAGTCCTAATTCTATCAAAATGCACATTCAAGTCCTAAATGTTTTGTAAGTGAGTCACCCAGGTCCTAATTTGGTTTCACCTTGCCACGTAAGCTGCAGGGCAGTTTGGCGGGAGTTTTCCCGCGGTTGGCGGTTGCTTTTTTTGCAAATGAACCCCTATAACTAGTTGCCTTCCTATTCGAGAGCCCTCCGTTGTCTCTGTCTCTCTATCTCTCTCTGTTTGCTCTCTCGCCCCCGCTGTAGCACCATGAAAAGCTCGGCGAGCTCGTCTGCTGGCACTAGGCCGAGGAGGAAGCCAGCTTCTACATCCCCCTCGCTGGCATCTCCTGCACTGGCCCAACCCGCAGCTACTGTGCCGACGGGAAATCTGCCGCTGGTGCCATGTCCCTGCTGTGGAGTTCGGAGGACAATCCGTCTTGTCTCTCAATCAAGCGCAAATCCAGGCCGAGTGTTCTACAAATGCCCTAATCATCGTGTAAGTTTGCTGGTTGATGGATCTGGACACTGTTTTGGCTGCAGTTTTCTGAATTTTTATGAGTTTTTGCTGAAAACTAGCGCAGGTTGGTCCTAATCCTTGCAACCACTACTACTGGAAGGATGGTGAAGATAGCTATGTTGATTTTCTCATAGCTAATGGTTATACTGTTGATGGAATTGAAGAAAAAGGGGAGGAGAATGTAAATGCTGGGCTGCAGATGATGGATGGGGTGATGCAGAAGATGGATGAGCTCATCAAGTTGTGCAAAATAATTTGTGCTGGCCTAGTTATTGTCATTGCTGTACTGGTGTATGATGTACGTGCTAAATGATGGATGAATGAATGTAATGGACAAATGATGGATGAATGAATGTAATGGACAAATCATGGATGAATGCAAGGTTGTTCAGATTTGCTAGCTAGGAATCTTGCTGTGAATTGCTTGATCTTGAAATTTCTCTCACAGTTGTGTTGAGGCTGGTACTTCTTGATAGTCCAAGATTTGGTAATGCTAGAAGGTGCATCATACAGGTACCATGGGCATCCTTCCTCACAGCATGCCCTAACTCTCTGCAAATCATTTTTAACATAATGCACACCAACTCTCTGCCTCACAATGTATTCCTGTATTGCTCCTCTAAGCTCAATAACTGACATAAAAACCATTCCAATCTTGAATTCCAGTTCTTTCATATTCTCTGGCCTCCACCTTCTGAGCTTAACTTTCTTCTTCAGTTTCTTCCTTCCTTGCTTGTCCTTCACTTTCACTTCATCTCCTGATTCTGCAGCTGGAATGTCTGAATCTTCAAGCTCCTCCAAATCTGCATCTGTGTCATAATCACTATCTTCTTGACATTTGCTTCTATCCTTTTTGTCATCATATGTTTCATCCACCCATTCATCAAACAGATTGTCATCATCTGCCTCTAGCTCATTTTCAGAGTCCACCCAATCAGAATCAATATCACTGTCTTCACTGCAATGTGCTTCCTCTTCTACATACAGCTTCCTCCTGCTTCTTCTGGTCTCATGGCCATCATGTTGTTGCTTTGATGCACTGCTAGTACCTGCATTGTTACTACCTGCTGCTGTTTTGCCCATATTTTTCAGTGTATTTGGACTCAAGACAGAAGGCAATTCAGGAGATCCACATATTATAACATCATCAATTCTTTCAGCTCTACCAGTATTTAGATTCTTGTGATCCACAAACAACTGAAAATACTGAAATTTTGGCACTACTGCAATCATATGCAGTGTATCTACATCACTGTCCACTATGCGCAGTCCTGATCCTAGATCTTTACCAGGGAGCAACCAATACAAACTATATTCCACTAGATTTTTATACCCTAGTTGCTTCATAAAATCAGTTAGCCACAAAGGCGACCATGTGTCTGCCTCACATCCGTCAAACTGAGCTACTGTACCACCTACATAGCTCTTAGCTGCCCCAAATCCACAAAAAAATCCACCATGATTTATTTCTACCGCGAACTCGTCGTCAAATACACCTAAGACCCAGAAAAATCATCACTTTTTGTGGCTAGAACAGGGACTAGCAGATGCTCGCATTGGGGATTTAGGGTTCAGTTAACTGACCGTAACGCGGCGGAGCATCACCAGGCCGCCGCAGCTTCGGGCCCTTGCTCGCGGGCGCCATCGTCGACTCCTCCGTCCCCGCGGCGTCGCCCGCCGCGAGATCGCCACCGGTGCCGTACCTCCTAGCACCACCGCCTCCAAATCGCCGCCTGTTCTGTCGCGGAAGCTCCGAGGAGAAGTGGAAACGGTCGAGGTGGAGGTTATGACGAGAAATGAAAGACACGGTCCTTTTTGCAAAAATGTAGCACCGGCAGTTGCTGCTGCTGGGCCCTGCATCCTACGTGGCATCAGTCAACGTTGGTGAAACCAAATTAGGACGTGCGGTGACTCACTTACGAAACATTTAGGACTTGAATGTGCATTTTGATACAATTAGAACTAAACTGACCGACGGAGAAAAGAATAGGGACCACGGGTGCGTTTTTCTCTTTTATCTTCCCCTTCCGCCCTCTCTCTGCAACTCACGGACGGAGCACGTGGTCGTTGCCCCATCAGCCGCGTCACCTCCCACCACTGCTTCCCCCTTCTTATCCTCGTGCGCTGCAGACCCCCTCCTCTGGAACCCTAGCCATCCCCCTCCTCGCGCCGCAGCTCCCTTTCCCTCTCCTGTATACCACCACCAGTATCCTATGATCCTCGACGTTCTGGAGCCCTACGCAGCCCCGAGCCTGAAAGAGGCCAGCAGCCGCTCCTCCACTGTTCCCCGTGTCGGACGCACCTAGAGAAAGGAGCCCCATGTACCCGGAGAACCACCTTCCTCTTCTTCCTGGTGGAGCCAAAAGATCCGTCGAGCTTCCGCCCTTCTTCCCGGAGTTCCTCGCCGTCCCCAACTTCCCTTCGGTGGGAATCGTTCGAGGTGAGACATCTCTTCCCATCCCCGCTCTCCCCAAATTTTCTCCATCGCCCATATAGTCGCCCCGTCAATCGAATCGGCAATGTCACGTGCGAGCATGCAGGTTCAGAGATCGGCATCCGTTCTATTCAGTTTTCGTCGGCGGGATCATACAAAAGTACACCCCCGGATCTTTGTGTCCAGTTCGAATTATGAAAACCTTCCAACATTAAACTTACAGAGCTGAGCTCCTCTAAAAATCTTTCCATTATGGCGTTTGCGAATTCTCATCAAATATCTCGCCAATCTCTCCGGAAGTCGCGTCGATCTTGCAGCTTGTTGACTGTCAAAAACTGCAGTAAAACGGCTACTTGGCGCCAGCGTTTTCTCGCTGTTCTTCGTGTGTTTCCCGCTGATGCAGGCTTCCTCCTGGAAGTATTCCTGAACGGGATTTGTAGCCGTATGTCCCATCTGCAATTATCGTTTTTCCGTTGTAGAAAAATCTGCGGCCGTTTGCTCGCCTTCGTCCTCCAAACATCTGCCCAAGCTAGCTCACTCTCGCGGTGCCTTCTTCTGATTCGTGAGACAAAACCCGACCCCTCCAGTACAGTTTCTAGAAAGGCCCCTAGACATTTTGCAGCTCAACCCGCAGCCCCTCTGTGTCCAGTTCTTTTGTAGAAAGGCACCCCACATTCTAAATCCTTAACCCGCAGTACACCCCCTCCCCCCACGTGGCTCGCTTCTGCTGGTCGCGCACTTGGTGGCCCCATCTGACCCTGACCCCACCTGTCTGTCGGTGTGGCTGGCTTGACCCCGAGTAACAAAACCCTCTGCATCTTCTGGGATCAAAATAAAAACAGAATATAAATCTATTTGATTTGGTTCATAAGTTGCAAATGCTTTTGAATTTGAATATTTTCCCTACATGAAATATGTCCAGATTTTCTATAAGAATTCACATGAAATTTCAGATGTTGCCAAATCTGATTCAAGACTAGTTAAACCTTTAACAATTGACCTTTTTAATATAATTTGACTTTAACATTGTTTTAAATTTATAATTCTAAATAATACAAATAATATATGTTTTTGAATTAGAAAAATGTGAGGAATCTGTTTATGCTATTTATAATATCATCTGCACAATTTAAAATTTCGAAATAATTTGATTGTTAATAAATGCCTTTTTTAAATATTGCATAACTTTAAATCCGTAATTCCGAATTTGACAAATGATATGTCTAAATCGATCACCGCGACGAGCCCTTTCCAAAAGTTTATTCCATACTTGCAATTGCATCATGAATCATAGATAACGTATAAAATCATAACTGTTTATGCAAGGAAAACGTGATGAATAAAATGGCAAAATAATTATGTCTCGTTACTCATGCCTCACTAATGTTGTATCTTCCTTGTACTATGCTAATGACATATTTTCAACATGATTCGCATCATTAAATTTCCGTGTCATGCATCATATCATGATCATGCCGGTTCTTTCGCATTAGTTGTAATTTGTTGCATCGCTTGTTCCTTTTAGTGTTTTGCTTCTTCCCGGATAGGACGATGAGATATTGTGAGCTTCGACAAGTTCTTCGGATGAACCTTCGACAATGTTTCCAGACGAGCATTCTCTCTCTTTCTACCTATTTTATATTTATAGTCTTTACTTCCTCGTGTTGATCTATTGTTATCTGTGTTCCGATGCTTTAGATTCCGTACCCCTTTATATATCCAAGCAGCCTTTATATTGCCTTGGACACCTCCTATTGCCTGTTGTTTGGGTAGACAGTTGGCCTTGCGAGTCGTAGTCGCTTGCTTAGGTGCTGCTTCGCGTTGTCGATGTTCCACTGATGTTGGGGTTGGCATATTCATAAAGATGGAGATGATCGTGGTTTTAATTATAGTTGGTTACTTAAATATTAAAATGAATATAACTAATGAAGAGGCACCGGTGGGTAATAGTTGAGATTTGGTTGTTGACCGTCCACTTGTGTCCACCTAGGACCCGAGTTCTTGACACATGTTCCGAGACTGAGCGCGCTAACCACATGTGGGGCGTCTGGGCACCCTTATCACTGTTGCGTAGGTGCACTCTATCACAGGAATATTTTGTCCATGACCTCTGCTCCCGTGCAAGTGTCCGCAACCCTAGAGTCCGTACGAGGAGGATTAGCTATACCTCGTATGGGTAGCTCTTTCGGGTGACCCTCATGTACTTGCTTTCGGTTTGGGAAAGCGTCGTGTCCTAGGTCTTGTCGACATACCTATGGAAGTATGTTAACTGATCTGGCAACAAGGGTCGAAGTGCGTGTGGAAACTTTGGTGCACCCCTGCAGGGTTAAATCTTTTCGAAAAGTTGTGTCCGCGGTTATGGACGACTTGGTGCATAGTACCTCGATCATAGACAACTATAACTAAAGTTCACTGTTATAAATTGACTTGTATCTGATATGGCTAGTAAGTTGGATAACCACCATGAAAAGAATGTATAAAACTGTCAACCGTGTGAGTTTCCTTGGTTGGACTTCCTCGTTTGGTCTCGAGGGGAAAATACCAGGATGGGTATGTTTGGTGGTAGTATCAGAATGGTTTCGAATAGGTCTTTCTTATCTCTCTCTAATAGCCGATAGTTGTATTGAGTCTCTATAGGTTGTTTAGTGCATATTTCGCTGCCGCTTCAGTCCACCATACCTATGTAGGCGAGGACCGCCGAATTCTAGTCTCGTCGTGTACTGGCCTCAGTACTGACCGCTCTTTTTTTCCTTTGCCCTTTGTCGGCACCCCTTTTGTTAAACAGGTTTGAGATCGACGTCATTAGCAGGGTTACCCTTCCGGCTTGGCCTGGGTATGGTTATGGACGCCATTGGTTATTTTTCAGGGCTCTGCATCTTGTCTGTAGTCGGATGATGTATCGTTTTTAAGGTGATTTGGATCTTTGTATTGTATATCTATATTCTTGACACATGGAGTCGTTGTTGTATATATCTGTTCTATGGGTTCCATCGTGGACTAATGTGTAATGGTATTACTTCGTTTTCCACCCGCACGAAAGTGTCTGGTGGGCATCTTTGAATCGTTTCTATGCGGGTTTGGCATAAATCGCTAAAACTTGCATAGGGCCGATCCGAGGGTGTTACACTACTGTTGGGGATATACTTTCCGGGTATACCCACAGGACTCGCTGACCAGGGTGGCCCACTAACGGGTTAGAGCTTTGCTTCACGGGTGGCCCAGTCAGAGAAAGAGGAGGAGGCAGTTCCGGCTACGACAAGGCCCAGAAGAGTTACCGACTTAGATCTATAGTATTTCTTGTAGTCCAAGCTGTACATAGTTACCGACTCTGTAACGTAGCCGGATATGTCTCTCCCTGTAACCCTAGGCCCCGGTGACTATATAAACCGGCTCTATGGGAGTCTTTAGGGCAACAACTCAATAGACAACCACAACCAACTCGCACAAACGAACCTCTCTTGTAATCCATTGTAACATCTGGCTTGCGCCGACATATTAATGGGTTGCTAGCAGGAGTAGGATCCGATCACCGCAGTCGGATCTGAACCTGGGTAAACTTGTGCTCATCGCTCCTGGAACATCCGACGTCTCACACCCCATCCTTCCAACGCCACTAGGACCCCCTATGGCATACTTGTCGATAATCCGACGACCGCGGTGTTTGGTAAACTGTTTGGTAAACAGTACTTGATAACACCCACTGCTGAAGACACTGCTCAGATCCTCATAGTCAATGAAAGTAGAAGATTTCCTGGGATGCTTGGAAGCATAGACTGCATGCATTGGCAGTGAAAGAACTATCCATTTGCATGGCAGAGAATGTACAAAAGACCACAAAGGAGGTTGCACTGTGATACTCGAGGCAGTTGCTACGCATGATCTTTGGATCTGGTACTCCTTCTTTGGCATGGCAGGATCGAACAACGATATCAACGTCCTCAACTCCTCAAATGTCTTTGCCAAGCTTATTGAGGGTCATGCTCCCTCTATAAACTTTGAGATCAACGGGCACCACTACAACAAGGGATACTATCTAGGAGATGGCATCTATCCAAGATGGACAACATTTGTGAAGACTATCTCAAGCCCAATGCTTCCCAAGCATTCTCAGTTTGCCAAAAAACAGGAAGCTTGCAGAAAGGATGTGGAGCGGACATTTGGTGTGCTCCAACAGAGGTTTGCAGTTGTCCGGTTTACTGCTATGACCTGGTCGAAAGATCAGATGTGGGAAGTGATGAACTGTTATGTGGTCCTGCATAACATGATCATTGAGGATGACAGGAAGGATCCAGGGAGTTTGGTCGAGCAGAACGAGTCATACTACAGACAGGGACCTCTTGCCGAGCCTGATCACCAGGTGTCTCCAACCTGAGCTGCCTTTATCGCCATGCGCCAGGAGATCCGAGATCCGGCAGTGCATCACCAGCTGCATGATGATCTGGTTGAGCACCTATGGATACGCAGGGGCAACACGTAGATGCCGATCATAAACTGGCCGAATTAGGACAAAATTTGTTGTATTTTCACTATAGGCCAAACTTGTTTGAATTTACACCGAACTATGTTTAAATTTACACCGAACTTTGATCTATTGTATGCCGAACTAGGCCAAACAATATTCTGTATTCATATTATGCTGAAATCTGGACGAATTTGAGCCAAATTTGGACGAAAAAACGTTTCAGGATTCTGCCTAGGAACACGAGTGAAACAAAAACGAGTTTCGTCTGGCCATATTTTAGGCCAGGTTTCGGCCTAGGAACATCAACGAGTGGGAACGCTCTAATCATGCTGCGCATGTCCTAGCTAGTTGGTGTCGTAGTTCTAGGTGTGTTGGTGTGTTGATGAATCAGGTTCCTCACTGCGTGGAGGCTGCTATCTATCCTGAATCGATTGTAAGAACATGTGCAACCAAAACTCTATCTGTACTAATATAAAAAGTCCCAGAGTGTAGAATCCAAATAACATGAGCAGTATGATGTTTTTAATCTGACGCAGAAGGATTTCTTAATGATGAGTTGTCTGTCAAGATACCCCGTATTCTTTGCCGTTCATTTACTAAATCTAACTATCAAAACTATTATAATGATGCCACTCCCCGGCATATCCGCAGGTTGACTACTACGTACAGGATTGGGGCGTCCTAAATCAAACCCCTCTATTTCTTTAACCACAGATCGTGAAGCTCCACTCTGCCACGCCTTGCTGCCCCGTATGCACGCGAAACCAACATTACCCTATTCCCCTTGTCCGCCGCTGGGACTTCCCAAGTCTGACTCCACAGCGAAGAAGCGGCCGCTACCACGCCACCGCGGCCGCCGTTTTATACATACATGAAAAGCTATTATATACTAGCTAATTGTCCGTGCGTTGCTACGGCTCTTAATTTGTTGGCTACGCTAGGCAGGCGGTCTAACCCTGCCTTATGCCTACATGACCCCAACTGCGCGCAGCCTTCTCCCTCGACTTGCATCGCTAGCATCTCGCTACCCTATATGCCTCGCCATTTCCCTCCCACTCTCTCGGTGCACGCGACATTAACGTTGCCTTGTCGATGGCCTTCTTCACCGTGAGGTTCTCTGCCTCGCTATTTCCCTCCCCCTCTCTCTCGATGCACGCGGTATTAATGTTGCCTTGTCGATGGCCTTCTTCACCGTGAGGTTCTGTTCCATGTCTCGCGCTTGCGAGACTGCCACTTTAACGACTCAAGGTGAGCTCTGCCCCATCAACTTCTACATGTTGCCCATGATGATGATTTTTGCCAGAAATTTAATTTTTTGGGATGGAGTTTTTTGGACAATCGGTCCGTGTTGATTGTACTGGATTTGGCCGAGAGGGTTGCAACTTTATAAGAGGGGAGGCAGCCAGCAAGCTAGATGCAAGGGAGAAACAAATTCTCACACGTCCTAGCGACCCAAGCATGAGTTGCTACGGCGACGATAAATATTATATATATATACTCCCTCTGATCCAAATTAGTTGACTTAGTCTAGATTTGATTATATCTAGACATAATTTAGTATTAGATTTATCCGTATTTTAAAAAAATTAAGTCAGCTAATTTAGGTCGGAGGAGGTATTATTATTTCTCAATTTGAGCTATGCATTTTATGAAAACAGTAAAGCAGGGTCGGTTTTCCCTATTGATATAAAAAAATTGGTGCTTCTATGAAACGTGCATGTACACGTGCTCGATTACTAGTGTCTTAAGTAATACACATCAGTTTTCAAAAAAAAAATCAATTGAATAATAGGTACAAGGATGTGATCTAGTATCGGTTTGCGTTTCTCATATATTCGGAAGGTCTTGTGATCGATTCGTTATCAATGGGTGACATTTTTATTCCTTCCTTTCATCTGACAGTGGGACCGCATCAGCAAAACTGCATAAGAACATTCCTACTATACAAAAAAATGGAGGGATCTTTTGCAAAAAGTCTGGCGCCACGTGTCTGCACATCGATCATTTGGGACTAGTTTTGCACTGATTAGCAGCTATTGGGACTACCTGGCCCTATTTTATAACTAGTGAGACTAATTTGCACGTGGTGAACAACTATTGAAACTACCGGCGTATTTAGCTCATATTATTACTGATCAGTTCTTGCCTTTCAGAGCAGCCTACATGGGAATGATCAAGAGATCCATACGATAATTGTTAACAGCCAAATCTCAATTCACTCAATCTGGCAATTGTTATAGGATCTGGTGGGGAATTTGGGATACATATAGAACAGCATGAAAGGGAAAAGGAAGGTATAGAGCCTAGGTGGGAGAGAAAGCCGCCGCCGTTCTTGCCGTGATCCTTTCCTCGTTGGCTCTCAATGGATATTTGTAGGTGTCGATCTGAAGCTGGTCATGGGCTGGGCCGAGTCCTTCTTTGCGAGCCCATGGCACTAGCCCAATGAGACGTGCACAGGGAGAGGGTCCTAACATCCCTCCCTCCTTGAAACTCGGCTTGTCCCCAAGCCGAATCTTCGGAGTAGGATGCTTGAAACTAGACTTGTCGGGGTCCCATGGCATGTAAACCTCCTTGGTCTTGCTAGAGTCGGTGTGGAAGTTTTGCCGGTAGGAGATGATGTTGTTGCAGACCTTGTCGAGGTAGTATGCTTGTTCGAGGTAGTAGGCAGAATCGATGATAATCTGATTGATGCAGTTGATGTATTTGTCTTGACTGACGTGGACTTGGTTGGTGAAGAAGGCTCGAATGACATTCCTCCCTCCTTGAAAAGGAGCTTGTCCGCGATCACCGACAAACTTCAAGCAGTCCTCAGTCAATGCAACCAACCAGATCCGAAAAGCACTTCCAGGGTCCCAATAAATCTTCCAGTGTTGAATAGTGGCACCATCCCGGTCCATGAACACCCAGGAAAGTAATGCATTCATGTCAATACTTTTGATTGTTGATATATCAGACCCACATGGATTGCTGGTCAGCCACTGAATTAGTTCACCACTCCCTTTTGATTGCTCCATCCTCATGTCAGTGCATGTAGGGAAGCTAGAATAGAGAGCAACATCACCACAACCAAAGTCACCCTGAGTAGTGTACTGGACTACATGATAAAATAGGTGCCCCACTTTGAAATACATTCCCATTTGACAATGATCCGAATAAGATATCTTCATGTAGCTCCGAACCTTGTGAGTTTGATCAGTTCCACCAGAAAATAAGTTGTATGTTGGCCCCTGCAGCTCATGGGCTGCTACTGGATGAAATTTGGATGTCTCCTTCCCCTTGAACACATGATACTGATAGTAACACTCGCGTTCAGAGTCAGTTGTTCCCAGTTGCCAATCAATTTCCAATTGGAATAATGCCAAGCCATATCGCTCTTCACTAGTTAGATCAATGAAGAGGAAACTGAACCAAGGGATGTACCATAGCTGGAAAATACTTTCAGAAACACCAACGAGTAGACAGCTGCCAGAAGAGAATCCAGCATACCAAATCTGCTTGAATATTTTCACACATAGATTGCATACATTCTTGAGGTCAATATCTTGGTGTTGGTAATTTAGCTGAACAAGAGTCTGCAGCCATTGAGCATATGGATTGACAGGTCCATCAGAAAATGCACTGAAAGCCACCTGAGATTTGTCATTAACAAAGGAAGACTGCCACAGAATACCATACTCCATTGCTCTTTTGCATGCGCCTGTGACAAGAGAGAAGCAAGGGTAGTAATGAACTGGATGACTAAACCCATAAACAACCATACTGGTATAACCCAGCACTTGTGGCTCATTCAAATTCTGCACACCAAAAATAGGCACAAACCAATGAGAAGGGCTCGCTGCACTGCTTGCCACGGACCATCGGAAATAATCAGGCTCATATGGAACAACACTTGATTGACTGCAGGCCAGATTTCTGAATTTGTTTCGATTAGCAAATAACATTGTGTAGCAAACTGTAGTCCTTATCAAGGGGACACCGATATAAGCCGTGCACTCGTAGGATAAATTTTGGAGCTTCATGATAGTAGCATAACATGTGGAGAACCATGCAATTTTTAACTGAAAGTCGGCACCGAAAAATCTCATAGGAAATACCCTTGCCATGTATTTCTGTGTCAGCTTGTACACGTGACAATCATAGGCTCCTGGAATGCCATCTTGGTTGACGATTCCACTCTCCATGGAATCTGTTGCAAGTAAGCTGGATGCAGAACTGCTTAGATATATCTTCAGGACTGAACCTAGGACAATGTTTTGCATAGGGATTTCAGAACTATGTCGTCCAGGACCAAGGAAAACTTCAAAAATTGCATTATCCTGTGTGATGCTAGCCACTGGTCGAGAGTGTGACTTTACACCAGCGAACAAACTACATGAATCGGGAGGCTGCGGAGGTACAGGCTCTAGCCATGGCCGTGTGGATGCCCAAGGAATGCATACCGAGGCAGCTGGAAGGATGACACCAACTTCAGTGGTACTCGATGTCGAGAGCATAACGGGCACGCCATGCTCAGGATTGAGTAGCGGTGCCACTGTCAGCGACGTGTCATGCTCGCCGTCATCGTTGTGAGGGGCGAGTTTGGTGGAGATCACGTTGGTAGCGGGCTTAGCAGGTGAGGCATGTGACGATGACGACCCAGATGCCCGCAGCAGGGAAGGCTTTGTGGTTGTAGGTGCGGTCGATGCAGTGATGGCTCCGACAGCGCAATCCATCGAACAGCAGGCGTGCACCATAGTGGTAGCGGCGGTGGTACCAACTGTAGCGACTACCGGTGCCTTCTCGGTGGTGGAGACCAGAGCTGGAGGGTTGGCCAGCCCTGCTGACGCAGTGACGTGCTCGGCCGCATCGGAGCTCGCCGCCACAGGCGTGTTGAGGCATCGGATGGTGTTGTCCATAGATCCTTGAAGTGCATCGAAGCAAGCCATGTAGTCGTCCAAGAAACGCTGCTGACTGGCTTGCCAATCATCAAGGTATGCCTTGAGCTCAGAATCCATGGTGATGTATGAGGTGGATGAAAAAAAAATTGGAGGAAATTTGAGTAAGGGTGGTGAGTGGCTCTAATACCAGATGTTAGCGTCCACTTGGTCAGCCCAGCACTCAGCCTACATTCTGGACGTTCATGTGCTCACAGTCCAATAACAAGAAGAGAGCCCACTCCATCCCAAAAGCCCGGACTGATGGGAGGAAGGAATCTCTCCCTTATAAGCTGGGTGTGGCCTCCTCCCATAGGCGAGCTGGGACTAAACCAAGCAGCCTCCACTAGTCAACAGGCCTCTAACATCCCATCTCCCTAAGAAGCCCCTCAGGAAAGCATGACGATGCTGGCTCTGATACCAGATGTTAACAGCCAAATCTCAATTCACTCAATCTGGCAATTGTTATAGGATCTGGTGGGGAATTTGGGATACATATAGAACAACATGAAAGGGAAAAGGAAGGTATAGAGCCTAGGTGGGAGAGAAAGCCGCCGCCGTTCTTGCCGTGATCCTTTCCTCGTTGGCTCTCAATGGATATTTGTAGGTGTCGATCTGAAGCTGGTCATGGGCTGGGCCGAGTCCTTCTTTGCGAGCCCATGGCACTAGCCCAATGAGACGTGCACAGGGAGAGGGTCCTAACAGTAATGAGGTTTACAACTGAGCACATGTACAGTTCAAAATTCAGGCAAGAAGAAATGAGTAAACCAAACTGCTTTAGCATAGAAGCAAAGAAAAAAAATCATGCAGTATCCTTCGGTTGTGTTATTTTAGTTTGTCAAGCTCTAAATAAAAGCCGTCTAGCTCAGTTGGTAGAGCGCAAGGCTCTTAACCTTGTGGTCGTGGGTTCGAGCCCCACGGTGGGCGTTAGTAATATTTTTGTGTCCTTGCGCACATTACAACACCTTTTCCATAAGCATCAATATTTTGTTTTCCTTCTTTTTTTTATTTCTTCTCACCTTCTTGACGGTGAAAAAATCATTGTTCTCCTGTTCCCTTCTCGTTGTGTTCACATGGCAGGAGACGGAGTTGGTGGAAGGGGTGGACCAAGATCTGGCTCAAATAAGCTTGTCTGGCCTCAAGAAGATCTGGCTCAAATAAGCTCGTCTGGCCTCAAGATTTGGAGGATTTGGTGCCTCCGCATCTGGATGCTGGGCTCTTGTGCGACGAACCTGCTCCCGACCGGCCGTGGAGGCGAGAGGGAGTGGCATGGCGTGGCGGCACGGGCGTACGCCTAGACAGTTTTCACCTGGCCAGCCATGGAGGCGAGGGGGAGATGCGTGCCGACGTGTGTTTCTTGGCATCTGCGAGGTGGAGGATGGTGATTCTGCTGGTGTTGTTTGTGTTTCCCTGCTCTGGTGGCTGAGGTGACGAGTAGGTTAGGGGCATGGGCGATCCCAGCGGCGTCGAGGAAGTTGCTGTTCTAGCGGAAGCTCCCAAGCGAAGACGAGAGGCGCCGTCGTTACCTTTGGCCGATGGGGCCACTCCGCGCCTCGTGAGTCTATGCTCCGAGGGTTCTTCTTCCTCCAAGAAGGGAGGATCTTGTGGCTTGAGCGCCGCCTCCTCTCCAAGTGGTTGCGTCCCCGGAGTGGAGCTGGCGGCTATGGCTTTGAAGTCTGGTTCGGTGCCGGCGATGTTGTGCAAGCAGCGGAGAAAGGCGCCTTGGACCTGATTGCTTTTTTACTCTTAGTCCTAGGGTCTTTTTTGCATATTTGGAGGCCTTATCCTTTATTTCCTAGATCTATAGTGCTAGAATCACCAGAGGTCTCCTTGTAATTGTTTGCCTGCCCCTGAGTTAATGCAACTTCCAGGCCCTTCGGGACTGTTCCGTTAAAAAAAAATAGAATAACTGTGGATAACTCACACCACAAACAGATCAGTAGATTAAGCATATGATTTTTTTGGTTAATCAAGGCAAATGAAACAAAAAAAAAACAGGAAAGACGACAAAAGGCTGAGCTGATAGTTTTTAAGCTACAAAATTAAACTGTTCCAAAGAAGTCTAATGTACAGAACGATATGCTGACGCCACCTAAGGTTTAAAGGTTAGCACCCAAGCCGTTCTACCTTACAAACGATAGACAACTGCTTTGTTGCTAAGGTTTAACTTTTGGTTTCCTGCAGGGTTTTTATAGGCTGACTGCGACAACTGGACAAGAATCAGAACATTCAACCTACCTAGCAGGCAGGAGGGCTCATCTATATAAGTATAACTGATGTCACCATGCATCATGCAGACCGGCCACCTTGGCTTCTTATTGGATGGTTCGTTCGGTCAAGGCGTGGGACATACTGTACTTATTTGTAACTGACCCTGCAGCCGAAGCCCCATCTTCCAGGTTTAATCTGTTCCTTTGTCGGTAGCCTGATCCCTCTCTGAAACCCTCACCATAGGATCCAGTAGAGTCCTCTTGGAGAGAGTACCTACCAACAGGAGCAATGCCCCTCTCGACATTGGGTGAATTATGAGGGAATGGGGTAGCTCTCTGATCATCATTATCCCGAGGATGACTTCTTGATGTGGAAGAACTACTGAGGTCACGGTTTCTGAACTTGTGAGCTAGAGCATCCGGTTCATTGTGATTATGAAGACACTGAGGGCCTTGAACTTTGTAACGAGCATATCGTCCAGTTTTCATATGTAACTTTTCACTGTTCTTATCCAAGTTCAAAATCTTATGATCAGTTGCCTTTTCCTTGTGTTCCTGTCTCATTCCAGATATGTCACCTGAAGTATCTATTTCTGTTGCTTTGTTATCATTGCACTGAGGATTCTTTAGCTCCTGCTTACCGGCATAGCTTCCATCAACTTGTTGGTCACGTATTCTGTTTGAAGTAGTTGTCTTCACAGAATTATTATCTTCCTTCCCAGGAATCTTCTCCTTTTCAAATATCAAGTCATGTCCATATGCATTTTCTCCCGTATGAGTCTCTTTCTCTTTTCCAGATTTGCTATTGTTTTTATCCCCTTCAGCCTCTTCCTCCACAATAATGTTGTCCTGCTCATCATTGTGCACCAGATTTAAATGGGTGGCATCTTTCTTGAGAACACCTCTCCCATTTCGAAAAATATGTTCCCTTGATCTATTCATAGCTACTTTTTGAGTTCGGTTGGCTTCTTTGCTGCATAGCTTGTTTGGCATCTCTACAATTCCTGTTGAAACTCGATCGCTGTTCATCGCTTTTGCTTTCTTCTTAGAAAGATCTCTTGTTCTATCAATTTCTGCAACACAAGGTGTATGGTCCATGCCATGTGACCCAATTGTGTCAATTTCTGTAATAGAAGGTAACTTTATATGGTCTTTGCAAGGTGTTCCAGCAGTGTCTTCTATTTCATGGCGTCTGTGAGATTTTAACAGAATTTAGTTATTCCAAGATGCAAGTGAGGAAAAACTTTGCAAAACAAACAAGTAAGAATTAACATACCCACAGTAAATGATAATTCTATCATCCAGCTGCCAAGCGCGTACAATGCTGCCACGCTTTTTCTTAAAGGAAATGGTGCTGTGGTAAGCAATTAGATGTAATGAGAATGAGACAATCACACAGACTATATAAACTATAAGCAACTAAGTTTGAAAACACAGAGCACCTTGGCAAACACTCTTTGTGATATGACACTGGACAACGTCTGCAGACCGCAAGCCATTGTGCTTTTTGAGCGATGTCTTCCATCTTTCCACATTTAGAGCACCAATGTACAGTGCATGTAAATGACATCCCAGCAGCAATCTTTTTCTCCAACTTGCAAGCTCCGTCAGTGTCATGCGGCTCAAGTAATTTGGCAATACAACTGGGGTGGTAGAAGTGCCCACAAGATGCTTTATAGCATTGGAACACCTAGAAGAATGCACATTTAAGAAACTTGGAAGGACAAGAACCATGAAGATATGAAAAGGATGAAGATTCGGCTAAGGGGGACTTCATATCATAATTTCATTGAAACACACTCGAGGATCATAACCATGAGCCTCAATCACATGCACATCGGTGTTCGAGATGAATCTGTGTAATATCCCCCTTGTATTGCAACATGTTACCTTAGCATTTGGCCCATCAGATGGCTCAAGATCTCCACAACTGAAACACTGGTGTTGCTTACATTCACAATTCTTGCACAGATAATGATCAATTTCCTGTGAATATGTAAAAATGGCTGTCACAAATCTGAGCCAGGAAAATAAAAGAGCTGCAGGACAAGTCAGTGATACCCTTGAAAGTACCTTTAGCTGTGCAGTAGTTAAACCAAGAGTTTCACAATTAGATCCTATTCCATCTTTCTCTCTGGGATGGAAGGCCCTTTTGCATTGTCCTTCACAGCTACATAAATCAAGGATAGAATCAAAATTACTGATCCATAAAAATTAATCTATATGCCTGAAGTTTATAGGTTACTGACACGAAAAAGGCTCTCCATGGAATTACGGACGTTTCCTTGTTCAATTTGCTGGATTTTTGGGCAAATCCCAAATCCACAGGCTAGGCTAGCTGGTAACTACAAGTTTACCAGTGTATTCTAGTGGGGTGGCCTTTTCTCTTTTCATATTTTACTCAGGTTTTCAGCTTCTGTCAACCTTTAAGCAACATTAGTATTTTGAATTTTCTTGAAATAGCTTTCAATACTCCCTCCGATCCATATTTATTGACTTGGATTTGTCAAAATTTGAATGAACCTATATACTAAATAGTGTCTAGATTCATCCAAATCTAGACAAATGTGAGTCAATTAATATGGACCGGAGGGAGTATTAGAAAAAAAAGGTTGGTAGTACAAATGCCACTATAGACCAGGGCATCTGGCAAGCTGGTTACCAACTGGTTATAATGATATAGAGAATACACATCAAACACAAGTTGTTTTAGATGTACCAAAGCACAGGAGCACAAGCAGATTTTTGGCGGCGAGTTGGGTTCCCTCCCTTTTGGGTATCTTGGAGTACCTATCCATTATAGAAAGTTGAGAAATTCTGAATGGAACCCTGTAGAAAGGTGTTTTGTCTCTAAGCTAGGTTGCTGGAAAGGTAAATTACTTTCGTACGGATATCATCTAGTCTTAATCAATTCGGTTTTGACTAGTCTTCCCATGTTCATGTTATCGTTCTTAGAGATTCCTGGTTAGAAAGAGATTGGATTTCATTTGTCAATAGGAAAAAAAATCAGGGAGGACTTCGCATTGAAGTATTTGAGATAAAGAATAGGTCTTTACTTAGCAAATGGTTATTCAAACTAACTGAGGAAGGAATGTGGCAACAAATTCTTAAAAACAAATATCTTCAAGGTAAAATGTTATCCCAAGTGGAAACTAAACACACAGATTCCCCCTTTTGGAAGGGTCTTATGCGGGTGAAAGATATGTTTTTCAGCGCAGGTGGTAGAGGCTAGGGTTCTACCGGAGCGGGGGCGTAGGTTGTAGGGGTGGAAGTGTTGCGAGCGGGGGAGAGAAGGGCGGCGCCGGCGGCAGGGCGCCGGCGCGGAGGCTGAGGAGGGCAGCGGCTAGGGCTGGCGGCGGCAGAGGCAGGAGAAGGCCGACTCCTCTGGGAGTCGGCAATAATAAGATTGATTATTGCTTAAACCTAAAAGTCTGATTACAACTCTTTATATAATAAAATAATTGGGCTAAGCCCCTAATTTGGCCCACTATTGGGCCTCTTCCTGGCATAGGAGATGCCGACCATAACATCTCTCCCCGCCTTCTCAAACAGCTCGTCCTCGAGCTGAACATCAGGAAAGTGCTGCTGGAACTCCTCGAGCTTCTCCCATGTAGCGTCCTCCGTGGGCAATCCAGACCACTGCACCAGTACATGCCAAGCGCCCCGACGCTGCTGCGCCTTCAACACCTTCTCAGGACCCGGGAGCACGCGACCACTATCATGAGGAGGAAGTGCCGACGCCTCGGCTGGAGGATCTCCCTTGTGAGCCTTCAGCAAGCTCACATGGAAGACGTCGTGGATGCGGGAGCCCACCGGCAGCTCCAAGCGGTAGGCGAGCGTGCCGACACGCTCCAGCACGCGAAAGGGCCCGGCATAGCGAGGCCCCAACTTGCGCTTGGCGCGCGGATCCAGGGACTGCGCCGTCCTGTGAAGTAGGCGCAGCCAGACCCAATCGCCAACGGCGAACTCAGCGTCGCGATGATGAGCGTCGTAATACTTCCGCGCCAGCTGCTGTGCCTGGAGAAGATGCTGGCGTGCCTCAGCCAGAATCTCATCACGGGTCCGTAGCAAGTCGCCCGCGGTCTCAGAACGGGCCGAGCCTGCCTCATATGGCAGCATCCTCGGTGGCAGGCGCCCATAAACCACCTCAAAGGGAGTGGCGTGCAGGGCGGAGTGATAGGAGGTGTTGTAGCAGTATTCCGCCCATGCCAACCAATCCACCCAAGCGCGCGGACGATCTCCTGTAACACAACGCAAATACATGGCAATAATCTTGTTAACCACCTCGGACTGGCCGCCTGTCTACGGATGGAAGGCCGTGCTCATGCGAAGCTTCACACCCGCCAGCCGAAAGAGATCGCGCCACACATGCCCCGTGAACACGGGATCCCGGTCGCTGACAATGGACGACGGGAACCCATGGAGGCGCACGATGCCGTCGAAGAAGGTCCGGGCCACAGACGCGGCTGTGTACGGATGGCCGAGCGGAATGAAGTGGGCGTACTTGGAGAAGCGGTCGACCACCATGAGGATGACAGACTTGCCACCCGCCTTAGGGAGGCCCTCGATGAAGTCCATGGAGATATCCGCCCACACCTGCGAGGGAACGTCCAGCGGCTGCAGCAGCCCCGCCGGCCGTAACGTCTCCGTCTTGTTGCGCTGGCACGTCACACACGACCCCACCAAGTCGCGGACCAGCGCACCATCACCAGGAATGTAGAAGTCATCACGGAGACGCTTGAGCGTCTTTTGCACACCGTCGTGGCCTGCCGAGTGCGCGATAAGCAGGGCCTGTTCACGAAGGTCGTCCTGATCGGGCACGAAGATGCGGCGCCCGTGGAGAAGCAGCCCCTCGGCCAGGCGCCATGGCGGGGCTAGCTCCCCCGCGTCGAGGCGCTGGCGCAGCGCCTGGGCATCCGCGGCGCCCACCGTGGCCCGGCGGATGTCGTCGATGAAGGTGAAAGATGGTCCGGAGCGGATGCACATGACCGCGCCGACGCCGCCGAGGGATTCCACAAGCTCCTCCGTGTCGCGGCGAGAGAGCGCGTCGGCGACCGTGTTGAGGCGGCCCAGACGGTGAAGTCGAACCCGAAGAGCTTGCTGATCCACTGGTGCTGCGGAACAGTGGAGAGGCGCTGATCGAGCAAGAACTTCAGGCTATAATGATCCGTGCGAACACGGAAAGTTCGCCCCCACAGGTAGGGCCGCCAATGACGCACGGCCTGAACCAGCCCGATGAGCTCGCGCTCGTATGCCGCGAGCTTAAGATGGCGAGTGGCGAACGGCCGGCTGAAGAAGGCCAGCGGCCCCTCCCCTTGATGGAGGACGGCACCGAACCCGATGCCGGAGGCGTCGCAGTCCACGACGAATGGCCGGTCGAAGTCCGGCATCTGGAGCACGGACCCTGTCGTGAGCGCCCGCTGAAGCGCCTGGAAGGCCTCCGTTGCCTCCGCATCCCAGGCGAAGGCGTCGCGGCAAAGGAGACGGGTCAGAGGCGCGGCGATGAGGCCAACGTCCCGGATGTACTTCCGGTAGTAGCCCGCGAGCCCCAAGAAGCCGCGAAGAGCCCGCGGTGACTGCGGCGTTGGCCATGCAGCGACCGCCGCGACCTTGTCAGTATCCATCGCGACGCCCTCCGCCGTGATCACGTGTCCCAAGTACGCGACGGAGGTCGTGCCAAACGAGCACTTCGAGCGCTTGAGGTGGAGACGATGCGCTCGAAGCTCGTTGAAGACGACGGCGACGTGTTGTAGATGCTCCGCCCACGATGCACTGTAGATGAGAATATCATCAAAGAAAACAAGCACAAAACGGCGTAAATAGGGGCTGAGCACGTCATTCATCAAAGCCTGGAATGTTGCCGGCGCATTGGAGAGGCCGAACGGCATCACCAAGAACTCGAAGTGGCCGTGGTGGGTGCGAAACGCCGTCTGCGCGATATCATCCGGATGCATCCGCACCTGGTGGTAGCCCGAGCGTAGGTCAAGCTTGGTGAAGAAACGCGCCCCGTGTAGCTCGTCCAAGAGCTCGTCCACGACCGGGATGGGGAACTTGTCCTTGGACGTCACTGCGTTGAGCGCGCGGTAGTCGATGCAGAAACGCCATGTGCCGTCGGGCTTGCGCACCAAGAGCACCGGCGCCGAGAAGGGTGATGTCGAAATCCGGATGATACCCTGGGAGAGCATGACCGCCACCTGGCGCTCGAGCTCGTCCTTCTGCAGCTGGGGGTAGCGGTACGGACGTACTGCGACAGGCGGCGTCCCTGGCAGCAGGTGGATGCGATGATCGCAGGCCCGCGCTGGAGGTAGGCCCTGTGGCTCGGTGAAGATGTCGCTATGTTGCTGCAGAAGGTCGTCCAGGAGCGGATGCGTCTCGTCGAGGGCGGCAGCCATCAGCGCGAGCTGGGGCGCCGCTGGCCTGGAGCTGCCGAGGCCCGTCCACTGGACGCGGCGGCCGCCCGCGCGCCAGAAGATGAGGGACAGCGCGTCAAAGTCCCAGAGGATGGGCCCGAGAGTGGACAGGAAGTCGACGCCGAGGATGAAGTCGTAGCAGCCCAAGTTGATGCCTAAGCAGTCCACGAAGAAGTGCTCGTCGCCGATGGTGATGGGCACCTGTCGAGCCACGCCCTGGCATGCTAGGCGGTCCCCGTTGGCGACGGTGACGCTGAAGTGCCCGGCTCCCGACGGCTGCAGTGCGAGCCGTCGCATGGTGTCGCCGGACAGGAAGTTGTGCGTCGAGCCCCCCACCGATCGTCACCGGCAGAAGCATGGTCTTCGCCGTCTTGATGCCTGCCAACGCGTGGAGGGAGACGACGAAAGCCGTCGCGTCGACCGGCCCATAGGTCGTGGCGCCCGGCTCGGGAGCAGCCCCGGCGTCGAGCTTCGGGGTGAGGGTCTCGCCGTCCTCGTCATCGACCGTCTCCAAATAGAACAGGCGAGCGCACGTGTGACCCGGTGCGTAAGGCTCGTCGCAGTTGAAGCATAGGCCCTTGCGATGCCGCTCGAGCTGCTCGGCCGTCGTCAGGCGACGGAAAGGCCGTGTAGGCGCTGCAGGAGTCGCATGGGTAGCCGGCAGCGCTGGGCGCGCCGGGTTCGGCTGGGCAGGGCGTGGCGGAGGGCGGGCTCCCTGGCCCTGGAAGGACTGCTGTATGGTGAGGGTGCGCTGCTCGTATGCCCGGGCGTAGTACATGGCGGTCTGCAGGTCCTGCGGCTCACGCAGCTCCACGTCGACCCAGATGTGGTCGGGAAGGCCGCCCACGAAGAGCTCGGCGCGCTGACGAGCCGTGACGTCGGGTGCATGGCACGCCAACGATTGGAAGCGATCGGCGAATTCCTGCACCGACGAGGTGAACTGCAGGCGCTCCAGCTCGGCTAGGCGGCTCCCGCGTACCGCGGGTCCGAACCGGAGGAGGCACAGGTCGCGGAAGCGCTCCCACGGCGGCATCCCGCCCTCGTCCTGCTCGAGAGCGTAGTACCACGTCTGGGCGGCTCCGCGGAGGTGGTAGGAAGCGATCCATGTGCGGTCGGACGCCAGTGTCCGCTGCCCCCGGAAAAATTGCTCGCACTGGTTGAGCCAATTGAGGGGGTCGGTGGCACCATCATAGGTGGTGAACTCCAACTTGGTGTAGCAGGGCGGCTGCTGGACGGGCGGCGCGGCAACGAAGGGCTGGACCTGCGCGGCAGGGGGCGAGTAGGCAGCGCTTCCCCCCGCATAAGGATTGCCGTAGCCGCTGAAGCCACCAAAGGCGGAGGCCGCGGTGTACGCAGCCGGTGGGGGCACGGTCGGCTGGGCAGGGGCCGGTGTGAAGACCGGCGCGTCTACCCAGGAGGGCCGCTGGGACGGCGACGCCGGCCACTTGATGTTCGTGATGGGGACGCCCTGGGTGGCGGCCGGGGCCGGTGGAGGCGACGCGTGTGGCGCGGGCGGGGGCGGCGGTGGTGGAGCGGTCACGGTGGCCGGCAGCCCGTGCGTCCCCTGCAGGAACGTCCGGAGATTGGCGATCGCCAAGATGAGATCGTTGACAGCCGCCGTGAGCTGCGCTGGGGAGAGGACGGCGCCCGGGTCGGGGGCTGGAGCCAGGGCGACGAGGCCAGCCGGCCCGGAGGTGGCCGGTGCAGCCGTGGTGGTGGCGGCGACGGTGGTGGTGGGGTGGCCCGAAGACATGATCGAACCGAAGCTATCTGATACCAAATTGGTAGAGGCTAGGGTTCTATCGGAGCGGGGGCGTATGTTGTAGGGGTGGAAGTGTTGTGAGCGGGGGAGAGAAGGGCGGCGCCGGCAGCAGGGCGCCGTCGCGAAGGCTGAGGAGGGCGGCGGCTAGGGCTGGCGGTGGCGGAGGCAGGAGAAGGCCGACTCCTCTGGGAGTCGGCAATAATAAGATTGATTATTGCTTAAACCTAAAAGTCTGATTACAACTCTTTATATAATAAAATAACTGGGCTAAGCCCCTAATTTGGCCCACTATTGGGCCTCTTCGTGGCATAGGAGATGCCAACCATAACAGCGGGCTTTTTCAAAATTGGAGATGGAGAAAGCATTCGCTTTTGGGAAGATGTTTGGTTAGGTGATACATCAGTATCCGTCCTTATACAATATTGCCAATAGGAAAAAAAATTGGTACCGGATGTTCTATCACATGCCCCGTCTGAATATTGGTTTTAGGAGGAGTTTAAATGGCAACAAATGGATACGTTGGTTGCATTTGTGTCGGCATCTAATGATGGTACACCTAAATGATAATCCTGATCAATTTATTTGGGAACTTACCAACACTGGTATTTTTACTGTTAGATCTATGTATCTAGATCAGATGAGTCATACAAGATTCCTACATAAATACCTATAGAAATTGAAAAGTCCCACTAAAGATTAAAATATTCATGTGGTTCCTTAAAAATAAGGTATTATTAAAAAAGGATAACCTGGCCAAACGGAATTGGCATGGCTGTCAAAAATGTGTGTTTTGTGATTCATTGGAGTCCATACAGCATCTTTTCCTGTCATGTCCGTTTGCACGTATTATTTGGCGCATGGTTTACTTTGCTTATAATATACCTCCACCATCCAATATTACTAATATGTTTGGTAATTGGCTTAATGGGGTTCATAAGATGTCCAAAGCTCAAATACGAATTGGTGTCTCAGCTTTATGTTTGTCCATTTGGACGTGCAGAAATAACATTGTGTTTAAAACACAATCGAGTTCTGACTTTTTGCAGGTTATTCGGCCGGCGGCGCATTGGATACAACTATGGTCTTTCTTACTCCCGGTGGATCAGCGGGAGACGATGGTTCGGTTGCTCAGGACTTTTTTTCCGGGCTACTGTGGGGCGTCACACAAGTAGACTCCAAAATGGATAGCTTTTTGTTGCTTTCATTTTTAGATGGTTGATACATGTATCAACCTTATCTGATCCATGATTGTAAGACTGATACTTTTCGAACGATGCAGTGTGCATCAATTGATGCAGATGCCAGGGCTTAGCTCCCCATTTTGAAAAAAAAAACATGGGTTGTTCCAGGGAAGTAGAGATCATCAGATGATCAATGCAAAGAATCAAGAGCTGAAAATGAGAGCAAGAAATGTAGATATATGCTCTATTGCCAAAATAGTAAAATAGATGATCCTCAGGCTATTAATGACTATTTTTTCCTAGGGAAATAGTAAAGGAGTATACATTTACAATCTCCAGCAGAAACGAGATCTGGTAGTATCTTTAACATGATATCTAAGTGATCAGTATATATAGCATTTCCTTTGGTGCCACATGTTATCTTAGCATATTCCTAAATGTGTGGTTCATTCACTACATAAGCAGACCCTTAATCATGAACCTTCTACAGTACTATACATAGACCATTAATCATGAACCTACAGTATTATACTGAGACCTTTAATCATAAACTCTTTACAGTATTCTTTATTTTAGACAAAGTGCCACATTCATCCCATATGCATAGCCCATTCAATATATATATATATATATATATATATATATATATATATCTTCGCCCTTTCTGAACTAGCCAAAGAAAAAAATGCTAAGGGTTTCAAAGGAGCACAGGATCAATTAGTTTGACACTACCCTCAGTGACGCAGTCAAATGCAAATGTTAATCACGTTAATTATGAAGCATCCTTACCTTAGCAATTTCCCTCCATTGTCACATATCGCACATAAGTTATCAGTACCACCATCATCATCACCATCATTGTCAATGTCACCATCATCACTATCATCATCATTGCAGCTGTAATCATCATTGCTCTTGTCATCACCATTACCTTGATCATCACTATTGTCATCGTCGCAGCTATAATCAGCATCATTGTTGTCTTCTTTGCCACTGTAAACATCATCACTGTCATTGTCCAAGTCTTCTTCGTCACCACTACTGCTCACAACCGTCGGCTCTTTGGTACGCACAGCCTGTAAATGGGCTGATTCAAATTAAAAGTAGAAAAATTGATACAATGGCAAGATTTGATAATATTTTAGAAGATTTAAAAGAATGCATATGATTTTTTTTTTGGGTTAATTAGATAAATGTCACTGTAATTTCTGGCTATTTGAGAAATACCATTGTAATTTTCATCTTTTGAAAAGCACCACTACAATTCTTCGTACATTTCAGTATATGCCATTATGCCCCTTTAAACACATTATACACTTGTATTTTGTCGTACATACGGATATTTGGTGGGCCCAAACAAAATATGCCTAGACGTGACATAAGAAAATTGGACAAACTGTATGATAAAATAGGGATAGAATAAAATTAGAGAAAATAATAAAAGTCTTAACCCTAGAGATTCAACATCTCAATTATATAGCCTAGACTCAACATTTCATATCAGTGGCGAAGGACGTGACATGGTAAAATTGAATAAAATTGCTCTCCTTATTATGCTCCCATGTTCTGCCACCACGACAAAGGAAGATACGTATGTTGGTGCATTGCATGGCGGTAAAGGGCTGAGGCGAGACTCCTCACACTTTTTTCTCCTTTTCTCTTCATGAAAAAAATCTGATCATAAATTATAAGTTGGTGAAAAATTGAGACTGTGTTTACCCTACTAACTCGGGTGGAGCCCACCATGTATACATATGTACAACAGAAATACAAGCATATATTGCATGATGTGTGTGTTTAAATGGACATAATGGCGTATATAGAATGTATAGATAATTGCAATGGCGTTTCTCAAAAGACGAAAGTTGCAGTGGTATTTCTGAAATAGCTGAAAATTGTGGTGGCATATATCCAATTAACCCTTTTTTTTTACGTTCAGATATCAGAAGATTAGCTTCATAATGCACCTCTCTGATGTTCCTGGAGGTATTCTCAGTAAACATTTGAAGAATCTGTGTGCGAAAAAAAAGTCATGTCAAACCCCCTACAAAATTTATAAAAAAAATTGTAAATAACAAAGTCCAAAATAAATTCACCATAACAAGTAACCCCTTTCCATGTCATTTGGGTTTTCACGGAAGGGCATTGGAGCGAAGGTTAAGTTGTAACTGTGCTCAACAGGAGCACGAGGTACTAACCATGTCAACTGGAACCAAAGGAGTTTAGGGAATTATCTGCTTAATTTATTCATAATGCCACATGCCTCTAGGCTATGCAACAGACATTACTAAGGAACAAACTGGGCTAATCCCTGATTTCAAGGAAACACATCAAACTGAAAGGGAAATTAATCCGTAGTGATACACATCTCAAGGCTGTACCGCACTTTCTGGCCTCCTGCCACATGGACCTGCCTTGCCTCATACAGTAGGTTGTGCCCCACATGGCACTACTAGGCATGTTTCTATGCACAAGGTCCAAATGCATACTTTTACACCAAGATGATAAGTACATATGGAAGGATAATATTTTGCATTCAAACCCTGCCACTAACTTTACTGGATTAAATAAACCAGCCACATCCCAAGTAAGTACAGCTTCAAGGGGTAGGTGAATCAAATATGTCCGAGATTCCATGTTTCCAACACAAGTTGAACATAATAACGAACCGATAGTACAACCACTGAAAGAATACGTGACAACTTACATGCACAAGCCACTTATAAAGCATGACATCACAGCACACGTCACTACACAGACTATATACTTATATTTGGATAATGTGATCCCACTAGACACAACCGAAGTGAAACAGGCACATCAATGGAAACACATCCATTGAAGATTTTTTTAAAAAAGAGGGTAGTCTATGCAGCTGTATCTTTTCTACTTGCTAGATACATCCATTTCAACGACAAGTAATATGGATCGGAGGGAGTACTGATTAACGGGTCCAAGTTGTCAAGATTATTTTCTTCAGTTGATGGGACAAGATTGTACTCCCTCCATCCCAAGGCTTAAGGAATATAAGTTTTTTGAAAAGTCAAGCCATGTAAAGTTTGACCAAACTTTTAGAAAAAACTATCAAGAACTATTATATTATATAGATATCATGTGAAAATATGTTTCATGATGTATGAAAGGGTATGGATTACGTATTGTAAATATTAATATTTTTTTCTAAAAACTTGGTCAAACTTTAGTTGGTTTGACTTTTGAAAAAAGTTATATGCCTTAAGCCTTGGGACGGAGGTAGTAGGATCATGACTCATACTAGATTTGAAACTATATAGGACTCAAATGAATTTTTTCATAAAACTCACTTTGGTGTATCTAGTATATAGTGATGAAGTACATTGTGCAAAATAGTTATTCTACACCCACCCTCTATCTTTGCAACCATACATGATTTTTACGTCACATAATTTTTTTCTTATCTCAGAAGCCGAGAACATAAGAAAATTTAGCCATGACGTAAACGTTTCTTTAAATGTCATATAAAAATATGACATAAGATACGCATTTTTTGTGCTTTTACACTATAATGACTTGTACACTGCATTTTATGTCAATTTTTGTTGTTGTAGGTGAATATGAATATAATTATTTCTATACAGAACATAATTTTTTAATATAACAACGTAAAAGTATGTTGGGTGCAAAATAACTTCTCTACACCTTAGGTGCTGAATAGGGTTTCTATATAGGTATACATACCCTGGATATGTACACATGTATGCAACTTTGGGTACATACCCAATAAAACTTGGATACGGTGCCTTAGGTATATATACCTTAGGTATGTGTAATTTGGGTATGTACACCCGTAGGTTCATACGATTTCAAAGAAAATGCACGTATGGTATCTGGGCACCATGGTGCCCCAGTTAATTTACCTACAATATATTTGATGAAGTTGTAGTGTGCAAGACATAAGTATGTCTACAAGATATGTTCATATTTTCACTACTGTATCTGTATCTGTCATAAAGTTCAGTTTACAACCCTATACTTTAATGTGGTTCAAGATATCACCTCGAAATCTAAAAACCGTACAGAACGCACCCCTCACACGAGCTATCTGGTGCAACCCTGGTTTTTATTACCACGCCAATGGTTAATTTCTTATTGTATGTGCCAACTCACCATCCTAGTTAATAGCTTTTCCTAAATCCTTTGTCACCTAGACCTGTCTTCTCTCCCGAGCGAAGCCAAGCGTCCCGCCGTCACACTTCCTCCCACACAACGGTGCTACCAGGAGGTCCTTAGCGAGCCATGGGAGGTGCAATGGCCCTTCCTCCCGCTATCGAGTCAACGCTCTGAAGCCTACAGCGGCGTGCCTCCGATTATACGCACCGGTACGGAGGCGCAGGTACGGAGCAGTATCTCCACGCTCCACGTACGTATCAGCACACCTGCATGCTTGCCTTGGAGCCAACCACGCGGTGCGAACTGGCCGCAGAGGAAGTCATTGAAAACCAGCGGGCAGCACTGCACGCCCATGCATGTCAGCGCGAAGTAACACGGCCTCACGTTCCCCATCGGCCTCACGTTCGCCATTGCCGAGTACTCCAGCAAACCAGAAAGCTGCCCGCTAATTTCATCGCCTAGGAGCACCACATTGACGCTATGAAGTCAGTGTGCCATGAGCCCATGACCAGTTCCTCGTGACGGCGTTTTCAGCTTTCCTCGGCCAAATTCGGATATGATGGGGTATGCTCCTTTTCAGTTCCTTGCATTCGATCCTTCTCTCCTCCGTGATTGAAACCCCTCAAACAGTGGCAGTAATAGCACTCCGCTCCACGCTGTAAGGACTTGGGGAAGTAGCAGCACGCGTAAAGGGAAGAAATAGTATGACGTTGTAAGAGCTTGGGGAAGGAGCAGGTCAGCAGGTACGGCCAGACGCACACGCTGCCAGCGAGCTCAGATTACGTGGGCATGAGCAGACAGAGATGAGAAAAATAAAAAAGAGTGTATTAGAGGAGGGTGTGATATGCGATGCTGAGTAGGCATAGAGAATAAGAAATCCGGTGATGTGGCAGGAAAAAAGTGGTTAGAATAGCCTGCTGGTTGGAGGGGTGTGTTTTCAGTAATTTGTAGAGTTTGAGGGGTATTTCAAACCACATCAAAGTATGGGATTGTAATCTGAACTTATGGACAAATTGGGGGGGGGGGGGGGGGGGGGGGGGGTAATGTGGACTTCTCTCATAGTCTTACATCATCTGCATTCTATATGCATAGAGAAAATATAACTAATTAGATTAACAGAACCCAAACCAGGAAACGGTATATCAAATTTTGCATGCTTCGGTAGCCTGTTGTCAGAACCATTATCTCACCAATCCTAAGCATGATCACTTTATTGTACTTCCCATCCTATATAATCTTACTGTCCTACGAAAATCCAGTCCATCAATCGATTTGCATCATGTTGCCTACATGGGATTGTATGATCGTAATTCATACATCCCTAATGATCCATATTGCAATCTTGACAACCTTCTCACCACATATAGTCATGGGCCTAGGTGGAAGCGTGGAGCACAAGCCCCATAATACCAATACCATGCATTAGCACTGGATAGAGAGAAGCATATCCTACGCCTTGGAGTTACAAGGCTACCGTATTTATCATTTTGGGTGGCCGGATTATGGAAACACTTATATAAATGGGACACTCCAGAAAGATTTTTCTTTTAGCTTAATTCATTACTTGTATAGATGAGACACTTGCTAACCAAATCTAAGTCAATATTATCCTTGAAATGAGATTTTTATCCCTAAGCTGTAATTCCTAACGAAGCACACTTCTTATTTATAATTCTCTAACAAGACAATCGCTAGCTCTAGCTTTCTTTGATCTTAATATAATCCTAGCATATTCAGCTGTGCATCTCATCCAAGACCATTATGCGCTGTAATCTGCTGCTGCTGTCATTTGTGACTTTACGGGAGTTGCCGCCAGGCTTGTGGTAACATGCACTGAAGCATGAACATACAATGACTACCTTACCTAGGCACTAACAACCTATGTATGCAAAAAAAATGATCCCTGCCCTCATGCTCCAGACGTAAACCCTCCCCTTATGTAGCTAGTGTTGGATCATGCGTGCCCTCCACATGCCACTATAACACCGCAACCATGGGCCGTGTCCTTCTTGATACCTTCACGTGCTACATCACCTGCCACCGTACCATGGAATTTGGGTATTTGTAAGAATTCCTGCGGGAATCGTTCCCCATGAAATTTCCTGCACTCCGTTCGGCGCCTAAAGCATGCGAATATAGTGTTACAAGTTACAACCCTATATTTACATCGAGTTTCAGTATGCATACCTTTGACTTCATCAAGGTCGGATCATTCTCTGCAAACAGCTTGATTATGGAAATGTGCTTCTTTAAGTCATACTCAGCAGGTTTGGTGTCAAATTTACTACAAAGAAACAGCCAAATCATAAACCATATGAATTAATAATGATCTGGAAATGATAGATGATAAAGCAGAAGCATGTGGGTAGAATACTTGAAAACTTCACACAGGTGATCCCAGAGGCTTCTCTTTCGTGTTCTAGGACACTTCCTCACAAAGTGGAGCATCTGAACCGTGATCAATATAGACCGAACAGTCTTTTCGTAGCATTTCCGTGGTTTCAACAATTCGATCCACTTGCCCTCACTTGAAAGCACCGAGATCTTTGGCTGCTCATAGTTAAGTCCTACCCTCCAGGCCACCACCTGTGTGTGCACTCTAAGGAGGCCATTGTGTGCAAACCCTTGCAAATCAACTTTCTTGGAATCAAGACATGCCACTTCACCATTCTCATCGAACTTTAGAGGAAAAACACTGAAACAAACAGGGTCTCCGTTGCCTTCCTCAAAGTAATAGTTATCGACAGCATCAAAGCCCGGCTCTGAATCATCATCATCATCATCAAACATCCTGATTGATGGATCCTAGCAGAGATAAGAGTATAGATTTTACTTCAAAAGAAACCAACAGTTCATCAATTTAAAGTTATGACTCCTAACAAATTCAGCATGGACATCCTTAATTTTCCCTTCTCTAAGTTTTCAGAGACTGAGATTGCTCAGAACTGGAGTTATCTCTTTACCTTCAGAAACAGATAGGGACAAAACTTCAGACATTTTAATTAGGGCTCATTATTTAGTTAATTCAGGGGTAGGGGTTGCTACAGAATCTGGAGTTGTGAACTCCCCATGAACTCACAAACTGAACAGTAGTTAGCTGTTAATTGATTAGATATCACACGTAGCTTTTCGCTTCTGACCTAAACTTAGCCTTTACAGATGGATTCGATGAACATGTCAATAAATTGGAGAGTCCTAAGAAACATATAGGAGTAGAACTCTTTTATTTGATAAATAAACTAAAGAACTAACGCATCATTTGCAGTAATGCCCCATACCTACCTCAGTTATTGCCCATCAAAATGTCTGACCTACTTGGAGTGCTAAGAGTTCTTAATTTTCTTTGGGATAACTAGCAAGGATGTAATTCTACCGGAGTCATTTAAGTACTAGTACTGTCACTGCGAGAATTTACTAGCACTGACTAACTAGGCCAATCATCCAATTACAGCCAGGCCTACCGAAACTTTTTTATGTAGGACATTACACAATTCGGTCTGAAAGTTTTGTTGCAAATGAATCTAAAACTCCTTGCGCGGAATTACAGGAAGCGTCTCTTGAACAAAGAAGAATTGCGAGTGTTTCTTCAACAACAAAGAGGCAGCATTTTAGAAAGGGTACGATCTAGGGAAACAAGCGGAGAGATCCTACACATAATTGCGCCCAAAAAGGGCTTTCTTGGGAAGAAACGCGGCAGGAATCGAAAAAAAATCTGGAAGGATAGGTCTCGTCTAAATCGGCAAAGGCGGCAGCGCGAAGAACCCTAGATTTCATCATACCGCACTAAGAAAATCACCAAAAGGAATCCGACAAGAACAGGGCGCAAGAAAGCGGATTACAGGGAAAATCTAGAGGGCCAGGCGCCGGCGTGGTGGGAGGAATCAAGGCGAAGTAGGGTAACCGGGGACAGGAAGCGTACCTGAAGTGAGCAGAAGCGATTTTCCCTTTCCGAGCGCAAAACCCAGAGGATGTTTTCAGTCAGAGAAAAAACCAACACACAGGAGGAGGCGAGCAAGGGGAGATTCGCAGGGTTTCTTTCCCGGACTCTAGGCACCTACAAAGCGGCAAACCTGGCCAACGGGCCGTGGCCGGCCCGTGGCACGCAAAAATAGTCTAGCACGAGCCCGGCCCAGCACGTGGCTTGACGGGCCGTGTCTGGCCCGTGGCACGCGGGTGCCGTGTCCGTGCCACCTCCCCAGGCACGCAGGCCGGCCCGGCACGGCCCGTTTAGCAGGTGCTAGGGAAATAATTTGATCACATATGCAAAAGAGGGAGTTTTTAGGAGTTGAACCCGCAACCTATTTATTTCCCGCCATCATCTCAACCACCAGAGCACCGAAATATAGCTGATACATGTTAAATTAGAACGTTTTGTAGTTAACTTTGGACGGGCCAACAGAAAAAGGCCATGGGCCAACGTGCCGGGGCCGGCCCGTTAGGCCTCCGTGCCGTGCCCGGACCTCGTGGCTAGGCCCCCGTGCCGGCCCGGCACGGCACGTGGCCTGGCGGGCCGTGCCGCGTGCCAGCCCGTTTACCGCGTGCCGGGCCGGGGCCGTGACGGGTCGGCCCGTTGGCCAGATTTGCAAAGCGGACGTTAAGTGCCGACTATAGATTTAGGGAATCTCTATCGGGCCGATCTAGTCCGATCATGTCTAAACTTGTCCGTGAGGACGCTTGGGGCGTGCGTGGCGTCCCGGCGGGGCGACCCATCCGGGTAAACGCGTCCGGCTCGACCCATTCCACTCGGGCTCATATATAAGAGAGACATTAGTACTTAACGATAGTTTTTTATTAGATTAAGCCCTGCCAGTATAAAAAGGCCATTCGAACTAATTATGGGGTGCTACTGCTACTGTTGCTCCTGCTCCTGCGGCTACGGCTACTGCTGGAAGAGGACGGCGCGGCGGCTACTCGTCGTCGTTGCCACGACCACCGTTGTCGCGGCCACCGGCTCCATCGATCGTCGCCCGAGCGGCCCAGATGGCCTGCTGCTGGACGTGTTCGCGGAGACGATCGCGAGAATGGCCGCGAGCCGCCGCCTGCAGCCGGTCCTCCGCCGCCCGGTTCGTCAGGGCCTTGTCCATCTCGGCGGCTCAGTGGTCCATCACCTCTTGTTGGGCGAGCAGTTCCGTCGAAGAAGGAGCCAGAGCCAGGATCGAAGCACCATTGGGGCCGAAGCCTAGCGCCTGCGCGATCTGCACGGGACGACGATCGGCTCCTCCAGCTGGTCCACCTCCTCCCCTCCTCATCGCCGTCCACCGCCTCCTCCGTGTCGTCGGTGTCAACGAGACCCCATGCGAGCACCGCCTCAACGGCTAGAGCCACGCGCTCCTCCTCCACCGCCGAGTCGGCGACGTGCTCTTTCGCCTTGCTGCGCCCTTTGGCGGCGTGGCGGAGCTAGAAGATGGCGAACTTGGTGGCCACCTCCTCCAGCGTGGTCATGGCTGCCTCGTGGTGGATCTCGCGAAGAGCCGTTGATGCGGCCTCCATGGCTACTGCATGCACCGCCTCCTTGGCAGCGACGTGGTGTATGTCGATCGCCGTCTATTGGGCAGCCACCGTTGCCGCTGCCTCCACCACCCGCTGCAAAGCACACTCGGCGATCTCGCCTTCCTTCTCGAAGGCCAGAACCTACGCCTCGCCCATGCACCGGGCCAGCATTGTGGCCTCGAGGTGGACCTCGTTGACCTCCACGTCCGGATAGCGGGTGCGGCACATCTCCCGGATCTTGGACCATGTGCGATCTTGCGGCAAGGCATGGCTGCTGGGGCTTTTTTGGCTGTTGGTTTTCTCTTGCTTTGGGGCCTGTTGTCTCCGCCGCGTCGGCGGCCGTCTTTTATAGACCGCGGCGGAGGTGGGAAACGGACTGGGATGTGCAGGAAGTTTTCTCGCCGCGGGAAGCGGACTGGGATGTGCAGGAAGTTTTCTCGCCGCGGGAAGCGAGGCGCGTGCGGGAAACGTCGGCTGTGCGGGAAGCCGTCGGCACTGACAGCCGACATCGCATCGTCATTAATGTCCCATCGCGAGGGTGTCAACCGGTGACAGCGGGAGGGAGACAGACAAATGGGTCGTCCGGACAGGCCGGACCACGGCCCCAAATCGACTGGGCCCCGACCCAAACGGATAGAAGCGAACCATTTGGGGTGACCGTATGGGTCGGCCCGGTGGAGATGCCCTTAGATTCCTCATCGTTGCCTTTACTTCCTGGCCAATTTCGGGATTTTTTTAGTGACGATGTTTACCTAGCCGCCGGGCATTTCACTTTTTCGCATGTTTCCTAACAGCAGATCCTATTCATACGTGAGAAAATAAGTCGGACTTAAAGCATCTCCACTCGTTTGTGATTCCCAGGGCCAAATTTAGGTTCGGAAGAAGTAAAATAGGTCCGATGAAGCGATTTTTTTTGGCCTAGGAATAGACTGGGAATGACAGTTTTCCAACCACGTTCCCAGCGCCTAGCGGACCGGAGGCGAGGCAGCCGCGGTCGACGGAGGCATGCGCGCGGCACGACCACTCGCGGTGCTGGGAGCTGTCGCTGCTCACGGACACGATGCTCATCCTGGTGGTAGTGCTCTGCTTCGTGCTCTGCGTCGTCGGGCTGGCCCTGATCGCCGGGTGTTGCAGGCTCTGCAACCCGTCCTCCTTATCCGTCGACTCAATACCGCCCAAGACGCCGTGCAAGGGGATCAAGAAGAAGGCGCTACAGTCGATGTCGACCCTGCCTCGCCGAGTTCGCGGGTGGGGACGAGGTGCGCATGCTCTCGGTGTGCGGCCACGGCTTCCACGCCGCCTGCATGGATGTCTGGCTCCTCTCTAGCTCCACCTGCCCCTCCTGCCTCCGTGCCCTCATCGTCACGTCGCCGCCCACTGAGCCTTCCGCGACGTGTTCATCTTGTGTTGACGCTGCCGACGATGTCGCCATTGTGCATGCCTCGTCCACCGGCCGATGCCAATCGTTAGCACAGTAGTCGACGACATCACCAGCATGCCAGGATGCGACTCGCGCGCACGTATGAAGTCGCTCACGTACAGGAGGAGAAGCAGCAGACCGACAAGTGTGAGATCTGCGTGCCGGCGGCGAGCATCGATGCAACGAAGGTTGGAATCGAGCGGGGCGGCATTGATTCATCATGGAAGCTCCGGTCGTCTTCCTGGCAGCTCCGGTGGCCGAAATCGGCGACGAGCGCGGCGGCTTGAATTTGGGAATTTCTCCCGCGCAGTGGGCGGCTGGGCGTGGTGGGGGAGAAAGGACATAGGTGGGGAGAGAGAGGGACACGTGTTGGCGGGTGAGTGGAGGCGGTTTCATCCGGGCATTCGCAGCGCGTTCCCGGCTTTGTGCGATCGGTCTGGGAAGTCCGGACCTATTTTGGACAAAAATCGGTCTAGGAACCCTTCCTAGGAACACTACTAGGGCGTTTTTTGCAAATCCAGACAAAAAACTCTGAAAATGGCCTCTTGGGAATGCTAGTGGAGATGCTCTTAGCGCCTCGACTAGCGTCCCGTGTTGAAAGATTGAGAGCTCGGCTGGCTTATCTATTATCTAAGAATTATTTTAAATCACGTAAGCGTTTATCTAACACTCTAGCGATATACATAGCAAGTCCCAGACACCACCCTACCTAGAGCAATTCTAGCTGATCTAGTAAAAAGAGGAAAACTGTAAAATACAATTTGTTTTCGGTTTTGGAGAAAAAAACTCTAAACAAATCTATATCTATGCAAATACTTTTTTGACCGATTTAACCCTAAAAATTATGAATAATTACCCACCGTGACCCTCATAAGTCAACGAATCGGCTAAATAGGGTGTGTTTGGTTGCTCCTTCTCCCGTTTCTCACATGGACGTGAAGAAATAAGAGTGTTTGGTTCCACGCGGGCGGAGAAATCTTTGCACCGCACGAGTTTTAAAGTGCCCTTTAGCCTAGCCCAGGAGGAACATCCAAATCAGGCGTTTCCACTTAGCCAAGTTCTTCTAGCGCTCGCGAGGGAGGAAGATGCACGCCGCGTGCAAGGGAGGGATGGCGGGAGCTCGCAAAATCCGGCCGAGGAATTGGGGTTACCGCCCGCCGATTTGCGACGGCTATTTACACCGCCCCTCCACCGACTCCAAAATCCCTGCCATCATTTTCCCCAAATTCAAGCTCTTCCTCCAAATCATATTCCTTACTGACGAGCAGGTAAGCGGCGCCTCCTACTCTAGTGGGTCTAGCTCATCTCCGGCAAGTATTCTTCTTAGGCTATGTCCGACATGTCGTCCTCGTCGGTCGAGATTGAGATTGTGGTAAGAAACACCTAACCCTAGCTCTCGCAACTTAGATTTGTTGCCATTTTCTAGCTCACAATTCTTAGCTGTGAGCTTTGGTGTTCTAGATCTGGATCTTTCGTGGTGCATTTTGGTAGTCAGTATCATGTTGTATTGTGAGGATTGTCATGTGATGTAGGTAGGATGAGTGTTACAAGTATAGTTCTTCCCCTATAATTGAACACATTATCGCTAGTGTCGTAGGAGAAGGTTGCGTCCCATGATCTATATGCAACCTCTGTGATGCCTCTCTGTTATGTGTCGATGCCTGATGCGGTGACTAGGAGGAAGTTTTCCATGTCATGGCTAGCATCTTTGTCCACCTTCATCCTGAATCGGGTCATCTAGTTGATCCAGAAAGGGGGTCAGTAGTTCGGGGTGTGCATATGCGATCTGGAGTGAGGTGTGTGTACGAGTTGTCTAGGTCTTCCTCGCTGTGCCCTCCTGGCCTTTATATAGATAAGCCTGGTCTTGGGGATAGTTCGAGTCGGTTACAAGTTAGGGTTTCACCCTTGAATATTCTATCTATAGCCTGGTCGTCTTCTCCAAGGAGTCGAACTTCTACTGGGCTTGGGCCACCCGGTGTCTTCTTAGATAGCAAGTCTTCATGTGGGCCTTAACTGGGCTGGACCGGGTATACCAATATGAGGCACCCGTAGGGTATATCCATGTCAGTAGCCCCCGAGTGTTCAGTCGAATCATAGATTCGACTAGAGACTCTATAATCTTTCGGGTGCTTCTCATTCGAACTTGTCGAATAAATACATTAGTTCATAGGGATTGTTGATACGTGTGCCTGACTCACCCAATGGATCAGGGTCAGTTAACTGTCATTGGACAAAAAACACGATCTTCTTCAGACTCGAGTCCCCGAACTCGAATCCGGAACGATGCTGGTGTAATTCGACTCAGGTCCTTGAGGTCTTACAGGAGTCGAATTCTAGTATTTTAAGTTAGATACCCAATGCGTTCATCGGGATTTTCCATCGTGCATGTTGTCACGGTATGTACTGGTAGAGCGTATTATGGTGCGTTACCAGTCCATGAGATGATATCTATAGGGCTTATCTTTGTGTCGTAGACACATCATCCAAAAGTTTATCACCACGGAGGTGTTTCGGGTGACCAAGGAGATGGCTTCTCACTCAGCAAATTTGGGCAAAGTTGCCAAAAAGATTTTTGTCACGTGTGATCCGAAGAATCTCATCCGAATAGTTCATAGGGTGCGCGCCAGTGCTCCCTGTAGGAGTAGCCTATAACACCCCAAAAATATTAATGAGGATCATTCCCTAATTAATCAAGATTAGGGTTAACAAAAACTTTTATTCATTAAACTCTAATCTTAATGCTTGTGTGTATGAATGCTTACAATGCCATGTTTGTTTGTTGTAAATGATGAGAAATGGTTTAAAGATCAAAACCATATCATCTAGGTCACTATCAAACCAGATCAAAACAACAGAAAATTAAAATATAAAGCCTAAGACCAAATGGTAATTTCTGACCAAGTTAACCATTAGCTCACTTTGAGCATCTCTAGCAACTAATCTCAAACAGAAACTTTTCCATTTCTTTTCTCCCCTTGCTAGACCTAGTGACACTGAACCCAAGGGAGCTTTCCAACTCTGCAGCAACATTTTCAAACTCTTTTGAGAGGCAATTCAAATTTGAATCTATCTTATGTATCAAGATAGCCATTTTTGGAAAACCACTCAAACCTTCACCACTTAGCAAACCATTGCACCCAAAGACTACCAAAATTAGTATCAGAACACCCACCAAAAATCACTGGAAAAGGTGATGATTTAGTTCATGCGGCCATTTGATCGAACACTTGGTGATCACATTACAACTCTACCAACTATCTACTATTTTGATCAATCCCTTGCTCACCATTGTGACCTCACCGAGCTCACACGTCGTGTACTTAACTCACCCAGTACAAGCCTGCGCAATTGAGCTCATCTCACTCGATGTTTGACCCGTGCAAAGTGGTACCCGAGCTCACTGTAACACCCCGGGATTTCCCCAACTAGAAAATTGCTTGTTATTTTATTTTTGCATCATCATAACATCATGTGCATAATATTGAACATCATATCACCATGCATGGTTCATCATTGCTTGCATTGTTGTTGCAATTGTTTACTGGTTCACATATGCTCTTGTCTGTGTTTCATGTATCTCTTAATCTTGTTATCACCTCTATGTTGTTTTGCTTCCCTCTATTCCCTTTTTGGTTTGCCAACTTTGGGCCCTTCTTAGATGGAAGGGATAATATTTTGAATACAAATGTGTTTGGGTTTAATGCCCCATATCTATATTTTGTCTTACCTACTTCTCTTATTCTTGTAAAAAGATGACCAAATGGATATACATGGTCATATTTTGATACTCTTCTGCTCCCTCTTATCTCTGTTTACTTGGATACAAAATATATGTTCTAAATCCATGCAAAAAGATTCAAAACAATTCAAAATGGTTTAGCTAGAAATCTTATGTGTGCTATTTCTTAAATCCTCACTCCTTTTCTCTTTTTCCTTTTGTTTATGACCAATCTGATCAGCCATGTTTGTGCTACTGATTCTAGGCCTCCTACTTTTCAAATCTGGGCAAAAATATTGGAGCAAGGTTCAGTCTTTAGGCAAGCAGCAGCAGTTTCAGTAGATGCTAATTTTTTTTAAATAATACATTTTTTTATTGAATTGCACAAATAATACACAAAACGGACATATTGCAAATCTGTTGGTCGGTCGGCCGTTCGACAGACGGCAGACTCGTTTCGTCCATTGAACGGACGAAGGCTGCGTGTCGTCCGTTGATCGGACGAAGGCAGTGTTTCGTCCGTTGAACGGACGAAGGCAGTGTTTCGTCTGTTGAACGGCCGACCGACCAACAGATTTGCAATTTGCCCGTTTTGTGTATTATTTATGAAATTCAATAAAAAACATGTATTATTTAAAAAAAATTAGCTTCAGTAGATAGCAAAGTTCAGAGTAGCAATAGTAGTGGTCGTTTCCTCTAGGAGCAATAGCAGCAGCGCAGTTCAGGGTTCAGTCCAGGGTTCAGTTAACGATGCACCTTGAGGTTCAGAGATACAGAGCAACAACAGCCGACGATCAACATTGCCCTATTCGGCCATCTTCCAACTCCATCGAGGCCCATCATCCCTGCGAGCCCGGTCCCACCCCGCGCCTCGCCTCTCTCTTCCCCACTCGCCTGCATCGGGATCCCCTCACCACCTACCCCGACCTTGCTCTCGCATCCCCTGGCCAGCCGCCGCCGCCCTCTCACCCTCTCGGCCTCACCCAACCTCTGCTGCGGCTCCCTTAGGCCGAGCCTGAGCTCTCCATCGCTCACCATCCCGGTGCCAGAGGTCGCCGCCAAGCCTCGTCGGCCGCTCGACGCCGCGAGATTTCCGCGCTCGCTCTCCCGGCCCCGTTCCGGCCGTCCTTGCTCTCGCGCCACTCGTCCGCCGCCACGCCCGCGACCTCCCTGCTGCTAGGACCTCGCCGGGTCTGCGTCGCCTTCCCGCGCCCTACCCGTGAGCCAGCGCCGCTCCTCACCGGTGCCCCGCCTGCGGCCCCTCGAGTCGTCGCCTCAGCGCCACCGCGACCTCACCCAGCTCGCCATCATCCCTGCGGTGAGGACCCCCACCGATCCCGACTACCTCTGGTCGTCGTCTCAGGTTCATATGTTGCGCGTACACACTAGCCAGCCAGCAGCCGCGCATGTAACCATCCATTTTAGCTAGCTGGTTTTGCTTCTGCCTTTGATTCATCTATGAGCTAGTCTGCTTTTTAGCTAGCTATATGCACTGACGGTTGATCGATGCAGCAACTAGTTTGGCCTCTGAATTTTCTGTTGCCTGACATTTTATCTCCTGTTTTAAAGTTCAGCCAACGTCCATATTAGTCTCTGGTTTTGACTTAGTTGAACCCAGTTAATATAAATCTGTTCGGGACAAACGCTATGTGAAATAGGAGTTCAGATATGTCGCATGTGCTTCTATTTTGAGCAGTCTAAAATTTGCCCAAATCAATACTTTTTGTTAAACATTAACATGGTTTATGCAATTAAATCCAACTTGCAAAATTTATATCTCCTAATTTACAAATCCAAACTTTGCATATAATATTTATAAAATGGCAAAGGAAATATGAGGAATAATAATTTGGCCGCTGTTTTTTTAGATAATTAAAGTTTTCACTTTGGAGTAATTGGGAATTGCTTATAATAATTTTTCCACTTCATTTAAAATTGTGCAGTCCACCCATGCCTTGCTTTTGTATGCTAAACAATGTTTAATTTTGGTGCTTATAAAATTATTTGAACTTTTTAAATAATTACCGAGATTTCGATCCCTCTTAAACTTGCTAAGTCGCGCCATCTTTTGATGCATCATATCATGAACATACCGGATCTTCTGTCGTAGTATTAAATATTGCATCTGGTGTTTATTCTAGTGTTTTGCTTTTTCACGGATTAGGCCGTTGAGTTGGTGCGAGCTTCGACCCGTTCTTTGGATGAATCTTTGGCAATGTTTCCCAGACGAGCATTCTCTCCCTTTCTACCTATTTTATATTTATAGTATTTACTTCGTCCTGTTGATCTATTGCTATCCGTGTTGCGATGCTTCAGATTTCGTACCCCTTTATATATCCCTGCAGCCTTTATATTGCCTTGGACACCTCCTATTGCCTGTTGTTTGGGTAGACAGTTGGCCTTGCGAGTCGTAGTCGCTTGCTTAGGTGCTGCTTCGTGTCGTCGATGTTCCACTAATGTTGGGGATTGGCATATTCATAATGGTGGAGATAATCATGGCTTCAATTGCAGTTTAATAACTAATCTCGAAAGTAGGTATAATAAATGCAGAGGCACAGAGGGGCAATAGCTGAGATCTGGTTGTTATCCTGTCCTCATGTGTCCATCTAGGGCCCGAGTTCTTGACACCTGTTCCGAGACGAGCGCGCTAACCACATGTGGGGTGTCTGGGCACCCCTATCGGCTTAGTACCTGATTTCAAAGTACTGTTCTGGGGGCCACAACACTAGTTCGGGATTTATGCGTTACTACTGTACTTATGCCATGTATGAGATGTTTATTACCTGTTGCTCGATGAGCGTTTATTACTGTTGCGTAGGTGCGGCAATCTGTCATGGGAATATTTTGTCTATGAACTCTGCTCCCTTGTAAGTGTACGCAACCCTAGGGTCCGTACGAGGAGGATTAGCTATACCTCATACGGGTAGCTCTTTCGGGTGGCCCCCATATGCTTGCTTTGGGTTAGGAAAAGCGTCGTGTCCTAGACCCCACCGACATACCTATGGAAGTATGTTAATTGATCTGGCAACAAGGGTCGAAGTGCGTGTGGAAACTTTGGTGCACCCCTGCAGGGTTAAATCTTTTCGAAAAGCCGTGTCCGCGGTTATGGACGACTTGGAACACAGTATTCGATCATAGACAATTATAACTAAAGTTTACTGTTATAAATTTAAATTGTATTTGATATGACTAGTAAGTTGGATAACCACCGTGGAAAGAATGAATAAAATTGCCAATCATGTGAGTTTCTTCGGCATGACTTCCTCGTTTGGTCTCGAGGGGGAAATATCAGGATGGGTATGATTGGTGGTAGTATCAGGTTGTTTCCGGATAGGTCTTTCTCATCTCTCTCGGATAGTCGACAGATGTAATGAGTCTCTATAGGTTGTTTAGCGCATGCTCCGCTGCCGCTTCAGTCCACCATACCTATGTAGGCGAGGACCGCTGAATTCTAGTCTCACCGTGTACTGGCCTCAGTACTGACCGCTCTTTTTTTCTTTGCTTTTGTCGGCACCCCTTTTTTAGCAGGTTTGAGATCGACGTCGCTAGCAGGGTTACCCTTCCGGCTTGGCCTGGGCAGGGTTATGGACGCCATTGGTTATTCTTCAGGTCTCTTAGCCCCATTTGCATCTTGTCCGTAGTCGGACATTGTACCGTTTTCAAGGTAATTTGGATCTTTGTACTGTATATCTATATTCTTGACTCATGGAGCCGTTGTTGTATATATCTGTTTTGTGGGTTCCATCGTGGACTATTGTGTAATGATATTACTTTGTTTTCCACCCGCACGCAAGTGCCTGGTGGGCACCTTTGAATCGTTTCTATGCGGGTTTGGCGGGAATCACTACAACTTGCATAGGACCGATTCGAGGGTGTTACACTCACCTTGCCACCCCGACATGGACACGATGCCACAGACCGCGTTGCCCTCTCCCACGATGTATAGGAGGTATCCCTGACCTCAATGCCTTTGCCTGTGCACGCCTCGACCAAAGACAGCTCGAGACGACGCCAGCAAAGCTATCCCCATTTAACACCAAACCTTACCGGTCGCCGCTCCAGAGCGCCAAGCAATCCTAAGTGCACACGCCGCGCCTCACCCTCACCTTGAACCACTACGTCCAGCATGACTCCAGCAAGCTCCCAGACATGATCGTTTGACTGCGCGATCGCCATAACCACCGTACACCATGACGAATGCCGCTGGTACAGTCACAAAGCACGGAGGTTCCCCAACGATTTAGACCGCGCCTTGCCGTGTCACTGTGCGTATGGCGTTCGCCCTAAAGCACCACGTCGACCTATGCCCGTGGCCATGCCTGTAGCTCACTATAAGTGCGTCGCCGGTGAGCCCGAGCTATGCCGTTGTGCCCCCTTCGCTGCAGTATAAATAGAGACCACCCGACCCCAAAACGCACACCATTCCACTCCTCTCTCACCCAGGAACCTCTCTGACCCAACCCTGGAGCAAGCCAAGCACCACCTCGTTGGAATTTCACCGGAGTTCGCCGTTGCAGAGGAAGGAAGGAGCCAAAGCTAGGAGCCACCCCAGGAGCTGCCGTGACCACTGTTCAAACCGCCATCATCGACTTGTTCGTTCGCCCCATCACCGCACCTAGCTGGAGCACTGATAAGCCCCCGACGACCCCCGTCGTAGCGTTAGGGTTCTGACTCGCGCATGCCCTGTGACGGAGACGATGACGCTCAGCCGTTGACCGTGCTCTAATCGTAAGGCTTAGATTTACCGACACCGCTTCGCGTTTGCTTAGCCACTGACAGGTAGGACCAGCCTCGGAGCAGCCCGCTGCGCACACGTTGCATAGCTGGGTTAGCCCATTAGCGTTCCCGCGCACAATCCATCAGTTTAAACTTAGTTTTATCTTTTATTTAAAAATCTCATGCTATAGTGAACTTTAAAAATCATTTCAGAGAGATTCACTGCACCAAATTGAATGAATCCAATTTTTTTTGAAAGTAGATGAAAATATATAATCACTCCTATTGGATTCAACTAGTTTGAAACTATGGATCACCCTTGGTAAAAATAACAAGACAGTAGCTTTTAGCACTTCAAACATTTTTCTAAATTCAACCATAAGTGATTTTGAGTTAATTCCAACTCTCAAAAATCACATTTGACAAGACCTTTCTAAATATATAAAAATATACATACTTACATACAGTATTCCTGGACCAAAGTTAAAGAATGACTTTCTAGTCATTTTTATCCATGTAAATATTATTAAATAATAGTGTTAAACTTTATAAATTAGGCCAACCATTTTAAATCACATTCTCATGTATTAGAATATGTGGTGATGACATGTGTCAATATGATCCCATATTTTTAATTTGGAGAATATTAAATCGTAAGTAACTTTTCAATGAGTAGAAATTACTTTTCTAAAAAAATAAGATAAATAAAATCTTATCACCCTTGCTTGTAATGATGGAGATGATGCTAGATCATCTAGTGTGACCCTTGTGTGATAAATAGAAGTAGTTAAGTATTGTTTAGTGATTGTGTACCTCGTATTTATTTATAGACGCTAGTATCAATCCGGGCTACGACGAGGAGGAATTATACGAAGACGAGGACGAGAACTTCGACCACCTTACCAACCAAGGCAAGCTAAGCTAAACTATGCAAGATACATTTTTCATGCTATTCTATGCAATCCTTTGTGATACCCTTTTTATTATACCAAATCCTAGTTTTACTTACAAGCTTTACTTTTCGCAAAGTTGTTCCATAGTTAATTAATTGATGATTAGTGGAAGATTAGAAAAGTGTCTTCAAGAGCTTGGAACTTGATGAAGGTAGATACACCAGCTTAGTACCCTTCAACTAGTGACACACACCCCTATTTGATAGATGCTAGTGCTAAATTAAACTTGATCACTAGATGGAAACAAATGATTATGAAAACCTTGGAATAATGAGTCATTCTATTGAAATGTTTTGACATGTATTATGGACACAATGACTTGAAGATGATGATGAAGGAAGTATGTGAATTGACTTTGATAAAAACTGATGGTTGGGTTCGAATGCGATACCATTCCAACATTTACCGTACAACCACAATACACGAATTTGGGTAGGGCTTGACTGGAAGTTTATGTGTCTTAGTATGGGTTCCCTCGCGGAACAAGGTGAGCTGAGGCTACCTTGTGAATGTGACTGTCCACCTATGCAGTGCCCAAGATGACAGATGGTCATGGTTGGGAGGCCAAACTCATAGTGTGTAATTGAAAGGTTAGGATTGATTATCCACATACCAAGTATGATGATTCAGGATTGTTCCTAACGGATGTATCAAATGTTGTGGTGAAAGTGTACCACCTCTGCAGAGTGTCAAACTATTCGAATAGTCACGTCCGTGGTTATGGACAGTGAAAGGGCATGTATTCATCCATTTTGGAAAATCGATGCCAATGGGGGAGAAGTTTTGGAGGGTTTAAGGGAAGTTGGCATTTGCTTTAAGTGTGTTCTTAAGCATTTGCCTCTCATGCTCTTGCATCTTTGTGGTTGCTTTGCATGTTGAATATATAGAGGAAACTCAACCAACGATAACAGTTGGCAATCTATGCAATGAAATTCAAGTTCATCACACATGCATAGATTGTGGGCGAGTTTGCTCTATATATTGTGGTTGTACCAACATCACATACTTGTGTAGTATTTGATGTTGGGGCAACCGCTTTGGTCGTTAATTGTCATATTTAAACTCTCGCTAAGGGATTGCCATCAATTACCAAAATGGGGGATATTGAAAGGGCATGTATGCCCCCACATGTGGTTTTGGTAATTAATGAAAATTCCTATGGACTAATGTGTAAATTAAGTTTCACTTGTAGGTTTGTCCATTGGCATCGCTTGGGCCATGTGTTGGTATCAAGGTTGAAAGTTGAAGAAATTAAGAAGGAGAAGAAGAAATGTCCAAGGGCTTTGTGCCATTGGAATCATGAAGAAAGAAATTGCTTGAAGGTCGATCAAGACAAGTGCAGAGAGTTGCATTAATATGGATCAACCTCAAGAAGGGATGAAGAAGGGAAATCTCAAGATGCACCATCTCTAGAAGATCTCATGCTTGAAGCTTGCCATCCTCGTGATCATGGAGTGATGAAGACAAGTTCAAGAAGAGGTTTCCCCATGGAGTATGGGGGAGCAATTTGCAAGTCTTCATCAAGAGAGAGCGAGCAAGAGAAAACAAGAAAGGTGTTCCCACTTGAGAAGAACAAGATGGTCTACATCAAGTTCAAGTGGAATGCTCAAGACAAAGGTATGATCTTGATAGGGCTTCTCTTTTGCCGGTCTCGTGTTTTTAGTTGGGATACCGGATTTAGGATAGATAGTCGTACTATCAAGAGGGGCTCTCAAGCGGGTGTCTCGATCGCATCGTTCGGAGAGAGCTCAAACCTTTGCATACATAGCATCATCTTTCTTGGTTGTTATTTGTATCTTGTCTATGATAGGATCTAGAGCTTGTGGTCACTATCATAACAAGCTCTAGTTCATCAAATAAGGATTTCCCTTGCATACCTTATTGGGGTTCTTGATCATGCGGGTTTTTCTGGCTCCACACCTTGGGACATATCTCACATATATATACTAAATATTTTCTCCCTTGGTAATATCCAATATTTCACATTTTTTTGGGTTCTAGTTGGTTTTATCTTTCCAACAAAATTTGTTTCATACCAATCGGAGTTTCCAAGCTCAACTTCTTGTGTTTAGGGTTTTGGAGGTTTACCGGTTCATCGCTTCTAGAGAGGTCTTACCTTTCTCCATTTGGTTTTATCCTTCCATATTGGACCATGATGTTTCTTTGCATAATCTTGTAGAGCTTGTCGTTCTCTTCAAAATGAGCCCAAGATCATCAAAAACGGAGTCCGGAATCAAAAGTTATTGAAGTTTTCGTGCAATGTTATCCTGCGTTTTTGATTGAGCGGAAGTTCCGGCCCAAGTTCCGACTCAAGTTCTGGTCATATTCGATAACTTGTGTTTTGATTTACCGGAAGTTCCGGTGGTTCACCAGAAGTTCCGGTGGTGCGCAGAACTGACCCAAATGGGCAGCTTTATCTTGCCCTATTTAAGGCCCCCCTCTTCCCTAATCTTTCCCCAACTTTTGAGGTCATTTTTGCTAGCTATTCCACTCTCTCTCCTCCATTGTTGACCTTCAAAAGCTTTCCCTCTCTCCTTCTCCCTCCAATGATTCTTGCATCTCTTTGAGGGATTTGAGAGAGGAGATCTAGATCTACAATCCTCCCAAGTCAAATACCTTCTTTGTGAAGGAATCATTGGGATCTAGATCTTGGAGAGTTTTGTGTTCTCCTCTTGTGTTCTTCCTCTCTTATTCCCCCAACAGCTTTTGTAGCTTTGGTGGAATTCGAGAGAGAAGGACTTGCCTCTTGCATTTATTGCATAGGTTTGTGTCCTCCTCGGAGATTCGACGAGTACAAGCTTGTGGGCTTGTTACTCTTGGGTTCTTGGAACCCTAGACGGTTGTGTGGTTGGATTGTTGACCTTTTGTGGTCTTGTAGCCTTTTGTGGCTTTGTTGGCCTTTTGTGGCGTTGTAGCCTTTTGTGGCTCTGTTGTTGGGAGCCTCCAATTGAGTTGTGGAGATAGCCCCAATCTTGTACGGGTTCGGTGACCGCCCTCAAGTGTCCCATAGTGGAGCGAGTGACCGCCTTTTGTGGTGCGCACTCGGGAGAATAGGGTGAGCCGTTTATGGCATCGGTGAGTTGCGCGCTTCCGCATCCGGGGTGAGGCCTTGTGTGGCGTTGGGTAAGCATCGAGCCATCACACCTCGAGGTGAGCCATTTGTGGCGTTCGGAGAGCATTGCACCATCGCACCTCTCCAACGGAGACATAGCTTCTTTGGAAGTGAACTTGGGGAAACAAATCTTCATCTCCGCATCCATCGGTTATATCTCAACCGAGCCCTTTTACTTATGCACTTTACTTTGTGATAGCCATCGTGCTTGAAGTATTTATATCTTGCTATCACCTTGTTGCTTGTATTGCTTAGCATAGGTTGTTGGTGCACTTAGGTGAACCTAGTGGTTAGGTTTTGTGCTCAACAAATTAAACGTTAGTTTTATTCTGCATTTACTTGATCCTAAACCATAATATTTTTAAAAGCCTATTTACCCCCTCTAGGCAATGTCCATTGCACTTTCAATTGGTACCAGAGCGAGGTCTCTCGCTTTTAGGATTCACCGCCTCGAGAGTAAAGATGTCTCCTAGGGGTTTAGTGCACTCTCACACATTTACATTTGTTGGCACTCATTATGATGTTTGGCGTACTCGCATGCTTAGTAATTTTCGGGCCATTGACCCAAATATTGAGCGAATTCTAAATATGGGCTTGTCTCCTCCTAAGGATCCCCAAAACCTATCTTTGGAGGAGGAGACAAACTCTTATCTCGAAGTTCAAGCATCTAATATGCATGTTAATGTTGTGAGCTTTGTAGTTCTTTCCTCAATCATGCCTTTCCAGAACGCTCATGATATATGGACCAAGCTTCAAGCAAAATATGATGTGTCCAAGCTTAATGAGGATGGTTGTGTTCCCTCCACCTCCGGCCGCGATGAGTTCTCATCTTCTTCCACTACACCAACATGTGAGTTGTCACAAGGTAATGATATGGTGAGTGGTGATAGAACTTGCAATGTAGACAGTGAGATTTTCATTCATGTTCCTTTGTCTCTATCTCATTGCAATGTTGTATCTTTGGGTATTGATACGTCAGAAACGTATCTATAATTTTTTATGTTCCATGCTTGTTTAGTATCTACTTTGCTTTGCTTTGTCCACACTTTGAGATGCTTTTTATATGTTTTATGGTACTAACCTATTAACAAGTTGCCACAGTGTCAGTTGCCTGTTTTTTGTTGTTTTTGGTTCCAGAAAAGCTAGTAAGGAAATATTCTCGGAATTGGACGGGACAAAAGCCAAAGTCAATATTTCACCGAGGAGAACACGAAGTCCAGAGGAGAGACGGAGGGGCGCCACAGGGCGGCTGCACCCCCCAGGCGCGGGGCCACCCTGGGCCGCGCCTGGGCAGGGTGTGGGCCCCCTGGACTCCTCCCAGCCTCGCATCTTCGCCTATAAGAAGCCCCCGATACCTAAACCCTAAGCACCCGATCAATATTCCACGAAACCAGTTGTAGTCGCCGCCATAAACGTCCCTAGATCGGGGGGATCTAAAGCTCTTCCCGGCATCCTGCCAGAGGGGAGATCAATCTGGAGGCCTTCTTCTTCATCATGCCAGCCTCCGGTATGAAGCGTAAGTAGTTCCACCTTGGACTACGGGTCCATGTAGTAGCTAGATGGTTGTATCTCCTCCTTTGTGCTTTCATATATAGATCTTGTGAGCTCCGTTCTTGATCCAGATCTCATCTATTTGTAATCATGCATATTGTGTTTGCGGGGATCCGATGGATATTGAGATTACTATGTCAGATTGATTAATGGTTTTGTCTTATTGATTCTATCATGTCTGTTTTGTTTGTGATCTTGTATGCTCTCCGTTGTTAGTAGCTATCTTGGCCGAGTAGTTGCTAGTGACTCCAAGAGGGGGTATTTATGCTCGATAGTGGGTTCATGCCTCTATTTAATCAAGGGAAGTGACAGAAATCTCTAAGGTTGTAGATGTGCTGTTGCCACTAGGGGGAAAACAACGGTCTCTTGTTCATGGAACAAGTAGATTGTTTACCTTACACACTTTGCTTAAAGCAGTTGTCTGTTGCTTGCAACTTAATACTGGAGGGGGTTCAGATGATAACCCAAAGGTGGACTTCTAGTCATAGATGCAGTTGGATGGCGGTCTATGTATCTTGTTGTATTGCCCAATCGAATCTCGTAGGATCTTTTTGTCTAGTGTTGCATTGTTATGCCTTGCTCAGTCCTTGATGCAGCACTGAGTTGATGTAAGAGAGCTTTGTTGGGAACCCCAAGAGCAAGGTGTGAAGCAGCACATCATTAAGTTTCCCCTCAGTAAGAAACCGAGGTTATCGAACCAGTAGGAGGAAGGAAACGTCGCACAGGTGTTGCAAGCAACGTGGAGACCTGCACAACACAAACTCAAGACTTTGCCCCAACGAATCAGTGAGGTTCTCAAGCTCATCGGTTTGCTGTAACAAAGGATTAAACGTATGGTGTGGAAGGTAATGGTTTGCAGCAAGTAAGCAAGTAACAGTGGAAGGTGTATCAATGGTAAAGATTGGACCGGGGTCCATAGTTCACTAGAGGTGCTCTCCTTAGATAAACAGCATGGCATGAAGGGTAAACAAATTACAACAGGGCAATTGACAGGAACTGAGCAAGGCAATGCAATTACTAGTCATAAAGATCCTATGAGATTCCATTGGGCAATACAACAAGATACATAGATCGCCATCAACTGCATCTATGACTAGAAGTCCACCTTCAGGTTATCATCCGAACCCCCTCCAGTATTAAGTTGCAAGCAACAGACAACTGGTTTAAGCAAAGTGTGTAAGGTAAATAGTCCACATGTTCCATGAACAAGAGACCATTGTTTTCTCCCTAGTGGCAACAACACATCTACAACCGAAGAGATTTCTGTCACTTCCCTTGGAAACTAGAGGCATGAACCCACTATCGAGCATAAATACCCCCTCTTGGAGTCACTAGCAACTACTTGGCCAAGATAGCTACTAACAACAGAGAGCATGCAAGATCACAAACAACACAGACATGATAGAATCATAAAGACAAAACCATTAATCAAACCAACATAATAATCTCAATATCCATTGGATCCCCGCAAACACAACATGCATGATTACAAATAGATTATATCTTGATCATGAACGGAGCTCACAAGATCTATACATGAAAGCACAAAGGAGGAGATACAATCATCTAGCTACTACATGGACCCATAGTCCAAGGTGAAACTACTCACTCATCATATCGGAGATCTCCCCTCTGACAGGGTGCCGGGAATAACTTCAGATCCCCCCGGTCTAGGGACGATGGTGGCGGCGGCTACAGACGGTTTCGTGGAGATTTGATCGGGTGCTTAGGGTTTCTGCATCGGGGGCTTCTTATAGGCGAAGGGGAAGGCCGAGGAGGCGGCCAGGGTGGCCAAACCCTAGCCAGGCGCGGGGCTAGGCCCACCCGCGCCTAGGGTGGGTCTGGCCCCCGTGGCTGGCCCCTCCGGCTCCCCTCTGGACTTCTTGTTCCCCATGGAAAGTAATTGACTTTGACGTTTGTCCCGTCCAATTCCGAGAATATTTCTTTACTAACTTTTCTGAAACCAAAAACAGCAGAAAACAGGCATCTGGCACTGTTGCAACTTGTTAATAGGTTAGTACCAGAAAACATGTAAAAAGAACCTCAAAGTGTAGACAAAGCAAAGCAAAGGATATACTAAACAAGCATGGAGCATAAAAAATTATAGATACGTTTCCAACGTATCAGCATCCCAAAGCTTAACTCCTTCTCGTCCTCGAGTAGGTAAGTGATAAAAAGAATAATTTTTGAGGTGACATGCACCCTCACAATAGATCCAACCATTTGCAAGCATTGAAAGCTGGGATCAAAGAACTCTAAACATGTGCATGAAAGATGGAGTTCTAACAATAGGACATAGCAACTATGCATGCAACATGACAAGCTACAAACAAAGATCATGAATAACATGCATTGAAAAACATTTATTTGTTTCACATACAGAAAACATACCATAGTGGTAATCAGCTTGTCCCTCATAGAGTAGAAAATAGATGCATAGGACACATGCAAAGTTCACAAGGGTGACTAGAAACAAGTAGCACAAGAACAATTAATATCACAATATGCATTAATTAATAAGCTTTGGAATACTGCACATAGAATGGCAACTATGCTCTCTTAATGGTGCCTAAAGGTAGAAGGTGGAGACTCAATAATGGTGGAAGAAAGACCTTTTTGTAAAGGAAGCAGGGATTACAAGTTTCAAAAAGAGCTTCCAAAATTATGGTACTTGTTAGCTTTTAGCCCTCATTGCCCCTATCATAAGCATCTTGAAGTGGTTAAGGTTAAAGTGGCAAAGCTGGAGTATATGCTTGACAAAGTATAAGTTGGTAATCTCAAGTCCCTTGAATACGAGGGTCACACCTCATGCATACTCAACTTTGGGTCCAGGTAAGTTCTTGTCATTGTAAGTATTTGCATATCATTGAGAACCGCCAACGGGGTACCCTTTGCACATGGTACATGAGCTTTCCCATAACCAAAATGACAAGGCAAGCAGACAATGAGCATCTCGGCAATCCTTTTATTTACCATATGCATAGCTTTTTATTGAGGATGCTTCATAGATAGCTCACTATGGTGATGCCGCAAGTTTCCACCATGATTAGGCATGGCTTAGGCTAGCGGCCCAGGCGTTTCTCTAACACAGGATACAAACTCCATGGACTTACAAGTTCCCTCTTTATTTCACACCGGTGACATCCATAGACAAAAGAGCATGATATTAACTGAGTACAAAGTACAAGTGCAATGTTGAAAACGTTCCCCGTGACAGCACGGTTATGCTAACTCCAACTTATAAGTGCAAGCATATACAACAAAGTTGTCACAATGGTTCAAGTTTATTAGGGCAAAGAATAAAGTGTGCCATCAAGTTCATGAGGGCTTTAATCACTAAGTTTTCACATAACAAAATAGTTTTTAATTGGAAGATAGTTGAAAACAAGAATATACTTGGAATGGTGTAACACACCATGCATAGGAGTTTATAGTGGACACTTTGGAATAACTTGGTTTCTTGGGAGCTGGAAGCATGAGTAGAACTTACTCATACAAGTGGAGGCTAGCAAAAGACTAGGAGCAACCAACTAAGAGAGCAATAATGGCCATAATCATGCAGTGCAACAAAGCATACTAATCAAAGCAAAGAGTGGTACTACAAGTCAAGGACTAAATGATCATAGAGGCTAATGGTGACTTGTCATAGTCATAACATGGTGTGAGCATGTGCCAAGTCAACCCAAGCAAAGCATCAAAGGAGAATACCACAATACTATGCTTTTGCATTCTAAAACAACGCATAATTTCTTCAAGTCACACTAAGCAATCCCAATTGTTTGGAAAAATACATGCTACAACAATAATCACTAAGCATAAGGTTAAAACAACACCTAGCATGTCATGCTAAAGTCTAAGTCACAGTCAATGCAAGCTCCTCTTGCACTTCAAGCAAGAACTTACTACTCCTTTCCAACACCAAGCAAATTATTTGAAAAACAACACAGCGAGAACGGGGGTCCAAACTCCTTTATTCAAGCAAACTAAACAACCTAAGCAAAGCAAACGAAAACTAAGACACTCCAAGAACAACACAACTGTGCATGAAACAATAAAAACGAAGTGTCTAGACAGACCTGAGCTTTTTATTGATGAAGAAAGGGATGCCTTCGGCATACCCAAGCTTTGACGCTTGTACCTCTTGGATACTTCTTGGGGTGACACCATGGTGGCATCCCAAAGCTTGAGCTTTTGTCCATTCTTCATCTCATTGCATCATTCTCTCTCCACATCTGAAATTTTTCCTTCATACAAAACTTCACACAATCTTCATTAGCAGCTGTCACATCCCCAAATTCTCCTAATTTTGGAATGTGAAATAAATAACATAAGCTTGATTGATTGTTTGACTTTGTTGAAAATTCTCAAAGAGAAGAAACTTTTTGAATTGAAAATCCCCTCAACCTTGATTTCAAAAAAAAGTTATGTTGTTTTGTTCTCACCTAAGTAGCCATATAGGCAAAAGGGCATGTATTGATTATGGATTGTAGAATTGGTGTGCAAGATTACAAAAATTCAAAATCATGAAGCATGCATGAACATAATTGCATATAAACCCTAAGAGAAAAAATAGCATTTCCCAAAAGAAATTTAGAAACCCTAAAATGGTATTTTCCCAATTCTAAGTACAACCTCAGATCTATGGTTTTGTCCATAGTAAACTTTGAGCAAGAGTAAATAAAAAAAGACATACCTTGATAGAGGAAACTTTTAGAAAACCACGGAAATTTATTTGAGTCCATTTGGAGCTAAAATGCAAAAGTTATGTTTAATATAAGAAATAATAATAATGCTCCATTGGCAAAACTAAATATATATTGGTTGGTAAATTAGAAATGGACAAGAAATAATGTATTTAATATTATAAAATGATCAGGATGATTTTACAAATTTTTAGAAATTGGAATGGACCAAATTGGATGCCTAAAACTAAAACTATAAAAGAAAACAAAAAAGGATAAAAAAATAAAATGAACTAAACCTAATCTACCGGCCAGGCCCAGCCCGAGCCGCCCCTCCTCTCTCTATCAGCCGCGTGAGCGCAGCACAAAAGCCCAGAATCAGCCCAACTACAGCCCACCGAGCAGCAGCGAACAACGCGCGTAGCCCGTCTCCCCTCTCCAACCCACTGCCATGCGGGACCCGCGCGGTCATCCCTTTCCTCCAGCCGGACACCGTGTTCCTCACGAGCCCGACGAACTGCCCACAAAATCCGGATGATTCGGCGATCCCCCTTTTCCCCTCCCGCACGTCTTGGCACCATAAAACTCCCCCTCCTACACCTCATTTTTCCCGCAAATACCAGAACCTAGCGCCGTCGGGAGTCCGATCCAATCTTGCCGGCGAAACATTGATCCCAAGCTCCAGATCGATCCCGAATTAGTCGATTCCATTGCTCCCTCTCCCTATTCTCCCTTTAATTCCTCCCCTTGTGCACCTCCGCAACTCCCTGACCTTTTCCCCCTCTCGCAGTACACCGGAGCACCCAGGAACCGTCGTCGGAGCACCACCGACGCCGCCTGACTCCAGCCGTCCGCTGCTGCCGCGGGAGGAAGCGAAGAACCATGCCGTGACCACCAGGGGGACCGAACTCAATCGCTGCTTCACGTGGGCCTATTCACCATCGCTAGGACCCATCGGGACAGCTGCCACCATCACCGCCAGGAGCCACCGCCGCCAGTCGCCGCCGTCATCCGCAAGGTAGAGCACCAACCTCTCTAGAGCCATCCGATCTCCAATCGACGGCCACGATTAAAAGGACATGCAAACCAATACCCACCAGTACTAGCACGCCACTTGCCCCCCCATGCCAGCTCACGCCGCGTCAGCGCTGACCCGTCAGTCAGCGTTGACTGCACAGTATAAAGATTTAAATTATTATGGAAATTGCTGAAAATTGTGCAAACTTGTAAAATGCATAGAAAAAGATCTACTGGTCCAAAAATCACAAATAATATACAGATGGATTCATAATTGTGTGTAGATCATCAATACGCAATTGTTTCAGACCTCTACAGTAAGGTTTTGTAGCAATTAAATAAATAAAATAATGCCCTTTTTAGAGTAATAAATTCATAAGAAAATAAATAATGTTCAGAAAATTTCAAATAATATATCAATGAATTCACAAAAATGTGGCGAATAATAATATGAGATCATATATAATATTTGCAGTACATAATTACTGTAATGATTTAATTAGTATTAATTGCTTTTTAGATGAATAAATCTATAGTAAATTATTTATAAATCACAAAAATATAAATAATATGTCCCTAGAATCACAATCCCGTGTAGATTACAGATCTGATTTTAGTTTGATTTATAGACAAAAGAAACTATTTAAATAATTTAAAACCCATTATACACTATTGAAATCATAAGAGAAGATCTATAGCTCTGATTAGGGTGAATCCAATTCCTACTGATTTGTATTAATGCCCTCTATCCAGTACACTTTAGATCCAAATTTAATTCGACAATGAGAACAGAGGTTACAATAGATCTGTTAAAACACCAATAATGACAAGTAGTTATTAATAACAAATACCCCATTGAATTAATCGATCTCTTGCATGCATCATATATTTTAGTACTGTTTAGAGAACAAAATACAACCATTATAACTCATTAATTTGTCATGCATGCACTTGTTCATCATTGTTTTCTTGTATTGTTGCACTGTTGCATGTTTGCAATGTTTTGAATGGTGTGCTTGTTGTGCTTTTGTTTTTGAACGATAGATTGCGAGGAGTGCAACTACTATGATTTCAAGTATTGTGGTTATGACAAATGCAACCATTATATCTATGAGGATTATCCAACTGACTACATCTACATCAAAAGGCAAGTGGTGCTATCTTGGTCATAAATGTCCTACTGTTTTCCTATGCATTGTAGATGTTTTTTGTAGAATTGGATATGTAGGAATTGATGTGTATATGTTATGGTATGTCCCATATTATTCCCTAGAATTCCTTGTTTATGAGCCATCGTATTGGTAGATTGCTTAGCTATGCTATTTAGACGAGGAAGGGAATCACACCATGAAAAGTTATATGTTTTGAAAGGATTTTATTTTGTTAAATGACAAACCAACATGATTTTAATGAACCACCTGGGCGGAATGGCATTGATTGGGTCATCGAGTGTGGATTATGGTGGGGAATGCCGCCCAGGACACTGAGAAAGGATTGGTTTCTTTGTTTGGTAGCTTTCGTGTGCAACCATGTGCCAATAATGAAATGGGAGGTTGGCTGGACTTAGTAGGTTGTGGCGACCTGAACCCTATGTAGCCAGAGATGTAGAATAGTGTAGGTTGGTACGGTGCATGGATGAGTTTGGGAAGCTCTTCCCGAATTGTCTCGTCTTGGACTTCTCCCTATCATCACACAATATGGGTGTGGTGGTCCGAGCTGGGTTGTCCAGGTCACATGGGTAAAGTGTACAAACCCCTGTAGGGTGTCTAAACTAAGTACTTAGCCATGTCCCCGGTTATGGACAATTTGAGCGACCTGATACTGATGCTATGACATATTCTCACTCATCCCAATTTCTTAATTACTTAAAACTTGTTGGGTGAACATAATTGGGTAGGAGCACCTGGGAGTGAACCAGAGTGTCCTATTTATCCTATTGGAAAACTACTTTGTTACAAATGTTAGGAAAAACTATTGCTTTATGCAAATGAGTCTGAACTCCACTCAGCCAAATAAGCATGTAGCCGATAGATCTGTTGTTAACCACTTTAGCCTACTTGCCATAAATTCCATGTATTGACCCTTTGGGGCTGCTACATTTCATGTTGCAGGTTATATCGTATCTAAGTGATCATTCATAGGTCGCGAGACTCCACTCAACAATTGTTCGCCTGTGGCACATTTGAAGGATGGAGAACTACCTTGTATTTGTTTTTTGCTGTGTACTTGAATAAATAATGTAAATTTTGGATCATATTCGTTGTATTTATGATGCACTTATATTTGGTATCATTTTGTACTGTGTGTGCTAGTGAACCGATCCAGGGATTGGCACTATACACATGAACTCAGCCTTATCAAGCGAGGGTGTTACAAGATGGTATCAGAGCTGTGTGTTGACTGTAGGATCGTGACCTTAGAAATGGATTAGCAATAGGATACCTCTATTAGGAGAACAATCATATTTTCTACTTATTAGAGTTCTTATATTCCTTGTCTATCTTTTCTAGAACCTCTCCCTATTCAAAAATTTATAGTTGTCCATTCTTTTGATACCTATAAGAGAGTGAGATAAGTAAAAGAACAAATAACATGACATAAATGAACATCTCACCAAGTTTTGGTAGGTCTGGATCACCATATTTTATCTCTTTAGGAGATCATCGCTATCGTGTTAGCATATTGTTCTTACCAACTTATGTGGTATGACAATATAGGTTGCTTGCTTATTTTTACTGAACCATATTGTGTGATGCCTTATTTAGGATCTGTTGTTTTGAAACTCTAAAGTTGCTGGAGTTGTCGTGTGGTTTTAAAATCATTTTAATGGTGTGATTTGATTGAAATTCGTGAGATTACTACTGCAGTTTTCTGCCTGACCTGTTGAACCACGCGATTTTCATGTTTTATTGGTAACTCAGAAAATATGAAAAATAGGATCTGGAGCGTAATTACCTATAGTACATGCACAAAAATTGGCTAAAATTCCTGACGACCTTAGGTCAGTCAAAAAAATTCGTGAAGTCTGCTGTACCGTTTTGACAGATTTTGTTTATTGCTTATATGTTGCTCTATTTTACTCTAGTATTGTTTCCAATGCTTTCAAACTATTTCGTGGTCATATACTGATAATTTCAGACCCCTGTATTGTTATGCAAGTGTTTGCTTGTGTGTTTATTTCTTATGATTGTTTGTTTGTTTGTTTGTGACACTGATTGTATCATATAGTTATGGGTAGGATTACTTCCTTAGTAGTTTCTTCTCCCTACAATCAATTCTTCCCTATCTCAAACCCATGGAGCTATAATGATGTGTTGAATACACAGAGAAGGATTAAGTGGGAAGTTTTACAACATAATGCATCGACAAAGGAGAATAGTTCATCTAATACAATAAAAGGATTGGAAGTATGAAGTGCTGCAATGATGTTATGTAGTAGATTACCCAACTTGAAAGTAAGTATCGATAGTAAGTTTTAGTAGTAGCTTTGCTGATTGAATACATGGGAGTCTACATCGAGCATTAGTTCGTGCCCAAGGAAACCTTCTTCAAGGCAAGTGAGGATGCCCGAGTGATAGAAAAACGTGATTCACCTATCCTCATACAGGGTAATGATTTGAGTGCAGGATGGATTGATCACCACTCCTACTACTCTTATTATTCGCTCTTGTACTGTTGGCTTTGCAAATCTTGAGTTCCTTTCAACCTTAGCAGAGAGTCGACGCTAAGCCTAGACCTTAGAATGGTATATTTCCCCCTTTATAAAAGCACCCAGTGCTTAGCATAGGAATATACGGTAAGGATGAATCTCAACCATGATTAATGGGTACTGTGAAGTAAACGTCCCCTAATTGTCCACCATGAGAGTTCTGCTAGTTCAAGTAGTGTTTTCTTGGAATCTGCCAATCATGAAGTTTAGAATGTGCAAGAGACATTGTGTCAATAAATGTTTAGAGGAGAATTTACCGGAGCCAAGTGAACACTCAAGAAGTGACCTAGTCAATTTCCTTTTAAGGGTGGTAGCACCCTAATGGATCCCGAACCTTTCTTTCTGTCTAGCCTTCTCAAATCTCGGGACGAGATTTCTTTTAAGGGTGGTAGTCTGTCACATCCCAAAATTCTCCTAATTTTGGAATGTGAAATAAATAACATAAGCTTGATTGATTGTTTGACTTTGTTTGAAAATTCTCAAAGAGAAGAAACTTTTTGAATTGAAAATCCCCTCAACCTTGATTTCAAAAAAAAGTTATGTTGTTTTGTTCTGACCTAAGTAGCCATATAGGCAAAAGGGCATGTATTGATTATGGATTGTAGAATTGGTGTGCAAGATTACAAAAATTCAGAATCATGAAGCATGCATGAACATAATTGCATATAAACCCTAAGAGAAAAACATAGCATTTCCCAAAAGAAATTTAGAAACCCTAAAATGGGATTTTCCCAATTCTAAGTACAACCTTAGATCTATGGTTTTGTCCATAGTGAACATTGAGCAAGAGTAAATAAAAAAACGGCATACCTTGATAGAGGAAACTTTTAGAAAACCACAAAAATTTATTTGAGTCCATTTGGAGCTAAAATGCAAAAGTTATGTTTAATATAAGAAATAATAATAATGCTCCATTGGCCAAACTAAATATATATTAGTTGGTAAATTAGAAATGGAAAAGAAATAATGTATTTAATATTATAAAATGATCAGGATGATTTTACAAATTTTTAGAAATTGGAACGGACCAAATTGGATGCCTAAAACTAAAACTATAAAAGAAAATAGAAAAGGATAAAAAATAAAACGAACTAAACCTAATCTACCGGCCAGGCCCAGCCCGAGCCGCCCCTCCTCTCTCTATCAGTCGCGCGAGCGCAGTACAGAAGCCAAGAATTGGCCCAACTACAGCCCACCGAGAAACAGCAAACAGCGCGCGCAGCCCGTCTTCCCTCTCCGACTCACTGCCATGCGGGACCCGTGCGGTCATCCCTTTCCTCCAGCCGGACACCGTGTTCCTCACGAGCCCGACGAACTGCCCACAAAATCTGGACGATTCAGCGATCCCCCTTTGCCCCTCCCACACGTCTTGGCACCATAAAACTCCCCCTCCTACACCTCATTTTTTCCCGCAAATACCAGAACCTAGCGCCATCGGGAGTCCGATCCAATCTTGCCGGAGAAACCTTGATCCCAAGCTCCAGATCGATCCCGAATCGGTCGATTCCATCGCTCCCTCTCCCTATTCTCCCTTTGATTCCTCTCCCTGTGCACCTCCGCAACTCCCTGACCTTTTCCCCTTCTCACAGTACACCGGAGCACCCAGGAACCGTCGCCGGAGCACCACCGACGCCGCCTGACTCCAGCCATCCGCTGCTGCCGCGGGAGGAAGCGAAGAACCATGCCATGACCACCAGGGGCCCCGAATTCAATCACTGCTTCACGTGGGCCTATTCACCATCGCTAGGACCCGTCGGGACAGCCGCCACCATCACCGCCAGGAGCCATCGCCGCCAGTCGTCGCCGTCATCCGCGAGGTAGAGCACCAACCTCTCTAGAGCCGTCCGATCTCTGATCGACGACCGCGATTAAAAGGACATGCGAACCGGTACCCACCAGTTCCAGCACGCCACTTGCCACCCCCCCGCGCCAGCTCACGCCGCGTCAGTGCTGACCCGCTAGTCAGCGTTGACTCCACAATATAAATATTTAAATTATTATGGAAATTACAAAAAATTGTGCAAACTTGTAAAATGCATAGAAAAAGATCAACTGGTCCAAAAATCGCAAATAATATACCGATGGATTCACAATTGTGTGTAGACCATCAATACACAATTGTTTCAGACCTCTACTATAAGGTTTTGTAGCAATTAAATAAATAGAATAATGCCCTTTTTAGAGTAATAAATTCATAAGGAAATAAATAATGTTCAGAAAATTTCAAATAATATATCAATGAATTTACAAAAATGTGTAGAATAATAACATGAGATCATATATAATATTTTCAGTACATAATTACTGTAATGATTTAATTAGTATTAATGGATTTTTAGATCAATAAATCTATAGTAAATTATTTATAAATCACAAAAATATAAATAATATGTCCCTGGAATCACAATCCCGTGTAGATTACATATCTGATTTTAGTTTGATTTATAGACAAAAGAAACTATTTAAATGATTTAAAACCCATTAAACACTATTTAAATCATAAGAAAAGATCTATATCTCTGATTAGGGTGAATCGAATTCCTACTGATTCGTATTAACGCCCTCTATCCAGTACACTTAAATCCAAATTTAATTCGACAATGAGAACAGAGGTTACAACAGATCTGTTAAAACACCAATAATGACAAGTAATTATTAATAACAAATACCCCATTGCATTAATCGGTCTCTTGCATGCATCATATATTTCAGTACTGTTTCGAGAACAAATTACAACCATTGTGACTCATTAAATTTTCATGCATGCATTTGTTCATCATTGTTTTCTTGTATTGTTACACTGTTGCATGTTTGCAATGTTTTGAATGGTGTGCTTGTTGTGCTTTTGTTTGTGAATGATAGATTGCGAGGAGTTGAACTACTATGATTGCAAGTATTGTGGTTATGACAAATGCAACCATTATATCTATGAGGATTGTGAGGATTATCCAACTGACTACATCTACATCAAAAGGCAAGTGGTGCTATCTTGGTCATAAATGTCCTACTGTTTTCCTATGCATTGTAGATGTTTTTTTTGTAGAATTGCATATGTAGGAATTGATGTGTATATGCTATGCTATGTCCCATATTATTCCCTAGAATTCCTTGTTTATGATCCATCGTATTAGTATATTGCGTAGCTATGCTACTTAGACGAGGAAGGGAATCACACCATGAAAAGTTATATGTTTTGAAAGGATTTTATTTTGTTAAATGACAAACCAACATGATTTTAATGAACCACCTGGGCGGAATGGCATTGATTGGGTCATTGAGTTTGGATTATGGAGGGGAATGCCGCCCAGGACACTGAGAAAGGATTGGTTTCTTTGTTTGGTAGCTTTCGTGTGCAACCATGTGCCAATAATGATATGGGCGGTTGGCTGGACTTAGTAGGTTGTGGCGACCCGAATCCTACGTAGCCAGAGATGTAGAATAGTGTAGGTTGGTACGGTGCGTGGATGGGTTTGGGAAGCTCTTCCCGAATTGTCTCGTCTTGGACTTCTCCCTATCATCACACAATATGAGTGTGGTGGTCCGAGCTGGGTTGGCCAGGTCACATGGGTAAAGTGTACAAACCCCTGCAGGGTGTCTAAACTAAGTACTTAGTCGTGTCCCCGGTTATGGACAATTTGAGCGACCTGATACTGATGCTATGCCATATTCTCACTCATCCCAATTTCTTAATTACTTAAAACTTGTTGGGTGAATATAATTGGGTAGGAGCACCTGGGAGTGAACCAGAGTGTCCTAAAACTACTTTGTTACAAATGTTAGGGAAGAACTATTGCTTTATGCAAACGAGCCTGAACTCCACACAACCAAATAAGCATGTAGCTGATAGATCTGTTGTTAACCATTTTAGCCTACTTGCCATACATTCCATGTATTGACCCTTCGGGGCTGCTACGTTTCATGTTGCAGGTTATATCGTATCTGAGTGATCGTTCATTGGTCGCGAGACTCCACTCAACAATTGTTCGCCTGTGGCACATTTGAAGGATGGAGATCTACCTTGTATTCGTTTTCCGCTATGTACTTGTATAAATAATGTAAATTCTGGATCATATTCATTGTATTTATGATGCACAGTTATATTTGGTATCATTTTGTACTGTGTGTGCCAGTGAACCGATCCAGGGATTGGCACTATACACATGAACTCAGCCTTATGAGTCGAGGGTGTTACAACAACATTAGTGTATTCAAAAGATATTATACTTCTGGCAAAGCTTTGGAACAACAAGGCTTTTCAATAAAAACACAAGCTACTGTAGTAACTCCTTCAAAAAGCTCAATTCACCTAAAGAGAACCCAAAAAGGAATCAACAAGAAGCAAATGCAAATAATGGCAGAAATCTGTCAAAACAGACCAGTAGGTAGAAACCGATTTTTTCGAACATCTTCTGTTTCTCAAATCAAAAAGTGTGAACTAACGAAAGTTAGCTAACATACTGGGGGATTTATTCATAAATTTTGAGCTCAATCCGAGTTACAGAGACTCCTCAAAAATATTTTTGGCGGAGGACAAAAATCTGTTTCAGGACAACAACTCTCCAAATCTTACTTCCCTCTCATTAGAGGTCATTCTTGGCACAAAAAGCAAACAAAAAGGATAAGGAGAGGTCATTACTAAGGTAATAACTTACAAGACTCAAGGAAACTCTTGGGTTATCTCCCAACAATTACTTTTCTTTAACGCCTTTAAGTTCGGCTTGATAGCTTGAGAAGATGCGCAAATAAGAATTATGAATTGAAGTCAAAGAGAGCATCAAGAAGCAAATTCAAAACACATTTAAGTCTAACCCACTTCCTATGCATAGGAATCTTGTAAAGAAACAAGTCATAAAAGCACAAAGCAACAATCATAGGAATGCAAAACAAGTGCAACTTCAAAACTTTCAACATAAAGAGGGGAAACTTAATATTATTGAGATGCATAAAACCATGTTTCCCTCTCTTATAATAATTTTCAGTAGCCTCATGAATAAACTCAACAATATAACTATCACATAAAGTAGGCTTTTCATGATCTACAAACACATAATTTCTATCAAACTCAAAAATAGTAGGATTAAAACCTTCACAGGTTTTATCCAAATTAGATATTTCAAAAGAGTCCACAAGAACATAACATTCATCCTCATTTGGTAAGCATGGGGGACAATCAAATAATGTAAGGGATAAAGAGTTACTATCATTATAAGGTAGGAATGGCTAGATGATCCATTCTTCCTCCTTTTGTTCATCACTCTCCCCTCTTTTTCATCTAATGAGCTTCCAGTTTCAACAATTTCTTATTCCATAGGCTCCTGCAAGGCATTAGTCTCTTCCATTTGTGGAAAGCATCTATTAAAATATTCAAGAATATGGCCATTTTCTTCCTTGTAATTATCAAAGCAAAATTTAAGTATCTCATAAACCTCACATTCTTAAGGTGCATCATCAGTATTTTCAAGAAAACTGGCAAGTTCAAATGCACCCTTAAGGGCAATAAATTCTTCAATTTGTTCCACATCATAAAAGTCATAATTTCCTTTAACACAAGAGGATATGGTAACATTATCATTATACTCACATTGAAAAGGGAGGTGTTTATACCTCCTACAACAACAAGCTTTATCAAAGCAATAAGTATCATTATAAGTGGAGCACACCTCTCTAGCAATAGTATTCAACTTATCAATTTTCTCCCGTAAGTGTTTCCCTTTTTGTGACAAACGGTGTTCCTTATAATAATAATTTTGTTCTTCCGTGAACCACCTTGCCAATAATAACTAGTTTCAAAGAAACCATCCATTGATAGAAAGCATGATCAAGCAAGGCAACAACAGACCAGCAACTAGAGTAGGAACTATTTTTTTTGTGTTTTTGAATAAAGAAAGCAAACCAAACTAGACTAATTTTTTTGGGTTTTTTGGAAAGAGGCAAACAAAACCAAGCAGAAGAAACTAAGCAAACTAAAAACAAAGCAAAGAGAAAGGAAGTGAAGGACTCCCCTAGTGAAGACGTCCTTAGCCTCCCCGGCAACGGCGCCAGAAAAGCTTGATGCAACGCTGAGTTGATGTAGGAGCGCTTCGTTGGGAACCCCAAGAGCAAGGTGTGAAGCAGCACAGCAGCAAGTTTTCCCTTAGTAAGAAACCGAGGTTATCGAACCAGTAGGAGGAAGGAAACGTCACACAGGTGTTGCAAGCAACACTGAGACCTGCAAAACACAAACTCAAGACTTTGCCCCAACGAATCAGTGAGGTTGTCAAGCTCACTGGTTTGCTGTAACAAAGGATTAAACCTATGGTGTGGAAGGTAATGGTTTGCAGCAAGTAAGCAAGTAATAGTGGAAGGTGTATCAATGGTAAAGATTGGACCGGGGTCCATAGTTCACTAGAGGTGCTCTCCTTAGGTAAACAACATGGCATGAAGGGTAAACAAATTACAGCAGGGCAATTGACAGGAACTGAGCAAGGCATAACAATGCAATTACTAGTCAGAAATATCCTATGAGATTCCATTTGGGCAATACAACAAGATACATAGATCGCCATCAACTGCATCTATGACTAGAAGTCCACCTTCAGGTTATCATCCGAACCCCCTCCAGTATTAAGTTGCAAGCAACAGACAACTGGTTTAAGCAAAGTGTGTAAGGTAAACAGTCCACATGTTCCATGAACAAGAGACCATTGTTTTCTCCCTAGTGGCAACAACACATCTACAACCGAAGAGATTTCTGTCACTTCCCTTGGAAACTAGAGGCATGAACCCACTATCGAGCATAAATACCCCCTCTTGGAGTCACTAGCAACTACTTGGCCAAGATAGCTACTAACAACAGAGAGCATGCAAGATCACAAACAACACAGACATGATAGAATCATAAAGACAAAACCATTAATCAAACCAACATAATAATCTCAATATCCATCGGATCCCCGCAAACACAACATGCATGATTACAAATAGATTATATCTTGATCATGAACGGAGCTCACAAGATATATACATGAAAGCACAAAGGAGGAGATACAACCATCTAGCTACTACATGGACCCATAGTCCAAGGTGGAACTACTCACGCATCATACCAGAGAGAAGGCCTCCGGGATGATCTCCCCTCCGGCAGGGTGCCAGGAAGAACTTCAGATCCCCCTGATCTAGGGACGATGGTGGCGGCGGCTACAGACGGTTTCGTGAAGATTTGATCGGGTGCTTAGGGTTTCTGCATCGGGGACTTCTTATAGGCGAAGGGGGAGGCCAAGGAGGTGGCCAGGGTGGCCAAACCCTAGCCAGGCGTGTGGCTGGGCCCACCTATTCCTAGGGTGGGTATGCCCCCCTGGCTGGCCCCTCCGGCTCCCCTCTGGACTTCTTGTTCCCCACAAAAAGTAATTGACTTTGACGTTTGTCCCATCCAATTCCGAGAATATTTCTTTACTAACTTTTCTAAAACAAAAAACAACTGAAAATAGGCATCTGTCACTGTTGCAACTTGTTAATAGGTTAGTACTAGAAAACATGTAAAAAGCACCTCAAAGTGTAGACAAAGCAAAGCAAAGTAGATACTAAACAAACATGGAGCATAAAAAATTATAGATACGTTTCCAATGTATCAGTCCTGTCAATTGCCCTGTTGTAATTTGTTTACCCAACATGGCATGGTTGTTTATCTAAGGAGAACACCTCTAGTGAACTATGGACCCCGGTCCAATATTTACCATTGATACATCTTCCACTGTTACTGTTTACTTGCTGCAAACCATTATCACCTTCCACACCATACAGTTAATCCTTTGTTACAGCAACCGGTGAGATTGACAACCTCACTGTTAGTTGGGGCAAAGTCTTGAGTTTGAGTTGTGCAGGTTTCCATGTTGCTTGCAACACCTTTGAGATGTTTCCTTCCTCCTACTGGTTCGATAACCTCGGTTTCTTACTGAGGGAAGACTTGCTGATGTGCTGCATCATACCTTGCTCTTGGGGTTTCCCGATGAAGCGCTCCATGTTGACGCAGCGCCATCAGGCATGAACACGTGTAGGACCATATGTGATTTACATCCTAGTGTTGATTGCCCTTGCATATCATGTAGAAATGCCTTGAATATGTCTGATGATGATATGCTTGCTTCGCCTTGTTGCCATGATAAATGTGCTTCTATTTCCTCTAGTACTTGTGTTGCTAACCATGTAGAGGAAATTGAAGAATGTGTGGGCCAAGGCAAGGTTGTGATTGGAGCTTCATGTGTTCCCCGATCATCACCTTCTCCCAATGTTCACTTGTGCCTCATGGCTAAGGGTTCAAAGGTAACCTCTCCTTTTGGATGCCAATATACCTCATGATGATGTGAATGTTGATAATGTAGAAGTAGATGATGATGTTGCTTCTTTAAAAGAGAAGGGGGCTAGTCCTTCATGCTCCCCATCCTAATAAAAATGCTTGCTCTACTTTCATTGAAATCTTGACCTATGTTATAGAAAGTAGGCAACTTATTGATGAGTATGATGACACAATAGATAAAATAAGTAGTCTTGAGCGTGAGTATGCTAATGAAATTGCCAATCTAAATGAAGCTCTTGAAGAGGAACAAACCACCAAGGAATCTCTTGAGGAGACCTTTGCTATAGAGCTAACTAGAGTAAAGAAATCTCATGATAGAGAGTTTGAGGTGGCAAGTGCCCTTCAAATTAAAAATGATGAACTTGAAGTTGCTTATGCTAAACTCCTTGAGGATTTTGAGCACCTCAACAATGGCTCTAGGGTCATCAAGGGTGAGCTCATCAAACTCACCGAGTCACATGATCAACTTAAAGCTTCATATTCTAAAGAGCTTTCCAAGTTGCCATCACCTCTTGCATTAAATGATGATGCTTGTGCTACTAACTCTATTTCTTGCGAAGCATCTATATTGAAGGAGAATGACGAGCTAAAGGATCAACTTGATTTGCTAACTAGTAACTACGGGAAATTAGAAGAAAGTCATGCCAAGCTCTGAAGATCGCATGAGGATCTTCTAGTCTCCCATGGTAGGCTAAGGTTAGCTCATGTAGCATCCCAATTGTCTAACAATTGCAATGCTACTAGCCTAGTCTATATAATGCTACCTTCCTATATATAATTGTTGCATCATAATTATATCATGCTCATGTCATCATGCCACCTTGCATTTGAGCATCATATAAAACCCTTTGTTTTGGTTCTTCTCTCATATGCATTGTAAATTGTATTTGACTCTTGATATTGTATTTGGTTATTGATATATTGTGTAAATGCCCAAGTTGAGTTGGGGGCATATCTTTTATTCAACTCCACCACCTTTCTTGTCATCACCCCATCATTCCACCATTCCACCATATATGAGCATTGCAACTTATTTGGTTTTACCTCTAGCTCATGTGGGTTGGGATGGATCCAATTCTATCTCCACATGCTCTCATATATGCACCATATTGTTTCCACATTATTGGTTTATGAGAGCCACATGGCCACCTTTGCATGTCTTGTGAGTGGAACCCTTTTCTAGCTTCCATATGGGTTGTTTTGGGGCTATGCTCATGTTGGGATATTTTTGGGCTTACTAAATACCTAGTGGCACATACACACTAGCATGTCCCATTTTTATTCAAATATGGTCATCTCCATCTACTCCACATGGGGCATCCTTTTAATTCTTTTAGCTTGGCTTTATTCCATATTTTGGAATGCATAGGCACAAATGCCATGATTGTTTATTCTGTTTTCACAAGATTAAAACATGGCATTTAATGTTTTTGCATGGGCCATGCAAAGCACCACTATTCTTTCTCCTTTGGTTTCTCTTTGGTTTTTGGGTGGTTCCTTTCTTTTGTGAGCTTCCTTTTCTCTCTTATTCAAAACCTCCTCATCTTGATCTTGTCTCTCCTTGCCTTGTGCACCTAAAACCCTAGACACACCTCCCATCTTGTCCACCACCTTTTCTTGCTTGAGTTTGTTTGATCATGTTAAACCCTATCTCTCCCTATCCATCACCACCTTGATGTCCTTCCTTGCCATGTGCCTCAAATCATCATCTCCTTTGGTTATGTCATTGCATGACCTTGTTAGATCATACCACACCCTCCCCCTAAACCTACCCCTAACCTCTCCCTCTAATCCTACCTCCAAACCTTGATCTAGGCTAAACACTAACCTCAATCTCACCTCTCTCTAACATGCTGGTCCCACCTGACCCTCCCTCTCTCCCTGGCCCACGCCCCATCTACCCTCTTCTAACCCTAACCCTAACCCTAGCCCATGCCTAGTCTAACCCGAGTTCACCCGAGTTACCCCCTCCCCTCTCTCTTCTCTCTACCGCCTGCCAGGCTGGCCCAGATGCTACTCCTCACCGACCCCACCTGTAGCCTCTCCATTCCTACCTTCCCCCAGCCCGAGCAAGCACGTGATCGAGGAGATAAGGGAAGAGCCGAGGCTACTTTTCTCTACCCCGTGACCACTCCTGCTTTCCTCTCTCTCCCTCCTTTTCCTCCCCCACACGGCACCTCTATCTCGCCAGATCCACCCCAGAGCCCCTGCCTCTCCCCTCTTTCTTCTCTCCGACGACAACCTCTCCCGCCGGTCACCGCCAGTAGCGCCGCCGCCCCCTCGTTCCAGCGGGTGTGGACGACGTGGAGGTGGTCGAGGTGATCGAGAGGGCTCCCCTGCTTCACCCTGGACACGCCGATGCAAAGACGGTCCCATGTACCTGCTGCACGCCGACGCCGCCGAAACCCTAGCTCCGGCCGGCCGCCTGCTACGTCGCCGATCGGCCGCTCCCCTGCCCGATCCACCACCTCCAGCAACCTCGCGGTGAGCCACGCACCCTCCTAGACATCCTCGCCATCGTCGTCGTTTCCTGGTCGCGTCGTACGTTCCGTCGAACGCCCTCTGTGCGCCGACGAGCGCGTGCGCCTGCTCGTTGCTGCATCGCAGAAGAACACCTAGCCGCCGTTATGTTCCGTAGCAGCAAACCCCGTCTAGCCCAGTGGTTACCGCCGCCGTGCGCGCGCTCGAGGACGCGAGTTCGAGCCCCCCCGCTGCGCCACGCCGCGCGTCCGTCAGTTTCGACAGACAACGCGACAGGAAGAAGTACAGTAGCCGCCGCCACTTTGCACATACCCCCTTTTTCCTTTTAATTCCTCAAGCCGCACTCCTCACGGGCCCACCTACCAGCCTCTAGGTTCTTTTTACAAAAGGGTACCCAGGTTTTCGTAAACCTCAACCCGCAGTCCCCGTGGTGCCGCGTGGCACCCCCTTGGCCGCCCGCTGTCACGTGGGCCTGCGAGGCCGTTGGTCCCACCTGTCGGCCTCCTGGGCTAGCCTTCCGCGCAGTGAGAAAAGCCCCAGCACGCATTGTGTCGCCCAGTCAGCACGGGTCCCACCCGTCAGTGACTTGGGTTAGCTTTCTCTGGGTATAAAAAAAATTATGCAGTTTATCTGTTTTAATAAAATAATTCTAGAAAATGTTTAAATACAAATTCAAATCTGTTTTAAATAACTTTAAAATTATAAATCCAAATAATACATGTAATATATGTTTTGAAATCAGAAAAATGTGAGGAATTCAAATATGCTATTCAAAATAATGTTTGAACACTTTAATTTTCGAGTTGATTAAAATTACAATAAAATGCCCTTTTCCTTAATTTATTAATAACTTTTGTTTTATAACTCCGAATTTGACAAATGATATGTCTAAAATGATCAGCTCGACGAGACCTTTCTGTTTATGCATTCCATGTTCTGAATTGCAGCATGCATCATATAAATATAAAGCATACAGCAACTTATTTGAGGATAAAAGGTGACTAAAAATCAATAAAAGGCTTTATTCTTGTATTCCACACCTCACCCATGCCATGCTACTTTAATGCCATGCAAATTGTGCATCATTCATCATGGGATGATTGTTTGCTTGTCACATTTTATTCATATGCTTGTGCACTTTATTTATGTTGGCCCATGTTTGTTTGGTTCTTCTTCGAATAGACGCTGAGCAGGGGATATATCAAAAAACCCAGGAGCACTACCCAGATCCTTCTCTCGCTTCAACTGAGCTGCCAGGCAAGCACTACCACATGCTTGCATACATATAGTACCTATTGCCTCTATCTTATTCTTGCATCATGGAGTCGCGAATGCATTAAACTGAATCCCAAGTACTGCATAGCCTTTACTTTTAAACCCCACCGAAGCTTGTCCCTCCATCCCATGAGCCATTACTACAGGAGTTGTTTGAGCCATGCGGGTCGTAGAACAGCATGTGTAGGATATGTGAGTGTCTGATGGATAACGAGGTACCTAAACAACTTAACTGAGTAGTAATGGGATAACTAATGAAAGTGGCACCGGTGAGCAATATCTGCTATTTGGTTTTTCATGCTCACTTGTGTCCCGTAGGACCCCGAGTACTTGATTCCTGTTCCTTGAATATTCGCGCTATCCACATCCGGGAGGCTTATGGACCCCCCTGAGCCAGAGCTTGATTCATTCTTATTTCTTGGGGCCACAAAGTAGTTTGGGGCTTTATTACTATCATGTACTTATGCCATGCTTTACTGATTTATTTAAGATTGTGCGAGGAGCACCTGTACTGTTTAGGTAAGCGGAGTGTTTTCGCGGTATCGACAAGCCCAGTCACATTTTCGGGTTCCCAGTCGTTTACAGCCATTGACGCAAACCTTGAGTCCGTCTCGGAGCCGACCAACTTCGTTGCGGGTAGCTTAATGGGGTGGCCCCCTGAAATATTTCTGAATCCTGTGATCGCTTTGTCGTGAATGCCGCGTTGGGTTTTGATTTGGTTTTTTTTCCGAGGTTGATCGAGTGTGTGTTGCTATTTGTGCACCCCTGCAGGGTAAAACTTTCTGAAAGCCGTGTCCGCGGTTATGGACGACTTGGAGCACAGTTTCTCGATCATAGACAAGTATAACTAAAGTACCGCTCTTAATTTGACTAAGTACCTGACTAGTAAATAGTGCAACACTCATGGAATGGATAATAAAACTGCCAACGGATGGGGGTTGTTCGTCCGCTTCCTCATTGGTAAGCGAGGAGGAGGATGGATCTGTTAATATTACCGTTATAACTATTGTCATTAATTCACGGACATCCGTCTATCTTTGGTTAGGCGGATGGTTAGCGAGTATCTATAGAATTGTTAGGTATTATCTTTTGCTGCAATTGCGTCACCCCAGGTTGTGTCCCCTTTAGAGGCATAAAGACTTGCTGAGTACCCCTAGGGTCTCACACGATAAATTGTTTGATTCAGATGAACAGGTAAGCTCGCAAGATGGATACTGGGTGGAGGAGACGGACGATGTTGGCGACGATCATTCGATGTAGAGATTCCGGGAACGGGGATCCGTGAGATCTGTGGGCGGGATGTGTTTATTATGGGGCATCTTATGCCGATTTGCTTCTTATCCGTACTCGGATCTTGATTGCCGCTTCCACCTGATACTCTGATGTTTGATGTATGAGGAGATATCCTAAACTATTATATCTATCTAGGATATCTGGATCTTGCAGTATGGCGTTGCAATATTTCTATTTCTTTTAGATGGAATGGCTCTGAGGACTGTTGTATGGTGGCTTGCATACATACTCATTTGTGTATGTAGTTGATCCCTTCGCCTGCCGATTACGCCGCTCGTTCTTGTCCTGATGTTTGGAAATGGTTAGGACGGCCGAAAGGTCTACCTGTGAGTGGCATTTGGCCCCACCGTACTATTTTAACCATTTCCGCTCATCCAGGCTTGTAACTAAGAGCGTAATTCACCGAGGTAGTTACAGCTCATGAGGCCATCGTGTCAAAGGTAACATCTAGTGGGCCTCATGTGGACATTAGCACTATGTATACTCCAAATGTTATATTGCCATGTGCTAGTCCTTGTAATTCATCCCCTCACAACCTTGTTATATCTTGTGATGAATTGCATTCTTTGCCTTGTTGCTCTAACAATGAAGCTTCTACTTCCTCTAGTATTGTTGTTGATACTAACCATGTAGAGGAAATCAAAGAGCTCAAGGCTCAAGTCACTTCTTTGAAGAATGACTTGAAAATGTGTCATGAAGGGAAGACCACACTCAAGAACATGATGAGTGTGCGACGAACCCCAAGTGACAAGAGTGGGCTTAGATTCAACTCCAACATCAAGAACAAGCCCACTAACGTGTTGAAGCACAAGGGCAACAAGAATAAGGGCCAAGGACAAGTGAAGAATCCGGCCAACATTGTGTGCTTCAAGTGCAAGGAATAAGGGCATCATGTGATGGATTGCCCATTGAAGAAGAAGCCTCTTAGTGATAAGCAACGAGGTAAGCGGCCTCAGGATCCTCCACAAGCTCAAGATGGGCCACTTCCCAAGAAGCCTCAAGCTCTTCTTCATGGTGTATCTCCTCCCAAGAAGAAAGATGGCAAGAGAAGAACTTGCTACATATGCCGTGAGAAGGGGCACCTTTATTCCTCATGCACCATGGGTAACTCCTCAACCCATCCTATCTTGATTGATGATGCTTATTCTCTTCATAAGGATGAGGGTGGCAATGTGTTTGCCAAATTTGTTGGTACCCAAAGTGGTGTCAATAAAATAACCATTTGGGTAGCCAAACCTATTGTGACTAACTTCTTAGGACCCCACTTGGTTGGGGACCAACAAGATAAAGCTTGATTAATAGGTTTTATTGGAGGGCATTGGAGACTTGGCTACCTTATGAAGATTTGAGGGATCTTCATCAATTACTTTTTATGAAAGTCAAGTCATTTGGGTTATCATGCTTCTATTCTATATCCAATGTTCCTCCTTCCGGTAACTTATGCTTAACTCCTTTAAATTAATAGTTACTTGATCCCTTGTGCATGTGTTGGTTTTGTACCTTGCATGTGTTTGTACATGTTGTGCTTCCCACTTACTTATATTGACCTATGATGTATACTTGTGTATGTTGGTTGGCACACCATGTATTTGTGTTTATTGGTTTGGATCCTTTATTGCTTCTAGTAGGTATCTTATTTGGCTCTTGTGAGGGTTTAATGGACTATTCCATTTTGGGGGAGTGTCATGCTTGTGCATTACACAACCCTAAAATGTGTGTACATGAGGAAAACCACTTAGTAGTAATATTGCATGTTTGTCTAGTCTCTATGTGGTATGTCTTTCTCATGAGAAACTCAAGTTCTATAATGTCCATTAATCCTCTCTAGTTTGATATTTTGCCTCTTGTTGAGATTTCTTGGTTTATCACATAATGGGGGAGTAATATGCTTTGTGCATATTACAAACCTATAAAATGTGTACATTTGAGGTAGTGCCACTTATAATTGATATTGAAAATTATCTAGATCCTATGTGGCACAATTGCTCTCACAAGTTCCAAATTTGCTTTAATGTTTTTATTGCTCATCTTTTGGATCTTGTGTGTGAGAGTGATTCTTGGTATGTGTTTCCTCATACTTGGATCTATATCGTCATGGGAACCACTTGCTTCTATTTAATCTAATAACTAGTGATTATGTGACTATTTGAAGCAATCAAGAATCTCTCTCAAAGCATCAAGCTTATTTCTCATGATTTGTTATATGCTTCTTGTCGTGAATATGATCGTGATATCATTGCAAACTACATAGGGAAAATTTCCCTTATATTTATTGTCTTTGGACAATTGGTACTCCATATATGGTAGATTTTTTGATCATATTTACTTTGGCCTTTGCATATTTGCCTTATCTTTGTCCAAAAAAATAATTTTCTATTTTCTCCCAAGCTTTCCTTGCCTCTTGTGGATCTTCTTATTATATTTGTATCCCCTTGTGTTTTATTTAGTGTAGGTAGTAGTGATGATCTCATTTGTGGGCATTTTGCATTCAAACGCAAAATTATATATAATGCTCTACTTATGGGGGAGCACTCCTATCTTATCTAGAACATTGTTTTATGCTTCTTGATTTTATCCATTTTTTTTGCTTGGAAGCTCGAACCTTTTTATGTTGATACTTTGTGTGCCATCATGAAAAGTGTGAAGAGTTTTTTTTGGTTTTTGGAACCTTGCTCTCTTTGGGAATTTGTTTTATCTCATTCTTTGTCACTTGTTTTGATCTTTTAGGATGAGATAAACCCTTGAGCATTGGTATTTTTTGTCTATTTTGTTTGCTCTTTGGCTTTTACCTAATTCATTTGTTGATATTGTGTTCCTTCATGTGTTGATACAATTTATACACCTAGTGTTAAGTCACACCTTTGTGTTGCCTTGTTGGTTTCTAGGTGTTTTTTGTTCAAATTGTATCTCCTTTTGGTTCTTGAAAGTCTTATGCATGCATATTTACTACATGTATATATTATGGCATGCTTGCTTTCTTTGATCCAATATATATGGGAAATTCCAACAAATACTAAAGGGCTAAGATGTGCATGAAGTTCAATTTCATATCAATATGCACATGTTTGTGTGGAGGTTCTCCTATGTATTGTAGTTGCACTAACTACTTTGGACCTAATTGGTTTGGGGACCACAGTGTACTTAATTGTGTTTTAGGTACATTGGAGATATCTATTGGGTGCTTGTATCTTGAACAAGGAAGAAGTGGTGTCTACATGTCAATTGGATGCAAGCTAGGATTATCAACGTATTCATATCTTCTTCATCCTACCAATTATATCTCGGTAACAAGTATCTCTCTCATGCATACATATCTTGTTCCCAACCTTTTGTAGGTTGCTTGTTGGCATGAATTTGTGTACTTGCATATGTTGGATTTCTTGCTTTGGCTTTGAAGAGTTCTCTCTATTGCAAATGTGTGTATGTTGAGATGAATGCATATAATGGGGACTATACAAAATCATGCTCATGATTCACCAATCCCAAATATGACAATGTAGCAATTTTCTTGCATATCGTTTCCTCAATATCTCTCATGTGCAATAGTGAGTATTTTTACAAAGTTGATTTCTATTTTGTGATACTTGTTGCCTTTCTCCATATATTCCTTCTATCCCATTCTTCCCTTGGTAATAGTAGTAATGTATGGAGTATGTTGGTGTTTGAAGCTCATTGATATACAATAAACCCTTGAGTATGCTATGACTTCCGTTTTGCCTTTCATATGCTTTCATGTGTATCTATTTTGTGTGTGCATATTTCTTTGTGGGCATTTGTATTTGTGATATTTTCCACCTAGAAATTTATACACACAAGAAAAGATCATTCTTTGGTTGTTTTTGCATTTCTTGGAAACCACCTCTTATTTATTTTTGATTCTTTGGTGGCTTCCAAATTTTTGACCTTTGAGTGCATTGTTAAATGAGTTTGGAGGAGTGAGGAGTCCATGGTTGTGCACGTTGTTTCCAAATACAATTACTATAATTGGTGCACAATCTTTGGGGAGCTTCTCTAATTCATTTAAGAGTGCACAATTTCCTCCCTTCTCATTTCTTGTGGTTTAAATGCTTATGGGGAGCAAGGATTCCATATATTATGCATATTGTATTCAAATACAAGTATTCTAAACTTTGCACAAATTTTGGGGAGCTTCTGTATTTTCATTTAAACACTCTTGGTTGTTTGTTTCCATTTGACACCATTTGTTGTTTTTTCAATTGTTTCGTTTGGATCTTTTGCTTTGCTCGCTTCATTTGTTGAAGCTTATTTATCTTCCTTTCTTTTTGCAATATTTGGGTCTTCAATATAGTTTTACTTCCTCCCAAGTTCTCATCATACACCTTTGGAGGAATTCTCACTATATTGGCCGTCTAGAACTTTTCACCCATTTTGGCAATTGATGCCAATGGGGAAGAAGTTTTGGAGGGTTTAAGGGAAGTTGGACTTTGCTTTAAGTGTGTTCTTAAGCATTTGCCTCTCATGCTCTTGCATCTTTGTGGTTGCTTTGCATGTTGAATATATAGAGGAAACTCAACTAACGGTAACGGTTGGCAATCTATGCAATGAAATTCAAGTTCATCACACATGTATAGATTGTGGGCGAGTTTGCTCTATATATTGTGGTTGTAACAACATCACATACTTGTGTAGTATTTGATGTTGGGGCAACCGTTTTGGTCATTAATTGTCATATTTAAACTCTCGCTAAGGGATTACCATCAATTACCAAAATGGGGGAGATTGAAAGGGCATGTATGCCCCCACGTGTGCTTTTGGTAATTAATGAAAATTCCTATGGACTAATGTGTAAATTAAGTTTCACTTGTAGGTTTGTTGTAACACCCTTGCCTGATAAGGCTGAGTTCATGTGTATAGTGCCAATCCCTGGATCGGTTCACTGGCACACACAGTACAAAATGACACCAAATATAACTGTGCATCATAAATACAACGAATATGTTCCAGAATTTACATTATATTACACAAGTATACAACGGAAACAATAACAAGGTAAATCTCCATTCTTCAAATGTGCCACAGGCGAACAATCATTGAGTGGAGTCTCGCGACCTATAAACGATCACTCAGAAACGGAACAACCTGCAACATGAAACGTTGCATCCACGAATGGTCAATACTTTAAATGTATTGGAAAGTAGAACTAATGAGTACAAAGGATCTAGTAACTACATGCATATTTGGCTAGGTGGAGTTCAGGATCATTTACTAAAAGCAATATAGCTTTTCCCTCCTTTATATTATTTTTATTTCCTCAAAAAAATCTTTTGAGGACATACCAGCATAAACCCATCTAAAAACAAGATAGTTCAGCTTTCGTATGCTCCTAAACCCATATTCACCCATCAAGTTTTAGTAATTAAGAAATTGGAATGGGTGAGATCTTCCAAACAGTTCTAGGTCCAGTTGCTCATAGTTGTCCATAACCGGGGAAACGGCTAAGTACTTAGTTTAGACGCCCTGCAGGGGTTGTACACTTTACCCGCACGACCCAGTTAACCTGCTCTTACCACTACACTCATTTTGTGCCATGGTAGGGATAAAACCAAGACGAAACCTTTCAGAAGCAGAACCCTAAGCCCTCAGGACGGACCCATACCAACCTACATCCCCTACATCTGCTAGTCACGTCGGGCCAAGTTCCCACAACCTACTTAATCAAGACAATAATGACATGCGGCTGTACTAGAAGCTACTACACAAGAAACCTGTCCAATCTCTGAAGCCTAGGTGTGCTTTCCATAATAAACCATCCAAAACATCAATCAATCACACCCATGAGATTCATTAAATTCCAGTTGTTTTCATTATAACAAAGGATAACTTTCCATAACATAATCAATCATGAATTCCCTTTGCGTATCTAGTAAGCATGGATAAGCAACTACAATACGATGGCTCAAAAGAAATCAAGTCATGGAGATATAACAATCATGCCTGGGTGTCATAGCATAGTATAGTAGTAAAAACACCTACTCATGCATCACTACTGAAAATCATACTACTTGCCTTTGTTGTGGACACAGTCGTTCAGGTAATCCTTACAATAGAGAAGATTGCACTCGTCACAATCACAAACGTTTCACTCCTCACAATCTATCGATCAAAACAAGTGCACAACAAACACACCATTCAAAACAATGCAATTATGCACAATACAATAAAACAATGATGAACAAATGCATGCACGACAATTGAATATGTCACAATGGTTGTATTTAGTTCTCTAAATAGTATTACAATACATGATGCACGCAAGAGATCATTTAATGCAATAGGGTATTTGTTATTAAATCTTGATTGGCAATATAGAGGTTTTAATAGTTCTGTTGAAACTTCTGCTCTAGTTGTCGAATTAAATTTGGTTCTATGCTGTACCGGGCATGGGATGTTAATACGAACCAGTAGCAATTGGATTCACCTTAATCCGAGTTGTAGATCTTTTTTTATAATTTAAATAGTGTTTAATGGATTTTAAATCAGTTATTTAGTTTCTATTGTCTAAAAATCAAACTAAATCATATCTGTATTCTTCATGGGATTGTGATTCTAGGGGCATATTATTTATATTTTTTAGGTTTATAAATTATTTACTATGAATTTTATACTCTAAAAGGCCATTAAAACTATTTAGTTTACTACAGTAATTCTACAAGGTAAAAGTTGTATCTAACAACATAATAATGTCTTACATGCAATTATGAATCCATTGATATCTAATTTGTATTTTTCTGATCTACAGAAAATTTACTATGATTTATTTAGTCTAAAATGTCCATTAAACCATTTAATTTATTACAGTAAATATGTACTGTAAAAGTTAGATATAATATCGTATTAATGTTCTACATAATTTTCTGAATCCATTGATATATTATTTATAATTTTTGGACATATATTTGATTTTATATGAATTTACAATATTTGACAAATTTCTGGCTATTTTAAATATTTAAAATCAATTAACTGGCGTTGACTGGCTGCTGACTGGGCGCGAGCTGACCTGGCTGGGTGACGAGGTAGGGTGGCCACGTGGCGCGATCTTGCTGGTATGTACCGCTCCGGGTGACGATCTGATCCTCGTCGTCCAGATTAGATCCGACGGTTGCTAATGAAACCTTCCGAGCCTTGGTGCAGTCAACGGTGAGGAGCGGCGGTCAACGGCGGCGATGGGAGCTCAGGTGGTTGAGGACGACGGCAGTCTGGCAGTCACCGGCGATGTAGGGGTAGGATACGGGGTGCGGCGCGTCTTGGCGAACCCGATGGCATTCTCTACGTCCCTATGAGCTTCCTAGAACGGCGGCCAACAACGGATGGAGGCGACGACCGTTGGTGGAGCTCCGGCGAGCTCGCGTGCTTGCTATGGTGCGCCTGTGAGGGCGAAAACAGGGTGAGGAGACGCGGTGATGATGGAGAAGAGGATCAGAGGGAGAAAGAGGGTCCCGGGGTGACGGAATCGATGGGAGCTTGACCTTCCGAGCTCGACAATGGCGTACAACGGCAACGCAGATTGGAATTAACCGTGCAGAGGCTAGGGTTCGTAAAAAATGCAAAAAGAGGAACAATGAGACGGATGGCCATTTTATATGTAGGGATTAGGTCCGGAACAGGGGCAAGATCGAACGAACCGTGCGAATTTCATGGAGGGATCGGATCGGAACCGGCGCTGTCACTGGTTGGACTCCAGGCGCGAGGAAGGAGATGACCGCGGATGGGTCCCGCGCGTCAGAGAGTCATTGGAAAGGAGGGCCGCTGCTGGGCCGCGCTACGCGCTGC